>CM070670.1:8793468-10185968 GCA_036346575.1 Dendrocalamus sinicus
GGCGGCCGCCGAGATGGATCCAGCGGCAGGTGACTGGGCCCTCTGGCGAAGGGGGAGCCCTCCCCCTTGTCATCGCGGGGGTGAACCCGGCTAGCGGCCGGCGTGGCGCACTTCGGCACAGAAATGCCCAGAGCCTCGCACACTCGGTTTATCCGCCCGAGATTCCCCGTTACGAATTCGCGAAGGCTATGCTCCTTGGCCACGTACGGCCCAAGGAACACCACCGTCATGTGCTCCACATCCTCAAGGAGGAGTTCTACCCATAAAACAAGGAGACAAGGTTGCAACAAAATATGAAGATAATCTTGAGTGCAGTGTGCGGCCAAAGAACTTACGAGGATTCGACGAGGCCAGGCTGGATGTGTCATTGTCGGGCAAGCGGGGCCACGCCGTACATGAGGTACTCCATTGCGAGGTCCCGCATATTGAAGTGGAGGGCAATGACTCCCGGATCCTCTGTGCAAATCGCACTAGTCTAGGATTAGCTAGTGAACACAGTGGTAATAGGGATATATATCATACACAATGACAAAATTTATTTGACTGAATATAGGGCTAGTGGCCAAATTTTACATCAATGGTCCATAAACCAAAATTAAATATAACCAGTGGAAGAAAAAACTGAAGTGGAAGAAGGCCAACAAGCCTACCCACAGGCAAACAATAGTAAAACACGGCCTATACGTTTCAATCCTCACCGAAGTCGAAGTTGTGCTCTGGAAAAATGATGAATTGAACAACATGAGCACATAAGGTACTCTACATATTACACCAGGGAGTTTAACAGAGTTAATGCACGTATAAGGATTGACAAAGGAATGCATAGTAAGGTTATTTGAGCATAAAGCAAAATTGAAGTAAATACCTTAAGTAGTTTCAAAAACTAACTTTAATACAATATATAGAAATAAGATTTTAACAAAATAATATCATTAGTGCAGGCTCCAACCAAACACTAATCTATCCACAGGTATCCCACCTAGTCCATTTTTCCTAAAAAAGATCTCATATAGATTCCATTCATCCATAAGAATTTTGTAAAACTATTTTGAAAACAAAGTCTAATATACGAAAATTTTTACTCAGTTTGCTTATGATTGTGGACACGGCTATCTCTCGAGATGACAACATCCAGGTTTTCGCTATTGAAGTGGCACGTATGTCTTTGTGCAGTGTCCACAAGTATCGAAGTTTGAATAGTGAGAATAACGAAGTTTTGGTCAATAACTGGTGCTATATCAGTTTCAGTTATTTTTTTTCTGTGTTGTCACTTGATCACTTGCAATTTTGAAGCATTGGTCGATATTGCAAGTTCTAGATCTATTTTGTCTCTTTGTTTCAGGCATCCGTTCTCTCTTACCTCTGCACCTGACGATGATCACTTGAGCATCCACATCAGATCTCTGGATGACTGGAGCTACAATGTGTATGATGTGTTCCATGAGGTAAAACACTCTTCATCCTCTAGAATTTAGAACAATAATGCTTCAGGTAACTATTTCTAACAGCGTAATCAGATACAAACATTTAATGTTTTGTAGCCACTACTTTCCAGCAACTCCGACCTGCCAAAAATATCCATTGATGGCCCCTACGGTGCAGCATCACAGGATCACTCGAAATATGAAATTATCTTGCTAATCGGGCTTGGAATATGGCAAGACCGTTCATAAGTGTTCTCAAAGACATTGCCAGTGACCTAGATAAGGCAATGACGAGTGCACCCTGCTCATAATGCGGAACGGCTCTTCTTCGTACAGAAAGTTTTATCATATTTTTCTCAATTCATCCCAGGGAGACGGCACCTCAAATCATCGAGCCAATGGGCTTAGGAAGGCCTACTTTTATTGGGTGACAATAGAGCAAGGAACTTTGAGTGGTTCAGAGACATAATTAAGGAGGTTTCAGCTCTTGACAGGAAGCAGGTTACAATTTAATGACCATTCTAAGTGCCGATACCATGCCTACTTTAGGACTAGCATCTTGCTGTGACAATGCATGCCTTGCGTTCTTAAATCTCTGTGTTGTAGGGTATGATAAGAGATGTACAACTACCTGACAAGTGTCTACCAGGAAGGTAACAAGCGTTCGGTGCTGATAAGCGCAATCCAAGCCCTTCATTTTGCACGCCACAGCGTTGATATCATCTCGAAGATTGTATAGTGCTAATGTTTCCTTTTTTGTGCACTGCAAGTTGCTAGGTATGATTGAGTATTCAGTATGTGCCATGTAGTGAATCACAAGAACACAATTCTTGAACTTTTTGGTCCGTGCACAGTTTTCGAGGCGAAACTGGCCCAGGGTGTTCCGTTGTCTTGCAAGAAAACATATTGGAGAAAGGATAGGTACGAGTTCTCTCCTCTCTTCACTAACAACTTGGCAACAAAAGATGCAGAGAAGAATCTAGTGACTGTTCATAATATACGTATTCCTATTGTTGTAGTGATATATAGTTTGCACTCGCAAAAAAAATGATGTAGTTTGCAAAAAAAAAAACAATAAAGCTAGCAGCACCAATCAATTCAATCAATATGACAACGGAACAACTGTTCCAAACTGCTTCTGTTGTGTAAAAGGGGAAAGAGCTGCAGAAATTTGCTCCTGCTGTTCCAGTTTTCTTATTCTGGAAATTGGGATAATCTAGTTCATGAAATTTACAGTTTTAAGAAATGTTTGGGTGTGCATTCTTCTTACATGGAATTCGAATGCAAGGGCAGGGGTTTTCTACTGCGGGCCGGATGATTTGCGAAGACAGTAGGAAAGGCTCTGCCACAAAATGAACATGAGAACATTCACTAGATTTGTGTTCCACAAGGAGCATTTCTAGTGATAGAGAATTAAATGAAATGTAATTACCTTTTGTGTAGTTTTATTTTTGTCAATGACTACTAGGGTTAGCATGTCAGCTTGTTCCCGACAAAATTACTAATCCACATGTTCTACTTTTTAGTTTTTTCCTCTAGTAAAAAAATTCTTGATATTTTTTTTTCTGTTTTTCAACATGCAACTTTGACTATTACTTTATATCATAATATGTAAAAATAATACAAAAAATAAATATTGCGAAAGTACTTTGTGTGACAAATCTAATCCTGTCATTTTGTTGCTAATCTTTTAGGGTTCAAGCTGCAAGAATACCTTTTTTTGCGACGAGCAAGAATACCATCATTAATATTGCAACATCAAATTTCAAGGTAAAATTTGTAGACTAAGTTCAATGATACATCGACCTAGTTTGACTAGCAAGGCATCAAATTTCCTTATTCCCATCTAAGAACTGGGGAGTTCTAATCTCGGGAAATGTCGTTAAGTTCGATGAGAGGAATCCAACTCAGCCGGTCAAAGAGACTTGGTTTGAATTGCGGATTTTATGACAAAAAGAAATGTAATTCAGTAGAAGAAGGCTTCTCGTCGCTAGTATGGGATTCGTCACAACTAATATGATCCTAATCCTCCAAAAGCGATTCAAATGGCTATGAAAAATTCCGAAAAACTTTGTATAGATAAGGTACAATATAATATATGATTCTCTAAAATTTCAAATTTGAATTCAATCTACACATCAAGAAAAAAAAGACAAACGCTGCTGAAAAGAAAATCCATTAAAAAGGGAAAGATAAAGCTACTATTCACTTTTTTTTTTGTTTCTCCCTGTGTATACCAAATTTAGATATGAAATTTCGTGGAATGATGTATTATGTTGTACCCTATCTATACAATTTTTTTTTGAAATTTTTTATCACCATTTGAATTACTTTTGGAGCAACAGAAGCACCAGTAACACGAAATATAGCAGTCACACGAAATATAGTGGGAGCACTGTATATGTTCAATGGTACACCCATCTAGCGGTGAACATAAGTCCTCATCTTACCAAGCTTTATTCAAAATTAACATACTTTGATTTAATATCATTTTGCATATAATTTAAAAATATTTTTAGAAACAAACTAATGAGCCGAGCCAAACTAGAGTAAAATTTAAATTCATTTGAAATCAACTCATTTCAATGTTTAACCAATTAATAAGTATAATTAAAGCAATTTTAAACCCAACTAACGAGCCCCGCTAACGAGCTTTTTTTGCCACCCTACACCCATCCGTGTACCATCAAATTCAATGAATAGATGGAGCAATAACTAAATCAATGCCTCTACAGGAGAAAGGCAATACATAATTCCTTTAATCATCATTTATGCAAAATGGGAATGCCTTGCTGAACATTCTTTAACAATATGGCACCGCTTTGGACAAAACAAGGTTGATTGGAAGTTTGGAACAAGCATATCTGCATAGCACCGTCATGTAATTGGGCTAATTATTGCAACTTAGCATGAGGATCCGCTTGCGAGGGAAAACAGAAGGCTGCTTCAGATGATAAGTAGCATTTGTTGGGACAGAAAAAATAAAAAAAGAAGATGATGGACAAAAGTTTCATCATTATCCCTCAAGCGCGGAGGCACCGGATATGATCTCAGTGAGCTCTGTAGTAATAGATGCTTGACGTGTCCTGCAGAAATAAAATAGTAAATCAGCCCTCTTCTTTCATATCTTATGTTTGGATGCATTAATGTGTTACCCAATACTTGCACCCAGATTAAGTATTAACTGATATAAAAGCAAAAAAGAGAGGGAGAGACCTGTTGTATGTGAGTGTGAGACGATCAAGCATTTCACCAGCGTTTCTGCTGGAGCTGTCCATAGCAGACATACGGGCTCCAAGCTCACTGCATGCATTCTCTAGAGCAGCATTATACATGACCTGAAAAGAGTAGAAATTCAAGAAATTATTAAGAGGATATTCTGCCAGCAAAACTTCAAGCAAATAATCTGTACTTTTTACTTATCTATTTAAGAAATGTTTGACTTTGGAGTGAACACTTCTAGGCAATTCATCCCCCTAAAATTGATGGAACTACTAAAAGTAATGCTTAAGCGATGACACAACACTTACACAAGAAAACTGGAACTCCGTAAGATTCTGCAGAATTTCTGATTTTGTTTCACCTCCTTCAATTTCATATGAATCTAGGTCACCGACCTTCCCACCAGATTCTGATTCTTTCTCCATAACCTACCAAAGAAAGGAGAATTAAAGCAGTAGCAACTAAGTTGGAAGTCACTGAGGTGGGTTTAGGTCATGGGAGCACAAACCCATATGGCCTCAAAACCAGTACTCACCTCTGGGGACAGTATTGTTGTCATCGTGGGCTTAAATGATATGACGGAGTGGAACTTGTTAAAAACAACTCTCAGAGCATCATATTCAACATTTTTCAAGATATCATCTGCCAGCACAGCAATCTGAAAAATCATTCAACAAAACAGTGGAATTTACTCAGTCAAAGAAGAACAAATATGCTCTCCATTTGGTCCTGGACATAAATAATTAATTAAAATAGTAAAAAAAAATTCTGGAAACACAATCTTTTCAAGCAAACTAGCCAGTTTAAACCCCTTGAAATGCAGGATTGCTTAGTAAAAAAAGTAAATTAAGTTCTGTTCTATTTGAATGAAACCAGCTGCTTTACAATGTGCTTGGGAAAAAACCTACAAATATGAATGAAAAGGGATATGATTGCAAAGGAAACAATGCATTAGGAATAGAAATATCTATCACCGTAGTTATATGATTTTACAATGCTTAAGTAGTCCATGTCATATTTATTAAGGCGTCGCTTTGGCGTCGGGGCGGTCGGGGGCTGCCGCCATGGCCGTCGCCTCGCCTCAGGTGAGTGTGGCGTCCACCTTAGAAGGGATGGCGTCGCCTAGTCGTCGCCATGCCGCAAAAGCAGAGCCACAGGAGCTATCAGTTTTGGCACAGGTATGGGAGCAATTTTCTTGCTGTATTTCACTCTCTATGCCCTTAAGGCTTAACCAGAGTACATACTTATAGACCAAATGGTCAGATTACAAACTGAAAGTAAAACTGAAAGTAGAGATAAGCTGTAAAGGCAAAACTGAAAGCACTAAAGCAGGATTGAAGATGCTAAAGCAAGAAACTAACCAACTACTACTATGCTTATTCAGTTTGATGTATCTACCTACAGACGCAAGACTTACCCCTTCAATTCTCCCCCTAAGTCTTGTGTGGTGTCCTTTGAATCATTCCTATCTTGGCGCGCAGTTCTTGATACTTGATTCTCCCAAGAGATTTGGTTAGGAAATCAGCGAGTTGTTCTTGAGTATTGACATAGCTGGCCTTAATGCTTCCCTCATCC
The DNA here is from genome assembly GCA_036346575.1 of Dendrocalamus sinicus. Taxonomy (NCBI): domain Eukaryota; kingdom Viridiplantae; phylum Streptophyta; class Magnoliopsida; order Poales; family Poaceae; genus Dendrocalamus; species Dendrocalamus sinicus. The sequence continues at coordinate 8,799,690 of CM070670.1, forward strand.
AAACAACCCCTTATGAAGTGATATCTCAACCGGATGTGCTTGCTGTGCTCATGAAAAACCGGGTTCTTTGCCAGGGCAAGAGCAGATTTGCTGTCCACTCGTAGCTCCACTGCCTCAGCTTCTCTTCCCAGAAGATCTCCCAGCAGCCGAGCTAGCCAGAGGGCTTGAGTGGCGGCAGATGTGGCTGCAATATATTCAGCTTCACAGCTGGAGAGTGCCACCACCTGCTGCTTGACCGATTTCCAGCTGATCAGACATTTGCCGAGGAAGAACAGATTCCCACTCGTGCTTTTGCCTGTGTCAATGTCACCGGCGTGGTCGCTGTCGGTATAGCCGATGAAATGCGCCGCGCCGGGACATCTTGGGTAGTGCAGACCATAATCAGAAGTTCCCGCAACGTAGCGGAGAATCCGTTTCACAGCTTGTTGATGTTCTGTCGTCGGCCGCTGCATGAAACGGCTGACATAGCCGACGGCGAATGCCAAGTCCGGCCGCGTGTGGACGAGGTAGCGCAGACTCCCGACGATTCGCCGGTACTACGTGGCATCCACCTCATCCGCCGTGCTCTGCGTGCTCAACTTCAGCCTCTCCTCCATTGGAGTGTGGGCTGGGTTGCAGCCCGTGAGTCCTCCGAGCTCGACGACGCGCTGAGCGTAGGCGGTTTGTCAGAGGGAGATGCCGGAGTCATCCTGGAGTACTTCAATTCCCAAGTAGAAACAAAGTGGCCCCAAATCACTCATGTGAAAGACTCCTTTCATCTCTGCCTTGAAGACTTCCATTTCTTCTTCCTTGGCGCCGGTGATCACCAGGTCATCTACATAGACGCCGACAAGCAGAATTGAGTCTCCCTGACCTCGCCGGTAGACTGATGCCTCATGGGTGCTCTGCTGGAACCCCATTGATCTAAGGGTCGCGTCTAGCTTGGCATTCCAAGCTCGCGGCGCCTGGCGCAGGCCGTAGAGAGCCTTGTGGAGGCGCAAGACCTTGTTCTCCTGGCCGGCGACAATGAACCCCGGTGGCTGACGGACATAGACCTCCTCTCTTAAGTCGCCATTGAGGAATGCCGACTTTACGTCCATGTGGTCGACGCGCCATCCCTCTTGAGCTGCTAGCGCAAGGAGGATGCGAACGGATTCCATTCGCGCGACGGGCGCAAATGCATCGTCGAAGTCCACTCCTTGCTGGACGAAACCCCGTGCCACCAGCCGCGCCTTGTGCTTGACTACCGCCCCAGCCTCATCCTTTTTGAGTTTGAACACCCACTTGACTGTGATGGCGCGATGGCGTGAGGCGGTCGGTCGCCTCAGTGTGGTTACGCTCATCGCGTCCATCTCTGCCGCATTGCTTCGCCAGCGGCCGCTCTCTGCAAATGAACGAGCAAGGCTCACCGTCGTTGATCAGGTGAAGCTCTGCCTCGAAGTCGCGCTGCGCCAGTCCTGGGACGACTTGATTGCCCAGAATATTGTCAACGGTGCGGTAGCGCAGAGGTTCATCTTCATGTGCGGCGTCGACGCGTTCCTCATCTCGCGTCAGCGGCGTGGCGAACTCCACCGAGCGGTGCTCGCTGTGTGTCGAGGTAGAAGCTGGCGACATTTGGGGCGCAGCCACTGGCGTGGACGGATGTTGCGTGGCCGACATTTCCGGAGGTGAAGCACCAATTGAATCAGACGGTGCACTCGGGGCAGGGGCAGACGGGCTTGGAGATGGTGTCGACCCGACTGCTCCCCCGGCTCCCTGAGTGCAGACGTAGTCGACGGTGAAGTCACTGAGTGCCGCTGACGAGCCGTTGTCCGCCATCTTGGTCCACGCCCATCCTCGCCGCGTCGAACACCACATCACGCCACGCGCACACGCTGCGTAGCGGTCGAGGATGCGGTATGCTTTGGCACCATCGGCATAGCCAATGAATACCCCTGGCGTGCTCCGATCGTCGAGTTTGCCGACGTGGTTGAGCTCCTTCACGAACGCCGATACCAATGTCCGAGATAGCCGATCGCCGCTTGCGCCGTGCCGAGCCTCGTGAGGGCGTCTTGCCGTCGAGGCTCTTGGTGGGCGAGCGATTGAGCAGATGCACGGCGGTCATCACCACTTCACCCCAGTAAATCGCCGGCATCACCCGCCGCTGAGGAGGCGCGTCGAGGCCACCACGATCGACACGGCCGACGACGCCATTTTGCTGCGGGGAGTAGGGCGCGGAGTAGTGGCGTTGTATCCCTTCGTCGGCGCAGTACGCCGCAAATTCAACCGCCGTGAACTCGCCGCCGTTGTCCGTGCACAGAACGCGAAGTCTGCGGTCGCACTCCTCTGCTGCGGCCTGAATGTGCCGGATGGCTTCCGCCGCAGCAGCCTTGGTGTAAAGCAGCACTGCCCACATGAACCGGGACAAATCGTCGACGAGGAGCAAGAAGAAGCGCCTGCCTCCAGGAGTCGCCGGCGTGATCGGACCGCATAGGTTGCCGTGGACGAGCTCCAACCTTTCCTTGGCTCGATAGTTGGCTTGATGCGGGAACAGCCGGCGCCTCTGCTTGGTCACCATGCATGTGTCGCAGAGCTGCTCCACGTGTTCGACATGCGGCATTCCCCGCACCATCTCGCCGGCGCTGAGCCGCTTCAGAGCCTCAAAGTTGAGGTGTCCAAAGCGCTCATGCCAACGCCAGGCCTCGTCGTCGCGACGGGCTGCGAGACAGAGGGGCTGCGCCACCTTCACGTGAAGAACATACAGGCGGTTGTTTCCTCTGTTCACCTTGGCGAGAAGACGATGGCGGCGATCCCAGATGCGCAGCACCCCATGGTCAATCTCCACTCGCGAGCCGTTCTCATCCAACTGCCCCAGACTGATGATGGAGTTCCTCAAGGCAGGGATGTAGTAGACGCCGGTGAGGAGTCGGTGTTCACCGGTCCTGGCCATGAAGACGACGGAGCCAATGCCTTTGATCTCCACGGCAGAGGCATCTCCGAACTTGACTGAGCCATGTACTTCCATGTCCAAGTCGGAGAAGAATTCCCGCCGACCGGTCATGTGGTGCGTGGCTCCAGTGTCAAGGTACCAGCCGTCAATCTTGTCGTCGCTGGACTCGTTGCCGAGGAAGACATGTGCTCGCGGCTCATCGAGGTGGAGGAGCGCGGCGGCAGACGATGCGGGAGGAGCTACGGTCGGACCTTCCTCTGTTTTTGACCGTGGCTCAATGCTTCCGTGGACGAGAAACAGAGCCGTTTCATCCTCCTCTGCTTGCGTGATATGCGCTTGGCCGCCACGCCGTGCCTGTCGACAATCTCTGGCCCAATGGCCGGTCTTGCCGCAGTTGAAGCAGGCATCGTCTCGGTTGGCCTTTCGGTCGCCGGCAGCGCCAGCGTCAGCGCCGCCACGTCCTCGGGACGCCTTCTCCTTGTTCCGCGGTCTCTGACGGCGGTTGCTGCCCGAACTTGAGACCTCCCCCTTCTTCCGCTCCTTCTGGCGGGCGAGCCACTGCTCCTCCGTGTAGAGAAGCTTGCCACCGATGGCGACCGGCTCTGCGGGTGGTTGTTCGTCGCGGCCGTCAACAGCCTTGAGACGCCCGGTCACCTCCTCGATGGTCAGCTCGGAGAGGTCCAGGAGTGTCTCAATCGACAGAGCAACCTGCGTATACTTCTTGGGGACGACGCGGAGGAACTTCTCAACCGCCTTCTCCTCGTCGATGTCTTCATCGCCGTGCCGAGTTAGCTGCTGCATCAGGCCGGTGAGGCGGAGGGCAAAGTCGTCGATGTCCTCGCGGGCGAACGCCGCGATCCCACTCGACGCAGCCTGGCATGTGGCTCGGCGGCGCGATCGCCTTCCGATCGTGCGCGCGTGATGGCGTCCCAAGCATCCTGGCGGTCTCCTTGTCCGCGAGGTGGCGCCATCTCTGGCGATGCAGCGGCGATGGCCTCCAACGCCTTCCGATGCGTCGTTGAAGTCGACATCCTCGTCCCGCACCGCATCCCACATCCCCTCGCTGCATCTTCACCTTCATCACCAAACTCCACTCATTGTAGTTGGTTTTGGTGAGAATGGGCCATGGTGTTCCTCCTTTGATTCCTTGATGATGGTGCGGATGGCTGCGGTGATCCACGTCGCCTCGCGCCACGGCGACGCTCGCGACGGCGAACGCGACGGTGCTGTGAGGGCTCGCGAGGCGCGGGTTGGCGCAGCATCGTTCTCAACCTCCGCGCGGTGTGGCGGCGCAGCCGCCGCGGCTGAGCCGCGCCTTTGCTGGCTCGGGCCTTTCTTTGGCCGCCGCCTGCTGCGGCGATGCGTGCCTCGCAGCAGCGTCCGCGTCTGCGGCGTCGCGGCGTTGGCTCTGCGCCGGTGGAGGTTAGGAGGCGTGGGAAGAACGGGACATGGCTTCACGAGGATAGGGAGAGGAAGAGCAAGGCTCGATACCAAATGTCGATTTTAGCACAGTATGGGAGCAATTTTCTTCTTGTATTTCACTCTATGCCCTTAAGGCTTAACCAGAGTACATACTTATAGACCAAATGGTCGATTACAAACCGAAAGTAGAGATAAGTCAGAAAGGCAAACTGAAAGCACTAAAGCAGGATTGAAGATGCTAAAGCAAGAAACTAACCAACTACTACTATGCTTATTCAGTTTGATGTATCTACCTACAGACGCAAGACTTACTCCTTCAGGAGCAAGGCGAGCGCCTTAGTGTGCAGCGTGCGGGAGAATGAAGAGGGAGCACGAGACAATGAAGAGAGAGAGGGAGCACGGGAGAATGAAAAGAGAAGAGAGGGAGCACGGGAGAATGAAGAGAGGGAGGGAGCATGGGAGAATGAAGAGAGGGGGAAATAAAGGGTGTGAGTGCGTGACACACTCACACAGAGAGCGGCACATACAGAAGAAAGAGGGGATGGCGAGGGGAGTTCAGTGCCAAACCTAACCACCACCGCGCGGTGACCTCGGTCGATCCCATCGATTCCGGTCGTCTAGCTCCCGCAACGCAGTCAAAGCTTCTCCCTCCAGGCCTCCACACCTCCTCAACATGGCGTGGCGTTGCCTGTCGATTCTGGCCATCCGGCTCTGACGGCTCCGGCTCCACGGTCGCCCTTCTCTTCCAGGTTTGCCTCCTGCCTTTCTATCTCCACTCCTCTTGATCTATTCTTATTCTACTCTCTTCTTCCCCTCCTCTTCTCCAACATGTTCCCATGAGCGCTGGTTTATTTTGCCTCTTCTCTCCTGCAGCAACGTGCTGTACCCGCGGGAGGACAGGAGACACGCACCCTCCTCTACGCTTGCTAATCCTGTGAGCACCAGGTTGTACCCCTGTTTTTCCCGTCTCTATTTTTCTTCCTCTATTTGTATATTATCTGCTTGTATAATGCATGCCAATGCCTAACTAAAAAGCACAGATGTTGATTGCTAGAATCTAGATGTTGATGGGTTGATCACTCGCTGTTGATTTGCATTAGGGATGTGGAGTGTGCAACTGTGGATCAAACCCATCTTCCTTGTGATCTGATTTCACTTTGATATTCAAGTTTCATTAGATACTTGCTTATTGTGAGTTTTCTTTACCTGTTTGGAAAGCGTAAAGTTTGCTTCACTCAAATCATTGCCAACAGTGTTGTCCGTTCTTTCAAAGATTTTCTTTAATAGGAGTAATATGTTAGAACTGTGAGGGCATCAAGGATTCTATTCTCAGGCCAACTCAATTGTTCATTATATTTAGTTCTATGATTTCATTTGGATTTGCAGGTGAATATCAGTAGTGTTGACGAAGCAATAGTAATTGGACCTGCCCTCTCATTATCATCATCTGTGTTTGTTCTCCAGGAGTGCATTCTATTCACTAACTATGTAAAGTATCAGTAGTTATGTAACACTTTTGCACTATTAAGCATTCTTGGAGTACTAAGATTTCCCATGCTGTAGCATTTATAGCTTATCTATTTTTGGTTACACTGCAATTGACAGTTGACAGTTGCTTGAATGTTTTTTGTTCATTGCTAGATGTTGCTCTGTTTTAGTCTGTACTCTCTACTTGCTGATGCTATCCTATATTCTTATTATTGCCTAGTTCCTACACTTACACATGTTCTCAATTATGTTGTTAACTTGCTATGCAGTCGGAACTAGGTAGCACAATGGCAAATGAAAGTGGGCCAGCAACAGCAACTATTGTGGCTGCCGCCGACGGAGATGGGCAGTATGATCCAAAGAAAGATCCTGCAAGGAAGGCGAAGTCTAAAGATGCAGGATGGAACTATGCCTTTTGGCCAGAGATTGGCAATAGAGATTTGGTGCAATGTTCACTTTGTGACAGGAGAGTGTGGTGGAATCAAAAGATTGAAGCAGCATCTCAGGTGGATATGGAGATGTGCAAAAATGTGGTAAGACGACAACACCAATCATCAAAGAGATGCAAGAATATCTGAAGCAGAACAGAAGAAACAGACCACTCAACTTAGATGATGGAGGAGATGATGTAGTTGAGTTAGCCAGCGGTGGTGGCTCCGTAGCCTCTACCGTTGCCTCTGCCATTGTGCCACTGCCAGGTTCTGGGACAGCAGCAAAAAGAAAGCAATCTGCCCTAAATTTCAATGTTCCAGCACCAAAAGCAAAGCAAAACAAGTCCATTGCTGCTATGCTTCCACCTGATGCTAGTGCTCAAGAGAGCGATGGAGGGAATATGGATGGCAACAATTTGGATGCATTCGAGATGGATGATTATTGAGAGATGTGCTAGATTGTTCGTGTTTTGGTCGTTTTGGTTGTGTGGACTGTGGGACTTCTAAGCTACCCCAGTATTACTTAGTTCCCTTTCAAAACAATGATGAACAACTATTGATGTTATTGCTGATTTGCTATGGACTTATGGACTATGCCACTATGGTTTCATCTGTCATGTAATCATGTTTAATTTCCATTGTTACTGTTGTCTTGTTTTCATATTTTGTATGTACAAAACAGTGAACCAAAACAATGCCATCGTATGTTGACACTTGACAGTTTACTAACATTGTAAGCTTTGCTCCATGGCAGCAATGCTGTTGGCGACAAACATTTGATTGGCTCAGCTACCACATACTAAGGATCACCTGATGCTTCAGAACCATGCACCTTCAAGATACAGATCCTTTTCTGCTATGTTTGTGTTCTCTTTTTGGAAGAATTCTCCCTATGCTTTCATGCAAAATTTGCTTATAGTTTTTTAGAAATTCATTGCACTAACAATCAAAACATAAGATGTTTCCTCAAAATAAAAGAAAGTAGACTTTAAAGCTTGCTGCAGTAACTTTCTGTTTAGGATTTGTTCTGGCTTGTTCTATAATCTTTGTGGCAGTGTGAGTTTGTTGTGCTTTGCTGCCAGTGTTCAAGTAGGCGCTAGACGGACGGCAAGGTGGGGTCTAGCGCCTAGAGGGCCTAGACGGCCGAATTAAAAATAAGGATAATAGACGAAAATAAATAATTATGTATATATATTTACTATTTAGAGGGTCTAGATTGAAAGAAATCCATTAAAAAAAGTCTATTCGTATATTTTAAAACCATAAGGGCTAAATCACAAAAGAATTCATCCATTCCACCCAGGCACCCACCGACCCCACCGCCTATTAACCCTAACGCCCGACCCCACCGCCTTTAACGTCGCCCGACCCGTCCTTCCTTTCCTCCGCAGACTGCAGTCCCTCCGCTCCCTCCCACCGACCGACTGCTCTGCAGCCTCTGCTCCACCCACTACCTCCCCTCCCCCGCTCCCCCAGCTGCTTTGCTCCTGCCGATGGCGTTGCTCCAGTGGATCCGATGGCATCGATGGTGGATCCGGCGGCATCGACGGCGGATCCAGCTACGGCGACGGTGGAGGCAGCGGATCCGACGGCGGCAACGGCAGAGGCAGCAGATCCGGCTGCGGCGACGACGGATCCAGTTGCGGCGACAGCGGATCCGGTTGCGCCAACGGCGGAGGCAGTGGATCCGGTGACGACGACGGCCGACAACGCATGAGCTGACAAAGATCTCCAGGTGCCTCTCTCCTTAGAACACCTTCCGTCTGCCCCTGGACCCAGCCTTTGACCCCGCCGATGGCCGCCTTTGACCGCCGACGGCCGCTTAGGCGGGCTCGCCGCCTAGCTCATTGATTTTGGCCAAGGCGCGGCGGCGGGGCTCCGCCCAGCGCCTAGGCCCGCCTAGACGGCCGCCTAATACCGCCTTTTAGATCACTATTTGCTGCTTTCAAGTGTCAATATTGATGACTCAGAAGAGTTGTTCTCGTAGTCAATCTTTATTGATGTTTCAGTTTGTCTTCAGGTGGAGACGTTGAGTACAGATCAACATTATGTGATACTGCAGAACTACAATTCTCTATCGAGGTACTGTCGTAGGGGTGGCACAACCCTCTGTAACTAGGTCTTCCAACTGGTCCAATATGTAATAGGCCTAATAGTATAAAAGAATGTACCAATATGCCCCTACCTTATGTAATTATTAAAGGGTAGGATGGTAATTTTCCATCCTACCTCACTCATGTATATAACCCCATAAGAGGGGCATGAGGGAGAGGGATCACTCACTTCCCACATATCATCTCCCTCTGTTGGCTCTCCTCTTCTAGCACCCTTCTCTACTGTTTGGTCTGTAGCCACAACAGGTACATTGCAACTTCTGTTCATGATTGGTACCTTCATATTTGGTTTCAGCTTTCATATTCGATTTCATCAAACAAGCAAGTTTGTCACTTAAATTTATTGGAAGGTGTTAACAGTTTACTAACATAGTAAGTTTTGCTCCATGGCAGCAATGCTATTGGATGGGACTCATGGGAGCTGCATGCTACTTGGGAGAAGAGCAAAGTTAGAAAACAATGGACAGTGTCATCAAGGTATGCCATTCAACATTCATGTTTTCTTGCTGCGCCATTATCCATGTTTATTTGCTTTGTTACATAGTTAAAATAGTCACACTCTATGTTCAACAAATTTGCTGCCATAAAAGGTTAGGATGTGAGTATGGCGTCGCCTCGCCGCACGCCATACTCGCCTAAAAGGTGTGAAGGTAGTCAGGTGCCTCGCCTCGCCTTGTCGTCGTGATAACCTTTGTCCATATTTGGTTCGCACAACACAGAATAGGCCTCATCAAATACAAGCTTAATTCTAAATTGGTCCAACTCAAAAAGCCTACGTGACACCAGGACAAAAAAATCCTTCACTCATATATAGGTATGATGTATGGTCTCATGCAACCATTCAGAGCAGGTACATTTGGTGAGGGGTTCTTGTGCAAAATCCAAACTTCTACAGCATAATTCTCTTACCATGAAAACATAAATCCCCATAACTATTTCTAATCAATGTCTCTTAAAACTTCATTCACATATGAATAAAATGAATTAACACTGTAAGCTAAAAAGGTAAGTACAATAGCATAGTAAAAGCTCAGCAAAACAATTGACCTGTGTGTAGTTAATAGGGTTCTTCTGCAACTCAGATGCTGTCATCTCAATACTATTCCTGGAGTCACGAATGAGTTGAACTTTACCCTTTTCTCCCAATATGACATACTTGCTTTCCTTCTCTGGACCTGATTACAAGCAGCATAAGCATTAGTTTTGAACACTTGGGATCCATATAACTATGCCAAATAACCATGTAAACGAATTACCAGAAGTCATCTTGTGGAGTGCTTTGCTGACTTTAACTGATGTAGAGTTGATACCACCACAGAGACCCTTGTCAGAGGTAATGGCCACAATAACATTCTTCTTGACATCGACACCTGGTGTTTGCACCAAAGAAGTTAACAACTGAACCAGAAATTCGAAGATTCTATGCTTCAATCACCATGAAATAAAATCTTAAAAAATATCCCCCAAAAAGACAGTATCCATATGATTCTTCTAAACTCACATGTTTGTTTCAAGAGACCTAACTGTATTAAGGCAGGTAGAAATGTGTGTCGGCTCAACAAGCAAGCACGTCCATTCCATGAAGAGTTTATTTCTTACTTAAGAACTGTTGATCATAAATCATCAAAGGTGCTTAATTTCTATGATGAAGAAACCATGAGATCCATGGTGCATTTTTCAACGAGTGGAAGCGCCAACATTTAGTGATTAGATGTTACATGTTAGTCCATGCTTACATCACTATACTGAGAGTTCACAAGATTCGCCAAACATTTCAGCTTATTTCTTTAGCAGGAACACCACTGCATCCCACCCTCAACACATACAAAACAAAAAATGAAAATAAAAGAGTGCCTAACAATGAACAAGACAAAGGCAATTAAACAAGAGGCTACAATAACAATTGTATAAGATATGACAACATGACTCGTATACATACTAGGAGCATCCCCAAGAAGAGCGGTGAATGGTTGCCATAGACCACGTGAATTTTCTGTTCTTGTTTGAACAGCTCGAAGCTTTGATGCTGCAACCATCTTCATTGCTTTTGTAATCTTTTGGATGTTCTTGACACTCTTCATGCGGTTCCTCACTGTAGATGATGAGTAGAGGGACCAATAAATTGTTTTGCATAAATACGATCTGAGAAGTAACATGATAGGGAATGAAGATCCTCACCGACTTGTGTTGAAATGGAGCGTGCACCAAGCGGAGCAATCTCCCTGGTGATTCAAAAATGCAACAAATTCACTTTCTAAATAACATAAAAATAGTGCAAACAGTTGCATAATTCTTTGAAAAATCAAATAAATAATGTGCAGTACCACAGTCATATACAACAGGTATAGGTCATACAGATAAATAATTCCAAAAGAAATTGCACCACAGCCACATGTAGTTTCGTCTTTTCAGTAGATTCTTACTTACACCTAAAAGATGTGCAATTTAACATCGTATTTTCAACATTACACGCAGAAAACATAACCAATTGAACGAGGCAATGATTTAAAGCGGTAAATTCTAATACATGTACACAAATTGTACATCTTCTAAAGAAATACCCCAACACAGTGCTCTTACCTTGTAATTTAGCGTGTGAGCAGGCTAGTGAAAATAAAACATATCAGCACGATATGTACATTTTCGCTATTAGCAGCACGTAAGTACCATCAAACATAATGGCATACTCTTTCCATAGCAAGAGAGCATTATATTGACAAAAATATCTTTTTTCTCGCCTACAAGGGTGGATCCAGAAGCGTCAGAACTCTTTACCCCTTCTCATCCATTCCCCATGGACAGACACCAACAATCCTATATCCTTAGCACAAACAAAAAAACACCACAACACCACGCAACCCGTCATCACAGTACACTATCCAAAAGAACATCAACTCTTCTCAGAGAGGCATTTCACAATCCCCTTTACACAACCATTTCCCAAGATAATTCAAATCCATTCCACACGTGCCTCGACCTCGACGGCAACAAAGCTTTCACGAATCCTCCACCCAAACTATCATTTCGCAGCGGCACACATGTGTACATGCCCTAGACGCGTCTCGCATTCGGGGGGCAACGTCGATTTGACCAAGAACACGTGGAACAGAGCTACCGGCCTACGGGAAGATCAGATCCACAGCCAGACCCACCAGATATATAGAGAACAACGGATCTACGCGGAGGCGGATCGATTGGGGGGAGGAGTAGGGGGGTTGGGGGAGAACTTACGGCTGGGAGGCGGAGGGGGACCGCGCCGCCATGGAGACCGCCGGGGAGGGGGTGGAGAGGAGGACGCGCCTCCCCTCGCGTCGCAGCGCCGCCATCGCCATCTCCGGTGGGCCTTGCTCCTCTCTGCTTGTTGGGGATCTGAGGTTTCTGTGTCTTTTCTTTCTTTCTTTTTTTTTTAATAAGTTCTGTGTCTTTTCTTGGGTGCGATCGTCTCGCCGCACGGTGGGATCGACATCCTCTAGCTTACCTAAGGCAGGCTAGAGAAAACAGTACCCGTGACCTGGACGATTTTTAGCCGTCGGATCACGAATAAACAACAGATCAGATAGTACAATACTGATGCTATAGTATCCTTAACTACCATAGTAGTCGTGGCCACTGGTATGGCCTTATTCGGCGCGGCCTATTTAGCCTGTTAGCTTAAATGTATTGGGTGGCTCATAGGCTAAGGTGGCAGCCCAAATATGGTCTAAGGGTGGTTTATATCGTGCAGGGCTGACATGCGTGCGTTTAGCCTGATGGGCCAGATAGCACAACTAGCCCATTCCGCCCGGCTATCCCTAAAAATTTGAAAAAAAGTGTAATAGTTCAAAAATATGTATAATTTGAAAAAGAAACAATAAATTATAGAAATTATAGCAAAAGACATAGTAAATTATAAAAAAATTTATAGAAAAAGGCACAATAAATTATAAAAATATAATATGAGCTTTATTAATGTTAAAATAGCGATCTCACTAAAAACTTTAAGAAGTAAAAACTCAACTTGAGAAAACTTTAGTAAAGAAAAAAGAGTATAGCCTATAACTCAGCAATACAGGTAAACAATCATAAAAAGTACAATGTATACATAGATACTCTAAGAATCGTCAGTGCCACTGGCGTCTTAACTGCCTTCGCTGCCATCTAGATAGAGATTGTCAAACGCGTGTTCCAACTCCATATCTACCACGTAGTGTTGAACTTGCGCATCAACTTGTACCTAGTCCTTCACTTTGAGAAGTGCTTGCACCATCTCACTCGTGAGTCTTATTCTTCTCTTCTCTAATATTCTTCCAGAAAGACTAAAAGCAAATTCAGAAGAAACCATCAAGACAGGAGCAGTTAACACATCTCGTGCTAATATGGATAGCACCGGATATGTTAGTTTGTGCTTGCGCCACAATCCAAAATGTTGAACTTCTCTGTATGGTAAGGCATTGGATCATTGTCTAGAAAGACTGATAGTTCCCAGTGGGCCCTGGTATGGATTGCTACAGCACTTGGCAATGTAGAGCTTGATCTTCTGGAAGATCATGGTGCACCAAAGATTTTACTCCACATATTTTATGTTCTTACCTGTGGTGGGTGCTGGTAGAGAGATCATTGCAAGCGAACTCCCTGAACTTATGCTCGTATTTCTGATAAACTTCAAATAATTGTAAACGAGCAGTTGTAAAATAGTTAGAATAATCTATCCCTATAACCACACATATAATTGAAAGAACAACAGTGAATATTGCAATTTTAGGTCTTGGAACACGAATAAATGCAAATGCATATAAGTACGTAATCTCATTCTAATATTTTAAATATTTAGTTTTCATAGCGCGCACAGCCTCTCGTAACACTGGGTTAGTTTCATTAACTTTCAAGTGACCAGCAATCATAAGAATATGATACATAATTATAGAAGATGTTGGATAGTACACTCCGGATAATAAAAGGATAATAGAAATGCTAGTAACTTCTCAGCAACATACCAATGTTGCTCAGTCTAGTGTGTTACCGATATAGCTGTGACAATGCATGTGGACAAAAACAGAAAATGTGGGTTTATAAGGTAAAGGATTTTATAGCACGAGATAAGTTGAGTTCTACCATACCAGCGTATCCACAGGGAACTTTTGTGGATGTACACCCATCGCAATACAATAAGTTTTATATGCTGCAATTCATTGGTTAGAATTATTTATAAAAGAAATTATGTCGTGAAAAAGCTTGAAGATATGGAATCAACTTCTTCAAACCATATTTAACTATAAGATTAATAATATGATAGGCGCATCACTGATGCAGCAAGAAGCATTCGGTGTATATACTAAATAAGGGAGTGAAAATATTTATTACCTTGGAGTTTGCTGCAGCATTATTCTGGGTAATTGCAAAAGTTTTATATGTAAGACCAAAATCTTCCACGACTTTGGTAATACATTCTACTATATTCTCACCCGTATGTGCTACAACAATTAGTTTAAGGCATATGATTCTCTTTTTTCAATACCCAGTCATCATTTATACAATGGGTGGCTACACTAAAATAATCCTCTCTAAACCGACCACTCCATATGTCCGAAGTCAAGACCACTGAAAATGTACAAGTTCCAAAGAGTTTGTTAATTATATCATGACTATTGTTGTAGTATTTAACTAAATCTCTAGTTGTTGTTTGTCTAGAAATGTGAGTAAATCTACAATTGTGGGCAGTTCTATTGTATTTTTCGAACGCATCTGACGCACCAAAGTTTAAAAGAAGATCTAATGAGGCAATTAAATGGGCTAAAGATTCTTGAGCTTTGTCAGGATTATAATCCCAGTTATGTACCATACCGCCGGAGTTGTACCGCAACTGTGTCTGCCTTATGGCTATGCCTTGCTTTTCTTTACATCTTTGGGCATGTCTGTGCAAGTGCCCGGTTCCACCCGAAGACTTTTGCAAATAATTCATGATGATATATTTTGCAAACAACAACTCTTACTAATCTCTGGACATGTCTTGTTTCATTATCTTGTCAAAATCTGCCCACATGTCTGACGTACTACGTCTGAACCTCTTTGCTTCGGTGCCTGCTAACGCAGAGTAACTGGTAGAGCCCGACGATGGTATAGTTATGGTCCACTCTGCCATTTGAGGTGGAGGCGGAGGTGGAGACATTTCATTCCTGGAGGATGAAAGTTCTTTCAAATCAATTCCGTATTCACTCGTAGGAAATTTATCCAATTTTTCCATGACGAAATGTGGAAAACTGCAAAATGCAAATAGAAAGTTACACTATTACCTACTCTCTCTGTCTAAGTTTATAGGGTATATTTTTCTAATGGTCTTGTCTATAAATATAGAGCGTATTTCATGTTCCAATGCAAAACTAATGTGATGTTTCTTTTATACCCCTAATAATATATGTAACTTTATTTGCTATTATCTACATACATGCTTTAAATATAGTGCTTAGAGAGAATAATTAGGGGTAATCTAGCCATTTTAACTATCTCCTTGGTCTATGTGTCAAGAGAAAATACATCTTATAAACTTGGACGGAGTAAGTATTTTATATTAGAATAAAGAAAAACAAGAACAATATAAGTACATAAAATTAGTACTGTAGGCTAGATTTTCAATTTTCATATTTTTGGCAAAAGATATTTCCAATTTTGTCAAATTATCACAAAGTGTATCGAAATTTTCATAAGAGAATCGAAGAGATTGCTGATGAGGGTGTGGCTAAATGAGGGGCTATACTGCCTATTTATAGAAAGTATTTGAGATTTTTTTGAATTTTTTTGGTATTTTTAAACTCACAAATAGTCACAAAATAGCTATAAATTTCAAAAAACGATCGTTACTCGTGCTAAACGGGCTGTGCCGTGCCTGGGGCAAACATGCCTAACAGCCACTTTTTCGTGCTTACGGGCCAAGTGTGCCTAATGGGCCACTGTGCTGCACAGGCCGTGCCGTGCCTAGCCCATCACTGTGCGTGCCGTGTCATGCCATCACACTAGGCCAGGGTGGCGGCCCAGGCATGACCTACCCCATTGTGCCATGCCCACCCAGCCCAATGCTGTTCGTGTCGTAGGCTGTGCCTATAGTAACGAGCTGTGGCCCAGCCTGGTAGACGCGGCACCACTATACAGTAGTTTTACTACCATGTTTCAAGATCGATCTCAGCCTTTGTTCATTAGTTCGACGACTAGAAAACAAAGTCACAACAATGTAATACTGTGACTTTGCTACTTTGTAAAGCAAAGCCCTGTTCATATTAGCTTCTATTTTTGGCTTTTACTTAGAAAAGTCAAAAACCAATACGAACATCTGGCTTCTCGAAATAGCTTCTCTACTCTCACTATCGTCTCTCTCCAAGGATAAAGCAAGGAGTCACAGGTGCATCACTCACCCCAATCCTCTCCCACCCGTCACACGCAAACATCTCTCCATTACTTTTTGCACTCCTTGTTCCCTTCTTCTAAAAGCCACTTATTTCAGCCACAACTATTTATTTTTAGCTATAAACATAAGGCATAGTTAAAAGTCATAAGTCACTGCGAAAAGCTATCACCAAAAGCTAAAACGAACACCCTAAGGTCACGAGATCCCCTCCCAATGCCGGGGGGGGTAGAAGCAAATGGGCCAGTGCTTTGGGCCTTGGGTGCTGCTGATTGGTTGAAGGAGGATGGGCCAGGACCAGAAGTGTAAGCCCAAGATGTGGAATTCTTTGATCATTATCCTACTTATAAGCTAGGCAAATTTTATTCACACTTATTAATTGTGGCACATCATACTTTTTCTAGCCACATGGCTCACCCATTGTACATTAATAGATGTGGTCAAACCACACCACTCTACATTCATTTTTTTCTTTTGCACAAAATCCACAAATGCTAGCATGGAGGCCAAGGGCAAAATAGTCTTTTCACTTTGTGAATAAAGTGAAGAAGCTAACAGAAAGTGTTAAGATGGTCAAGGAAAAATAGTCTTTTCACTTGTGGATTCTGGTAAAAAATGGAAAGAATACAACAAGAGCGACAAAACATAAATATTTTCATGAACTAAATGGAAAATCACATAGGCCAAAGTCATGAGTGCAAATCACGTGGGGAGAAAATGTAGAGCTGCGAGCCATTCGGGTGCCTTCTTTTCGGCTTATGGCTTTCTCTCAACAAACAAATGGAACAACTTTTTCGACACCATTTCGACACAACTTATTGGGGCAGCAGTTTTGAAGCGGGCTATCAGTATTCGATTCGTTTATATAAACACTCATGCTAGGACAAAAAATCATAAGCCGCGGCCATGTAACCACTATCGTTACTCCCCTGCTCCTCCTCTCTAGTTGTGGTCACTGTGCACTTAGTCTCGACCACGATTCCACGAGCTCATTTGTAGGAGATTTGTTAGTGTTTCTCTTCACATGTTGCTGTCAGCTATGTGTTTATGATTGATTATTTGTGTGAAACCATCACATTATGTGCCATTTGATCGTGTTTTCTGTCTGTATATATGAATTTGCGGAGGATTTATTTCTTCCTTTTTCTTGCTCCTCTTTTCATATATTAAACTCTGTGCATGTCAGGATGAAAGAAATTCCACAAACATTTCATATTTTCATTTATAGTAGCAGCAGTACTCTATGCCAAACCACATGGTGGAGCCACAATAGTGCATGGGGTGCAGTTGCACCCCCGAAATTTTTGCAAAAAATTCGGTATATACCTTCTTAACACACAAAGTATACACTACACATACTAACATACTCGCAGCTAATTAGGCCCAACAGACCTCAAGAGAGAATCAAGCCCAAGCGCCACCCTCACTTTCTCAAACTAATTCATGATATACATCGGCTAGACAACAATTCCCCAATCGGCAATCAGCTAAATCCTTCCTTTAGGCTTCTACCCTAGTGTAAGTGTGCCCAAGCTAGCAGTCAAGCTTGAGCTAGGGCACGTAGCTCACGTGTAGGCACAGCTCATCGCCACCATTGCACTCCCTAGAGGCTCATTCTGCTCAAGCTGAAAATGCATAGAAGCATCCCAGGAGCAGCTGCTATGTAAGTTTTTTGTGTTAACTTTCATATACTCAAACTTGCAATGTAGTAAAATTGTACTTCTGCATATTATTTAGTTTCAAGTCATTTACTTATCATCGATGAATCTAACTCCTGCTCATCCCTTGAATTATAAAACAACATTTGAAGCTGCTGCAAAAACAGTATTCAAATATCAAAATTCAAGGGAAAATAAACAACTAATATGCCAGTATCTGTTAAAATTTCCAATACTCAACTTCCAAGGTAATAAATCATAATATATATGTATATTTCTTTTAAAGTTACCTTGTGCTATTTCTTCATTTTGTCATCTCTTTAGCTCTACTAGTCGAATGCTCGTGCGTTGCTACGGATTTTTAAAATTTATCATACTATAGTTACATACCCGTGCGTTGCGACGGTATTACTATTATAACATGTCGAGCCAACTCCCCTCCCTCCCTCGCTCGTTTCCATCTACTGAGTTCATAGCAAATATCATGCATTGCTACGGAATAAAAGACAGGCCTACAAAGATGGTTTAGTCCATGAGAGAAGTTAGTTTATTGGAAAATTTCAGTTCATCTCAAACAATTTCCATTTCAATTCATACTGAGTTGTTACACAAAGGAGGTATACCAATGCCAAAATAGCGATATCAGTTAATACTCTTCAGAACAAAGTGTCCAAGAACAAAATTTAGGCCTCAAGCTTTCTTCATTCTAAATAGCCAACCCAAAGAAATCGTACAATTAGAGATTCAGGTTTAAAAGTGGTAGCATATGTAATTGATGGTGCAGATAACACACTCACCATATTTATACAAATATGGGCCCACTGGAATGGATTCAAATTTTCTTACATTCTCACCGTACAATTATACAAGCTCTCACATGACACTTGAAGTTAAAGGCAGCTGCTTAATTCTCAATAGAATTATCATGGTTGGGATGTAAATAAACATTTGGCTTGTATGGACTTGCTACAATGTTTGGCCAGCTGGCAAAGAATTAGCTAAATGTGATATCGCAAGTGAAAATCGTACAAGTTAACAGATCATAGATCATGTAAGTGTTAAGTTATACAGGGAATGGCAATGCAATGCTCATTGAGAGAAGTTACCTGGTAAAGATGTGAATTGACTTCAGCACAAGTTTGATGTAATGTTTCAAGAGGAGCACCACTAAGTGTTAGCGTGTGCTATACTAGGCAGGGCCCTTGCTATGTTAGGCAGGACCCTTGGGTTTAGGGTGGTGCGGCTGCACAGGCATGTTGCTTTGTGCGCCTCCTCCTGGTTTGGTTAGTTGGTTATAATAGGCAAGGATCTTCTCAGATAGGATTATTTCCTATTCCCGTGAACATCCCTGCCTATATGTACTCGAGCCTTTGCTCCCATTAATTCATTCACATTTTCCCCAAAACCATTGTCTCTCATGGTATCACGAGTCCGGGATTCTCCTCGGATTTCCTCGCTTCCGCTAACCTAGCGCGCCGGCCCCTCGCCGTGCAGCGCCTGCGCGCCGGCTTCCCTGCCGAGCGGCGTCTCTCCCTCCCCAGGCGACATGGCTCCCGAGTCGCCCAAGGCGGGTGACCTCCAGAAGAACGGCGACGGCGCTCTCACCGATCCGTCCGCCCCCTCTGCCTCCTCCGTCCAACAGGACGAGCTTGCCCGGCGGCAGCCCCTGGAGAAGGCCAACGCCCTCGCCACGCAGCACCAGGAGATGCACGATTCGGCCCTTGCTCGTGCGACCGAGGCTGACGAGGAAGCGACGGCTGCCGCTGCAGCCCGCGACGCCGCCATCGCCCGCTTCAACGCCGCCAGAACGCGGCCAAGGGCGCGCGCGCGGCGCCCGCCGCCATCGCCGCCTCCAGCCTTCCCGCCGGCGGCTGCACCATGGCGGCGCGGTCGATCTGCACACCGCGATGCTCCTCCAGGAGGCCGCGGCCCTCCTGACCCTTCACGCTCAGGCGGTCGCCGTCTCCAACATCCGCAACCTCATCTCCATCGTTCTCGATGTCGACTCGGGTAACTTCAATCGCTGGCGTGACCAATTCCTGCTGACTCTCGGCAAGTTCTCCCTCCAGGATCACGTACGCCTCGACAACCCGGTCCCCTCGCCGGACTGGGAGCGGATGGACTGCGTGGTCCAATCCTGGATCCTCGGCACCCTCTCCGACGATCTCACCGAGATCATCTCCTCCCAGGGCTCCACCGCCAGGGACGCTTGGCTCGCCGTTGAGTCTCAGTTCCTCGGCAACCGGGAGATACGCGCCATCCAGCTCGAGATGCGGTTCCGCAACTTCGTCCAGGGCGACCTCTCCGTCGCCGAGTACTGCCGCCGCCTCAAGAAGATGGCCGACGATCTCACCGCCCTCGGGGAAGTCGTCACCGACCGCACCCTCGTCCTCAACATGATCCGAGGCCTCAACGAGCGCTTCACCCACGTCGGCGCCCTGCTTCGTCGCGCCCGGCCCTTCCCCTCCTTCCTCGACGCGCGTGACGACCTCACCCTGGAGGAGCTCACCCTGGAGTATCGGCAACCTTCCCCGGCTGCTGCCCTCGCTGCCACCACCAAGTCCTCACAGTCGTCCCCACAGCAGTCCGGTTCCAACTCGGGGGGCGGCCACGAAACGGCTACAGAACAACGACGCCGCGCAGCGTGGCGGCGGCGGCGGAGGGCCCGCCACCGCAGCGCCACCGACGGGCGGCGAAGCGGAAACCGGCGCGCCCGGCCGCAGCGATCAGCGCCAAGATCGCAGCGCCACCGCTGCCTCGGCCGTCCGTCTACAACCGTGGGCGGGCACCATCCACATGTGGCCGGCGCTCGTCCCCATCGGCGCCGATTCTCGGCCTCGTCCCAGCAGACGCGCCGTCGCGCAGCAGCAGCCACCTGTGGTCCCTGCGCCGACCGAGGGGGCCGGCCACTGGGCGCCGCCAGGGTACTACAACCCCATGGCCGGTCTGCCCTCCTGGGACACTCAGTCACTGGCCTCCGCTTTCAGCACGGCAACGTTGAATCAGCCCCCGTCCGCCGAGTGGACTTTTGACTCAGGTGCTACTTCTCACATGACATCCTCTTCCAGCAATCTTTCACATATTTTTTCTCAGCGGTATCCTACTCATTCCTCCATTGTTGTCGGTAATGGTTCCATGCTTCCCGTAGTTGGCACTGGCTCTACTGAATTACCTCATTCTTTATTTCTTAATAATGTCCTTGTGTCTCCACAAATTATTAAGAATCTCATCTCAGTTCGCCAGTTTACTATCGATAACAATTGCTCTGTTGAGTTTGACCCTGCTGGTTGTTCTGTGAAGGATCTGCAAACTCGGAACGTGATCGTCAGGTGCAATAGCTTCGGGGCCTTGTACCCTTTGCGCCTCCCTCCAGCACAGTCTCTTGTCACCAAGGCTGCCTCCCCCTTGTGGCATCATCGTCTCGGTCACCCTGGCCATGAAGCTCTGTCGAAGCTTGCGTCTAGTGTTTCCTTTCATATAGAGGATTGCTCCGATTTATGTCATGCTTGTCAGTTAGGGCGCCACGTTCGCTTGCCCTTCCATGCGTCCGCATCTCATGTGTCTAATAAGTTTGATCTTATACATTGTGATCTCTGGACATCCCCGGTCGTCAGTGTGTCCGGTTATAAATATTATTTGGTCATTCTTGATGATTGCACGCACTATCTGTGGACTTTTCCTCTACGTGTTAAATCTGACACTTTCAGCACGCTCGCCAACTTCATTGCCTACGCCTCCACCCAGTTCGGCGCCACCGTGAAGGCTGTTCAGTGCGACAACGGGCGCGAGTTTGACAACTCCAGCGCCCGTACTTTCTTCCTCACCCGGGGCATCCATCTTCGCATGTCCTGCCCTTACACCTCGGCGCAGAACGGTAAAGCTGAACGCATCATTCGATCGATCAATAATGTTGTTCGCTCCCTGCTGTTCCAAGCCTCCATGCCCCCCTCTTACTGGATTGAGGCGCTCTCCACCGCGACGGCTCTGCTTAACATCTTGCCCACCAAGACCCTCGCTTTCTCTACGCCGCATCTTGCTCTATATGGCACACCACCGGCGTATGATCATCTACGGGTTTTTGGCTGCAAGTGTTATCCGAACCAGTCTGCCACAACTCCTCACAAACTCGCCCCTAGGTCTGTCCTGTGTGTCTTCCTTGGCTATTCTGACCATCATAAAGGATACCGCTGTCTTGACCTCTCCTCCAATCGCATCATCATCTCAAGGCATGTCATCTTCGATCAAACTGCCTTTCCGTTTGCTGATCGCGATGGACCCCCCCTCCTGCCGCCTTCGAGTTTCTTGTTGCTCCTGACGCTGTGCCTGTTCCTATTGGTCCATCGCACAAGTTTTTGCCTGCAGGAACACATCCCGCCGACCCCGGTGTCTTGGTGCCCGCTGCAGGTGCCCTCAGCCCCACTGTGGCTGCGCCAGAGGACCCTGTCGTCCTCCCCCCGTCGCCTGCGCTCTACGTTTCCCCGGGACGACGCTCCCTGGGGACCCCGGCACCATCCTCCGCGCCACGCGCGGCCCCGACTTCGCCTTCACCCGCGCCACGCGCGGCCCCAACGTCGTCGTCACCCACGCCACGCGCGGCACCGACGGTCCTTTTCCCCGTGCCACGCGCGGCCACGCCGTCATCGCCTGCTGCGTCCCCCGTTCGTGGGTCGCCACCTGGCTTCCCGCCTCTTCCCGAGCATGTCATCACCAATGTCTACGCACGCCGGGAACGCCCGCCACGTGCTGCGCACCGCCTCGTCATCGGCCACACTGCTCCGCCAGGTGCTTCCCAAGGGTCTTTATTCTTTGTTCTACCGGTGACCAACCAGCACTCTATGGCGACGCGCGCTAAGAGCGGGTTCCGCGTTCCGGCGCTCTTCCATGCTGCGCCCCTGTCTCCAGTGCCGAAGACCTATCGCAGCGCACTCGCCGACCCGAGCTGGCGTGCTGCAATGGAAGACGAGCACGCCGCCCTTCTGCAGAACCACACTTGGGATCTTGTGCCCCGTCCGCCACATGCCAATGTCGTGACGGGCAAATGGATCTTCAAGCATAAGTTCCATGCTGACGGGACCTTGGAGCGGTACAAGGCGCGCTGGGTTCTTCGGGGTTTCACCCAGCGCCCTGGCGTGGATTTTTCAGAGACGTTCAGCCCAGTGGTGAAGCGACTACGATCCGCATGCATACTCTCTCGCTCTCTCTCGCTACTGGCCCGTGCACCAACTTGATGTGAAGAATGCGTTCCTACATGGCACCCTCTCAGAGACAGTGTACTGCGCACAGCCGTCCGGCTTCGAGGATCCTGCTCACCCAGACTTTATTTGTCGTCTGAACAAGTCTCTCTACGGGTTGAAGCAGGCCCCTCGCGCGTGGCTCACCAGGATCGCCACGCATCTGACTTCCCTTGGTTTCGTTGAGGCCAAGTCAGACACGTCGCTCTTCGTCTACCGTCGCGGATCCGACCTCGCATATCTGCTGCTTTATGTCGATGACATCGTCCTTACGGCCTCTTCATCAACACTCCTCCGCTGGATCATTTCGGCCCTGCAACAGGAGTTCTTCATGAAGGACCTCGGTGAGCTGCACCACTTCCTCGGTATGCATGTTCAGCGCTCTGGCGATGGTCTTCTTCTTTCTCAGAAGCAGTACATGATGGAGCTCCTTGATCGCGCCGGCATGTCCGAGTGCAAACCGTGCTTGACGCCAGTGGACACCAGCCCCAAGGTTGCGGCTGCAGATGGTGCCCCAGTCTCCGATGTCTCTGACTTCCGCAGCCTCGCCGGTGCCTTGCAGTGGCTGACCTTCACTCGGCCAGACATCGCCTACGCTGTGCAGCAAGTATGCCTTCACATGCATGATCCCAGGGAGCCGCACCTTTCTGCACTGAAGCGGATTCTTCGGTACATTCGTGGCACTCTTGACATGGGTCTTATCTCGCGACCATCCTCGCCGACGGATCTTGTGATCTGCACCGATCTTGATTGGTGGTTGTCCCGACACGCGCAAGTCCACCTCGGGCTATGCTGTGTTCCTCGGCGACAGTCTCGTCTCCTGGTCATCCAAGCGTCAGAACACTGTCTCTCGGTCCAGTGCTGAAGCTGAGTATCGCGCAGTGGCTAATGGAGTTGCCGAGGCTACCTGGCTGCGCCAGCTCCTCCTGGAGCTTCACGCCCCCCTCCGGCGAGCTACGCTGGTGTATTGCGACAACATCAGCGCCGTCTACATGTCTTCCAACCCCATCCAGCATCAACGCACCAAGCACATCGAGATTGACCTCCATTTTGTCAGAGAACGAGTTGCCGCTGGTGCTGTTCGCGTCCTACATGTGCCTACTACATCACAGTATGCGGACGTCTTCACCAAGGGCCTACCTTCCACCATTTTTACAGAATTCAGGACCAGTCTCAACGTGTGCAGTGGCTGACGATTCGACTGCGGGGGGTGTTAGCGTGTGCTATACTAGGCAGGGCCCTTGCTATGTTAGGCAGGACCCTTGGGTTTAGGGTGGTGCGGCTGCACAGGCATGTTGCCTTGTGCGCCTCCCCCTGGTTTGGTTAGTTGGTTATAATAGGCAAGGATCTTCTCAGATAGGATTATTTCCTATTCCCGTGAACATCCCTGCCTATATGTACTCGAGCCTTTGCTCCCATTAATTCATTCACATTTTCCCCAAAACCATTGTCTCTCACTAAGTTCAAATTGGCCACCAGGTTCTAGTGAAATGCTTTGCTTTCCCTACATCCATATAAATAAGTTGAGTTACGGAACAAAATGAAAATGGTCAGAAAAAACTGCCTTTTGTTTGCTTATGGCATCAGAATTACGAGTGATGTAATGAAATGCATGGATATTCCCTTTCTCTTCCAGGTTAATTATCGGTTAATGGCATTAAAGAGTGATTTCATATGAAAAAAAAAACAGTAGCATAATACCTGCTTGAGACCGATAACATTATTTTCTTCGATTATCTTTTCCCACTCAAATCTCTCAGACAGCCCATTCAGTATGTCACGGATCTGATCATACTTTATAGGGCGCAATGTTTCAACTTCAAAACCAAACTTTTCATGTTCTGTGCCAATTCTGTAAAATGAGAAGTTTATTTATGGGATAAACTAAATAATTAACTGAAATACTCTCTAGAAATAATATGGGAATAACTTAGACAAACACAAGATTAGATTGTCAGTCTTAAAAATTTTGACAAAGGAACCAGCACCACCTTCATCTCCAATAAATGGTACTGATAATCAGGTAGTACTAAACAGGGGAATTATGGCTGAACTGTGAACAAAAAAGAAACATACCAATTACATTAACAAGCATATTTAAGACTAAAGAGTTTCTTGTCCACCATTTGGGACAATCATTTCTGTGATATATGTTATCTATTTCTGCATATAACATCTGGAGGGTAAGCTCCAGAACAGCATAAAAGGATCTAGGCAAAGCGCTAGTGTCAGTATTAATTGTTATTTGCCCTGTTGCAATTTTTGCCACTCCTAGATAGCTTCTAGTAGTGCATAAGCTGTGCCTTTTATTATGCAACAACACTAACACAAAGTGCCTCCATTTATATCCTAGTACACATTCAAATCCGCATGATCCTGTATGACGATGCCAACCAGCAATTGCGGAGGGAGGGACGGACAGGCAGATTATCAGTTAGCACATGTTATGATATACTTCTTACTATACGGCCTCCCTGTGCGGAATTTTTTTCTGGCCCCTCCCATGCTAACCAGTGCCCTGGGGATTAATTTGTCCAATCCAATCCCACGCACAGTGGTTATAGAGTTTCATTCCCCAACCACGCATCAAATGGTTGCATCCGCCCTCTCATCACTACAAATTACAAACTATAACCATATAACCCAGTTCATCATTGCAAAGCACCAGTTCATCTTAAATTTCACCATTCGAAGAGAATTTAAAAACAAATAAAACCTCAATTGCAGAGCTAAGCAGCACGTTTGTTAATACTTAAGTCTAGTCATTCTCCTGAACCAACCCGGAAATTACATCCCGACGTGAACCATTCCACCACTACGAGTGTACGAAAGCAATACTAACGGACAGGGACAAGGGCATGTCGAAGCTCCTCACCTCCAGTTCTCCTTGGGCTTGCACCGGAGACGAGGTAGGCGACGAGGTCCTCCTTGGTGGCGGCTCCGTCATCTGCACCGCCTCCTCCGTAGGGGGGCTGGCCGCCACGGCCCCGCCGCGCCTCCTCCCCCGCTGCGCCTCCGCGGGAATCCCAACCATCGCAAACCCAGGCCGCCCCCTCCTCTCCGCCGCGCCGTCCGGCGAGACCCGCGCGACCGCGAGTTGCGATGCCACCGCCATCAAATCCAACCGCCCAGAACAAAATCGCGCGGTGGCGGTGGCGCGGGGTGGGGGGAGGAGGAGGCGACGGTGGAGCGGACGGGTGGGGGGAGGAGGAGGCGGCGGGAGGAGGAGGCGGAGTGGAGGAGCGGGGCAGGAGGCGGCGGAGCAGAGGAGTGGGGGAGGAGGAGGCGATGGTGGCGTGGGGTGGGAGGGAGGGGAGGAGGCGGCGGCGGAGCGGAGGGGTGGGGGGAGGAGGATGCGGCGGCGCGGGGTGTGGGGAGGAGGAGGCGGCGGCTGCGGTGGAGCGGACGGGTGGGGGGAGGAGGAGGCGGCGGGAGGAGGAGGCAGCGGCGGAGCAGAGGAGCTGGGGATGAGGCGGCGGCGGAACGGAGGGCAGGGGAGGAGGCGGCGGAGAAATGGGGAGAAGCGCACGGGTTCCGGGGGGAGGCAGGCTCACGGCGGTTGGAGGGGTAGGTGGGCCCACACGTCAGACTACTTTTTTGAAGTGTAGGATGCACCATCACCTTGAACTCCTTTTAAGGAGTAGAGATCCTCGTTTTTATGGCTAATTTAAGTTCCATTGAGTTTCTTTCTATAGAAAATATATGTTTACATATAATAAGATTATTTATCCTAAATGGTAATTTTTAGAGAGGTTTTTAACAATAGTTTGGCAAAATTTGAATCTGAAACTTGAAAATTTGGCTCTAAGAAAACCAACATGTAATAACAATATCCTTGTGGTGTTAGAGTACATCTTAAATTCACACCCCCATTGAAAAATTCCTAGCCCCGCCATTGCTAAACCAGTGACCATAATGCAGTATGAATAGTGAGATCACTGTAGCGTGGTCCTTTGTTAAGCACACGTTCCACGGCATCAGGCACAACAATTAAATTTCTTTGTGATTTTTTTGAGTGTGGAGAGCTAATTACAGAGCAGCGAGAGCCACCGGATTAGCCACCATGCTCCCGCTACCTCCTAACCACTTGAGCGTGTCGCCCCACCGACATCCATCGCCCTCCTCTGACCTGCGGCTCTTTTGACCTGCCGCTCTAGCGATGCCACAGCCGCCCTGAAACAACCGAAAATTTGAAAAATCAAAATATGATTTGATTTCCTCCTCCTCCATTGCCCATCTCCTCCCTAGCTCTATTCTCCACTAATCTCAAAGCATCCCAGCCCCTTAATCCTTGTCATCACGGCGTGAACGGAGGTCTTTCGCGCGGCACTGTTCACCGCCCGATTTTGTCGCCGCCGCCTCTGATTTTTTTCCGCCGCCGCTCCTTCTCGCGCATTCGCGCGCCCGCACGCCCCTGCCAGCTCCAGGCCGCCTGTCAGCCATCGTACACCCTCCATAAATGCGCTTGCCTCGGTGTCGGGCGCCGCCAAGCTTCCTCGCCACTCCCGTGCCTTGCTTCGTCCCCGCCACCACCTTTGCCCCTTTCTCTCGCGCCTTCCTCTCTCAGCCAACAGCAGCGCCCCTGGCACACTCCTTGACCGCCGCAATCTCGCAAACGGGCAGCTGCGAGGATTTCATAATACTCCCGGAAACGGGGGTGTTACAGAGTGGTATCAGAGCCCGCTTGCTTGACCGTAGGATGACCCTAAGTGTAGGTTTGGTTACGATAAGATTATGATTTCACAAAACCATAGTTTTAAATACAAAAGAATTGTGAAAACCATAAGTATTGTTGCTGTCTCACCTTTCCTATTTCTATCTTACCCTTCTTAGACAAAAAGTAAAAGATTTCCTTTTGGGTTTTGTCAAAAGCTTAAAATGCGAGTAGATGTTTAGACTAACTTCATGCTGACCAAATGAAACAAATGCTAACCCTAGCCTAAGAAACATTAAAAACGATGTTAAAAAGGAGTAGTGTAAATACTCTGACCAAAAGCTTTTCCTTCTGAAAAGTTATAAGATTGCCGCTTGAGTAGTTAGCAAATATTACCCATTTGATATCCTTGATGTCATGGGTAAACCATTCAAGTAGACGAAGATTTCTGTTTGTATTAATAGCCGAATTGCACTATTAGCCTGTAGGCTGCTATATAAGCAATTTGTGCAAAACTAAATTTCTGATTTTAAGTAAAGAGTATGTTCAAAACTCTTCCCCTATCCTATTTCGTCTTTAATTCTTACCTACTCTGTTCTGATCTCCCCTTACCTATCAGGCAACTCTTGGAAGGAATTAAATGTAAATTTCTGATTGCAACAAATAGGTTAAATTATAGCCATGGAGTTTAGAGAAAGGAGTAGATAACCCATAAGGGATTGAAATATGAGACGATGATGATCAAAGATATTGGCGGAATTATGTTAATACTGGAAGAATATGAATAGATAAAGTGATAGAATTTGTTGGATCAAAAAAAAAAAGAAATGTGATAATGATAATTATTGGAATTTTAGGCCTAATCAATGATAATATTCTTGGTGAATATTGATGATAATGATTATTGGATTATAAATTTGATTAATGATATTGTCCTTGGTGGATTTTTCAAATAATGAATTAAATGAGAAGGAGATAGCAAGAAGCTTAGTTAATTATTGAATTGAGTCGACTAAGATTATGAGTTGATAATGAAAATAATTGGATTTTTAGGAAATAGGGATACAAATGATATCAGTAGGTTTAAAATAAGGATATTGGATTATAACAGGTGTGATATTGGATTTATAGTCATGGTTGAAGTTGGAATTTTTGCAGAATTTAGATAACCATGATATGAGTAATAAAGTTAGGAGAATGCAAATACGAATTATGTCTTCGGTGGATCAAATGAATTATTATATTTGGGATTATCGATAAAAATAAGGTTATAACTAGGATATAGTGTAGCCCTAGTGTGAAGTAGAAACTAAATTAAAAAGGGCATTGGATTTTAAAGCCCATGCATAAGAGTAGTATGAGAATGAACTTAGCTTACGAATGTTGGAAGCTAACAGATGTGGGATTATCCTTGCAAGTAAGCAAGAAGATTTTCAAGAAGTGTCCTACAAAAGCAATCAGAAACATCATTTAATCTTACTTCATTTTCTTTCCTACCTCTTTCTTGCTCTTCCCTCGTTTTCGTCTCACTTCCTCTGCTAAGCCCAAAAATGTTACAGGACTGATTCCTAAGTTTCGATTACTGTCAAACGAAATGTCATTGAGCAAACTAAAGATTTGATGGTGCAACAGATGGAAAATAAAAATCAGAGCAGACAATCCAATATGACGGAAGCTTTATCCAATATGACGGAAGTCTTATCTAACATGAAGGAAACCGTATCCATCATGGGAACAACCTGGAATGAAGTCAGACAAGGACAAGTCAGAATACTAGAACAACAAGCAAGGGTGTTGGAACAGCTCATTACAAAAGCGTCGCCAGAAGAATTAACATCAATATCAAGTGCGATTGCATTTAAATTTGGAATCTTCTTAAAGACTCGACCACCGGGATTTTCATCAGCAACAGAACCGATGAGCGCTGATAACTGGTTACAAAGTATCGAGATGAAATTGAACGCCATCCGATGTACGGACAAGGAAAAAGTTCTTTCCGCCACCCACCAATTATCAGAACCAGCCGTTAATTGGTGGAATACTATTCAATGGGTATACCCAAATGAGAATATTACATGGGAGGAGTTTGTGAATAGATTCCGTAAGACTTATATTTCTCCTGAGGCTATCGCAGAGAAGCGTCAGGATTTTATTAATCTCCGACAAGAAGATGAGTCTATTATGGAGTATCTACAGCAATTCCATCATTTATCACAATATGCTCAAGAAGATCTCAATACCGAAGCAAGAAAGATGGCATACTTTATAAGAGGCTTGCAACCAAAGATAAAGAGTTATATTATGCCCGTGGAATATCCAGACTTCCAAACCCTAGTTGATCAAACTCTCTGGGTAGAAAAGGAATTAGCAGGATATCTGAGGATTACCAAACAAAATGATCCTTCGATCTTGGTCCATATGACTTGTTTTCACTGCAAGCAAAATGGGCATTATCGTTTCCAATGTCCATTGAGATCCTTATCCAAAGAAGAAGCCCAAATACATGTCAAAAGACAAGCATCAACCTCATACCAACTGACAATGGAGGAAAAAGGATATCACCCCAAGAGGGCTCGAGTGGAAAAGGAGACAAATGCACCCTAAAGAAAGTGACTAAGAGAAAGCGACAAAAGAGGTAATCAGAAAGTTAGGCAACACTGTTGGCAAGACGAAAAAAAACAAAATGAGTGTTTTCTCATACTTTGGTATAAGCAAGTACGTTTGTGTAAGCAAGTAGTCTCTTAAGGTATCAAATGTACCCGTGAGTTATCCGTGAGTTATCTGTACAGTGGTATAAGGAATAAAAAAGTTTGCATCGCAATTCACTGTGAACCTACTTTCCAGCTTTGTGTAAAAGAAGTATAGCAATATTTAAAAGACTACGTAAAGGATGGAAGAACCGACTCAGTTTGGATAGGAAATCAGAATAATACAATGGGAGTATGGACACTAGAACAAATAAATCAGACCCGTCTCAAGAGATACTAAGGGGAAATTATAAGGAATGTTGGTATATAAAGTACCTATAAAGGTTACGGTAAATAAACTAGGAAAGTTTATGTGAAGATACAAGACATGAATGATTTAGTATATACAAGGATGATATACAGGTACAAAAAAAAGAAGAAGAAGAAAAAGAAAAGGAAGTATGTATAAGCTCGAGCGTAAAAAGAAAAGTTCTTAGAGGATAAAGATTATAGCCTCATTCCTATTGAAGACTAGATTGATTACAGCTCCAGTTCTAGAATTCCCTAATAGAGATTTTCAACCCTGCGGTCACACCTCAGAAACAGGGACTAAGATGTGTGTTGATACAAGATGGAAGGATTATAACTTTTGCATTGAGATGTCGACACCTGAAGAGAAGTACGCTACTTATGGCCTAGAATTAGTAACCATAGCACATGCACTGGTCAGCTGAGATTAAATTCCCAACAATGAAGATGGTTATAAATAATCAAGGGTTGTGAGTTGGATGGTCAATGAAAGCGAATGTTCTGGTATGATTACTAAGTGTTATCTCTACTATGACAAGTAAATTCAACAGAATCCACCAGGGAATAAACAAGAAACTTTGGGATCTCACGGTCACTCCTAATATTGTATGAAGAGGAAATTCAGAGTTTCAATCATAAAAGAAACTCAACACTTTATAGCTCTCTATATGGTTTGACAGAATGAGATGAATCCAGGTTTGAAGAAAGAATTTTGATGAGGTAATATAAAGAGAGAAATCTCATAGTATAACCCTTATAACATTTTCTGGAAAATGAAAGACAGGTTACCACAGTCATAACTAGTCTTTGAATGGAGAAGAGGAATCAACGGATATTGGTATAGATCTATGTTACAAACTCCCGAAGGCATAAAAAGTATATGAGATTATGAGTAATCATGGGTCGATTGATTGGTGCAAACACTACAAGGCAAATAAACCTACCGAAGAGAAAGTTAACAAAACTCTGCCTGACCATGGTCATGCTATGGCATAAGTTCCCAGATGAGATTATCTTAAACCAAGAAGCACAAGTCGTATCTATACTTTGAGAATACCTTCATAAAATTTTGAGAACCCAGATAACCAGAAGGGGACAAAGCACTACCGGGAGCTCAATTAACAGTCACCACTAGAAGCTTACCCTGAGTAAAACAAGATCTATGGAAAAGAATTAGAACTGTAACAAGTTTTGTTTTGCACCCATTCTTTAACCTGGGTGAATCTCGAGGTCGAGATTCTTTTAAGGAGGGAAGGTTGAAACAACCGAAAATTTGAAAAATCAAAATTTGATTTGATTTCCTCCTCCTCCATTGCCCATCTCCTCCCTAGCTCTATTCTCCACTAATCTCAAAGCATCCCAGCCCCTTAATCCCTGTCATCACGGCGTGATCACGGCGTGAACGGAGGTCTTTCGCGCGGCACTGTTCAACGCCCAATTTTTCCCCGCCGCCTCTGATTTTTTTTCCGCCGTCGCTCCTTCTCGCGCATTCGCGCGCCCGCACGCCCCTGCCAGCTCCAGGCCGCCTGTCAGCCGTCGTACACCCTCCATAAATGCGCTTGCCTCGGTGTCGGGTGCCGCCAAGCTTCCCCGCCACTCCCGTGCCTTGTTTCGTCTCCGCCACCACCTTTGCCCCTTTCTCTCGCGCCTTCCTCTCTCAGCCAACAGCAGCGGCCCTGGCACACTCCTTGACCGCCGCAATCTCGCGCCCAAGGCAGCCCCGTTCACACCCGAAACCATGCCCGCCAAAAACCACCTCCGCCGCCGTGGGTTTCTCCCTCTCCGGTGCAACCGACCTTCCCCCTCTATTTAAACCACCCCGACCCTCCCATTAGCCTCCATTGAAGTCCCTGAAGCTCACCGGCCGCTCCCTATTCTCCCCCTTCCCTTCCAACTCCGGTAATTGGAAAAAAATCCCCAATCCATGCCCTAGAGCAATATCCACTCTCCGCCCCATAATTTCCCAATTCCCTCCGCCTACACCCTCCCCGTAGCTCTAGAAGCAACCCCCAGACTTTGCCCTAGCCTCCCAACCACCCCTCTTCCCCGGCGCCGTTCACCCTCTCGCCACCACCCACCTCCGCCGTGGCCAGCCTAGCTCAAGCCGCCCGAGTTTCGGCCAACCTCCCTACAAGCCTACCCTACTCCCAAGAATGCTCAATTACCCACCTAATTGCCTAGAGAGACTCCCAGTTGCCCTAATTTTTGAAATGGCCGCAAAAGAGGAGAAGCTCGCCGCCGGCGAACGCCGCCTCCGCCGGCCCGGCCACCACCCAAAATGGAACCCCCTCCCTACCCCGCATCCGTCCATGGTCTCCACTGCCGTCGCAAACCACCGGAGCACCGTCGCAAGCCGCCACTGCCCTCCTCTGTTCCTCTGTGCGCATGGGCCGGACGGAGGAAGAAGACGACCGCGCCACCCGCCTCGACCGCGCCGACCGCACGCCGCCGCGCGCGACGCGCCGCGCCACGTCCGACCGAGCCACCGCGCCCGCGCCGCGTCCGTCGCGCCACCCGCCACGCTGCGCTGACCGCGCCGCCCGAGCGGCCGCGTTGCCGGACCCGTTCGGCCGAGTCCGAACCGCCGACCGAGCCGCTCCGCTCCGTCCCAGCCGCACCCGCTCACCTCAGCGCACCGTTGCGCCGGTTCAAGTCCGATCAGCATGGTTCGGCCGAACCAACTCGCCCGAGCCCGATGAATAGTCCAACCGAGCCCGATGAACAGTAACCGACCCAAAGTCCAAAATACAAGTTTATACTCCCCGGATTCGTTTCGAGCCCGCCAACCCAAATCCAAGGCCCATTTCCCCATATAGCCTTCCTATAACCCCATATCCTCAATTTAAGGGAGTTTTTCGGATTTCCTTTTCTTCTTTTATTTTCTTTATTCCTAGCTCAATCCTTCGGGCATGGAATTAACTTTATTTTATTTGTTTTGCGTTAGTTTACGAAGTCAAGATTTCGCAAGAGCAGGAGAGAAAAGCTCAAGTCCAGACCCGGCCCACTGAAGAATACGAAAGAATCGAAATCGAAAATCCGCAAGGCAAGTCACACATATTTTTGAACATGTTGATCCTACATCTCCCTAAGTTATTTATTTACTGTATTTTCATTATGTTATTTGCGCACTGTTATTTTATATATAATCAATGCTTAGAATGACATGATATTAGTTATGTCCTACCACCCGAAAAGCCCAGTTTAACTTGATGGCCACATTCACCTTGACAAGACCTAGTAACATAAAATATAAGATTATAAATAACATGGTAGTTTAGGACCACATTGAATCTTTCTACTGTGAAGGTTGGTATTGGTCTAGAGTTTTGGAAAGTTGGAAATAGGATAAATGAGGATCGCAGAGGTGGATCCGAAGATCTTATCCTAGGGTGGAGGCTGGTTGTGGATTGGTGGCAGTACAGGGTGTACTGAATTTGGGTTTGTGTGTGGATGATGCCTCAGTTAAAAATGTAAGGACTAGATCCTTATGCTGAGTAACGGACATAGTATCCGCCCAACCACAAGCGTTGACTTTGTCAAACTTGAGTTAGTCAAATCTGGCTTAGTAACTGCTCAACTTCAATTGAATCTCTGCAACTGGAAAGGGGGAGACAGAGGGTGAGTTCGTATGGGAGGTGGTTAACCATACAACTGTAGGGCTGCGATAAGTCGGACGAGATCCGTGGGGTCACCCGGGCTTGTCGAGATTAAACACCTACTGGGCGGAGCCTATACAAAGAATTGAGCAGTGAACATCCTTGTTGTCTTAACTCTCTGGCCGGAGTTAAGGGATCTTGTGGGTAAAGCAGGGCAGCTTTGCAAAGTCATGACAAATGGTATTCGAATACGTCGTGCTTCCGGTTAACGAAGCTGTGTTTAGTGGGTGAATCCAGTATCAAGGCATAAGTAGTTTTGGAATGGTTTAGTAATGTTGAGTAATGATAATCAAGCTTGAAACCCCCTTTTACTTTAATGAAGTACATTTTAAAGTTTTTCAAATGGTTCCAACTAAAACTGCATCCACATAAAATAATAGACGTTATCCCCTTTTTCTCGATATACCATGCATGAAATTATTATTAAGCTCCGTGTGACTTGTTGAGTACAAGTGGTAGTACTCATGCTTGCTAAAAACATAAACAGAAACAACAAATTATGAGGATGCGAAAGAAGACAAAGAGATGATTCTGTACGAGGTTATTGAAGCGTGGAATTAGGGTCGTTCTCCGCTCAGGCGTGCCTGTGGCAGTTTTGTTGTAATGTATCTAAGGGCAGCTGACCCTACCGTGATACTCGGCTTTTTGCCTTTATATTGTAATAAAGTACGCTTTTGCTCTTAAGCTTTGTGTTGGCAATGTTATGCACTCAATAGATGTACTCGCAGTTGAACAGTCCTGGGCAGCTGCGAGGATTTCATAATACTCCCGGAAACGGGGGTGTTACACGCCCCACCCCCTCCTCCCTTTATACCCCAGGCATTGGCAAACACAACCCTAATCCCAATGAACCCTAATCCTAAGTCCTAACCTCGCCGGAGCACTATTGGAGTCTCACCGCTGGTTCGTCGGAGCCCCCTAGAACAAAAATCACAATGCGAATCGAATGGATCAAAATTCGAGAACCACCAAGGTGAGAAAGTATTTGAGTACTCCTTAGCAATTTTCTTTTTTTGGTCTACGGAGTTCCTGAAATCTTGCCCCAAATCCAGAGTCTCATATGATACAAAGACTAAAGTTTCAATTAAGCTATATAAATCCAGAGTCTCGTACGATACAAAGACTCAAGTTTCAATTAAGTTGTATTTTACAAAATAAACATAGCATGCAATGCAGAGGAATTGGACATACATTGAAAGGAGATACAGATGTCCGTAATTTTCTTATTTCACAAGCGTAACAAGTAGTGCCATCTCTATTACATTGCATATGCTAATGGAAATAGCCTGGGCACCGGTTGAACCATCAACAGCACGGCCGCTGCAAGGTTAGGCCATAGGCCTCGTCCATGTTCAACTTGTCTGGGGTCATGCCGTCGAGCAAGGCCCAATCGAACGAGTGCACCAGCGTGGCGGTCACCAGTGTCACCATCTGTAGGCTCCAGCTGAGGCCTAAGCCAAATGGTATGAAGCTCACAGCCTAACTCATCATCACAAATTGTCACATATATATTTTAGTTGACCAATTTCTTCATTGAGCAATCACAGTACCTATAAGGTATCATGCAAAGTCCTCCCGGTACTAGCGCATACAATTTTAGATATAGTAAAACCAAGATTGAACTAGCACGACAAACTTAGCATGATAGTAATTCCATAGTAAAGAGAAAAACTCACTAACATGATGGTAATCCAAGCCACTTAGAAGACTGTCCAGGCAAGGCTCATCACGGAGACAATGTCCCAGAAAACCAATCACTGCTGTAAGTTATGGTATCAATGGGTTGTTCTAGAGAGACAATGCCCAAACATCACAATCTGGATGCAACAAATCGAGAAGTCATGATGCAGAGTGTCACTGCACAAAGCCAACAGAGAGTTTATGAGCTCGTCAAGCACCTAAATCACACAACCAGATGCCACGCTCCCTTGTAAATTAGAGGGCAAAACTACATAGCTAGCAAGAACCAACGAAAGCACGGCTCAGATCTAGGGTCTCGATAGTAAAAATCAATATCACCAAGGACTGGTGAAGTAGCCAAAGCTAGGCCACCAAAAACTCCGAAATTAGTGATGAAAACAAAACCGTCGCAACTAGCTTTTGGATCTCGTAGTGAACTCTCAAATCTACCCTAGAACCAGCTCTCCGTCCCTTGATTTAAAGGAGAAATGGCAACTAGAGATTAGGAAAATGGCACAGCCAAACGACCGTTGCACAACTCGTGCAAGAGCGAGAGAATAGGGATCGCGTGAGACGCTTGCTCATGCCACCCTTATCTCTTCCCCTCTATCTCTTACAGATGGGCCCTACCAAGGATTTCCCTTTTTTTTTTTCATTTTTGTTGAACGCAAATTTTAGGAAAATTCCCAATGTGCCCAACAATCCCTAGCAATTTACCTCAATTTGCGACATAGAAAACTCCTTGCTAGAACATTGTTTGATATATAGTTATTCAACAACAGGTACCTTTTGAGTTTGAACCCAATATCTACCAAAAAAAGCTATGACTCATCACAAACAAAGGAGGAGTGCACCTTGATCCAGTGCCTTGGTGTGAGAGCTTTTACTTATGCTGCACCTTGTACAGAGCAGCTGTACCGCACCTCTCAGGTTGGAATATTACGATGATGTTCCCATATCTCTCATGAGTATTTGAGAAAGCATGCCCGTACTTCCCTTCATTGTGACCCCACAATCATACTCACTTAGGTGAATTCTCTAGTGAACTCTGTAGGACACTTCCCATTGCCATATAAGGCATCAAAATCATTAAGAGCTATTACTCAACCTACCATACAGATAGAGTACTACAGCTCATGGGACCCTAAGGTGTACTCCCATCTTACATAGTTTATTTTTCTAGAGCCTAGTTCATAGGATCTCTGCTTTTTTTTAGATTAGATTACCACTGTTCAAGACCATCAAATGCATATGAGCCACATTTCCTTTGATGCTGCAAGAATGACCTTACGCGCCATTCATTTAGCGAAAGGATCAGCTAAATTCCTTTCAGACTGGATATATTCCACAATGATTACACCAGTTTATTTGGCATGCCGAACTAATTTAAGTTGCTTCTTTATATGTTTTGAGGACTTCATGTTGTCCTTCCTACTCTTGACCTTAACCAAAATGGTTTGGTTATCACAGTAGGTTAAGACAGCTGGAATTGGATTTTCCAATATCAGTAAGTCAGAAAGGAGTTCTTTGAGCCATTCCATCTCTACTACTACTAAGTCAAGTGTTACTAACTCAGCCTCCATAGAAGACCATGTAAGGATAGTCTATTTAGAAGACTTCTACGCAACAGCCCTACCTGCTAGAGTGAATATATAATCACTCGCAGCCTCCATAGCATCTGAGTCACTGATCCAGTTAGAGTCACTGAACCCTTTAAGGACTGCCGGATAGTTAGAATGATATATCCCTAAAGTCTTAGTTCCTTTTACATACTTAAGTACCCTTTCTAGTGTCATCCAATGATCATCTTCTGGATTGACCATATAATGGCTCAATCTGCTCACAGTATATGAGATGTTAGGCCTTGTCGCGCTAGTTAAATACATTAAAGTTCTAGTTATTTGTGAGTATTTAAGCTTGTCTTTCCCATGTCCAGTGTTTTTATGTAGCTAGCATTTGGATCGTAGGGTGTGGCTACAAGCTTGGCATCCATGAATCCAAAGGGATTTAGGATCTCATCCACATAATGAGATTGTATTAACATGATCCTATTCTCACCTTTTAATAGCTTGATGTTTATAATAACATTAGCTTCACCAAGGTATTTCATGTCAAAGTTCTGGGAGAGGAAAGACTTGGTTTTATTGATTACATCCATATTAGTCCCCAACAATAATATGTCATCCACGTAAAGACAAATGATGATACCTTCACTCCCATTAAATCCATAGCATAGCACTTGTTAACTTAGTTTACACAAAAGTTGACCAAAGTCAACATATTACCAAATTTTTCATGCCATTGCTTGGGAGCTTGTTTTAGACCGTACAAGGATTTAACCAAGCGACATACTTTTATCTCTTATCCTTTAGCCACAAAACCATCAGGTTGTTGCATGTAAATCTCCTCATCCAACTCTCCATTTAGGAAAGTAGTCTTAACATCCATTTGATGTACTTGGAGTTTACATACAACAGCTAGTGCTAAAAGCACTCGAATTACGGATAATAGAGCCACAGGTGAGTATGTATCAAAATTGTCTTCACCCTCATTTTATGTAAAACCCTTAGCCACTAACCAGACCTTGTACTTTTCAATAGTACCATTGGGTCTTTGCTTTCTTTTGAATATCCATTTGCAGGCCACTGGCTTATATCCACATGGAAGGCTAGTATCTCCCAAGTTTCGATAGCAATGATGGAATCCACCTCACTACAGATTGCATCCTTCTAGTACTCTGCATCTAAGGACACATATGCCTCTAAAAGAGTACGTGGTTCATCATTCATGAGGTAGGTGACATAGTCATCTATCTCTTACTCCTCCTCAACTCCATTTCAAGAGCTGTATCATCCACATTGGGAGGAATAGAGTGTTCATAAGAACCATCAGGAACAATGACTTCATTTACTCTCAGAGAAAACACATTTTCAAAGAAAGTCACATCACGAGATTCCATAAGGACATTCTTAGCGATATCACTAACTTCAGATTTGACCACTAGAAATATGTACGCTGTGTTGTGATGAGCGTATCCTAGAAAGACACAATCAACAGTTTTAGGACCAAGTTTCATTTTCTTCGACAATGGCACATGTACTTTTGCAAGATAGCCCCAGGTATGAAGAAATGACATGTTCAATTTTCTTCCTTTCCATCCTTCATAAGGTGTTTCTTCGCTATTGTGGAGAGGCATCCTATTCAAGACATAATTAGCTGTGAGAACTGCTTCACCCCACTATGAGTCCAACATACCTAAACTCTGTAACATAGCATTTACCATATCACAAAGAGTTTGGTTCTTTCGTTCGGCTACTTCATTTGATTGGGGAGAATAAGGTGGAGTAACTTCATGAATTATTCCACCTTCTTCATAGTATTGGGAGAATTCCTTAGAAATATATTCACCTCCTCGGTCTGATCTTAACTGTTTGATTTTCTTTTCTAGTTGATTTTCCACCTCAGCCTTGTATATTTTAAAATTTTCTAATGCTTCATCTTTCGACTTAAGTAAGTAAATAATAGTACTTAGTCGCATCATCAATGAGAGTAAATAAATAGCACTTGCCACTATTAGTTAAAATGTCATTCATATCACTATGGTTAGAATGAATTAGCTCAAGTGGAGAAGTGTCTTGCCTCTCAACACTATGGAGAGGTTTCCGAGACTGCTTTGCTTGCACACACACTTCACACTTTGAGCCATTCTCATATTTATAACTTGGAATTAAACTCATTTTGCTTAACCACTCTACGGCTTCAAAATTAACATGACATAAATGAGAGTGCCAAATATCATGAACTTTATTGCAATGAATAACATTAAAAATGTTTGTATTATTGAAATCGATAATGGATAAGCGGAACATCCTCCTCTTTCATAAAGTTTCCAACAAAAGTACTAAATTTGGTCAACACTTTGACTAAAAAATAAGCTTTATTCCTTGCCTATAAAGCATAGACCAACTAAGAACATTGTGGGACATTGCAGGCACAAACGATACATCTCCAAGATGAGTGTCTTGCCGGAAGTGAGCTTCAGATAGACCTTTCCAATCCCACGTACTGTAGCAGCGGTGTCATTATCTATTAGGATGGAGCAACCACCTTCACCCTGAAATAAAGAGAAACATGAACGATCGGCACAAATATATCTAGTTGCACCTGTATTAATCCACTAATCAATTGAAAAATTTGCCATAAAGGCCTAAGGTACATACCCATTTGAAACAGGACTGGCTAGAGCCATATTGGCTTTGACCTTACTCTTGTGCTAATTTGGAGAAGGTCCCTTGCCTTTACGGTCACGTCACTTGCTGGTTGTATGGCCTTCCTTGCCACACACGTAACAGGTAAAGGTCACCTTCTTCTTCATTGGCTGGGTCTTGGGCATGTTCTGGGGATGATTCTTGAATTTCTTTCCATTGCTTTTGAAGTTCTTGACTTCTACCTGGTGGGCTTGGACATGGGACTTTTCATCACTACTGGCCCTGACACGCTCCTTCACATTAATTGTGCCTGACAATTCAGTAATTGTCATGCATTCCTTAACGTGTCTCCGAGCAGTCACAAAGTCTCACCACGAGGGCAGTAACTTGGTCAAGATGACATTTACTTGAAAACTCTCAGGCAGGAGATAGTCATATTGATTTAAATCACGTACATGGAGCTGTAGCTCATGAAGCTGCTCCATCACCAGCCATCCCTCACCATCCTGTAGTTCAAGTAATTTGCAGTAATGAATGACCCATTCCCATTATCTCCTTTTGAATATTTTCATTCAGCTATTCCACAACTTTTTAGCCTCCGTAAAGTTGACATACACATCAAAAAGCCCGTTTGACAGGACAGCCGACAACCTAGCCAAAGTAGAATGGTTTGCATCTTCCCAACGAGTTTTATTCTCGTCTTCCAAAGGAAGCACGAGACGATTAGAAATGACCCAAAATAATTTTAGGTCAATCAACCACAGCTTTGCCTTAGCTTGCTAACACTTAAAATTAGCGCCGTCAAAAACTTCCGGTTTAATGAAATCAGATGATGAAGCCATTTCAACAAGTATTGGTTTTCTGGATTGTTGAAAATTAAGCAGTTGTAGCAATATTTTCGGATTAATTCCAGATTGAAGTAGATTGTAAAGCATATATCCAACAGCAAGAAAATGACATGAATATTAACTAATTGTCTCTCAACACAGGTGAAGTATTCAAGTAATTTAAACAGGATAGTATGCTGAACTAAGCATGAAAGTGGACCATAACAATCTGCATAATGCATAGATTGATATTGATTGATTTACTCTAAGGTGTTGGGTTACTCCTGCTTGCATCAGGGCCTCCTCGCACTAGGGTCTAATTTGATCATGAATTTATGTGACAATTTCTATCTAATAAGTTAGGTTTTGAGCTTTAGATTAGCTTACCGAAATATGAAGATAATTAGCAATGATCTTAAACAGTGAACTACTGACAATATCAGTATTAGTTACCATAAGAAAAATGCTCTAACAGAGATGTTCAGAAACATGTCTTATTGTCCAAAAACATGCAAAGTAAGAATCAAAATGGAATAGACAATAACTTAGCTCATAGCCTAACTCATCATCACAAATTGTCACATATATTTCAGTTGACCAATTTCTTCATTGAGCAATCATAGTACCCACAAGATATTATGCAAAGTCCTCCTACTGCTAGTGTGTACAATTTTAGATATAATAAAAATAAGATTAAACTAGCATGGTAAACTTAGCATGATAGTAATTCCATAGATTCACTAACACAATGGCAATCCAAGCCACTGAGAAGACTATCCAGGCAAGGCTCATCATGGAGACGATATCCCAGAAAACCAATCAGCACCGTAAGCCACGGTATCAACGAAGTGGTTCCAGAGATAGAATGCTAAAAGTTCACAATCTAGATGCACCAAATCGAGAAGTCGAGATGCAGAGTGTTACAGCACAAAGCCAACATAGAGTTTGTGAGCTCGTCAAGCACACAAATCACACAACCAGACCCAACTAAACCCTAAACCCAAAATCCGTCCCTGTCGGTCGTCGCTGTCTTCTCCATCGCTGGCAGTCGCTCTGCCGTGTTCGCCATCTTCCCGCCGGTGAGCCTCTGCCCTGCCGTTGTCTCGGTCGCTACAGACCAAACCCCACTGCCTCGCCCGAAGAGCTGCCCGGTCACCTCGGTCCGTGCCAACCGC
Organism: Dendrocalamus sinicus; assembly: GCA_036346575.1. Lineage (NCBI taxonomy): Eukaryota > Viridiplantae > Streptophyta > Magnoliopsida > Poales > Poaceae > Dendrocalamus > Dendrocalamus sinicus. The sequence continues at coordinate 8,841,510 of CM070670.1, forward strand.
CTCGCACCGCGTGCCCGACAGCTCAGCCCGCACCCGTGCCATGCGTCGGTTCACCTCCTTGGTGCACCTAGTCCACGTGCACTGAGCCACTGACATGCAGGTCCGCATGTCAGCCATGGACCCGTGAGCCAACCGAGTCAGCACCGCCACACAAGCATGCACGTCAGCCCTAGTCCGACATGTCAGACACGTGTCTGCCATGTGGCTGCCATATCAGCAACCGAGCCGTCCCAGGTGCCATGTCATCATGCCACGTCAGCATGCCACGTGTCGGCGCCACGTTAGTCTTACCTTGCCACGTGTCCACTACATCAGCCCTAGTCACACGTCATCAGCCTAGTCAGTCTTGCACTGTTCCGTGAGCTGAGTCCTCTGTGGAGTAGCTATTCTGTGCACCGGGTTCACAGCGCAGTAACTTTTCTGATTTTCAGCCTTTTTCTCCATATTAGATTTTTCGAGTGCCCGTTCTTCTTCGTCCTAGCTCCGATTGACCCGTTTCGTTTTCCTAAATTCATATAAAATTGAGCTCTATATTTTGGTTCTAGTTTTTTGAGTTCATTTGAATTTTATTTGAATTTATTTTTGTGTTTCGTTTCATTTTATCTCTCATTAGATCAAGCTTTCGAAGGAGCTGAAACAATATTTGAAGATCAATAGCCATTAACTGAACAAGGCCAAGGCAAGTCATGTCCTTTAATCATGTTGAACCCAATTTTTAAATCTATTATGTATTAATTTGTTTTAAATTATCATGCATTGCTATTTTAATACAAACCTTGTATTGGTAGCTATTGTCCAAATTGATTAATTCATCCTTGATAATTTGAGTGTCATGATGTCATTGTCACCATAGGATGGGTAATTATTTAGTGATGCAATATTAGTTGTCACATAGATTGTACGTTTAATTTGCTTAGCCATGCTTATTACTAGTACATTGGATTATCATCACATGTGATTAGTTAATTAATTTTGACTTAATGATATATTAGAATGTGGTGGTTAGCCACCATTATAAAATTTGGGTACCATGACATGGGAGGTGTCATTGGTGTTGGTTATACAAAATTGGTTTTCACCTGGGCGAATGATCGTGGAGTAAAGGGGGTGCTGTTAGCACATTGGAATGTGGATGTTTTGCTTGGGTAATACTTAAGGACTTAACTTTGTGTGCCATTGTTCATGATTTCTCCGCCGCACACCAAATGAAGTGTGTCAATTGCATGACAATATGAAAATATCATGTCTCGTGGGTAAAGTTGTACAACTTCTGCAGAGTGTAAAACTATTCGAATAGCCGTGTCCTCGACAATGCTTGGTGATTTCATACAAGGGGTAGAGTTTTCATAAAACTCGTTGGGTTAAGTTGGGAGTTGAATAGTTAGTTCACTGGTGGTTCATTACGTGAATCTTGGTTCATGGATAATTCATTGGAGTGATTGGTCAGTTCACTTGTAATTCATCTCAATTCCTTTGATTACTTATTTATTATCATTTTCAAAGTTCGTTTTTCAATCTATTTATTGTATTTACCTTCAATTGTTGTTTTCTGCAAAATTAACCTTTCAGCCTTTTATTGGTAAGCCTTGCATACTATATTGCATTTTTATTACAAACGACTTGCTAAGTACTCTATGTACTCACAGCTTCATCCATATTTACTTAGTTGAGGAAGAAGGATTAGATCAGCAGGAGCTCTACAAGGAGGATACTTCGACGACTTCACGGATTAGGACTTCACACCCCAGTCGATTTCCTGTGGGCATGTCGAGTGGCTACTACGCTTATTTCTATTTTTCGCTACTAGTTTGTTTAAGCCTTTCAGGCTATTAATTGTAAGCTTGGCCATAAGGTCACACTCTAATAATTATTAATAATATTTGAGTATTTTCTTAGTAAATCATGATATGGTCGATATTTCATCTTTGTTTATACTGTGTGCACTAGTGTGATCCTGGATTGGTGCGAAATACACAGGAGAGTCCAGATTTGTATATTCGGGTCTCTACAAAACTGCACAGCTAGCAAGAACCAGCAAAAGCATAGCTCAGAGCTAGGGTCTGGGCAGCAGAAATCAGGATCACCAAGGACTAGCGAAGTAGCCGAAGCTAGGCCACCGAAAACTCCAAAATCAGCGATGAAAACCAATCACCGCTACTAACTTTTAGATCTCGTAGTGAGCTCTCAGATCTACCCTAGAACTAGCTCTCCATCCCTTGATTTAAAGGAGAAATGGCAACTGGAGATGAAGAAAATGACACAGCTGAACGGCTGCTGCACAACTCGCATGAGGGGAGATGAGAGAGCGAGAGAGTAGTGGATCCCGTGAGATGCTGCCTCATGCCACCCTTATCTCTTCCCCTCTATCTCTTATAGATGGACCCCACCAAGGATTTTCCTTTTTCTTCATTTTCTTTGAGCGCAAATTTTAGGGAAATTCCCAACATGCCCAACACTAATCATGTCTACGAGGCAAATTCATTTTCCAAGTCTTCATGGCTTGAAACCGTTGGGTAATGGTAACACTGAAAAGTGCTTTTAAATAGCTCCTACTCAGTATAGCACACCATTAAGTCGTTGAGCCAATCATCCTCAATCTTGTTGCGTAATTTAGACTTGATAATTTTCATTGCTGAAAAGGCTCTTCAACAGATGCCGTTGACACAGGCAATACCAATGCCAACTTAATGAGTTTGTAAACCAATGGAAAGACCAAATATTTTTCACTTTAAACTATATTTGTAGCCAAACTTGCAAGATCTTTATAAGTATGAAAGGGAGCATGTGTTCTCACCTGAAGAATGAAAGTCTTAAGTTGGTCCCTTATAATTGCATGATCAACATCAAAATTTTTTGCATCATATATATTATCAACAATATACTCTTGAAGCCTTGAATGAACCCTAACTGGTATTTCATCATACATATTTGGCATCGAAATACCTTTGATAGCACAAAATTGTTAGACCTCATCAAAGAAATCATCCCCTCTACTATATCTCATGGTGGCCAACTGGATTTTGAAATCATCAATTAATTCCATGGTGCAAATAATATTTATATCCTTTGTTTGCAAGATATGTGAAAACTCATTTGTGATAACAAGCAACTTTAATATATGCCTCAAAATGAAAGAAAATTTTCAAGACTCAAATTTTTCAATCAAACCTATCATTTGAGATGGTGCATGCCCATCTTCATGGATCATGCCAAGGACCTCTATCACCGAGTTCCTTATTTGGGCTAAACGAACCAAAATTGTTTAATGTGAACCCCATCTAATACCCCCAGGTCTAGCAAGATTAGTTTCCTGATGCACATCTCTTCCTGTAAATATCTCACCACCCTCAAACCTTTCCAAAATACTTTTGTGATGGGTTTCCATTAATGCATCCCTTCTCTACTAGTTTGTACACTCGGCCATATACAAGTAATAGATGCCCTTACCTGTCAACCAGTTATATACATAATCAGGCTAGTTATGCCGTATAATAGATCGATTATGTTGTATAATTATTAGTAGGTTGGGTGATCGTACGAGTATCGGTTTCCGATTTTTAGAACCTTGCAAGCAACATCATAGTGGCATACATATTCGTATTTCACCCCAGCAATTAAACTGATAACAATAGCAAGCAACATCATAGTGGCATGCATGCTCATATTTCACCCCAACAATTAAACCGATAGCTTTCATTATTTTTTGTCACGTGGTTGAAGAAATTAAATAGCATACTTATATAGCATTAAGTAGTAGGCAAGAACACCATGCATATTTCTCCATCATTCTTTTTTGTCAGGGGGGTATTTCTCCATCATTATTGTAGTCATCTTTTGCTATTTTATTCATTTACAGGCACATATTTCCTGTCATACGTATATAATTAACTATGTATGTATATTCCATTTTTATTCAATTTTATATCCAATGGGTTGCAACCTGGATAGAGGGAGAACTAGGGGTGAAAACGAGTCGAATATTTCCCGTCCACACCGTCGTCCCCTCTCTAGTCGCCACCCCAACAGCTATCCCCTCTCCAGTCACCACCCACACCACTGACCCCTCTCTGGTCGTCACCCTAGCTGTCATCCCCTCTCCGGTTCCACCACCTCCCAGCTCTCTAGTAGCTGCCCCTGCTCCATTTGCCATCAGTATCCACAGCTGCTGTAGGAGGCCACATCTTTGATTCCTCCTCTCTTGCTCTCTTGCTCCAAGCCAAGGTTAGTACTTACTAGTTAGTAGTTACTACATGTAGGATTCACCATTAGCTCCTCCCTCTTGTACTCTTCTATTGATCTTATATTGATCTTATTGTTGTTACTTTGTTCATACTTTGTACTATAAGATCTAGGAATAAGTAACATAGCATCTGGCTCTAGTGCAAGTGTATCATCCATAGCACCCAAGTCAAGGTACCCCAACCATGTGCAGTGGCACTCAAAATCTATTTAGTACTTATTATCATGGTTTGGTTGATATTATGGTCATATACTCATGTGGTTTGGTCCAACATATATTATTCTATACATGAACATACTATCTGCCTATTTTTTATCTATTTTACAACCCAATTCCATCATGCATCCATCTTATTTTCATATCCCAAATAACCCGAATTTGTATTCATATCAAATTTGTTCGTATCCCACCCTGAATCTGGCATGAAAATATAGGTTAGAATATGAAAAGGGCAATATCCGCCTGCATCCATCCCATTTCACCCTAGGGCAAACCATCAATGGCTGGGCACGTAGCAATAGGAGACTGAAGATTTCATCCATGTTCACCTTATCAGGTGTCATGCCGTCTAGTAAAGTCCAATCAAATGCATGCACCAGTGTGGCTGCCGTCATTGTGACCATCCGCCACCCCAACTTACACCCATGCGTATCCTTCACCAGCCTCAAATGGTATGAGCTCAAAGTTCCTACCTTTTAACATCCGCACCCATATGCGACCCACCTACCATGAAGGGTCTAGTGGAATTGCAACTGGATTGAACATGATGCCGAGTCATGGGCTATCCCTCAAATGTTCACAAGGATAAATACAAAAATAAATAGAATTAAAAGTTACAATAAAGTTGTGTTAAAAGTGCACATTATCTGTACTGCATTTTTTTGCTTAGTACTATGCAATTTTAGGTGACTTAAATACTAAAACATTTCAAGCAACTAAAAATTAGCAAAGTCATTTTTGTTTTATTTCTTGATGATTATCTAGATTAGGTGAACGGGGTACACACGCATACACGTTAAGTGGGACAGTGCGTACCCACACTCCAGAGGCCGTTTGAGCCTTCGACTAATGTTTTAGCATGTATAGGGGACACACATATGTGTGTGCGTGTGGTGTGAGTGAGTTGTATGTGCGGATTGTGTGAGCATCTACCTTGTATCTCTAAAAAAGATTATGTGGACAGTAGGCGTGTACCCCACCCACCCGGGATCGATCCCGTGGCGTCGCATTTTCACGGGGGTACTATTCATATGAATAGTACCCTCTAATACTGTATATGTGAATAGTGCCCATCCGATTACATACGCATGTGGGTGCGTTCAATGGTCAAAACACATGCCCACACTCTGTGAGGCTTACGCCTCGCGCTTTGTCTCTAGCATGCATAGGACGCACCCATGTGGGTGTGTGTGTGGGGGTGGGGGTGTCACATGTGTGTGTGTGTGTGCATGCGTGTGTGAGTCCGAGGTGTACTCTAAAAAAACTACAGGTTGCATATATCTTTGAATTAAATTTTGTTTTCCTATAGAGCTATGCTGAATCAAAATTACAAGTTTTATGCAGTTTTGTCATGTAAACCCTACAACTTGCTTGTGCCTTTTCCCTTTTGAATTACTATTTCACCTCCTAGGGTTAGAACTTAGAAGAAACCCTACAACTTACTTGTGCCCAAGCCATTAGTTGTCCTTGCCTCTGAGATACAGTAGTTTTGGCTGTCGCCACCATTCCCCATCTTGGTTGATGACGGTCGGTGTTCATCCTCCATAGCTACACAACAATTGTCGCGATATAGTTTGCAATTTTATCGTGCTAGTAAATCATGACATATGCATGACTGACACAAAATTGTGAGTATTTTTATATACCGATATTGGAATATAGCGTTTGCAATATCGTCTGCCAGGGGTGGAATTAGGCCCATGGTAAGGTAGGTTTTAGCCTAGGGTATAAAAAAATTTCTAGTGTATAGACTAGGTAATTTTAACCTAGCCCAGGGTAGTAATCTACTGGTCCAGCTTAGGTGTTTTCTGTGATTCAGTCCACTCCTCGCAAGTCTTGCGTGGTAGCCACTTGGCGACTTAGCCCATTCGCTGCCTTACCCTAACGAAAAGATGCCCGCAGGCCCGCAGCCAACGAAAGCCAAACCGACAAACCCTACCTCAGTACCTCTCGCTCGTGGACTCACACGACTTGCCCTCGTATCGTGTAAGCACCGCCCCGTCTCGCACACCGTGCCGCCCCAACTCACGCCCAGCTTTCCCGCCGCGTCTGCCTCTCTCAACCACCCCCACGCTGCACCACCCCCTCCCTGGCTTCCTGCGCCACCCCAATCTAAAGCCTTCAAGCTCTCGAAACTTGGTACCAATCTAAGGGCCTGTTTGGGACTGCTCTGCTCCAGTTTTTCCAGCTCTGCTCCACCAACTCCACCATGGAGCAGCTCCATCAGTGGAGTTTCGGGCAGTGGTCTGTTGGCACGCAGTTAGCTCCAGCTCCATGAATGTGAGGTTTCCCTGAGAAAGGTCCAATGTGCTCCTGAATGATGTTTGGTGTATATTTTGATGTCTGCGGAGCATATGTAACTGATTTTTTTGTTGCCAATTGAAATATGATGTAAAATATTATAATCGCAATTAATTTATTCAAGAAAACCAAAAAACAAATATTTTGGTCAAATAATTCCATCCTTTTGTCCCATAAATTGCAACGTGCATGATAGATAATTAACAAAGTCCATCATTCGAATACAAATAATTGTCCATAGATAACTAGAGAGCAGTTTAAACCAAAATGACTACGAATGCAAGTGTTCCGATACATAATTCTAGCTCCAAGCTAGAGAAATAGCGGTTGCCAACTGTCACGGAATGTATCCATAATAGGAGCATTGGGTTCCATAGTAGACCCATTTGATGGAGCTACATATTCTATGCCGCTTCAGTGCATCATCTGTTGACAGTGCTTCACTATGGTGCTCCTAACATGACAAATAGCGCCACCTAGTCCAATGTGACAGCATTCACATTAGATTCTTATACATAAACAGAGTATCGAAGGAGATGCACCAAAAAAACACTCAAGGAAATGGAGCCTGGAAATCATACTGACTCATAAAGGCATTGTTGGAGCAGCATATGGGCCTGTTCTTTTTGGCTGCGGCTTTTGGCTTTTGGCTGAAATTTTTGAATTTTGGCTGTTTACGGTACAGATTACGGAGAGACAGACACTCACTTGCGATTTTGGTTGGTATAGATGTTGGGCTTTTAATGTGTAGATCATTTAACTTGTAGACTCCGTATTGAGAAAATACTCCGTTTGAAAATTAGGTACTGTAGCAAAAGCCAAAAGCCGCTAGCTTCGGAGGAAAAGAACAGGCCCTATATCTCTTCCCAGATTACAGACATGAGAAACTGAATTATTCAGAAGGCGATTCCCCTGTTCCTCCTCTTGAGTTGTCTGAAGTAGTAATAACCTCAACAACAGAAGGTTGTTTTCCTATTAAAAAAATCAGCATCATGTTCCTTCTATTATTGGGTTCCAGAACACGTTGATTTCATAAAAAGAATCAATCTAGATGACAAAAAATAGTTGCAGATTTGACTGCGGGAATATGTAACAAACTGAAGCGGTGAAGCCCATCACACAAACTTGCAGAAAGCACAAAACAACAAAATCATGTCCCTCTTTGCATCCTCATTCTTTTTAAAAGTGTTTTGATCACTGGAAATCTACAAATTCGTTGAACATCGCCATATTAACTATGCACTTATCTGTTTCAGCAAGCTGCTTGTGTGCGAAAAAATGTGGCGACACATATATCTTTGTAGGTTTACATAAAAGAAACTGCAAGCAACAATAGGGGTTCATCACAGGGATAGATCCATCATAAGAAAGGGAGTACTGGGATATTTGATCCTTTTGCCGGAACTAACATTTAGGAAGTGTCTTGCAGTAAGATCTCATAAAAAAATGTAAATTTTATAATAATAAACTGAAATCTAAAGAAGGATCCAAAACTGCAAATTAATCAAACGACAATTTTTCAAGCAAAACAACTGACTTTATTTTATCTTTGGGATCTTAAGAAATCTTGCATCCAATCCCACTAACATGGACTCGGAACCTACCAATTCCGTGAGAGACAACACTAACTCCTGAGTACTACCAGCAAAACTTGATGGTATATAAACAAATTAGATTAGGAAGTGGGGTCTATTACAGTCTGCATTTCATCTGATTGAAATTGTAAGAAATAAATTAGGAGTTGTTCACTCTTTGGTTCTAAAAAAATTAGGTGTTGGAGCTAGAGATCACCTGGTGTCGATGTGGAGGCGTGTTGATCTGGACGCCATCAATCAAATCAGGCCACAACTGCCAGTGCCGTGCCCACTGGCCACTGCCGCACACCTCCATCCTTGGCTCCTCTGCTCATTGCCGGTACTGCTGCCGCCAACGATGCTCGGCAGCTGAAGAACGATTGCAAACAAAATACCAAGAGACATTAAGAGAGCTAAGACACACAGTAGCTATGGCCCTATTGATCGTGTGGAAATTAACACAACATATTGCAAATTTTAATCATAAAGCTACCACTTGCTAGAGTGGTCTGCTCCTTGGATACTTATCCATCTGGTTCATGGTATATTACCCGAATGGAAAAGTGCAAACTATCTATAGGGAAACATATCAATGTTTGGTGGTGATTTATCAAGAACTAACACAACTTACTTTGACCAAAATCTGTAAGCGTCCTTGTGATGCATCGATGGCCCTATAAAAACACACCTGAAATAGAAACTATTTAAAAAATGCAAGGGACAACATCTAATCTAATTAGCTAGACTAGGAAGCAATCAAGTAAACATGACAACAGTATATAACTCACCTGCACTACACAGGTTCCTTCCTATAGAACAATCCAGACAAGGGAAAAATAACTTAAGAACAAAAGAGCAGCATAGAAAGAACTCACCCCTGCTTCTTCTTCTGTATTTGCCAGCCGGCTAATCTGCAGGCTGTCACTGGCGACCATGCTTGCCTCCTCAGTAGTTGCCGCATCTGATTTCACCGCTTCAATTTGGGCGAAGGAGGCGGCAGCTCAGCGCGCGGAGGTGGGAGCGTCGTGGGGAGGGGGAGCAGCAAGGGGAAGAGGAGGTGGCGACGCGCGGGAAGGGAAGGCTGCGGCGCCGATGAGAAGGCGGTGGTGCGGGGAAGAGGAAAAAGAGGAGGTGGTGCGTGAAACACCCAGCGGCCGCGCGGGAAGACGGCGACGGGGCGGCGCCTAAGGTCATGATGGAAACGGAGCCTCGAGGGGGTGCGCCGGCGCCGACGGATGACGGGGCAGACGAGCGCGCGGTGTTCTCGTGGAACAGATGGCGGCTCGGAGGCGTCGCAACCAGCGGTGGTGATGGCGGGGATGAGGTGCGCGCCGTGAGAGGAAGGCCACGCAGGCGGCAGCGACGGCACGCACGGTGAAGTGGGGATGTGGAGTTAGGAAGAGGGCGGCGTGGGTGGGGGCGGAGAAGAGGGCGCGCGGGTGGGGGGCGGAAGAGAAGTCGGAGAAGGGTGGAAAGGAAATCCAATCGGTACGGAGGAGAGGAATTGTGTAATGGCAGTGGTAGGTAATTTTTCACCAACTCCACGAGAAATTTGGAAACCTTTGTTTGTGGAGTACCTCTTGAGTACCTCCATAAAAAACGTGGAGTTGGCCTCTAACTCCACCTTTTTCTTGGAGCGGAGTTTTTGGAATTAGACCTGTTTGGTTAGCGAAGTTGGGAGCGGAGCTGGAAAACTTGGAGTGGAGCAGTCCCAAACAGGAGCCAAAAAGAGTGAGAAAAAGACAGAGTACGACCGCAGGGTGAACACCTTCTCGACGGAGGGGCGGTTGTTCCAGGTCAAGTACGTCGTTGAGGCCATCAAGGTGAGATTTCTTTCTTGTTTCTGTTTCTTAGATCAAATCCAAACTGTGGGGACACTGCGGTGTTAAATTGTGTGGAGAAAGGTGCTAGATTTGTGGGGTTTTGGAGTGTGGGCACAAATCTAAACCCCATGTGGTTGGATTTTTAAGATGGAATTGCGGATCTCAGAATTTTTGCTGGGATTCATTGCAAGGTTTTTGGTTTGTGTATTGCCACATTTAGGCTTTAGCTGAACTGTGATATACTATTATTTTTACTTGCCAATTTGATGTGTGCCTTGCTACATGTAAGTACTACTTATGATGTTGATCCTGCATATATGGATTGCGGTTGGGGTCGACTATGATCGGGTTGAAGTCCAAGGATGGTGTTGTCCTTGCTGTTGAGAAATGTGTGACCTCACCATTGTTGGTAATTTTGTCTTTACTTATTACTTCTTTTCAGCCAGTGAAATGATTGCTCAATTGTATGGTTGCACACTGTGCATTTGGATATTTAGTTGCAAGCATTGCTAACTGAACTTATTTATGATTAATTTCCTTTTATATGACTGATGTTTGAAACTGAATTATCATGGTTGTTAATGCAACAAAAATCTTGTCCTTTGATAGGTTCGCATACTTAGGTAGGTCCTTTGGGATGATCCTTTTTAGACATGGATGCTGCTGGTGGTGTTGCTCCTTGAAATCTTGCAGTTTGCATTTTTCTCAAGATTTTTTTGCTCTAGGTTCCATCTTACAAGAGGATGTAGATACTGCTGTTAAGAGTATTCCAGTCTCTACGTTGTCCATTTTTATGGTTTGATGATAGGACTAGTTTTCGGCCCATGTTACTCAAATTTATGCAAGTGCTATCAAAACAAAGCCATGCTCCCAAACACTAACACAGATCCAAGTATTTCACATGACAATGCCTGGAATCAATTAATTCACAGATGCTTATATTACTTTTGAAATTTAAAAAAAAATCAAAAAGAAGATATTATTGTGAAACTCTAGATGTATCATGTAGGACTATAGGGGCCCTTTTTCATTGATGTATCTGTTCATTATCTTTCAACAAATGACCCAGCTTATTCTTTTCTCGTCTTAACTTACCTTTATGGGTCATTGGTCATCTAATAATTGATTGAATCTTGCTCTCTGCATAGTGTACTATATCATTGTCCCCCTATGTCAGAGCAGTTGATTTTTTTTCTTATATTGACAAAATGTAGAAGTTTTTAACACTGTATGTTTGCCCATAACTGGGTTGTGTTAATTAGTTGGAAACTGTCTAATACCTATATGTATTAATAAAAGCTAACTTGCCTGATGCTGGCTGAACTTGATGTTACCTTTTTTTCCTAAGGATGTAGTAGGCACCATTCAGCTTTTGGTTTTTATGTTTTTGGTTGTGCCATTTCCAAATTGTTAAAGAGTTCAAGTTATCTTTGGTATAATTATACAGGAACCAAGTAGTATGGAGAAAATCATGGAAATTGATGAGCACATAGGCTGTGCGATGAGTGGCCTTATTGCTGATGCTAGAACACTTGTTAAGCATGCTCGTGTTGAAACAGGTTCATTCTTGGACTATAATATACATGCTTTAGTATTGAACTTAAGTGTTTATATCAATGGTGCATTTGTGATATAGTTTTATTATATGGTGATATGGATATAAATTGACGTTAATTCTAAATTGTTAGAGTTTAGCACAGAACATAGCCGCTATTTAGTGTTGGAAATCTTACGACCTCCCAAGACTTTTCACGACCGGTTAGAGTCGTTTACGACCAGATAGAATTGAGTACGACTTTACCTGGATGCTTACGACCAGTTCCGATCCTCTCAATTCCTCCAATCGCTTTTTCAATGTGGTCGTAAATTATCGTAGCAATTTACGACCACTCCTCCTTATCGCTGCCGCCTTCCTTCACCGCTCGAGATACCGTGATCGAAGCCTTTACGATCACGCAGTGATGCCGGCAATCATCGTTCACCGTGGTCGAACACCGTCGACCACGTTCACTTCCTTCAACGTGGTCGAGTCGCTCCACCACGCTCGCCTTCCCGGTATAGTCGTAGCTCGTTACGACCACCTTCGACTCCTTACGACCACATTCACCGTGGTCGTAGCCTTCCTGCGTAGTCGATCCCCACGACCACGTTGTTCGCTCCTTAGCCGTAGTCGTAAAAACATCGCCTTTGCCGTGGTCGTGGCGCCTCCGACTACGCTGCTGGAACTTTGCCGTGGTCGTAACTCCTCCCGATCACGCTAGCGATGATCGTGAGTCCTTCCGACCACGTCTTGCACAAACACACGACAAAACAATGCTCTGTGTTTATCCTCTTTTTGGTCTTTTCTCAATTGCTTGGTACAACGAATACATGGCTCTAAGCCTCCTTTTATACCCTACTGTTCGACTTCAACACGGGTTCTCAACACCTACTCCGATTCGATTCTAATACGACTTGACTAGGTTTCCACCTCGACTTTGAATTGCGGTTGCAATTCGACTTGATACACCCAAATTGTGCACATGACTCTAAAACAAGATTATTTACAACATTCTCTCCTAATCTTGTTTTTCGACTTGATCATGCCAATCTTCTTCCTCATCTCTGAAAACTTTATCCGTCCCAAATGCCATCGCGAATATCGCTTTACTGTTCTTACTGCTACGATGTAGTCGATTGCAATCTTCCCTTCTTCGACACAATCTACGATATAATGATATCTTGTGTCTATGTGTTTGCTTCTATCATGTAGAACCGGATTCTTGCTCAATAAATAGCCGATTTGTTATCAACCTTGAGCGTTACCTTCGAATTTCTTCATCCGACAATTCATTCAACGATCGAGCGAGCGGACTCACGACACGATCGCTGCGCTCGCTGCGATGTACTCGGCTTCACACGAAGATAATGCAACCACCTTTTGCTTCTGGGTTTGCCAGCTGATCGGACTCTCCCCGAGCACAAACATTATGCCTGTCGTGCTCTTTCGATCGTCGACATCTCCCGCCATGTCGCTATCATCAGAGCCCGTCACCGCAACGACTTTCCACCTCCTTTCTCGCATCGAATCCGAGATTCAAAGTACCTTTGATGTATCTCAGGATGTGCTTCACGGCATTCATATGCTCCTGAGTCGGTTTCTCCATGAAACGACTTACGTATCCGACCGCAAACGAGATGTCTGGTCGGGTGTGCACCAGATACCGTAGACTTCCGACAATGCTCCTATAAGTCGTGGCATCAACTGGTGATCCTGGGCCTGTCTTGCTCAACTTCAGATGATTCTCCATTGGGGTTTGACATGGATTGCACTCTTCCATACCTGACTTCTCCAGAATCTTTCGAGCATATCCCGACTGACAAAGTGTTATGCCGTTGTCGGTTTGATTTACTTCAATGCCGAGGTAGTAGCACAGAAGTCCCAAATCGGTCATTTTGAACAGCCTCTTCATCTCTTCTTTAAACCTCATAATCTCCTTCGAACTCGATCCAGTAATGACCAAGTCGTCCACGTAAACGCCCACGATCGATCGTTCTTCGTATCTCCCTTGAGTATACCGCATGTTCGAGTTGCTTCTTCGAACCCGAGTGCCGTTAGACTTTTGTCAAGCTTCAAATTCCATGCTCGTGGTGCTTGCTTAAGTCCGTAGAGAGCTTTGTTCAGCTTCAAGACTTTCTCGCTTGCTTCTTGGATTGAAAACCGCGGTTGAGAAACATAAACTTCCTCCTCAATGTCTCCGCTCAAGAACGCCGTTTTCACATCCATGTGGTGAATCTCCCATCCACCGCTTGTCGCCAATGCAAGAAGTAGTCGATAGTTTCCATACGAGCTCTCGGGCAAAAACTTCTTCGTAGTCGACGCCTTGTTTTTGAACATACCCTTTCGCCACAAGTCGTGCTTTGTGTTTTACGACTTCTCCTTGAATCCTTCTTTACCTTGAAGACCCACTTTAAACCGATTGCTCGATGACCCTTCGCAAATCGGTGAGTTCCCAAGTGTTGTTGTCTTCAATTGATTTTAGTTCTTCCTGCATTGCAGCTCTCAATATTCATCTCCCTTTGCTTCTTCATAGCTTTCGGGTTCTTGGCGATGTGTGTACAGAATAGCTCATCCGATCAGACTGCTCGGTTTGAGCATAGATCTCATCGATGCTCCTCATTTTCAGCACCCTGCCGTCTTCTTCATCTTCAGTATCAGGTGAGGCTTCCTGATCATTTGCACCAATCATGTTCGAGTTTTGAGGTGTGGTCATAGCTCCTTCCTCTATTGTCGTATTGTCGGTATCGACTTCTTCGACTTCAAAAATTATCCACTCCGACTTATCTTTCTCAATGTTCGTGTTCTTCCCACTCCCAATGTTTGTCTTCTTGAAAGACCACATCTCTGCTCACATGTAGCTTGTTTTCGACTGGATCATAGCACCTATATGCCTTGGTACCTGATTCCGAGCCGAGGTAGATCATCCTTTTGCTCCGATCGTCCAGCTTCCTCGGATAAGTCGATGATCTCACATGTGCCAAACAATGAAGACTTTCAAGTGATCGACGTTCGGTTTTCTCCCCGACCACAACTCGTATGGAGTAACTCCATCCAACGACCGTGTGGTCGCACGATTTAGCAAATAGACCGCATGTCTTACGGCTTCTGCCCAAAACCTCCCGGGCAGGTATCGACTCTTCAGAAGACTTCGTGCGGTTTCGACCACGGTTCGGTTTCTTCTTTCTACGACTCCATTTTGTTGAGGCGAGTATGGAGCCGTGAAGAATCTTGCAATGCCCTTCTCTTCACAAATTGAGTCAAACTCTTTTGCGAGAAATTCTCCTCCTCGATCAGACCTGACTGCTTTTACCCTCTTGTCGACTTCGTTTTCGGCAAGATTAATAAACTTCTGAAAATTCGACTTTGCCTCATCCTTGCTCTTACGCATGTACACCCACATGGCTCGAGTAGTCGTCCACGACCAGCATGAAGTCTCGGTTTCCAGCGTCGGTGCGGGTGTGATCGGTCCGCACAAGTCGGCGTGAACCACTCGAGTGGTTGTGAAGCTCTAAACTTCGCTTCTTTGGGAAATCGCTCACGAGTTTGTTTCGCCACTGCATGCCTTCTTCGCAGACTTGCTCGGGTGGTCGATTTTTGGTAATCCGACCACCATCTCTTTCTCTCGCCATTGCTCGAGACTTTGGAAATTTATATGACCAAATCTCTCATGCCACAACCAGCGGGATCTTCAATTGTGGTCTTCAAACACTTCGCTTGCATGTTTCGATCTTGATTTTGTACAAGCGGTTCACGGTCCGTTGCACCTTCATGAGTAGATGCTCACGTGGTCGAACACCTTGGATGGTTGCCTTTGAGCTCGATCCGACAACCTTCTTCGGTCAATTGTCCAAGGCTTATGATATTGCTCCGAAGACTCGGTATGTAATATACATCCGAGAGCTTTCTTCGACTTCCATCTTTGGATTGCATCAGGATTGTGCCTCTCCCTTTTATCTGAACAGTAGAGCCGTCTCCGAACTGTACTTTTCCGAGCACACTCTTATTTAATTCGTAAAACATCGAGTACGTACCCGTCATGTGGTTGCTGGCTCCGTTGTCGAGATACCAGTCTGTCGTCCGCTCTTGAGTCTGCTCTCCCTGCTCCAACAGACTTGGAAAGACTCTTTCCTCATTCAAGAGAACCATTGTCGGTTCGTCTACGGTGCAGAGTGACAACGAGAGTGTTGGCTCTTTATGCTCTGTAGTTTGTGCCAAGTTTGCTTCCTCTACCTTTTTCTTGCCCGACAATTCGCAGATAGTGACCATACTTCTTGCGGTTATGGCATGGATGTGGCTTCGACATTGAGCGGCAGTAGTGCCCATACTTCTCGCACGTAGCATCGGATATCGATGCGGTTAGTATGATGGTCGCGCCTCCACGACCACCTCCTCGACCACTTCGCCCACGACCTCTCGATCGTAGCCTCGACCTGCCCATGAGACGCGCGCGCGGCGGTCGATGTGCCACGACCACGACCACGACCGCCCCTCGATGACGAGTCTCCTCGGTCTTCGCATCTTCTTTTACGAGCGACTTGCTGACCGTTGTCTTCTTGATAACTCTTTAGGAGCTGCTCGTGTGCTTTGGCGCTCGGTTACCTCCTCTATCTTCATCTTCGAGAGGTCTTGCGAATACATAAGCGTGGTCACGACCGGAAGAAACTTCTCTGTAGCACTCTCAAATACTTCTTCACCACCACCTCATCTTTCAAGTCATCGCGAGAGGTTTGATCTCGTTCACGACTTCGTTGAATCGACTGAGAACTCTTCCACGGCCCGACTCTTCCCCATCTTCATGGCTTCAAACTCACTTCTTAATGTTTGAAGCGAACCTCCTTCACTCGATCTACTCCTTCGTGCATGGTTTGTAGAGTAGTCCGGACTTCCTTCGCCGTCTCCTGCCGACTAGCCGCCGCATCATTGAGTCGGGCACGCTTGATAGATCGCGCCATCGCCATCTTGTCGAGACGATCATCGAGGACCTTGTCCTTCTCCTTTGGTTCGACCGCACTCGGGCGCCTTGCGCGATCATGTTGACCTTCATCTTCATCGCCCGGACCGGATAGTTGTCCGAATCGAGGATCGGCATCGCAGCGACACGCTCGCTTCGCCGTGTCGACCATGTTTAACCACCGCTCGATACCAATCGTTGGAAATCTTACGACCTCCGGGACTTTTCACGACCGGTTAGAGTCGTTTCGACCAAATAGAATTGAGTACGACTTTACCGATGCTTACGACCAGTTCCGATCCTCTCAATTCCCCTCCGATCGCTTTTCAATGTGGTCGTAAAATTATCGTAGCAATTTACGACCACTCCTCCTTATCGTTGCCGCCCTTCCTTCACCGCCGAGATACCGTGATCGAAGCCTTTTACGATCACGCAGTGATGCTGGCAATCACTGTTCACCGTGGTCGAACACCCGTACGACCACGTTCACTTCCTTCAACGTGGTCGAGTCACTTCCGACCACATTCTCGCCTTCCCGTATAGTCGTAGCTCGTTACGACCACCTTCGACTCTTACGACCACATTCACCGTGGTCGTGCCTTCCTGCGTAGTCGATCCCCACGACCACGTTGTTCGCTCCTTAGCCGTAGTCATAAAAACACTGCCTTTGCCGTGGTCGTAGCGCCCCGACTACGCCGCTGGAACTTTGCGTGGTCGTAACTCCTCCCGATCACGCTAGCGATGATCGTGAGTCCTTCCGACCACGTCTTGCACAAACACACGACAAAACAATGCTCGTGTTTATCCTCTTTTGGTCTTTTCTCAATTGCTTGGTACAACGAATACATGGCTCTAAGCCTCCTTTTATACCCGGCTGTTCGACTTCAACACGGGTTCTCAACACCTACTCCGATTCTGATTCTAATACGACTTCGACTAGGTTTCCACCTACGACTTTGAATTGCAGTTGCAATTCGACTTCGATTACACCCAAATTGTGCACATGACTCTAAAACAAGATTATTTACAACATTTAGTACCTTTGGATCTAGTCGACGTCGTGCCTCTGGCGCCATGCTCAGCATATATGTCCTCTGCTCTCAGCTCCTCCCTCGGGCCTCGAGGCTAGTGTTGCGCCTCCGCCGCCACACGCTTGGCCTATACTCTTCCATCCTCGGTCCTGCCGCCACGTGCGGCCTGCGTCACCGTCGTCATGTCGCGGCGCTCGCGACAAAATGGATCAAACCACGATTAGGAAAGGCAACCTCACCTAACGTTGATGAAGAGGATGACCCAGCGGCAACGGGGTCTGTTGCAGCCTCATTTTGTGGTGGCTATCGGGAAAACTAGAGCAAGGATCTTGCCTTAGCAAGGACAATCCTAGCCTTGCCTAGCAAGGACTGGCGTTTAGTAGAAGCGAAAAAAAAATCTTTCTTTTGATGACAATCTTACCTGTAACTGCAAAGAAAAGCTTGCCGCAGACGGGGAGGCACTTCCGCATGCACAAGCGAGAGACGCGCGGCAAAATTCATTCGCAACCGTTCGGAACCAACAACCAAACAATGAGCTTTGCCTGTGTGGCTATAGCTCAAATGGACTAGCTGAACATAGCCTAGCTGGCAAAGAGAGCAAATAATCCAAGCACACCCCAAATAATGTTTGCTCTTAAAGGCACGTACCAACACTGCCCTGAGAAACCAGAGGTTCTATGAACTTTCATCGACGGTTCTTAATACGAACCGTCTGTGATAATCTAGCCAACACAGACGGTTCGTGTTAATAACCGTCTGTGAACTTTCACAGGCGGTTCCTAATACGAACTGTCTGTGGTAATCCTGACAGACCTTTGTTGTATGAACTACAGAAGCTATACTGAGACGAGAGTCAAATTCAAGGCAATTTTATTATAAAAGTCCAAAAAAAGAGATTCCCAGATTTTAATCTTCTGGGCTTCATATGCTTCTTCGTCGACTTCTGGAGTTGGAGGATCAGCCGTTGTGTTCTCGAATGCCGTCAAGATTGTCCTTGCCCTCTCCACTTCCTCCTCAAGCTGGGCAAATCATTATCATGTTCCATAATCTCAAAGAGAATGTCATGATAAGCTTCCTCATAATCAGCTGATTCTGCTTGATCGGCAAGATTATCCATATGTCTCTGCACTGCCGCAAGATCTTCCTCCGCTTTGCGCTCATTGTAGAGAAAAACGAGGCTGAGGGCGGTTTCCCTTTCCTGAGCGGCAACGAGACACCTCCGTCGACGGCGGATGATGAGGTCCAGCTGACGGATGGAAGCGAGTCAAGGAAGGAGAGCAGGGTGTGAGCGGAGGAGCTACTCCAGATGTAAATTGTTGGCCGCCTGTGTAAGGTTGCGTCCGAACAAATCATGATGGATAGATGAGAGGAAGGAGATCAAAAGAATTTTAGATGTCATTATTGAGAAATATGGTGATGAAGAAGATGAGGGAGAGGACAGTGTAGAAGAGCAGGATTAGAGCGCGCATATTTAAGCATTAACACAGACGGTTCGTATTCCAAACCGTCTTTGATATTAATATCACAGACAGTTCATATTCCAAGCCGTCTCTGATATTAATATCACAGACGGTTCTTAATACGAACCGTTTGTGATACGGGGAGGGGGTCCCGATCTTCTCAGTGAGGAACTATAGATTGTTGATGCGAAGTAGACGATGTCGCTAGTTGAACACTCGCGCCAATGCACGAACCCTCAACTCTTCGGAATACGCCCAAAACACACCGGATAATTGTTCGTCGCGAGACCACAAGCGACGAACGCCAAGTCCCCAATTCCCAATGGAACGACGGCTTGACCTTGAATTGCAGAACGAACAATGGATCGCCTAGTTCTCTCTCAAAGTCCTCGCATGAACTCTGGTGTTGAAAGAACAAGCAATAGCTATGTTTCAATCTTATGCAAAAACTTGGTTCTCTTTACAATGGGGGTCTACCCCTCAATATATAGTCTCAGTCTAAGACCATTCAACACTAAAATCTCCATGTGGTACTATCCACCCGCAAGTACTGTAGCGCTACTGTTCACGGGCCGTACTGCAGCATACTGTTCATGGGTCGTACTGTAGCGTTACTGTTCACAGGCCGGACTGTAGCGGTACTGTTCACGGGGCGTACTGTAGAGGGGTACTATTCATGGTCTGGATGCTGTTCGTGGGCCGATCGTTGCTCATGCCGTGGACTTGTGCTTTCTTGGATGACGGCCACATATTCTTGATCTCCATCCATCGCTGACTCTTCAAACCTGAGCACAAGTAAAACATTGTTTTTAGGTAGTATTAAATTCTCATTAAAATTAATGACATATTCATTAAGGAGCAGGTTCACCTGAGATTGTAGTTTCTTAGCTCGTGCTCTTGTTATTGGTCCTGTTATTGAAGTCTCATTACTCGCTTTGGCATTACTAGCGATGTCCTCATTAGTATGTGCATGACCACCAATAGGAGAAGATGTATAAGTGTTAGGGATGTCCTCATCATCCTCCCCCTCTTGAAAAGGCGTCGTCCTCGACGCTGGGTCGTCACCACCAAAGAAAGGTGATAAATCAACGACATTGAACGTAGAGCTCACACCATAGTCATCGCTGGAAAGCTCGATCTTGTAGGCATTGTCGTTGATCTTTGCAAGCACCTTGAAAGGCCCATCACCTCGCGGCAGCAATTTAGACTTGCGGCGTCGAAAACGATCCTTGCGGTAGTGTACCCAAACCAAATCGCTGGTTGAAAAACCATCTTCTTCCTTTTCTTGTTCGCCTTGTCAAGATAGTACTTGACCTTGCGCTCTATTTCTTCTTTTGTCTTGAGATGCAATTTCTTCACATATTCAGCTCGCTTGGGCGCCTCCATATGAGTATGGTGTTGATCGAAGCGGCAACAAATCAAGCGGCGTAAAAGGCTTGAAACCATAAACTACCTCAAATGGACACATCTGCGTAGTGGAATGCACGACCGATTATAAGCGAATTCTACGTGCGGCAAACAATCCTCCCACTCGCGTAGATTCTTCTTGATCATGGTCCGAGTAGCATCGAAGTGTGCGGTTCACCACCTCTGCTTGACCATCGGTTTGGGGATGACAAGTTGTGCTGAATAACAACTTCGTCCCGGCCACTAAAGCGTCTTCCGAAGTAGCTCATGAACTTCACGTCGCGATCGACACAATAGTACGGGCACGCCATGTAGTCTCACGATCTCGCTGAAAAACAAGTCAGCAATATGCGACGCATTGTCGCTCTTGTGGCACGGAATAAAGTGTGCCATCTTCAAAAACGATCCACAATGACAAAAACAGAATCACTCCCTCTTAGTTCTAGGCGGTCCTAAAACAAAATCCATACTAATATCCTCCCATGGGGCATTGGGAGCAGGTAAAGGGGTATACAAACCGTGTGGATTCAACTCGATTTCGCTTTGTGGCAAGTAATGCATTGCTGCACATACCTCTCCACATCTCGCCTCATCTTAGGCCAATAAAAGTGATCGCTCAAAGCATAGACAACGTCTTCTCACGTCCAAAATGTCCCATCAATCCACCGCATGTGATTCCTGCAGAATAGCAAACGCACGGAGGATTCTCGAACGCATAATTTGTTAGTGCGAAACAAAACCCATCATGGATGTGAAATTTATCCCAGCCTTTTCCTCTATGCAATGTGCAAAAGGAACGGAAAAATCATGGTCATGAGCATATAAATCACGCAAACTCGCTAAACCAGGACGTGCACTCCTAATTGAGTTAAAAGCACACTTTTCCTAGAAAGAGCATCAGCTACCACATTTTCCTTTCCTTCTTATATTTCACAATGTAAGAAATGACTCAATGAATTCGACCCATTTGGCATGTCTACGGTTCAGGTTTGCTTGGCCCTTTAAATACTTCAATGCCTCATGATCGAATGAATAATAAACTCTTTAGGCCATAAATAGTGTTGCCAAGTTTCTAATGCACGCACTAACGCATAAAGCTCTTTGTCATAGACCGGATAATTCAATTGAGCACCATTCAGTTTCTCACTAAAATAAGCTACCGGTCTACCCTCTTGCAATAAAACACCGCCAATACCCAATCCACTAGCATCACATTCAATTGCAAAATTTTTAGTGAAATCAGTAAAACAAGCAACGGTGCTTCACTGCGTCTCTTAAGTTCAGTAAAAGCATTTTATTGCGCTACCCCACACAAATT
The DNA here is from genome assembly GCA_036346575.1 of Dendrocalamus sinicus. Taxonomy (NCBI): domain Eukaryota; kingdom Viridiplantae; phylum Streptophyta; class Magnoliopsida; order Poales; family Poaceae; genus Dendrocalamus; species Dendrocalamus sinicus. Next base: position 8,863,374 of record CM070670.1, read on the forward strand.
CAACACCCTTTTTAGTAAGTTCATTCAAAGGGGCAGCGACGGTGCTAAAATCCTTCACAAAACGCTGATAAAAACCAGCGAGACCTTGAAAGCTCCTAACCTGACTTACGTTCACAGGAGTTGGTCAATTTTTAATTGCTTCAATTTTAGACTCATCTACTTCAACCCCATGCGAAACAACATAGCCCAAAAAGATGACACGATCTTTGCAAAAGTGCACTTCTCTAGGTTACCAAATAACCTATTCTCACGCAAAACTTGAAGAACTTGTCTAAGATGGTCTATGTGTTCAGATTCGATGCATCAGAATCGAATATCATCAAAGTACACAACCACAAATTTACCAATGAAATGCCTTAAAACATGATTCATCAAGCGCATGAATGTATCGGTGCATTAGTCAAACCAAAAGGCATGACTAACCACTCATACAACCCAAATTTCGTTTTAAAGGCTATTTTCCACTCATCCCCTTCATGCATTCTAATTTGATGGTAACCATCAAAATCTATCTTAGAGAAAATAACAGCACCACTCAATTCGTCTAGCATATCATCTAAGCGAGGTATAGGATGACGATATCAAATTGTGATATTATTAATCGCTCGACAATCTACGCACATACGCCATGAACCATCTTTCTTAGGAACTAAAATAACAGAACAACACAAGGACTTAAGCTTTCACGTACATACCCTTTGGAGAGAAGCTCTTGTACTTTTTCTGAATCTCCTTTGTTTCCTCGGGATTAGTGCGATGCGGTGGTCGGTTCGGCAATGACGCTCCGGAATCAAGTCGATCTTATGTTCTATCCCACGGATTGGTGGTAGCCCACCGGGTACCTCCTCCGAAAGACGTCGCTGAAATCCTGCAAAAGAAACAACACCACTAGGAAGAGAAGTGAAGTCGTTAGTCGAAAGCAATGCGTCTTTGTACAAAGAAGACCACGCACCAAATTAGGTCCTCGCTGAATTCTCTCATCTCTGATTTGGTGGCTAACATCATTAAATTCTTCTCTCCCTCACGTTTCTTATTACGACTCGGATGGTTCTCTCGCTCTTGTGCACTCTCAACGTGCATCTCAATTTTCTCGCATGGAGGAATTGACAATGCATTGCGGTGTAAGTGGCTTCAAGATGACATCCATATTGTTCCATCGAAATGTGTAGCGATTTGTACGCCCATCGTGAACAAATGAACGGTCATATTGCCATGGCCGTCCCAAGAGCAAGTGACAAACCGTCATAGGCACAACATCACATCCACGATATCGGTGTACTTCCCAATAGAAAACATCACACGCACCATATAGTTCACCTTCACTTCCTCTTTGTCGCTCAACCATTGTACATGATAAGGACGCGGATGCGTAAATACTTCAAACCCAACTTATGACACATATCCTTGCTAGCCGATTGTGACAACTCCCGCCATCAATGATCACTTTGCACACCTTACCCTTATCAAGCTTTGCCCAAGTCTCAAACAAATTGCACCGCTGTTCGAGTGATGGCGATGGCATCACACTAAGCACCTTGGGCGTGCAAACAATGGAATACCGCTCGGTGTTAGGAAACTCCGGATCGCACTCACGTTGTTCTATGTCATCGGTGTGCAAGATCGCTTGTGCATCGAAGCGACTCATCATCATCACTAGCTGAAACATAACCGCCATCCTCTCGTGATAAGCATAGTTCGACATTTGGGCGGTCCCTCGAAAATGGCCAACACCCTTGCACTTGTGGCAAATAATGTCACGTGAACGGCTGTCGAACCCATAGACGAGGTCGCACTAGCAGCGGCGCCATAGGTCGACGCACCGTGATGGTGTACTCTCCACTTCTTACTTGCAGAATTACGCATCGACGAATTGCTTGCACCGAAGTGCTCTTGTTTGGTTGATCGTTGTTATATATCCGTCCCGGACTAGGTGAAGAACGTGACCGGCAATAACCGCGCGTCGTCAATCATTTGTCGCCGGCCGGCGTGCTTGGTGCAGCAACTCAATCATATCATTATAGGGATGGTGATTGACAATGCGCTGACGATGATTCATACCACTAGAAATCTCGCCATGGTCTGCATTCTTCATTCTCGTGGACATCCGCATGTATCATGATAGTCTCCATTTCCTTATGATATTCATCAATTGATTTCATACCTTGTCGTAGCCCCGTCAACTTCTCAAATAGTGATCGCTTGTAGTGGCGAGGTACAAAGCGTGCCCGCAAATGCCGCTTCATCCGCTCCCGGTGATAATCGGCAACTCATGGCGCTCCATGCGCTACGGATGAATTGCTCCCACCAATGTGTGGCATAATCATCCAAGCCATTGGATGCAAGCAACGCTTCTTCTCATTGGAATAGTTGTTCATCCGAAACAACTTATCAACTTTCAGCTCCCAAGTGAGGTATTGTTCCACATCTGTACCACCTGAAAATATGGGAAGATTGAATTTGGGCTTAGCGATAAAATCCTCGGCGTCGTCGTGGCGAGGACGCTGCACGTTGTTGCGGTGGTGGCGTTGTCGGTCATCGTAGTCGCCGACGGGAAATCGTTATCCCAAAGACTCGTCCGCATCGGCCCGCCACGAGGTGCACGATGCACACCTCCTCCGTGGGCACCACGTGGTGCACCTCCTCCCGGCCGCCGTTGCCTCGGCCGGCCCATGTGCTCGAGGCGTGCGCGGCTGCCATCCCAACGCTTGGCGGCACTTCCATGCGACGCGCTTTGCCGCCGACGCCGCTCCTCATCCGCATTTAATAGCACGCTCCTCATCGGTCTCATTGTGCAAAACGACAGGAGGGCCGTGCACACTTGTGTCATCACCGGTGCACCCCACGTAGAGTGTGGTGTGCGAACATGGCACGTAGCTCCGAAAAATTATTGTTGATGGTCGACGCAATTGTGTGACCTCCTCCCAAGGGTGTTCACCCACTGAACTTCCCGAGCTCATCGCGCACGCCATTGTCACCATCATGAAGTTGTTTTTGTAGCATCTCGTGCAACCGAGTGTACTCGGTCCATGTGACCGCGCCTCCGGATGAGGTGGATTCTCCTCGTGACCTGCCATGGGAACGACTCACAAACAAGAAACGACATTATATCCGGGTTAGTAAAACAAAAGCTCTCTCTATGCTTGCAACTCAACATCCTGAAAACAAGACTAGCTTACTGCTCCAAAGTGAAACAAGGACGGCAAATCGACACTTGTGACAAATGAACGACCTCAACCCGGTAATGTATGAGCGTAACCAAGAGCAAGGGAGTACACAGACGGGTGTAGGTGGAGCTTGGACAGGTATGTGGATATCCTAAGCAATCTGATATTCAAGGTATTGTAAAGCTAAGTAATGATCCAAGCTAGAGTAATTTGCCTATGTGCTGATCCAATTGGTTTAAGCGAAGTGTAAGAACGCACACACAACGATAAATGGGACTTAATGCAAACAAAGGATTGAGCTAGGGACAATCAAACGAAACAGAGATGAAACTAGCTCATTTTGCACCAAGTACTAAGAAAGACGCTAGCCAATTGCAATCGAATATACGAGGGCACAAGATTGCTCAAAGAAAGATTGAAAACACAATCGCACGTTAAACACGGAGTTTGGAAGCTCGAAAAGTTGCTGCGCGTGTGCACAGCGCTTACGCGGATCTAAAATCTCCAAATTTCTCTCGACTTCGTTTTTTTTCAACGGAGCAAGAAACGCCTCAATCGGAGGTTGTATGCAAAAGTTACGTGCTTCTCTCATGTCTTTTGTTTTACTCGCGGCTCTTGCTAATCTGCGATCGCCTTTTCCTTCTTTTCTCTCTCGCTTTGCTCCCGCGAGGTGTACAACCTCACAACCAGCAAGATGTAATCAAGATGAATGAGCAGCCACGAATGCAATGTCGATGACTAGTCTCAAGATAAAAGGAAGATGGAGGCTTTGTTCATTTTGGTTGCTAATTGAGGAATCAACCAGCAATTTTGTAGGGTTTATGTGAACACAACGATTAAGCAACGCAAAAGGAAACACACGGATCAGCACTAAAACAAAACTCTAATGGACAAAAACTTAACAAAACGCACAAGAAATAACAGATTAAACTACGGTTTTGGTATTGCAATTTTTGGTTTAATGACGATAGGACGAAAATGAATCTAGCTACGGGTAAAGAAATTCTCACCGAGTAAACCCAGAATCGATACCACATGATACGGGGAGGGTCCCGATCTTCTCGGTGAGGAATCAGAGATTGTTGATGCGAAGTAGACGATGTCGCTAGTTGAACACTCGTGCCAATGCACGAACCCTCAACTCTTCGGAATACGCCCAAAACACACGGATAATTGTTCGTCGCGAGACCACAAGCTTAACGCCAAGTCCCCAATTCCCAATAGAACGACGGCTTGACCTTGAATTGTAGAACGAACAATGGATCGCCTAGTTCTCTCTCAAAGTCCTCGCATGAACTCTGGTGTTGAAAGAACAAGCAATAGCTATGTTTCAATCTTATGCAAAAACTTGGTTCTCTTTACAATGGGGGTCTACCCCTCAATATATAGTCTCAGTCTAAGACCATTCAACACTAAAATCTCCATGTGGTACTATTCACCCGCAAGCACCGTAGCGCTACTGTTCACGGGCCGTATTGTAGCGTACTGTTCATGGGACGTACTGTAGCGTTACTGTTCACAGGCCGGACTGTAGCGGTACTGTTCACGGGGCGTACTGTAGCGGGGTACTATTCATGGTCTGGATGCTGTTCGTGGGCCGATCGTTGCTCATGACGGCCACATATTCTTGATCTCCATCCATCGCTGACTCTTCAAACCTGAGCACAAGTAAAACATTGTTTTTAGGTAGTATTAAATTCTCATTAAAATTAATGACATATTCATTGAGGAGTAGGTTCACCTGAGATTGTAGTTTCTTAGCTCGTGCTCTTATTATTGGTCCTGTTATTGAAGTCTCATTACTCGCTTTGGCATTACTAGCGATGTCCTCATCAGTATGTGCATGACCACCAATAGGAGAAGATGTATAAGTGTTAGGGATGCCCTCATCAGTTTGTGATAAGTGATACATCACAGATGGTTCGTATAACAAACTGTCTATGATATTCATTATCACAAACGGTTCGTGTAACAAACCGTTTGTGATAATCACACGTCACCGATCCATGGCGTATACCCAAGATTCGATCTCACCTGTCCATTTTCTCCACATCAAATAGCAGACACCAATTCCTCGATCCCACTGCTCGGCCCTTATTAATAACTCCCCATCTACCTTTCCACCAGTACTAATCACGCGTGAGTTCATCCACTAGCTAGCTTCCTGCATCTCCCCTTCGCTATGAGCTAGCGCCTCCGTCGCGGCACGGCGGGAGGCTGGACAACACACGCTTGCCGTAAGTGTCGTAAGTGTGTCTTGTTCAGCCTCACCGTCGTGCCATGAAGGGTTCGTTAGCTTGTTATCCTGTAATAGATCTGAATTTGTTGTTGCTCTTGCCTCTGTATTTGCTTGTTCATCAACAACACCGACTACTGCCGTGAGCTAGCGCCTCTGTTGTGGCACGGTGGCATTCTGGGCAACACACTCTTGCCGTAAGTGTCGTAAGTGTGTCTTGTTCAGAGTGACCGTCGTGCCATGAAGGGTTCGTTAGCTGTAATAGATCTGAATGTGTTGTTGTGTCTTGCCTCTGTATTTGCTTGTTCCTCGATGACGCCGACTACTGCCGTGAGCTAGCGCCTCCGTTGTGGCACGGCGAGAGGCTAGACAACACACTTTTGCCGTAAGTGTTGTAAGGGTGTCTTGTTTAGCTTCAACGTTGTGCTACGAAGGGTTTGTTAGCTTGTTATCCTGTAATTGATCTGAATGAGTTGTTGTGCTTGCGTTTGTATTTGCTTGTTTTCAAAGGGCATGGGTAACATTATTTAATTTCTTGAGGCTAGACAAAAAATAAAAAATTTTAGGTATAGAGTGAACTATCACAGACAGCTTGTGGTATAAATCGTCTGTGAAGGACTATCACAGACGGTTCTATATACGAACCATCTGTGATACTCAACAATCACAGACAGTTGGTATTATGAACCGTCTGTGATACTCAACAATCACAGACGGTTGGTATTACAAACCGTCTGTGATATTGTAGACATCACAGACGGTTGGTATTACGAACTGTCTGTGATATTGGTTTCACAGACCGTTTGTGGTTGGAACCGTCTGTGATAATCTGCGCTATTTATTACTGGGCGTACTTGCTCGATCTTGACACAGATCTATTCTTCATTGCGCTGCATCGGTGGAGCAAGGTGGCCGGCTTTAGGGAGTTCACGGTGAAAAAATATCGTTGTCTTCTTGGTGATCAAAGGTTAGTACTCAATTACTTTTAATAACTTATATGCATGCATGTTTTTGTAATTGAAAAAGATGATAGATAGGTTTTTGTTTAATTTAGATCTAGCTAGCTAGCTAGGTTTAGAAAGATAATGTTAGTTTGCTCAATTTCAGAATGGGTAAGTACTGGTACGTAGTTTACTAGTTTCAATATATTCTTGCTTAACATTAGTATGTCATGAATACGTGCATGGCTACCTAGCTATACCTACGTAATATATATAGATGCATGTCATGTACGTGTAAGTATATATAGCTAGTCTGATTTGCTATGTAGTAGCGCTAATAATCATTTTTTTACACCCATTTGTTACTTGTGTAGTGTAGATGGACCGAACCTGGATGCACATTGAGAATCATGTGAGTGAAGAGTACATTAATGGCGTGTCTGCTTTTAGAAGAGCGGTCGAGTTGAGCATTGATTGTGATAATCTCAAGATGTTTAGCAACTCAGCGCAGATCGAAGCTCACTTGATTTGAAGGGGTTTCAGAAAAGGGTACAAATATTGGACAAGTCACGGTGAAGAGAAGAGTACACAAGAAGATAGTTATAACATAGTTGAGGGAGACAATGATATGCCGGATGTGGACCATGCTTTTCGATCATGAGGATAGGTCGCAGGATGACAATCTGGATAAGATGTTACGTGATGCAGAAGGGAACTATAGTGAGAGAGAGTTTGGTAAATTCGAGGGTTTGATGGAGGACTCAGAGAAACCTTTGTTCTCGGGCTGTAAGCCGCAATACACGAGGTTGTCATCAGTTTTAGAACTGTTGAAATTGAAGGCAAGCAATGGTTGGTCCGACAAGAGTTTCACGGCATTGTTAGGTCTCCTAGCGGACATGCTTCCAAATGGAAATGTGTTACCAAGAACCACCTACCAAGCCAAAAAAATACTTTGTCCATTGGGAATGGAAGTTGAAAGAATACATGCATGTCCGAATGATTATATCCTGTACCGTAAAGAGTATGCTAGCTTACATGTTTGTCTGGTGTGCAAAGCATCCCGATACAAGCGTAAAAATGAATTTGATGATGGGAAGGGCATCGAGGTGAAGCAAGGACTTCCTGCTAAGGTGTTGTGGTATCTTCCTATAATTCCTCGTTCGAAGCGTCTATTTGCAAACCGCAAGGATGCAAGATTGATGCGTTGGCATTGGGAGCAGCGTAGGAACATCGATAGGATGTTTGTAGATTTCGATGTGGAACTGAGGAATATATGGATTGGGTTGAGTACAGATGGAATGAATCCTTTTGGTAACATGAGCAGCCGACATAGCACCTGGCCCGTGACTCTGTGCATGTACAACCTTCCTCCTTGGCTGTGTATGAAGCGGAAGTATATTTTGATGTCACTACTTATTCAAGGGCCGAAGCAACCTGGGAACGATATTGATGTGTTCCTAGCACCATTGGTGGAAGATCTTGCAATACTGTAGAACGAAGGGGTACATATATAGGATACGGACAAACGAGAGAACTTCACTCTACGCGCCATATTGTTTTGCACTATTAATGATTTTCCTGCCCTTGGTAACCTGTCAGGGTTGAGTACAAAAGGAGCCAAAGCGTGTTCGCACTGCTTAGATTATACCGAGAGTGTATGGTTAAACAACTCACGCAAAACTGTGTACATACGTCACCGTAGGTTCCTTCCAAAGTATCACCCATACCGCAAGATAAAGAAACAATTTGACGGAAAAAAAGAGGATGACTTAGTACCAAGACCTTTTAGCGGGAAAGAGGTGTATGATATGATCAAGGATATTAATGTTGTGCTTGGAAAGGGACGTAAATTGAGGAAGAACATGTGGAAAAAGAGGTCAATATTTTGGGACTTGCCTTACTGGGAGCACTTAGAAGTTTGCAATTGTATCGATGTCATGCACGTAGAGAATAATGTATGTGACAGTTTAATTGGTTTCTTACTGAACAATCCTGATAAAACAAAGGATGGTGTCAACGCAAGGCGTGACTTGGTCGCTATGAACATCAGGACCGAGTTAGCACCGATAGAGATCGATAAAAGCCGGACGTACCTTCCCCCAGCTTGTTACACTATGTCTAAGTCCGAGAGAACTCAACTGTGCCAGTCCTTACATGGTGTGAAAGTTCCATCCGGTCACTCCACTAGCATGAAGAAACTTGTTTCCATGGAACATTTGAAGTTAATTGGCATGAAGTCTCATGACTGTCATGTGCTAATGACACAAATGCTACCTGTTGCAATTAGAAGTATTTTACCGAACAAGGTTCAAGTGACAATCATAAGGCTATGTTATTTCTTTAACGCAATTGCTCTGAAGGTCATTGATCCCAATGGACTAGATGCTCTGCAAACTGAGGTGATGACAACTCTATGTCATCTAGAGATGTATTTTCCTCCATCATTTTTTGATATCATTGGTCCATCTCATTGTCCACCTTGTGAAAGAGATAAAAATATGCGGCCCCGTGTTTCTACGTCATATGTACCCTTTCGAGAGGTACATGGGAATTCTCAAGTCCTATGTACACAATCGATCTCGACCGGAGGGTAGAGGTCACTGAATTCCGCGCCGGCTACATGACTCAGGCCGAGCCAATAGGTGTACCTCTATCTCATTATGAGGGGAGGCTAGAGGGTATTGGGACTATTGGAAGGAAAGCAATAACTCTGGATCAAAATACGTATGCTCAAGCCCATTTCACGGTTTTACAACACATGGCTGAAGTGACCCCATATATTGAAGAGCACAAGGACATGCTACGTCAAGAGAATGCAGGCTAGTTAGAAGTTTGGATTACGAAACAACACAACCGTCAGTTCAACGAATGGTTGAAGGCACAATTGACTAGGAGGTCATCAAGTGATACACTACAATGGTTGGCAAAAGGGCCAAAATTTACAATTGTGATGTGGCAAGGATACGACATTAATGGCTACACTTTTTATACAATAGATTAGGATAGAAAGAGCACAATGCAGAACTGAGGTATCCGCATAGATGCCTATGATGTGCAATCAGTACCGCTGGCCCAAGCTCGTACTACGGGCTTGTAGAGGAGATTTGAGAGCTTGATTCATGATTTTCAAGATTCTTCTATTTCGGTGCCGTTGGGTCCAACTCCCACGGGGTGTAAAGGTCGACAAGTATGGCGTCACTACCGTGGACCTCAAATGTGTAGGATACGAAAATGAACCATTTGTACTCGCGAGGCAAGTTGCTCAAGTATTTTATGTAACTAACTCGGCAAATACGAAGCGCCATGTAGTTCTTCAGGGAAAAAGAAGGATTGTCGGAGTTGAGAATGTTGTGGATGAGGAAGAGTACAATCAATTTGATGAGTTGTCTCCATTCGGAGACGACATCAGGCTATAGGAAGAACAAGGCGATGAAGCAAGCTATATGTGTGTCGATCATCGTGAAGGGCTCTATTTAAAAGGAAATAGCCTGGTGTAATAAATGATCCCAAAAAGCCAGCACCTATTTGGAAATTGTTGCAATGTAATCATAACTAGATGCAGAGAACTTTCACAGGCGGTTTATCAGAAGAAACCGTCTATGATGATACATCACAAACGGTTCTATAAATATAACCGTCTGTGATACTCGTTATATCACAGACGGTTCTTTTATGGAACCGTCTGTGATATTTTCCCTATATATAGGTTCCTCTCACACGGCACCACTGCTAGATTTTGCTAGATCTGATTGCTCCCTCACGCGCCACCTCTCCCGACGCCGCCGCTCCTGATGCCGCCTCTCCCGACACTGGCCGCTCCCTCCCGACGCCACCTCTCCCGACGTCGGCTGCTCCCTCCCGACGCTACCTCTCCCGACGTTGGCCGCTCTCTCTCGACGCCACCTCTCCCGACGCCGGCCCCTCCCTCCCGACGCCACCTCTCCCGACGCCGGCCGCTCCCTCCCTCACGCCGCCACCGCTCCTTCCCAACACCGTTCGCTAAAGTTGTTGTGACATCCCAAATTTTCCTTTTTATTTAATTTTATTTTTCTGGAATTTTAAATCCTTCTTTTGTTTTTGCCTTGATTAAAAAGATATTAAGATTGGGAGAATTTGTGATCCAAATGAGTTTAAATAATTTTATTTGAGTTCCTTGCATTTTTCTAGACTTATAGGATTTTTCTGGGATTTATTTTGAGTTTTCTGCTATTTTCTAGGCCTAAATATCTTTTCTCAGGTTTTTCGAAAATCAAAAAGGAAAAATAATAAAACCTCCCCTCCCTCCGGCCGACACGTGGACAGATGAGATCTGCCCACATCGCCTCCGCCATCCCGCCTTCCTCCCCTCCCCGCTCGCCACGTGTGCGGGCCAGATCCGCCCGCGCCACCCCCCGGCCCATATTGGCCGCCCCTATCCACTAAACACCCCCACCCCATCCGACCGCCCGATCCCCATCCAACACTGCGCCCCGCTCCCCTCCCCTTCCCCGCTGACAGCCGACCCCACCTGTCGGGCCCGTCCCCTACCCTGCGCCGTCTCCCTCCTCGCGCCGCCGCCACCCGCAACCACCCCCGCCCTTTCCGGCCACCCCTTCCCCCTTTCTCACCGCACGCCGCCCTCTCCCTTCGTGCGCCGCAAGCCCGCGCCCACGCTCCCCTCTTTCTCGCGCACGAAGCCACCCCCCACGTGCCACTCGGCCACCTACGTTGCAACCGCCGCCCACCACCCGATTTCTCCGGCGAGCGATTCCGCCTCCCCTCCACCCCCTCGGCCCTATAAACCCCCCAGCACCGTCGTCTCCCACTCCACCCCGCTCCACCTCCCAATCCCACTCCCTTGGCCCCGAGCGCTCTTCCCTCGTGCGCCTTCGCCCCGGCGCGCCGCCTTCTCCTCCTGCGAGAAATTGCCGTCGAAGGAGGGTCGCCCGAGCTTCGCCGAGGCCACCTCAAGCTCTCCCACCTCCGCGCGCAGCTCCCCCACCCCTTCTCCGGGCCCGAACGCCACCGCAACCGCCGCCGCGCGAGGACCCAATCGCCTTCGCCGCTTCCTTCTCGCCGCCGGCCTATCTCCGACTGCCCACGGTGAGCCCGCGCCCTTCCCCGAGACCCCCGTGCGCCCCTCACCGCCGGCCGCCGTGACGCCACTTGCTGGCGAGCCATGGTGCCCGAGTGCCTCCCCGCCGGCGCCATGCCACGTCAGCACGGGCAGTGAGGTGGCTGCCGACGTGGTCGCCTTCGTGCGCCTCGTGTGCGCCATCTTGGCGCCCCTTGCCCCGTCAGCATACCCCCGCCACCACAGCACCTCTCCTATCTGTGGACCTAGTCCATGGACCTAGGCCCCACCTGTGAGCGCCATGCCACCCAGTGCTGACGCCAGCATGGCGCAATAATCCGATTTTTCCGTATAAAATTAATTCAGCCGAAATTAAAATTACTGCTGACATCATAATTCCCAATTTCCTTTATAAAAAATAATTCCAATAATTCTGTTTATTCTTTTTCCCTGAATTTAAACTTTCTGAAGCCTGTTCTTCTTCGTTCTAACTCCGATTTAGCCCATTCAAATTTCTAAATTCATCAAAAATTGCCCTCTACCCATTCCTAGCCTTAATTTGAACTTTGAAGTTTATTTGAATTTATTTTGAGTTTGGTGGGTTATTTTTACGTGTAGACTACAACGATTCTGAAGATTTCCCCGACGACGGATCTCACCAATTCGAAGAGCAAGGCAAGTCACACTCCTTGACCATGTTGAACCCAGTTTGCAAATAAAATTATTTCATTTTAAATTACATTGCATGCTTAATTTTATTCCATGTACTTTGAATTCAGTTTTAATTCTAGTTATTGCCTACCTTAGGTTTATCCTGTAGATGTTGAATTCCTTGGTACCTTGTAACCCTAGAACAAAACTCTAGTTAGTTCATTAGAATGGCTAGAGAAATTTTATTAGCAAATGCTTAGCCCTGCATAGATATAACCTAGGTATGGGACCCTTATACACATAAAATGACAGATTTCTGGAAAGTATTCTTGTCTTCGGTGAGTCAAGAAGTGAGAACCATGTGGTTGAGACCCCATGTGTGTGATGAGTAATTGACATCGGTTTAGGAGAGTCGAGTTTGATTTGGTTGGTTCGGACCATGTCGTTGCGCGGTGCAATCGGCTTCGGTCGGACTTGGTCAAACCTGGTCAAAGCGCTTAGGATGCATATTCTGTTATTTCGACAGGTTTGGGCTCTATCATGGGTAAGGATAATTTGTTGATGCCATTATGCTTTCATATATCGAGCGGTGCTATTTGATGTGTTTCTTGTCTGTGTTGGCTGCAGGACGTCGAGGCGGAATCGTGGCAAGACACGAGGTGACCGGACTAGACACGGGCGGTGTCGAGGTCAGAACGGTCGAGATGTGTCGAAGACGGCGGAGACTCGAGGTGGTTGCGAGGCTTGGACGACATGGAGCGCGGAAGCTTCCCGAAAGGTGCAGGAGGGGCGAAATGGTAATTTCGCGAGGCTGCAAAAGCGGGAGCGGGCTCTATTCGGGTTTAGCGGGCGTAACAGGTTGGAGACCCGTTAGCCAAAGGCTATAAATATGAGGGAGTGGCTGCATGCTCACTCACGCACTCCAAGGGTTTCTAGGGTTTGCTTTAGTCAAAATGAGCTTTAGAAGTTTATTTTGCCTTTAGGCTTTAGTTGGTGAGGCTTTTGTAGTGGAGAGTGGTTGGAGAGGGCAAAGGGTCTGTCCATCTTCGATGTGTTCCTGAGTGTGCTCCCCTTCTCAAGCATGTATGGGTGTGTGTTCTTGAGCTTGTGTTCTTGAGATGGAGAGGGAGAGGTAGAGGAGATCCTTTGTAATCATTCCTCTTGTATCAATCATGTATCTCCTTTCCTCTTTATCAATATGAGATGGTGTTTGTTTCAATTCTTGAACTCACTGTTCTTCTTTGTTTTGCTTCGATGCCCTCTCTGTTGATTTCTTGACTTTTTGAGTTTTGAGTTGGTTCTTGTTGGGAAGGCCCAAAATGGGTTGCTCTAGGTTGGGATGTTGCCTCAAGATCATGTGATCAATTTTCCCAAGAGCAAAACGCATTTAATCTCAGATTTTACTTTTTGGGGCCTCTCTGTTCTTCACTTATGTTTCTAGGGTTTTGGTGCTCTTCCTGATTCCATTTGCGAGATGGCATGAAACTTGAGATGTTGAGCCCAGGGGCTATTGAGTAGCTATCCTTGGCTGAACTATCACATGAACAACATGGACAAGACCTTGGCTGAGTTGCATGGGATGCTATAAGTTCGAGAGAAAGCATTAAGAAAAGCGAGAATCATGTGATGATGATGCAGAAAGGCAAGGGCAAGCCCAATGTCAAGAAAGGCGCGGTCAAAAGAGTTAGCTCCGATGAGATCGCGAGCGGTTCTAAGGCCAAGCAAGTCAAGAAGGGCGCTGCTCTCGATGCAGATTGTTACTCTGTAAGCAATCGTGACATTGAAAAGGAACGCCAAAGTACTTGGAGGATCTTGAGAAGAAGAAGGAAGTACGACTTCTACTCGGTATAAATGTTATAGAGATCAATCTTGCTACTTCATCCACCGATTCTTGGGTATTTGATACCGGATCGGTTGCTCACATTTGCAAATCGTTGCGGGGGCTAAGAAGAAGTAGAAGTTTGAGGAGGAGCGAAGTGGATCTTCGCGTTGGCAATGGAGCAAAAGTTGCTACGGTGGTGTTGGCACCATGCCATTGTCTTTACCTTCGGATTAGTTTTGGAATTGAATAATTGTTATTGTGTTCCATCTCTTTCCAAGAACATTATTTCGCTTCATGTTTGCAAGCGAAGGTTATGACTTTAGATCCGTGAACAATGGTTGTTCTCTTTATTTCAAAGATATGTTCTATTGTCATCTGCATTGGTGAATGGGTTATATGTTCTTACTCTTGAAGAGTCACGGTCTATAACATTAATGCAAAGAGGCAACGTTCGAATGATTTGAATCCCACGTTTATTTGGCATCGCCGCTTAGGTCACATAAATGAGAAACGCATGGAGAAGCTCCATAGAGATGGTATTCTGCACTCATTTGATTTTGAATCATTTGAGACATGCGAATCTTGTTTACTTGGCAAGATGACAAAGGCACCTTTCACCGGTCAAGGTGAACGGGCAAGTGACTTATTGACACTCGTACATTCGATGTATGTGGACCAATGAGCTCAACGACCAGAGGTGGTTTTCATACTTCATAACTTTTATGATGACTTTAGTAGATATGGGTATATTTACCTGATGAAGCATAAGTCTGAATCCTTTGAAAAGTTCAAAGAATTCCAAAATGAAGTGCAAAATCATTTAGGCAAGACAATCAAGTTTCTACGATCTGATCGTGGAGGTGAGTATTTGAGCCATGAGTTTGGCAATCATCTGAAGGATTGTAGAATTGTTCCACAATTGACTTCGCCAGGAACACCTCAATGGAATGGGGTATCTGAACGGAGATATGGTGCGCTCCATGATGAGCCAAAGTGATCTTCCGTTGTCTTTTTGGGGGTACGCTCTTGAAATAGCCGCGTTCACACTGAACAGGGTTCCATCAAAATCAGTAGAAAAGACACCATATGAGATGTGGACAGGACAACGTCCTAGCTTGTCTTTTCTTAAGATTTGGGGATGTGAGGCTTATGTAAAACGTTTACAATCTGATAAGCTCACTCCTAAATCTGATAAATGCTTCTTTATCGGGTATCCTAAGGAAACAAAAGGATATTACTTCTATAATCAAGAAGAAGACAAAGTGTTTGTCGCCCGGCATGGTGTCTTCTTAGAGAAAGAGTTTCTCTCAAGAAGGGATAGTGGGAGCACGGTGCAACTTGAAGAAATTCGAGAAACACACAAAAACATTTCAGCTCCTCTGAACCACAACAGATGAACAAACTATTGAAGAACTTTGTTGTGGACACACCGCACCACGTAGGTCGAGAGGTCACGTCGTGCACTGAGAGGTACATGTTCTTGACTACTCAAAAGCGGGACATATTGTTGTTAGACAACGATGAGCCTAAGACCTATGAAGAAGTGATGGTGGGACCGGACTCGAGAAATGGCTTGAAGCCATGAGATCCGAAATTGAATCCATGCACAGATAATCAAGTTTGGAACTTGGTTGATCCACTGATGGTGTTAAAACCATTGAGTGCAAATGGGTTTTCAAGAAAAAGATAGACATAGATGGAAATGTTCACATCTATAAAGCGCGATTGGTGGCCAAAGGTTTCAAACAAATTCAAGGTGTTGATTATGATGAAACTTTTTCGCCCGTCGCAATGCTAAAGTCTATTCGGATCATTCTAACGATTGCTGCATATTTCGACTATGAAATATGGCAAATGGATGTCAAAATAACTTTCCTTAATGGAAATCTGAGTGAGGATGTATACATGACACAGCCCACGGGTTTTGTCGATCCGCAATCAGTTGGAAAGATATGCAAGCTGCAAACATCCATTTATGGATTAAAGCAGGCATCTCGGAGTTGGAACATTCGTTTTGATGAAGTAATCAAAGAGTTGGTTTCATCAAGAACGAAGAAGAGCCTTGTGTTTACAAAAAGGCTAGTGGGAGCGCACTCGTATTTCTGGTCTTATATGTGGATGACATATTACTGATCGGAAATGACATTTCTATGCTCGAATCTGTTAAGTCTTCATTGAAAAATAGTTTCTCTATGAAAGACTTAGGAGAGGCGGCATATATTCTGGGCATCAAGATCTATAGAGATAGATCAAAAGGCTAATTGGATTAAGCCAAGATACGTACATTGACAAGGTGTTGAAAAGGTTCAACATGCAGATTCCAAGAAAGGCTTTCTACCTATGTCACATGGTATAAATCTTAGCAAGAATCAGTGTCCTAGTACACCTGATGAGCGGGATAAAATGAATGCAATTCCATATGCTTTGGTATTGGGTCCATTATGTATGCCATGCTTTGTACACGTCCGGATGTCTCGTATGCTTTAAGTGCTACGAGTAGATACGATCGAGATCGGTGAAGGTCAACTGGATTGCCGTAAAGAACATCTTGAAGTACTTGAGAAGAACTAAAGATGTGTTCCTTGTCTATGGGGGTGAGGAAGAGCTCGTTGTAAATGGTTACACCGATGCTAGCTTCCAAACCGACAAAGATGATTTTAGATCGCAATCTGGATTTGTGTTCTCTGAATGGCGGTGCGGTGAGCGGGAAGAGTTCCAAGCAGAGAGGCGGTTGCTGATTCTACAACAAGCCGAGTACATAGCAGCTTCTCAAGGCGCTAAAGAGGCTGTTTGGATTAAGAAATTTATTTCGAGCTTGGTGTGATGACTAGTGCCTCCAACCCAATGGACCTCTACTGTGACAATAGTGGGGCCATTGCGCAAGCCAAGGAGCCTAGATCGCACCAGAAGTCCAAGCACATTTTACGGTGATTTCATCTCATCCGCGAGATAATGGAGAGAGGCGACGTGAAGATATGCAAAGTACAAACGGATTTGAACATTGCAGATCCGTTGACAAAGCTGCTTCCCCAGCCAAAGCATGAGGCTCACACTAGGGCAATGGGTATTAGATACCTACATAGTTGACTCTAGTGCAAGTGGGAGACTGTTAGTGATATGCCCTAGAGGCAACATGGAGATGTTGTGTATATCACATACTATGTTTATGATACATTACTTTGTTCCTTGAAATAGACATTATCATTATTGATCAATGAGTATGTGACTTATTCATGAGACTCTTAATGCTAAAATGTTGCTATTTCTAAATGATCCCTGATCATATATCATATGAGGAACAAATATGATTCAAAGATTAGCATATGTATTGATTGATGATCATGTCTCATGGATCATGGTATGGTGATACCAAATCAATAATATGGACATGTGTTAGTGAACATATGTTGGATAAACCCGCCATGAGACACTGCAGAGATTCCATGTGTCATCAGTTGGTCTCAAGTAGTGTTTATGTGGAATCCTTAGACTTGAGATCATCATGGTTCCCAACATGCGTAGTAGCTTATTTTGGGACTACTAAACACTACTCCGTAACTCGGTAGTCATAAAAGTAGTCTTCGGGTTTGCCATGAAACATGTAGTGGGATGTGAATGATCAAGATAGAATTTGCCCCTCCTTATGGGAGAGATATCTCTGGGCCCCTCGATGTAATGGATTATGAAAGTGCATGGCCATGCCAAGGTGATTGAGGAGTCAATCACAAGTTTATAATCCATCACAGAATCGAGAGAGTGATTGAGCTATTAAGAGGATGACACAGGTCTCGCCTTGAGCTCAATCTATATTGTGAGGCAAAGGGATTCGTACATGAGAACATTACAGGTTCAACCGATATGATCTTTACGTATACTTTGGGGTTAATATGTCTTATTAGAGGCCGCTATTAACAGGGTGACCGGAAAGGCATTTCCGGGTCGCGACCAAGTATACGTGAACCTACAGGGTCGCACGCTTAACGGGTTGGAACACTAATTCGAATATGGTTCGGATGTGGGCTCAATTCGGATAGAGATCCGAATAGACTCCTATTGGGCCTCGGTCCACAAGGCCCAAGTGAGGAGGTCTATATATATGGAGGCGAGGGGCTGAGGAACATACGTTTTCTATGAACATGTAGCAAAACCCTAGCCGCCACCTCCCGAGCCAAACCCTAGCCCCTCGCGAGTGCTAGTACACTCACGATCGGCATCAACAACCTACAGATTGGATCTGCTCGTGGTGTGGTTGATCGCGTGGAGGAGACAATCTGTTCGGGATGATCGGCTAATTCCACTACTACCTCGACGCGCGTGGTTGGATCGGCTTCTCCAACTCTTCTTCCGCTGCGCTGCGCGTCTAGTGGTAACGATCCATGATCCCTCCTTAAGCATGATGTCCTTGTGTGCGCGGTAGAAAAGTTTTGTTTTCTGCTTTCGTAGCCTACGCGCATTCCTATAGTAAGGTCAAGGTCTGGTTTGTTGTTCCTGCCAATGAGAACATCAATGCTGGAAATATGCATGATGTTGAGGCAAACGCTAAGGCAAAGAACATCATAATCCAGGGCTTGAGTCATAGCGAGTTTGACCACATATCTCATCTTTCGTCCGCCTTGGATATTTGGGAGACCCTCGATGCTTACCTTGACGGCACCACCCAAATAAAGACGATGCGATAGGACCAGTTCAACCGAGATTACAACAAGTTTGAAATGCTCGCTGGCGAGTCCCTCGATAAGTGTTTTGCGCATTTTCACAAGATTCTAAGCAACCTCCGAGCGGTCGGTCTCACATACCCCGACTCGGATAACGCTCGACAGATGCTCGCTGCACTTGACCTTCGTGTTTGGGAGATGAAGGTGACTACCATCAAGGACACCACGAACCTCTCGACTTTAACTCTTGATGCGCTGTACTCGCGCCTCAAGACTCACGAGATTGACATTGTCTCTCGCAAGTCGAAGTCGCAGTCGATGGCCTTAGTCACCGATCCCAATTTGGCTTCTGGTTCTTCTTCTGATTCTCTCTGCAGTTTCTCCCTTGCTGCTCTCTATGACATAACTGATGATCAGTTAGAGCAGCTTGCGGATGAGCAGTTAGCCCTCCTAGCTCAGAGATTCTCCCATGCTTACAAGAGGAGGAGGGATGGAAAGAGAGGAGGACCCGTGATTTGCTTCGAGTGTAGTGGCCCCAACCACATTCGGGCAAACTGCCCCAAGCTGGGGAAGGGCAAAGGTGACTACGGTGGTTTGGGCAAGAATGACTACATCGACAAGAACCGCAACAAGAAGTCCTCAACTCCCGCACAAGGCAAGAAGAAGTTCCGTGACCTTGGCAAAGCCAAGAAGCTCTTCCACTGCATCCTCACTGCCTTCGACAACCTCGATCTCAGCGAGGTGGAGGGGTGGAGCGACGACGATGGAATGGACGAGCAAGAACCCAAGGGCGACGATGACTTCTCCGGCATGTGCTTCATGGCCCTTGAGGGTGAACTGAGCGACAGCGAGCTGTACTCCGACTCCGACGAGGTATCCCCCACCTACGACCAGCTTAATGATGCTTTTCTTAAGCTAGGTAGATTCCATGCTAGATCTAGAGCGAGGTGTAGCGAGTTGGAGAAGGAAGTAGATAGACTATCACAGGAGCTTACTTCACTTACATCTGCTTCCTCCCGTGATGATTGTGATACATGCTGTGCTCTGTTGGGTGACATAGAGAAACTAAGAACCTCGCATGATAATCTGTCCTCTGAACTTGATATTGTTAAGATGGAGAATATTAGTCTCTTGGCTGAGCTTGAGATGAGTAGGGTAGTTCCTGCTTCATCTACTACTGTTGAGACTAGTGCATGCACCTCATGTGAGGATAAGGACAACGCTTTTAGAGGTCTTTATACCATGTTGCTCGATTTGCTTGAGACTTGTGAAAACTGCAATAATTTGAAGATGAACCTAAAACGGGCAGATCATAAAATTGCTGAGTTACAAGCTTTTCTTCTTGAGGCTATTAAAACAATAGATTGGCTCAAATGCTTTTAATGACCCTGTTAGCTCACCATGCATTAATTGTAACAAACTAAAATCTGACTTGATTGCATTGGATGAAAAATGTGTGAAGCTAACTAAGGACCTACTAGAGAAGCCACCTTCTGCTTGTAATGTGTGTGTGCTGTTGAGGGGGGAAGCCCAAGGGTAAGGTTGAGACGTTTAGCGACGTGAACCAAACTGCTAGCAGTAGGACTGTCCCTTCTGAGTCGGCTGTGCGTGCACAAGCCATTTACTCTTCTGCTATTGGTTCTTCATCTGCTCCCTTACCTTCTGCTACTCCTTCTTCCCCCTGCTCTTCTTGCACCTCTCTCTTTCGGGAGTGTCAATATCTTATGAACACTCTCAAGAGATTTGTAGGAGGCAAGAAGAAGTTTAATCTTATTCTAGACAAATCCAAGATTTGCAGATTTAATCAGGGTCTAGGATACGATTTTTATGAGGACATGAGGAAGCATCCACCTGCCATGCTTAGACCCATAGCACCAGGTGTGATCGAGACTGAGCCAAGGACCGAGAAAGTCCAATTTAAGTCTGCAGACTTTGTCCAAGGGATTTTTGACAGCAAGGTGATTCCACCTGCTGCTTCGGCCTCTCAGAAGGCGAAGCATCTTCGTGGTACTTCCACCTCTTAGAAGGTGAAGTACCACTGCACCTTCTGTCAGAAGGATGGACATCTGATCGATCGATTCTTCAGGCGCGCCAAGATCGCCGAAGAGACCGTGCTGAGGCTCTTAGGCGTATTCAGGGTCAGCCCCAGACCTTGAGTGCCCCTAAGACCCACACGAGGTCTAGGTTTGTTTCAGCTGATGGGTTTGGGCAGCATCGAGGACTTGGTTTTTTCGAGTTCTCTGGTTTTCGTCCTCATGCTCCCTTTGGTCGTGACTTCCGCCGTTTTTAGGGTAGATCTCATTTTCCCCATCGAGATGACTACCCGCGGCGTGTTCAGCATGTTGTCGGTGCTCCGACTCGCTCGCCCATAGCAGTCGGACCCAGCAACAGTTTCAGGTCTACTCAGAGACTATCTGCTTCTTTGAGTGATAGAGAGCGTATGGTAGATAGAGGTCAATCGTGTTTGACTACTTCATCTGCTCGACGTGTTACTCAGTATTGGGTGCCAAAATCACTCTTGATTTACCCCATCTTCGAGACTTTACTCTGTTTGACTCAGTTCACCGGGCAGGGAAGGGAAAGGTTTGGCTCGTAGACTCCGGGTGTTCACAACACATGACCGGAGACTCCCGTTGGTTTTCTTCCCTTGCCCATGCTCCAGGTGATGAGACGATCACCTTCGGAGATGCTTCATCCGGCGCGTCATCGCCAAAGGTACGATCTTGCGTTAATGATTCTTTCATTTTGAAAGATGTTGCTTTGGTTAGTAAGCTGCGGTATAATTTGCTTTCCGTTTCTCGACTTCTGATGACGGTTTGAGGTGAGCTTCAAGAAAAATGCTTGCAAAATTCTTGATTCTTGGGTAGTCCGGTTTGCGGGATTTCTCGTTTTGGGAGGATCTTTTGTGCTGATTTTTCTGAGTCTTCTGGTGATCCTCTCAGGTGTTTAGTTGCTTCTGAGTCCCGCGATCTTTCTTTCTGGCATAGGAGACTTGGTCACATTGATTTGACCATTTGACCCGAGTTAGCGGCCACGACCTCATTCGTGGTTTGCCGAAACTCAAGATGGTCAAAGATCTAGTTTGTGCTCCTTACCGGCACGGCAAGATGGTTGCCGCTTCCCATCCTCCGGTCACAGTTACTATGACCGATGCACCAGGACAGCTGCTCCATATGGATACAGTTGGACCAGCTCGAGTGTAGTCAGCAGGAGGGAAGTGGTATGTCCTTGTCGTGGTCGATGACTTCTCGAGGTACTCGTAGGTGTTTTTTTAGCCTTAAAGGATGATACGTTTACACATTTTCGAGGTCTTTTTAGTAGGCTTTCTGTTGAGCTTCCGGGTGCCTTACGAGCGATTCGCAGTGACAATGGCACGGAGTTCAAGAATTCCTACTTTGAGAGATTTGGCGATGAGACGGTGTAGAACACCAGTTCTCTTCTCCGCACGTCGCACAGCAGAATGGCGTCGTGGAGAGGAAGAACCGTACCTTGGTCGAGATGGCCAGGACGATGCTCGATGAGTACTCTACACCGCGGAAGTTTTGGGCTGAGGCTATAGCTACCGCGTGCCATGTCTCAAATCGAGTTTTTCTTCGGGCACACTTGCACCGCACTTCTTATGAGTTGATATACGGGTGAAAGCCCAGTGTCTCTCATTTTCGTGTGTTTGGTTGCAAGTGCTTTATTTTGAAGTCTGGGAACCTAGACAAGTTCGAGTTACGTTTTTATTTTGAAGTCTGGGAACCTAGACAAGTTCGAGTTACGTTCTTGTGATGGGATCTTTCTAGGTTACTCGACTCCTTCGCGGGCTTATCGGGTTTGGAACTGCGAGTCTAGTAAGTTGGTAGAGACCTGCGAGGTGACCTTCGACGAGGCCAGTCCGGGGACTAGGCCCGATATCTCAGGTTCTTTAGAGCAATCCGAGCCCATCTTTGTGGATGATGAGGACGATGGAGATGAGGGTTGTTTACCCAATCCAGTTCCTCATCCTCCACCCGAGGTGCCGTCTTCCACCGCACCTAGAGGCGATTAGCCCATGCCTTCTGCTTCTTCTGGAGCTAGTGGCTCTGTTCCTACCTTGTCAGCTCATGAGGTAGAGGCCACCTCTTCATCTCATCTAGGACCTCCTAGACATATCCAGAAAGCTCATCCTTCTGAGCAGATTATTGGAGACCTCTTTGAGCGTGTCACACGCTCAAAGTCTACCACGTCACTCTTCTGTCTCCATTCTGCTTTTGTTGCCTCCTTCGAGCCCAAGGATGTGTGTCATGCACTTTCTGATGAGTCTTGGGTTAATGCCATGCATGAGGAGTTAGAGAATTTCAAGAGAAACAAGGTCTGGTCGCTTGTTGAACCCCCTCGTGGTCACAATGTCATTGGGACCAAGTGGGTGTTTAAGAACAAGCAGAGTGAGGATGGGGTAGTTGTTCGAAACAAGGCTAGACTGGTAGCTCAGGGGTTCTCCCAGGTTGAGGGTCTAGATTTCGAGGAGACCTTTGCCCCTGTAGCTAGACTTGAGGCCATTAGAATCCTGCTTGTCTTTGCAGCTTCTAAGGGTTTCAAGCTTTACCAGATGGATGTCAAGAGTGCCTTCCTCAATGGCTTTATTGAGGAAGAAGTCTATGTGAGACAGCCTCTAGGTTTCGAGAACCCCAAATACCCTAACCATGTCTCCAAGCTTTCCAAAGTGCTGTATAGACTTAAGCAGGCCCCTAGAGCTTGGTATGAGAGGCTTAAGTCCTATCTGTTGAGTCATGGTTTCGAGATGGGTAAGGTAGATAAGACCTTGTTCTTTCGCTGGTATGGCACCGACCTCTTGCTTGTCCAGATTTATGTGGATGACATTATCTTTGGCGGCTCTTCCCATGCTCTCGTTTCACAGTTCTCGGATGTCATGAGCACCGAGTTTGAGATGAGCATGATGGGTGAGTTGACCTTCTTCCTTGGCTTCCAGATCAAGCAGACTCGGTAGGGTACTTTCTTGCATCAGGGCAAGTACACTCGCGACCTCCTGAGACGCTTTGACACGAGTGATGGTAAGCCTGTGTCAACTCCCATAGCATCTTCTGCCACACTTGACCCAGATGAGGACGACGAGCTAGTTGATCAGAAGGAGTATCGCAGTATGATCAGCTTCCTCTTGTACCTCACTGCCTCGAGACCGGACATACACTTCGCTGTGTGTCTTTGCACTCGGTTTCAGGCTTCTCCTCGTGTATCTCATCGCCAGGCCGTGAAGCGCATTCTTCGGTACCTTCGAGCTACCATTGACTATGGTATCTGGTACTCTTCCTCTTCTTGTCTTTCCTTGAGAGCCTACTCGGACGCAGACTTTGCTGGCTGTAGGATAGATAGGAAGAGCACTTCTGGCACTTGCCAATTCATTGGCACTTCTCTCGTTTCCTGGTCTTCGAGGAAGCAGTCCGGTGTTGCACAGTCCACCGCAGAGGCCGAGTACGTTGCTGCAGCCAGCTGTTGTAGCTAGGTACTTTGGATGGTCTCGACCCTGCGGGACTTTGGGTTAGTTATCGATAGTGTTCCACTCTTTTGTGATAACACTTCTGCGATTAACATTGCTAAGAACTCAGTGCAGCATTCTCGGACCAAGCACATTGATATCAGATATCACTTCCTTAGAGACCATGTAGAGGAGGGTGTCATCGTGCTTCAGTTTATGGAGAGTGACCACCAGTTGGCTGATATCTTCACCAAGCCATTGGATAGCTCTAGGTTTTCAACTCTACGGGGAGAGCTTGGGGTGGTTTGTCCGTATGGACTGTTGTGAAAGGGAGCTTTGTGCTTTACTGCTTTATCGTATTGATTATGCTCTTACTCCATTCTGCTACATTGCATTCGGGTGCATTGGATTTAGTCCTTTTAGCATAGATTAGAGTGCTTTTATCGTCTAGTTGTTCAGACTTCTTACTCTTATCTTGTGATTCTAGGATGCTGCTTATTAGCTATTTCTCTTCTCACTAGGTTAGCTCACTCACTGCTTATAGGTTCTAGCGAGGGTCGGGCCACCCTCGGGCAGACACGGTACGTGTTTGCTCTTTAGTGAGTTAGATGACCAGTTGATAGTCCTAGAGTCATATGGGGTAGATGAGAGTCAATCTGAGCCATAGTATCCTCTCTAACTTATCTATGCTTTAAGGACTGCCTGTTTGGTTTTCTTTGCCAGCTTCTTGATTTTACTGCTTTGGTTCAGGGGGAGTTCATTTGGGAGCTTCTGGAGCTTAATATTGACATAACTCAACTTGAACTAAAAGTTGCATCTCATGTTGAGGGGGAGCTGGATTTTCATGCATTTTAGCATTTCGCATTGTAATATAACTACATTGAGCCTTGATTATTATCCTTTCATGACATGTTTATAATGCTTACACCTTGCCATGACTTGTGCTTATTTGCTAGATTGATCATAACTTCATATGTGTAGACTAGCTTTTACCATGATAAGTTAATTAAACTTGCTCAAATTGAACTAAAACTTGTCATGTTAGCACTTGAGATGAGTCTTTTTTGAGTTATCCTTTTAAGATTCATGCCATGTCAAATAGGCTGAGTTGAGCGTTGAATCTCTATTGAGCCTTAGATTGAGCTATTTTAGTCTCTTGATGCAGCATGAGTTAGTACAACAGGTTAAAAAGCAAAAAAGTCTCTTTTGTGCGAAAAAACTGATTTCACCAATTCTTTCTCATGAGACGGCTTGCCATTGCACAAGGCATGAACTCAGGGGGAGTTTTGGATGACCAAGATCATGTCCTTAAGCTTCTTACTTGGAGTGGTCGTATAAGGCTTGAGATCTAGCACACGATAACACAAAAATCTGGTTGGCAACAATCATGAGATTTCCAAAGAAAAACTTATCATTTGTGCTCAATTTGCTAAAATTACAAAGAACCAAGTACTTGAACCAATGTTTCATTCTTGAGCATATAGCACTCTATTTGGACTCAATACTAGCTTCTTGGTTCCGCTTAGTTTATTGACATGGTTTGCATCATTCTTGAATACCTCTAGCTAGACTATGATTATGGATGACTTGACATGCTCACAAATTGCACTAAATTTCAGATTGTCATCTATTTGGTTTAGCTGGCTTATATATATCCTGTCATGATCTAGATAGCATTCTATCGAGTTATGGCTTGATGTAATTCTTAATGGTCATTTTGGATAATTCTCATGGCTCTAAATGCTTAGAATAATCAAACTTCAGCCATTTCATCCATTTCCATGACTTATTCTCTTCCTTGCATCCTTGATATATTTATTGCCAAAAGGGGGAGAATAGTGGTAGAAAAAGCCATTTTGGGAGCTTTGAGGAAAACTTGTTCTTTCTTTTGCTCCTTGTGTCGACATGGTCATTAGTTTTATTTCCTTCCTTTGGACCATGTTTGACTTCTTTCTTGCATTTCAAACTTAGCTTTGTGCTTTTTCGGGGTTTGTCAATATACTCATCAAGGGGGAGATTGAGAGACCATGTGGTTGAGACCCCATGTGTGTGATGAGTAATTGACATCGGTTTAGGAGAGTCGAGTTTGATTTGGTTGTTTCGGACCATGTCGTTGCGCAGTGCAATCGGCTTCGATCGGACTTGGTCAAACCTGGTCAAAGCGCTTAGGATGCATATTCTGTTATTTCGACAGGTTTGGGCTCTATCATGGGTAAGTATAATTTGTTGATGCCATTATGCTTTCATATATCGAGCGGTGATATTTGATGTGTTTCTTGTCTGTGTTGGCTGCAGGACATCGAGGCGGAGTCGTGGCGAGACACGAGGTGACCGGACTAGACACGGGCGGTGTCGAGGTCAGAACGGTCGAGATGTGTCGAAGACGATGGAGACTCGAGGTGGTTGCAAGGCTTGGATGACAAGGAGCGCGGAAGCTTCCCGGAAGGTGCAGGAGGGGCGAAATGGTAATTTTGCAAGGCTGCAAAAGTGGGAGCGGGCTCCGTTCGGGTTTAGCGGGCGTAACGGGTTGGAGACCCGTTAGCCAAGGGCTATAAATATGAGGGAGTGGCTGCATGCCCACTCACGCACTCCAAGGGTTTCTAGGGTTTGCTTTAGTCAAAATGAGCTTTAGAAGTTTGCTTTGGCTTTAGGCTTTAGTTGGTGAGGTTTTTGTAGTGGAGAGTGGTTGGAGAGGGCAGAGGGTCTGTCCATCTTCGATGTGTTCCTGAGTGTGCTCCCCTTCTCAAGCATGTATGGGTGTGTGTTCTCGAGCTTGTGTTCTTGAGATGGAGAGGGAGAGGTAGAGGAGATCCTTTGTAATCATTCCTCTTGTATCAATGATGTATCTTCTTTCCTCTTTATCAATATGAGATGGTGTTTGTTTCAATTCTTGAGCTCCCTGTTCTTCTCTGTTTTGCTTGGATGCCCTCTCTGTTGATTTCTTGACTTTTTGAGTTTTGAGTTGGTTCTTGTTGGGAAGGCCCAAAATGGGTAGCTCTAGGTAGGGATGTTGCCTCAAGATCATTTGATCGATTTTCCCAAGAGCAAAATGCATTTAATATCAGATTTTACTTTTTGGGGCCTCTCTGTTCTTCACTTATGTTTCTAGGGTTTTGGTGCTCTTCCTGATTCCCATTGCGAGATGGCATAAGACTTGAGATGTTGAGCCCAGGGGCTATTGAGTAGCTATCCTCAAAGTTTCATGGCCAAAGGATCAATGGTTGGGGAGTATTTTGGATTTTGGGTCAGCTCTGCAAAAAGTTTCAGATTCTTGCCATGATCTGAAATTTGTGTTCATGAGTTGTCTTCTTTTGGTTTTCTAGACCCTATAGGTTTTTTGAGAGGTAGTCTCACCTATCTGGGCAGAGAAATCTAGAAGAATATCTCAAATTTGCTTGCAGTCTGGAGTTTTCAATTTTTGTCTAAAAAATACTGCTGTTGTCCTCTGCATCCCGAGGGGCGGTCTAACTTGTGTGAACAGGGCGGTCAGACCGGCCCCTGTTTGGCGGTCTGACTGGCCCTACTCAACCGGTCTGACCAGCGGCAATACGGCGGTCTGACCGCCCAGCCCACTGCGGTCAGACAGCCCGGGGGTTTTCGCTGCGGTAGTTTCTATGTTTTATTAATGGTTCTTGTTGTTTCTTTCTCTTTCGCTTGCCATGTCTTCTCTCTTGGTTTGTCTATGTCTCCAGTAAGCTTTTTCTTCATAGCATTGTTGCTATAGGAGAAGAATCCTCTTAGAGTATCTTTTTGGGGGCAAGTTTCAAAAGTCGACATTCACCCTCCTCTGTCGCCAACTTCGATCCAACAAGAAGTATTACAAAACTATTTCAAAACAAAATATAAAATCTGGTTTAGACTTAGGTTAATGGCTAGATGGTGGGTGCAGGCATGCTCTGTTGGTTGTAGCTGCAGTGGTTGACTGTCGTGCACAGGGGTACGTGGTTGAGCCTAAGTCAATTAAGGACCGATCTATGAGCTACTGTTGTAAAGCCCTATCGTACTACCACATGGCTGGTATGGGACAGTCCTGGCTGAATAATTTGCGGAGTCCCAATTTGAGTCAATCGTAGGTTGAAAGTGGGCGTGAATGGTGCCATGAGAAGTCCCACTTGGGTGAGCGTGGTTGTAGCCATGAGAAGTCTCACCTAGGCTCAAGAGGGGGTCTCGGTCTGGTGGATTCCTTACTGGGGTAAAACCTTAGAGTTGGCTTGGCCAGGTTGAAGGCTTTGCATTGTAAAGGCCTTGTTATGATTACTTAGTCGCACGCCTAAGGAAGCGTGTATTGGCCGACATCATGAGGACATCATATCTTATGGGTAAAGTTGTACAACCTCTGCAGAGTGTGTAATCTATCCTGGATAGCCGCGCCCACGGTCATGGGCATGCTAAGCAAAAGTTTTTCATGGATTAGACTTTGTTTTTCAAAAGTATTTTTGAAAACCTTGTGGATGGATGGAATCCACGAGAGATGAAAACCTTGCGAATGGATGGAATCC
Organism: Dendrocalamus sinicus; assembly: GCA_036346575.1. Taxonomy (NCBI): domain Eukaryota; kingdom Viridiplantae; phylum Streptophyta; class Magnoliopsida; order Poales; family Poaceae; genus Dendrocalamus; species Dendrocalamus sinicus. The sequence continues at coordinate 8,891,853 of CM070670.1, forward strand.
GTGAGAGATTGAAACCTGGTGGATGGAAGAAATCTATCAGAGTTGTGCAGTGAAAGTGTGTGGATGGATGGAATCCATACGTCAACTTTTGGAAAGGATGGTCCGAGTGGGATACCCGTGGATAGGTTGGTGTTTGGTCGGAGCCTGCACTAACGGTATTACTTTCAAAATACAAGTATTGCTTTTACATATCGTATTAAATTCAGTAATTTCAATCTATCTACTGTATTTCCTTAAATGTTGTTTTGTGCAAACTAACCCTATAAGCCTTCCATTGAAGCCTTTATCATTATGTTGCATTACTCCGTGTGATTTGCGGAGTACAAGTTTGTACTCACCTTGCTATCTCCATACAGAGGAAGATGCCTTCGACAACGGTGAAGATCAGGACGAGTAGGCCGCGTCTTACTGTCGTTTGCCTATGGGCAGGCTTGGGCTTCGTTATTTATCAGTTTGCTTCCGCAGTTAATTGCTTTATTTATCTTTACCAATGGGCGTTGATGTAAGACTTGGTCATAAGGCCGTACTCTTTTATTTAATATAAATGGTCATTTGTGCTTGGTATTTATCTTTGTTGTACTGTGTGCACTAGCTGATCCTGGACTAGTGCAATTTACACAGAGGATCCAGGAGTCGTTACTCGGGTTCTGACAGTTGTGATATATTCTGTTTGAATAGTTGGCTAAATTTTTACTATTACTGTCATTTGTCAATCTTTAGAACTTTGTGATATATGCTCTATCTGAATAGTTGGCTAAAGTTTTACTGTCTGAATAGTTGGCTAAATTTTTTACTATTATTGTCATTTGTCGATCTTTAGAACTTTGTGATATATGCTCTGTCTGAATAGTTGGCTAAAGTTTTACTATCTGAATAGTTGGCTAAATTTTTACTATTACTGTCATTTGTCAATCTTTAGAACTTTGTGATATATGCTCTGTCTGAATAGTTGGCTAAAGTTTTACTATTACTGTCATTTGTCAATCTTTAGGACTCTGTGATATATGCTCTGTCTGAATAGTTGGCTAAATTTTTACTATTACTGTCGTTTGTCAATCTTTAGGACTCTGTGATATATGCTCTGTCTGAATAGTTGGCTAAAGTTTTACTATTACTGTCATTTGTTAATCTTTAGAACTTTGTCAAAGGGCATGAAGCAAGTGACACACTCCAGTGTATCCAGTTCAATGAACTTGATACACTGGTTTGTGTCATTTGCTTCATAGAACTTTGTTTAGGCCTATACCTCACTTCAGTTAGTTTTTTCTTAGACGAGAGATGGCGTCCACACAGTCGTCCAAAATTTTTTAATATATGTCACATAGACCTTCAAAGGGCATGAAGCAACGCATTCCAATGTATCCGGTTCAATGAACTAGATACACTGGTTTGTGTTATTTGCTTCATAGAACTTTGTTTAGCTCACTGCAGTAACTTCATAGAACCTTGTAGCAATAATATATGCCACATAGACCTTCAAAGGGCATGGAGCTAGCGATACATTCCAGTGTGTCCGGTTCAATGAACTGGATATGCTGCACTTGCTAGCCACAAGGTCTATTTGGAAGGTCCATAGCTAATTGCAGTTAGTTTTTTCTTAGAAGAGAGATGGCGTCCACACAGTCTTCGTCGTCATCATCTAGGTCTCACGCTCCCAAGATTGGGAAAACTAAGCGTGGCCGAGGAGTATCGAAAAGGCCAAAGGGCCGAATGATCATCACGGTGGTCTCTCCGGATGGGGTCCCTCTGCAACTGAAGAAAGTAGCGGCATCATTTCGGACTACCTGTGGGATAATTGGAAGGCAACGGGTCCCCATCACCATAGCAAGCTGGAAAGATTTGGCAAAGGATCAACAAAATCTGCTATGGGAGGAAATTACAAATTCGTTCGAGATCCCAGCAGAAGTACAGGGATTCGTGCAACGGCACGCGCTCCTCGCAATGGGAAAAGCATGGAGAATTTTAAGAGCACTCTTGTGACGCAGTACGTGGCCAAGGATTCCATGCCCTTCACTAGGTATCCTTTCATGTCGCTGGAAACATGGGAGGCCTTTCTGCAGATGAAGATAATGACCGAATTTGAACAACAAAGTGCGTGGGTAAAATCCCACAGTGGAGGATGCATGATGAGGTCGCAATCTAATCGGAGGCCTCCCAGCCATTTACCGGGATTGCAAACGAGCGCGCTCGAAACTGGTTAAGAGCGAGGTCATCAACCACATTTTCGGGTGTCTCTTTCAAAAACCCCGCAGATGAGGAAGTGTCCCAACGCCTGGTAAGATATGTTAAACTACATAGTTGTTAACACCTCTTGAACTTCATGGGTTCAAAACTAACATGATTAATTGCCTCTTGCAGCAATTATTGACTACTAAATCTTTTCGTGGCTCCTTTCAAGAAAACAGGGAGAGAGATTTACTATCATAGGCCTTGGGAAACAAGGAGCACCTAGGTCACACACGAGGCTTGGGGGTGTATGTATCTTGGAGGCACGGATTTCCATATTACTCCGAGGCATATAGGAGTAGGAAGAGATCCAAGGCGTACCGCATCGAACAAATAAAACAGGAGCTTCGTGCTTAACTTGAGGAACAACTATCTGCCTCACTTCAAGAGCAGACTGCCTCACTTCGAGGAGAGATAGATTCGTTGAGGGAAGAACTGAGACAAGTCCGCAACCAATCGCAACCCACTCCTACTATTGTGGTACCCGATCCCCCTCAGCATCGCAGTAGCTGCGCATCCACACCAATTACTGAACATAGCGACGCCCACTTACCTATTGACGACATCCAGGTAATTGGCCTCTTTAGAATGCTACATAGATCTCTCTGGTCAACACCTTAACTCATCTTGTGTCATTATGTAGGAGCTCATGCCTTGCATCCTCAGAGTCAAGCTTGTTGGCTCTATTCCCGTTGATGCTGGGCCGGGGATGGCGTATCCATTGCTGTCAGGGACGCTGGTGCACAGTGTACAAGTAGTGATCGGTTTCATAAAGGTTCAGGTGGACATGATTAATGATGTTTTTAAGACCGTCCCTCTTGAGAAGCCCCCAACGAAGAGATTAAGACATTAGGGGATGTCGTCCACATATTCATTCAGTGGCCCAAGAGGGACATCGCCCTCGACTTGTCCGTGCCACGATCTCCACATCCAGTGGCCCAAGAGGGACATCGCCCTGGACCTGTCGCATCAGCTCCAGTTGCTCCACCTCCAGCTCCGGTTCCAAGCCTGTTGCAACGGCTCCCGCCGAGACGCCACCGAAAATGTATCATAAGCGAGGCTCTAAGGCTCATGCGAAGAAAATTAAGCCGCGTCCCGGGCCATGGAATTTCATTCTAGGAGTGTCGTTGGTCCCCGAGTCACAATTACCCCGGATTGGTTTGGTTTGCAATACATTGCATACCTGGTACATGCAGAAGTCCAACATGAAGCCAAACCAGTAGAGTGCGTTCACTGTGAAATATACGAAGGCGAATTTCTGCCACGACACGAGCTACTTCGTCGTAAGATTCTAAGACATATTCTTACTATTCAATCTCGACGAACTCGACGCCTCACTTCTACGATGCTGGACACTGTAAGTGTACTGTACAATGAAGTTCTACATTCACGTTATACCGATAAATGTCATTACTCTTTCCTTATGTATAGATACATGATCCAACAAGTCCGGCTATCGCGACAACTGGTGGGTTTCTCGACCCACACTTGGTCTCCGAGCAACCTATCAATGAAAATGCATCCTTCATGCAAGATTACATACGAGGGTATTGATTGCTCACAATGACAAGGAGTACATCATGGTACCCTTCAATCAAGGGTAAGTGCTTCACTAGTTGCAACACAAGTTTTATTTGTACTTTATATGCAGCATGAATATAGGATTAATCACTATGGCAACACACATGACTAGGTCTCACTGGATTTTGATTATGATTGTACCAAAGTGCAGCAAGGTAATATACTTTGATTCCCTACTTAGGAGAAACCACGACTTCAGTCGTGTGCAAGAAGTAATTAACATGTAAATTCATTTCCTCCATACATAACTATATTGTAATCTTTCTTTCGTTTGCAATGGCCGAGGCTAACTTTTTTAAATCACGTAGGTCATTTATCTTTTATGTTTCCCTAGAAGGGAGACACAACAAATCCAGTGATACACTGCGACACAACATGCGATTTCCGGTATCCGCTACAACACAACAATCCAGTGACTTGATGTTATAATGCTTCTAGAATTGAAAATACCTACGTATGTAATTCTATTTTTGTAGTGCCACCAGCAGCTACAGGGCAACGTATGTGGATTCTACGTTTGCCGCCATATGAAGGAAATCATGGACACCAAGATGAAAGACCCAGAGGTTTGTGAACCTTCCAATAATTATTATTTTCTGATTATATATATGTATATATATGCACACACATGCTAATTAATGACTTAATATTGCTGCTAGCGACAGCGGGTGGACTTCGACGAAAGTGCATATGATCTCGATGAACTCGTCGAAATTCGTGGACAACTCTCCAAATTCTTGCTATCATAGGTCATAAACAAGACTGGAGAGTTCCACCCCGGGCAATGGTAATAATTAGATGTTGAAACATTGGGTTCAATTGTACAAATCACTCAATTGTGCTTAATCAAACAATTCATTCAATTTAATTCATTTGTCAGATCTGTGTAACGATTTTCATTCTATATATATGTGTGTGATTTGCTGGTTGTTTGTTTCACATATTCATCTGTGCTATATACATGATGTAGCTTGTTTTCAGAGGGCATGGCTAGCATATCTTGAGGCTAGCCGAAAAACGGCAAATCAATTGATATTGCAATAGCTATCCCAGACGATTTCAAACACCGAGCCGTCTGTGATATGAACGATATCACAGACGGTCTTTGTTATTAATTGTCTATGATATTGTGTATATCACAAACGGTTCAGTGTTCCTAACCGTCTGTGATATACAAATATCACAGACGGTTATTAACAAAAACCGTCTGTGATACTCAACTATCACAGACGGTCTTTATTATTAACCGTCTGTGATATTTGTATATCACAGATGGTTAGGAACACTGAACCGTCTGTGATATACACAATATCACAGACGGTTTTTCCACAAAAACCATCTGTAATGTAAGTTATCATAAACGGCTTGGGAGCCATTTGTAATAACCCCCTATTATCATTGACACATAAACACTGACGGTTCAGGAACCGTTTGTAATGATGGTTTCGAACCATTTGTAATAGGACTGTCTGTAGCAGTGGATGCGCCACGGTGTAGCCGGCATTGGCGCCCAACACTGCGGCGGCACGAGGAGCTCGTTCCCCTGATCATGGGTTAGGGGTCCTGGAGCCCCAAGTCAGCGGCGCGCAACACTGGATGTTCTGTTCAGTTAAGATTTGTCTGTTTTTTCAGGGGATTTGTTTTTTGAGATCGATGAGATTTACAAGGAGGCATGCAAGAGCGCATGAAATCACGTGATCTCTCCTGTTTTATCGTGGTAGCAGTTTTTGAGGGAGGGAAGGAGACTGACGTACCACAACTCATCAACTCGTTCAAGCGCAATAACAATGAAGGAATGGATACAAGGATGGATGCTCAAAGAAGGAATGGATTGTCAGTAACAACCAAGCGCACACCGCGCCTCCGCCAACCCCTCCTCAGCGGACCACCGTGCACTGAAGTAATGCAAAGTAAGATCATGTGTGAGATCCTGATGGCTATGGGAAAGCAGTAATTTTTCTTGCTTAATTGAAGGCCATGCAGGTCCCGACAAACATGATCATATTTCAAATCGTGATGATGATCAGATGATGCATGAATAATTAAGCTGTTGCAACACTAACTTTTATTTCCAGCAGTGACAATACATAAAAGGATCCCTTGGTAAAAAACACCTGACATATTCGTACGCTGTGCTGCCCTTATTTTTGTTATATTCTTCTGCGTTGTATGTCTGCCCAATGAAGAACGGGCGCACCACTGCATGCACCACGGACAGACGATAGCTAGTTGGAGTTTGCGATGTTGTTGTTGCCGGCAGAGACGGCGCCGGCGATGGAGGAGGCGTGGCAGTTCGCGTTGCAGTCATCCTCAAGATTGTAGCACCCCTTGTCCGGCTGGCCCTTAATCTGACAGCAGTAGCAGGTGAATGGAGGCAGCACCGGAGACTCACGACACAAGTCCTTCTCGCAAGCTTTCAAGCCGTCTCCGGCTGCATGTGCACTGGACGGGTAGATTCTTCTACTTCCAGTCTCTAATAGCTGATGACCTCTCTCACCTACGAGTTTTACATTACAATAATGATCGACACACACTTCAGGATGGCCATGATATATGTTACTAAGCACAAATTCAATGCATGACAGAAGTGATCAGGACTGTTCCGTGATTGATGTATACGATCGAGGGTACTTACAGCGTGCAGACAACATGAGGTATGCGAAGGCAACCAAGAAGATCATGATGACATTCAGCTCGCCACCGCTGCCCCTCATGTTTGATCTGAACTTGCAGCTTGACCGATTGAATTTTTATTTGTAACTCGGTGATTGACTGTGACTCTGAGACGAGAGATGGAGAGGACGACCACCTCGATCGCCATGGGCCTCAGAATATATAGGTGTGCCTTGCGGAAACTTAATATGTTAACAATCTGTGACAAATGGCAATTAATTATACGTTTGGATATTTGTACAATTTATAATTTCCGATAAATACATGGGGTGGATACATATCGATCCAGGAAATATATATTTCCTCCCTAGTTTACACAAGCTGCGAGATTATATGTCGGGCGTTAAAATAGGCAAAAAAATGCGCAGCATAATTGGAAAGTTCTAAAAGCTAAATCTGATTTCATACCAAACTAAAAGGCTAAGTTTAGGATCACCGAGCGTAATGTGAAATAATGTAAAGTAGCAGAACTTTTTAGGTGGGATTTTCAGGGGGTGGCTGGCTGGTTGAAATGTCCAAATATTCCTTCATAAAATAGAGTTATTATTATTAAAAATAGCTGGGATTAGTGACAGTTTTATCTAAAAGCGTAGATTGTACATCATTTGAGAAAGACATAGAATGAGGAAAAAACAGACATACAGGACCTTCAAAAAACCTATTAACAGATGATTTTTTTGGTACCATGACGACTTGGCCAAGTTCTATAGGGCCCCAACTTGTTTTGGAGACACCCACAAATTAAACTACAGTGTGTTAAAGACAACACTCGGAAAAGTGTATGTTAGAGTATTTAGGCCTCAACCCAAAAGGCCCAAATAATAATTCTCATAAATCACGAAGACCCACTCATGTATGGCAAGTGGTGGGGCTAATAATCTTATATTGCTCACCAAAAGAGAGTCACACCCATTTATAAAAAAGAGTGGGTATAGGTATGGTCAAGAAAAGCAAAGCAAGACTACTCATGTGCACTCGCTCATCGCGCGGTGTGCGCGTGAATGGTTCTGCGATTTCGGGCCTGGCTGCTTATGGAGGCACTGCTTCCTTTTACATCCTGCATAAGTTTTTAACTTGCACCTGTAACTAACTTTTTGTACTGATGATGTGTGCATTAATGCAAACATTTCAACACAATAAATTGTGTTAATGTATCAGTTACTAATTTATGGTTAAAAGGGAGGAGGTGACCAGGAAATTGTATAGTCTTGAGCTCTCTCCCTCTCATTCTCACTATTTTCTGCACTTAGTTGCTTCCGGTTTCCCTGTTCCTACGTCAGTGTGCACTTGCATGGAAAGAGCAGTCTCCGAAATCGTCATCTCTCGAGTCCTGCACAGAAAGGGTTGAATTAGGTTTTTGGGAAGCGCTTCGTAAGACTGCTTTCTGCTTCCTACAACCCTTCGACTGATCCAGCACCTGCTATGAGTACAATCTCATTTTTACTCAATGTACTGTTTGATATATACAAAATTACCATGCTACTGTTCTTGTTGTCTGGTGATCTATTGAGAGCCTGCAGTACACATATATTTGCAATCTGCGAATTTGCATTTCCTATTGTTTATCGATTTAAATTAATCACTAAAGTGCATTGTTTGCTAACAATCCAAAAATCTCATAGGCACTTAGTGATAGTTGGCTTTGCCGAGGTAATGAAACCGAACAAGTTTACCGGTGTGAATTTCAAAAGATGGCAAACAAGAGTCTAGTTGTGGCTTTCAGCTATGAATGTATTTTGTGTCGTGTCTCCTGGACCTTACATTGCTGAAAGGCAGAGAGAAATTGACATGACTACGATGGTATTTGTCGGATGCATCTGGAGCATATTGTCTAACTAGCTCTGTCACTACTACAAGTAGTGTTATCATAGACGGTTCAAAACTGTCATCACAAACGGTTTCTGAACCGTCTGTGTTTATGTGTTAGTGATAATAGCTGGTTATCACAGATGGCTCCCATATCGTCTGTGATAACTTACAACATAGACTTTTTTAGAAGAACCATCTATGATACTCGACTATTATAGACAGTTTTTTGTATTAATTGTCTGTGATATGAACGATATCACAGACGGTTTTTGTTATTAACCATCTGTGATATGGTCGGTTTGGAATACTGAACCGTCTGTGATAACTATTCCAACAGTGATTTTATTTGCTCTTTTCGGCTAGCCACAGGATATGCTACCCATCACTCTGAAAATAAGCAATATCACACATGTATAGTATAGGACAATCATTACATAAATCACATAGATGAATGAAACAACACAAGCAGATCACATATATAGCATGACAATCGTTACATAGATCTCACAAATGAATTAAATTGAATGAATTATTTGATTAAGCATAATTGAGTGATTACAATTGAATCCAAAGTTTCAACATCTAATCACCATTGCTGGGATGGAACTCTCCAGTCTTGTTTATGACCTCTGCTAGCAAGAATTGGGAGAGGTTTCCATGAATTTCGACGAGTTTGTCAAGATCAAATGCACTTTCGTCGAAGTCCACATGCTGTCGCTAGGAGCAATATTAAGTCATTAATTAGCATGTGTATGTATATATACATATATATAATCAGAAAATAATAATTTTTGGAAGGTTGTCAAACCTCTGGATTATTCATCTTAGTGTCCATGATTTCCTTCATATCGCAGCAAATATAGAATCCACATATGTTGCCCTATAGCTGCTGGTGGTACTACAAAAATAGAATTACATGCATATGTATTGTCAATTCTAGAAGCATTATAACAAAGTGTGATATAGGATTGTCGTGTTGTACATTCTAGATTTATTTATGGAGGAAATGAGTTTACATGTCAATTGCTTCTTGCACATGAGTGGAGTCGTGGGTGCTCCTTAGTAGGGAATCAAGGTATATTACCTTGCTCCACTTTGGTACAATCACAATTAGAATCCAGTGAGACCTAGTCATGTGTATTGCTATAGTAATAAATGTGTGGACAGCATCCCCTAATGTCGTAATCTCTTCATTGGTGTCTTCTCAAGAGGGACGGTCTTGAAAACATCATTAATCATGTCAACCTAAACCAACGTCCCTGACAGCTATGGATATGCCATCCCCCACCCAGCATCAATGAAAATGGAGCCAACAAGCCTGACTCTGAGGATGTAAGGCGTGGGCTCTTATATAACAATACAAAATGAGCTAAGGCGTCCACTAGGGAGATCTATCTATGTAACATTCTAAAGAGGTACATTACCTAGATGTCGTCGATAGGCAAGTGGGTGTCGCTATGTTCAGTAATTGGTATGGATGCACAGCTACTTCAATATTGAGGGGGACTGGGTACCGCATTAACGGGGGTGAGTTGCGATTGGTTGCGGACTTGTCTCAGTTCTTCTCTCAATGAATCTATCTCTCCTCGAAGTGAGGCAGTTTTCTCATGAAGTGAGGTAGATAGCTGTTCCTCAAGTTGTGCATGAAGCTCCTGTTTTATTTGTTCGTTGTGATAGGCCATGGATCTCTTCCTACTCCTATATGTCTCAAAGTCATTTGGAAATCCGTGCCTCCAAGATATGTAAACCCCTAGGCCTCGCATGCGACCTGGGTGTTCCTTGTTTTCCAGGGTCTGTGATAATATATCTCTCTCCCTGTATTCTTGAAAGGAGCCTCAGGAAGATTCGGTAGTCAATGATTACTGCAAGAGGCAATCATGTTATTTTCGAACCCATAAAGTTCAAGAGATATTAACAACTATGTAGTTTAACATATCTTACCAGGCGTTGGGACACTTCCTCATCTGTGGGGTTTTTGAAAGAAGAGACACCCGAAGACGTGGTTGATGACCTCGCTCTTAACTAGTTTTGGGCACGCTCGTTTGTGATCCCGATAAATGGCGGGGAGGCCTCTGATCAAATTGCGACCTCGTCCTACATCCTCCACTGTGGGATTTTATTTGCATACCTAGCGGTACCGAGTCTATGAGGGTGATTGTTTTGTGACTAGAGAGCCTTGTGCGCTGCACTTTGTTGTTTAAATTTGGTCGTTATCTTCATCTGCACAAAGGCCTCCCATGTTTTCGGTGACATGAAAGGATACGACATGAAGGGCGTGAGATTCTTGGCCACGTATTGCGTGACAAGAGTGCTCTTGAAGTTCTTCCATGCTTTTACCATTGCGAGGAGTGCATGCCGTTGCACAAGTCCCTGTACTTTTGTAGGGATCTCGAACGAATTTGTTATTTCCTCCCACAGCTGATTTTCCTGACCCATTGCCTTCCAATTATCTCACAGGTAGTCCAAAATATTGCCGCTGCTTTCTTCAGTTGTAGAGGGACCCCATTCGGAGAGACCACTATGATGGTCATTCGGCCCTTTGGCCTTTTCGATACTCCTCAGGTACACTTAGTTATCCCAATTTTGAGAGCATGAGACTCAAATGACAACAACGATGACTATGTGGATGTCATCTCTCTTGTAAGAACAAACTAACTGCAGTGAGTTATGGGCGCAAACAAAGTTCTATGAATCAAATTACACACACCTGTGTCTCAAGTTATTGAACCTGACATACTGTAGTGTGGAACTTGCTTTATGCCCTTTGAAGGTCTATGTGGCATATGCTATTTCTACAAGGTCCCTTTGGAACAGTAACATGCCATTCTAAATAGATCTTGTAGCTAACAAGTGAAGCATATATCATGAAGTACTAAAGGTCATAAAACAAATTAGCCAAATACTGAAGATCACAAAACAAATTAGCCAACTATTGAGACAGACCACAAGATTGACAAATGATAGTAATAGTAAAAATTTAGAGCTCAAAATTGAATATCCAATTTTAGCATTAGATCTTGTAGCTAACAAGTGAAGCATACATCATGAATTATTAAAGGTCATAAAACAAATTAGTCAACTACTGAAGATCACAAAACAAATTAGCCTACTATCAAGATAGACCACAAGATTGACAAATGATAATAATAGTAAAAATTTAGAGCTCAAGCTTGAATATCCAATTTTAGTATTAGATCTTGTAGCTAACAAGTGAAGAATATATCATGAAGTACTAAAGGTCATAAAATAAATTAGCCAACTACTAAAGATCACAAAATAAATTAGCCAACTATTGAGATAGACCACAAAATAGACAAATGAGGGAGAGGCGAATGGCGTCGGGAAGGAGAGGCGGTGGCGTGAGGGAGAGGCGGCTGGCGTTGGGATGGAGAAGCGGCCAGCGTCAGGAGGGAGAGGCGGCGTCTAGAGGGAGAGGCAGCTAGCGTCGGGAGGGAGAGGCCGATGGCGACGAGAGGGAGAGGCGGCCAGCGTCAGGACAGAGAGGCGGCCGACGTCGGGAGGGAGAGGCGGACGGCGATGGGAGGGAGAGGCGGCTAGCGTTGGGAGGGAGAGGCGGCCAGCGCGCGTTTGAGCAGTCAGATCTAGCAAAACCTAGCAGGGGTGGTGGAGATGCAGTGCTTGAATGAGGACTCTGCGAGTTGAACCTTTCATTGGGGTATATTTATAGGGAAACTGTCACAGACAGTTCATTTATGGAACCATATATGATAATAATATCACAAACGGTTCTTTTATAGAACTGCCTGTGATAATACTATCACAAACGGTTCTATTTATATCACAGATGGTTCTATAAAAGAACCGTCTGTGATAGTATTATCACAAATGGTTTCTTCCGATAAACAGCCTATGATAGTTCGCTCCATCTAGCCACAAAAAAATCATGCTGGCCATGCAATACGAAAAACACAAGCATAATCATAAATATAACTATTTCTTAGTTACTGAATCAATTACAATTACAATGAAATATAGTTCCATAATTATATGCTGAGTTTCCTAATTATGATTACATTACAATAATTTCCAAATAGGTGCTGGCTGTGTGGGATCGTTTATTACACTTGGATATTTCCTTTTAAATAAAGCCCTTCACAATGATCGACATGCATATAGTTTGCTTCATCGCCTTGTTCTTCTTCGATCCTGATGCCGTCTCTGAATGGAGGCAACTCATCAAATTGATTGTACTCTTTCTCATCCACAACATTCTCAACTCTGACAATCCTTCTTTTTCCATGAAGAATTACATGGCGCTTCTTATTTCTTGGGTTTGTTACATAAAATACTTGAACAACTTGCCTCGCGAGTACGAATGGTTTGTCTTCGTATCCTACACATTCAAGGTCCATGGTAGTTACACCGTACTTGTCGACCTTTACACCCCGTGGGAGTTGGACCCAAATCTCCTCTACAAGCCTGTAATACAAGCTTGGCCCAGTGGTACTGACGTGCACATCATAGGCATCTATGCGGACACCTGAATTCTCGATTGTACTCTTTCTATCCTGATCTATTGTATAAAATGTGTAGCCATTAATGTCGTATCCTTACCATGTCACAATTATAAATTTTGGCCCTTTTGCCAACCATTGTAGTGTTTCACTTGATGACCTCCCAGTCAATCGCACCTTCAACCATTCATTGAACTGACAATTGTGTTGTCTCATGATCCAAACCTTTGATTGGCCTGCATTCTCTTGGGTAGCATGTCCTTGTGATCTTCAATATATGGGGTCACTTCAGTCATGTGTTGCAAAACCGTAAAAATGGGCTTGAGCATACATATCTCGATTCGGAGTTATTGCTTTCCTTCCGATAGTCCCGATGCCCTCTAGCCTCCCCTCATGATGAGATAGAGGTACACCTATCAGTTCGACCTGAGCCATGTAGCCGATGCAAAATTCAATGACCTCTTCGGTTGTATAACCCTCGATGATGCTACCCTCCGGTTGAGATCGATTACGTAAATAGGACATGAGAATTCCTATGTACCTCACGAACGGGTACATATGATATAGAAACACTGGGCCGTATATCTTTATCTCTTTCACAAGGTGGACAATGAGATGAACCAAGATATCAAAAAATGATGGAGGGAAATACATCTCTAGATGACATAGAGTTGTCACCACCTCGGTCTGTAGAGTATCTAGTCCATCGGGATCGAACCTTGAACCTTGTTTGGCAAAATACTTCTAATTGCAATAGATAGCATTTGTGTCATTAGCACATGACAATCATGAGACTTCATGCCAATCAATTTCAAATGTTTCACGGAAACAAGTTTCTTCATGCTGGTAGAGTGACCGGATGGAACTTTCACACCATGCAAGGACTGACACAGTTGAGTTCTCTCGGACTTAGACAAAGTGTAGCAAGTTGGAGAAGGTACGTCCGGCCTTTACTAGTCTCTATCGGTGCTAACTCGGTCCTAATGTTCATAGCGATCAAGTGACGCCTTGCGTTGACACCATCCATTGTTTTATCAGGAATTTCTGTAAGACACCAATCAAACTGTCACATACATTCTTCTCTACGTGCATGACATCAATGCAATTGTGAACTTCTAAGTGCCTCCAATAAGGCAAGTCCCAAAATATTGACCTCTTCTTCCACATGTTCTTCTGACAGGTCCTCAATTTACGTTCATTTTCAACACAACGTCGATATCCTTGAGCATATCATAGACATCTTTCCCACTAAAAGGTCTTGGTACTGAGTTATCCTCTTTTTTTTTATCAAATTGTTTCTTCATCTTACAGTATGGGTGATACTTTGGAAGGAACCTACGGTGACGCATGTACACAGTTTTGCATGAGTTGTTCAACCACACACTTTCGGTATAATCTAAGCAGTACGGATAGGCTTTGACACCTTTTATACTCAACCCTGATAGATTACCAAGAGCAGAAAACTTATTAATGGTGCAGAACAACATGGTGCAGAGTGAAGTTCTCTCATTTGTCTGCATCCCATACATGTATCCATTCGTTCCACAGTATTGCAAGATCTTCCACCAATGGTGCTAGATACAATGCCGTGAAACTCTTGTCGGACCAACCATTGCTTGCCTTCAATTTTAGCAGTTCTAGAACTGATGACAACCTCGTGTATTGCGGCTTGTAGCCCGGGAACAAAAGTTTCTCTGAGTCCTCCATCAAGCCCTCGAATTTACCAAACTCTCTTTCTCACTATAGTTCCCTTTTGCAACACATAGCATCTGATCTAGATTGTCATCCTGCGACCTATCCTCATGATCGACAGCACAGTCTACAACTGGCATATCGTTGTCTCCCTCGATGATGTTATAATTACGTTCTTGTGTAATCTTCTCTTCACTGTGACTGGTCTAACATTTGTACCCCTTTTGGAAACCCTTTCGAATCAAATGAGCTTCGATCTATGCTGACTTGCTAAACATCTTTAGATTATTACAATCAATGCATTGAGATTGTACATATATTCCAGCCCTTTCTTCAACATATCCAGCTCGGTCGCTCTTCTAAAAGTAGACATACCATTAATGTACTCTTCACTAACATGGTTCTCAACATATATCCATCTTCGATCCATCTACGCTACACATGTAACAAATGGATGTCAAAAAATGGTTATTATTGCTACTATAGCAAATCAGACTAGCTATACTTAATTACACATGACATCTATATTACGTAGCTAGCTAGCTAGCCATGTATTCATGACACAATAATATTAAGCAAGAATATGTTGAAGTAAACTAGGAGTACTTGCCCATTCTAAAATTGAGCAAAGTACCATTATCTTTCTAAACCTAGCTAGCTAGATCTGAACAAAAAATTAGCTATCATCTCTTTCAATTACAAGGCATATAAGCTATTAGAAGCAATTGAGTACTAACATCTGATCACTAAGAAGATGTATATAGATCTGCAAGTGATATGTTTTCACCAAACTCCCCAAAGCCGGCCGCCTCGCTCCACCGATGCAACGTAATGAAAATAGATCTGTGTCAAGACCACATATGCCCAGTATTTAATAGCGCAGATTAGCCAAGACGGTTCCAACCACAAACGTCCTGTGATACAAACATTATCACAAACCGTTTATATTAATAATCATCCATGATAATTCATAGACGGTTATTCATACAAACCATCTGTGATGTCCGCAATATCACAAACGGTTTGTTATAAGAACAGTCTGTGATGTCCACAATACCAGAGACGATTTTTTATATGAACCACCTGTGATATCCGTAACTTTCACAGATGGTTATTAACATGAACTATCTATGATATCTCAATTATCACAGATAGTTTGTGTTAATAACCGTATGTGAAAATATCATAGACGGTTGCTAGTATAAACTGTCTGTGTTAGTTTAAGCATAGACGGTTCTGTATGAACCGTCTATGATGTAGCCGTCCAGTACAGCCTCTTTTGTAGTAATGTGTGATGCGTATATGCACATGCAGAATGCTGTCGACCTGTGGGAGGCACTCAAACATAAGTTCGCTACCTCAGATGATGAACTAGAATTGTATGTCACTAAGCAATACCTTGACTACAAAATGATTGATAACCATTTTGTAGTCGAGCAAGCTCATGAACTACAGTTCATCATGAGAGAACTCGCACACTTTGGTTGCAGTTGCCAAACAAGTTTGTGGTTGAAGGCATTATTACTAAATTACCTTCATCCTAGAGGAATTTTTCCACAACTCTGAAACACAAGAGGCAAAATATTTTCGTTGAAGAATTGGTTGTCAATCTTGATGTTGAATAAAAGGCCCAAGCAAAGGATGTACCAAAAGTGGTCGAGGGACAGTCTAGATATTGTGCAGTGGGCTAGCAATGTGAAGAATAAGGGGAAAACCAAGGTGGTTCCAACCACGAGCCCTAAAAAGACCAACCACAACAAAAGAAAGAAAAATATGGAGGATATTACATGATATGTCTACGGTGAAAATGGGCATTATGCCAAGCATTGCCATAAGTGTAAGGGCATCAAAATTCAGCAAAGGCAGAATACTACCAACGTGATTATTGGTGATGCTGGAGGATTTAGGTATGATAATTTACTAACCGTTTTCTCCACATTTTTTCTACTGATTGGTGGATCGACAAAGAGGCTTATATTCATATGTGTGCTAAGGCATCTCTGTATTCTTCTTATCAGGTCACACAGGCTTCCTCTGTCCTGATGGAAAACGGGCCACATGCTTTTGTTCTTAGGGTTGGCACGGTAAATCTGGAGTTCACTTTGAGAAAGATCGTGCGATTGAATAGCGTGCAACATGTCCCTTCAATAGACAAGAACCTAGTTAGTGGGTCACTATTGTATCACGACAGATTCAAGTTGGTTTTTGAGTCCAATATGTAGTTGTGTCCAAATTTGGACTAGTAAAGGCTATGAAAGCAGAGGTTTATTCTGCCTTTCCCTTTTTTATTTCTGTAATAAGTCTGTGAACCAGGTTGATGATACTATTGGAGGTTAGGCCAATGTGTGACACTCACATTTATGTCATATAAACTTTGATTGTATGCCTCGGGTATCCAATTTTAATTTAATTCTAAAATTTTCCATACTCAAAAATTTTAAGTGCCAAATTTGTGTCCAAGCAAAGCAATCTCAAAAACCTCATAAGGTGGTGGAGGACAGAGATTCGTCAACTTTAGAACTCACACATTCTGATTTGTGTGAGATGAATGGAATATTGACTAAAGGAGGAAAAATATTTTATGACCCTAATAGATTATGCTACTAGATTTTGTTGTGTGTACTTGCTGAAAACAAAAGATGAGGCATTAGAATACTTTAAAATTTATAAGGCCGAAGTTAAGAATCAACTAGATAGAAAGATAAAAAGAGTAATGTTAGATCGGGAGGGAGAATATTTTTCAAATGAGTTTTGTCAATTTTGTGCAGAACATGGAATTATCCGTGAGAGGACACCTCCTTATTCTTCTCTATCAAATGGGGTTGCCGAATGAAAGAACCGCACGGTGACTGACTTGGTTAACGTCATGTTAAATAATGTGTTGGATCGATATCGGCGAAAGAGGGGGGGTGAATGTCGTCTTAAAAAAATCGCCCCCAAAGTACTCACTCAATTGCTAAGAAAATGAAGACTGTAAACAGCAAGTAACACTAAGCTGAAAACAAGCAGAAATGGCAAGAACTGCAAGGGGCAAAAGGCAGCAAAAAGATACACCAAAAACTGTGAGCACTTGCTGTCCAAAAGCTAAAAATGAAGCCAACTAAATGCAGTAAAATATCTGATTTTGACTGCTGTCCATTAGTTGGTTAAAACAAGGAAGAGGAGAAATCACGTTGTAGACTTAAAGCATGGGCTGCTGCTGGACTGAAAAAGAGACACTGCAAAAGTTATCTTGCTGCCCAAAGACTTTAAGTACATGCTGAAAGCAGAGATTTCCTGCTGCAAAAGAGAGACGAAAACTGCTCCTAAAGGGAAGACAAGAGCTGAAGTACAAAGCTGGCCAAAGAAGCACTTGATAGCTGATTTTCAGACTGAAAAAGAAGTGCAGTTCAGGATAAATAAAGAGTGGACAACGGCTGCTGTTGAGACTGAAAACACAACTGAAAAAGCCTATCAAAATACCCAAAAAATAAGCTAGCCGAATGCAGTCTATACTGCCCTTCTTTGAATTGATTCAAGAAGGTACTGTTTTCCCAATAAAGATTCAGCAAACAAGGCTGCAATCTTGACGGAACAGCAAGTATATGAGCAGAAATAAAATGGAGAAGAGTGTCAATCGGCTGCACTTATCTTCAAGAAAAAGAGCAGCAAAAACAAACCGAAAACTCAAAGAGATAAAATCTGCAATAGCCAAGTTGACTAGTACTTGAGAGCAGAGGAAGGATCAATCTTGAAGCCACTGAACTCAAGGTACATGCAGATTTTAAAACTCTATTCAAGAAATCAAGAAACAAAGAGACATAAACAAGAAAACCATAACATCCCAAACAAAGCTTTCACAAATTGAGACAAAGAGAGATGAATGATTCTATTGAGGGATTCAATAGTCAGTACACATCAAGAACACACGCACACGAGTCCCCATACGCCCGGAGAGCATAGAGAGAAACTCACACATTCTCTCTTTCTCTCTTTCTCATTTTTCATACAAGGAGAGAACTAAATAAAACCCTAACTCTTACACCCACTCTCTCAATTTCAGCACAACCTCTCCCTCTCCTTTTATAGCCTCCCACTAATGGGTTTGCACATGCTTTACCCATTAGGTCACCACCTACTCGATGCTTTATCCAAACCCACTTCCTTTAGTGCAGCTTTGCGTTTTTACCGAAACGCCCCTCGCGCACCTTCCAGGAAGCTTCCTCCTTTCTTGCCTTGCAAGCCTCGCAGCCACCTCGAGCCCTCGCCGTCTTCGACACCTCCCGACCGTTCTGACCTCAGCACTACCTGCGCCTAGACCGGTCCACCGTGTCTCGCCACGACTCCGCCTCGACGTCCTGCAGTCAACACAGACAACAAACACATCAAATAGCACCGCTCGATACATTTAAGCATAAATGCATTAATGAAATAGCCCAAACCTGACAAGTCGACATAATATGCAATCTAAACCCTTTGACCAGGTTTGACCAAGTCCTTTGCACCACGCAACGACATGGTCCAAACCAACCAAATCAAACTCGACTTCCCTAAACCGATGTCAATTACTCATCACACACACGGGATGACCTCCACATGGTCTCTCATAATGCAAGAATGTCAAAGGCATGGTGGGGGCAGGCTGCATGGACCATGTGTCATGTCCTAAATAGAGTCCCTACTAAAAATAGTGAGGTAAGTCTGTACAAAGGATGGAGAGGAAGAAAACCATTATTCCTCTACTTGCGCACTTGGGGGTGTTTGGCAAACTAAATGTGTCAATTACCAAGAAGTGCAAACTTGTACCTAAAATAATTGATTGTGTCTTTCTAGTGTAAGCTCAACATAGTTCAGCTTGTAGATTTATAATAGTAAAATCCAAGATGGCAAACATGCCTACCAATATGATAATGGAATCTTGAAATGCTACATTCTTTGTGGATATATTCCCTATAAAAGAATCACATAGCTCATCTAGTCAATCAAACAAGAGATTTAATTCCTGAACCCAGAGTTCATTATGAACAGGCGCATAATAGCACACATAAGGAGGATAGCAGTACTGTAGCTCCTTGGAGCAAGAGACAAAGGATTGCAAAATCCTTTGGTTATGACTTTACTGTGTACCTCATTGATGATGTTCCTAGAACCATTTCAGAGGCATATACATCTCCGGATGCAGAATATTGGAAGGATGATGTTCATAGCGAAATGGATTCTATTATTGCTAACGAAACTTGGGAAATCACCGATTGTCCAATTGGGTGTATGCCAATTGAACGCAAGTGGGTGTTCAAGAAAAAGCTTAGGCATAATGGTACTATTGAGAAATACAAGGCTCGGTTGTAGCTAAGGGTTATACCCAAAAAGAAGGGGAAGATTGCTTTGATATTTAGTCACCTGCTGCCAGGTTAACTACCATATGAGTATTATAACCTTGGTTGCCTCACATGGTCTTCTTATTCATCAAATGGATGTAAAGTCAGTTTTCCTTAATGGAGAGTTAGAGGAGAAAATTTACATGGGTCAGCCTGATGGTTTTGTAATACTCGGACAAGAGGGCAAAGTATGTAAATTGTTGAAATCTTTGTATGGCCTAAAGTAAGCACCAAAGCAATGGCATGAGAAGTTCGATAGAACTTTAACATCTGCAGACTTCATGGTAAATGAAGCTGATAGATATGTGTACTACCACTATGGGGGGGGGGTAAAGGAGTAATTTATGTTTGCGTACTACCACTACCAACTATTGGTCATAGTCCGTAAGATGTGGGAACTCTCTAGGAAGCTTATGAAGAGACATAGGAGTTTGACCTATATGCTCCACCCGAGAAGTAGCCTATCAATAGCCAAGTATCATATTAGATCCTAAATGAAACTTGTCTGCACAAAACTATCAATTCAAGGCCTAGTCCATTGTACAGTTGTGGGTAAGTGTAGCTTGGGATTCTAGGTGAATGTTTAACCCTAATCAGATTTCCACCAAAAAATTGGTATATTAATAGTGCTTTAACATAGTGAGAAATCTCTGGGTGCCTTTGAGATCTGATGGGGGATTGTTAGAGTATTTGGGCCTCAACCCAAATTCCCAAATAATAATTCTCAAAAATCACAAAGGCTCACTCATGCATGGCAAGTGGTGGGACTAATAGTCCCATACTGCTCACCAAAAAGAGTCACACCCATTTAGAAGGAAGAGTGAGTATGTGACATCCCAACATTTGGCTTTCTGGAAAAATTTAAATTCAAATTAACTATTTTAAAGTAATTGGATTTTATTTGGCTTTTATCTGATTTTCTGGATTTTCTGGAGTTTAAAACCTATTTTTAAAACTTAAAAAGTAAATTAAAATATGCAAATTAAATACCAACAGTAGTTGGAAATAATTTTATTAAGTCCAAAATATGTCTAGGAGCTTCTGTGAATTTTTCTGGAATTTTTGGAGGTATTTTCATATTTTTCTGAGACCAAAATAATTTCCTAGCCTTTTCTGAAAATCAAAATCAAATTCTAAAATTAAAAATCCCTTCCTCACCCTCCGGCCGACGCGTGGACGGCCCAGATCCGCCCACGTCGCTGCCTGGCCCATCCAGGCCGCACCTCCTCTCCTCGGCGCCTCGCAGCTCGGCCGTCGGCCCGCCCCGCCTTCCCCTCCTCCTCGCCCGACGCGTGGACGGCCTGGATGAGCCACGTCCCCGCGCCCGGCCCATCTAACCATCCCTTCTCACTTAACCGCGTCCACCGCCCGATCTTTTTCCCCTGCCACGCGTCTCCATCCTAGCCGCCCGTGAATTGCTCTCTCTCTCTCCCTTCTCTCCCTGCCTTGCGGGCCCCGCCCGTCAGCCGCGCCCCGCTCCCGCTGCCGCCCGGCCCCGCCTGTCAGGCCCTTCTTCCCCGCGGAGCGCCCGCCTTCCTTCTTTCTCCCCCCTCTTTCCTTTCTTGTGCCGGCGACCAATCCGAGCCGATCCCGTCCTTCCCTTACCCGGCTCCTCCCGGTTTTGGAAACCCCAAGCCCCGCCGCGACCAAATCCCCTCTTCCCCGCGTCTCCCCTTCCTTCTGTGGCCCCAATTTCCTTTTTCCCCCGCTCCCTTCCTTTTCCGGCCGCCAGCACCGGCGAGCGATTGCCACTGCCATGTCCCCTCTCTGCCCCTATAAATACCCCCTCGGCTCCGCTTCTCCCCGCACAGCATCCCGCCGCACTCCACCTCCCTTCCCGAGCACCGTAGCGCCCCGCCGTCGTGCTTCCTCTCTCCCCGAGCTTTGCCGCACTCCGGCGAGCAATCCTCACCGCCTCGGACCATCCCGGAGCTCGCCACCGCCACCCCGAGCACCCCTGTGCCCGTGCGAACTTCCCCAGCACCTCGGTCGTCCCTTCCCGCCGCTGGAGCACCGTCGCACCGGAGGACCCGTGCTGTGCCACCGCCTTCCTCGTCGCCGGCCACCTCCTTCCTCGTCGCCGACCACCGCTGAGGTTGAGCCATTCTTTTAATTTCCGCGCTGACAGATGGGCTCCACACATCGCGCCACCACCATCTGCTGCCATCGCTGCTCGGCCCCACCCGTCGTCTGCGCTCCTCACTGACATCTGGGCCCAGAGCCCAGAGGGGTCCCACATGTCAGAGGCAGGGCCAGAGGCTCACTGTCCAATGGGTCCCACCTGTCATAGACTAAAAAAAAGCAATAAAATAAAGATTAAAAATTAAATCGTGCCAATGAGCCCCACCTATCAGAAATTTGGGAATGTCTGGATTTATTCAATCTGAGATTTTCAAATGAGCATAACTTTCTCATTTTAACTCCAAATTGAGCCATTCAAATTTCTAAATTCTTCTAAAATCATAATCTATCCAAATATAACCTCTATTTGAATTTTTGAGTTTATTTGAATTTTTGTTTGTATTTATTTGTTTTGTTGCTCTGTCTTTTCTCGCGTAGAATCCAACGTTGTCGAAGACCTCTCCACTCCTCGGCAGGAAGACCCCGAGAGCGTGCAAGAAGGCAAGTCTCCTTTGATCATCTTGAACCTATGATTTTGAAATGTTTTAATTATTTTAAATTATGTGCATTGCTATTTACATAAAATATTAGTTCAAATCTTAAGGCATTAGTTAAATCCAACCTTGTTATGCCCTCAATTGAATTTGAATGCCATGTACCTTTGTTACCCTAGAATTTCCTTTGTCTCAATAATGAGAGTATCATAATTATTTGTGGATATTAGAATGGTAGTTTAATGCTCAGTCATGCTATGTAATACCCTTGAAATCTTGAAAATGGGAAATTATGAATTGTTGTAATAACTTGTGTTTCTAAAGTCTAGTGGTGATTGGAGTTGCCACTAATCCTTTAAAATAAAATAAAATTTGGAAATTGGTTTAGATTAGGGTGGATGGTTAGTTTGGGTTGATGCAGGAAGCACGAGATCTTGTAAAGTGTATGTTCCACCCTAGTCAATTAAGGACCGACGCTTGTGTTTGTCCAGACTGAGCACTACCGTACAACCCTAAGTCTATATGGGTACGACCTAGCTGATTAACTCATGATAGTCTAGTTTAGGTGCCATCAGTGGAAAGTGGGTGCCAGGGATTTACTGGTTATTCACAGTGAGGGACAGGGATTTACTGTACTCATATGGCGCAAGAGGGGGCTTCGGATTGGGCAGATTTAACCCTTCTGCGGTGAAACCTCAGCGGGTGGTGTCTAGCTAGTCTAGAGTGAGGTAAAGGCTTTGCGATAATTTATCTGTGTCTCATGCCAAAGGAAGCGTGGTGACTGTTAAGATAATTTGTCTCTTAGGGGTAAAGTTGTACAACCTCTGCAGAGTGTCAAACTATTCGAATAGCCGTGCCCACGGTCAAGGGCGGGCAAGGAATGCATTCACATGGTAGATTTCTGGTTTTGGTTTTAAAATCAAAGTTTTGGAATTCCGAGAGTGGAGGGAACTCTCGGAAGGGTATCCTGGCAGTTGGAGCCAGAGAGGGTGGATGGAACCCGCAGTTTTAAACTTAGTCAGATAGACTGGATTAACTAGTGTTGATAGATGGAACCTTCACTATAGAATTAATGTTAGTACTGTTAAAACATTACTTTATGAAACTGATGCCTTCAAAAATGATTATTAGTAATTGAAATTAAAACATTGCTTTGTGCAAAAGAACCATATAGCCTTCCTTTGTCAAGCCTTTCATCTATTGCATTTTTCCCAAGACTTGCGGAGTACTTTATGTACTCACATGCTGCGCTCAAAAATAATAATCAGAGGAATACGAAGCCCAAGAAGGAGACTACGACTACTTCGCCGGTGGCTTTGACAAAGGATTTCAGGAGTTCTAGGTCGCGCTTCCCCAGTCAACTGCCTGTGGCATATTGATGGGTCTCCATTGAATTTACCTTGCTTCCGCTGTATTTTGATTGTGTGAGGCCTTGGAACCTCCAATGTAATAATGAGACCTGATGGTCAGTACTCTTTATTATTGTAATAAATCGTGGTTGGTTATGAATCATTTCTGTTTAACTGTGTGCACTAGCTTTGATCTGGGACTAGTGCTGTAATACACAGAGGGTCCGGGTTTGGAAATCCGGGGTCCCGACAGAGTATGGCTATGGTGAAGGAAAGCAAAGGAAGACTACACGCGCTCACTCACTCACCTCACCATGCCATCCCTCGTGCACAGTGTGTGCATGAATGGTGGTGCAATTTTGTGCACGGCTACTTGCGAAGGCACTGCTTCCTTTTGCATTCTACATAAGTTTTTAACTTGCACATGTAACTGACTTTTTTGCACTGATGACGTGTGCATTAATGCAGATATTACAACACAGTAAATTGTGTTAATGTATCACATACTAGTTAATGGTTAAAAGGGAGGAGGTGACCAGGAAATTATATAGTCTTCAGCTCTCTCCCTTTCATTCTCACTATTTTCTACACTTAGTTACTTATGGTTTCTCTGTTCCTGCGTCGGCATGTCTCCAAAACCATCATCTCTCGAGTCCGGCCCAGGAAGGGGCAAATCATGTTTTCGGAAAGCACTTCGCGTGACTGCTTTCTACTTCCTGCAACCCTCGGACTAATCCCAACACCCACTATAAGTACAATGTCATTTTTACTCAATGTATTGTCTAATATATACAAGATTACCATGCTCTGTTCTTGTTGTCAGGCAATCTACTGAGAGCCTACAGTACACATGTATTTGCAATCTGCGAATTTGCATTTCCTATTATTTATCAATTTAAATTAATCACTAAAGTGCACTGTTTACTAACAGTGTACTTGTCCCTGGTGTCTACATGAAAGGCAAAATGTGGCTCCTGACAAAGTGTGTAATACCCCGATCGTCATTTCGGCGTCAGCTTTAAATTAATCGCGGAGTCGCCGGTTTTTCGGTAAATCACGGGAAGGGAAAATAAAAATTGTGGAATAGTGTAAAATGAATAAAATAAATAAATAAATAAAAACCTCTAAGTGGGCTGCCTGGAGAGTGGGCCGACCACCTTGGGCCTTCCGGCCCAAGGGTGGCCGCACCCCTCCCCTCCCCTCCCCTCCCCTAAAAACCCTAGCCGCCTCCCCTCTTCCCCCCTTGGCCGCCACCCCCTCTTTTCCTACCCCCTGGCCGCACCCCCCCTCCCAGGTTGTGCCTCCAACACCCCTCCACAGCTGCTGTCCATGGGAGCAAAGGAGGAAGAGAAGGAAGAAGAAGAAAGGGAAGAGAAGGAAGAAGAAGAGGAGGAGAAGAGGAGGAGGAGGAAAGAAGAGGGGTGATCCCAAGGGATCCTCTAGGTAATTTTTCCCAATCCCAAACCCTTCTGTTTTTAGAGTAATTAGGGTTCATGGCACGGGATTAGAAGGGGATTAGCAGATTGATTACCCGATTAGAGATTTCCTGCTGTCTGCCTGTAGATCAATCCGCGCAGCGCGTCTGTTTGCGCAGTTTACACCTACGAAACGATTTTTCCTGCAGATATTTCCAAAAGAAAAATTGTAGAGGACGACGAAACACACCTACTGTAATTTGTTTAGAATTTTTGGCCGCGGGATTTGGGCGTAGTAGGATCGGAATCTTCACTGTCCGACAGAGGTACAGATTGGGGCAGATTGCTGTTCAAGGGTGATTTAGGGGTAGAAGATGATTTTTGTGATTTTTGTCAAAATGGAGAAAAATATAGGAAATTCAGTAATATAACTTCTGTATAAAAATTATAATTTTTAGAGCCTTACACTGTGGTTGGGACGCGTTAGAATCTGGCTGCCCAGATTGCCAGAACAGAGAACGTCCTCTGCTTTGCGCATTAAGTTACACCTTGCTGGGATCGAAATAAAAATATGTGATCTACATGAAAAGTGAAGGTATTTGAGTGAGGAATCTAGAAATAAAACATTTGCTGTGAATGACTTATTATTGTTAAAGATACAAAAATATTAAGCAGCGCTGCTGCAGTGGGTAGATTGAAGAATCGTTAAGCGGAGAGGATTATGTGTGGGTTCGGGGTTCTAGCGACGTCTTTACTTATTAAGACGCATTTTCATTGCTGTTGTGTTGTTCTGAGAAGTACTTTTGGACAGGTGGTTTTGCTCCTGAACGCACGTGATTTGCGTTGCTTCGTCGGTAGAGGCAAGTAAACGTAGCGGATGTGCTACCGTTTAACTCGTTATTCTTACTACTTGCAATTTACATGATTCTCGTAACTTGATATGTTATGCCATAGTTGTATGATTTCTAAATGAGGTTGTGGTAGCAATTATTGATCAATTGACATGCTTTGGATGAATTGCTCGTAGTCATGTGGTAATCTGTTTAATGTGCTAATTGGGGAATATGAAAAATAAATGCATGGCGGATATGTGGTTGTGGATATGTTGATGAGCATGTTGATGCTCCTTTGAGGTCAGAATTCATGTGATTTATGATTATCATATCATGTCATGACATTTGCATATGTGGATATCGCCACACTTAGCCGCGACCGTACCGATACAGCATCGTATATTGCCATAATACGATGCACACTCTTATCCTGTTGGGAAAGAGTGCTGTGGAGCATAGCATGATAGCATTCATATGCATTCATTTGTGGGTGGAATGACTGTATTCAATTGCCAATTAATTATGAAATTTATGAGATATGATTCATGGAAGTCTGTGGTGGTTTAAATAATTGTGGTCATGATTTGTGGTTGTATGAAAATATAAAGGATGATGTATAATTGTTTGTAGTTTGAATAGCCTGTGTAAACAGTTTGCTTGCTGAGATTTTTATCTCACCCTTGTTTTTCCCCCCTACAGGTGATCAATGAGCATGCATGGGAAGGGTAGAGCGGCACCACAATAATGCACTTAGATCATAGATTTATGCTATAAGAAAGACGAAGTGATTCTAGTCTTTCGCCTAGCTATCTCGTCAATGTTTACTTTATCTTAATAGTGTTAAACTTGTGAACTATTCTTTGGTTAAATTGTTGGAGGTTGATTTTAATTATTGAATTGTTATCACTATCCTATTTCGCTTAGTTGATTATGCTTCTGCTTATCTTATATTGTTTTTAGGAATTGTTGCCAGTTTAATTTATCTTGTAACTTGGCTTGTTGTGGAGTGGTTTTAGTGGCATCCCAGGGTAATGTGGGTCTTGGGGTGTTACAAAGTGTGTCGTAAAAGTTGTCTTCACTATTTTAATTAGTAACAATTGGAAAGAAGACCCAATGTAATTAAAATTACATGTGAGAGACAGTTAAACTAGAGTGTGGGAAAAAAATGGGCAGCCAGTTGGTCATTCTCTCCCATCCTCACCAACATCCCACTTAATCTCTCAACTAGATCTAGTCTCCTTCCCTCAACGGTCTGATGATCACTTGACCTATTGTCTTGATCAGTTAACTTTATTATTAAGGTTACTTAGTGCCACTAGTTCTTTCTAATTATAGAAACAAGTAAATTTTAGAAAATCGTAAGTAGTTCATCCCATGTTTTGCAAAACCTTAGTAAAATCAAATTTCACAAAACTAGCTTGTATTTTGAAAAATATTTCATGATCTACCCTAGGTTTTATCAAAGTCTATCCTACACAATAGAATTAGAAAGTGGAATCCACCTGCCAATTGGACCACTAAATAGACCCCACTTGCCAGCTGCCTCTCGTACTCTCCCTTCACTTTCCTCGAACCCTTTTCTGGCGAGTTGACCAACACACTTCTACTAGCACCACCGCACCATTGGATGAAACCAAACCAAATATGATTCCACTTCTTTCCTTCCTTCCCCATGAATCCTCAATCGGGCTTAACATGATCAACCTTTTCCTTGCTCCTAGTTGTTTGTGCCCTCTCTGTTAGCATCAACATAGTACTGGCTAACCACCTCCTAATGCTTCTGCTCCCGGCCTAGGATCCCATATAATATAGACATGTTTCTTAAGTTAACTCTTTGAAGGAAACAGAAAAGATCTTTTGGTTTTTTGAAAGGATATTTCACCATTTGCCGTCATAAAGATGTACACTTTAAGATTTGCCACTCTATATCTTATTGATATATGGATACTGGAGCCATATGTCAATAAGACATTAGTAACAAATCCTGAAATATCACTTCTTTGATAGTGGCAAATGATTAATTCCCTTTTTTGAAGGGTTATAGCCAGAGCTATTTGTTGTGACCTACAACACGTATTTAGACGTGTTTTGGATTTCAGAGCAACTTTCGACGGCCTAAAAACATTTTAGCTAGAGTGCAGTTGGCCCTACATAACAAAGTGCGACCAAAAAAATATAAGCACACAACTCTGTTCATATTCTTGCCTAAAAAAACTCTGTTCTTATTTTCATTATATGTTGAACTTGATTCGAATTCGTACTGTATCCATGTAGGACACTTCGTTACCTTATGCCAGACATGGCATGATAAGTGTCTCGGCCATGCACAGGTTCTATAAGACGTGGTGTCAATCTATAGCAACCGACTCTGATTCGGTTTCCTTTCCATGTGGGACCTGTTTCTTTTACCCTATATATGTACCCAGTAGCCCATAGAAAGAGCAATCACCTTATTTTAATCTCTCCTCGTTATAGTGATTTACCTTCGAGCGCCCATAGTTTTTTCCCGCAAAGGTTTTCCATGTAAAAATTTGTGTCTCTCATCTCATTTTTTCTATGCATAATTTATCAAACCACAGCTGATTAGGGTTTGATAGATCGAAAAAAATTCTGTCGAGTCAGCACCTGTGCGTCTCGCGCGTTCGCTCTATCTGTGCCGAATCCGAAGCGCATCATGTTCTGTCTTCGAGCATCGTCGCCGAGTCGCACCAAACCCGAGGCGCCTCTCCGAGTCGACATTGACTTTATCTGAGCAGGAGTTCAGCAAGCACAATAGAAAGGCCTCCATGACACAGTGTGCAACAGGGAAGTTCATGAAGCTCTATATGCTAAAAAAAGATGAAACTTATGGTTCCCAATGAAAGTTCAAGTATGCATGCAAAAGCTTTGTCTGTCTGCGGCAAGCAATATGAGAAGAGTTCAAATAGCAATTCAAGAGGCAGAAGCAAAAGCAGGCAAATCTAAATCTAAGAATAGGAAGTCATGCAGTAATTGAAAGTTACAGAACAAGGAGAAGAGAAATAACAATTTCAAAAAGAATCAACAAGAGGATGAACCAAGAGCCACCGTTGTCACCAAAGAAGGTTTTGATGGAGATGTCCTTGTTGTCTTTGCAGGTAACTCCAAAACCAACGATGAATGGATTCTTGATTCAGCCTATACTTTCCACATGAGCCCGAACCGTGAGTCGTTCGTTACCTATAAAGCTACGCCAAGTGGAACTGTGTTGATGGGTGATAATACACCATGCAAGGTTGTAGGCATTGGTTCTATCCAGATGAAGATGTTTGATGGCACCGTCAGAATTTTACCAGACGTTCGTCATATTTCGAATTTGAAGAGAAATCTTATCTCGTTAAGTAGTCTTGATACTAAAGGGTACAAGTATTCTGGTGGAGATGGAGTTCTGAAGGTTACCAAAGGTTCTCTTGTTGTGATGAAGAGTGATATAAAGGCTGTCAACTTATATCATCTGCAAAACACTACAATTTCAAGTAATGCTGATGTTGCCTCAAATAATCATTTGATTTTGATGCTACTAATCTTTGGCATATGCATCTGGGGCATCTCAGCGAAACTGGAATGATGGAATTATTTAAAAGAGGATTTCTTGATGGCCAAAACATTGATACGTTGAAGTTTTGTGAACATTGTGCTCTCAGCAATCAAAAGAGGGTGAAATTTAGTACTACGACTCACTGTACAAAAGGCATATTAGATTATATTCACTCCGATTTGTGGGGAGAATCATACGTTCTATCACTTGGAGGTGCAAGCTACATGTTGACCATCATTTATAATTACTCAAGAAGATTTTGGGCATATTTCATCAAGCACAAATCAGATGTATTTAAGACATTTAAGGAGTGGAATATTATAATTGAAAGACAAACTGGCAAATGTGTTAGCAAATTATGTACCGACAATGATTGGAGTTTTGTTCATGAGAATTTGAAGTTTTATGCAAGTTAGAAGGTATTGTAAGACATTATACTACTTGTAATACCCCAAAAGTGATTCGAGAGTTAATCGATTAATTGGAGGGAAGGACTATATAGAAAAGAGTTAAATAGGAATTTTTAGAGGAGGAATTTCTGAAAATCCTAGCAACTTGGGCCTGGGCCTTGGCCCGAGAGGTGGCTGGCCAAAAAGGGGGGAGGCACCCCTCCCCCAAACCCTAGCCGCCACCCCTCTCCTCTCCCCTTGTGGCCGCCACCCCTGCCCCCCATGGGCCTCCACCTTGCCAGCAGCACCCCATCCTCCATTGAAGCCCCTGCTGTTGGTGAAGAAGATCCTCATTGCTGCCGGTCGAGCGGAGGAAGGAGATCATCACCGGGAGGTGTTTTTGACCCGGAAGAAGAAGAAGAGGAAGGGGAAAAGGGAAAAGGAAGGGAGAGAGAGATCACGTGGTGTTCTTCGTGTTCTTCAGCGGTTCGTCAAGAGTAATCCCTATTTCCCCTGGTTAGATGCATATTTAATTGTTGTAGCAATGTCGGTAGTATGGTCTTCCCAGGACAGATTGCGTTAGATAGTCATTTTGGGGTAGTTTCGTGGGGATTCAGTTCTGGACGTCTACTAGAGTAATGTAAACAACATCGCCATATTTCCGTGAAGTACTAGAACACGTCGTTTGGACCTCTGTAGCAGAAGTTATGATTTTTTTTAGTGGGACTGTTCTGCAAATTGGTGGGTTTTCCGTCAGGTTTTGGTAAATGGTGTTAGGCGATTAGAAGAATTAGAGAATCTCAGTATAATGAAAGTTGTAGATCACTGTCTTAGCTTTCCATAAAGCTTAAGAACTCATGATTCGGACACTCGTACTGAAAGTTATGGTATTTGTAGTATTCTGTCCAGAGAACCCAACGTGAAATTGATGTTTTAGAAAACTGGCTTGTGCGGGTAAAATTTGGTCGATTCAGGGAGGTTCACCAACTAGGTTTAGATGGAGAATTTAATTATCTTTCCAGAAAATCTAAGAACACCTTATTCGGACTCCTGTACCAATAGATATGGATTTTTGAAGTTGACTGTTCACAGAGGGGACAGATAGACCCTTAGGATTTGGGGTTGAGGTCGAGTTGGATGTTTTGCGAGTTTGTGATTGTTCTTTTATATAGTTTTGGTCCACTACCGTTATCTTAGCATGCGTTATAATTATTATTCAGGTGGTGGACTGTTCTCGGGGACAGCACCTTCTGCACGTCCCTCATCCTCTCACAGTTAAGGCAAGTATAATGATGGTTTAGATTGATATTGTGGAATGTCAATGTTGGATTTATATTGTGAGTAATTGTGTTCATGGTTGTGATGAAGGAGCACCTATTAATGTTCATGGTTGTTTGTAAGTTATGAATTTCATGAGTATTCCATGTGTAAAGTTGTTGTGGATGCATGTTTTATTAAACTGAGACTTTCATACATATGCATCCTGTTGGCTTGTTGAAGTCTTGGTCACGTGATGACCAAGCATTTGCTGATGTCCCCGTCATGTTGATGACGGGCTAAAGGTCCCCATACTTGCAGAGTATGGGCAATTGGTCCCTGTACCAGATGGTACAGGCATGGGTGTGCATCGACAGATGCGTACTTTGCATTACCGGTAAAATGCAAAAGAGAAAGAGATAAAAATATTGTTGATCATACTGCATAGCATGATTTATATAAGTAATTGTTGGATGTTCTTATGAAATGGTGTTCATGTATGTTCTTGTTACCCTTTGTTATATTTGCTGAGTCGTTGGACTCACCCTTATTGTTTGTTGTGTTTTAGGTACCTTCATGAATTCGGCATGCATGGGGGAAAAGAAGAATTAGCTTTGTTACACTTTTGCACGTTCTACCCACAATGGAAAGAAAGAATAAACCAAATAGTCGATGTCGGATTCTCTTTAAGTACTTTCATGTTTATTGTTTCCTGGAAGCAAACTGTAATAAATGAGTAGAAGATTTACGTTTGCTCATGATTAATATTATAGATGAGTAGCTTATTTCTTAGATGTTTAGCTGCTTCCATGTTTCATGATAGTTTATCTTTATTAATTATAACTGTATGCTGAAACCCCCGACAAAGATAACCATGCAAAGGGGGTTCTGCTGAAATTTTGTGAGGTTCATTTAGTTATCTTGTTACATTACTTAATTTTTGGTAGCATTCCAGACCATTGGTTGGTTGGGGTGTTACAGTTGGTATCAGAGCGGGCAGTAGGTCCATGGTTAACGAAATATTAATTTTGACACACTAAGCACTATAGGTGGGAATGGGGTTTGCATTGCATCTACGTTTCCGTCGATTATCATAGTTGAATGTGTGCTTAATGTTTGACTTTGTACTTGTTATGAGATGATCTTTTGTGCTTATGATTCGATTATATGATTGTTATGTGGGGTGATAGTTGATGTCGAGAGATAGAGACTGTCGTGTGGCCATGGGCATGGCCAGGTTTTATCACTATTCGTGGTATGGAAATGGTGAAGGATTTTTTCTTGGACAACTTAGTTTCAGAGGTTAGGAATGAGTTATTTAGAAAAGTTTCTCTCATCCTTGAGTTGGGTTTGGTCAATTCTTATCCTGTGGTGGTGGATGAATTTATTTGGGTTTGTGGTTCATTGCAGTTGAGGGTTTTCTATTGGTCTCTACCTGTTCTTTGAAGCAATTATTGTTTTTTCGGACTATTGAGACTCTTTTGCTACTTGTGATCACTGTTGATTTGCAAGGTTGGTCCCTTCGTGGGAGTTTTGTCTTATTGTGAAACATGTCTCCTTTGTTTACTTGGTATTTTTATTAACGAAATTTTTATGTTGCAAATTCATTAACATGTGAAAGCCTTGGAACTATGTATTTATTTTGGATTATTTCGAGTGTTGAAGTTTAACTCCTCTCTTTTCTGGAAGAGAGTGTTAAAACCCTTTGTGGTGTTTTGTTGTGCTTAAGTGGGAGGTGGTAATCATATAAATTAATTTATAAGGTATCAATTATCAAGTTGAGATGTTAGCGTGGTGCATAATTAATTTCAACTAGTACCCTTAGAAGTGTACTCGATTAATAGTTTCTTGAAGCATTGTGATTAAGAATTTGTCTATACATGATTGGAGCTCATGGAGTTATTGCAGAGTGTGCAAAAAGAATTGTTATGATTGTTTAAATTTCTATCCTATTGGATAAATTGAATTATTTTTGTCTTTGGTAATTAATCTGACCGTTCGGGATGATTAAGTAAGGAGGTGTTGGAATATTGCCTTAGTAATATTAACATTTAATCTGTCCTTTATTTAGATACTTTATGAGCACGTACAGCTGTTAGGTTCATCTATCTTTCACCATGCTAAATTATTGAAATATGTATAAAGAAATAGAGGAAGGTTGATGTATTGACTTGTAAAACCTTGTCTTATAGAGCTTATACATTAAAGTTTGAAGATATTTCATTCTAATTGTTGAACATAAGGTGGAATGTTGAATCTATCCTCATAGCGATTTTTGAGATTGCCATGTTCTAGTACCAGCTTATTAAAAGAGGTCGTTTCAATATTGTGGCTTGTGCACTAGGCTTTCCCTAGATCAAGTAGTTGCAATCTTATTTAGATAATAGAAATATGATAAAGTGATTTATTGTGTCCCTTTTGGAAAAGTTTATAAAGGGATATGAGGATATGATGATTCTTGTTAAGAGTGTATTATTTTGATGTTAGTATGATTGTTAGTATGTGGTTGTGATGATAATGTTGAATGTTCTATAAATAAAAGAATTTGATAACTTGCATGATATTATTTAAACCAAAAGTTTTGAGATTTTGCGTACGCGATCTTTTGGACCTCATGACTTATGTGGCAGCTGAAATTGTTTTGAGCAAATTGACGCGTTGAGAGGTTTTATTAGTTCTTAAGGGAATAATGTGTTGTGGTCTTCAAATCTCTTTTGTTGGAATGGTCAAGGTAATACGTAATCAAAGAAAGTTGTTCTCTTTGTTAAAGGAAAGATTATGGTAAAATTATTTGAGGTTAGAGTCAAGTTGTGTAACTTTTAGATGTGTGCTTGACTTCTTATTTTTGCCGCATAAGAATTTCTTGAGTTTAAATGGCAATACTATATTCTTATTGAATGAGATTTGATATTTTCTTCTTGAGGGGCATGTGCCTTCAACTGTGATCTTATCTTTTGTTTTCCAAGATCATTGCTATTTCCCTTGGTCTGGTGTCTATTGCGAATGGTAACATCTTTCCATGTGCTGAAATTTACTTCTTTTTGCCTCTTCTAAGAAAGGGGCAACCGATTTGGGTGCAAAGTCCTTTAGGATGTGTATGGCAACTGGTTGGTGTGGTCATGTGATTGATTTTTGGTGAGATTGTGGGTGTCAAGTTGTTTGAGATTCATGGGGTGATAAATTGATTCCTTGGAATAATTCTCGGTGAGGATTTGATTTAAAAAAGATGTTTGTCTTTAGAGTTAACTGGTTATAATGTTGCAACTAGAAAAACCTATAATAAATTGTGATTCAAGAATGTTTCGTTCATTTTGATGGAACATTAGAATTACCAAAAGTATGAGAATCTTGATCAATCTTATTAGAGTATCGTGATTGGGCACTTTGCAAGGTTTAGTAAGAGGATTATGGTGGTGTAGTTAATGAGATTATAATTGTGAAGAAGTCTAACCGTTATAAGAATTATTGGGATAATAGGGATTGTTGAATTATTGCCATGCATGACTTGGCTTCAGTGAGTAACCCTACATGAGTTACAATCTTCCTAAAGATAATTAGGTTGAGAATATGTCTTCATGTGGTTGTTAATGATTGAGCATGTTTGATTGTGGGAATTTTAGTCACCAAATTCGAGAGTCTTCGTATCAATTATATCGAAGTGCATATATAAGAGCCCTGGAGTTGGAAAATTTTGGTTTGGTGTTCTATGCTAGAACCTTGGAGGCTAATGATGTTATGTGGGAATATTGAAACAAGTGGATTCTAAATAGTGTGATGCTCCTTGATAGTGTCCTTTGGGTGTGGGAATTGAGTATGTGTGCTGAGAATTTCAAGTTGATTATACTTAAAGGGTTGTGGTGCAGTGATTGTGGGAGAAAAAATGATGAGGTGCATTGAAAATTATTTATCAAAGTAACCCTGTTGGTAGAGGAGTTGGCTAGAGTATGTTATTGTGAGGTCAGTAGAGTCTCTCCACAAAGGTGTGGTTGATGCACTCAGTTTGAGCATAGTGTTGATGTTGCCAATTTAAGAGAAATGAGTTAGTATGGTATGTGATGATTTGGAATCTTGTGATTCAAGAGAAAGTTTATTCCTAAAAGAAAAAACAATATTTTCTCGGGTAGTAAAATGCTCTCTTGATTCTTGTTAAGCTATGTGATGATAGCAAAAGTCTTTTGTGGTTTGAATTGACTTTATGTTGGCATGTGTGGTTTTTTCGGTTCAGGAAAAAAACAAAGGAAGGGTTTGGCATTGGAATGATTTTCCTCTGACTTATGTGTTGTTTATTTGCAAATTACCTACTTGGAATGTGGAGAGGTTCTCATGTTGAATCCTTGATTTTTAGATTTGATTATTTTGGTGGGGAGTTGGTGAAGTGTGGTTGTGATGAGAATCCTTTATTTTCAGTTGGATTCTGGTTGTAAAAGAGGTTGTTTATAACGAGCTCTGTTGTGCATCCGGGGTTAAAGGAGGTGCTCCTTGTTAAGGTAAAGAGATCGATTGAGAGTGGAACAAGAGTTTCGTTTGATGTGCAAGTTATGCGGGTTGGTACCAAAGAGAATGATAACCCGAGGTATATTTAATCGCATCTGTTAGTTGTGAGGATTTGGAGGGTGGTGTATCGCTAGGACCGCCTTGGGTCCTAAGGTGGGGTACACAACGTTATGTATGACCTGGTGTCGATGAGGTACCTGCGAGATCCGGAGCTTCATATTTCACTAGAACCGTTAATACTTGAACATGATCCGTCCTTTGAATCCAAGGCAGTGCGAATTCTGGAAAGATCAAGAGAAGCATTGAGGAATAAAACTTTAAAGTATGTCAAGGTGCTTTGATCGCAGCAGACAGAGATAGAAGCCACTTGGAAAATAGAGTCTCGCATGCATGAGTAATATCCAGAATTATTCACAATAGGTGCGTGTTAATATGATTAAGTTTTAGCTGTGATTAAACCTTGGTGTAAGCGTGGATAGAATTCGGGGTCGAATTCTATTTAAGGGGGGTAGAATGTTATACCCCAAAAGTGATTCGAGAGTTAATCGATTAATTGGAGGAAATGACCATATAGAAAAGAGTTAAATAGGGATTTTTATAGGGGGAATTTTGGAAAATCCTGGCAACCTGGGCCTGGGCCTTAGCCCAAGAGGTGGCTGGCCAAAATGGGGGGGAGGCACCCCTCCCCCAAACCCTACCGCCACCCCTTCTCCCCCTCTCCTCTCCCCTTGTGGCCGCCACCCCTTGCCCCCCATGCGCCTCCACCTTGTCCAGCAGCACCCCATCCTCCATTGAAGCCCCTACTGTGGTGAAGAAGATCCCCTTTGCTGCCGGTCGAGCGGAGGAAGGAGATCAATCACCGGGAGGTGTTTTTGACTCGAAAGAAGAAGAAAAGGAAGGGGAAAAGGGAAAAGGAAGGGAGAGAGAGATCGCGTGGTGTTCTTCGTGCTCTTCAATGGTTCATCAAGAGTAATACCTATTTCCCCCGGTTAGATGCATATTTAATTGTTGTAGCAATGTTGGTATTGTGGTCTGCCCAGGATAGATTGCGTTAAACAGTCATTTTGGGGTAGTTTCGTGGGGATTCAGTCCTGGACGTCTCCTAGAGTAATGTAGAGGATGTCACCGTCTTTCCGTGAAGTAATAGAACACGTCGTTGGACCTCTGTAGCAGAAGTTATGATTTTTTTAGTGGGACTATTCTGCAGATTGGTGGTTTTCTGTTAGGTTTTGGTAAATGGTGTTAGGCGATTAGAAGAATTAGAAAATCTCAGTATAATGAAAGTTGTAGATCACTGTCTTAGCTTTCCATAAAGCTTAAGAACTCGTAATTCGGACACTCGTACTGAAAGTTATGGTATTTTTAGTATTTTGTCCAGAGAACTCGACGTGAAATTGATGTTTTAGAAAACTGGCTTATGCGGGTAAAATTTGGCCGATTCAGGGAGGTTCACCAACTAGATTTAGATGGAGAATTTAATTTTCTTTCCAGAAAGTGTAAGAACATCTTATTGTTGATCATACTGCATAGCATGATTTATATAAGTAATTGTTGGATGTTCTTATGAAATGGTGTTCATGTATGTTCTTGTTATCCTTTGTTATATTTGCTGAGTCATTGGACTCACCCTTGTTGTTTGTTGTGTTTTAGGTACCTTCATGAATTCGGCATGCATGGGGAAAAGAAGGATTAGTTTTGTTGCACTTTTGCACGTTCTACCCACAATGGAAAGAAAGAATAAACCAAATAGTCGATGTCGGATTCTCTTTAAGTATTTTTCATGTTTATTGTTTCCTGGAAGCAAACTGTAATGGCCAAACGCGTGAATAGAACCATCATTGTAACAGCCCAGCTGTTTATTTCAAAATTTTCAGTAAAAAAATTTAAATTAATTTAATTTGAAATAAAACAAATGTTCTTTGGTTGCTTAAATTTTAGAGACTTCATTTTGCCTGTTTTTAGCTTTTAAAAAGGCTTTTATTAAAAGTAATTTAACTGAAACATAAAATTATTATTAAATAAAAAGCATTTGTAAATTTTTATAAAAATATTATTTCAAACTAAACATTTTAAAGCAATTGGCTTTTCTTTGATTTTTCCAGATTTTATTTGGAGTTATATGGATTTGACTTCAAGCTTAAGAGTAAAAAATATATTTTTGAATATTGTATTAAAGCCAAAAAAAAGTTTATTTTGTTTTTCCCAACTCCCCTAAATTTTATAGAATTTTTGAGAATTTTTTGGAAGTAAAAATCAATTTTAAAAGTCAAAAAGGAATTTTTTAAAAAAAATTTATAGGCCAAATTTGGATTAAAAGTTTTTTTCCTAAGTCTAAAATAACTCCAGGAGTTTTTCAGAAATTTTTAGACATTATTTATTATTTTCTAAGTATTTATAAAGTTTTCTGGTATTTCTAAATAGTTAATCTAAAAATTAAAATCCGGATTAATCTCAGGTCGACATGTGTCCAGCCTGGATTCAGTCCGATCCTCCCCTGATCTGATCTGGGTCGTCCGCCACCACTTAACCCTCCAACGGCCGAGATCTTTTCATCCTTGCCTTGTGTCTCAAATCTAGCCATCCACCCCTTCATCTCCTCTCCTCTCTCACCGACAGGTGGGCCCCACCTGTCATCTCTTTCTTTTTCCTCCCTTCATCTTCAACCTCAAGCCACCTCCGTTAATGCCCGCATGAGCTGCAATTCCAGCCGCCCCTCTTCCCGATGGCCGTCCCCTCGAGTTCCCCCCTCGCCGCCACATCCCCGCCACCATAAATGCGCCGCCGCGTTCACACCAAAAACCGCCGCCCTCCCCCGCGGTTTCTGGTGAGCCATGCGGCACCCTCCCCCTATAAAAACCCCCGCGGCGCTCTACCCGCATCGCCTCTCCTCACCGTCCCTCTTCCTCTCCTCGGTCAACGACCCCACCCACCGGAGCCACCGCCTTCCTCTCTCTCCTCCGCCACCACCTCACTCCTGCCACCTCCTGAGCCAGTGCCGGTATGAGCTGCACCCCTGCCACCTCCCGCCGGACGCCGCCGAGCGCACGCGCTCCAGCGATCTCTCCGCCCGTGCGCCACCACTTCCGGCCCAGCCACGTCGGTGCTTGCATGGCAACCACGAGGCAGCCACGTGGCGCCACGTCGGTGCTTGGCCGCCACGCCAGCCGGGACTGCCACCTCAGCCCCCACAACGGTGTGTGGACTCGGTCCACAGTAGACCGTCGAAAAAATAATTCCCGCTGAAAAATTTAAATCTTGCTGACGTCATAAATATTCTTTTTCAGTACAAAAATAATTCCAGAAAATAGTCTTTTTATTTTTTTTGTCCTTTTAAACTTCCGCAAGCCCGTATTTCTTCATTTTAACTCTGATTTGACCTGTTCAAATTTCTAAATTCTTCTAAAATCCTAAACTACCCAAATCTAGACTCTTTTTAAAATTTTGAATTTTATTTGTTTAGCTTTTCGCGCGTAGATAACGAGGATTTCAGAGGGCACGAATTCGACAACTTGCACGAGGACCCTGAGCAAGGCAATTTACACCTTTGACATGCATGCATAATTTTTAAAATTATTTATGTTGTTTTAAATTGATATGCATGCATAATTTTTATTCAAGTTTAGTTTAAATTCAGTTTTAAACTCTAGTTGTGCCCGAATTTTTTGGACAGCCAAATTTGACATTGAACACATTATACCTTGTCAACCCTAGATAAAACCTAGTTAGTACATTAGCACTAACTAGAAATTTTGTAGAATTGCTTAGTCATGCTTAGAAAAGTTATGGTTTGGGATGATCTTTCACATAAAATGATAGACTTTAAAACTGAATTCTTGACTTTGGTGAGTCAAGAATGTTTATGAAATTATTTTGAAACAAAATATAAAACTTGGTTTAGACTTAGGCATTGGTATGGTGGTGGGTGCTTGCTGGCACACATTGATGTTTGGTGACTCAATGTCGATTGCCAGGCACAAGGGGTAAGCAGTTAGGCCTAAATCAAGTTAAGGACCAATCTGTGAGCTATTATTGCAAAGCCCTTTCGTACTACCACAAGTTTAGTATGGGACAAACCTGGCCGAATAATTTGTGAAGTTCCAACTTGATCTCGCTATAGGCTGAATGTGAGCGCGGCGTAGGCCGTGAGAAGTCTCACATGGCACAAGAGGGGGCTCCAACATGTGGATTCATGTTGTGGTAAAAGCTTAGCGGCGGCGTGATTATGTTGACAACGAATCATTGTAAAGGCCTTATCATGATCTCCTTGCCACACACCTAAGGAAGTGTGTTAATTCGGTGGTAAAAAGTGATGATCATGTCTTGTGGGTAAAGTTGTACAACCTCTACAGAGTG
Organism: Dendrocalamus sinicus; assembly: GCA_036346575.1. Classification (NCBI taxonomy): domain Eukaryota; kingdom Viridiplantae; phylum Streptophyta; class Magnoliopsida; order Poales; family Poaceae; genus Dendrocalamus; species Dendrocalamus sinicus. Next base: position 8,931,927 of record CM070670.1, read on the forward strand.
TATGAACTATCCTGGATAGTCAGGCCCACAGTCATGGGCAAGCCTAGTGTTTTCAAGATGGTTTACAAAAACCTTATGGATGGATGGAATCCATGAGAAATTTTAAAACCGTATGGATGGATAGAATCCATATGAGATGTTTGTGAGAAAAGATGGTTCGGGTGGGATGCCCGTTGTTAGGTTAGTGTGGGGGATGGACCTGCACAAACGATAACTATTTTGCTTACATCGTTGTTTTTTTACTGTATCAAATTCAGCTTTTACACTTACTTTACGATATTTACTCCAATGTTGTCTTTCATGCAAATCAACCATATTATGCCTTCCTTTGATATTCCTTATGCATGCATTAATTCTGTTAAATTCCTGGTGTAACTTGTGGAGTACTTTTTGTACTCACGTTACTCAATCTAACTTCTTTCTAGAGGAAGCCTTTGACGACTATGGTGAGGATTGCGAGTAGGCCACATCTTATAGTCATTCGCCTTGTAGGAAGGCTGGATGTGCTGCTGCTATAAATATGTTTCCACTATCTTCTTTTGCTGTTATTGTAAATTTTGGCCATTAGGCTCATATTAGTTAAATAAAGTTTGTCATTACGCATGATATTTGTCTTTGTAATCACTATGTGCACTAGCTTTTTCTGGGATAGTGCGATTAACACAAAGGGTTCCGGAGTTGCTGCTCTGGGGTCCGACAATCATGGAGAAGGTACACTACATGTTATCAAACTCTGGATTATCTAAGAGTTATTGGGCTGAAGCCGCTTCCACTGTCTGTTATATGATTAATTGGCCACCCAATTTGGCTTTTGATAAGAAGACTCTAATTGATGTGTGGTCTAGCTCTCCAGCAGATTATTCAATCTTGAGAATATTTGGTTGTCCTACTTATGCTCATGTCAACAACGGTAAATTAGAGCCTAAAGTAGTTAAGTGCATTTTCCTTGGTTATAAAACTGGTGTGAAAGGATATAAATTGTGGAATCCTGAACCTAGAAAGGTGGTTATTAGCAAAGATGTTACTTTTGATGAGTCTGCTATGTTGCATGATAAGCCATCTATTGATATTCCTGTTAAGAAGCAATCAAGCATGCAGGTGGAGTATATTATTGATTCAAGATCTACACCAGAAATCAATAAGGAAAATATTCCAAAAGTTCTTATTGTTGCGCTACCAACACAACGTTCCATTGCATTTAATAGAGAAAGGAGGAACATTCAGCATCCTAAGAGATTGAATGAAGAAACCAATGTTGTACCTTATTGTTCAAATATGGCAGAACAAATTGAAGGTGCTGCAGAACATTCATCTTATTCAAAGGCTATATCTTCTGATGATTCAGAAAGATGGTTGACTTCCATGTATTATGAGATGGAATCTCTTGACAAAAATGGTACTTGAGAGCTGGTCAAGTTGCCAATTGAAAAGAAGCATGTTCACTGCAAATGGATCTTCAAGAAAAAAAAGATGGTGCTTCACCAACCAAAGAGATTAGGTGCAAAGCAAGGCTAGTTGTCAAAAGATACAGCCAAATTTCGTGTATCGATTTTACATATGCCTTTTCCCTTATTGTGAAGCATAGTTCTATTCATACTTTACTCTACATTGTAGCTATACATGATTATGAGCTTGAACAATTAGATGTGAAAACCACATTCTTAAATAGGGAATTAGAAGAAGACATTTATATGGAGCAACAGGAAGATTTTGTCAGTTTGGGAAAGGAGAATTTGGTTTGCAAATTGAAGAATCTCTTTATGGTTTGAAGCAGTCATCTAGACAATGGTACAAGAAATTTGACACTTTTATGATACCTCAGGATTTTAAAAGATCCAGTTACGATAACTGTGTTTATTTGAAGACTGTTAATGATTCAATTATCTATTTGTTCCTATATGTTGATGATATGTTGATTACTACAAAAGACAAGGTTGAAATTTCAAAATTGAAGGCACAATTAAGCAGTGAATTTAATATAAAAGATCTCAGTACAACAAAAAAGATTTTTGGTATAGAAATCATCATTGACAAATAATTAGGCAAATTATACCTAAGTCAAAAAGGATATATTGACAAAATTCTTCATCGTTTTAACATACGTAAGGCCAAAACTACGAGTACTCTGTTAGCTGCACATTTTAGACTTTCTTTAGCATCATGTCTACAATCAAATGATAAAGTTGAGTACATGTCTAGAGTTCCATATGTGAGTGTAGTTGGTTCACTTATGTATGCCATGGTATGTTCTCTCTCCGAGTTATCTCAATTATTAAGTGTGGTTAGTAGATACATGGCTAATCCTAGAAAGGAACATTGGAAAGCAGTTCAATAAATTTTCAGATATTTGCGGGTCACATCTAATGCTTGTTTACAGTTTGGGAAGACTAGAGATAGAATTGTTCGTTGTGTGAATTCTAATTTTGCTAGAGATTTGGATAAAATAAGACCTCTCACTGGTTATGTGTTCACTATTGGAGGATATGCCATATATTGGAAAGCAAGTTTGCAAGCTACCGTTACCTTGTCTACTACAGAAGCAGAGTATATGGCTATTTCTGAAGCTTGCAAAGAAGTTATTTGGCTAAGAGGTTTATTTACTAAACTTTGTGGAAGTATATTTTGCATTACAGTATTTTGTGATAGTCAGAGTGCTATTTGCCTTACAATAGATCAAATGTTCCATAAGAGAACAAAGCACATTGATATCAGGTATCACTAAATTCGAGGTGTCATTACTCAAGGTGATATTAAAGCCTACAAGATAAGTACTCATGATAATCCAGCAGATATGTTGACAAAGCCAGTTCCTGCATCTAAATTTGAGCTTTGCTCAGACTTGGTATTACTCACTAGTCCTTTGGACTTTCGGCGCTTAAGGTGTACATGCTGATTTTATTGGAGGAGTTTATCACATTCTTCACCTACTAGAGGGAATTCAACTCGAGGTGGAGATTGTTGAAGTTAATCTGAATTCGTACTATGTCCACGTAGGACACTTCGTCACCTCATGCCTGATGTGGCATAAAAGGTGTCTGGACCATGTACAAGTTGTATCAGATGTGATGTTAATCTATAGCAATCGACTCTGATTCGGTTTTGTCTGCATGTGGGGACTCGTTTCTTTCACCAAATATATGTATCCCAGTAGCCCATATGAAGAGCAAGCGCTCCATTTTAATCTCTCATTATAGTGATTTGACTTTGAGTGCCTGTTGTTTTTTCCGTAAGAATTTTCTACGTAAAAAATCGTGTCTCTCGTCTCTATTTTTCTGCGCGTTATTTGCAACATCATATATATGTTACAGGTATTATTCCCTCTTTTGTAGTAACTTTCCACCACATTTGCCAAGCAAAAATGCACGCATGAAGATAGGTGCTCTCTGGCTAGCCGGAGTTTACGATGTTGTTGTCGCCATATGAGGCCGTCACGGTGGCTGATGAGGAGGCGGATGCTGATGCAGGGCAGTTACTCTTGCACGAGCACTCGTCAAAGAAGCACCTCTTCCCATGCGGTTGGTTCGGAATTTGACAGCAGTGGCAGGTGTGTAGAGGTAGCTCCAGGCCAGCAGCACAAGAGGTCTCCACACATGAATATTTCGCATCTGCGAGCGCCCGCATGCTCTTCCTGCTGTTATTGCTATTGAAAATATGGGCAATATTTTAATTCCAAATTTTACTAGGAAACAAACATAATAAACTAGTGATGCAAAGCTTACTACTAGCAGTAGGCTACTCATCATATTTCAGAATATACTCGAGAAAAATGTAGTAACTAAGTCGTACATGCGTGCGAACAACTTACTTGTTAGCCTGATGAAGAACAGAAAGTCGCGCAGGCTTGACGCAGTGCAGAACGTAAATGTCGTAGTGCAGTGAGCGGTCGTGCAGATGCGCTGCCCAGAAACCTTATTGCCGCCCCGTGCAGCTACTCTCTGCGGCAAGGTTCGGAGATAGCCGCTCTCCCTCCTTCCAGGCGCACACCGGGAAGAAAGGTCAACGAGGATCAGACAGCACAGCACAATAGCACAACAGAGCAGAAAGTAGGGGAAGAATGGAGGGGCAAAATTCTCTCTTTTTCCTAGACGTCTCCAGGCCCTTTTAAGGGCGCTACAGTTATTCACTAGTAACTGCTGCATTTTAAACAGAATTATGCACTGGTAACTACCTCATCAAATCACAAATTAAGCAGTGTAAATTCACTTGTAATTGTCTCATTCAAATGTTTGAATCTCATTCAAACAGAGAGAGTGAGGTGCATGGTTCAGCAAAAATAAAGATGGACTTGGTCTGCCAAGTGGCGCGCCACGTTACGGCACGGTCGCGCATTGCAAGCCACAAGTCACGCATTTTTCATGCGAAAATACGCGAATACGCGCGTGCGTGCATGCGCGCGTGTGACTAGACAGAACCATCCTCATACCATCTCTATCCATATTCAAGGAGTGGTGAGGACTCCACCTTATAAATCGGTCTTCCTCACGCTGCCTTAGCAATATGGTACTAAACCATGCATGCTTTGGAATTAAGGAAATAGGCCATAATTAAATGGGTCAATTTCTAACAATTCCCCACCAATTCCAAAGCAACAAGTAAACATATGACAAAGATATTGTGCTGAATTACTGTTAATATACCAGTCTTTTAGTTGAAGTCCCGTACGAGTTGAACTTGCACCTAGAATGACAAGATTCATCTTCTCACAGCTCTTGAATGGACTATGCCTTGAATTCACATATTTTCATGATCAGATTTCACTTAAAATCTCAACTAGTGTTATGCTGCCAATGAACCACGCCTAAACGGAGCGTTATATGGTCATGCTCCCTTATCTGCTCATGAGTTTTCTAGAGAATGCTCGTTATCGTAAACTGCGACCACACAGTTAAGCTCAAGTAGGTGTATTCTTTCTAGGTATCCTCCAGGCTAATACTTTTCCTTATTTGGACAACAGAATACAATAAGGCTTTATGCCAACCTTCCATACAGTCGAAAGTACATTGTTTTTTACGACATAGGTACAATAAATATGTACTCTCTTGTTACAATATCAATTTGTTTTTCCCATTGCCTAAGTCACGAGATCTCCGATCAAGAAGGTATGGGTTACCATTGTCATGTAACTTAAATGGGCCTCATTCCCATGTCCATAGATGCAATGAAAATCGTTTTCCGTGCTAACCCCTTTGTAAAAGGGTCTGCCAGATTTCTCAGTCTGAATATAGTTTACAGTAATCACTCCGGAGTTTCTCAGTTTTCTGACAGATTTAAGCCTACGCTTCACATGTCTAGAGGACTTCATATTATCCTTTGTACTTGTGACTTTGGCCAACACTGTTTGATTATCACAGTACATCAGAATTGCAGATATTGGTTTCTCAACCAATGGCAAGTGTGGAGTCCTACAAGTTCTGCTTTCATGGTTGACCTCGTCAATATGGTCTGTTTGCAAGACCTCTATACAAGTCACGTGATTTTTCACGTGAAAATATGTGAATACGCGCGCGCGCGTGTGCGCGTGTGTGACTAGACAGAACCATTCTCATACCATCTCTATCCATATTCAAGGAGTGGTAAGGACTCCACCTTATAAATCGTCTTCCTCACTCTGCCTTAGCAATATGGTACTTAGGGGTGGAAAAAAAGCTCGTTAGTGGGCTCGTTGGCTCGGTTCAAAATTGCTTCAATTATACTTGTTAATTGGTTAAACATTAAAATGAGTTGATTTCAAATGAATTTGAATTTTGCTCAAGCTCGGCTCGGCTCGGCTCGTTAGCTCGTTTCTAAAAATACTTTTAAATTATCCGTAAAATGATATTAAATCAAAATATGTCAATTTTAGAAAAAGCTCGATAAGACGAGCAGTTGGCTCGATATCCACCCCTAATGGTACTAAATCATGCATACTTTAGAATTAAGAAAATAAGCCATAATTAAATGGGCTAATTTCTAACAATTGCTGCCATTAGATCGGTACCTTGTTATACTTTCAGCCTCTGTTAGGTGCAGACCATGATCTCTCTCAGCCTCACCTACGGCTAGGCTAATAGCAAGCAGAAAAGAAACGAATGAATGACAAAATCGAAAAAGACTTCCATATTCCACATATGCAAGTACCTACAGCGCGCAGGCCATGCGAGGCATCCAAAGAGCACAACCAAGAAGATCATGGTCGCATTCAGCTCCATAACGCTGCCCATCATGTATATTTGATCTTTGCTATCCGCTCGTTCGATCGATTAAATTCTATGTGATCGGTCACGGATTAATCGCCTCGCACCGCAAAATTTTTTATTTATAGTGGTGCATCTGCGCTTTGAGATTTGTACAATTAAAAGCGTCGGATAAATGCATGCAAGGTATGGATTAATGGATATGCATATGTTACATATGGAGCCTAGAGGCATGTTATATAGTCTACGCTACAAACTGCAAGCATTTATTAGTCACTAAAAGAGGGAAAGGATATGTAGAGATGTAAACGGATCGAATACGGATGGATAATGTCTCTACCATATTTGTTTTCATATTTTTCTTGGATACGAATACGAATACGGATATCTCAGATACGAATACAAATACGAATAATATCGAAGACAGATACGGAGCAAACACGAATCAAAACGAATACGGTCACGAGTATTTATCGAAATATGAAAACCCCTTAAACTATACATTCAAAATCAATGAAAATACATAAATAAATACAAATATTTGCTAGTGGGCTAGTGGCAGGGGAGATGAGAGAGGCTGGCTTGGGCTGAAATCTCATATATCCGGATCCGTATTATCCGGATAATCCGTGTTCATATCCATATTCGCCGGATATTAGGCCTACTATATTCGTATTCGTTTCCGACAAAAAAAATCCGTATTTGTTTTCGATCCGAGAATTATCCCAAAAAATCCGATCCGACACAATCCGTATTCGTTTTCATCTGGATCGGTTGGAAACTATCCGATCCATTTCACTCCTAAGGATATGCATGGAGTACACTACTACAGAAAGCCTCATAGGAGACGCCTCATCACAGACGGTTTTGTGAAACCGTCTCTGATGAACACTATTACAGACGGTTGTAATTAGGAGGCCGTCTGTGGTATTTGTGGCGGGAAAATGGATTATCACAGCGGTTATTACCTAAGTATCACGAGCGGTCTGTATTAAAAACCGTCTGTGATAATCCCAGATTATCACAGACGGTTTTTAATAAAAAACCGTCTGTGATAAGCTAGTTATCACAGACGGTTTATTATTAAAAACCGTCTGTGATAATTCACAGACGGTTTTTAGTTAAAAACCGTCTGTGATAATGGCTAAGGCATTTATTGCGCTGCTCGGACATATCTGTCTTCATTTCGATCCACAATCTAGTGGTTGCTTTACTCTTTCGCTCTGGAGGCAAGCTTGGCGATTTGTGCCACTTAATTTGGTGGGAGGAGGCGGATATTGAGCTTTGAAGCTACTTATATTTTCCGGTTGCTCTAGATATGGTTAGTAATGAATTTCATTTTTCTTTGCATGCATTACAAATTTGCTCTAGATTTGGTTAGTAATGAATTTCATGCTCTAGATATAAGTAATTGGTGAGTGCTATTAATTGAAGATAGTTTGCAATAATAGTTGTTGTGTTTATAATATGAATTGAGCTAGCAAATTAATAAGCCTCAATATAATACATGTGGCGATATATATGTAGTAATAATTAGTTAATTTAATTTGTAATACTAAGTTGTTATATATGTACGTAACGTAGGACCAAGCCGGATGTATGCCGCTAGCCGTGTGAGTGAAGAGTACATTAATGGCGTGTCCGATTTTACAAGAGCTGCGAGGAGGATATGTTGAATAAGGGGTGGAATATATGTACTTGTCCATGCAATCGCGAGAATTTAAAGATGTTTAAGAACCGAGGCAAATTGAAGCGCACTTGATTCGGAGGGGTTTCAAAAAGGGTTATACGTGTTGGACCAGTCATGGCGAAGTCAACGATCATATGCGCGGATGATATTGCGGTGAAGTTAATGAAATGCCGCGGATGACATCGCGGTGAAGTGAATGAAATACCGCCGGACGACATCGCGGTGAAGTGAATGATATCTGCGGATGATGTCGATTGTTGTGCGAATTCGAGATAGGTTGCACGACGACAATCTGGATCGATGCTTGCGATGTAGAAGAGAACTATGATGAGAGAGTATGTTAAATTCCGGGCTTGATGGAGGACTCGGAGAAACCTTTGTTCACGTGCTGCGAGTCAAAGTACACGCGGTTGTCGGCGTGCTTGAACTGTTGAAATTGAAGGCAAGCAACGGTTGGTCCGACAAGAGTTTCACAAAGATCTGCTAGGTCTTTTAGCCGACATGCTTCCGGAGAAATGAGTTGCCTAAAACCACGTATAAAGCCAAGAAGGTTCTTTGTGCATTGGGAATGGAAATAGAAAGAATGCATGCATGTCCGAACGATCGTATCCTCTACCGTAAAGAGTATGCAGACATGCATGTATGTCCGTGTGCAACGCATCCCGATAAAAATGTAACAATCAATCGGATGACAATAGGAACAGAGGCGAAGAAAGGACCGCTGCTAAGGTGGCATGGTATTTTCCTATAATTCCCGTTTGAAAAGGTTTTTGCAAATCCAAAGGAGGCGAAACTCTGCGTTGGCACTCGGAGGAGCGGAAGAAGGATGGAATGCTAAGACACCTTGCGGATTCGCGATGGAGAAACATCGATAGGAGTTTTGCAGACTTGGTGCAGAACCAAGGAATATTAGGTTTGGGTGAGTGCGGATGGAATGAATCCTTTCATAGCATGAGCAGCAGACATAGCACATGGCCCGTGACTCTCTGCATGTATAACCTTCCTCCTTGGTTGTGTATGAAGCGAAAGTATATCTTGTTGTCGATACTTATCCAAGGGCCAAGCAACCTGGGAATGATATCGATGTGTACCTAGCACCATTGGTGGAAGATCTAAAAATCTTGTGGAGCGAAGGGTACAGGTATGGGATGCATACAAGCGAGAGAACTTCACTTTGCGCACCTTATTGTTCTGCACCATAAATGATTATCCTGCCCTTGGTAACCTATCGGACAGAGTACTAAAGGTGCAAAGCTTGTACCCACTGTTTAGATGGTGCCGAGAGTGTGTGGTGAGACACTCACGCAAAACTGTCTACATGCGTCACCGCGGTTCCTTGGAGGGCTCACCCATACCGCAAGATGAAGAAACAATTTGATGGAGAGAAGGAAGACGGTTCAGCTCCAAGGCATTTAAGGGAAACGAGGTTTATGATATGGTTAAGGATTTAGATGTTATCCTCGGAAAGGGACGTAAATTGAGGGCTCATGAGAAGAACACTAGCGGAAGAAGAGATCAATATTTTGGGACTTACCTTATTGGAAGTACCTAGATGTTCGACATTTGCATCGACGCGTCATGCACGTAGAAAAGAATGTATGTGACAGCTTGATTGGTCTCTTCTGAACATTCCTCATAAAACAAAGGACGGCGTCAACGCCGGCTTGACTTGGCTGATATGGACATCGGGCTGAGTTAGCACCGACAACAGATAATGGACGACGTACCTTCCCCTGCGTGTTACACTCTGTCCAAGGCCGAGAAAAGAAGCGTGCGGTGCTTGCATGGTGTCAAAGTTCCGTCGTTACTCCGCAACGTGAGGAAACTTGTTTCGATGCAAGATTTGAAGTTAAATGGCATGAAGTCTCATGATTGTCATGTGCTCGATGACACGATGCTCCCTATTGCAATTAGAAATATTTTGCCGATCAAAGTTCGAGAGACATCATGAGGCTATGTTATTTCTTTAACACAATTGCTCGAAGGTCATTGATCGAAGGACTAGATGCTTTGCGGGGCGAGGTGGTGATGACTCTATGTCATCTTGAAATGTATTTCCTCCTTCGTTTTTCGACATCATGGTCCATCTCATTGTTCATGTTGTGTGGGAGATAAAAATGTGCGGGCCCGTATTCCTCGTAGCATGTACCCATTTGAGAGGTTCATGGGAATTCTCAAGTCTTACGTGCGGAATCGATCTCGTAGGAAGGCGGCATCGTCGAAGGTTATGCAAGCGAAGAGGTTATTGAGTTTTGTGTCGATTATATGGCAGATTCAACCGATAGGTGTGCCTCGATCTCGTCATGAGGGGAGACGAAAGGTATCGGAACTATCGGAAGGAAAGCAATCACGTAGATATAGACACGTATACTTAAGCCCATTTCACGGTCTTGCAACACATGATCGAAGTGGCGCCTTATGTCGACCAGCACAAGGATGTGCTTGACAATGAGAATCCGGAGCGGCGGATGTTTGGATCATGAGACAACACAACGATCGGTTCAACCAATGGTTGAAGGAGGAAATCGCTAGGAGCTCGCCAAGTGAGACGATGACATGGTTGGCAAAAGGGCCAACATTTACAGTTGTGACATGGCAAGGATATGACATAAATGGGTACACATTTTATACACGATCTCGGGATGTTAAGAGCACTAACGAACAGCGGTGTCCGCATAGATGCGTTCAGATACCGATGGGTCGAGAAACTCGTACTATGGGTTTATAGAAGAGATTTGGGAGCTCGACTACGTGTTGTTCAAGATCCCTTATTTATTTGCCGTTGGGTGCATCTCCCACAGTGAAGGTTGACAAATGCGGTGTCACTACCGTGGACACGCAACGTGTCGGTACAAAGACGAACCATTCGCACTCGCCAACCAAGTTGTTCAAGTTTTCTATGTAACCGACCCGGCAAATAAGAGACGCGTCATATAGTTCTTCATGGAAAAAGGAGAATTGTCGGAGTAGAGAATGTAGTGGATGAGGAAGAATACAATCAATTTGACGAGTTACCTCCTTTTGGAAAAGGCATAAGGTCGACGACGAACAACGTGTGAAACTAGTTACGTGCGCATTGATCATCATGAAGGGCTAATTTTTAAAGGAAATAAGCAAGTAGAATGATGTATATGTCTTATGTATATGTGAATTGGCATATTTGTATACAATAATGCATGTGTGTGATGTATGTGGCAAATGTGTCAAGAAATACATTGTGTTATATGTTGCCAAGGAAATAAGCAAGTAGAATGATGTATATGTGTTATGTATATGTGAATTGGCATATTTGTATACAACAATGCATGTGTGTGATGTATGTGGCAAATGTGTCAAGAAATACATTGTGTTATATGTTGCCAAGGAAATAAGCAAGTAGAATGATGTATATGTGTTATGTATATGTGAATTGGCATATTTGTATACAACAATGCATGTGTGTGCGAGTGTTGTAATGCAGCTGGTTGTATGTTGTGTTGTATGTTGTGTCAAGAAATATATTGTGTTGTATGTTGGCATTTAAGCTGGTTGGTGTTGTAATGCAGCTGGTAGGTGCGAGTGTAAATGATTATCACAGACGGTTCCACACTTTAGAACCGTCTGTGATATTAATATCACAGACGGTTCCACATTTAGAACCGTCTGTGATAATAATTTCCAGACGGTTCTAAATGTGGAACCGTCATGCTAATCCCGCTATATATTCCCTCTGGCTAGGGTTTTCCGCTGCAGTGATATACATCTAATTAAACTCGCGGCTCTCCCGCTCCTCCTCCTCCGTCGCCGCTGTAGGCCTCCTCCTCCGTCGCCGCCGCCATCCCCGAGCCCCCGAGCCCGTCGCCGCCGCCTCCTCTCCTCCTCCGTCGTCGCCTCCTCGGACGAAGACGTCGCCGCAGCCTCCTCCTCCTCCGTTGCCGCCTCCTCCTCCTCCGCCTCCTACTGTGAGTGCATTCAATCCTCCGTCGCCGCCTCCTCCTGCTCTGTGATGATAATATCGAAAACAGAAATAATCTGGTTGAGTTAGATTTGAGCTCCTTGGTATTTCGGCTGGGCATATAAGTTTACATCTTTTGAGATCTGTTTGTGATGCAGTATTATATTAATCTTGTGATGCAAGATTAATCTTGTGTAGAATGTATCCTTTTATTCAATTGATCTATTTGTGATGCAGTATTAATCTTGTCTAGACATGTATTTTTGTGAGCTCAAATCTTTAATAATCAGATTATTGATGATGAGTGTCGATATTAGCATGAGATGGCCAAGATTTTCAATCTTGCGCAACTCTGTACTGAGAGCAAATCTAAAACAATTAATTTGTGTAATGCTGGATTTAATTGTTTATTTGCTTAGAAGACAGATTGTCATGTTATTTCAGCATGTTGGTGTTTATATTCATTGAATATTTACATGGTTATGAATGGCAAGATAGAATTATATGTTTACATGCAATTTATGTCATTCATGTTATGTTGGAAATATAAATTGAATTTAGTTGGAATTAAATATGGAACTAAGATAGGCACATTACCTCCTCTCTCTGTCCACATCACCCCTCCCTTCTCCCCTCCCTTCTCCCCTCCCTCTACTCCTCTCCTCTCTTCATATCATTGAGCATCATGTTTCCTCATCTGTCCTAATAGAGCAACATGTCTTCCACTCATTCTTCACCATCTTCGCCGGATGAGTCCGCTCCAAAAGCAAAACGCCAAGGAAGAGGGCTATCGAAGAAGCCTGAGGGCCGATTTATCATCACACAGGTCAATGTATCTGGGGTGCCTCTCATTCCTAAGAAAACGATAGCGCATGGAGAAGAATGATCGGCATAGTTGCACGAGCAATTGAGATCACATTCAATTCGTGGAAGGACGTGCCTTCGACTTCGGAAGCGAGTGTGGACAGAAATTTTGGCGTCGTTTGAGATCCCGAAGAACATCAAGACGCCGTGCAACGACAAACCTTACTAGCGGCGTGCAAAGCATGGAAGAACTTCAAGAGCACGCTTGTCAAGAAATATGTGGAGACAGACGAAACGCCTTATCATAAATACCCATTCTTGGAATCACAATGGGAACAGTTCAAGGCGATGAAGATTACCGACGAGTTCAAAAGTACAAGTGCGGCGCACAAGGCCCTCCAGCAAAAACACCCACCCCCACGGACTTGGCACACTGGGTATGCGGGTAAAATCTGCAGATGGGCGAGGAGGATGAATCGCAGCCCAAACAGACATCGCCCGCCATTTTCAAATATCCCGATGACCGCGCTCGAAATTGGATTAGAGCAAGGTCATCTACAACGACATCGGGGGCGTCTCCTTCGAAACCTGCGGACCAGCAAGTGTCCCAATACTGGTAAGATATCGAACGAACTCGTAGCTTGTAATTACTCCACAACCTCCTATGAAGTAAAATGACATCTCGTGTTCTTGCGGGAAGAGCTGAGTTTTGAATCTACGGGATCATTCCAGGGGCGAAGGGAGAATGATATGCTCTCCGCGCCTCGAAACAAGGAGCACCGGAGCCGCACGAGAGGCCTTGGGCTTTATGTTCCTTGGAAACATGGTTTCAAGATGACTCGACCATGATCGGCGTAGGAAGAGAAGCAAAGCCGATCGCGAGGCACAGCTACGAGAAGAGATCAAGGCATCTCTTAGAGAGGAGCTTGCTGATTATGTTAGAGATGAGGTGCGGAGAATTACAGAAAATCAGCAGGCGCGCCGCGCATCGGGTCTAGCTAGCCCGCGCAACCATCCGAGTAGTTGTGCGTCCAATCCGGCGCAGCGAGGCAGATTTCGGTGGGCGACATCCGGTAATAATTATTATCTCTCGAATGCTTGCTCCATTGATATGCCTATTAATTGAGTAGCTAATTTTGTATCGTTATGTAGGAGCCTCGAAGCACGCTCCAAGTAAGATATGCCTCCGTTGCGTTGAGCGCGTGGGGCATGGCATATCCGTCGTATCGAGGCGGGGTGCACAACAACCTTTAGCAACAGCTTCGCAAAGTGTCGATAGATGGGGTAAACACCAATTTTGAGGTCGTCCCACTACCGAAGCCCACCAACGACGAGCTCGTGACTTTAGGGCAAGCCATTGATCCTTCATCCAAAGGCCCAAAAGTGATATCTGCACGAGGCTTATTCACCGGTGGCGATCAGCAATGTGCACCGGTGCCTTCTCCACAAGGGCAACCGAACCGACCGCTACGAACAAGTGCAACCTCCACCACCGGTGCTACGTAAAGTCGACCAACGATCGGGCAGCAAGGGCAGCAAGGGCAAAAGCAAAGCAAAGACCAATGATGAAATCTCGTACAAGCCATTAGCTCTCAAATTCGTGCTTGGCGAGCCGTTGCTCGAGGAAAAGGCCCTCCAACGCCTAGCATATAGTTGCGTGCAATTGCACATGTGGTACATGCAACATCCAATAAACGAGCAAGAGCGGATCTCAAGTATCTCTATCAAATTCTTGCCGAGTGATTTACATCACAATATGCAAAACGGTGTCTTCGTAGTCACCTTTGATGATTTATTCGATCTTTACACGCTCAACACTCTGGACGTCTCTCTCATGCGATGTTGTAGGGCATAAGTACGTATTCATCAGTGCGGTAATCCAGCAGTCCAGCTGCAATGTACCTCTGGACGAAGGGTCTATCCTCGTCGATGGTATACTTGGCGACCATGTGTGGGTCCAATAAACCAACCGATGCTTTGGATGCCCTAGCTTTACTCAGCATGTGGCTACATATATACACAAGAAATCAACAAATTATACGAAATTTATCGGTATGACATGAATCGAGATCGTGATTGTACACACTTACAAATGGCCCAAAGATCGCATGAGAGAGCGTCCAGTGTTGAGCGTGTAAAGATCGAATAAATCATCAAAGGTGACTACGAAGACACCGTTTTGCATATTGTGATGTAAATCACTCGGCAAGAATTTGATAGAGATACTTGAGATCCGCTCTTGCTCGTTTATTGGATCATTGCATGTACCACATGTGCAATTGCACGCAACTATATGCTAGGCGTTGGAGGGCCTTTTCCTCGAGCAACGGCTCGCCAAGCACGAATTTGCGAGCTAATGGCTTGTACGAGATTTCATCATTGGTCTTTGCTTTGCTTTTGCCCTTGCTGCCCTTGCTGCCCCGATCGTTGGTCGACTTTACGTAGCACCGGTGGTGGAGGTTGCACTTGTTCGTAGCGGTCCGTTCGGTTGCCCTTGTGGAGAAGGCACCGGTGCACATTGCTGATCCGCCACCGGTGAATAAGCCTCGTGCAGATATCACTTTTGGGCCACCGGATGAAGGATCCAATGGCTTGCCCTAAAGTCACGAGCTCGTCGTTGGTGGGCTTCGTAGTGGGGCGACCTCAAAATTGGTGTTTACCCCATCTATCGACACTTTGCGGCTGTTGCTAAAGGTTGATGCACCACGCCTCGATACGACGGATATGCCATGCCCCACGCAGCGCTCAACGCAACGGAGGCATATCTTACTTGGAGCGTGCACTTCGAGGCTCCTACATAACGATACAAAATTAGCTACTCAATTAATAGGCATATCAATGGAGCAAGCATTCGAGAGATAATAATTATTACCGTGATGTCGCCCACCGAAATCGCCTCGCTTGCGCGGATTGGGCGCACAACTACTCGGATGGTTGCGCGGGCTAGCTAGACCAGATGCGCGGCGGCTCGCTGATTTTCTGTAATTCTCCGCACCTCATCTCTAACATAATCAGCAAGCTCCTCTCTAAGAGATGCCTTGATCTCTTCTCGTAGCTGTGCCTCGCGATCGGCTTTGCTTCTCTTCCTACGCCGACATCGTCGAGTCATCTTGGAAACCATGTTTCCAAGGAACATAAAGCCCAAGGCCTCTCAGACGGCTGGGTGCTCCTTGTTTCCTGAGCGGCGGAGAGCATATCATTCTCCCTTCGTCCCGGAATGATCCCAAGAGATTCAAAACTCAGCTCTTCCCGCAAGAACACGAGATGTCATTTTACTGTGAGGAGGTTGTGGAGTAATTACAAGCTACGAGTTCGCTCGATATCTTACCAGCGCCGGGACACTTGCTGGTCCGCAGGTTTCGAAGGAGACGCCCCGATAGTCGTTGTAGATGACCTTGCTCTAATCCAATTTCGAGCGCGTCATCCGGATATTTGAAAATGGCGGGCGATGTCTGCTGGCTGCCGCTTCATCCTCCTCGTCCATCGCAGATTTTACCCGCATACCCAGTGTGCCAAGTCCGTGGGGTGGGTGTTTTTGCTGGAGGGCCTTGTGCGCCGCACTTGTACTTTTGAACTCGTCGGTAATCTTCATCGCTTGAACTGCTCCCATTGTGATTCCAAGAATGGGTATTTATGATAAGGCGTTTAAATCTGTCTCCACATATTTCTTGACAAGCGTGCTCTTGAAGTTCTTCCATGCTTTGCACGCCGCTAGTAAGGTTTGTCGTTGCACGCGTCTTGATGTTCTTACGGGATCTCAAACGACGCCAAAATTTCTGTCCACACCGCTTTTCCGAAGTGGAGGCACGCCCTTCCACGAATTGAATGTGATCTCAATTGCTCGCAACTATGCCGATCATTCTTCTCCATGCGCCATCGCTTTCTTAGGAATGAGAGGCACCCTGATACATTGACTGTGTGATGATAAATCGCCCTCGGGCTTCTTCGATAGCCCTCTTCCTTGGCGTTTTGCTTTTGGAGCGGACTCATCCGGCGAAGATGGTGAAGAATGAGTGGAAGACATGTTGCTCTATTAGGACAGATGAGGAAACATGATGCTCAATGATATGAAGAGAGGAGAGGAGTAGAGGGGAGGAGAAGGGAGGGGAGAAGGGAGGGGTGATGTGGACAGAGAGAGGAGGTAATGTGCCTATCTTAGTTCCATATTTAATTCCAACTAAATTCAATTTATATTTCCAACATAACATGAATGACATAAATTGCATGTAAACATATAATTCTATCTTGCCATTCATAACCATGTAAATATTCAATGAATATAAACACCAACATGCTGAAATAACATGACAATCTGTCTTCTAAGCAAATAAACAATTAAATCCAGCATTACACAAATTAATTGTTTTAGATTTGCTCAAGATGAGTTGCGCAAGATTGAAAATCTTGGCCATCTCATGCTAATATCGACACTCATCATCAATAATCTGATTATTAAAGATTTGAGCTCACAAAAATACATGTCTAGACAAGATTAATACTGCATCACAAATAGATCAATTGAATAAAAGGATCTGTTTCTACACAAGATTAATCTTGCATCACAAGATTAATATAATACTGCATCACAAACAGATCTCAAAAGATGTAAACTTATATGCCCAAATTAAATAAGGTCTAACAAGATAGCCGAAATACCAAGGAGCTCAAATCTAACTCAACTGATTATTTCTGCTGATATTATCATCACAGAGCAGTGAGGAGGCGGCGACGGAGGATTGAATGCACTCACGGGAGGCGGAGGAGGAGGAGGCGGCAACGGAGGAGGAGGAGGCTGCGGCGACGCTTCGTCCGAGGAGGCGACGACGGAGGAGGAGAGGCGGCGGCGGCGGGCTCGGGGCTCGGGGATGGCAGCGGCGACGGCTCGAGGCTCGGGGATGGCGGCGGCGGAGGAGGAGGAGGCCTACGGCGGCGACGGAGGAGGAGGAGCGGAGAGCGCGAGTTTAATTAGATGTATATCACGCAGCGGAAAACCCTAGCCGAGGGAATATATAGCGGGATTAGCACAGACGGTTCCACATTTAGAACCGTCAGGAAATTATTATCACGACGGTTCTAAATGTGGAACCGTCGTGATATTATCACTGCACGGTTCTAAAGTGTGGAACCGTCTGTGATAATCATTTACACTCGCACCTACCAGCTGCATTACAACACCAACCAGCTTAAATGCCAACATACAACACAATATATTTCTTGACACAACATACAACACAACATACAACCAGCTGCATTACAACACTCGCACACACATGCATTGTTGTATACAAATATGCCAATTCACATATACATAACACATATACATCATTCTACTTGCTTATTTCCTTGGCAACATATAACACAATGTATTTCTTGACACATTTGCCACATACATCACACACATGCATTGTTGTATACAAATATGCCAATTCACATATACATAACACATATACATCATTCTACTTGCTTATTTCCTTGGCAACATATAACACAATGTATTTCTTGACACATTTGCCACATACATCACACACATGCATTATTGTATACAAATATGCCAATTCACATATACATAAGACATATACATCATTCTACTTGCTTATTTCCTTTAAAAATTAGCCCTTCATGATGATCAATGCGTGCGTAACTAGTTTCACACGTTGTTCGTCGTCGACCATATGCCTTTTCCAAAAGGAGGTAACTCGTCAAATTGATTGTATTCTTCCTCATCCACTACATTCTCTACTCCGACAATTCTCCTTTTTCCATGAAGAACTACATGACGCCTCTTATTTGCCGGTCGGTTACATAGAAAACTTGAACAACTTGGTTGGCGAGTGCGAATGGTTCGCCTTTGTACCCGACACGTTGCGGTGTCCACGGTAGTGACACCGCATTTGTCAACCTTCACTGTGGGAGATGCACCCAACGGCAATAAATAAGGGGATCTTGAACAACACGTAGTCGAGCTCCCAAATCTCTTCTATAAACCCATAGTACGAAGTTTCTCGACCCATCGGTATCGAACGCATCTATGCGACACCGCTGTTCGTTAGTGCTCTTAACATCCCGAGACGTGTATAAAATGTGTACCCATTTATGTCATATCCTTGCCATGTCACAACTGTAAATGTTGGCCCTTTGCCAACCATGTCATCGCCTCACTTGGCGAGCTCCTAGCGATTTCCTCCTTCAACCATTGGTTGAACCGATCGTTGTGTTGTCTCATGATCCAAACATCCGCCGCTCCGGATTCATTGCGAAGCACATCCTTGTGCTGGTCGACATAAGGCGCCACTTCAGTCATGTGTTGCAAGACCGTGAAATGGGCTTGAGTATACGTGTCTATATCTGCAGTGATTGCTTTCCTTCCGATAGTTCCGATACCTTTGGTCTCCCCTCATGACGAGATCGAGGCACACCTATCGGTTGAATCTGCGCCATATAATCGACACAAAACTCAATAACCTCTTCGCTTGCATAACCTTCGACGATGCTTGCCTTCCGCCGAGATCGATTCCGTCGTAAGACTTGAGAATTCCATGAACCTCTCAAATGGGTACATGCTACGAGGAATACGGGCCCGCACATTTTTATCTCCCACACAACATGAACAATGAGATGGACCATGATGTCGAAAAACGAAGGAGGGAAATACATTTCAAGATGACATAGAGTCATCACCACCTCGCCCTGCAAAGCATCTAGTCCTTCGATCAATGACCTTCGAGCAATTGTGTTAAAGAAATAACATAGCCTCATGATCGTCTCTCGAACTTTGATCGGCAAAATATTTCTAATTGCAATAGGGAGCATCGTGTCATCGACACATGACAATCATGAGACTTCATGCCATTTAACTTCAAATCTTGCATCGAAACAAGTTTCCTCACGTTGTCGAGTAACCGGACGGAACTTTGACACCATGCAAGCACCGCACGCTTCTGTTTTCTCGGCCTTGGACAGAGTGTAACACGCAGGGGGAAGGTACGTTCGTCCATTATCTGTTGTCGGTGCTAACTCAGGCCTGATGTCCATATCAGCCAAGTCAAGCCGTGCATTGACGCTGTCCTTTGTTTTATGAGGAATGTTCGGTAAGAGACCAATCAAGCTGTCACATACATTCTTTTCTACGTGCATGACGCCGATGCGATGTCGAACATCTAGGTACTTCCAATAAGGTAAGTCCCAAAATATTGATCTCTTCTTCCACTAGTGTTCTTCTCATGAGCCCTCAATTTACGCCCCTTCCGAGGATAACATCTAAATCCTTAACCATATCATAAACCTCGTTTCCCCTTAAATGCCTTGGAGCTGAACCGTCTTCCTTCTCTCCATCAAATTGTTTCTTCATCTTGCGGTATGGGTGAGCCCTCCAAGGAACCGCGGTGACGCATGTAGACAGCTTTGCGTGAGTGTCTCACCACACACTCTCGGTACCATCTAAACAAGGTACAAGCTGCACCTTTAGTACTCTGTCCGATAGGTTACCAAGGCGGGATAATCATTTATGGTGCAGAACAATAAGGTGCGCAAAGTGAAGTTCTCTCGCTTGTATGCAT
Organism: Dendrocalamus sinicus; assembly: GCA_036346575.1. NCBI lineage: Eukaryota > Viridiplantae > Streptophyta > Magnoliopsida > Poales > Poaceae > Dendrocalamus > Dendrocalamus sinicus. Next base: position 8,952,084 of record CM070670.1, read on the forward strand.
CCCATACCTGCACTCTTCGCTCCACAAGATTTTTAGATCTTCCACCAATGGTGCTAGGTACACATCGATATCATTCCCGGTTGCTTGGCCCTTGGATAAGTATCGACAACAAGATATACTTTCGCTTCATACACAACCAAGGAGGAAGGTTATACATGCAGAGAGTCACGGGCCATGTGCTATGTCCGCTGCTCATGCTACGAAAGGATTCATTCCATCTGCACTCACCCAAACCTAATATTCCTTGGTTCTGCATCAAGTCCGCAAAACTCCTATCGATGTTTCTCCACCGCGTAATCCGCAAGGTGTCTTAGCATTCCATCCTTCTTCCGCTCCTCCGAGTGCCAACGCAGAGTTTTGCCTCCTTTGGATTTGCAAAAACCTTTTCAAACGGGAATTATAGGAAAATACCATGCCACCTTAGCAGCGGTCCTTTCTTCGCCTCTGCTCCTCGCTGTCATCCGATTGATTGTTACGCTTGTATCGGGATGCGTTGCACACCGGACATACATGCATGTCTCGCATACTCTTTACGGTAGAGGATACGATCGTTCGGACATGCATGCATTCTTTCTATTTCCATTCCCAATGGACAAAGAACCTTCTTGGCTTTATACGTGGTTTTAGGCAACTCATTTCTCCGAAGCATGTCGGCTAAAAGACCTAGCAGTTGCTGTGAAACTCTTGTCGGACCAACCGCTGCTTGCCTTCAATTTCAACAGCTCAAGCACGCCGACAACCGCGTGTACTTTGACCGCAGCACGTGAACAAAGGTTTCTCCGAGTCCTCCATCAAGCCCCGAATTTAACATACTCTCTCATCATAGTTCTCTTCTACATCGCTAAGCATCTCGATCCAGTTGTCGCTGCAACCTATCTGAATCGCACAACAATCGACATCATCCGCAAAGATATCATTCACTTCACCGCGATGTCGTCCGCGGTATTTCATTCACTTCACCGGCGATGTCATCCGCGGCATTTCATTAATTCACCGCAATATCATCCGCGGCATATGATCGTTGACTTCGCCATGACCGGTCCAACACGTATAACCCTTTTTGAAACCCCTCCAATCAAGTGCGCTTCAATTTGCCCTCGGTTCTTAAACATCTTTAAATTCTCGCAGTCAGTGCATGGACAATACATATATTCCACCCCCTTATTCAACATATCCTCCTCGGCAGCTCTTGTAAAATCAGACACGCCATTAATGTACTCTTCACTCACACTACTAGCGGCATACATCCAGCTTCGGTCCTACGTTACGTATATATATAACAACTTAGTATTACAAATTAAATTAACTAATTATTACTACATATATATCGCCACATGTATTATATTGAGGCTTATTAATTTGCTAGCTCAATTCATATTATAAACACAACAACTATTATTGCAAACTATCTTCAATTAATAACACTCACCAATTACTTATATCTAGAGCATGAAATTCATTACTAACCAAATCTAGAGCAAATTTGTAATGCATGCAAAGAAAAAATGAAATTCATTACTAACCATATCTAGAGCAACCGGAAAATATAAGTAGCCTCAAAGCTCAATATCCGCCTCCTCCCACCAAATTAAGTGGCTCAAATCGCCAAGCTTGCCTCCAGAGCGAAAGAGTAAAGCAACCACTAGATTGTGGATCGAAATGAAGACAGATGCGATCCGAGCAAAGCAATAAATGCCTTAGCCATTATCACGAGCGGTTTTAACTAAAACTGTCAGGAATTATCACTGACGGTTTTAATAATAAACCGCTCAGTGATAATTAACTTATCACAGACGGTTTTTTATTAAAACCGCTCAGTGATAATCTGGGATTATCACGAGCGGTTTTTAATACGCACTGCCTGTGATACTTAGGTAATAACCGCTGTGATAATCCATTTTCCCGCCACAAATACCACAGACGGCCTCCTAATTACAACCGTCTGTAATAGTGTTCATCAGAGACGGTTTCACAAAATCGTCTGTGATGAGGCGTCTCCTATGAGGCTTTCTGTAGTAGTGTTATAAATATAAACCAGCGGAATTTTCTAAGAAAACCACAAACTCTTGAATATTTCAGCCTGAGAGGGGATTGTCACATCACCTACAATTCGTGGTTATTTCAAGACATGAATATGTGACATGGATTACGGCTTTATACTATTGTAATCCAAGCTTTAATTTCCTGCAATGGTAATATAATATCCATCACATCCTCTTCTAAAAAAAAGGGGTTGTCTGTTGCACAATTGCCTAAAATTTTTTTAAATCTCAGTCAGTCCATTGGATCAGCATCCAGTGGTTCTTGTTATCTGATTCAGATGTTGTTTTGTTTTCAGTTGTTGGGCTGCATTTCATGCAAATCGGGCGAGCGCATACCTGTTGCCATCCTATTAAGGGCCTGCTTGCTTGCCCATTTATGCTTTCGGCTTGTTAACGGGCCTTATATAAACAGAAAACAAAACTAATAGCAAGACAAAACACATGAACGTAGACTAGTTTTAACAAGCCGATCTCAAAATTTTTAACTAGTACTGACCCACATGAAAAACATGTCCTTACCCATCTCTCAACATCTCTACTTCTTAAAAACACGAGTTGGTGGTCGTCGGTGTGTTCTCCCCTCCTCTCTTTATAGCTATCTAATTTGATCTGGACCATCCGTCTCTCTCATCTCCTCTCTCTCTCTCTCTCTCACGATCCAACCGCCCCCTCCACTTTCCTCACCTTCTTGCGCATTCTGGCCACCCCTTTATCCTTCTCTCTCTGTCGCTTGCTCTCCAAACCAAGTGATGGCCTCTCTCGCTCGCTCTCTAGATCGATCAGGCGCCACCGCCAGATCTGCAGCCCCCCGGTGGCCTCCACTGCCACCGATGGCCTCCATCGGCTCACCTCAGCCCCCTCTACTCACTCCGCCCACACGCTCGCACCTACGCCGGCCCAAATCGTGCCATCACCAAGCCCCTCATCACCAGCATAATTCGCTAGATCTAGCTACCTCCGTCGCTGCCGGCCACCTCCTCATCGTTCTCTTGCTTCCCTCTATCTTCTACCACCCGTGGCTAGCCTCGTGGCCTTCCCTAGCGTCATTGCCGCTGAGGGCTAGCTGTCTACCACAGAATCTGCTAGCTTGGTCGGTGTCTTCCTGACAGCGCAAGGTCTCCCACGCATGCAGCCACCCCCTCCCTCGCTACCACTTCCACCGACTAGATCTAGCCACCCCTTCCCCGCCATCGTTAGTGTGTTAGTGTTTTACTATTCAATTCATCAAACTCTGTATGAAAATGAATTTAAATTTTGAGCACATTGGGTAAATCATTCCTTCAAGTAGAAATTCGGCACCTTTCAAATCTTGTTATAGCAAAGGAATGACCATTACAATTGTTTTTATCGATTTCATTTCATCATTCTATATGCTAATTCTGTGGCATATGCTATCAGGTTGCTGGTTATGCTGTTGGTGGTGGCCATGTTTTGCACAATTGCAGCTGACAACGCAATATTTGGGCAGACAGGTCCTAAGGTGATTTTTTGGCCTACTTTGTTTCTTATCTTCTTGGTGTGTGGTTTGCAGATGCCACAGTGGACATTACGTTCTATGTTATATTGTTACCAATTTTATATGTATAACTTCACTACTACGATACCCTATCACGCATAATTCGAACCGCATCACAGACGGTTCTCGAATCATCATCACGCACGGTTCTGAACCGCCGATTTTAGGTGTCAGTGATAATAGGTGGTTATCACAGACGGCTTTTGAGCCGTCTGTGATAACTCACGTTACAGACGGTTTGTTATACAAAACCGTCTGTGATACGCGACTATCACAGACGGTTTTGTATAACAAACTGTCTGTGTTACTGGACTATCACAGACAGTTTTGTATAACAAACCGTCTGTGATAGTCGAGTATCGCAGATGGTTTTTTTATAACAAACCGTCTGTGATAGTCGAGTATCGCAGACGGTTAATAACAAAGACCGTCTGTGATATGAATAATATCACAGACGGTTGGAATAAAAACCGTCTGTGATATTGTGTATATCACAGACGGTTAATAACAACGACCGTCTGTGATATCGTTAATATCACAGATGACTCATTCTTTGGAACCGTCTGTGATACATATCACAGACGGCTTTTAACAACGAACCGTCTGTGATAGCAATTGCAACAGCCATTTTATTTGACGTTTTTTGGCTAGCCTCAGGTTATGCTAGCCATGCCCTCTGAAAGCAAGCAAGCAGATTACATATAAATCACAGATAAGTTAATTGCAACTCAGATGAAACGGCAAGCAAATCACATACATATATAGAATGAAAATCGTTACACAAATCTGACAAATGAATTAAGTTGAATGAATTGTTTGTACAATTGATTCCAATGTTTCAACATCTAATTATCTCCATTGGCGGGGTGGAACTCTCCAGCCTTGTTTATGACCTCTGCTACTAAGAATTCAGAGAGGTTTCCACGAATTTCGATGAGTTGGTCAAGATCATATGTACTTTTGTCGAAGTCCACCCGCTGTCGCTAGAAGCAATGTTAAGTCATTAATTAGCATGTGTATAAATATATATACATATATATAATTAGAAAATAATAATTATTGGAAGGGCATGACAAACCTCTGGATCATTGATCTTAGCATCCATGATTTTCTACATATGGCGGCAAACGTAGAATCCACATACGTTGCCCTGTAGCTGCTGGTGGCACTGCAAAAATAGAATTACATACAGAGGTATTGTCAATTCTGGAGGCATTATAACAAAGTGTGATATAGAATTGTTGTGTTGTAGCAGGTACCGAAAATCACGTGTTGTATCGCAGCGTGTCACTGGATTCGTTGTGTCTTCCTCCTTGTGCAACATAAGCGGTAAACGACCTACGTGATTCAAAAAAGTTAGCTTCGGCCATTGCAAACAAAGGAAATATTAAAAGAGTTATGTATGGAGGAAATGAGTTTACCTGTTAATTACTTCTTACACACGACTGAAGTCATGGTTGCTCGTAAGTAGGGAATCAAGGTATATTACCTTGCTCCACTTTGGTACAATCAAAATCCAGTGATGCCTAGTCATGTGTGTCGCCATAGTGATTAATCCTAAGTTCATGCTGCATGTAAAGTACAAATGAAACATGTGTGGCAACTAGTGAAGCACTTACCCTTGGTTGAAGGGTACCATGATGTACTCCTTATCAATGTGAGCAATCAATCCCTTCGTTATGTAACCTTGCACGAAAGATGCATTTTCGTTGATAGATTGCTCGGAGACCAAGTGAGGGTCGAGGAAACCCACCGGTTGTCACGATTGCCGAACTTGTTGGATCATGTATCTATACATAAGGAATTAGTAATGACATTTATCGGTATAACATGAATATAGATCTTCATTATATAGTACACTTACAGTGTCCAGCATCGTAGAAGTGAGGCGTCGAGTTCGTCGAGATTGAATAGTAAGAATAAGTCTTCGAATGTCACGACGATGTAGCCCGAGTCATGGAGGAAATGCGTCTCCTTATATTTCAGAGTGAATGCACTCTGTCGGTTTGGCTTCATGTTGGACTTCTCCATGTACCAGGTCTGCAATGTATTGCAAACCAAACCGAGCCGGGGTAATTGTGACTCGGGCACCAACGACACTTCTAGAATGAACTTCCATGGCCCGGGACGCGGCTTAATTTTCTTCGCATGAGCCTTGGAGGCCTTAGAGCCTCGCTTAGGATACGCTGGTGGCGTCTCGGCGGAGCCGATGCAATGAACTTCACCGGATTTGGAGGTGGAGGTGGTGCCACCGAGCCAATGTGACAGTCCAGCGACGCCCTCTTGGGCCACCGGATGTGGAGATTGTGGCACGGACAAGTCGAGAGCGATGTCCTCTTGGGCCATCAATGAATGTGTGGGCGGCATCCCTAATGTCTTAATCTCTTCGCTTGGGGGCTTCTCAAGAGGGACGGTCTTAAAATATCATTAATTATGTCCACTGACCTTTATGAAACCGGTGCCTACTTGTACACCGTGCACCAAATGCCCCCGGCAGCAATGGATACGCCATGCCGTGTAACATCCTGAATTTCAGAGTCTTTTTGAAGTTTTCAAAATAAAATACACCATTTGTATTTTTTTCCAGAATTAATTAAAGCTTAAAAGGAATTTTCAGAATTTATTTGGATTTAATATGATTAAATTAAACATTAACATTTGCCAAGTTATTTTATTTGAGTTCCTTGAGTCTCAAGGATTTTTCTGGAATTTTTCTTGGAGTTTTTCGGGGTTATTTGCTATTTTCTAGAGCTCAAAATGAATTATTCGAATTTCTGGAAAAAGAAAAGAAAAAGAAAATCCCGAACCGGCCGGTGGGCCAAAACCCACCGAACCGCCCACCTGCGCTCGCCGCCACGCGGCGCGCATCGCGCTTCGGCGCGCCGCTTTGAGCGCCTCGATGGCCGACACGCGCCGCCCACCCGTCCGCCGCCGCCGCGCTGCGCGCATCGCCGCCGCCGCTCTCGCGCCATCGGCTGTGTGGGGCCCACCTGCCGAGACCGTATCCAGCGCGCTCGCTAACCCTAACCCTAACCCGCCGCCGCGGTATTTAATGGCTCGACCGAGGTTCGCCACTCGCCGCCGCCTTCACCGGAGCTTCGCCGCCATCGCCTCCGTGCCGGTGAGACCGTCGCCGGCGATCCGCTGCGCCACCGTCCGCCGCCGCCGCGCCGTCGCCGACGCCGCCGGTGAGCCCTGCCGCCGCCGGTCACCTCGTCGGCGGACCCGCCGCCGTCCGAGCCTCACCGCCGTAACCGCCGCCGCGCCGCCTCGCCCGCTTCGCCCCGGCGCGCGCTCGCGCGCGCGCCGCCGCAGCAGCGCGCCGCGCGCTGCCGGCGATCCACCGCCGCCCGCCCGAGCCGCTTGATCCCGCCGCCTGCGTTCAGATCTGGGCCGACGCCCGATGCGCCCACGCCGCACCGCAGCCCGTCCGATCTAACCCCGCCACAAGACGCTGAGCCGCCACGCCACTTAGCCACGCAAGCCGGCCACGCCACCCCTAGGGCATGCGTGTCCGCCCGTCGCCGCCGCGTCATTGCCCCGCCGCGCCTCTGTCGATCAGCCGCCTTTGCTCCGTGCGCCGGTTCCACCGTAGACTCAGCTTCCCGTGCGCCCGGTCCACAGCACAGTGCAATTTCTTAATTTCCCCGATTTTCCTTTAGATCCAATTTTCCAAGAGTCCGTTCTCCTCGCCCTAGCTCCGATTGACCGATTCTTTTCCTAAATTCATCTAAAATTGAGCTCTATCTTTTGGTTCAGGTTTTAGAATTTTTGGAGTTCATTTGAATTTTTATTTGAATTTATTTTGTCTCTTTGTTTCGCTTTTCTCTCGTTAGATCACGCGTTCGAGGAGCCGCCGATTTGAAGATCAAGAGCCGCCACCGAGCAAGGCCAAGGCAAGTCGTGTCCTTTGATCATGTTGAACCCAGTTTGCAATCTATTATTTAAATATTTTGTTTTAAATTACATTGCATCGCTACTTTTATACAAACCTTGTAATTGGTAGTTATCACCTCAATTGAGTATTTCCTCCTTGTTAAAATTGAATGCCATGCTGCCATTGTCACCATAGGTTGGGAAACTTACTAGTGATGCTATGTTACGATCACAATTGGGATGGTACGATTAGTATGCTTAGCCATGCTTTTAGTATCGTTTGGATTCATCATCACATGTGATTAATTAATTTGACTTAATGATATATTGAATCGTGGTTGGTGCCACTATTATAAAATTTGTGCCGTGACGTTGGTGCGTCATTGGCGATGGTTGCACAAAATTGGTTTTCACTCGGGCGAATGATCGTGCAGTAAAGGGGAAAGTGTTGGAGCACTTCGAGGGATGTGGTAGTCTCGCCCGAGAACACTTAAGGACTTAACTTTGTGCGCCATTGATCTGAGCTTTACCATGCAAACCACATGTCTGGTATGGGACAGACCTGGCTGATTAATTTGGGATGTTTCAATTTCAATCTCGCTGGGATGAACATGGTTGCTGATTTCCATGAGGCGCAAGGGGGGGTGTGATGCGAAACCCTAGTGGGCGGGATTGAGTTGGAATTGAACATTGTAAAGGCTTTGTTGTGATTGTCTTTAACGTGAGGATTATCACATCGTGTGGGTACAGCAGTGCGACTCTGCAGAGTGTAAAACTATTCGAATAGCCGCGTCCTCGGTCATGGACAATGCTCGGTGATTTCACACGAGGTATAGTTACTCTTGGAAAACTTTGTAGCTGGTCAGTGGATAGTTAATTCACTGTTGGTTTGGCTTGTGGATGGGATGTCCATGAGTGGGTTGGTTTGGCTTGTGGATGGGAGGTCCATAAGTAGTTTACTTCTATCCCTTTGATTATTATTCATTATTGTTTTATTTGCTTTTCACCTTCAATCTATTTATGGTAATTTCAAATATTGTTTATGCAAATTAACCTTTCAGCCTTCCATTGGTAAGCCTTGCATACTATATTGCATCATTTGTTACAAACGGCTTCCTGAGTACCAATGTACTCACGGCTTTACGCCTATGTTGCTCGATTGAGGATGAGGAGTACTACCAGCAGGAGGTTCCAGAGGAGAGTGCTTGACGACTCACGCTGCTCTAGGCTTCGCCCCACTCGATTGCCCGTGGGCATGTCGATTGGCCACTACGCTTCATTTTGGATTTTCCACGCTAAATTTTGTTAAGCCCCTAAGGCTATTGAGATTGAAAGCTTGACCATAAGGTCTCACTTTTGGATATTGATTAATAATTTGAGTTTCCCTTATTTAATATCGTGATTGTGGTGATGTTTACCTCTATGTTTGATCAGTGCACTAGCGTGATCCTCGACTAGTGCAAGATACACAGAGAGTCCTGATTTGCATATTCGGTCTCGACAGAGATGGTATCGAGCCAAATCGATCGCAGATCAAAGCCCTAGTTAAAGTGGTCGAATTAGAACAAATTTCAAAACCTATTTTCTAAATCAAACAAACTAAATTTGATGAATAGTAATATCTATACCTTCTCATCTTCTCTCCAGAAATTCTGCCCTTACCCCATTCTCTCACGATTTATTTTTGTAAATTGTATACTGACCTTTCCCCTTGTAAAATGCATTAGATGTCTCAAGCTTCATTCAACTGGGCGGGAGGTTGGAGAGCCCTTCTCCGTGTTCTGTTGCGAGGCCTCGGATTGAAGAGAACGCCCGTCTACTTCACCAAGGATGAGAAAGATGGAGGGCAATGTATTGGAAGCATCACCAGGTTGTACTTCACCACGAGAGTCGGCAAGCAGATTCTACATCATAGTTTCAAGGGCACTGGATCTCACGGAGGATGTTCCGCATAAGCAAACAGACACGAAGCCATCCGACGCCTTTGCAAACTATACAAGATCAACATGGCGGACTTATTCGAGGTTCAAGAAGCAATATGAAGACACCTCGCTTGCGAGCGCTAGGGAGGAGCCTCGACCACGCCTGCAAGACTCTACCGACGCCTACACCGCCGAGCCCGAGGTGGGACGACGACACGGAGACCGTCAGTCGTACCTTCGACGCTTCACCCCGCCCCGCCAGAGAGCAGACGCCGCCGGAGTCGCCGCCAGTCCGCAACTCGTGGGTCTTCTATAGGGATGCGGAGGATGAGGATAGCGAACCCTATCTGCTGTGCTCAGTGGGAGCCACTAGATTAGGAGTACGAGTAGAGCGTTGGATTTTATTTGCAGTTGTTTGGGATGTGGGCTGTAAATCTTGCTTTTAAAAGCATTATATTGCAATCATGTCCATCTTTTAATGGAGTTATCTTTTGCCAGTTTTGTTGTTAGCCTTTCGGGCTAAGTGTTTGCTTAGTTTAGGTTGCCATTAGTTATCCCCCTTAGACGAGTTTACCGCTTACCTTTGCTTTTCCCTCTTATCTATTGAGCCCTCAGAATGTCAGTTCTCAGTAAATGGTCTTTCTTTTCAGAGCAGCTGCAAGATGGTTGAAACCAGGAACTCCGCAGTCGTGGCGCACAAACCGTAATCCAGGAACAGCCCACTCACCACCCCAGCGATTCCGCCGACCACGGACCCGCTCTCGCCTTCGATGGCCTGACTCGATGATGCAAGCAATGATGCAATATGAACAATATGGCTCAGCGTCACAAGACCTGTGGGTAGCAGCACCTCGTGTCACTCACCATCAGTCCCGCTGCGAGTTTATGAGGACGAGGCCGCCTACCTACTCTAGTTCTTCGAGCCTTTGAGGCAGACGATCGGATCCGCTCAAGAGAGAAAAGCTGAACTTGGCCCAGCACACACAGGAGAGAGTCCAGTATGCAAGACACCGGCTAGAGGGACTGCAGCAGAGTGGTGGGAGAACTCCGTGACGCCCACGAGGACCGTGACAAAGATTAGTTGGGATGAGTTCCACACCGCCACACGCCCATGTCCCGGATAGGGTGATGGACATGAAGAAGGAGGAGTTCCGTGAGTTGCGCAGAAGAACATGTCGGTGAGTGAATACCTCAATAAATTCACTCACTAGCTCGCTATGCACCCGAGGACGTAGCCACGATGAAGCCCGTCGAAGAGGTTCGGAAAGGCTTGAACCTGTGATTGAAGGTGCAGGTCGTGGGCAACGACTATGCCAGCTTTCAGCAGATGGTGGATAAGGTCATCCTAATTGAGGATATCCGCGAGCTCGAGGAGTCTCGCAAGAGGAGGATGGCTCAGCAGGATTACGCCTCACGGCACTCGAGGCGCGTTTCAGACTTACCACCCACTCGAGTGCCTCAAGCGGCCACAAGCAGCAGCAGCAGCAGCAGCAGCAGATCTTGAGACCGGCCCCAGCGCCACGTCCCCAGCAGACAGGGCAGAGACCCGGTGGATCTGGTGGTCAGCAGCAAAGGAACGCCAATCCAGCAGCGTCTGTTACTTGCTACAAGTGCCATGAGCCAGACACTATGCTAGCAAGTGCCCCTGCAGGCGAGGCCCCACTCGGTTCGCCGACTTGGGAGCCACACCAGGACGAACACCTAACCCCGGAGCAGGGCGTGGAGCACCCCAGGCGCCAGTCAGTCAAGACGACTCGCAGGTGGTGAGAGGTCAGGTGAACCACGTCACTGCAGAGGAGGCCCAGGCAGCACCAGATGTCGTGATCAGTAAGTTCCCAGTCCATTCAGTATCTGCCACAGTCTTATTTGATTCTAGAGCTTCCCATTCGTTTGTTTCTCGGAGTTTTGCCCTAAAGCATCAGTTGAAAATTGTTACTCTGGGATCTATTCATTTGATCCAATCCCCCGGTGCGGAGTTGAGCACCAACCTAGGCTGTCCCGGAGTTCAGATAGACATCCAGGGAGTTGAGTTCAGAGCGGACTTGATTATCTTGGATATCCAGTCCCTAGATGTGATCTTGGGTATGGATTGGCTCAAGAAGCACCAGGCAATTCTGTATTGTGGGAGCAGAGCAGTGACCTTGACCAGCTCCGATGGGAAGAAAGTGCAGTTTTCAGCTAGTACGAGTCAGCCAGAGCAGGTAATGGTCTGTCAGATCAAGGGATTTCAGTTGGAGGATGTGCCAATTGTCAGGGAGTACCCCGATGTGTTTCCAGATGACCTTCCAGGGATGCCACCAGCGCGAGAAGTTGAGTTTCTGATCGAGTTGGTACCCGGTACCTCTCCGATATCCAAAAGACCCTATAGGATGCCAGCAAATGAGTTAGCAGAACTCAAGAAGCATATTCAGGAGCTTTTGGACAAAGGTTATGTCAGGCCCAGTTCATCCCCGTGGGGAGCGCCAGTCTTGTTCGTGAAAAAGAAGGATGGCAGTCAGCGCATGTGCGTGGACTACCGAGCACTTAATGAGGTCACCATTAAGAACAAGTACCCTTTGCCCAGGATCGATGATTTGTTTGATCAGCTCAAGGGAGCAGGAGTTTTCTCCAAGATTGACTTGAGGTCAGGTTACCATCAGATGAGGATTCGACAGGTGGACATACCTAAGACAGAATTTTCGACTCGTTACGGTTTGTACGAGTTCACAGTGATGTCTTTTGGTTTGACCAATGCTCTAGCCTATTTTATGTACCTGATGAATAAGGTGTTCATGGAGTATTTGGATAAGTTTGTCGTTGTGTTCATTGACGACATTCTGATCTACTCCAAGGATGAGAGAGAGCATGAGGAACACACGAGGATGGTATTGCGTAAATTAAGGGACCATCGGTTGTATGCCAAGTTTAGCAAATGTGAGTTCGGATGAAGGAAGTCGCCTTCCTAGGCCATGTGATGTCCGCAAAGGGAGTTGCCGTTGACCCGGAAAGGTCAAGGATGTTTTGATTGGCGATCACCTTCTTGGTGACTCAGTCGAGTTTTCTGGTATGGCTGGTTATTACCGTCTGTTTCATCGAGGGATTTTCCAGTGTAGCCAAGCCACTTACCCAATTGCTCAAAAGGAAAAGAAATATGTTTGGGCCCGAAAGTGCGAAAAGCTTTCAGAAGTTGAAGGAGAGTTTGACCACAGCCCCAGTGCTAGTATTGCCAGATTTAAACAAGGATTTTGAGATTTATTGCGATGCTTCACGCAAGGGTTTGGGTTGTGTACTGATGCAGGAAAAGAGAGTGGTAGCGTATGCCTCACGACAGTTGAGACCGCATGAGGAGAATTACCCTACCCCGACTTAGAGCTAGCAGCCGTAGTGCATGCTTTGAAAATTTGGAGGCACTATCTCTTGGGTAATAGATGTGAGATTTACACGGATCACAAGAGCTTGAAATACATCTTTACCCAGTCCGAGCTTAACCTCAGGCAGAGGAGGTGGTTGGAGTTGATAAAGGATTATGATGTCGGAATCCATTATCACCCAGGGAAGGCCAATGTAGTCGCAGATGCTCTGAGCAGAAAGGTTTATTGTAATTCAGTGATGGTTCAGGAGAGTCAGCCAGCTTTGCATGAGGAATTCCAAAGGCTCAGTTTGGAATTGGTTGAGGAAGGATTTTGGCAGCAATGGAGTTGCGACCTACTTTGGATGGTCGATTCGTCGAGCTCGCATGGATGATGAGGCATTTCAGCGTATCGCATGCAGTATGAGTGAAGGAAAAGAGTCGGGATTTTCAGAGGATGCCCAAGAAACCCCGTGGTTCAAGCAACGCTTTGTGTGTGCCCAATAAGAAGGAGCTAAAGGATCTCATTGCTAAAAGAAGCTCATGAGTCGTTGTACTCGATACATCCCGGCAGTACCAAGATGTACCAGACATTAAAGAAAAATATTGGTGGCCTAGTATGAAACGTGAGATTGCCGAGTATGTGGCACTTTGTGATGTCTGCGAGAGTTAAGGCGAACATCGAGGCGGCAGAGTTTGCTCCACCGTTGAAAATCCCTGAGTGGAAATGGGAAGAGATTGGTATGGACTTCATAGTCGGTCTGCCTAAGACCAAAGAGGGCTATGATTCGATTTGGGTCATCGTGGACCGATTGACCAAGGTTGCTCACTTCATTCCAGTAAAGACAACCTACACCGGTGACAGATTGGCAGAGTTGTATATGTCAAGAATCGTTAGTTTGCATGGAGTGCCCAAGAAAATAGTGTCAGATCGAGGGTCCCAATTCACTTCTCGATTTTGGGGTAGTTTCCATGAGGTTATGGGAACGCACCTGAATTTCAGTACCGCATACCATCCCCAGACAGATGGTCAGACAGAGCGAGTCAATCAGATTCTTGAAGATATGTTGAGAGCATGTGTGCTAGATCATGGACCTAAGTGGGACAAATTGTTTGCCTTTTGCGAGTTTTCCTACAACAATAGTTATCGTGCAAGTTTGCAGATGTCACCATTTGAAGCACTCTATGGCAGAAATGCAGGACCCTCTCAATTGGAAAGAGACAGGGAAGGTCGGTGTTTGGTCCAGATTGTCTAAAAGAGGCCGAGGACAAGGTCCGTTTGATTCAGAGAGGTTGAGGATCGCCTGTGCCAGGCAAAAGAGCTATGCGGATACTAGACGCCGAGAGCCGAGTTTTGAGCCGATGATTTTGTGTATCTCAGATCACACCATTCAAAGGTGTGAAGAGGTTTCAGCAAAAGGGAAGCTTGCACCAAGGTATGTCGGTCCGTTCGAGTTCAAACGCAGGGAGAGGTTGCTTATCAATTGGAGCTACTGCGACCTTGATGGGGTACATGATGTTTTCCATGTGTCCCACCAAGAAGTGTTTGAGAGTGCGAGGAGGTCTGTACAGTTGAGGCAATTGATCTTCGTGAAGATCTGTCCTATAAAGAGCGTCTGTCAAGATTTGGACGTGTCGAGCGAGTCCCGGAACAAAGTTGTTCGCTTTTGCAAAGTTCGGTGGAGCAACCACTCAGGAGGAAGCCACTTGGGAGCGCGAAGAGGATCTCAAGGCGAGTTTCGAACCTATTCTAGTAGTGAGCCGGATCTCGGGGTCGAGATCCCGTTTAAGGGGGTAAGGTTTGTAACATCCTGAATTTCAGAGTCTTTTTGAAGTTTTCAAAATAAAATACACCATTTGTATTTTTTCCAGAATTAATTAAAGCTTAAAAGGAATTTTCAGAATTTATTTGGATTTAATATGATTAAATTAAACATTAACATTTGCCAAGTTATTTTATTTGAGTTCCTTGAGTCTCAAGGATTTTTCTGGAATTTTTCTTGGAGTTTTTCGGGGTTATTTGCTATTTTCTAGAGCTCAAAATGAATTATTCGAATTTCTGGAAAAAGAAAAGAAAAGAAAATCTGAACCGCCGGTGGGCCGAAACCCACCGAACCGCCCAGCGCGCCGCCGCGCCGCGGCGCGCATCGCGCTTCGGCCGCGCCGCTTGAGCGCCCGATGGCGACACGCGCCGCCATCGGGCCCGCCGCCGCCGCGCGCGCGCGCATCGCCGCCGCCGCTCTCGCGCACCGGCAGTGGGGCCACTGTCGCCGCTGCACCCAGCGCGCGCTAACCTAACCCTAACCCGCCGCCGCGGTATTTAATGGCTCGACCCCGAGGTTCGCCGCCGCCGCCGCGGCGCCGCGCTCGCCGTCGTCGTGCGCCCTCGCGCGCCGCCGCCGGGAGCTTCACCGCTGCCGCGCCTCATGCCGGTGAGACCTGTCGCCGCCAGATCCGCTCGCGCCACCGTCCGCTGCCGCCGCTGTCGTCGGCGTCGCCGGTGAGCCCTGCCGCCGCCGGTCACCTCGTCGGCCGGACCGCCCGCCGTCCGAGCCTCGCCGGCGAACCGCCGCCGCGCCGCGCGCCTCGCCCGCTTCGCCCCGGCCGCGCGCGCTCGCGCGGCGCTTCACGCAGCGCGCCGCCACGCGCGTCGGCGATCCACCGCCGTCCGCCGAGCCGCTTGATCCCGCCGCCGTTCAGATCTGGGCCGACGGCCGGATGCGTCCACGCCCTCGCACCGCAACCGTCCGATCTAACCCCGCCGCCGCACGCCGAGCCGCCACGCCAGCCTAGCCACGCAAGCCGGCCACGTCATCCCTAGGGCTTGCGTGTCCGCCCCGTCAGCCGCCGCGTCACCCGCCGCGCCTCGCCTCTGTCGATCGGCCGCCTTTATTCCGTCGCCGGTTCCACCGTAGACTCAGCTTCCCGTGCGCCCGGTCCACAGCATAGTGCAATTTCTTAATTTCCCCGATTTTCCTTTAGATCCAATTTTCCAAGAGCCCGTTCTCCCTCGTCCTAGCTCCGATTGACCCGATTCTTTTTCCTAAATTCATCTAAAATTGAGCTCTATCTTTTGGTTCAGGTTTTAGAATTTTTGGAGTTCATTTGAATTTTTTATTTGAATTTATTTTGTCTCTTTGTTTCGTTTTCTCTCTCGTTAGATCACGCGTTCGAGGGAGCCGCCGTCAGATTTGAAGATCAAGAGCCGTCAGCTGAGCAAGGCCAAGGCAAGTCGTGTCCTTTGATCATGTTGAACCCAGTTTGCAATCTATTATTTAAATATTTTGTTTTAAATTACATTGCATCGCTACTTTTATACAAACCTTGTAATTGGTAGTTATCACCTCAATTGAGTATTTCCCTCCTTGTTAAAATTGAATGCCATGCTGCCATTGTCACCATAGGTTGGGAAACTTACTAGTGATGCTATGTTACGATCACAATTGGGATGGTACGATTAGTATGCTTAGCCATGCTTTTAGTATCGTTTGGATTCATCATCACATGTGATTAATTAATTTGACTTAATGATATATTGAATCGTGGTTGGTGCCACTGTTATAAAATTTGTGCCGTGACATTGGTGCGTCATTGGCGATGGTTGCACAAAATTGGTTTTCACTCGGGCGAATGATCGTGCAGTAAAGGGGAAAGTGTTGGAGCACTTCGAGGGATGTGGTAGTCTCGCCCGAGAGCACTTAAGGACTTAACTTTGTGCGCCATTGACCTGAGCTTTACCGTGCAAACCACATGTCTGGTATGGGACAGACCTGGCTGATTAATTTGGGATGTTTCAATTTCAATCTCGCTGGGATGAACATGGTTGCTGATTTCCATGAGGCGCAAGGGGGGGTGTGATGCGAAACCCTAGTGGGCGGGATTGGGTTGGAATTGAACATTGTAAAGGCTTTGTTGTGATTGTCTTTAACGTGAGGATTATCACATCGTGTGGGTACAGTTGTGCGACCTCTGCAGAGTGTAAAACTATTCGAATAGCCGCGTCCTCGGTCATGGACAATGCTCGGTGATTTCACACGAGGTATAGTTACTCTTGGAAAACTTTGTAGCTGGTCAGTGGATAGTTAATTCACTGTTGGTTTGGCTTGTGGATGGGATGTCCATGAGTGGGTTGGTTTGGCTTGTGGATGGGAGGTCCATAAGTAGTTTACTTCTATCCCTTTGATTATTATTCATTATTGTTTTATTTGCTTTTCACCTTCAATCTATTTATGGTAATTTCAAATATTGTTTATGCAAATTAACCTTTCAGCCTTCCATTGGTAAGCCTTGCATACTATATTGCATCATTTGTTACAAACGGCTTGCTGAGTACCAATGTACTCACGGCTTTACGCCTATGTTGCTCAGTTGAGGATGAGGAGTACTACCAGCAGGAGGTTCCAGGAGGAGAGTGCTTCGACGACTACGCGTTCTAGGCTTCGCTCCCCACTCGATTGCCCGTGGGCATGTCGATTGGCCACTACGTTTCATTTTGGATTTTCCGCTGCTAAATTTTGTTAAGCCCCTAAGGCTATTGAGATTGAAAGCTTGACCATAAGGTCTCACTTTTGGATATTGATTAATAATTTGAGTTTCCCTTATTTAATATCGTGATTGTGGTGATGTTTACCTCTATGTTTGACTGTGTGCACTAGCGTGATCCTGGACTAGTGCAGTATACACAGAGAGTCCGGATTTGCATATTCGGGTCTCGACATGCCGCGCCCAGCGTTAACGGGAATAGAGCCAACAAGCCTGACTCTAAGGATGCAAGGCGTGGGCTCCTACATAACGACACAAGATGAGTTAAGGCGTCCACCAGAGAGATCTATGTACCATTCTAAAGAGGTACATTACCTGAATGTCATTGATAGGTAAGTGGGTGTCGCTATGTTCAGTAGTTGGTGTGGACGCGCAGCTACTGCGACGTTGAAGGGGACTGGGTACCGCAGTACTAGGGGTGGGTTGCGA
This sequence comes from Dendrocalamus sinicus, assembly GCA_036346575.1. Taxonomy (NCBI): domain Eukaryota; kingdom Viridiplantae; phylum Streptophyta; class Magnoliopsida; order Poales; family Poaceae; genus Dendrocalamus; species Dendrocalamus sinicus. The sequence goes on from CM070670.1 coordinate 8,969,739, forward strand.
TTGGTTGCGGACTTGTCTCAGTTCTTCCCTCAATGAATCTATCTCTCCTCGAAGTGAGGCAGCCTGCTCTTGAAGTGAGGTAGATAGTTGTTCCTCAAGTTGAGCACGAAGCTCCTGTTTTATTTGTTCGTTGCAGTACGCCTTGGATCTCTTCCTACTCCTATATGTCTCGGAGTAATATGGAAATCCGTGCCTCCAAGATACATAAACCCCCATGCCTCGTGGGCGACCTGGGTGCTCTTTGTTTCCCAAGGCCTGTGATAGTAAATCTCTCTCCCTATATTCTTCAAATAAGCCACGAGAATATTCGGTAGTCAATGATTGCTGTAAGAGGCAATTAATCATGTTATTTTTGAACCCATGAAGTTCAAGAAGTGTTAACAACTATGTAGTTTAACATATTTTACCAGGCGTTGGGACACTCCTCATCTGTGGGGTTTTTGAAAGAGACACCCGAAGATGTGGTTGATGACCTCGCTCTCAACTAGTTTCGAGCGCGCTCGTTTGCAATCCCGGCAAATGGTGGGGAGGCCTCCGATTGGATTGTGACCTCGTCCTGCATCCTCCACTGCGGGATTTTACCCGCGTACCCAGTGGTGCCGAGCCTATGAGGGTGAGTGTTTTGTGACTGGAGAGCCTTGTGTGCCGCACTTTGTTCTTAAAATTCGGTCGTTGTCTTCATCTGCACAAAGGCCTCCCATGTTTCCGGTGACACGAAAGGATACTTCATGAAGGGCATGACATCCTTGGCCACATAATGCGTCACAAGATTGCTCTTAAAATTCTTCCATGCTTTTCCCATTGCGAGGAGCGTCTGTCGTTGCACGAGTCCCTGTACTTCTGCTGGGATCTTAAACGAATTTGTAATTTCCTCCCATAGCTGATTTTTGTGATCCTTTGTCAAATCTTTCTAGCTTGCTATGGTGATGGGGACCCGTTGCCTTCCTATTATCCTGCAGGTAGTCCGAAATGATGACGCTGCTTTCGTCGGTTCCAGAGGGACCCCATTCGGAGAGACCACCGTGATGGTCATTCGGCCCTCTGGCCTTTTTGATACTCCTCGGCCACGCTTAGTTTTCGCAATCTTGGGAGCGTGAGACCCAGATGACAACGACGAAGACTGTGTGGATGTCATCTCTCTTCTAAGAAAAAACTAACTGCAGTGAGCTATGGGCCTTCAAAATAGACTTTGTAGCTAATAAACAAAGTTCTATGAAGCAAATGACACAAACCAGTGTATCAAGTTCATTGAACAGGATACACTGGAGTGTGTCACTTGCTTCATGCCCTTTGACAAAGTTCTAACGATTGACTAACTGCAGTGAGCTATGGGCCTTCCAAATAGACCTTGTACCTAACAAGTGCATCATATATTATTGCTACAAGGTTCTATGAAGTGACTATAGTGAGCTAAACAAAGTTCTATGAAGCAAATGACACAAACCAGTGTATCCAGTTCATTGAACCGAATACTTTGGAATGTGTTACTTGCTTCATGCACTTTGAAGGTCTATGCGGCATATATTAAAAAAATTTGGACAACTGTGTGGACGTAGTGAGGTATGGGCTTAAACAAAGTTCTATGAAGCAAATGACGCAAACCAGTGCATCAAGTTCATTGAACAGGATACACTAGAGTGCGTCACTTGCTTCATGCCCTTTGACAAAGTTCTAACGATTGACTAATCAAGTGATCGCATCAACTGCAGTTGAGCTAAACAAGTGCAGATATATTATATGCTACAATTTAGCAAGCTAACATGTGAAGTATATATCATAAAGTACTAATAAAGCATATATCATAAAGCTAACATGTCAAGCATATAACATAAAATATATGTGAAGCATATATCATAAAGCTAACATGTCAAGCATATAACATAAAATACATGTGAAGCATATATCATAAAGCTAACATGTGAAGCATATAACATAAAATACATGTGAAGCATATATCATAAAACTAACATGTCAAGCATATATCGTAAAATACATGTCAAGCATATATCATAAAGCTAAAATGCAAGCATATATCATAAGTACTTCTCGGGAGGGAGCGGCATCGGGAGGAACCGGCGTCGGGAGGGACCGGCGGGGAACGGCGGCGGGAGGGACCAAAACCTAGCTAGCAGGGGCACTGGACAGTGGAGACTAGTGAGTGCCGACTCCGCAGACCTAGCAGCGGGAATTTATAGGGAAACTATCACAGACGGTTCCGTAAATGAACCGTCTGTGATAGTTATATCACATATGGTTCTATTTATAAAACCGTTTGTGATATCATGCTATCACATACGGTTATATTTATAGAACCGTCTGTGATATGCATATTATCACAGACGGTTTCTATTTATACAACCATCTGTGATATCACATTATCACAGACGGTTATATTTATAGAACCGTCTGTGATGTGTTATCACAGACGGTTTCTTCCAATAAACCGCATGTGATAGTTCAATATAAATACCAGCAGCTAGCTAGGTTCCTATGTCATTTTACAATACAATGGAACATAGATACATTTATGAAAAACGCAAGCATAACCATAAATATAACTATTTCTTAGTTCCTGAGTCATTTTACAATTACAATGGAACATAGTTACATTTATGAAAAACGCGAGCATAACCATAAATATAACTATTTCATAGTTACATTTATTACACTTGGCTATTTCATTTTAAATAAAGCCCTTCACGATGATCGACACGCATATAGCTTGATTCATCACCATGTTCTTCCTTGAGCCTGATGCCGTTACCGAATGGAGGCAAATCATCAAATTGATTGTACTCTTCCTTATCCACAACATTCCCAACCCCAACAATCCTTCTTTTTCCCTGAAGAACTACATGGCGCTTCTTATTTTCCGGGTCGGTTACATAAAATACTTGAACAACTTGCCTTGCGAGTACGAATGGTTCGTCTTTGTATCCTACACATTCGAGGTCCACGGTAGTGACGCCGTACTTGTGACCTTTACACCCCGTGGGAGTTGAACCCAACGGCACCGAAATAGAGGAATCTTGAAAATTACGTAGTAAAGCTCCCAAATCTCCTCTATAAGCCCGTAGTACGAGCTTCGACCAGCGGTACTGACGTGTGCATCATAGGCATCTATGCGGACACCTGAGTTCTGCACTGTGCTCTTTCTATCCTGATCTGTTGTATAAAATGTGTAGCCATTAATGTCGTATCCTTGCCATGTCACAATTGTAAATTTTTGCCCTTTTGCCAACTATTGTAGTGTTTCACTTGACGACCTCCTAGTCAATTGCGCCTTCATGCATTCGTTGAACTGACGGTTGAGTTGTCTCGTGGCCCAAACTTCTGACTAGCCTGCATTCTCCTGACGTAGCATGTCTTTGTGTTCTTCAATATATGGGGTCACTTCAGTCATGTGTTCTAAAACCATGAAATGGGCTTGAGCATACGTATTTTGATCCGGAGTTATTGCTTTCCTTCCGATAGTCCCGACACCATCTAGCTCCCTCGTGACGAGATAGAGGTACACCTATCGGCTCGACCTGAGCCATGTAGCCGATGCAGAATTCAATGACCTCTTCTGTTGTATAACCTTCGATGATGCTACCCTCCGATCGAGATCGACTGCGTACGTAGGACTTTAGAATTCCCATGTACCTCTCGAAAGGGTACATATGACGTAGAAACACGGGGCCGCATATTTTTATCTCTTTCACAAGGTGGACAATGAGATGGACCATGATATCAAAAAATGATGGAGGGAAATACATCTCTAGATGACATAGAGTTGTCACCACCTCGGTTTGCAGAGCATCTAGTCTATCGGGATCAATGACCTTCTGAGCAATTGCGTTGAAGAAATAACATAGCCTTATGATCGTCACTCGAACCTTGTTAGGCAAAATACTTCTAATTGCAACAGGTAGCATTTGTGTCATTAGCATATGACAGTCATGAGACTTCATGCCAATTAATTTCAAATGTTCCATGGAAACAAGTTTCTTCATGCTGGTAGAGTGACCGGATGGAACTTTCACACCATGTAAGGACTAGCACAGTTCAGTTCTCTCAGACTTAGACAAAGTGTAGCAAGCTGGGGGAAGGTACGTCCAGTCTTTATCGGTCTCTATCGGTGCTAACTCGGTTCTGATGTTCATAGCAACCAAGTCACGCTTTGCGTTAACACCATCCTTTGTTTTATCAGGAATGTTCAGTAAAAGACCAATCAAACTGTCACATACATTCTTCTCTACGTGCATGACATCGATGCAATTGCGAACTTCTAAGTGCTCCCAATAAGGCAAGTCCCAAAATATTGACCTCTTTTTCCACATGTTCTTCCTCAATTTACGTCCCTTTCCAAGCAGAACGTTTATATCCTTAACCATATCATACACCTCTTTCCCACTAAAATGTCTTGGTACTGAGTCAACCTCTTTTTTTCCATCAAATTGTTTCTTCATCTTGCGGTATGGGTGATACTTTGGAAGGAACCTACGGTGACGCATGTACACAGTTTTGCGCTAGTTGTTCAACCACACACTCTCGGTATAATCTAAGCAATGTGGACACGCTTTGGCTCCTTTTGTACTCAACCCTAACAGGTTACCAAGGGCAGGAAAATCATTAATGGTGCAGAACAACATGGCGCATAGAGTGAAGTTCTCTCATTTGTCCGCAACCCATACATGTACCCCTTCGTTCCACAGTATTGCAAGATCTTCCACCAATGGTGCTAGGAACACATCAATATCGTTGTCAGGTTGCTTCAGCCCTTGGATAAGTAGTGACATCAAAATATACTTCCGCTTCATACACAGCCAAGGAGAAAGGTTGTACATGCACAGAGTCACGGGACAGGTGCTATGTCGGCTGCTCATGTTACCAAAAGGATTCATTTCATCTGTACTCAACCCAAACCTTATATTTCTCGGTTCCATACCAAAATCTACAAACATCCTATCGATGTTCCTCCACTGGACAGAATTAGCAACATGTCTTATCATTCCGTCTTTCTTACGCTGCTCCCAGTGCCAACATATCAATCTTGCATCCTTGCGGTTTGCAAATAAACGCTCCAAACGGGGGATTACAGGAAGATACCATAACGCCTTAGCAGGAGGTACTTGCTTCACCTCGATGCCCTTCCCATCATCAGAGTCATTTTTACGCTTGTATCGAGATGCTTTTGCACACCAGACAAACATGTAAGATAGCATACTCTTTACGGTACAGGATACAATCATTCGGACATGCATGTATTCTTTCTACTTCCATTCCTAATGGATAAAGAATCTTCTTGGCTTGGTAGGTGGTTCTTGGCAACACATTTCCATTTGGAAGCATGTCCGCTAGGAGACCTAACAATGCCGTGAAACTCTTGTCGGACCAACCATTGCTTGCCTTCAATTTCAGCAGTTCTAGAACTAATGATAACCTCGTGTATTGCGGTTTGCAGCCCGGGAACAAAGGTTTCTCCGAGTCCTCCATCAAACCCTCGAATTTTCCAAACTCTCTCTCACTATAGTTCCCTTCTGTATCACGTAACATCTGATCCAAATTGTCATTCTGCGACCTATCCTCATGATCAAAAGAACAGTCCACAATAGCTGGCATATCGTTGTCTCCCTCGACTGTGTCATAACTACCTTCTTGCGTACTCTTCTCTTCACCGTGACTGGTCCAACATTTGTACCCTTTTCTGAAACCCCTTCGAATCAAGTGAGCTTCGATCTGCGCTGAGTTGCTAAACATCTTGAGATTATCACAATCAATGCATGTACAATACATATATTTCATCCCCTTCTTCAACATATACAGCTCGGCCGCCCTTCTAAAAGCAGACACGCCATTAATGTATTCTTCACTCACACGGTTCTCAATGTACATCCAGCTTCGGTTCATCTACGCTACACAAGTAACAAATGGGTGTCAAAAATGATTATTAAACCTAGCTATCATCTCCGGCCTTCAATTACAAAAATATGCATGCATATAAGTTATTAAAAGTAATTGAGTACTAACCTCTTATCAGATCACTAAGAAGATGGTGATATGTTTTCACCCTAAACTCCCTAAAGTCGGCCGCCTTGCCCCACCGATGCAGCGTAATGAATGAATGAAGACAGATCTGGGTCGATATCGAGCAAGTATGCCCAGTAATTAATAGGGCAGAATATCACAGACGGTTCCAACCATAAACGGTCTGTGAAACCAATATATCATAGACGGTTCGTGTTAATAACCGTCTGTGAATTATCACAGACGGTTATTAATATGAACCGTCTATGATGTTCACAATATCACAGACAGTTTGTAATAGAAACCGTCTGTGATTTATGCGTATCACAGACGGTTCATATTAATAACCGTCTGTGATAGTCCTACATTATCACCGATGGTTATTAACACGAACCATCTGTGATGTCCATAATATCACAGACAGTTCGTAATACCAACCGCCTATGATTGGTGCGTATCATAGACGGTTCATATTAATAACCGTCTGTGATAGTCCTACATTATCACCGACGGTTATTAACACGAACCATCTGTGATGTCCATAATATCATAGACGGTTCGTAATACCAACCGCCTGTGATTGGTGCGTATCACAGACGGTTTCTATATAGAACCGTCTGTGATAGCCTTTCACAGACGGTTCATACCACAAACCGTCTATGATAGTTCACTCGATAACTTAAATTTTTTCCCATTTTTGTCTAACCTCAAGAAATTAAATAATGTACCCATGGCCTTCGAAAACAAGCAAATAGAGACGCAAGCACAACAACACATTCAGATCTATTACAGCTAACGAACCCTTCATGGCACGACGGTCACACTAAACAAGACACACTTACGACACTTACGGCAAGAGTGTGTTGCCTAGTATGCCGCCGTGCCGCGACGGAGGCGCTAGCTCACGGCAGTAGTCGGCGTTGTGGAGGAATAAGCAAATACAGAGGCAAGCACAACAACACATTCAGATCTATTACAGGATAACAAGCTAACGAACCCTTCATGGCACGACGGTGCGGCTGAACAAGACACACTTACAATACTTACGGCAAGAGTGTGTTGTCCAGCCACCCGCCGTGCCGCGACGGAGGCGCTAGCTCATAGCGGAGGGGAGATGCATGAAGGAAGCTAGCTAGTGGATGAACTCACGCGTGACTAGTACCAGTAGAAAGGTAGACGGGGAGCTATTAATAAGGGCTGAGTAGTGGGAGAACTGGTGTCTGCCATTCGATGTGGAGAGAATGGACAGTCGAGATCGAAATCCTGGGTATTCGCCAATTATTGGTGACATGTGATTTTTAGAGACGGTTCTTAATACGAACCGTCTGTGATATATCAGAGACGGTTTGGAATACGAAACGTCTGTGATATTAATATCAGAGACGGTTTGGAATACGAACCGTCTATGTTAATGCTTAAATATGCGCGCACTAATCCTGCTCTTCTACACACTGTACGTCCTCTCCTCATCTTCTTCATCACCACATTTCTCAATAATGACATCTAAAATTCTTCTGATCTCCTTCCTCTCGTCTATCCATCATGAGTTGTTCGGACACAACCTTACACAGGCGGCCAACAATTTACGTCTGGAGCAGCTCCTCCGCTCACGCCCTGCTCTCCTTCCTCGACTCGCTTCCATCCGTCAGCTGGACCTCATCATCCGCCGTCGGCGGAGGTGTCTCGTTGCTGCTCAGGATAGGGAAACCGCCCTCAGCCTTGTTCTTCTCTACAATGTGCGCAAAATGGAGGAAGATCATGCGGCAGTGCAGACACACATGGATAACCTTGCCGATCAAGCAGAATCGACCAATTCTGAGGAAGCTTATCATGGCATCCTGTTTGAGATTATGGAACATGCTAATGATTTATCCAGGCTTGAGGAGGAAGTGGAGAGGGCAAGGACAATCTTGATAGCATTCGAGAACACAGCGGCTGATCCTCCAACTCCAGAAGTCGACGAAGAAGCATATGAAGCCCAGAAGATTCAAATATGGGAATCCCTTTTTTTGCACTTTTGTAATAAAAATTGCCTTGAATTTGACTTTCGTCTCAGTTTAGCTTCTGTAGTTCATACGACAACGGTCTGTCAGGTTGACCACAGACGGTTCGTATTAATAACCGTCTGTGATAGTTTCACAGACGGTTATTAACACGAACCGTCTGTGTTGTCCAGATTATCACAAACGGTTCGTATTAAGAACCGTCTGTGAAAGTCACAGACGGTTCTTAATACTAACCGTCTGTGATGTCTTAATTATAACAGACGGTTCGTGTTAATAATCGTCTGTGAAAATATCACAGACAGTTGCCAGTATAAACCATCTGTGAAAGTTTAATCACAGACGGTTCCGTATGAACCGTCTGTGATGTAGCCGTCCGGTATAGCCTCTTTTGTAGTAGTGTTTGTTTACAATTTTTTTGTAACAATCTGATTTGTCTTGACATAGCTCTAGCATGTCAGAACCTTGTACAAGACCTTCGTAGCATGGATAAACTTCCCTTGAGTTCTAATAAAACATAATGCTGACCGAGACTATGATAACTTGGCTTCACCGTAGCATATATATCTGGAAAACATAGAAATCCAACCATTGAATTTCTAGGGCAAGTCATTGTTAATGAAGGTAGATACAAGAGCTTGGTATTTAGACTATGCATCAAGATCACAGAACATTTCATTTCCATGTATTTTGATACTCTGAATGCAAATGGCTGCTCCCACAAACATGCAACTTTGCGTCGATTGGATTGATTTACCTTCTCTCTCGAATGTAACCTGATTTTTGATGCCCTGAATGCGAATGGCTACTCCCACAACCATGTAACTTTAAGTGGGATGGATTATTTACCTTCTCTCTCTCGAATGTATACTAATTTTTGGCCTAATTTTTCATCTCATGATCGATTCAACCTCTGATCAAAAAGATAGACCTTGGTTCTATTTCATCTCTTCAACAAGTTAAGTAGTAAGCATAACAGTCCTATTATTCTATTGGAGAGAAGAACCTATAGTTAGCTTTTTAGGAAATTTGTGATCTGTATGATAGGTTGGAAGCTTTGATGCCGGCTATGGCTCTTCAGTTATGTCTCGATTGGTAAGTTTCCATACTAATCTGTTGGCTTATTGCTTACCTGGTACCCTATAATATATCCTGATCTAATGAATGTATATTCTATTTCTTAATAATTGAAAATACAAAACAATCACACCCCTGAACAGAGCTACTAAGTGAACATCCAAATCAAGCATGGACATTACTACTGTATGACATGCTCATTTTTGGGTCATATCTAGAGAGCAGTAATAGTTTGTTTTGTCTCATATTTATTTTCTTGTGGACATGTAGGACCAAAGAAAGACCGCGAGGTATGGTTTCTGTCATGGTTCTACAACTAAAATTTCAAATTCAAAATTACATCTAAAAGTGCTAATCTCTTCTCTACTCCTTAAAAGCACAAGTTGGTGGTTATCGGTGCATTCTCCCTCAACCCTCTACAGCCATTGGATATGACTAGGAAGCATCTAGACCATCCTTTCCAACACACGCACTAGCCCCACATCGCACATAGCAGTTCCCACAACCCTCCTCTCTCCCCCCTCTCCCTCGAACCGTTGCTCCCCTCCACTTCTCTCAACAGTTATCTCTCTCATGGATTTACCCCTCTTTCGTCGCAGCCTCAAACTCTTAACCCGCCTTAGCCATGCTGTAGTTTCATGCACCCTACCTGTAGAGGCAGCGGCCGGTGTACCTACTCAACTACAGCTGCCACCTCTCGCATGTAGGGGTGGGCAAAATACCCGTTACCCGAACCCGAATTACCCGGACCCGAACCCGAAATACCCGATCCCAAATTCGGATAGCAATTCCAATTACCCGAAATTAGTTTGGGTAGTTCGGGTAATATCCCCCGGTACCCGAACTACCCAAAATTCCCCCTCCCTACTAGGCCAACAGGCCAAGTGTACATACTAACATACCCCCATCCCCCGCCGGCCCGCGGCCCGCGACCTCACTCAGAGTCTCAGACTCCAAAAACCTAGCGGCAGTGCTCTTACGCTCTCCGCCGCCTCCACCGTCCGAACTCCGAACTCCGAAGTTCGAAGGGGCGACGCCCTCTCCTCTCTCACTGTCTCACCCCGCCGCCGGCCCGCCGCCCTCACTCCCTCACCCACGGACCCACCTCTGCGCCAGGCGGCCAGGCCACCGCGCGCCGCCCTCTCTCACCCCAGCACCCCGCGTCCCCGCCGGTCCCGAGCACAGCCCTCACCCGCCAGGCCACCAGCCGCCGCCGCGCGTCGACCTCGGGGGAGGGACAAGGTGCACCGGCAGCTTGAGGATTGAAGGACGGCTGCCACCTCGGAGTCCTCGTGCAATGTATGTATGCCCTTAATACTTAGTTACCTAATACCTACAGTCTTGCAATGTTTTTTGAATCTGTGGCTCTGTGCAAATTGCAATGTATGTAGTGTAGTGTAGATCTGTTATTTGATGTGGTCCAGTGCACTATTTAGTTCTTCTATAGTTGGATTCGATTGTTTGGTGATGGACTAATGTAGTCATGTAGATCTACTGTCTACTGATATGGTGAACTTTGATTATTTCGGTTCAGTGGTTTTGTGATTTATTGTTCCTGTGTAAGTGTAACCGAGAGGGCTGCTGCTGCTGTGTCTGTTGGCCGCTAGCTGCAGTGGAAGCTGCTGCTGGCTGCTGCTGTGTTTGCTAGTATATCACAGCTGGACATTTGAAGCCGCAGCTGGGCGCTGGATCGCTGCTCTTTGCTTCTGCTGCCGCTAGCAGCTGGACATTGGAAGCTGCTCGCTTCTTCTTGTGTAACGTTTGCCAATATATGATTCTCTCTGCTGTGTCTGCACTCTGCAGTGGAATCTGAGATTGTGGTTTATTAGTAAATGATTCTCTCTGTTTGAAATTCTATGCAAATTGCTGCTGAAATTATGTGCAAATTGCTGCTGAAATTCTATGCAAATTTTGTGCAGTTTGGTGGTTTTCTTATAATTCGGGTATATCGGGTATACCCGAACCCGAACCCGAAATATCGGGTACCCGAAAATGCGGGTAGTGTTTTTTCAGGGCTAATATCGGGTAGCAGTTTTCATTACCCGAATTTCGAATTACCCGAACTACCCGACCCGAAAAAATCGGGTAACCCGAACGCCCAGGCCTACTCGCATGTGGAGCGGTAGTGCAACCTTGAGGCGTGCGAGTACTTCAGCCTCCGGTGCTGGTGCTACTCCGACGAGACCGCCAACTTCATGTGGCTCATCTACCGCAAGTCTGGCATTGGCCAGGAGACCTTCGTGCCGCCGTCCATCTTCTTCAGTGCCTTTGAGAAGATGCTCGCATTCACCGTCCAAGAGGCCGAGGAGGGGCTCTTCGCCATCGTGTTCCACCTGCTCGCCAAGTCCAACGTCTCCCCATGTAAAGTCAACATCCTTGTCGTCGCCTGCTCCATGTACTCGCCAGCACCATCGTTGGCGTCCATGATCGTGTGCCAGTTCAAGATGGCCATCGGGATCAAGTCGTACAGCTTCGCCGGGATGGGGTGCAGCGTGGGCATGGTGGGCATTGACATGGCGGTGCACACGCTGCACGAGCAGCGCCGGCCGAGGTATGTGCTTGTGGTGGTGATGGAGAACACGAGCCTCAATTGGTACTTTGGGGAGAACAAGTATGAGCTGGTGCGCACACTATGCACGCGGTGGCTCTCGTCATTGACGTGTCGGTACGCCACGCCAATGCCAAGTATGAGCTGGTGCGCACACTATGCACGCACCACGGCGCCGATGACACCGCCTACAACACCGCTGTGCAGATGGAGGATGAGGACGGCAACATCGGCGTTGCTCTCACCAAGGACCACGTGCACATTGCCGGTGCCAAGCTCCGGCAGCACATTGCCACGCCGCACGTGCTCACCCATCTCCGAGCTACTCAGGTATGTACTTTCTACGTATTTATGTATCTATACATGTCCATACATGTAGTATAATTAAAGATTTGGGCTATCGACATGCTTCAATTCTGCGAGGTCATTTATTGTTACTGCACCATCCAGATTTCAGACGCCAGTAACCTTACAACTCTAAATTACTACAGCTAGATAAATAACTTTTAAACTAAGTAAACATAGTAATGCTCTTGCGTGAGCAATAATTTCTACACATGCTCTAATGCATATTTTTCAGAAATAAATCAATTGTTTAATATGACCACTAGCTTGGATAAAAAAATTGTGAGGAGGTATAGGATTATGAAGGTATCACGAGTGGTTTGTTCTTGTTTGAGAAGATTAAATTATGGGGTGTATCCAGTGAAAAATATTATCCTTTTAACATTGAAGACTATTTTAGTTTGAGCACCAAATTGACATGAAAAATCTAAAGAAAGGAACCAAGGAGATAGCCTATAGATGAGTATTATGTTGTCCTTTACGATTAAGCTCAAAATAAATAAAAAATGAGCAAGGAGAAATGAAAAAGAAGATTTCTTTTTTTTCGTTTCCCAACACAAACAGGATTTGAACTTCAATTTTCAAATTGATGTTTGCTAAAGAAAGAACTACCTTCAAAATTTTAAGGGGATTTTTCTGTTGCTTAATTTGGTGATAAAATTAAAATGGTTTTCAAGTTTTAAAAGGAGGTTGGTTTTCACTATTAGATAAGATTGTTGTCACGACTTTCCTTCACTTTTTGAATGGTACAAACAGTGCAATATTTTTTCCACGTAAATATGAGCTTGACTTTAGATTTTAATATATGTGAGCATAACTTCGTACTAAGCACTTGAGATTTTCTATGTTAAATATAACACGCCACTCAGGTATCTTCGAAGCAAAACTATGAAATCTTAATGAAGCATGAATATATTAGATGAAGACCCAAAATAAAGCGATTGTACAATAATGAGATGTATTATGCTCCAGGTAAAGCATTTCCCCTTCATTAGCTTGAACTTATCATGGTTATCCATCTCTGAATAATTGTCATATTTCTTCTCTTCAAACATGGCATGTGCGGTCACCAAGACCTGTTTTGTCAAAGCTTGCTGCTGATACGCCTCTTCTAATAAGAAAGGTACATGGAGCTAGCTACTTAAGGCCATGTCCTCCATAAAAAGTGTTCTGTATTAGTGTCAAGATTTATTTGTTGAATGCACCAAACATAATGACAGATATCAATACAAGAAAAGTTTTTTTTAAGATGAAATAAGCTCTGTGACATTGTTTTCTTCCAGTCCTTCGAAGCCTTATTTACATATGAAGACCACGTAATAAGGAATAATGTATGTCTCGATGAGATGATTTGAACATTCAATGATTGCACATTGAAGTGAATAGTATGCTTAAGATATGGTTAATGCACATTGCATAGAAATTAGAGTATTGAGTTTCTATTGTAACGCATGGGCATATGGCTAGTAACAGCAAGCACTCTGGATCAAAAAGAAACAACGTTCGAGAAGATAGAAGAGAGAATGAAAGATAGATTACTATAGGAGAAAAAATGATGAATAAAGGAGGAGGAGAAGTTAGGCTAGTGTCGTCACATGTTTAGCTGTTTTCAAATACTTCACCCTCGTCCCCAACAGTGTACTGATTGATGTGCTTGTTCTGGTACCCGATTAATTAGTGTCCCACATGATCTATAATGACATCATGTTGGATCAATAGCACTGCAAACAAAGAAACCTAATCAGCTCTACAAACAAAGCAACCCAATGAACTAGACATACATCATTTACATGATACTGTTTAATCCACTACTGTAGCCAAGAATGAAATAAAATTAACTGACATCCCTAAACTTGCTCATATGGAAGGCATTAAAACACAGATCTCATATACCCATAGCGGTACTACCACCAACTTTAGGTTGGCATGACCGCACGTGCGGCAGTACTGCTCCAGGGAGACTAGTTCTACCGTTTGTCCTGATCCCAGGCACAAACCTTTCGAGATAAAAACCAAATTTGAGGATCATGATCAAATCTTATCCAAACACTACCAAAATTGGTATAGACCTTAGCAAGGATGTCAGGAACCAAATCAAATCAAGAAACATAAGGTTCTTGGACTTGATTCTATCCAATTGAAGAAGTTTAGTTTTAGGTCACAAGACCACACCAAATCCTAAAACTAAAATTATTCTTGCTCGTGAGGATCTAAGTCATGAGAACTTTCAGATCATCTCTCATATGTCATAGCATAGCAATCTAAGCAAAGGTTTAGGCTATAAGGATCATGACCACAAAATCACAAATCTTGGTCAACACAAGGCAAGAATCAGTTAAGATCTTAATTCTTACCATAGAAGTGATCTAGTTGGGCAAAGATTGATACCAAGGATCTACTAATGCCTCTTATACATTATGGATCACAACAAAAACAAGATGAGCACGAGAAGAACTAAATCACCAAAGGCAAGAACAAGAACTCATTCAAAGAGATATAAGAGCACAAGAATTGCAAGAGCTTAATCTATTGCATGAAGAGGAATGATTCTTACAATTTGCTGGTTTATATAGGACCCTTCATAAGTCCCACTTTTACTCACACTATGAAGGAAAAGAAGAACTAGTCTAAGTCTAAAACTCTTCACAATTTCCTTCCAAACCCTAGCTCTCCTACCCTTCATCATATAGGCTAAACTAGCTTTCTTAGATGGTCTAGACCCACTAAGGATTAGAAAAACCTATCAATATCACAATACTAGGGTTTTCACTCACACGCACATTTTTCAAAGTGCTTACAAAGATCAACCCACTGACACCTGAGTGTTTGATCCACTCGACACATACGACCCTATTCTAATCCTAAACCACTTCCCTTGTGTCTCCCACACCATATTTTTTGTGTAGGCCTCAAGTTAGATATTTGGCATGTTCCCGCAATGCCCTCTATGAAGCTTTTGAACATCTTTCTTTGACTCTGTCTCCATCTTGCCATGTAAGTCACCATGCACGCCACGTATAGGTTGATCAATGACCTCCCTTCCATCGCAAGTCTCTAACATTTCTAGCTCCCACTAGACCATGCCTCACTTAAACTAACGAAGCCAACTTGATTCAACCTGTTGTTCAACCTTTCTTCAACCGCATTCCTTAACCTTGCCATGCGCCATGCTTGAGCCCAACCATCCCACACAACCCCCATGATTGCTTGGACCTCGATCCACTCCGATCTAGTCCCAGTCACCCATTGTTGACCATAGTTGCCTCCAAGCTTCTTGGATATACAATGACCAAGAAATCATTTCTCGGATATGTTCTTCACAACTTAGCCCACGTTAGCATACACATACAACATGCAACACAATGCAACCTGAAAGGAATTCTAAAATCATCCCATGATCAAATCTCCTACAATTTCCAATTTTCAAAACCAAACCACCTTAGCCGGTATGACCACACTTCCCATACTGGTCATACCGCCCCAGTCGTACCGCCAATCAATGGTTGATACCACCAGCCCTCACCCTATTCCTAGTAACAGGGGAGCGGTATGACTACTTGCTAAGGTCGATACTAATGCCCCGGTAGTACCACCATGCAAGGTCAGGTCATATCATTCCTCTGGTAGTACCAGGGGCGGAGCTGGGCCTCGGGCCGCCAGGGCAGTGGCCTGTGGCCCACAGCAAAATATCCCACTATATATTACTATAGCAACAATAGAATGGGCCGCAAATTCTTATTTATAGTGGGCTGGGCCCAAGGCCCAGCCCACGGCTGGCTACGCCCCTGGGTAGTACCTTGGTTTTGCATCGGTATTACCGAACTTGGCCAAACCAGAAAATGACCTTATGTAGAAAATACCTACCACGGTACCACCATCTAGAGACAAGTCATACCACACCTGCAGTAGTACCGCTACCATGCCTAGTACTACCGCTGCCACCAGGCCAGTGCTACCGCCATTGTCTGGCCGGTGCACTGCCTGAGACATGGCAGCAACCTGAATTTCAAAGACATACAAACCGTTTGTGAAACCTTAGATTCAACTTAACCCAACTGTAAATAGATCATCATAAATTGACCTAGAACTATCCTCTTGATTTCTCAGTAACCCATAGGTGTTTGGTGGGTTAAACTGCTTCACCCCAAATCAAACACGGACTTTGGGTCATCACCTCGCTAGTTTTTTTAAGGCAACTAGGCCTAACAATGTCTTAAACTCTAGATTTATACTAGATAATATGAAAAAAAAAATTTCCCACAATTTACACAAAATACTCCCACATATAGGAAAGTACAAAATGGTACACTGATCCTTCTGGGTCTAGACAGCTCACCTGAGAGGATGAAGATGAAGCTAAGTTTGCCTTACCATTTGAGTAATTGATGTCGTTGATCTCCAAATCTAGTGGGCGTACATTGCTAGAAAGGAGACCTATCGAATGTGTAGGACTGGAAAGGCAACATAGAGGGGTGAATGGTGCAAATTAACTTTTCCCCAAGTATTTTGAATCCTTTTCTCAAATAATTATAGAGTTACTGAGAATCAACGCGTCGCTCCCCAGCTGGCCACCAACGCGTCTCTAAACTCCATTGCTCTCACTCAACAAAAGCAAGGAGAAAGATTAGTAGTAGTATCCAAACAAATGCTTGCAAAATGCTACCACTGTAAGACTAACAAAGTGTTACTCGCACTTGTGTTTATTTTTCTTCTTCACGTTGCATTTCCACTGACGGAATCGACTTGTTTCATGTACCAACTTTTTCCATAATAATTATAGTGAGAACACCTTTTTACAAACACTATTAGAAAAAACTGTGTGTCTATGCAGTAACCTACTTATATCTTCATTTTACTTACGTAAACACGTTTTCTACCCATCAAATCATGTGTCCATATAGGAAGTACGTAGCTAGCGCCTAGTAATGTCCAAGAAGTTTAGCAACCATGAGGCTTCTTCCTTCATGAGGAGAGCACGATGTAGATGCAATGCGCCCAGAGCAAGCATGTGTATCAGTGTGTATGTGTTAGTACTTATGCTATATTCTTATGCTTGTTCAAATCGCTATCGTGTATACTCCATGAATTGCACGTTGTTGGTACGTATGCTATGTACTAATCGACTATCGAGTATATTTTTATTGTGGATGAAAATACTATGCTTATTTAGATTTCATGAATGTTTTGACAAGAAAAAATATTTATATGTTTTCATTGATTTTGGATGTATAGTTTATGGGGTTTTCATGTTCCGATAAATATTCGTGACCGCATTCGTTTCAATTCATATTCGCTCTGTATCTGTATTCGATATTATTCATATTTGTATTCATATTCGAGGTATCTGTATTCGTATCGGCATTCGAGAAAAATATGAAAACAAATATGATAGAGACATTATCCATCTGTATTTGATCTGTTTGCATCCCTAACTAAATCTTCAGCCTTGATACATCTTGATTCCCAAGCGCCATTCATGTGCCATGGTTTTAGTCTAAAGTAGTTTCAGGTATTTTGGCCAAAATACCCTTTGTTGACCCGGTCATCAGTATCCATCGCAAGCAATCATCATGCTTTCCACGTGTAGGTGCACCACTAGCTTGCCCCGCGTCGTTGAGTCTCTCCCATCTCAGTTCCACTGAACCATGGCTCACTTTGCCCATCCAAGCCACATGGTGCAATCCCGCCGCTTGAACTTCCCTTCGACACTTCATGTCTTATTCGTGCCATACTTGAGCTCACGGTCTTACCCGGCATCGTCGATTATTCTGGGCCTCAACTCCTACATGAGCCTAGCCCCAACCCTCACTGTTGACCACAATTGACTCCAAGCGACCCTGCACATCTAAAGACAAAAAATTATTTTCGAACACAAGTTATTCATAACTTGACCCATGTTAATAGTAACATAGCTCATTCAACATAAAACCACTAACCATATTCACCAAAACTCATTCCTGTCAGATTAGAAATCTGGATGAAAATCCCCGGTCTGACCACCAACACCCAGCTGGTTAGACCACTAGGACCAACCTGTCAGACCGCCAACACTGGTCAGTCTGACGGCTGAGACCAACCGTTCATACCGCCAACATCTGGCCGGTCTGATCGCTGAGACCAACTGGTCAAACCGGTGGTGTAATGCCGATCTGACCAGCCTTCCTCCTGACCGACCAACAACACTGCTAATTAAATTTTCCAATCTCCTAAATTACAATGGTGCATCATACCATAAACTAGGACTTTCTCACATAGTCCTTTAATCTCCTCCTTGATGAATCCATTGGTAATTTCTCAAAAATACAATTTAGAGTTGAATTTAGACAAGGAGAGGAAAATTTGCAAATAGAACTCCAAATGGTCAAAAGAAGAGTGCAAGGAGCTGAAAATGACCATTTGAGACAAAGAACAATAAAAGCTACTAAAAATAACAGATTGTTCATAAAAAGCTCCAAATCCACCAAATGAGTCAGAAAATCTCACTTTACATCAATATGAAAGAACAATTGTTCTATTTGACTTGGTCATAGTGAGAAGAGATGAAATGATCAAGAGAATTACAACAAAATATTAAATCTCCAATTTAGCAAAAAATTGTATAAAAACTCCAAATCATACTCTAGATATGCATTTTTACCTATCTTTCTCTCCCCTTTGTTAATAGAGTCATCAAGATGCATGGAAGAAGATAGAGGATGAACAAAATGAAGTGACTACATTCTATTCATTTTTAGCATTAAGAGTTATGAAGATTATTCAAAGTGACTCTACAACTATTACACCAAGCCATATTATATGAAAGAGTTATCTAGATCTTGGCAAACTATATATAGAAAAACTAAAGTCAAATGAGTAATTATCTAAAATTAAATAGATTTTTAGCGTGTCAAGTTGCTCAAGATCACAATTTAGCCAAAGGTATCCAAAATTAGCCAAGTCATGTCAATATACTAAATGAACCAAAAAACTACAATTGTGTCAATTTAGAGTGCCACAAGTTCAAAGTTGAAACATTTTGTTTATGCACTTGATACCACATGTAATTGAGCAAATTTAGCATATTTCGTATTTTTCTAAAAGTCATTTTTTTGCTTCAACCATTTTTTATAATTTTTATTTTCTTAGCCATATACTACATCTCAAGTCTTATGCGGTCACCCCAAGCAAGAGGCTTAAAGAAGTGGTCTTGGTCATCCAAAACTCCCCTTGAGTTCATGCCTAGTGCAATGGTAAGCTGTCTCATGAGGAAGAATTGGTGAGATCCGTTTTTCACACAAAAGAGATCATTTTGTATTTTATTGACTTTGTGCAAGAACAATGAGCTAATATTAACTAATACTTCAATAAAGAAGTAGTATAGCTCAGTCTAAAACTCAATTTAGGTTCAAGACTCAACTTAACTTATTTGACACGGCATGAATCATAAAAGGATCCAACAAGACATAATTTAATTCAAGTTTTTCATATTTAATAGAGCTAGCATGGCAAAAGCTAAGTTACACATAGAAGGACATGATAAACCTAGCAAGCTAGCACAAGATATGGCAAGATGTAAAGCAAAATATCATGTCACATGAGGATAATAGTCAATGCTCCATGTATTTATAATACAATGCACATTGCTGAATTAAAAATGCAATATGATGCTATAAAGATCCTAGCTCCCCCTCAGAAAGTGAGTCAATTTTAGAAATATTTTAATTCAAGTTGAGTTAAATCAACATTAAGTTCAAGAAAATCTTAAATGAATGCCTAAACCAAAATAGTAAGCAAGAGAGAAGAACCTTGGGGAAACAAAGAATTGGCAGTCCTTAAAGTATAGACAAGACAATGGCATCACTATGGCTCAGACCTGCTCTCATCTACCCCATATGATTCTAGGAGTATACACAAGGGAGTAAACACGTTCTCTATCTACCCAAGGTCTCAAACCCTGCTAGACTTAAAAGAAGTGAGTGAACTCAACCTAGTAAAAAGAGAAGCAACTAATAAGTAGCATCTTAAGATCACAAATGAGAGGAACAAATCTAAACAACATTGTACGAAAACAACTCTAGTCTATACTAGAAACACTAACCCAAAAGCACCATAAGCTTGGTGCAAAAGAAAGTAAATAAGCAGATGATACAGAAAGTATATGATACTCCCCCTCAGATTATGACATAAGGATAAACCACCCCAAGCTCTCCCTGCAAAGTCATGAACCTTGAGCTATCTAAAGGTTTGGTAAAAATATCAACTAACTAGTGGTCACTCTGCACAAACTAAAACACTATGTCACCCTTCTCCATGTGGTCTTTAAGAAAAATGATATCAAATATCTATGTGTTTGGTCCTGGAGTGTTGTACTGGGTTCTTGGCAACGTTAATAGCAGAAGTGTTATCACAGAAAAGTGGAACACTATCTATAGCTAACCCAAAATCCTGCAAGGTTGAAACCATCCAAAGTACCTGACTACAGCAACTAGCGGCTGCAACATACTCAGCCTCTGCAGTAGACTGTGCAACACTGGACTGCTTCCTAGAAGACCATGAAACAAGAGAAGTGTCAATGAATTGGCAAGTGCTAGAAGTGCTATTCCTATCTATCCTACAGCTAGCAAAGTCTGCATCGGAGTAGGCTATAAAAGAAAGACATAAAGCAGAAGAGGACTAGATATCATAATCTAGAGTAGCTCGAAGGTACTTGAAAATGCACTTCACCGGCCTCGAGTAGTGAGGTACAGGAGAGAGCCAATCATACTAGGTACTCCTTTTGGTCTACAGGCTCGCCATCCTCATCAGAATCAAGTGTGGTTGAGGTCATCATCGAAGTTGACACCGGCTTGCCATCACTCATGTCAAAGCATCTCAGGAGGTCTCGAGTGTACTTGCCTTAATGCAAGAAGGTACTCTCTCGAGTCTGCTTAATCTGGAAGCCAAGGAACAAACTCAACTCGCCCGTCATGCTCATCTCAAACTCTGTGCTCATGACAACAGAAAACTGGAAAACAAGAGCATGATAAGAGTCACCAAAGATAAAATCATCCACATATATCTGGATGAGTAGAAAGCAATTGACATATCTATGAATGAACAAGGTCTTATCTACCTTACCTATCTCAAACCTATGACTCAAAAGATAGAACTTAAACCTCTCATACCAAGCTCTAGAGACTTGCTTAAGTCCATATAATCCTTTAAAAAGCTTGAAGACATAGTTTTAGTATTGGGGTTCTCCAAACTTGGAGGCTATTTACCATAAACCTCTTCCTCAATATACTCATTGAGGAAGCCACTCTTGACATCCATTTGGTACAGCTTGAAACCCTCAGATGCAGCAAATGCAAGCAAAATCCTAATAGCCTCTAGCCTAACTACAGGGGTGAAGGTCTCCTCAAAATCTAAACCCTCAACCTGGGAGAAACCCTGAGCTACCAGTCTAGCTTTGTTCTGATTGACTACCCCATCCTCACTCTACTTGTTCTTAAAGATCCACTTGGTTCCTATGACATTATGACCACTCAAGGGCTCAACAAGCAACCAGACATTGTTCCTCTTAAAATTCTCTAACTCCTCATGCATGGCATTGACCTAAGGCTCATCAGATAGAGCATGCCCAACAAAACTCATTCCTCAACTCAAGATCCACAAATTAGAAATCTGGACAAGAATCCCGATCTGGCCGATCTGTCCGCCAACACCTGGTCGATCAGACCGCTAGGACCAACTGATCAGATCGCCAACACCCGGCTAGTTTGACCTCTGAGACCAACTGGTCAGACTGCCAACATCTGGCTGGTCTGACCATTGAGACAAACCGGTCAGACCGGTGGTGCAACGTTTGCCTGATCGGTCTTTCTCCTAACTGACCAGCAACATTGCTAATCAAATTTCCCAATCTCTTAAATTGCAATGGTTCATCATACCATAAACTAGGACCTTCTTACATGGTCCTTCAGAACCACAATTGGCAGGCTTTGTTAATGATATTTGTGTAAGCATCTGAGTCTGACAATAGCAAGTGGCATATATTACTACAACAATGACCCATCAGACCCCACCAACTGACGATCCAAATATATGAGTTGAGGGGTGGTGACCTATACCTATTTGTGGCCATGATGAGGGTATAAGAGGCTTCAAGGTGTAGTTCTAAATCCCCTTCACTAGCTTAAGGCCTGACTTGGTGGGGTTTGAGAAGGTTGGGAAACATCTTGATCCAAAGGCTTGACGACAATAACAATATGGAGAACTAGCCAGATGATGGTCCACAAGATGACCTCACTAGAGATGGGTAGTGGTGGGAGTCAGGTCGGGCTTTTCCAAGCCAACCCAAGGCTTAGTCGGCCTAGCACGGCCCAAGCACGACACGAGCCTACCACATGGCAAGCTGGGCTGGCACGGCACAAATGGGGCTGAGCCGGTCCTAAAAAACTAGACTAACGGCACAACACGGCCTAGCATAGCATGTCATGCTCAGGCTGGCCTGGCACAGCAGCACATCAGGCAAGGCTGGCACGGTAGGCGTGATGCACCGTGGTATGGGCAGCCTCCTTCACATCGCTAGCCACCTCTGTCTCCTTTGCCTCACCACCTCTAGCTCGCTGTGTCCTCCGCCTCGCCTACCTCCGCCATTGCCATCGCCTCGCCACCCGCCTCTACCTCCTTCGCCTCGCCACCTCTAGCTCGTCGCATCCTCCACCTCACTGCCTCCTCCGCCTCGTCTTGTCTCACCTCCCTCCACCGCCTCCTCTGCCTCGCCTCGGCGCCTCCAGTCTAGGTAGAGGGGATTGAGATAGAGAGAGTGAGAAGAGTTGTTGGACAACTCAAGTATGGATTGGAGTTTGGATACTTAGAGAGAGAGGACTAGAGGAGAGAGTGAGAGACAGAGATGAGTGGACAGTTGAAAGAGAGAGAATGGTGTGGTGAGACAATGTTCTCCTCTATATGGCTATAAAACCCTCCTCTCCTCATTTCTTCACCACCGAAGCACCAAACTTCTCTTCTCTCTTTGCTCCGCTCATTTCTTTACCACCGAAACACCAAGCTTCTCTTCTCTCTTTGCTCTTCTCAGTAGTCCTAGTAGCCTATACAAGAAAGTTCAGTATGCTACCAAGGAGACAACACGAAGGCGAGGGCAAGAACGTCCAAGCTCCTGAGCGATATGCTATCATGGAGTCATGGAACAAAGGCAGCAACAAGGTAAGCTCCCACCGTCGCTCCCCTAGTCCTCCTCCGGCTGCGACTCTCGTTAATGCTCATCAACTCTCATCAAGCATGGAAGACTATGGCATAGATAAGCATTATATGGATGGTACGGAAGGCTACGAAGAGTACCAGGACATTCTAGAGCCAATGGAGATACCAGACTTCTCTCCCCTATCCATGGATGAGAACATTTGTGGGTCCGCGTTCGGCAACCGCGTCGTTGGACGAATGGCGTATTGCTGGAAGCACATGATCTGGAGTTAGGAAATCCAAGAAGACTAAACGATAGAGATCACAACTTGTATCTGTCTTTGTCAATGCTAACTCTCAAAACAATGAATTGATAGTTACTAATTCAAATTGGCAGATTACTAGTCATTTTGAGAGTTTTTAAGGCCTTTTTATAAAGCAATAAAGATTCTATCTGGTATTTACTACCCTACCTTATGCTTAGTTATAGATTGTATTTAGCTAATTGCAAAAAATAATTGTGAAATCTAGGCGGGATCCCCTTTTAGGCGATGCTATTTCGGTAATGGATAAAATTTTGTTAAATATTTCAGTCCTATTTCACACATATATTGCTTTGCTATCATTTTCGATTCTACAAAAAAAATTGGCTGGTTTGCAGATCGGTATGGAGGGAAAGATAAGCTTGACAGGCCACTTTTGAAGTAAGCTAAAGGGTAAGTCTAGTTCTTTGTCCTCTCATCCTTAGGTAACCCCTAAGTGAAATTCTATCTCAGAGCTGAATCACTACGTGGAGCATGATTTTGCAAACATTGATCCTGATCTTACTGGCAAAGGCAAGATAGGCTTGCTCAAGAGGTGAAAGAATGGCAAGAGGATATTTCATCTGATGTGCCATTTCGCATGGGATGTTCTGCTGGTTCTGATGTCCACCATCTCTTTAGAAGTGATGTTCAGCGTGGTAAGGAGAATAATTGAGGAAAGGATATTATCCTTCACACCTAGGATGGTGGAGACAATCATATGCACCAAGGACTGGGAATTGGCTAGAGAGTGACAACAGCATCAACTAGAGGATCCTGAGATCGTGTAGGAGTATGCTGACCTCAAACGCATAAATGATCTGGACATAGAGGAGTAGTTCGTATATATGCATGTTATTATTGTACTGTTTTCCTTACTCGGGAAACCCTTCTCTAGGGTGTAAGATTTTAATGAGCCAGTAACATTGTATCTATAAAAATCAAGAAAATTCACCTTTTTTCCAAAATATTTACATGCCCATGTTTTTACATAATTAATTGAATTTTAACCTTTTCTTTTTCCCTCTTTTCCTCTCTTTTTCTTTTACCCCTCATTTTCCCAAATCTATCTTTTTCTCTTCTCTTTTTCTTTCCCCATCTTCTCTCTCATCCATTATTTCTTCTCGTGCGTGGCTGGTGCCCTGGTCTCCCCCATTATTTTTTCTTCTTCTCCCTCTACATTATTCCTTCTCTTAGTGCCGACGCCCTCCACGGCTCCACCATGCCGTGCCGCTGCCCTCCACCGCACCTTCCACCGCGTTGCCCTCCATCGCTGCTGGCCTCCACCACACCCTCCACCTCTGGCGCCCTCCACCGCCGTCAGCCTTCACTGTGTCCTCCACTGTCATCGCCCTCCACCACCCATCCAGCCCCCCACCGCACCATGTCTGAGTCCGAGGCGTCTAGCTCCGAGTCTGACATAGCCACATCCCCACTAGCACTACAACACCGTCGCCCCGCATCCACATCGTCCAACGTTTGTGGGAGTTCGAGTTCTAGACCGAGCGGCAAGAGAGCATGCTTTATGGCCCCAATGCGTGCTTAGGGGCTTTAGTTGGCTCGCATGGGTTCCACACCAACCCGTGTTACCGTTCCTGCCTTTACGGTGGGCAGGAATGGCATTGATGCCTAACCACAACGGAGGTGGCCGAGTAAGGAGCCACAGCACCCGTGGTTGTGGCTAAGCAAGGCTTGACGGCAGCGACACTGGAGATGCAAGTGCAGGGTATAATCACATCACAAGGAGAATGAAGATGGCGGCCATCGCCACCACCATCATCACCTCCGCCATCTACAGGTACAAATGGTTGGACCAGGGCCAGCACGACACGATGTCGACCCATCGTGCTTTGGGTCGTGCCTGGGCCTCGCTAGAGGAGAGGTGGGCCAGCATAACACAACACGATGGAGTGGCCGTACCAGGCTGACACAAGCCAACAAGCCCAAAGCACGCTGGCATAGCACGGCCCGACTTCCAAGTCTAGAGATGGGCTACACCATAGGTGAGTTCTATTCTGAGAGTTGCCATGGAGGCGAACCAAAAGGGGGAAAAAACAAATTATTGAAGTGGTCACCAAGTGTTGGGTCCCCCTCACTTCTCTCTACCAGCTAGGACATCAATTGTCCGAGGGAGTAGGGCAAATGAGGCTTAGAAGGGGACGGACAAACTAGATAAGTCCCTAAAATATTTATTTATATGGCTTGGTTATAGAGGTTATTTGTACTTCAGACTTCAAGAAGCGAGAATTAGCCGATCACATTGCCTGTTGTAATATCCAGAGGCCTTATCAAAGTGAACAAATACATAAAAAAAAAAGTTACATAAAACTTCAGTGTGTTTGCTTGATACACTTTTCTTCACAAACTGGCAAGCCACACCTTTTTGGCAAAGAAATTTGTCTCCACAACTGTGGCGAAATTTGGCAAAAATTTGAGTTTATGAAAAATTGAATAGGGCGCTAACAGGGCCGTACCAAACATTTTGGGGCCCTGTGCTAAAATAGTGTGTGCAAATGTCTCTTCTTAAAGCTAAAGTACTACAGTTTAGTTCACTTTATTTTTTGCCTTAAAGTTAGTTCTAAAACGTAAGTCAAATACTACTGAATTCATGCACGCGAAGAGCTGCAATACCTTTTGAAAAACGTATTGTCATAAAATGGTTTTACACAAATTTAGTGAAAAAAGAAATTTATGAATGTGAGATGCATATGCAAGTTTAGACAAATTTGAGATAAATCTATGTACGCATTGAAGCCGCGAAACCATAAGCCAAACAGCCGAAACTAAGAACAGTTACAAAAAATATAAAAAGATGAGAGGCCTATATTAGACCATGTTTGGAACATGGAAATTTTTGTTGATTCTTGTAGGAAGTGAATTGTTTTATTTGAAATTTCTACAAAATTCTTATATCCCAAACATGCCTAAAGAAGGAACTAACGGTAGGGGGGGATTCAAATTTACCTGACTTGAGTTTGTAGGTGTAAAATAAGGAAATAGGAAAAAAAAAAGGAGAGGAACTAAACCTGCACTCCTGGTCCTTGTTTTGTCATTCATGTTAGTCACATGGCTTGCCTGAGGCGATTTTCCGTAGTCCAAATTGCGATTTTGCAACCAACTTTATAAAAGAAAGATATCACGATTCTGAACTTTCAGCATCCAGCCAGTGATAAAAGAGATTTTTTTTTCTTTAGCTTAATTACGACATGTAACTTCTTGTCATCAGCCCAATCGAAACAAGAGAACAGAATCAACAGACAGCTTCAAACACTTCCTATCAATTTCCAACTCTTCGGCAGCAGCTAAATAACAATAATGAAGAGAAGGAAAGCAAAAGTTTACTTCCAATATTTTCATATACATTTTAATAAAAAAGAAGAAGAAGAAGAAGAAAGTCACCGGCACAGGGTTGCCAAGCCCTTGTTCACCTCCTCACCTGTTCAAGGAATACTTTAACAAAATACGTTATTGAAGTGATCAAAGGTGTCAGGCTGTCAAGCTGAACTGGACACTAGCTAACAGCATAAAACGAACAAGACTACGGTGACGCTATAGATGACTAAAATTACGCTATAGCTGACTAAAATTAAACTATAGCTGATAATAACTTATTTAGCGTAACTAAATTTAAAAAATTTAAAAATTAAAAAAAAAACAAGTTAACCCACCACAGACAATGCAAATAAATACGAGAAAAAAAAACGGAAAAAAGCTTTAAAAACCAAAATGTCAGAAAAAGACAAAATTTAGAAATAGTGAAAAAAGGTTAAGAATCCAGAAACTCAAGCCGAAATGAAATGAGTAGAGCCTACATTTAACATAGTTTTCCCCAATAGAACCCGCCAGCATTTCATTACGGATAAATAGATGATGGCAAATAGCGACTGTAGTTCGCTAGATGTACCAAACTAGTAAGCATTGACTTTTTCTAACAAAATATGACGAAGCTAACGCTATTCTCGATCAGAAAAATGATGCGAGATCCAAAGCTTTTTCCTTACTTTCACAATATACAGGGACCTATACTATTAAGGGAGAAACAACAACACCCAGCACTGAGTTGATCGGCTGGTACAGCTATGACATCCCTTGGATTCCTCTTCTGTTGATTGCAGTTTTGCAAAATACCTCCCTTGGATTCTTCTTTATGTATGAAAGACGATGTACTGCATGATGAAGGCCACCCGAAAATTACAGGGTGCAATCCAAGGTGATCGGAGCTGTTCAAAACCAATGAATGATTTAATGATCTAGAGTGACAAACAGGATACCCCTTCAGGAAGATTTCCAGGTACTGCAAAAGACATCACATGTCTTTCAGGAAATATTCTACGAGGGGCAAGTCCAGAAGTTGATGAACCCTCTACTCCAACTGCATGATGATTCCGGCCATGGAACCTCCCCAACCGATTCACAATAGAAATTCTCTCCAAATCTTGGCACTCCAATTGTACATCTAGCATTGAAGCTCTCTTGTTCAAGCTGCAAAGGGCAAATCAGATAATCAGATCTTTGTCACAGCAATAAAAGATCTTGTGCTTTTCACAAGATGCACGACTCATGAATGAGATAAGAAAATTAACATCATCAGAACTCATTTTGACATGCCTTGGCGATCATCACTGCAGGAACATGAAGTGCAAAAATAAAAGGAAATATCCTCAATAAAGGAAAAATATAATCAGCAAGGTTAACCAACATTTTGTAGCATCAACATAATTAATTTGCAGAACCATTACAGTTTCAGGAGGCAGATTGACAAAAGTTAGCTGTAGAATGGTTAAAACGCACCGAAAGGGCATAAGGAAAAATTTAGACCTATTGACATGTTCAGTTAATTGTACAGCAACAGAAGTAATTGCCCTTCATCAAATGAAGAACCCACATTACCCATTGGTATTGTTAGATGCTAGGAAAGATGATCGTATAAAGGTTAGTTGTATTGATCTCTGCTCAAAGGGCTATATATAGAGTACATAGGACACATAAAACTAAACGTTAAAAACTAGGAAATACCACAAATATCCTTATATCCTTAATAGGTATATCAGGTATTAGCATAGAAAGCACTCCACAAAGATAGCAATTGCCTGTGACTTTCATAGAAGACAGTGACCGTACACATCTAGAAAAAAACTACAAAAGGTGCAGCTTTTTTTCAAGATCAGTGATACATTTTCCCTATTTTTAAAAGACTTAATGTACCAAAACTGAAGCTGTTGCTGTGATACTTAATTTTTCATGTGTAACTTCAAAAAATAAAAGATATATACTCCCTCCGATTGCAAATATAAGTCGTTTTGGACATTAACACGATTTCCAAAGTGAAATTTTGACCATCAATATTTATGAAAAATATGTTTTCAAATAAAAATAACTATACACTGTGAAAGTATGGGTGGGTTATTTTCGGCTACGACCGATGGCTTATGGCTGTAGCTGATAACTTTTGGCTTTAGCGTGATCGCTTGTGCGAATGGACCGAATACCGATAAGTTGATAAGCCACTTCGAAAAAGATGTCCCAATAAGCCGTTTCGAAAAAACAACAAAGAAACCGATCCATTTGTTTGTTCGGGGGAAGCCATAAGCTAAAAAGAGGGGCCTATATTGCATGATGGATTTAATAATCTAGATAATTCTTTATATATTGATGGTCAAATCTAAAAACATTTTACCAGCACGGATTCTAGGATGACTTATATTTGCAATCGGAGGTAGTAAATTTAATTAAAATATGATGTCCTGTCACAGCTGTTATTTGATTAGGCACACCCAAAATGCTATTAACCCTTCTGCAAAAAGGGGCATTTCTCAACAGGATTTTTGTAAAGAAAGTAACCATTGAAATGAGTCAATGTCAGATGCGCATTCTTTCTGAGACCCTGTAGCCTTTGCACCTTTAAAAAGAAAAGTGTGATCATGCGGCAAAATTTGCTCTAATGCTTCTTTAAATGATTCCATGTCATCCTACAGATAATAATAATCTCAAGGATTATGTGATCCAAGGTTACTAAGTCGTAAAGTCGAGTCGAATCGCCAAGGGGGTGACTTGGGTGACTAGTCGACCGACTAGTCTCCAGAGTCAGGTCTACAATTGTTACAGCCATAATAAAGAAGCAAGCTGGGATTATTATACTAATACTACAACCAAAATAGCTACTGAATATCATGTATAAATGCATATGCAAGCTGCTGCTCAAAAGATTCAACTGAGCTAGAAAAATATTTGACTAAAACTACCAGCTTTGGAAAATAATATTGAATTCAGCAAATAAAAGTATATATCATATTGGATATATTTTGGACCTTGATGCATGAAACACAATGACTGAATCCAACCGCAAACCAACCCAAATCAAGCCGAGCATGCATCAAAATCAGCCAAAAACCACCGCATGCCTAGATCAAGTAGGCCACAACCGCATAACGGGAACAAAAAATGTGCAGATCGAGAGATCCTAGCGTTACCTAATGCGTGGAGGCGGGAGAGCGGATCGATCTGAAGGCTGGCTAGTTGTTGTGTGGGTGAATCCGAGATCGGCGTCCTGGATTCGATTCGGCGGTGACTTTATGGGGGAAGAGGAAGATGAGACAGAGGGGGTTTGGGGGAGAGAGTTCGACGACGGCCACTAGAGGGAGGCGGCCCGCTGCTGCTACTGCTTCGCTTGCGTCCTCGTGTGTGACGGCTCACACGGATGAGAACGAGACTCCAAAGGTACTCGAGAGGATGAGAACAAGGCATCGCGTGTGGGGTGGAGTGAAGATCTAGAGTCATTGAGTCACTGGTATTAAGTCTCGGCCCACGAGCCTTTCTAGTGGGCCTCAAACTTACTGATCCAGTGGGCCGATTCCTAGTCATGTGGCTGGACATGGCCGGCTAGTCGTGACTAGTCGCTAACTAGTCGTCCGGCCGCTCGACTAGTCGCTCCAGTCAAGTTGGCCTCCCTAGTCTGTCATGTACTGACTGGACGACTAGTCATGGAGTAGTCGCCGATTAGTCAACGACTTAATAACACTCATTGTAATACTCTCATTACATCACCACATAATCAAGTGAAGTGTTCTCAACAGTGGTTTATCTGAACCATAAGATCACTGGAATCAATAGGTCAAAAGTTTAGGAGAACAATTTTTTTTAATTATCTGAATTCAATAGAATTCTTATGTAAGCACCAGCCTAAATCTGCAGCATGTCAAACATTTTATTACATCATTGTAACTTTGTTTTGTGTTTTCTATTGATATCATATAAAAATTTTATATTCCCTTTTGGTAAATTATGGGATTCAGCTTCTTTACTAAGGCAAGATCAATTCAGAAATATATCCACTATACCTAAAATCTGATTTCATAAGTGAATTGAGTCCATATCAGTATCCAGTAAATTATAGCAGCCAATTATCCAGGGCAATAACCATTATACCCAAGGAATAAGGATTCGCATATTAAATTTGGATGGGAATGTGCAATAACCATTATCCAGAGCATCTCACCAAATAAACAAGGTTCACAAGTGAAAATGAAAATTATGTAAATGAATAGTCAACACATCAAAAAGCACAATATTGCCATGTTTGAAATGACACTGCTGCCCTGTTTAAGTTCACACCATCCTTTATAATGGAATTGTTCCAAGCACCAAAAGCCCATACTAACTTTCAGCACAAAGAGAATGCTAATCACATAATAAGTATATCGAACATGAACAAAGCACACGCAAAGATATTACAGGGAAAATTAGCAATTACCAATTAAGAATCAGGACATAATGATTGCACGCACCTCACAAAGTCATTTTCCATTTTTTTGAATCTTCCAACAAAGAATTCCACAGCCTTCAAGATTTTGTCTTCCATTTTCTCAGTAATTTTAATTTGTTGAGATGGCCTGGTCAAGGATAGTACACATCTTAGGAAAACTTTGAGCTAAATGCGGGTTAACGCTATCACGCGCAAAAAGAACTAACCAACCAAGTGACTGGCAAAAATATTCAATTAACAGGTACTTACTTATTCCCACTATCTATATGAGTGCCAGTGCCCCCAGATAAGGACGAAGCCATGCTGCATGCATCCCCTATAGTCAACTTAGCAACAGTATATGTCGCACTTTCATACACTGATACAGCTTGTGCCTTTAGAACAGATGCTGGTATAGCAGGGAGAAGTTGTTGAATCAACCGAGTGGTCAGAATTAGCCTTTTGCGTGGTAAATAAAATATGGGGACATCTCCTAGAATGTCTGCTTCATCCTCCACCTGTTACAAAATATATTACACACACATCAAGCTCATTGGACCAAAACACATGAGAGCTAAATTAAATAATAAATTATCTCATACAGACCTTCTCCATTAATCGGTTAGCTGCCTGAGCCCAGTCCATATCCGAGGAGCTGTAAGTAATTTAAAACATTACATTCAATCGAATATCAAAATTGAACAGAAGAATAATTAGAGTAAACTACAAATAATAGCAACTAGAAGGAGAATAATCAGCAAAATTCCT
The DNA here is from genome assembly GCA_036346575.1 of Dendrocalamus sinicus. Taxonomy (NCBI): domain Eukaryota; kingdom Viridiplantae; phylum Streptophyta; class Magnoliopsida; order Poales; family Poaceae; genus Dendrocalamus; species Dendrocalamus sinicus. The sequence continues at coordinate 9,001,692 of CM070670.1, forward strand.
GGCAACAATTGTCCAAGGGGGAAAAAGTCACCTCATGTTTGTCAACTTTTGGTGCCCTCCAACGATTTGATTCCAAGAAACAAGCACAGAAGCTTTAAATTTGCGCTTCTTTGGTCTTCTCACCACAGAAGCAGCCTTTAGACTAGAATGTCCAGGTCCAACAGAATTACTGCAGTCAAGTCCATGCTCAACTGGACTGCTACTGTCCATGTTGCATGAAACTTTTGGAAGATTATATGGTGTTGCAGCTTTCTTGGCACTGTACATAGAAAGATTCTGACCATTTCTGTAGCTCCCATGCTGTTGAAACCAAGGAGCCATTTGAGGGTTGATCCTTAATCCATCACTTCTTTCAGTTAAATTTTCTGCTGAGCATGTACCAAGAGATGAGACTTGATTTTGAAGATCAGTTCGTGCAGTGGCAATATCATGGGAGGACAACTCCCTTGAATGAAGCTGGGATGGCATGGTTGGGGTTCTCTCTTCACTGTCAGGAGCAAAGCTTAACATCTTGACATCTGATTGGAATAAGCTAGGAACCCTTGAGGCCTCCATATTTTCTGGACATGACCTCACTGAATTGTTTGCTGGAACTCTTTGGCCAGCACTCCAGTCAACCTGTGAAGCATCAGAACTCATCTCAGTTGTTTTAAGCCTCTTACCAGATGTATTGCTTGGATCAGTATCAACAGGCTTCATGGCCTGCATCTTATGTAGTATACAGTAATTTTGCTGCTGGGCATTTGAAGGTGTTGGGATTCCATGCAAACCGATGCCACTAACACTAGAAGCTTTGTCAAAGGAAGAACTCATAGGCAGAAAGTTTGCTGGCATATTAACCCCTTGTCTTTGGTTCATGATGCCCTGCTGCATCAAGTTCACATCCAAGGAATGCCTCTGCAGGGATTCTATCTTTCCCGATAAAATATCTCCCATTAGATCACCATTTGGCACCTCAGATGAGGTTGACTTTGCATCATTGTCCACAACTCCTTCTACTTGTCGATTTTCTGAGTTGGGAGTAGTTGTGGCAGCATCAGATGGAATAGCTGCCTTCATTCTTTGATAATCATCCATTGGAGAACCCCATAGGGTGGAATCCCCAACAGTATTTGGGAACATCATGGACTGGAGAATATTGGGAGTAATCTTGTTATGTTGGACACCCGCCAGACGCTGTGCTGAGATATTTGTCCATACATTCTTGAACATCGTTGCTGAACTACTTTGCTGAGGCTGCTGAGAAAGAGAATTTACAGAAGCAGACTTTGACTCTACGACTGGATATTGCTGGCCTGAACTTATCTGGGGGAGACATCCACTTGGCAGTCCAGTATTATCAGTTACTGATGAGTGAAATGGTGAAGATCGACTTGGATGACCAGATGGCAAAGACTGACCAGGAGTGGAGGGTAGCTGTCGCTCGTCTTCCTCTGGTACTGAATGATCAGATTGCTTGCTGTCAACAGAGGTTGGACTGGTCCATAAATGACCTGCAGTTGGTTGTCGTTGGGATGGTGGTGCAAGTTTTAATCCAAATCCTTGTAAAGGCTGGTTAAGTCGCTGATGAGCAGTTGTAATATCAACAGATTTGTTGGGCATATTACCAGCAACAACAGCATAGTTACTTGAGTTGTCCACCTTGTGAAGGAATTGTTGTAGCATATGTTGACTACAGAAGACAAGAATAACGGAAAATTAAACAAGCCAATAAAATATCTACAATGGCACAAAAGCTAGTTGCTAGATCCTGCAGTACATTCCAATAAAAGAAAATCCAGACATATTCGGACTCAGACACCAATTGATCGAAAAAATTAGTTAGATAAAGCTAAAAGGAATAATGGGCTTTTGATGTCCTACTTCCCTGTACTATTAGTATGTGACAAATATGAGGATCCAGAAAAAGTATCCACTGCAGTCAGTCAAATGCAACCCCTCAATGCTTCATCGGATTACTAGTTGTCATGCAAGCTGAGTTAACATTTGATGTGGGCAACAGCATAAAAGATTAAGATATAACATAGTGTGATAGTGACATAGGTAAATTGCTAAATGAACATGTAGTAGCATAATTATAAGGTCCAATCAAGTCAATTTACCCAACTACTGCATATCATGCCCCATCTATCTGTTCAGAACAGACAAGGTACAATTATGGGAGCAGCATTCCAGTCAACAAATAACTGTGTGCACACAATATTACACCATGGAAGATTGGAAGAATGATGTGACCTTCAAACCTGAAAGTGGATGACTGAGAATGAAAGAAGAAAAAATGACCTTGTTTGGACTGCCCTATTTGGATTTTGCGACAATGTTGCATCAGATCCTCCAAAGGGAGATTCACTGGAGTAGTTCTTGGCTATGGCATGTTGAGATTTAAGTTGTTCCTCTGCCGTTGCAATTTTCTACAGAAGTATAGTAGTGAAAAATGAGAAAGCAGAAATGTTCTCAAAGCACACATAAAATAAAACCAAGGAGAAGAGATATCTTCACTATCTAATAATAAAGATGCTCCCTGCTGGATATACCTCTTTTGCTGAAGCCATGTTACCAACAACATGGCGGTGCTCACCCAACACATGCCCTTGGTTATCTAGGGGGCGAATTGACTGTGACATAAATTCAGTATTGGACACTGAGTTGGCTGGAAAATGTGCAACACTAATTCCAGAGGTTCCACTAAGATGATTGTGCATTGCATAAGAGCCAATTGTTTTCTGGCCAGACTGACCCAAATATTGGGCATCCATTCCAGCAAAGGAATTTCTTCTTCCAGAAAAGGTACTGCTTAAATGCTGTCCATTATTTGAAATGTGTCCTTCAGTAGAGCTTGCATTATTTCCTTGTGATTCTGACGATTCTGAAAACCTTTTCCCCAGAGTATGGTTTATTCCAAAATTTTCACTGCTCTGACCAACCACCATCTGATGCCGGTCCTGACTAACCATTGGCATGCTTGAGCTCATCATACCAACATCTTTACCACCATAACATTCATTTGTTACTTGAACAGTGGTTACATTAGGCTTCAACTGTTGAAGCCTATGAACTGGATCTGTATTAACCCCAGACTTCCAAAGGTTTCTATCACTATTGGAGATATTTGGAGTATTATTGGCATCTTGTCCATGGCGATTTCTGCTGTTCCAGTCATTTTGGTTATTACTAGACTCCCTGTTAAAATTATGGTTAAAAGTATTTTGCTGTGACACCCCAAGTCCATGCGCATTCTGCGGCATAAAATGTGCACTAGTCGATTTCGAATTTCCTTTTGGCAGCCCAGGTTTCTGCTGTGCCCATATTCCATTTGATAAGTGGATCTGTTCTTGTGACCCATACTCATCAGAATGACTTTGCTTTAAGCTCTGTTGAAAATACCTGTCATTAGCTTCTGTAGTTGGCTGATGAATGGTAACAGCAGCAGGAGATTCATGAGATAATTTCTCCTGTTGGTCATAAGGAGATTCTGTGGCATGCTTGAAACTGGTGAACTTTGAACTATTCATGGTTCCCAAAGCACCATCTTGTGAGGGTGAAGGTTGTGCATTTGGAGATGCACTACGTAGGTTTATATTATTTAAAGCCACAAGCTGCCTCTGTTCCAGACCTGGCAAAGTTGAATTATTGGCAAACTGCAGGTTTGTATTCTGGAAATTCAAACCACTCATCTCTTCCTGAAGGCCATTTTCACTGCTTGTCGACTGTAACGCGTCCTGCATAAGGGCACTCCAGCTACCCTGTAGAAATTGCACAGCACTGTTTGAGTTATCATTGCCCAATGAATTACCAGGATCTGCCCCACCTGTTGAATTTCCCTCCCTCAATAAATCTCCCCAGTTGCTATCCTCGTCATTTCCATACAAAATCTTCTCCTCGGTGGGATCAAGGCTAGCTATGCTGCTAGTTGGTCCTACATGTGGTGCTGACTGAAATTCAATTTGGTTTGTCCTACCATGAAAATCTTGAGCATGAAAAGCATGTTGTAGATGATTACCTAGAAAAGGACTGCCTGCCTTCATGTTACCACCTTGAATCTGAGTTGTAGTATCACTCAATACACTTCCATTCTCACGAAAATTCTGCAGAGTATTGAGCATACCTTGTTCACGAAGACCATGTTCACTCTCGAACAAATTGACTGGGCTAGAAAACATTGTTGCCTTATCTGTCTGGTCTGAACCAGCCGTTGACATTGCATTATGGGAAGCATTATGGGAATTAATTGGGAATCCTGGGAATTGGGAGTACTCATTTGCAGAACCTTTGCTCATGCCAGCAGGAAAGGAATAAAAGGATTGGTCTACTTTGTTTGGAACTAACCCCATTGGTCTAATAAGGTTTTGGCTGTTTGAGTACACTGAACCATTTACAAAGTTGCTTGTGCCAGGAGAAACACCAAGTTGCTCCCAATGTGTGTTATCAGTATTGAACATCTGAGAGTTACTTCCTAACCGGGAGCCACCAACAGCAATATTATTTGACCACGCATAACTTGATGGCTCATTCATAGGCATTTCATTCATCATGGTTGGCAACTGATCAGCAGGGGCTGGTTTTGCAGGTGCATGGAGCTGTCCAAAGGAATTCTGCATCCTAGCTCCATGATCAAGCCGCCGCTGCTGTTGTTGCCGCCTCTGAAACTCTTGTAGTTGCCTATACATCATCTGTTGTTGCCACATTTGGACATCATTATCACCCCCATGCTGTGAGGGGTGAAACTGTGACATGCCGTAGGTGGTTTCTTAGGATCCAGTGTCAGCCGAGATGTGACTGGTCGGAGATTGCTAAATTCTTAAGTTTCATATCAGATGATACAATAACAGCTTTTAGAACAGTTTGCTTCTAGAGTGATGAAGATGATTTGACTGAAAATGTGTTTGTATCAGGTAAGATTCATCCCGAAGTGATAAATGAAAACTCAAGCTTAATGTAACTTGACACTCTTTTCATTATTGATCACAAGGCCTGCAAACATCAAGCACTCATTACATCAGAACATAATAGATCGCTGTTGGTCATCTGTCCAAACAGAATATAAAGCAAGAATCCAACACAACATCCCCCCCCCCCGCGTCACAGTATTCCACAATATCTGTTAGTCGTTGGACTCTTGCTCTTGGTGATAGCAAGATCCTTACTCTCATGGAGAGAATGACACTAAGAGATGGGGCAATTTTCTTGTTTATTTCTCACACAATGCCATGCCAACCTGAGGGGTTGGGGATACAAATTTATAGGCTGAGAACCAGTCAAGCATATGCTACGATGCTATCCTAGATGCTGTCCTAAAGCGGTCAATATGCTGTCCTAAAAGCAGATGCTGTCCTAAAGCAGATGCTGTCCTAAAAGCAGATGCTGTCCTAAAAGCAGATGCTGTCCTAAAGCGATCAAAAACAAAAACTACCACAGCCCCACAAAGACCACAGATGAGAGACTTATTCATCATTCTCCCCTAAGTCTTGTGCGTGCGTCTTGTGGGAGGGTTGAACTACTGATCTTGGAGCGAGCTCAAGAAACTTAATCCTTCCAAGAGGCTTGGTGAGCAGATCCGCAAGCTGATCCGTGGTGTTGATGTAGCTTGCCTTGATGCTTCCTTCATCCAAGCGACCTCGGATGAAATGGTACTTCACCCGGATGTGCTTGCTCGCTCATGAAAAACGGGTTCTTTGCGAGGCTAGAGCGGACTTGCTGTCCACCCCGAGCTCCATCGCTTGATGTCCTGCCGAGAGATCACCAAGCGATCGAGCGAGCCGAGTGCTGAGTCGAGCGGTGGAAGCCGCTATGTACTCGGCCTCACACCGTGACAGGCCACCACCGCCGCTTGATCGATCGCCGATGAACGAGACACTTGCCGAGGAAGAAGAGAATCCCGCTTGTGCTCTTCTTGGTGTCAATGTCGCCGCGTGGTCACCGCCGCCGCACCGACGGCGTGCCGCGCCAGACACTCGGGTAATGGAGGCCGTGGTCAAGGGTCCCCGCAACGTAGCGGATGATCCTCTTCACGCCTGCCGATGCTCGTCGTCGGCCGTTGCATGAACCGACTAACGAGCCGACGGAGAATGCCAAGTCCGGCCGTGTGTGGGCGAGGTAGCGAAGGCTCCCCACAAGACGCCAGATCGCGTGGCGCCCACCTCCTCCGTCGTCTTTGTCGCGGCTCGGCTTGACCTCTCCTCCATTGGAGTGAGAGCCGGGCGATCGATGAGCCCACTAGCTCAACGACACGCTTGGCGAGGCGGTGCGTCGGCGTGATCCCTAATCATCCCGGTGCACCTCGATCCCTAAGTAGAAGAGAGACCCCGTGTCACTCATCCGGAAGGTGGCCTTCATCTCTTCCTTGAATGCCGCCACCTCGCATCCTGGTGCCGTGATCACCAAGTCATCGACGAGACACCCGCCGCCAGGCGTTGCCGCTTTGCCCCGCCGGTGATCTGCGACCTCGTGTGCGCTCTGCGAAACCCCATTTGCTTGAGGTGGAGTCCACTTAGCGTTCCACGCCCTCGGTGCTCGCCGCAAGCCATGAGGGCCTTGCGCAGCGAGCACCTGCCTCTCGCTGCCGGGATCGCAAATCCGGCGGTGATGCACGAGACCTCCTCCTTCAAGTCGCCGTTAAGAAATGCCGACTTGACATCCATGTGATGAACACGCCACCTTCCCGGCAGCTAGCGCAGGAGGAGTCGCGCGGACTCCATCCGTGCGACGCGTGCGGCGTCATCGGTCGACCCTCTCTGCGCGCACGAAGCCTCGTGCCACCAAGCGAGCCTTGTGCTTGACGATGGCGCCGGCCATCCCGCTTCGGCTGAACACCCACTTAAGGGTGATCGCGCGGTGGCCGGCAGGAAGATCCGCCGGCTCCCACGTCGGTTCGCTCGGCGGCGTCCATCTCTCGCTTCATCGCGACACGCCACGCCGCGTCTCCTCCGCCTCGGCGAAGGAGCGGCTCGCTCGCCGTCGTCGCCAAGCCAAGTCGCGACTCAGCCTCGCGATCGCTGCGCTGTGAGACGCAGCCGCTCGCGAGATGTTGTCCATGGTACGATAAGCGCAGGCTCGCGTCGTCGTGGTAGGCGTCGACGCGATCTCGTCGTGAGATAGCGAGTAGCGAACTCCACCGCGCGCCGCCATCGTGGGCCGGCTGTTGGGGCCGATTCCGTGGTGTGGCGCCGGTGCGAGCGTGGTGGCGGTGGTGAAGGGTGGGCGTGGCGGTGCGAAGGTGGTGGAGCACTCGCGGAGCGGTGGCGAGCAAGGTGTCGAGGTGGGCGAGCTCGGTGAAGACGAGCCGCTAGCTCCCGCTCTCTCGAAGTGGGCGTGAGTCGACAACAAAGTCCCCGAGTCGAGGCCAACCGTCATCCACCGCCTTGTCCCACGCCCGCCGCCGCCGTCGAACACGCGTCACGCGAGATGCGGGCGCTTGCGTGACAGGGTCAGGATGCGGTAGGCCTTCGAGCCTCCGCGTGGCCGATGAACACTCCCGAGTGCTCCGCCGCCGAGCTTGCCGATGTGGCCAAGCTCCTTGGCGAACGCGAGGGAGCCAAGACCCAAGTGGGAGACCGCCGGCTTGCGCCCATGCGAGCCTCGTGCGGCGTCGGCCCCGCTGCCGAGCGCTGGTAAGCGGCGGTTGAGGATGTAGACGGCGATCACCACCTCTCCCGAAGACGGCGGCATCCTCTGCTGGGAGGGCCCGAGCCATCCCCACAACCGCCAGTTGCGCGCGCTCGACGACGCTGCTCTGCTGCGGTCGGTACATGCGGTAGCGAGAGTGGCGCCAATGCCTCATCACAGCAGACGACGCGACACCGCCGTGAATTCGCGCGCGTTGTCTGTGCGCGCGACCGACGCGCAGCTGCGGCCGCACTCGCCTCCGCAGCGACTGCGTGCGCTGATGGCGTCCGCGGCCTCTCGCTGCCGCCGAGGACCATCACCCACATGTAGCGGAGAGGTCGTCGACGAGCGGCAGAAGTAGCGTCGTCTCCGGTGTGGCGGTGTCACCGCCACACAAGTCCCGTCGCACGAGCTCGAGCCTCTCCTTGGCTCCTGAAACTCGCCTTTGGGGAAAGGAGTCGCCTCGCCGTCAACACGCAGACGCCGCAGAGCCGCTCCACATGGTCAAGGCACGCGCGAGCCTCGCACCATTTCGTGGCACCGAGCCGCCGGGGCCTCGGTGAAGGTGCCCAAAGCGCTGCGTGCCATCGCCACGCCTCGTCGTCCGACGAGCCGCGAGACGAGGTTGTGCCACCGCGCGTGAAGAGTGTAGAGTCGATTTGCGCCTCTGGTTACCTTGGCAAGGAGGCGGCGTCGAAGATCCCAAATCCGCGGCACCGTGCTCGATCTCGACACGCGAGCCGTTCTCATCCACCGCCCAAGTCGATGATGGAGTTCCGCAGACGGGGATGTAGTAGACGCCGTGAGCGGCCGGTGCTCGCCGATCTTAGCGACGAAGACGACAGAGCCGCGCTTGATCTCCACGGCGGGCGTCGCCGAACTTGACGGTGCCTCGAACGCTGAGTCGAGCTCGAGAAGAACTCCGCCGCCGGTCATGTGGGGGGTGGCGCGGTGTCGAGCACCACCCGTCGGTCTTGTCATTGCTTTAATCGCCGCCGAGGAGGCGTGTGCTTTTGGCTCGTCAAGGTGGAGAGAGCCATCTGCGGCGGCGGCGCCGAGGTAGTTCGATGCTCGCATGAGCAATGAACAGACCGGCCTCCTCCTCCTCCTCCGCGCTGCGCGATGTGGGCTCGCCGCGTCGTGGTCGCCGACACTCCTTGGCCCAATGACCAAGCTTGCCGCAGCTTGTGGCAAGAGTCATCTCGTCGCCGCTTTGCTTGCCAAAGATCGCCGCTGGCACCTTTGCGCGCTTGCCGCGCTGCCACTCTTGCGCGCCTTTGTCGTGGAAGAAGGCTCCTTTCTTCTTGTCACCTTGGCCGCAGCCAGCTGCTCCCGAGCGAGGAGGAGCTTCCGCCAATGGTGACGGTCCCGGAGGCTCTGTGGCTCATCGATGTCGGCGACCTTGAGGCGACCGCGCCTCCTCGATGGTCATCGTGGAAAGGTCCAGCGAGACCCGATCGAGCGAGCCATCCGCTTGTACTTCTCGGGGCGCAATGAAGAGCTTCTCCACGCCTCTCTCGCCAGAGGTGTCGCCACCGAATCGCACCAACTTCGCAATGCAGTGTTGAGACGGAGAGCAAAGTCATCAATGTCTTCACCGCTTGAAGGCGTGTTCTCCCACTCCGTCGCGTAGTGCTGCGGTGTAGACTTGCGCGCGCGCCGCCGGCGCGTCGTCTTTGCGGCGATGGCGTCCCAAGCCTCTTTGGCGATCCGCTTGTTGGTAGCGAATCGCATCTCGGGCGGATCTGCGGCGATGAGAGCATCCAGCGCCGTCGATCTGGTCGTGTCGACGTCGTCGTCACCGGATCGCATCCCACATATGCCGCACTGAGCTTCACCTCATCACCGCAGCCCACTCGGCGTAGTTGGTCTTGGTGAGGGTAGGCCACCGCCGCCGGGCCGACGCCCGACGACGATACCGGTACTCGTGGTGACCACGATGCCGGCCGGGAGAGCCACGTTACTGCGAGGCGCGCGCTCGCCGTCGACCGTCTGCCGCCGCCGCATGCCTCCTCCAGAGCGCCACCGCCGTGCGCGCTCTTCAGAGCGCCGCCGCGCGCCCGCGCTATCAGCTGCCGCCGCCGCATGCCTCCTCTCGAGCGCCACCGCCGTGTCGCGCCTCCTTCCGAGAGCGCTTCGCCGCGCGTCGCGCTATCGGCTGCCGCCGCGCTTCGTGGCGTCGCGCGCCGCCCATTGCTTGCTGCCGCTTGCGCCGCTTTCCTCTCCAACGAGGGTCCGCGTCGCTTGCTATCATGAGCCGAGCCGCTGCTGCTGCTACCGCGCAGAGCCTTGACCTCTGCTGCCGCGACGCTGTGCCTGCCGCCGCTTTGCTTCCGCCTCATGCCGCTGCTTGCCGCTCATGCCCGCCGCCTTGACGCCACTTCGCGCGCCGCCGTCTCTGCCGCCGCTTCGCTGCTGCTGCTGCTCTGCGCGACGAGCTCGGCCGTCTGATGCCGCATGCTCGAGGCGATCGAAGCGCTAAGATCGCCTGCGGACATGGCGCGCTCTCGGGCTGCATTGCGTGGAGAGGGTCGCCGACGAGTGCTGCCGTCTCCGGAGAGAGAGTGGCGAGATGCCCGAGGCCGCTGCGCTCTCGGGCCGGGCCGCGAGCGGGCGAGAGGAGATGAGCGAGGAGATGCTCGGCTACAGGATACTAAGGCTCGATACCACTTGTTAGTCGTTGGACTATTGCTCTTGGTGATAGCAAGATCCTTACTCTCATGGAGAGGATGACACTAGGAGATGGGGCAATTTTCTTGTTTATTTCTCACACAATGCCATGCCAACTCGAGGGGTTGGGGATACAAATTTATAGGTGAGAACCACCAAGCATATGCTACGATGCTATCCTAGATGCTGTCCTAAAGCGGTCAATATGCTGTCCTAAAGCAGATGCTGTCCTAAAAGCGAATCTTGTCCTAAAGCGATGCTGTCCTAAGCGCAGATCTGTCCTAAAGCAAAAGCAGATCTTTGTCCTAAAAGCAATGTCTGTCCTAAAGCAGTCAAAAAACAAAAACTACCACAGCCCCACAAAGACCACAGTACAGAGACTTATTCATCAATATCAACAATATAATAAAGGTTGGAAATTAAAGATAGACAGATTTGCTAAATATCATTATTTGACAAAAAAAAGTTATCCCATAAATTAAGAATGATTTCAAAGGACAAAACTGAGAACTTTCCTTCAGACATTCTTGGATGCAGAGCTGGAAAGTAAAAATTTAGAGCCTTCAGGGAAAGCTTTCATGATGTAAAACAGTGGCAGAGAACAGCAATTATTTATTGTTATGAACTAGGAAACTATTCATGTCCTTAAAAGACCAAAAGATAATTTAAGCGCCAATAAGGTCATTTGTGAAGTAACAAACAATCTCTATTTTCCAACCCTATTCTCAACCACTAGCGAGTCATATAACCTGTTAAAAATTACTAACAGTAGAATCAATCTTCTCCTCCCCCTCCCATACACACATCGTTGGTTACTCAAGAAGTTAGTGCTGAGCACAACCAAAAGGCCTGCAATTGCTAAGGTGCACAAGAAAGTGGTCCAGTGTGCAAAAAAACTACAAAATAAATACTTAGCACAAGCTCTAAGAATGTAACAGTATGTTTGTTTTTTCCAAAGAAAATCAATTACATCTTAATAAACAAATACATAAGTGAGATGAAAACTTGCCCCATACCAAAATTTTTTATAATTAAATGAAGCCTCAAAATCTCTCAAGCCCCAGTAAAACTGCAGTATGCAGAACTATCTGCAAAATGTTGTCATGGCATAAGCAAAACAAGAAAAAAAATCTCAGCACATAATTAATTGCAAGACTTGTTCACATGACAATCAAATGATCAGATGCTTACAAGACAAGATACAAGAAAATAGCATGAACACATGTCATTCTGTATTTTAACCTTAGAAGTCCTTGGTTTCCCTAATTAATTAGTGATAATGCAAGTTAACCTATACTCGGAACCTAACAGTTCATAGGAGAGAAATAATGTAAGCTAGCACATTAACTGCAACAATTTCTCATATCATAGGAGCGAGAGGCATCAAACACTAACAATAAGATATCATATCCATCTAGACAATGAGACTTGACAGTTACACAATAAAGACACATAAATTAGCATAGACGTCACTAAAACTACTTGCTCAACCCACAATGTGCATCCTTACAAGAAAATTTTGACAAACCAAAAGCTACAAAAATGAAGGAAGATATGGTGACGAAGCAGAGGAACTCAACAATCATCCAAAAGCCAATGCGTGTACATGGCTCATGAAACCATGCTCGGTTTTCTCAGCATAGATGCAGAGGATGGACCAGTCAACAATGAGCAAATACCAAGATTGCTCCAACCTTAATATACCATCTCCCTACAATAAGATCCTACCTTTCCCAGCTCACACAACAGTACTGGCTAGCTGCTAAACCAACCAACAAAGAACAAACAAAGCTAGGTCCAAGCTCGTCAGTTATCAACCAAATGGAATCTATGAGGACAAAAAAAGAGTATGACCAACTCAGTGAGGATACAGCCACAGAGAATTAGAACACTCCCATCGATATTCTTAGCTGGAGAACACAACATTCACTTTCAATGGTGGATCTAGTATAGGAGCATGGGGATAAAGCTGCGCCCCCAAAGTTTTTGTGTAAACATGCACTATTTGTTATAAAGGTAGTATTGCTCAGCTGATTGGCACATAGCTAGCAGAAACAAAACAGCAAGTGTTCGAACTGTGTGAAGCATTTACATTTTTTTCATCTCTTTAGCTTCATCCTCATTTTTTATATGGCTAATTTTAAGTTCTCTTCAGCTTCTTTTCATAGAGAAATTCTTTCTATTTCTTCATTTTGTCATCTCTTTAGCTTTATCCTCATTTTTATGGCTAATTTAAGTTTCCTTGAGCTTCTTTCTATAGAGAATATGTGTTTACATATAACAAGAGTATTCATCCCAAAGGATAATTTTTTAGAGAAATTTTCTACAGTATAACAACATCCTTGTAGTGTTGAAGTACATCTTAAGTTCGCACCCCTATCAAAAAATTCATGGTTCCGCCACTGTTCGCTTTATAAAGTCCAGTACAACACTAGAAACGAAACATAAAATCCACACGACAAGAGAAGTTGTAACGGCCTAAACCCCACAAGAAACAACAAGGAAGCAGCTTGAGCTCTGCCTTGCTCACAGAAGCGGCCACTACACACAATTCAAGCTCCAGAACTATCCAACCCTACTAATTCAAAGAAATTAGCACCTACGAATGACCGCCAAAAATGTGTCAGGACACTAATCTCTCTGCGCCCCGAAATTCTCCACTCCACACCACACCCAGATCCCAAACCTCTCCCCAAGCGCAGCTCGCACTAAGTTCCCAAGCTAAGCAACCTTTAAGTACAGCCCGAACTCATGCTTGAATCCACCAAACACTAGACCATTCCCCACGGATTACTCCCCAAACCCAACTAAATTCAGCGCCCAATTCACCACCGGAGCCCAAACAACGCCGAGATCGACCACCACCAAGCGCCGGTCGCCCCCCAACACACGCAGATCCCTCCCAAACCACCCGAAAAAAATAAAAAAACAAAATCCATCCCTCACATGACGCGCGGGAGCCCGCGTAGGACCTACCACATATAACCTTCACCAAGACGAGAGAACCCGCGAATTCCGGGAGGATTCGGGCGAGACGTACCTCGATCGGCGCGTCGTAGGGCGGGGCGGGGAGCCGGCGGCCGCGCGGCCGCGCGGCGGGCGGGGAGACCGGGACCTGTCGGCGGGGCGGGCGCGGGGGCTACGGTTAGGGTTTCGTGCGGTGCGAGGAGGGGAGGGGAGAGATGGGGGGCGTGGCGAGCGAGGGCCAGCGAAAAAGATAAAGCGGCATATCGCACTGCTGCGGGGGTATCTACGGCGACGGCCCGGTTCGAGCCGCGGCCAGGCCGGGGCTGGGCTGGGCTGGGCTGGGCGGATCTGGGCCGTCCATTTGCGGCGCGTGGGGCGCGCGGGGGATGCGCCGTTGGATTGGAGGGTTCGGACGGTGGTGGAGGTGACGGCGTTTACGAGTGACGTGACAGGAACCGGGTCCTCTACGTGAGGAGGAACTCAGAGGAGCACGCTGATGTGCGCGGGTCCTGTGCAGAACTGTACCGCCTTTTTTTTTTTTGGACAGTCTAAAACCATGGTAAATCATACTACCATGCTTTTAATTTACAACTGTAATTACAAAAATAACCGTATACACATATAAAATAACAAATATGGCATTTCTGCCATTCGGTTACCGGACGTTAGAGGTCTACAAGCGACACATTTTGCATCCCGTGTGCCTGCCGTTTGGCCACAACAATAAGGTAGATAATTAAACCGGCTAATTACCTACCAAATATTATTTTATGTGTAATATTTATTCGAAGTTTTAAATATATCAAATGAGCTTAAAAATTACAAAATTTTATGTGCAGCTTTCTGACACAACGTACTTTATTGTGTAATTTTTTGATAATTTTATCCATTCTGAATGTTGCTCAAAAAATTGTACTGTTGAGATATTTGCAGGAGTTGTTACATAAAGCAAACAAGCTTCTAAAATTACAAAATTTTATATGAAGCCTTCTGACATAGTCCATCTAATTGTGTAATTTTATGAGAATTTTATGTACTCTAAATTTATCATGTTAATTTATATTAATTTAATTATAATTAGTGATATGTGATGCATCTTTTGCAGTGCGTAACCTCTGTACTTCGCACATATGTTGACCCGTTGCTGCTATGTTTCCTTTCCTGCTACGTCCTTCGCATAATTGTCACTCTGTCCGTGCCATCCCCCTCGCGCGCTCCATCATCCGCACTGATGTTATTATGTATATGCCATCCTCTCTCGCATATTCTCTCGTTTCCACATTTGTCAGTATTACCATGCCGTCCCCTATGCCCGAAGGACTACGTGTCAACAAGGAGTCATTAATTTGCGGGGTGAGCACACCGGGTTCCCTTTTCGCTCGATTATAAATACGAACCTCTCGCAATTGGTCATCGGTCATTTTAGTCACTCGTAGCAGAAGCTCATTCTCACGGTCGTCGCTCAAAATTAAGAGTGTATAGCTAATTAATTTGAGAAGTAGTGCGTAGCTCATTAAGGATGTGGCAGGAGGACACAACAGTCCTGATTGCTTCTCTCGAAGACAGATAAAATTTTTATCACACGCTTCTGACAATATTCCTATAGTTCTAGTTAATTAGTGTTATTTAATTAGTCATAATTAATATAACTTGTATTATAAAGTTTATGGTTAAGTAATGGGTTAGTGCTAAGTAATTAAGTGCTATGGATGATGGTAATGAATCACTCGTAATTTTTCAGACGAGTAATCAAATTGTCAGTAATTAATGAATTATTCGTATATAGTTACACGCATATAATCACTAACTTGCATGCTGCTTGTTATGATTATTTGTCGTAACAATTACTGCAGATATGGTTGTTGTGGCTTTAGGTAGTCGCAGACATGGAACACTTGACAATGTTTTATAGCGATGGTCTTGTACGGGTTGGATCTGATGGGTTAGACCTATTGACATGCCAATACAAGGTGCTTTGGGCCGAGGGGCTTAGCGCCATGAATATTCACAAGCTACGAAGCTGCATCCTGAGGGGGTTCGCCACAGAGACAATGGCGATGAAACTTGCGATCGAGGAGATCACCTGCATGAATGGCGTGTGAGATCCCATGAAGGTAAATAGCACCATAGCTGGAGGCAGTACATGCAAATTGCCTCCCAGCCCGACAAGGCCATTTACGCGAGGACGATAGTGTACCTCAGTTTCATGCGTAGGCGTTGAAAAACGGTTATAAGCCCAGCCCTTCAACACCTGGGGAACAATAGGCGAAGCTTCAAGACGATACCACTGAATGTGCTGTATCGGAGGGAAGACTCGCCCCTGATTTCATGCGGAATGATGGGGCATGCCTATGGTGGTCAGCATGCATTGACTACCATGAGTATCTATCGGACCAGGCGCTCAAGTTGGAGTCCGACAAGGACATCAACCCAGGCTCCGATGATACTGATGATGACTCATAACAGACGGCTAGTCCACCCAGGGGAATTGTCTCATCAGAGGTGCCCTAAGTGTCCTCCAGACTTGACGATGTTGTGGTGTGTTTTCTTGTATTACTGCAAGAAGAAGGGTCCCAGTGGAGGTTTCGAGCTGACACTCTCCTAGTTGGACAACGCTTCCCTAGTAAGGCGGCTGTGCAATAAGCTATTGCACTATCCTGAATTAGAGAAATGGTCTCTTCTCTATGACACGGATGGTGCGAGGTATGGGATTATGACGACCAACATGTCCGAGGTATACAACAATGTTTTGAAAGGCGTACGATGCATCCCCATCACCGTGATCATGGAAGAGACATGAACTCGCACTTTTGGTTATTTCACCAATAGAGCCACCGCGGTCAGGTGACAAATAGACAAAAGACAAGAAATGGTTCGAGAACATACAAAGGCACATTGACCATTAGATGGAGAAGGCCCGAATGCACGACATCTGGGTAATCGATGGCCTCCAGAGGAAGTATGAGATCGGACTTTGGCAGAAAATATGTGAACAGTCATGCCAGGGGTGAAATGAAACAGACATGCATCTTGAGTGATGTCGCGACATGCAACAAGCCGAAGCTCCTGCACAAGTCATGCTCATATGTGTACAAAGCATATGCGCAAATAAGGCAGATATCAAAGCCGTGTATCTCAGAGTACTATGACATACAACACCTTTTCAGTACATGGAGTGCAGAGTTTCACTTCTACAGCTTGGACATGAACTATAGGGATATTTGGCCAAACATGCTGCAATGGGCCCCAACAAGGAGTTGAAGATAACTGCGAAGGGACGTCGGCAAACGCGATGCTTCCAAAATGATATGGATGTGAGCTAACATAGCAACATTACCTACACAGTGAAATGCAGAATATGCAAGACCATCAGGCACTCAATGAAGGATTGCCCCCAACAGACCGAGTTTGTCTGATCACCATTCAGTGTCATAATTTCATGTATCTTTTACTGTATCGCATTAATTCATATTTGTACCAATTTGAGATGTAATTGGCAATTAATCAATTGATTACCTAAATGATTAACACCGTAATCTATTATCGCACATGATGTATTTAATATTGTTGTGTTCTTATTTGTACTCCTTTGTATGATGTACGTTTGTTCAATGTACATCGACCCCTCTAACTTAATGTACACGATACAACATTTGAACAATCCACTTAATAAATACCAACCACAATGATGCGTACACCATTCAGTTATATGCTTTAGGAGATTGAACATAACCGCGGACTACAAGGGAGAGTATTATGCTATAAGTTTCTCTATACGTGCCTATTGGTAGAAGGTGCCTCTCGCTACCCACATGGAGTGTTGCAGTGAGGGGCGTCTTGGACGTGACTAGCCGTTGTTGTCATGGCACGTACATATGCAGCTAGGGTTCATGCAGTAACACGTGGGATCATAGGAACTTCCTATATTGACGACATCCTCATTGCCCCTCTCGCGGTGCATCTGTTGGCGGAGGTCATCGTTCTCCTCATTGAGACTATCAATCCATGCCTCTATCTCTAATATTTGCTCTCATAGTGTATCCACATACCTCACAACGTAGTGTTCATGGGAAGGATCGATCCAGCAAACGAAGTTGTATTTTGCCATCTACTGGGAAGGAGGGTTAACATGGAAGTTCTATAAATAGTAAGAGAAAATAAACTATTGGCTAATTGTACTCTAGAGTGTAGGCATCGTAAGAAATGTCACCCTCCATTGAAATGGCCTTTGACAACCTGCACGACCGTGTCCTCCTTGTGTCTACATTTCGGCCATATTGGTTGAGCTCCCCTATTTGCTATCAAGCGGTAGTTAGGACTAAAATAATCTCTTCTTTTCAAGGGAAGGTCTTCCTTTGCCTCGGCATTTTCCATGCTATGTTACTATATGATAGAGAATATTCTTCTTCCTATAAGAAACAAAACGCAATTTACATGAGCAATGGGTGATTACGAGAGCTCCGCATTTGAAACCAAGAGAAAAGGAAATCCGGTGCGTTGCCACCAGAAATTATGGATGCGTTGTTGACACACAACACTGTGGGCGATGGGGGATAGCATGGTAAGAGTGATATATGTGTGCACGAGGGAGCGGGTGAGGTGGGACAACATGGACAAACTGACATTTGTGCGAGCTAGGGGAACTGTACAGACATAACGACATAAGTGCGGATGAGAGAGCACACGAGGGGGACAGCACGAATAGAGTAACAATTGTATGAAGGACATAGCGGGAAAGGAAACATAGCAGCAACGGGCTAATATATGTGCGTAGGACAGAGGTCACGCACTACAAAAGATACATCGCATGTCATTAATTACGATTAAATTAACATGGTAAATTTGAAATACATAAAATTCCCATAAAATTACACAATTAGGTGGACTGTGTCAGGAGGCTTCACATAAAATTTCATAATTTTTGGAACTCGTTTGTTATATGTAACAACTCCTTCAAATATCATAATAGTAGAATTTCTTTAGCATCATTCAGGGTGGATAAAATTGTCAAAAAATTATATAATGAAGTACGTTGTATTAAAATGGTGCACATAAAATTTTATAATTTTTAGAGCTCATTTGTTATATTTAAAAATTTGAACAAATATGACATATAAAATAGTATTTAGGCAGATAGTTAAGCCGGCTTAATTACCTACCGTATTATGGTGGGGCGGCAGGCCACCTGCTGTTTGGTGGCTAAGCAGTAGGCCTGTGGGATATTAATATCAAAGATGGTTTGTATATGAACCATATGTGATAATGCTTAAATATGCGGGCCCTAATCCAGCTCTTCTAAACTTCCTCTCATCTTCTTCACTAGATTTCTCGATAATGGTATCTAATATTCTTTTGATCTCCTTTCTCTCATCTATCCATTATGAGTTGTTCAGTCGCAACCTTACGCAGGTGACCAACAATTTACGTCTGAAGCAGCTCCTCCGCTCTCGCCCTGCTCTGCTTCCTTGACTCACTTTCATCCGTCAGCTGGACCTCATCATCTGCCATCGACGGAGGTGTCTCGTTACCACTCAGCAAAGGGAAACCGCCATTAGCCTCGTTCTTCTCTGCAATGTGCACAAAGCGGAAGAAGCTCTTGTGGCAGTGGAGAGACACATGGATAAGCAGAAGCGACCGATTCTGAGGAAGCTTATCATGGCATCCTCTATGAGATTATGGACCGTGCTAATGATTTGCCCAGGTTGGAGGAGGAAGTGCACAGGGCAAGGCAAACTTCACGGCATTTGAGAACTCAGCGGCTGATCCTCCAACTCCAAAAGTCGCAGAAGAAGCATATGAAGCCCAAAAGACTAAGAACTGGGAATATCTTTTTTTGGGACTTTTGTAATAAATTTGCCTTGAATTTGTCTCTCGTGTCAGTAGCTTCTGTAGTTCATATAACAAACGACAAAACACAGACGGTTGTAAATAAAAACCGTCTACGATAGCTTCATAGATGGTTCTAGTTAAAAACTATCTATGATATTCGTATATCACAGACGGATTTTAAACCTAACCGTCTGTGATAGTTTTATAGACGATTCTAGTTAAAAATCGTATGTGATAATTCGTATATCACAGACGGCTTTTAAACCTAACCGTCTGTGATAGTTTCAGAGATGGTTTTAGCCATGAACCGTCTGTAATAATCAAAGCACATACAGCTCCACATGAACCGTCTGTGATAAGATATCCAGTATAGTTTGTTTTGTAGTAGAGGGTTAACAAGATATAGGAATTTACAAAACCAATGCTGTCATAACAACTATGAATAAAATTAAGCAATGCAGTATAATTTAAAATAATATAATTTTATTTGTAAACTGGGATCAACATGGTCAAGGTGTGTAACTTGTCTAGCCCCATGGATTGTGATCAGAAACATCGGTGAAGTCGCACACTTCAGAGAAATCGTAGTCTACACACGAAAATAACCTACCAAAATAAAATAAAATTCAAATAAAATCTAGAAATTACGAAATTAGGAAAGATAGAGTTCAATTTTAAATGAATTTATAAAAAAGAATTAGGTCATTGGAGTTTGGACGGAGAAGAGCGGATGATTGGAAGATCGGTTGGAAGGAAAATTTTTGAAAATTCTGAAACGAGAGAATATTTCCTGGCATCTTCTTTTTGGCTGATTTTTGGTTTATTTGTGTGTATGACGCATAGGACCTATATGTAAGTGTGATAAGGCAATGAAAGAAGAAGCTACAGAGAACATCCATTGAGGTTACAGAGCATGGTTTGGCATGGCTTGCTCACGTGAGGGAGAACCAAGGGGCAAAATAGAACTCTGCAGTCCCGAGGAAGAGATGGCCGAAGGCGGCGCTAGTCGGTGGGACCCACAACGTTGGTGGTGGTGGCAACGACATGGGTAGGATAGAGAAATAATAACCGGGCATGAAACACAGAGAAGTAGGGTGAGCACAGGCTAGAACACGATATGGCGAAGCTAGAAAGATTGTCGGTTAAGCCAAAAACTCATCGGAGGTGCCACAATCAATGTTTGAACGACGACAGTAGAAAAAAAATAAAAAACTTGATATCTCGATGCTCGGTGAATGAACACCAAATCCACTTGGAAGATAGCTATCTGGGATGGTTTGGCATATTTTGACGCAAAAAGGTTGGAGAAAACATTACCGGATAGAAGGGAACGTGAAGTGCCCTAGGTGGCCATAGGTAGCTATTAGAAGTGCAAATTTGGGGAGGGAATTCGGAGAAAGCAAGGGAAGCACCGTGTAGAATGTGATGAGATGAATCTCACAAAGGTGATGGCATGAGCTAAAACATACCAGAGGTGATGACTCGATGACAGGAAGCGGTTTCAGCTTAGATTGGAAAAACTCAATTATGGGAGATTAGCTGCACCAAAACCAAATTAATTTGACAAGAAAGTGTATAATACATGGAAACATGATGCGACGTGAAAGAATAATAAAAATCTCACCGGGTAGCTCGAGACGCAACAAGCAATTTTGGGGACGGAGGGCTTTGGTGACACCCATGTTCTGGACTTTGAGGAGGCTTAGCAAGTGTTGAGAAGGCTTGAGAGGGGTAAAGGGGTCATATTTATAGGCTTAGGAGGGATAGAAAATGACTCACATCTGTTGGATTCGGTTTGGAGCTTGTTTCGGAAAAAAATGAGATAAAAGGCAATCGATTAAACCATTTGCAAAGAGGCTAGAAAGAATGGATTGCTTGCGTGATTTGGCACAACTTTGAGATAATACTTGGTTTGAAAGTTGCCATGGAAGAGGAGAAAGAGAGAGAGAGGGGGAGTTGGGTCTGTTCTCGGGACAGATCAATCTGATTTCTTAAGGAAGATGAACAATGACTTAAGGAATAAGAAGAGAAGGTGGGAGAAGAAAAGTCAAAAAAGAAGAAGGCCAATCTTGTGGTTGTTTGACTGATGACTTGGGGTTAAGCGAGGCTGGCTTGGGAGCACTCTAGGATCAATGACTCCCTGGGGAAATCATTTTTTTAATAAATTTAATTAAGCTCTAATAAGTAGTAAATAAAGCCCAAAAAATTCTAAAAAATTCACATAAATTCCTGGAGCTATTTTGGACTTAGAAAAATTATTTCCAACTTAAAGATGATTTTTTTAATAAAATACTTTTTAATTTCAAAATTGAATTTTAAATTATTTTTTCATTACTAATTTTAAAATAAATAACTGGGCTGTTACACCTTCATCATTGACTCTAGTACAAGTAGGAGATTATTAATGATATACCTTATAGGCAATCACAGAGATGATTGTATCACTTCTGTATTTATGATCTTTGAATAAATGTTATTTTGTTCCTTGAAAGAATTATCATTTATAAAGATTAGCAAGTATGTGATTTGTTAGCAAAGCCCTTTATTTGTTGTATGATGTAATTATAAAAGGATCCCTGGTCAGATGTCATTGATCAGAACACTTGTGACTTATAGACTAACACATGTATTATTGATAACCATATTTCAGTGGTCATAGATATGGAGATATCAAATCAATAATATAAACACATGTTAGAGAACATGGTATTAGATTGACCTACCTCGAGACACTATTGAGATTGTTATGTCTTATGTGTCATCAGTTGGTCTTAAGCAATGATGATGTATAATCCTTGAACATGAGATCAGTATAGTTTCCTACATGTGTAATAGTGTATTTAGGGGTTATCAAATGCTATGCTATAATTAGGTAGTTATAAAAGTAGCTTTTGCGTATACTATGAAACATATAGAGGAAAGAGACTAGTCGGATATGAGATTTGTCCCTCCTACATTATAGGAGAGATATCACTTTGCTCCTTGATGTGGTCCGATAAGAAAAATGCACGGCCATGCCACGAGTGGTCGAAGAATCGACCACATGAAGTTATCCATCACTAGATTAGGAAATGATTGAATAGTCTATGGATGACACATCCCTCACGTGGAGTTCAATCGGATATCATGAGGCAAAACGAGAATATGCAAACAGGTCAATAGGTCTGACTGGATACGAATTCGTCATATGGAGATACTAATTGGTCGTGAGCTGGTCGAACATATCACAAACTAGTCTATGAACTGGTCATATAGAGATACGAACTGGTCATGACCATATATGATATGGTTGTAATGAGTTATAAACTAATCGTGAGTGACTAAGACCTGGATATAAATCATATTGCACAAAGGTTCGTCCAGATTGATCTTAGTGTATATTTGGGGTTGATATGTACTGCTAAGGACCGCTATCGACCAATGATTGGAAAGGTGTTTCCGAGTTACAACCAAGTATACATGAACCTACAGGGTCACACACTTAACCGGTTGGATCTATAAGGGTCCGAATGATAGACTATGAGTAAGATATGATCTCTACTCGTATTGGATAAGGATCCGGTCAGAGGCTGTTCAAGTGGGATATGATCTGTACTCGTATTACATATGGATCCAGTCGGAGCCTCTATATAAAGGGTGCATGGGTTATGGGTTGTATGTGTCTGAGACACACCCACCGAAACCCTAACCGCCACCTCTCAAAACTCCTACCATGCGAGCTTATACTAGCACTTTGGCCCACGGTGTTACATCCCTGGAAGTGTGGAATTCAGTAGCAGAGCTACTGCAACTACGGCGCTGATCAGGACAATCACGAGGAGGAGATAGAGAGCTCATGAAGATCGTGTACCTCATGGATGATCAACTACTTCCACTACATCGACGCGTATAACGTTGAACTGGGCAGCTTTAACTCTTCTTTCACTGCACTGCTTGTCTAGTGGTAATGGTTTATGATCTCTTACTCGTATGGTTTTCTAATTTACATATAGAAAATTTTAATTTGTGCTAGTATAACCTACCCGTATCCCATCAATTACCAGTTGTAGGTGCATGAAGTTAAGGCCTAATTTTCATGAGATCCAAATCAATGTGATGTATAATGTTATCCTATGTTTTGCCCTCCAGATTTAGCAAGGTACCCACGATACTGTCACATGCATTCTTTTTTAATGTGCATTGCATCTAAATTATGTCTTATTGTCAGCCTCTTCCAATATGGCAGCTAAAAACAAATACTCTTTTTCTTCCAAATTCCATACAGTGTGCTTGAGCATTTTTCTCTTCTTGTTCTAATTTAAAAATTGCACCTGAGTAATTCTAATTTAAAAATTGCACCCGAGTAAAACAAAATGTCAATGACAATCCCATTCTAAATCAAAATTTCCTAAATTGGTTTAAAATAATCCCAATAAGTACATCTCGCATAATATTCAATATAGGTTGATTAATTCAGTATTTGAATGTACAACCTGATTATTTTTTTAATATTTTTGCAGGATGTAACAAATTGACAAACCAATTTTCGTTCAACTAAGAGAGCATCCTAGACTTAGCATCAATGTTTTCCTTCACTGTTGGTTTTAGCTATCGCTTAGAGTTTCATTCGGTGTTAGGAACTTTTTTAAAATAGGTGTAGTGCTGTTCATTTGAGCACATTGATATCTTTCTTCAATAAAGGATGTTCAGTTCAATGAGTGTTAGGAACTCTTTTAATTTTGGTGTTATGCTCTACATCTAAAAACATTTTGATGTTACATGGTCAATAAAGGGTGTTTAGTAATGAATATTTTATTATATTGCTCATGTACTGCGAGTATTTATTGTTATTATTCAAGTTCTAGTACTTGTTGTCTATTTATTTTAAATATATAAGTAGATCTCTGGAGAAATTTGACTGTGCAATGCAATTCATGCCGATGTTGTCTCAAGCTACTAAATTAATTCCTGAAAATTGCAATCCAAAGATAAGTAATTCTATCATCACTGAATAACTAGCAGGAGAAATTGTCACAATTCATGATGATGTTGTCTCACAGTTTTACAGTTTGCCATGGTGAATTCAGGATTCATAACCAAGCTATTTCCATAAAAAAAACTTGTTTAGTCATAAATATAAGTGGTTTGTGGAAAAGATATAGTCACACATATAACATTTGCCACCAAAAAAATATATATGTTATAGTGATAAAAATGTTTTCACTAGTAAACTTTTTTTGACACTAGTTGATCTCTTAATCAATGACAAAAGTATTGTCACATGTAATTGCCAGCTTTGTCACACATATAATAGTTAATAGAGGCTAAAATGTTGCCACAAACCATCTCATTTTTTAAAACATATTGTTTGTGATGTTATCTCTCCACTGTGAAGTAAAATCTTTTCATAGAAAAATCTCTAAATTGTGACAACATATTTTCACAAATAGGTGTGCATTTGTGATGGTTTATTTGTCATTATTTGTTAATGTTATAGTGGTGCTTACATTGCTACTAATTATTAACAATTTGTGTGGAATAAAAATGCCATCACTATGGCAACATCATATTCTCTAATATAGTGATTAGTAGGATGATTTGTTGTCACAAGTGAAAGTTGTGCCGAGGAAAATTTCATCACTATGTCATTTGGTGACGTCAATATTAATGACCACCAGAATCTTGTCACAAGGTGCTAATTGTGATGAGAAATTGACTTACAGTGGCGAAATTTGTTGTCACAAGAAAGCTAATCCCTTGTAATATCCCCCAACCTACAACTTTTAAGGCCCCAACCGCTTGTGAGATATCAGCCAGCTGGAGCTATCCAGGTATTTCAAAATCCTTATTGTGATTATTTGCCATTGAACTTCACCATCAACGCCATTGTGTTCCAGGGAGGCTCCCCAATGGCAAAAGGCATGTTGTTCATCTATTTGGTGCGTTATTTTTAGCTACGGTTGATGGCTTTTGGTCTTAACACGAGCGAACCGAATGCTGATAAGCTACTTCGAAAAGGCTATCTTGATAAGCTATTTTAAAATGACTGCAAAGAAGCTATTCCATATGTTTGTTCGAGGAAAACCATAAGTTATATCAGGAGAAAAAAAAAAGCTAGGCCATTATCATACTGTGGCATAGTTCAATGTTGTGACCATTGAGCAATTTATTAATTGTCAGGGTCCCTTGTGCACTTGTAACGGGACATATAATCATTTCTTTTAATAAATGAAACCCAGAGCTACGACTCAGTTGGGGTCCTACTGCATCAATTAGCCAACAGAAGATTTTCTCAATTAGCAGATTCAACCTGGAATAATCAAGAGACGCCTGTGAGGAATCTTTTTGGAAAGTTGACGCCGGTGAGTGAGGCTGCCTGTGACACCTCCTTGACGGCGTCCTACTGCATGAAATTTCCCGTCTCCGTCGTGCCGAAAGGCGGGCTGACAAGCAGACGAACAGAGAAAGCGCCGGCCACTGCTGTTGACTAGAAAGATTTGCACGTTGCATAGGGTCATTACTAGAATCCGACACGTCACCGTTCCGAACTTTTCGGAAGCGCACGACGTGTGCAGTGCTGTCCCCGGGTGAGGAGGCACCAACGGCTGCGGCCTGTCGCCACCGCGGATCAAGGACTCATGTGCGTCAGTGCGTGTGTATGACCGTACGAGTGGGTGTCAGCCCAAGGCGACGCAGAGTTTGTTAAATCACATCCATGCTCTCCAAGCTAGGGCGCCCCGAGAGAGAGAGAGAAGAATAGGCGTGCCAGCTGGTGCGTGCTCTCTCTAGTCGCAAATTAGTGCCGATTTCCACAGACTACAGTGACATGATCCGTAACACACAGCTTTTGCCACTTGTTTCTGTCGCAAAACATTCATATTACATAATAAACCTATAACATTATGAGAGTATTAAAACCTACTCGTGTAATTAGGTGTGTTCTTTTTAGCTGGTTGATGATTTAAGATTATGGCTGATGGCTTTTAATCCTAACACAAGCACTTATACGAATGAACCGAATGCGATAAACAGCTTCAAAAATATTATCTCAATAAGCTATTTCGAAACAGTGACAAAGAAGTCGTTCTGCTTATTCGTTCGGAGGAAGCCATAAGCCATAAGTTAAAAAGATTATATGGTCAATCCAAATATTTAAATATATTGTTAGTCAAAGTTATAACGATTTTTTTTACTTGACGAAGTATATGCTTGTTGCGTCATGCAAAATAACATGGAGAAACAAAGGTGAAATTAAGTTGTCATGATGTTTATGGGAAGTAACTTTTTTTAAAAAAAATCGGAAGAACCTTTTATTCTACGCTAAATTGTCTATGTATATTAAAACTACCTATGCTTTCGTAGAAAGATGAGATATGCATCTGAAAAATAGAAGGCAAATTTGGCTACATGACATCATAAATGTTGGTATTTGCCCCGGAATACTTGAGGCTCATGGTTTGATTAAAAGACACTCTAAATTTGTGGCTGTTTTCCATGGATTTGTAAAAGCCCATCCATTTTTAATTTAAAAAGTATTTTTATTTTTTATTAATTAGAGGTCATTCATGAGATAAAAATAATTTATTTGAATTCAATTATTTATTTGGATTTTCTAATTTCTTGGAAAAATAATTTATTTGAATTCAATTATTTATTTGGATTTTCTAATTTCTTGGATTTTTTGAGTTAATTTGATATTTTTTTAATACTAAAAATAAAGGGGCCAATTTGGGTATATGCGAGGTATTGTCTCGAAAACATAGGAAAGTGTTATTTTAATTGGTCAAGTGTGTGTATGGCAAATAGTCACCATTTTAAAGTATTATCTAACCAAACCACGATCTTTGAGTGTCTTTAGGCAAATGCCAACATTTTACCGTGCCAATTTTACCAAAATAGAACCAAAAGTAGGGGTGTAGCTTGCGGCAGCTCATGAATATATCCAAGGCTTTGGTCTAAAAAAAGAATAACCAAGGCTTTGTTCGAAGGGAAATGGGCTAAGCTCAAGCTGGCTATTCAGTCCACAAGAATTGAATTGTTTCTTGCTATATTTCTGTAAAATTCTTGTGTTGTCCACTACTACAGAAAATCGTATTACAGACGGTTTAAAAACGTCATCACAGATGATTTTCTGAATCGTCTGAATTTATGGGTCAGTGATAATCGAAGGTTATCACGAGCGGTTTTGAACCGCTCGTGGTGTAAATATCACGAGCGGTTTGTAAGGAAAACCGTCGTAATAGGTGATAATCACGCATTTATTTTTAACTAAAAACCGTCTGTGATTATCATCTATCACAGACGGTTTTTACTTACAAACCGTCTGTGATTGTCAGCTATCACAGACGATTTTTAGTTAGAAACTATCTGTGATATTCTTTTCTACCCCTAAATCTATTTCTGTTTATTGGCTAGCCTCAGAAAATGCTAGCCATGCCCTCTGAAACAAGCAGATCAATATGTACATGTATACATACAATTCACATCTCAATTCATTTCACAAACATAAAACATCCAATTCACATCGCACTTCATTTCACAAACATAAAACATCCATTTCGCAAATCAATTAATTGAAATGAAATAAAATATCCATTAACAAATACACAATTACAAAAGATCTATATTAAATTTGCACTTAGATGGTAACATATGATTTTTTATTGCTTTATCACTCCGAAATCGAGGTCTCGCGAAAGGAACAGATCCATAATCAACGAACTTGTCAGGCTACACAAGCAATACTTGGATGGTGCATGCCATCCAAGTATTGCTTGTGTAGCCTGACAAGTTCGTTGATTATGGATCTGTTCCTTTCGCGAGACCTCGATTCCAAAGTGATAGAGCAATAAAAAATCATTGTGCACAGTGGAACTCTCCTTGTGAGTTTATGACTCTAGCCACCAAAAAGTACGCCAACTCTCCTCGAATTTGTGAAAGGTCGGGTTGTTTCAATGTAGTTGACGGGATGGACGCAGCCTGTCAATAGGAATATCAATGTACGTATATATAACCTGATAAGTATGAAGTAATTATGGGAAGATTGACAAACTTTCGAATTGGTGATCCTTGAGGAATCCAGCAGTAGGTCCATATGGTAGCAAACGTAGAATCCACACGTATTGCCCGGCGACTTCTAGTGGCACTGCAAAAAAAATGGAATGTGTTAATTCAAGAGGCATTACTACCAACTGTTGCATAGGATTAATTAATGTGTAATAGCGAATACCTTAAAATTTCAAACATGTGTCAGGCCTTTGGCCCCTTGCGTCGAGACACCTGCCTTTTCAATGTATATCGCGAACGCCCTACGTGATTCGAAAAAGTTGACCTTAAGTCATTTGGAAGAAAAGAAAGAGTACAATATAGGTATGTATGGAGAAAATATACTTATCTATCGATTACTTGGCTGACAACTGTGAAGTCCATTTTATTCTTACTTAGGGAATCAAGGTAATGTTCCATTTTGGTACAATTACTATTAAAATCCAATGATAGTCCTTATTGTAGGGCATAAGTATATATTCTTTATCGCGGTAAGCCAACAGTGCTGATGCAATGTACCTCTCAATGAAGGGTGTATCCTCGTTGATGGTATGCATGGCGACCAAGTGTGGGTCCAAGAAACCAACTGATTTTTGGATAATCTAGCTTTAGTCAGCATGTGTCTAGATATATACACACGAAAGCAACAAATTATATATGACATTTATCGGTATGACATGAACGGAGACTGATTATACACACTTACAGCGTCCAGCATCGAATGAGTGAGGCGTCGAGAGCGTTGAGCGTGAAAAGATCAAATAAATCCTCGAAGGTGACCACGAAGACACAATCTTAAACATTGTGCTCTAAATGATCCGGCGCGAATTTGACAGCGATACCTGAGCGCCGTTCTCTCTCTGGCTTATTGGACTGTTCCATATACCACTTGTGTAATTGCGTGCAACTAATTGGTAGAAAATTGAGGCGCGTTACCGGGTCGACCAGCGGCTGCCAAGCACGAATTTGCGGGCCAATGGCAGATATGAGATATCATCATCGGTCTTCTTTGTTTTGCCCTTGCTACCCTTGCTGCCTCGGCTGTAGGTCGACTTTATGGTAGTCGACTGTAAAGGTAGAACCGGTGCAAGTTGCTTTGGCGAGAATAGCACCCGTGGAGATAGCACCGGTGCAGGTAGCGGTGGTGGAGATAAGTCTTGTGGAGATGACACCAGTGCATGTAGCTCTGGTTCGCACTGCCCTTTTGGTCCTGCCACTGGTGAAGAAGCCTCCAGGGAGATGTCACTTTTGGGCCACTGGATGAATGTTCCAATGGCCCCTAGAGTCACGATCTCGTCGTTGGGGGGATTCGGTAGCGGGACGACCTCAAAATTGACATGTACACCATCCACATTAACTTTTACGAAGCCTGGTGCTAAAGCTTGACGGTGCACCATGGCCCCAATAGTAGACGGATATGCCTGGCCCCAAGCAGCGTACAAGGGAACGAAGGTATATCTCACTTGGAGCCTACACTTCGTAGGTGTCGGAACCCGGAGCAGCAACTCCAGGATCCTGTGTGTAAATCGCACTAGTCCAGGATCAGCTAGTGAACACAGTGGACAACAAAGATAAATACCAAGCATAATGACATTTATTTAATTTAAAGGGTACGACCTTATGGCCAGCGTTTACATCATCGCACATTGGCAAAAATAACTGCGAAAGAAATCTGCGAGCGAAGTGAAAAGCGAAGCCAAGCTCGCCACGTGCAAACAAGCGCAAGACGTGGCCTACTCGTTCTGGTCTTCACCATAGTCGACATTGTCTTCCTCTGTGTGGAGATAGCAAGGTGAGTACAAACTTGTACTCCGCAAGTCACACGAAGAAATGCAATATAATGATAAAGGCATCAATGGAACGCTTATAGGGTTAGTTTGCATAAAACAACATTTAACGAAATACAGTAGATAGATTGAAATTGCTGAATTTAATACAATAAGTAAAACCGTACTTGTAATTGAAAATATTACCGTCAGTGCAGGCTCCGACCAAACACCAACCTATCCACGGGCATCACACCCGGACCATCTTTTCAAAAAGATCACGTATGGATTTCATCCATCCACACGCTTTCACTGCGCAACTCTGATGAATTCCATCTATCCACCAGGTTTCAATCTCTCACGGATTCCATCCATCCGCAAGGTTTTCATCTCTCGTGGATTCCATCCATCCACAAGGTTTTCGAAAATCATTTTTGAAAAGCAAAATCTAATCCATCAAAAACTTTTACTCAGCATGCCCATGACCGTGGGCACAGCTATCCAGGATAGATTATACACTCTGCAGAGGTTGTGCAGCTTTACCCACAAGACACGATCATCCCTTTTTGTCACCGGATTACACACTTCCTTAGGTGTGCGGCGAGGAAATTCTCGTGGATTCCATCCATCCACAAGGTTTCCAAAAATCATTTTTGAAAAGTAAAATCTAATCCATGAAAAACTTTTACTCAGCATGCCCATGACCGTGGGCACGGCTATCCAGGATAGATTATACACTCTGCAGAGGTTGTACAGCTTTACCCACAAGACACGATCATCCCTTTTTGCCACCGGATTACACACTTCCTTAGGTGTGCGGCGACGAAATCGTGACAAGGCCTTTACAATGCAAAGCCTTCAACCTAGCCAAGCCAACACTAAGGTTTCACCCCAGTAAGGAATCCACCAGACCGGGACCCCCTCGTGAGCCGAGTGAGACTTCTCATGGCCTACGCCACACTCACTTTCAACCTACGACATGACCCAGGTTAGGACCCGCAAATTATTCAGCCAGGGCTGTCCCATACCAGCCTTGTGGTAGTACATAAGGGCTTTGCAACAGTAGCTCACAGACCAGTCCTTAATTGACTTAGGCCCAACCATATACCCTGCAGGCACGACACCAACCTGCGGCTCCGACCAACGGGCATGCCTGCACCCACCAACTAACCAATTGCCTAAGTCTAAACCAGTTTTATATTTTATTTTCAAAATATTTCATAAACCTCCTTGACTCACCAAAGCAAGAGTACATTTAAAAAGCTTATCATTTTATGTGAAAAGGTTCGTCATTTTATGCGAAAAAGTATCCCAAAACAAGATTATGTCTAAGCAGGGCTAAGCATTTGATTAAAACTCTCGAGCCAATACTAGTGTACTAACTAGAGTTTGATTCTAGAGTGACAAGGTATCGAGGAATTCAATTTCAATGGAGGAATTAACAAGTAGGCAATAACTAAATTTAAAACTGAATTGAAATACGTCAAATAAAAGTATGCATGCAATATAATTTAAAAAAACATAATTTTATTTTGAAATCTGGGATCAGCATGATCAAGGAGTGTGACTTGCCTTGCTCTTCAATTTGGTGTGAATCTTCGTCGAAGAAATCTCCCGAATCATCAAAGTCTACACGTGAAAATAACCCATCAAATTCAAATAAAATCAAAATAAATTCAAATTGACTTCAAATATTTGAATTGAGGCCAGAAATGGATTGATGGGAATTTTTGATGAATTTAGAAATTTGAATGGGCTAAATCGGAGTTAGGATGAAGAAGAACGGGCTCTGGGAATTTTGAAAAGAGAGAAAAATGGAAAATCAGGATTTTTGGAATTATTTTCCTAAAGGAAAATCTGAATTATTGCGTCAGCAGGGAATTTTGTTTCGGCTGATTTATTTTTCTACGGGAAAAGAGATTTATGGCGCCACGCTGAGTCAGCTAGGAGGTGGCCCGAATGACAGGTGGGCCCCGGGTCCATAGACCGGGTCCACGGCCGTGGGGAGGCGCTGAGGTGGCGGGGTGCGCTGACCGGGCGAGGAGGCGCTGCGTTGGCGTTGAGGTGGCGCCACACGGCATCCACGTGGGACGGGCGGGTTGAGGTGGCCAGCCAGCGGAGGCGCTGGGTTCGGGCACGGCGCCCAGCGGCGACACGGCGAAACGGGAAGAGGGGGCCGAGGAAAAGTCGGGGGTGGGCGCGACCTTACCGGAGGCGGCCTGGAAGAGGTCGGTGGCGAGGAGGGCGGCGGCGGCGCTCGGGCGTTTCGGCGCGGCGGCGGTGGAGCGGCCGGGAGGGAGAGAGGAGTGGAGGAGGAGGTGGTGCGGAGAGAGGAGGCCGAGGGGTTTTATAGGGTCGGGAGGGGCGGCGCGCGACTTTCTCGCCGAGATGCGCGGCGCGGCAGGAATGGCGGGGATTAGGGGGACACGGCGCGGGGACGGCGGGATTCGGGCGCGGGGATTGGGGAAGGAGGCGGGTGCGCGGCTTGCTGCGGAAGAAAGGGGACGGGGCGACGTGGCGCGGGAAGGACGGAGGCGGCGGGAATGGTGGCGGTGATGAAGGGGATGGCCCGAGGAAGGAGACGGGCCTGACAGCGGGCTCGGGCTGTCAGCGGGAGAGAGGGAGAGGGGGGCGGTAGCGGCCGGATCGTGGGGGCGGGGATCGGACGGCCGAATGGGTGCGAGGGGCGGACGGTGGGGATGGGTCGGCGCGTGGGGACTGGGAATCCAGGCCGGCCAGGTGGCAGCCCGAGAGGAGGGGAAGGCGGGATGGGAGCGGGTGACGTGGATAGCATCTGGCCGTCCACGTGGCGGCCGGAGGGGAAGGGTTGGGATTTAATTTTTAATTTTTGAATTTCAGATTTTCAGAAAAGCACAACAAATTCACAAAGGCTCAGAAAAATACAAAATAAACTCCAAAAATTCCATAAAAATTCACAAAACCTCCTGGACACATTTTGGACTTAATAAAAATATTTCCAACTAATGTTGATATTTAATTTTTATACTTTAAAATACTTTTTAATTTCAGAAATACATTTTTAAACTCCAGAAAATCCAGGAAACCAAATAAAAGCCAAATAACTCCAAATATTTAATTTGACATAGAATTTTATATAAAATCAAAATATCAATTTATTTAATAATAATTTTAGGTTTTTCTGCAAATACTTTTCAAATCTAGTTTTTTTTTCAAAAACATAAATTCAAGGCAAATCCAAATTTAAACTTTAGGCACAAATATACTTATTTTAATTTAAATTTTAATTTAATTAATTTTGTATTTACTTATTTATTTATTTTTATTTTACTAAAAATCTGGGCTGTTACAGTAGGTTCGTACATAACAATACAAAATTAGCTACTCCAATAGGCCTATCAATGGATCAAGCATTCGAGAGATAATAATTATTACCAGGATGTCGTCCACAGGAAATCTGGCCTTGCTTTTTGTCGGATTGGACGCGCAACTACTCGGACGGTTGTGCGGGCTAGCTAGCACAGGAGCGGCGGCGGCATGCTGATTTTCTATATATCTCCGCACCTCATCTCTAACATAATCAGCCAGCTCCTCTCTAAGAGATGCCTTGATCTCCTCTGTAAACTGAGAACCGTCTGTGATAAGCCTTTAATATAAACACCAACCAGCATTCAAAATTCACCTACCTCACACAGTGTATTTCTTTACATATTTTCTTATTCTCAAAATTCACTAAATTCACCTACCTCACACAGTGTATTTCTTCACATATTTTCACATATACATAAATGCAAATTCACAAATACATCACACACATGCATTGTTGTATACATAAATGTCAATTCACATATTCATGTATTGTTATATACATAAATGCCAATTCACATATACATCACACGCATGCATTGTTGTATACATAAATGCCAATTCACATATACATCACATACATGCATTGTTATATACATAAATGCCAATTCACATACACATCACATACATGCATTGTTATATACATATATATATGCAAATGCCCGCATACATCTCATTCTACTTGCTTATTTCCTTTAAAAATTAGCCCTTCATGATGATCAATGCGTACGTAACTAGTTTCGTCATGTTGTTTGTCGTCGACCGTTATGCCATTTCCAAAAGGAGATAACTCATCAAATTGATTGTATTCTTCCTCGTCCACTACATTCTCTACTCCGACAATTCTCCTTTTTCCATGAAGAACTACATGGCGTTTCTTATTTGCCGGGTTGGTTACATAGAAAACTTGAACAACTTGGTTGGCGAGTACGAATGGTTTGTCTTTGTACCCGACACGTTGGAGGTCTACGGTAGTGACACCGTACTTGTCAACCTTCACCTGTGGGAGATGCACCCAACGGCAGCGAAATAATGGGATCTTAAAAACCACGTAGTCGAGCTCCCAAATCTCTTCTATGATCCCATAGTATGAGTTTCTCGACCCATCGATCGAACGCATCTATGCGGACACCGCTGATCAGTTAGTGCTCTTTACATCCTGAGACTGTGTATAGAATGTGTACCTATTTATGTCATATCCTTGCCATGTCACAACTGTAAATGTTGGCCCTTTTGCCAACCATGTCAGCATCTCACTTGGCAAGCTCCTAGTGATTTGCTCCTTCAACCATTGGTTGAACCGACTGTTGTGTTGCCTCATGATCCAAACATCCGGCCGCTCTGGATTTTGTAGCCGAAGCACATCCTTGTGCTGGTCGACATAAGGCGCCACTTCAGTCATGTGTTGCAAGACCGTGAAATGGGCTTGAGTATACATGTCCATATCTGATGTGATTGCTTTCCTTCCGATAGTTCCGATACCCTTCAGCCTCCCCTCACGATGAGATTGAGGCACACCTATTGGTTGAATCTGAGATATATAATCGACATAAAACTCAATGACCTATTCGCTTGCATAACCTTCGACGATGCTGCCCTCTGGCCAAGATCGATTTCGTACATAGGACTTGAGAATTCTAATGAACCTCTCAAATGGGCACATGCTACGTAGGAATATGGGCCCGCACATTTTTATCTCCCACACAACGTGAACAATGAGATGGACCATGATATCGAAAAACGAAGGAGGAAAATACATTTTAAGATGACATAGAATCATCACCACCTCGTCCTGCAGAGCATCTAGTCCTTCAAGATCGATGACCTTTTGAGCAATTGTGTTAAAGAAATAACATAGCCTCATGATTGTCTCTCGGACTTTGATTGGCAAAATATTTCTGATTGCAATAGGGAGCATCTGTGTCATCAGCACATGACAATCATGAGACTTCATGCCATTTAACTTCAAATCTTGCATCGAAATAAATTTCTTCACGTTGCCGGAGTAATTAGACGGAACTTTAACACCATGCAAGCACTGGCACAGTTCTGTTTTCTCGGCCTTGGACAGAGTGTAACACGCAGGGGGAAGGTACGTTCGTCCATTATCTGTTTTTGTTAGTGCTAACTCAGGCCTAATATCCATATCAGCCAAGTCAAGCCGTGCGTTGACGTCGTCCTTTGTTTTATCACGAATGTTCAGTAAGAGACCAAGTAAGCTATCACATACATTCTTTTCTACGTGCATGACGTCGATGCAGTGTCGAACATCTAGGTACTCCCAATAAGGTATGTCCTAAAATATTGATCTCTTCTCTCAGGTATTCTTCTCATGAGCCCTCAATTTACATTCCTTTCTGAGGACAACATCTAAATCCTTAATCATATCATAAACCTCTTTTCCTCTTAAATGCCTTGGAGGTAATCCGTCTTCCTTCTCTCCGTCAAATTGTTTCTTCATCTTGCGGTATGGGTGAGCCCTCCGAAGGAACCGACGGTGACGCATGTAGACGGTTTTGCGTGAGTGTTTCAGCCACATACTCTCGGTACCATCTAAACAGTGGATACAAGATTTAGCACCTTTTGTACTCTGGCCCGATAGGTTAGCAAGGGCAGGATAACCATTTATGGTGCAAAACAATAAGGAGCGCAAAGTGAAGTTCCGTCATTTGTATGCATCCCATACTGTACCCCTTCGTTCCACAGTACTTTTAGATCTTCCACCAACGGTGCTAGGTACACATCGATATCATTCCCAGGATGCTTTGGCCCTAGGATAAGTATCGATAGCAAAATATATTTTCGCTTCATACACAATCAAGGAGGAAAGTTATAGATGCAGAGAGTCACGGCCATGTGCTATGTCGGCTGCTCATGCTACTAAAAGGATTCATTCCATCTGTACTCAGTCCAAACCTTATATTCCTTGGTTCTGCACCGAAGTCTGCAAAACTCCTATCGATGTTTCTTCACTGGGCGGAATCAGCAATGTGTCTTAGCATTCCATCCTTCTTGCGCTCCTCCGAGTGCCAACGCAGCAGTTTTGCCTCCTTTGGATTTGCAAAAAACCTTTTCAAACCTTTTGGATTTGCTTCCTCACATTCTGTTCATGAGACAGTCTTCCATCAAGACAACATTCTTCTTCCTATGCCTGTTGTGTCCAGTACACTATATCCATCTTCTACTCCCTTGAATGACTGTGTAAACAATAGCAATGGCTCTACTGCTTCTCCTACTAACCTTGCAAGTGTAAGCGCACAAGAAGAAGTCAGGCTCACATTAGAATTTGACTCAGCGCCTAGTATAGAAGCAGTATCATGGTGAGGTGTGTGTACAAGGCTCAGAAACAATATTCGTTGGCCTAAGCAATACACAAATGGGACTGTCCGATATCCACTAAAAGGTCATGCTTTTGCAACTGTGATTCAATCAGTCAATGAACCATCGAGTCATATGGAGGCATCTCAACATGCTGAATGGCATCAAGCCATGGATGCAGAATTCAATGCTCTACAGAAGAACAATACCTAGCATCTAGTTCCGCAAAGACATGGCCAAAATATAATTGACTGCAAATGGGTGTTCAAATTGAAAAAGAAGGCGGATGGTTCCATAGATCGATATAAAGCTTGATTAGTTGCAAAAGGCTTTAAGCAAACATATGTGATTGACTATGAAGATACATTTATCCCTGTGGTTAATCCAACCATTATTCGGGTTATTCTTGCACTAGCAATCTCAAGAGGGTGGAAGTTAAGGCAAATAGATGTTCACAACGCCTTCCTTCATGGTGTACTTGAAGAGGATGTCTACATGAGGCAGCCACCTGGTTATGAGGATCATAAGTTTCCACATTATATTTGCAAGCTTGACAAAGCAATCTATGGATTAAAGCAAGCGCCTCAGGCTTGGCATTCTCGTCTTAGTGCTAAACTGAAGGAGTTTGGGTTTACCTCTTCACTTGCTGATCCATCACTATTTGTCTACAACAAGCAGGGTTTAGTCATCTTCCTGCTAATATATGTTGATGACATTGTCATCACAAGCTCATCAGGTCAATCCACTGACAGCCTTATTCGGCATCTTCATGAAGAATTTGCTCTCAAGGATCTTGGTGAATTGCATTATTTCTTGGGCATTCAGGTTATACAGCAGCAAGGTGGAATATTGCTGACGCAACAGAAGTATATCCATGACATTCTACATCGAGTTCACATGGAGAATTGTAAGCCTGCGCTTACTCCCATGGCTTCCATAGAACGTCTGTCCAAAACTAAAGGCACTCTACTCTCTGAAAGTGAGGGACAAACTTATAGGAGCATTGTGGGGGCACTATAGTATCTGACCTTTACTCAACCTGATATTGCCTTCTCGGTAAATAGAGTGTGTCAGTATTTGCGTTCTCCCACATCTGTTCACTGGACAGCAGTAAAACACATTTTAAGATATTTGAAGAACACTGCCAATATGGGACTGCAGATCAGGAAGTCCAACTCCACATTGATCAGTGTCTTTTCTGATTTAGACTGGGTAGGTTGTCTCGGTGACAGAAGATCTACAAGCGGATTTGTCGTCTTCCTGGGCAGCAATCTGGTCCCATGGAGATCTCGCAAGTAGTCTATGGTGTCAAGATCGAGTACAGAGGCTAAGTACAAAGGGATGGCGAATGCTGCTGCAGAAATGATTTGGTTACAATCTTTCTCTTTGGTATTTCAACCCTCTTCGGTGCATTGCGTGCAGGCACATGCGACTTAGTCACGCTCTTCAAATCACTAAAGTAATCAGGCAGCTGGTTTTCTAATGCTTGTAAGTCAATGATCTTCTGGACCTCTCTCTTTTTCACTAGTGCGCGGGTCATGTGCATGAATTCCCGTGGCTTCCTACATAATTTCCCGGTATTTTTCATCAATGGGTTGATTTCCTCCCTCCTAATGTTGGGAAATTATCCTCATCAAAAATGCAATCAGCGAAGCGGGCGGTATGCAAATCTCCCAACATGGATTCCAAATACCTGATTATGGATGCAGTCTCATAACCAACGTATATCCCAGTCTTACGAATAGGACCCATTGTAGTACACTGTGGAGGAGGTATAGGTACATAAACCTTGCATCCAAACCTCCTGAGATGAGAAATTTTCGGTGGTGACCCTTGCGCTAGTTGCATAGGTGAATGGATGTTGTACGCTGATGGTCCAAAATTGATGAGATTTACTGCATGCAGGACTGTGTGTCCCCAACATGTAGCTGGCAAATTACAATTCTGCAAAAGCGGTCAGGCAATAAATTTAATTCTCTTGATTAATGCCTCTGCCAAACCATTCTGGGTATGGACATGCGGTACCGAATGCTCAACTGCAATTCCCATCGCCATGCAATAATCATCAAATGCCTTCGAAGTAAATTCTCTGGCGTTGTCCATTCTGATGGACTTGATGTGATGATCAGGGAACACATTTCTGATGCGAATGATCTGCGAGATCAGCTTTGCGAAAGCATGGTTTCTTGTTGACAATAAACCCACGTATGACCATTTTGAGGAAGCATCAATGAGCATCATAAAATACTTAAATGGCCCTGAAATAGGCTTAATAGGACCGCAAATGTCTCCCTGGATACGTTCCAGGAATGCAGGGACTTCATCCTTCACTTTTAGAGTGGAGGGTCTAGTAATTAATTTCCCGGCGGTACATGCAGGGCACACAAAATCTTCGTGATTCGGGAAATTCTTTACATTAATATTATGCCCTTGGGAATTGTTGATTATATTTCTCATCATTCTAAGACCTGGGTGGCCTAATCTGTCATGCCAGAGATAGAATAGTTCAGAGCTTCTAAATACTGTCTTCAGGACAGTGTAGGCTGCAGGTGCCTTGATGTTGGTATAATATAGCCCAGTTTCTAGTGAAGGAAGTTTTTCTAATACCCTTTTTCCATTTTCTTCGCGCATCGTAATGAGCAGGTATTCCTTAAAGTACTCTTCCTCAGTCTCAACGTGGAAACCATTGACGCGAATATCCTTAAAACTTAGAAGAGTTTTAGTCGATTCTGGGTACAATAAGGCTTCTTCAATGATCAAAGTTGTGCCCATTGGGAGTATAATTGTGTCTCTTCCTGAACCAATTATACATGCATCACTTCCGACGATTGTCGTAAGGCTGCTAGCATTCTTACGAATGAACTGAAAATACTTAGCCTCTCTTAAGATGGTATTCGTTATGCCGCTGTCGGCTAAGCACACTTCCATGCAAGTTCTAACTTGTCCTTTTAATAACAAAATAAATGACAATTAAAGTCTCATGCATTCTGTGCATCAGACTGAATCTACTAGAAAATCAGAGACTTCTTCGGCTATTTTCTCGGGAGTGATCTTCTCTTCGAGAGAAATCATGGCGGTGGCTACCTCTAGGTCGTAAGGGGTGCTGCTGCTGAGATGGTCTGAACCTCCATCAACTCAGGCAGCTGCTCAGAGCTCTCCCCCTCAACTAATGCAAAGTGGGCTTCAGGCTGCCCTTTGCCATCCTTCTTCTTCTGGGTTTGGTGGGCATCAATGACATGCTGCGGCTCCTTACAGACTGCGACCAATGCCCCCATTTGCCATACTTGTAGCATCCTTGGTTCTGCTGGCCATAGGTCTTGTCACTCTTCTTTGCCTTTTTGTCACTCGAAGCATCTGACTTGCCTTTCTGGGCAACGGCCTTACCTTTCTTCCCCCTTCTTTTCATCAAGGCCTTTCGCACCTTGTAGCTCCCAGCGTTGACCTCGCGTCCAGTGGAGCTCCCCGGTGGCTGAGTGACGTAATTCTTGCGGAGAAGTTCGTCCTGAGCCTCCGCAACCTGCATCATATCAATCAATTCGGCGTACTCCTTGTAGCCGTCTTGATGATAGTTGCGAGCGGATTGTACTGTATTATGGTGGAAGGTGGATAAGGTCTTCTCAATTTTCTGCTCGTCTGTGATCTGCTTGCCATAGAGTTGAAGATTGGTACAAATCCTGTGCAAGGCAGAATTGTACTCCCCGACCGTCTTAAAGTTGGCAAACCTCAGTCTGATCCACTCCTGCTCTGCTTGAGGAAGAATGGTGTACTTTAGCCTCTCAAACCGCTTCTTGAGTGCGATCCAGAGTGCTAGTGCACACTTCTCCGCCATGTACTCATTCTTGAGAGTAAGGCAGAGGTGGTGCCTGAGAAAATGAAGTGCCTGATCATTCTCCTCAGGTGTGGGTTGGGCATCATGCGATCTACCAATCCCAATAGCCACGCGGAGCTTCTTAGCTCCAAGCACTATCTCGACATCGGATGCCCACGTCAAATAGTTTTGGCCATGCTGGGCCAGCTCCTCGAACTCCCGGTTCGTGATGCTAGTCATCTACATGTGTATGAAAGAAATAAATAAGTTTACTGCTGGTAAACATGCACAAAATAATTTACTGCAGGTAAATAAGTGGTATAAAAGGTTCTCGTAATGTTTCATAATTTTCTATGCATTTTCTATAAATTTTACTACTAATTTCAGTGATTAAAAGCAATTTAAACAATTACAATTAACTAAAAACAGTAAATAAATACAGAAAATAATAATAGCAGAAATAAATAAGCTTCAAAGGCTAAAAATAATTCATAATTCGGATTCCCGAGACCCTTTATGCTAGGATATGAATTTTCAGTGAATTCTGCATTTTTCGAGGGTATATACGCAAATTTTCATTTCAGAGAAAAATTCGCGTAATTTCCTGATTTTTCGAGGGGTTTTCTGCAAATTTCGGGACCCATTCGTAAATCTGAGGGTATGTTCGTAATTTTTGGAATTACCAAGGCCTCTCT
Source organism: Dendrocalamus sinicus (assembly GCA_036346575.1). Classification (NCBI taxonomy): domain Eukaryota; kingdom Viridiplantae; phylum Streptophyta; class Magnoliopsida; order Poales; family Poaceae; genus Dendrocalamus; species Dendrocalamus sinicus. The sequence continues at coordinate 9,042,716 of CM070670.1, forward strand.
GCAAAATTCATGACCCATATGTAAATTTTAAGGGCTGATCGGTAATTCTTAAAGTTTCCAAGGTTTTTCTGCAAAATAGCCAGTGCTCCTGTCCGGGCCACTCATTCGGCCCGTTTTCTTTTCTCTCGGTCGGCCCGGCCCACCTGGCCCATGCGGTGGCTTAAGGTATCAAGTGGTAGCGGAAAGTATCAAGGGGTAGGGTTTCCCCTACCCCCGTGTTCTTTAGTAGCGGTGGCAGCCCAAGCGACCGGTTCGGGCGGCGCGCACACGGGGCGGCGGCGGGACCAGCGCAAGATGGCGGGGCCGATGGCCGAGCCTTGGTTGGCTGCGGGCCGGGGCAAAGCGATGGACGCGGCGGCGGAGGCTAATCTTTGGTGCGGCGGTGATGGCCAAGGCGGTTCGGCGGCTGCGCCATAACCGGTTCGGCGGCGGCTGAGTGGGCGCAGTGCGGTGGCGCGCCGATTGGGCGTGGCCATGCGTGGCGACCATGCAGCGCGCGGCTGCGGCGGCGGTCGAGATGGCGCGCGGCGCGCGGTGACGACCAGTATGCGCGGCGGCGGCGGCGGCCGGCACTAGCCGAACGCAGGTTTGGTCGGCCAGCGAGAAGCTCAAGGCGCACGCGGTCGGCGCCTCATTCGGGACTAGGGCGACCAGGCAGTGGTTCTTCCCGGAGTCCGGGGTAGCCGTGCGGAGCACGGTGCCGACGAGGCCGAGCGGTATGTGGTGGCGGCCATGAGGGGCGGCGGACCAGCGACCGGGCGGCTTTGAGCCATCGGCGGCGACGCCTTGTGCGGGAGACGGCGACCCCTACGGGGCGCACTATTCAAGGCGAGCACCGACAGCGGTGGCAGCCGTTTTGCGTGCAGTGGCCGTGCAGAGCCGATATGTGCAAAATTTTTCGTTTTTTTCTCATCTACAGTGCAATCAACATCTACCCCGTGATGTAATCTACCGATCGACATTGTGCCGGCGACTTCAGGTCTGCTCGCGGAAGATTAGGGCGGATTTGCACCGTAGAAAATCAATCTAGAATACGAAAAGTGCGAATTTACAACGATCTAGATAATTCAATCTATGGGCCTATTCTTTTGGGCTTTTGAAATCGACTTTTGGCTTCTGCTACAGTACTTAACTTTTAAATGGAGTATTTTCTCAAGACGGAGTCTACAAGTTAAACGATCTACACGTTAAAAACCCAACATCTGTATCAGCCAAAATCGCAAGTGAGTATCTGTCTCTCCGTAGTCTGTACCATAAACAGTCAAAATTCAAAAATTTCAGCCAAAAACCATAAGCCACAGCCGAAAAGAACAGGCCCTATTAGAGCTTTGATGATTACCTTCGATTCACCGGAGCAAAGTCGTGCTGATTACGTGTTGAGGAACCGTTGTTGGCGACCAATCCAATCGATTCCTCTGCTTAGAACGAAACGAACCAATCACAGAAGACAAAATAATAGATTGAAATCACACAGAGAGGTAGAGAGAACTCATGATCTTTCTTTATTAATTTCTGATTGCATGTGTACAAGATATACTGGTACGGTTCCTTATTTATAGTCTATGGTGAGATGCCCATCATAGGACAAGGCTGCTGGCCCTGGCCCTAGCCCAAGTTTTCTAACAAAATTCTTTCCAAAAAATTATTCTAGCCGGACTGGAAAAATCTGCTTGGGTGGGATAGTAACCTGCTAATTCACACTCGGCTTACCCATTTGCAACCGGATAAAAATGGTAGACGGATATGAGTGTTTTCAGGTCAAGTTCAGTTCTTGACATTGAGTACTGGCAAGCCCATCGGAAATTAGCCCCGATACGGCTGTTAGCCATCGCCCCACCATGTCTCCTTCTCTCTTTTTTTTTTGTTTTTTAGGTTTTTTTGTCTTTTCTTTTTTTCTCATATTTTTTACATTATTTATAATGGGTTAACCTGTTTTTATTTTTTTTAAATTTAATTACGCTAAAAAACCACCAGCAATTATAATACAAAATAAGTTAGCTATAGTACCAACAGTAAAAAAGTAAGCCACAAAAAAGGTTCAAATAAGCAGCCCCTTAAATGTCCTGCCTTCAATCAGATCATCTAGGCATATGTCTCGAACATTCTAGGACTACTTTTAGTAACCCTTGTCTCCAAACATCCCCATGAAGCTTTGATGCTCTTGGTGCGTCTCGTGCGTACCTTCCATGTGATATGACAAAGGTTAGGTTGAGTTAGGACTGTAAACGAGTTGAACTTAAGCAAGTTTGAGTTGATGTCTGAGTCTGTACCTAGGTTCAAGCTTAACTCGAATAAGCTCAATAACAATTAAAAAATAATTTAACATGCACTAATTTTCAACAATAAGAAATTTCGAGCTCGAGCTCTTGCTCACAGTGGCGGACCCAGAAAAAAAATCTAGGTAGGGCGAAGTCCAATGGCGGACCCAGGAAAAAAACTAGGTAGACTGAAGTCGGAAGCGTGAAATAAACAGTAGTACCTAAAAGCAAAACAATCCATGATCAAACTATGTTGCAATCACACTAATAAAAGTATATGATACGAAATAGAATCAACAACTACAATTCGCATATTAACATATGTAAATAACGGAAGGACAGTAAAAAATACCCCACTAATGAAGCTTAATCCACAATTGTAAATGAGCTGTAAAAGAAACAATCTGTCAATTGTGAAAGATAGATAAATCAGTAGTGTCACAATTCGATAATAGAATATAAAAATGCAATAAAAAAGAAGACAAAAAATATACCAGTAAATAACTAAGTACGTCTACGAGAACGAGACATTTTCATTCTTCGAGTTTTCATGTCTTGAAATCGTTTCTTAATTTTTTTCACGATTAAGCCCTTTTAATATCACTCGCTCGATATAGCACACCATCAAGTCATTAAGTCAATCATTGGACATTTTATTACGCAAATCGGTCTTGATAATATTCATAGCCGAGAAGGCTCTTTCAACCGATGTTGTCACCACCAGTAGTAGCAATGCTAATTCGATAAGGCGGTAGACAAATGGAAATGCAATATTTGAAGGCCGTTGAATTCACCCCTCATATTTGAAACTCCATCGTGTCCCTGCCCTTAGAGTCTAGCAATAGATAAACCATATGCACCAACAATAGCTGCTACTTGCTCATCCTCCTTCACCCATCCTCATCTCCACCGAGAGAGCGGAGTGGAGAGCCTCCTCTTCACCAAGTTTCTTCCCATCCAAACGTACCCGAGAGAGAGAGAGAGAGAAGCGCAAGGGCAAGAACACCGCCTCCTACCCAAGAGCAACCCTGAGGCATACAGCAGCTGCAGATTCTCAGCTTCGATGGTTTCCCTTTGCTTCTCGCTTCAATTCTTGGTTCCTGGCTGCGATTCAGCAACTCTGTCGAGCTTGCGTTGGGATTTAAGCCCAAGATTTGGGACAGGATTCGTGGCCGTGCCCACCGATTCCACTGTTTCTTGTTGTCCCTTGCGAAAGATTCCTCTGTTTCTTGGAATTTTACTTCATGCTTGTTTGTTTCTTGTTAGGAATTCGAATGGAATCGGTAGTTAACTCCCTTGTCTTCGTCTCCGAATGCAGAGATCTTGTAGCTCAGTGCATCGCCGAATAATGGAGCTGAGCGGGGAGGCGTCCATGGCGCTACCGGCCAGCGGCAGGAAGCGCAAGTGCCCACCGCCCGACCTGGGGGGACCTCCATGAGGACATGCTCGAGAGCGTCCTCGCATGCCCGGGGGCGGCGGCGCGAGGGGTCCGGCCGGCGAGGGGAGCTTGGGCGGCCACCCGGGCTTGCCCGAAGGGCAGGTCCGCCCCTGCTTGCTCAGCTTGAGTAAACTCGGTAAGAGTAAAAAAATTCAATATACGCTTATTTTCAGTAATAAAAAAAATTCAAGCTCGAGTTTAGCTCGAATAGCTCGATAAGAGTTAATATGCATTAATATTCAGACCTGAATCGAACTCTAACGAGCTATTCAAGCTCGGCTTGTTAAAACTCGCGAGCTTGAAATCAAGTTCAAGCTTTTTTACAGCCTTAGGTTGAGGTCCAACCATCAGCCACCGATAGCCATCAAATCTGCTACCACCACCTTGATTACATAACTAGAATAATATTGGTCTTCTTCTTTCGGCATATGGCTTATGGATTACTCTGAACAAATAAACGGAATGAATTTTTTGTCGTCTTTTCAAAGTTGCTTATCAGAACAGTCTTTTCAAAATGACTTATTAATTTATCGGTATTTGGTTCATTCGTATAAATGCTTGTACTAAAGCTAAAAAGGTATTAGCTGTAGCCATAAACGAAAAAGAACAAGACCATTATATTAAATTTTTAAGGAAAATATTCGCTTTCGAAGAGCTTTTTACCTAGGAAACTACATGTGGAAAATCACTACCCTGGAGGGGGTGGGGTGGGGAGTAGTTTAGAAATACATTGATTTCTTCTTTCTAGGCACAACACTTGAGTGGAAGCCCCTAGGCTCATTATCAAATTTGGCGTCTCACTACCAGAAGATAAACATGAGTATGCCATCAATTCCGATGCTGAATTGCAGAGGATCTAACAACTGTGCAATCATCAATGCAATGTCGACGCATTGTGTCACGTGACTATGTGAGGCCTGCGCTGCCTGTCACCAATCACCAACGACGAGAGACCGGTTGTTCTGTGGCGCGTTAATACCTTGTGTTGTGGTTTTGCTGTCGTATATACTCTAAATATACTACGTTTTAGAAAATATGTAGTTAATTTTTTTTCAAAATTTTATCACTATAATATAAATACTATCTATATTGGCCAAGTAAAATGATATTATTAGATTAGTCATAAAATTATTTTATAATATAATTATTTTATATTATTTTATAAACATATTGTGATGGTCAAAGTTGTATCCTAAAAATTATGTCAATATCCAAAATATCATATATTTTTTGTATAGAAACAGTAAATTTCCTGGTGGTACTGTGAGGCTGTGAGCAGTGGCTGTCCTTACGCTTTCTTCGTTTAAGTCGTCCGTCTTTGTGCACGTCGTCTCGTCGCTCTCTTGGCCTTTGCCAGGAAAACGGACGAACACGATTTGATCGCTCCTACCTGCAAAGGACCGACAATACAACTCCTTGATACTGTAGGCGATGTTCGACGAGAGAGCAGAAGCCTGTGGTAGAAGCACTGTAGTGTGAGCAATCGTACGTAAAAATCTGATTAGAACTTTAGGTGTTGCATCTCATTCGATGCAGCATGAGTCCACGCAGTCGCAAGAACAAATGGTACACTACGGCTCTGTTTAAAACACACATGTTTTTAGATTTTGGAAATGAATTGTTTTATATAAAATTCCAATATTTCAAACGGGGGCTAAGTATGTTCCTAAACAAAGGGGTCTAAACATGTTAGCATGTACGCTGGGCTAGTTAGATCTCACAATTTGAGGTACTTTCGCGCTTGACTACTTAGTATCCGTTTAGAGTGGAGGACACAAAAGCGTATATAAATAGGAGAAACATATGAATAGAATATCATGCCATTTAGGGCCTGATTCGGTCAAGATTTTAATATATAACTCTCTTGAAAAATTTTAGACCTATCCTTGTTCAATAAAAGAAATTGAGATGTGATTTCACCAAGCATGGCCATTTCCAAAATTAGCTAATATAATAAGGGCCAAAATTAGCTAATATAATAAGGGCCAGAACCCAGCTTGGTCCATTAGCAGTAACCTTTTCTCAAAAGTTCTCCCGGTCCGACTCTGCCCCAAGGGCCCATTTGAATGGCTGCTTAACGAGGGAACAAAAGTAAAAGAAATAACATGGTGTCCCTGTAGAACACACTCCGCCCACCCCCATCTCTTATTTAGGAATGGGCTTCCCTGTCCCCACTCCCTATTCCTTCAATCTAGACCACGTACTAATAATCCAATTACCAGTTTTTTTATATTTTCACCATTTTCCCATCCATCATAAATAATAACAAAAATACAGAAAAAAATAAAATTTTTTTTTCTGTATTTTTTATTATAATTTTTGTACAGAAAAAATAAAATTATAATAAAAAATACAGAAAAAATAATTTTTTTCTATATTTTTGTTATTATTTATGATGGATGGACAAATGGTGAAAATATAAAAAAAACTGGCCATTGGATCATTAGTGAGTGGTCTAGATTGAGGGAATAGGGAGGGGAATAAGGAGTGGGGGACTAGGAAGCCCCATTCCTTATTTAGAGGGTACAAGACGAACACATCAACTCACACCACTTACATTCATACATACATGCGGACGTTTTCTACATACGCTACGAACTTTTGCTGATGCATGAGACCTCACGGAGCGCTGCACATATTTTCCTACTAAACAAGCACGCGAGTGTATACCTTGTTTCTAATTATTCGGTAAGGCACGAGAGTTTTGATCCTGAGGATCAAACCCAGATGGACAAGGAGTACAATGACAATGTTGCCATCAGTACTATGCTCAGTCCAACCTATTATGAAAGAAATCGGTGTCTCAGTATCGTGAGCATTGGACGAACAGGTGCGCATGACGTGGGGCTCTGGCTGTTTTAGCCGCCACCAAGTTGCTACATGGACCGAATTCGTCTCGGGCTCTAAAAGATGGGCATTACTATTATCTTTATCTTTACTATTATAAAATAGGAGTTTATGGTGGTCGTCCATTCTCTCTAAAACAAAGTAACCCTTAAAGTTACAAATAATTACCTGCAATATTAGAGTGTTGGTGAGCCAGGCCACCACATGTGTGGACGCGCCCCCACTCCTCCACTCCCGATCCGATGGTGGCGGTGGTTCGTCTGCCTCCATCTCCCTATTCCACACAAGCTGACAGGCACTATGCCCCAATACCTCCCAAGTCCCTAGCTCCCTTCGCTCCGTACCCCTATCCTCTCCTCTCTCTCTCTCACGTCCCTAGCTCCCTTCGCTCCGTACCCCTATCCTCTCCTCTCTCTCTCTCTCACTCTCTCTCTCTCTCTCTGAGCACCTGTGTAACATCCTAAATTTCAAGTGTTCAAAAATATGGAACTATTAAATCGTTTTCCTACGTTTTGCTGGCCTTCAAATTTCTTCTGAAGGTTTATTTGAAATCTTTTGAGTTTTGTGCAAATAAATATGTTGAGAGATAGCATCCAAGTAAATAACTAGGAATAATTTCAAAATGCCTATAGTGAGCCTAACAAATATAATAAATAATAATAATAAGATAATGGAAATGGAATTTGAAATTCAATTTACAAAAGAAAGGCAGTGGCCAAAAAAATAGTAAAAGTTCACATTTAAATAATTAGACTGAGAATTCAAAATTGTGAACATCATGCAAAATTAGAAATTAGTAAATCCTAGTGAGAATTAAAATCTAAACTAAAAATCCAAATTCCAAAATTATGCCTTTCTCTTCTTCCTCTCTTTGTTTTCCTTCATTTCCTTCTCTCTATTACATGTGGGCCCCACCTTTCTTTCCTCTCCACGCTTGGTCTCCCTCCTCCACTCGTTGTGCTTCTTTCTTTCTTCTCTACCTTCCGACTGTGTTCGTCATCCCGAACAAGTCGGCCCCACACCTACTATGCACACATCGCGCCACTGCTCGCATGTCACCGCTGCACTTGCCCCCGTTGCAGTCACGCCGCTTCCGTCGCATCCCCGTCGGCGCCCATGCCCTGAGCGCACGTCATCCAGCGTCGGTCGTCACCTTGCCGTCCCATCTCACGCCCTATGCTCCGATCGCCGCTGCCGTGCCCATCTGCGCGACAATTGCCACAGTCTGCGCAAAGACGATGACCGTCATCGTGTCGCCACGCCAAAGACGGTTAAGCTGCCGTCGCCCATAGTTTTCCGGCGTCGTTGCCACAGCTTTCTGCCCTGTCACGTCTGCTTTTTCTCGCGTGCTCCTGACGTCGTTACTGTGCGGGCATCACCAGGCAATCATGCCCATGCCCCGAGCGTCATCCCATCGCCTCTGTAGCCATGCCACTGCTACGGCAGAGCAACCACCCCGCAACGTTGCCCAAGCTTTTCCCGGCTATAAAGCCCTGTCGTTGCTCCCGACAGCGCCGCACTACTCCCCTTGGTCTCCCACTTCAACGAATTGGTTTCCTGCGCCTCACAGCTCATCGGCGAACCCCTTCTTCCCCAACATCGGCCGGTAGGCAATCTGTTGATTGGAGCCACGCCAAGTCGATTTCACTGAGTCGAAGCCTCTTTGGAGCAACATGAAGCCATCCTGATGCGGGGAGATGGGGTGGCCCAATCTTCACGACGTAGGATTATAGATAACTAGCCCGTGCAACCTAGCAATTGATGCGGCCAACCACAGTCTCTATACAGCAACCTGCAGCACTCAAATTACTCAACCACACGCTACGACCTTCGTTTGCTCGCTATCGTGGAGTAGACACGTTCAAGCAATCCCAAGGAATCATAAGAACAACGGAATGACATCTCAATTAACACCCAATCCCAATTGGTGGTGGAAATGGCTCACACACAAAAAGGAACAAGTGTTCAACTATTTTCCAAGCACGACTTGTGTTACAAAAGAGTGCACCCCTCCTTATATAGACATTGCAGGTCGGTGCTACAGTACTGCTACAGTACACAAATAAAAATACTACTTGGTTTGCTAGTCAAACAAGGAAGCAAAAATCAAAATCCAAATTGGGTTTGGTTTGCTTAAGCAATAAGTCACTTAGATATTTTCTCCTCATGGATGTTTGCTTAAGCCATAAGTCACTTGGATATTTTCTCCTCATGGATATCTCCATCCTCTGCATTGATCTTCTGTGGCTACACGATCTTCTGTGCCTATGCTTCCTGTGTCTCTAAAGCTTCTTTTTCATTCGTTAACTTTTCCTCAAATCTAAGAACACATAAAATAGAAGCACTAGGTAGCAACAAATTCTCAAGAGTACAAGAGTAATTTATAGACCATGTGGAGGTGACTCCGTGTGTGTGATGAGTAATTGACATCCGTTTTAGAAAAGGCGAGTTTGGTTTGTGTGGTTTGGACCATGTCGTTGCACGGTGCAATTGGTTTCGGTTGGACTTGGTCAAACTTGGTCAAAGTGCTTAGGATGCCTATTCTCTTGATTCGATAGGTTTTGGCTGTTTTATGCTTAAGTTTACTCTTAATGCTATTGTTGATTACATTATGTCGAGCGGTGCTATGTGATGTGTTTCTTGTCTGTGATGGCTGCAGGACGTCGAGGCGGAGTCGTGGTGAGGCACGGGATGACCGGACTAGGCGCAGGCGGTGCCGAGGTCAGAATGGTCGAGGTATGCCGAAGACGGCGAGGGCTCGAGGTGGCTGCGAGGCTTGGATGGCAAGGAATGAGGAAGCTTTCCGGAAAGTGCAGGAGGGGCGTTTTGGTGAATACACAAAGCTGCATTAAAGGAAGTGGATTGTGGACAAAGCACTAGAGTTAGTGGGTAAAACGAAAAAGCTTAGTGGGCAAAGCATGTGGTGAACCCATTAAGAGAGGGTATAAAAGGAGGAGTGTTTCCTGCGTGTTGTATGACTTGAGTGAGGGGTTGATGGCTTTGGGAGTCTTTTTGCTTTGGGCTTTAGTTGTTGAGAGTTGTTGGAGAGAGCAGTACGTTTCTCCCTGTCTCACTGTGTGTGTTTGAGAGAGGAGAGGAGTTATTGAGATGTTGTGTGAGGAGAAAGTAGTAATCCCTATGTAATCATTCATCTTTCTTCCTCAATATTAATCTGGGATGATTTTGTTTGAGTTTGAATGATTTTTGTGTTCTCTGTGATGGATTACATTCTCTGCATACTCTCTGTTTTTCCTCTTTCCCTTTTGATTTGAGCATTGATTGCTTCTCAAGAATTTGCAAAAGAAATGCTCTGTGAAGGGAAAAGGCTCAAGGCCTTTTGATCATTTCATTTTCAAGAGCAAATCAAGGATTGGTTGGTTTCTGTGATCTCTCTAGTCCTTGTCATGTCTCCTCTGTATTTTCCTGTTCTAGGGTTTTGGAGGCAGGGGATTCATGAATCTCTTGTTTCCCTTCTCAAGTTGCCACGAGATTTGGCTTCTAAAGACAAGGGTTCATTGCTAAGTCGATTGCAAAAGGGCTTAAGCAAAAGATGAATGAGAAGTGAGAAATCTGAATTTTTGTCCCTCTGTCATCTCTCTTTTCAGATTTTGATAAAAATCTTGATTCTCTGCTTGTTGGGTAAATCCTTTGATCTTTGGTATCTCTTTATTATTCTATTCAAAGTCTTATCTCCTTGGTCTGAAAAAGAATTGCTGCATATCATCTTTTTGGAGATTTCATCTTATTCCAGGATTTTCAGCATTTTCAGCCTTGCTGCAGCCGTCAGTTTCCAAAGAGGCCGGTCTGACCGGATTTCAAATGGCGGTTGGGTCAGTTGTAGCCGCGGTCCGACCGGCAAATGACCGTCGACAGGCACAGCTATTGCGATCTGACCGCCCGGTCCTGTAGTTTTTCAGTGCTTTGCTCTTTCTTTGGTTTCTCTTCCCTTGTCTTTCTCCCTGTGTGTTAGAGGTTCCAGAGGCATGGACTTATCTCTTCATAGCTTTTTGTAGCTATTAGAAAGAAGTCTTGCTTGTGGATACTTTTGAGGAGTAATTTTTAAAGACGACATTCACCCCCCCCTCTGTCGTCAATTTCGATCCAACAGTAATCACTGAGGAAAAGATTCACCTCTTGTTGCATTTGTTTTGCTCTAGTTCTTGTGATTGGTCCAATGGGTTCAACACTTGAAGTAGATGATGTAGTGTGTTTGCTAATGATGTCCTCATCATCCTTCCCCTCTTGAGGAGGAGTCATCCTTGACTCTACTTCTTGAAAACTAAAGAAAGGAGATAAGTCTGAAACATTAAAAGTATTGCCTGGGAGTTCAATTTTGTAGACATTGTCATTGATCTTTTCAAGCACCTTAAATGGGCCATCTCCTCTAGGGAACAGTTTGCATTTACGTTTTTCTGGAAACCGCTCCTTTCGAAGATGTAACCAAACTAAGTCACCAGGTTCAAACAACATTTTTTTCTTGGGTTTATTGGTCTTTGCTGCGTAGTATTGTGCTTTCTTCTCTATTTCTTCCTTGGTTTTAGCATGGATTTTCTTGACATATTCAGCACGCTTGAATGCTTCCATATTAGCACGTTCTTATGTGGTAACGGCAGCAAATCAAGTGGAGTGATGGGTTTGAATCCGTACACCACTTCAAATGGACTGAGTTGTGTAGTAGAATGTACCGCCCTGTTATATGCGAACTCCACATGCGGTAAACACTCTTCCCACTCTTTGATATTCTTCTTTATCATTGTCCGCAGTAAGGTGGATAAGGTGCGGTTCACTACTTCTGTCTGACCATCTGTTTGTGGGTGACAAGTTGTAGAGAATAGCAATTTTGTCCCAACTTTGGCCCATAATGTTTTCCAAAAATAACTCATAAACTTGACATCACGGTCAGAAACAACTGTCCTTGACACTCCATGAAGCCTCACGATTTCCCTGAAAAACAAATCAGCTATGTGGGAAGCATCATCGCTTTTATGACATGGTATAAAATGTGCCATTTTTGAAAATCTATCAACTACCACAAATACCGAATCCCTCCCCCTCTTAGTTCTTGGTAATTCTAGAACAAAATCCATACTAATGTCTTCCCAAGGTGCATTAGGTACTGGAAGAGGAGTATATAATCCATGAGGGTTTAATTTGGACTTAGCTTTGTGGCATGTGACACATCGTTGCACGAATCGTGTGTCGTCCCTTCTCATTTTTGGCCAATAAAAATGGTCAGCGAGTAGTGTGTAGGTTTTCTCCCTACCAAAGTGTCCCATTAATCCTCCTGCATGAGACTCCTGCAACAACAACAAGCAGACAGATGACTCGGGAACACATAGTTTGTTAGTATAAAATAAGAATCCATCATGCACATGGTATTTATCCCATCCTTTTCCATCATTACAATGCGAGTATGGTTCTGAAAATTCTCTATCTTTGGCATACATTTCTTTTAAGCTTTCTAACCCGGGGACATTTACTTCTAATTGAGTTAACATTACATGTTTGCATGACAAAGCATCAGCAACAACGTTATCTTTTCCTTTCTTATGTTTAATTACGTATGGAAAGGTCTCTACGAACTCTACCCATCTAGCATGCCTACGATTCAATTTTGATTGCCCTTTTAAGTATTTTAATGCCTCATGATCGGAATGTATAACAAATTCTTTGGGCTAAAGATAATGTTGCCATGTTTCAAGTACACGAACCAAAGCCTATAATTTTTTGTCATAAACAGGATAGTTCAATTGTGCATGTCCTAATTTCTCGCTAAAGTATGCAATTGGTTTTCCTTCTTGCATTAATACACCACCAATACCAACTCCACTAGTATCACATTCAATTTCAAAAGTTTTAGTAAAGTCAGGTAATGCAAGTAATGGTGCTTCAGTCAAACATTTCTTTAATTCTTCAAATGATTTTTTTTTTGTGATTCACCCCACTGAAAAGGAGCACTTTTCTTAGTTAATTCATTAAGTGGGACAGCAATGGTAAAGTCCTTGACAAAGCGACGATAGAATCTAGCTAATCCATGAAAACTCCTAACTTGGCTAACATTTAGAGGGGTAGGCCAGTGTTTAATTGCTTCAATTTTTGATTCATCTACCTCAACTCCTTGACTGGAAATTACAAAGCCTAGAAATATAACCTTGTTGGTACAAAAAGTTCACTTCTCAATATTAGCGTAAAGTTGTTCCTTTCTTAGCACTTCTAAAACTTGCCTTAGATGTTCAACATGTTCTTCTATGGATTTGCTATATATTAGGATGTCATCAAAATATACAACAACAGATTTTTCAATAAATGCTCTCAAGACATGATTCATTAATCTCATAAATGTACTAGGGGCATTAGTCAAACCAAATGGCATAACCAACCATTCGTACAAGCCAAATTTTGTTTTAAATGTTGTTTTCCATTCATCTCCAAGTTTTACTCTTATTTGATGATATCAACTTTTCAAATCAATTTTAGAGAATATAGTAGAGCCATTAAGTTCATCTAGCATATCATCAAGCCTAGGGATGGGATGACGATATCTAACAGTTATATTATTAATGGCACGACAATCAACACATATTCTCCATGATCCATCTTTTTTAGGAACTAAAATGACATGAACAGCACAATGACTAAGGCTTTCACGTACATACCATTTCTCAAGAAGTCCTTGTACTTGGCGTTGAATCTCCTTTGTTTCTTCTGGATTGGTACGGTAAGGTGGACGGTTGGGCAATGATGCGCCAGGAATGAGATTAATTTGGTGCTCAATACCTCTTATGGGAGGCAATCCTGCAGGGATTTCTTTAGGAAACGCGTCTTTAAATGCCTGCAAAACTTTGGAAATGGCACTACGAAGGGATGTTATGTCTTTAGTTGAAATCAAAGTATCCTTGTAAATGAGAACAATATGCATCAACTCAAGATTTTGTCCCATTTCTTTTTTATCAATTTTGTTTGTGATCATGACTAACTTCTTTTCTTCATTTTTCCCTTTCAATTTTAGCTTTTCACTTTCTACCTTAACTTCCACTTCTTTTACATGTTCTGAGCTAGTATTTGATTAGGTGTCATGGGAAATAATTTCTTAGTTTGACCTTCAATTTTAAATGTGTATGTATTAGTGCGTCCGTCATGCATAACACTACGATCATATTGCCAAGGTCGCCCTAAAAGTAGATGGCATATAGTCATAGGTACAACATCACAAGAAACAGTATCAATGTAATCATGAATTTTGAATGTAACATTAACCATATGCTGTACCTTGACACTTCCACAATCACTGAACCATTGGACATGATATGGGTGATGATGTTTTAGCAATTTCAAACCTAGCTTGTCAGACAATTCCATGCTAGCAAGATTATGACAACTACCACCATCAATGATTAATTTGATTACCTTGTCATTTACCTTGGCTTGTGTTTGAAAAAGGTTAATTCTCTGTGGATGCTCATCATCCTTGACTTGCACACTAAGAACTTTAGTGACAACAAGTGCGGTCCCGGTTTCATATGGACAGCCATCATATTCTTCTTCATCTTGAAGGGCATCTCCACTTTTTGCTGGATCTTCACTAATCTCTTGAACTTCTTCTTCACTAGCAGAGTCATATCCACCATCTTATGTGACAATCATTGCTCGGTTGTTTGGACATTCCCTAGAGATCTGTTCACGACCCAAGCATTTGAAGCATTGGATGGCGCTGCTTTTGGATGTGGAGCCCACGGAAGACGTTGATGATGCTATGGGCTTCTCGCACTTGATGAAGGGGCTGTTTTGGCATTGGAGGAGGAAGGAGCATTGGTAGTAAAGGAATCGCTAGAAGATGTACCTCTTCCCAAACTAAATCGAGCTTTAGGAGCATTTGATGGGGTTCGCAAGTTGAAAGATGGTGGTTTTGTGGCCTTGGCATCCTCTAGTAGTTGTTTCTCCGCCTTTGGTGCTTGATGCACCAACTCCACCATGTTCCTATATGGTTGCAAAACCACAATACGCTTGATGTTTTTGTTCAGGCCAAACAAAAAGCGTGCTATGGTTTGCTCTTCATCTTCATGAACACGTGCCCGAATCATAGCTTTCTCCGTCTCTTTGTAGTATTCCTCCACAGTGCTTGTACCCTGTCTTAAACTTTGCAATTTATCGAATAATTCACGTTTATAATGACTAGGTACAAACCTTTCTCTCATTTCTCTCTTCATCACGGCCCATGTTGCAATGGGTGGTTCGCCATGTTCTTCTCGTTGATTTGCACTTGCTCCCACCAAATGAGAGCATAGCCATCAAACTCCAAGGCAGCCATCGCGAGCTTCTTCTCCTCCGAATAGTTGTGTATCCTAAATATCTTCTCAACCTTCAATTCCCAAGTTAAATATTCATCTGGATTAGAATTACCTTCAAATTTGGGAATGGTGAACTTGAGTTTTCCGAATTTCTCCTCTTGAGGGTGGTCATCATCATGGCGCCCTCGACGATAGGCGTCGTCACGGTGTAGGCGAAAGGGGGCAACAAAGCTGCCATCTTGTGGTGTGCCTTCTGCTTGCCCGCGACCTCTTCCAAGGCCGTCTCCTCCGTGACCGGGTTGTGGTGGTCTTACTGTAACTGCAGCAGCACGATTTCTTCAAGATTGAGTCTCCCGTGTTAGCCGTGCAGCGGCCTCCTCATCGGTCTCATCTATTTCCTCACCACCATGCACACTAGGATCACTTTGTGTACCATGATGAAGGTCGGCCAATTGCTTTCGCAATTCTGAACCCACCTCCGAAATGATTTCTTTTCGGAGTATGCTCATGTTTTCATTCAATTGTTCATTGAAATCATTTGTGAGCTTTTCTAGATCCGTATGCGTGACATACGCTGGTTGTCCTCCCATCCTGACATGGTTAGTGAAAACAAATACAGCAGAAATAGGTATTATTTATAGGAAATTCACTCCCTCACTCCTTGTTTACCGAAGTTCTTATGAATGCTTGATGGATTGGTGAAGTGCCTGTACTCTAGTAGCAGTAGACGGGTGTAGGTAGGCCTAGGCAAAATACCCGTTACCCGTACCCGAATTACCCGAACCCGAAATACCCGAACCCGAGGTACCCGATCCCAAATTCGGATAGCGATTCTGATTACCCGAAATTAGTTTGGGTAGTTCGGGTAATATCCCTCGGTACCCGAATTACCCGAATTGTCTGTAAATTACCCGAATTGTCTGTAAATTACCCGAATTATCGGGAAATTGTCCATAAATTACCCGAATTGTCTGTAAATTACCCGAATTGTCGGGAAATTAGCTGGTTTTCTGTAAATTCGGGTATATCGGGTATACCTGAACCCGAATTATTGGGTATCCGAAATTGCGGGTAGTGTTTTTTTGGGGCTAATATCGGGTAGCAGTTTTCATTACCCGAATTTCGAATTACCCGAACTACCCGACCCGAAAAATTCGGGTAACCCGAACGCCCAGGCCTAGGTGTAGGTGATGAGTTGAGTAGTTTAAGGCCCAAGTGCTATAATTTGACAAATGGCTATATGTGGAGCTTGGAGGGTTAGAATAATCCTATGCAATTGAAATTCTAGATATTGTAATGATAAGTAATAATCCAAACTAGAAATCCAATGCCTAGTGAAAATTATAGGCAACTCACGCACAATGATGATGGAACTTAATGCAACCAAGGAATGAGCTGTAACACCAGGTATAAGTGAAGAACAAAATAGCTCGTGTTGCACAAGTTATGGAAAGACGCTAGCTTGATTGCAATTGAGGTAAACAGGCTATAGATTTGCACACAAGAATAACAAACTATACCAAAATTTAGAATGGAATTTTATGCTTGATAAAATATTGACCACGGTACTTCTTTCTTTTCTTTCTTACTTCTCTTTTTTTCTTTTTTTTGTTTTGTACTATTTCCTCTTTGCTTTTCTTTTACACCAAGGTCAGCAAATATACCAAGATCTCACAAGATATCCAATAATTCAGTTCCAAAATTCAAGACTGATACAAAGTGTGCAAAGCCCTAGCAATACTCAAAAGCTAGTCTTTGAATAGGACGAAAATTTCCACAAAGGATAGATGGGGGTTCTCAAAGGAATATAAGTGAATCTCTAATGACCAAGTTGCACAATTTCAGATTTATGCGCAACTCAACAACAATTTTTTACTTGACAACAATGATTTTTTTATCGAACAGATTGGCTCAAAGAAAGCAAGATTTTGGATCAACAAGTAAGCAAGGTTCTAATGGATCAAAACCTAGCAAAACTCACCAAAATTTTCAATTGAAACTACGGTAAAGAACAATATTTTTGGGTGGCTTTTTTTTTATAGGAAAAAAACAACAAATATAGTAGCTAAGGGTAAAATCCTACTGTGTCAACCTTGAGCTCTGATACCAGCAGATGCGAGGAGTCGGGGTGGCCCGATCTTTACGACGTAGGATTATGGATAACTAGCCCGTGCAACCTAGCAATTGATGCGGCCAACCACTGTCTCTATACAAAGAACTGCGGCACTCAAATTACTCAACCACACGCTATGATCTTCGTCGCTCGCTATCGTGGAGTAGACACGTTCAAGCAATCCCAAGGAGTCACAAGAACAATGGAGTGGCAACTCACAATTAACACACAATCCCAATTGGTGATGGAAATGGCTCACACACAAAAAGGAACAAGTGTTCAACTATTTTCCAAGCATGACTTGTGTTACAAAAGAGTGCACCCCTCCTTATATAGAAATTGGAGGTCGGTGCTCTGAGATCGCTCTGATCTGACGCTGGTTGCTCTGATACACAAATAAAAATACTACTTGGTTTGCTAGTCAAACAAGAAAGCAAAAATCAAAATCCAAATTGGGTTTGGTTTGCTTAAGCAATAAGGCACTTAGATATTTTCTCCTCATGGATGTTTGCTTAAGCCATAAGTCACTTGGATATTTTCTCCTCAAGGATATCTCCATCCTCTGCATTGATCTTCTATGGCTACACGATCTTCTGTGGCTATGCTTCCTGTGTCTCTAAAGCTTCTTTTCCATCCGTTAACTTTTCCTCAAATCTAAGAACATATAAAATAGAAGCACTAGGTAGCAACAAATTCTCAGGAGTACAAGAGTAATCACTAAGGAAAATATTCACCTCTTGTTGCATTTGTTTTGCTCTAGTTCTTGTGATTGGTCCAATGGGTTCAACACTTGAAGTAGATGATGTAGTGTGTTTGCTAATGATGTCCTCATCACATCCCCATCCTTGGCCGGACTCCTCCTCACCTCTTCTTCACTGGCACCATGCGCCTCCTCCGCCCATCGCCGTCGCACGCCGCTAGCTCGCCACCGTCTTTCCTGAGCTGCGCCGACCCCCAAGGTAGACTCCCGAGCTTGTCTAGATGCTCCTCGCCCATTTAATCGAACTCCGGTGCCATGCGCCGCCATAGCCACCATTCCCCTGTTCCACCACCGCTCACGGTCGTCGCCGGCCAACGCCCGGTCGAATTGGCCGGCGAGACTCCGTCTTCGGGTAGGCGCGAGCATGAGCAACCCATGTATGGGGTGCTTAGCTCCAGTCGCTGTCTTCTCCGCCGGCAGCAAGCTCGCCGATGTTACAATCTTTATGAGTGCTCCAAGATCTTTACGACCACCTTCACTTCTTCACTTCCGTGGTCATAACACCCTACGACCACGTTCACCTCTTCACTACCGTGGTCATAACACCCTACGATCACGTTCACTTCTTTACGGTCGTGGTCGTAGCACTTTACGACCACGCCTTCCTGCTGAGTGGCCGTGATCGTAATGCCTTACGATCATGCCTGATATCCTTCACTTGCCATTGTCGTAAGTCATTTATGATCATGTTGTCGGGCTTTTGATTATGTAGTCGTTTATGACCACATTGTCGGGCTTTTGATTATGTAGTCGTTTATGACCACATTGTCGGGCTTTTGACTATGTAGTCGTTTACTACCACGTTGTTGGGCTTACGACTATGAAGTTGTTTATGACCACTCCATAGTCGTTTACGACCACCTAGAGTCGTTTATGACTACTCAAGGTCGTTTACGACCACTCAAGGTTGTTTACGACCACGCATCGTTGTTTACGACCATGTTGAGGTTTACGACCACTCAGCGCCTTCCGAGTTCAACTGCTCTACGCTTGGAAGTCTTTGAGCACTCCACGCCATCTAAGCCACTTTTGACCACTTAGTAGACCTCACCATTCCTGACCACTCACTTCTGCTCCCGACTTTGACCGCCCTCTCTGGCTTCGCCTTCAACCACGTATGGAATTCCGACCACGTTCAGCCACCCGATCATGGCTGTCCGAGCCCTGACCATGATGTTTGACCACCGGCCATGTTGTAATCTTGACCCCTCTGACCACACACAAATTATGGTATCTTTTGACCGTGTTCAAATTATTGTAGCTTCTGACTGCCACCATGGCGTTTTGACTACACTATAAAGCTTCTGACCGCTCCTATCTCCGACCACTCCTATCTCCGACCACTCTTGCCTTCCGATCACTGCAGAGCATCTGACAGCTGCGGATCTTTCGACTGTGTACAAGCTTTTGACCACAGTGAAAATTTTAGATTTTTCATTCCCTTAGATTCAAATTTCTAGAAGCCCGTCCTTCTTCATTCTAACTCCGATTGAGCCTGTTTAAATTCCTAAATTCATTAAAAATTTCAATCTATCCATTTCCACTTTTTGTATTTGGAGTTTATTTGAATTTATTTGGATTCAGTTATTTAGCACGCAATTAGAAATCGGAGTCCTGAAGAATCAATGGATAAAGCGAGTGCGGGATTCGGATGAAGATGAAGACTAGAAGCTCAAGACCATCGAATGAGAAAGTTTTGAGTGAGCTCAAGACTAGGGATGAAAACGGTCGGAAATGGTCGGAAAACTCCTCAACCGTTTTCTACTTCTACATTTGAATACGAAAACGAAAGCGGTAAAGCCGGACACGAAAACGAACGCGAACTTACGGAATATCGAGAATTTCGAAAACGAACCAATTCGAGCGGAATTATGTCGAACACGGTCGGTATACGAAAATTCAATACGGAATACCGACCTGTAGGACCAAGTGCATAACAATTAACAAGTGACCAAGTACATAACAATTACCAAGTGCATGATCAAGTTCAAGTGCATATAATAATTAACAAGTGCATGACCCTTGGTCTAAAGTATTAACACAATAGCCGACACAAATACAAATACAATACAAGTCTAGAACAAGCAATTAACACTAGCGAACATCTACAGTTCATCAAGATCATCCATGAGGTCAAGATCGCTTTCCATATCTTTTGCTTCCTCATTGTCCTCCTCGAGTCCTCATCCCCTCCTTGTCCTTTTCCTACAAGTTTGCAAAGTGAATTAAAATTAGATGTAGCAATAGCATATTTGAGCAAGCGGTCAATAAACATACACATACCTCAATTTTCAGTTTAGCCACAACATTAGCCAAAGCCTCAACCTCAAGATCACTCACAATTGATCCAACCATTTTAGAATCTGAACAAAAATTTGGTATTCAGATTTGAACCGTATTTACAATACGGTATATTCGAATAAAATGTAGAAAAGTAGAAAATGGTGGAAAACGCCTAAACCGTTTCGCTCCGTTTTAATTTGGTATTCAGTATTTGAACCGAATTGAATTTGTCCAAAAATACGAATTCGATCGGGTCAAATGTAGAAAACGATGCGGTTCGGTACGGGATATTTCCGTTCCGTTTTCATCCCTACTCAAGACCGTGGTAAATTGCCCAAGGCGAGCCAATACTTTGATCATGTTTAACCTATATTTTCTTCAAATTTACTTTTGTTTAAGTTATCAAATTGTATGCTGTTATTTCATATGCAAATATATGTTTGTTTTAAGACTCTAGTTATATGCCCATTATTCAACTTGTTAGTATTACACCTCCTTTGGAACATTTGAATATTTGAGCCTTGTTACCCTAACAAAATTGTAATAGTAAAACTTTCAAAAATAGATCTATAATTATACACCATGCTTAGCACTGCTTAGATACTCGGGGGCACCAAAATGTCCCAAGCATCACTTTTAATCATGAGAAACTGATTTGGGAAGTCATGGTAGAAATGACTGGTATATTTTGGTATGATTATTTTATGGTCCTAAAAACCCCAACGTGCTTAAATATTTGGGCGAATGATATGGGGGCTGGTATGTGGTGCAGTGAAAGCACGATGTGTAGATTGTGGTAGAACTGCCCAGATACCACTAAGAACTGAATCTTATCATGACCTCCTGTGTAAAATAGTGCAACCACAAGTCTGCAAATTACAACTTGGCTAAGTAAATCTATCGAAACCCCCGGACTCATCTCACTGGTAGTGGAAAGGAGTGGATTATTTCAAGGGCAAGGGGAGGCCTAAAAGGACACTAAAAGGAGGGTAAAATTTTCCAGTTGTGCTAGCGTTGTGGAGAGTGAAGTCCGAATGTGCTAGTATCCGTGGTGAACATCTCATACAACGTATGGGACCCACCGCAAATGGGAGTAGCCCATAGGGTGAGATGACAAAAGGGGCCAGGTATATTAAAAAGTTACTGTGATGGTCTACTCAACTACATGACTAAGGAATCGTGTGGAGCAACGAGCAGATTGTCTCTTGTGGTAAAAGTGTACAAACTCTGCAGAGTCAAAACTATTCGAATAGCCGTGCCCACGGTCAAGGGCGGATATGGGAACTTAACCAAATATAGTTCTATTTCAAAAACTTTGTGAGTGGGATTGAAAAAGTGGAGGGCAGTGGAAAGCCCTAATTGTGTTGCCCTAGATGTCGCCCCAGTGATAAGGTAAGCGGTTATAACGCTGAAAAGTTAACATATGGTACAGAAGTCATGTAACGGTGGATGGTATCTAGATCGCTATTATTATTGCATTTTTAACACATTATGTTTTAGTTCAAATTGTTAGGTCATAGGAAATTTCTAGGTAACCTATTTTAAAAGCAATTGATGGCAAAACAAAATAACCCGAGCCTTCCCTTGATAAGCCATGCATGTTATTTATTGCATCATGCG
This sequence comes from Dendrocalamus sinicus, assembly GCA_036346575.1. Classification (NCBI taxonomy): domain Eukaryota; kingdom Viridiplantae; phylum Streptophyta; class Magnoliopsida; order Poales; family Poaceae; genus Dendrocalamus; species Dendrocalamus sinicus. The sequence continues at coordinate 9,064,323 of CM070670.1, forward strand.
TATTGGCTCACGGAGCACGGTGGTTTGTGCTCACCCTCGCTCTCACAATTAATCTAGAATCAGGATTCAGATCGCTACGCTTCGGCAATACACTTGGTCACGATGGTGAAGAAGGATGAAGACGTCAAAAACTAGGTCACGTACCCCCAGTTGGCTGCCTGTGGACACGTCTTGAGGGTCCCACCTGTGTACTTCATTTCCACTGCTGCATTTTATTGATTTCGGCCTGCTCGACCCATGAGTAAGTGTACTATTATATTTACGCTTCCACATGATATGTATTTTGATGTTCAGAGATTATCTGCTCGACCCATGAGTAAGTGTACTCCGATGCAATCTAAAGCAATAAAGAAAGACCAGGAGTTCTCTCTACCTCTCTGTGTTCAATCTATTGTTCTGTGATTGATTCGTTCTTGTTCTAAGCAGAGGAATCGATCGGACTAGTCGCCAGCGACGGTTCCTCAACACGTTATCAGCACGACTTCACTCTGGTGAACGAGGTAATCATCGAAGCACAGATTGAATTTTCTAGATGCTTTTGAATCTGTATTTTCTTCTCGCGCTCTAGATTGAATCTCTACGGTGCAAATCCGCCCTAATCTACCGCGAGCAGACTTGAAGTCGCCGGCACAATGCCGATCGGTAGATTGTGAAATGGGGTAGATGTTGATTGCACTGTAGAACGATGCAAATTCGCCCTAATCTACCGCGAGCAGATCTGAAATCGCCGGCACAATGTCGATCGGTAGATTGTGAAACGGGGTAGATGTTGATTGCACTGTAGATTACAAACGGTGCAAATCCGCCATAATCTACCGCGAGCAGACCTGAAGTCGCCGGCAAAATGTCGATCGGTAGATTGCAAAAAAAGGGTAGATGTCGATTGCACTATAGATTAGAATCGAAAAATTTTGCATGGGTTTTGCTTGTTTTCGCACGATCAATGCACGAGAAAAAGAAAATGATTCTCTGATTCGGCCATTACACAAAGAAAATGACCGCCGGCACGCAATCACGCCAATCGCCGTATGGGCTCGTCGATCGACCCTCGGCCGCCTGGCCGCCGGCCGTCTCTCGCCGGCCGCAACGCCGCACCGCACTGAAGCCGCTGCGCCTCGGCTTCCCTGCTGCCGCGCGCGCCACGCGCCGCCGCCCGCGGTGCGCCGCCGTCGGCCCGACCACACGCACCGCGTGTGCGCGCGCAACGGCTGGCCGCGCGCTTGCTAAAATCGGCCGCCGGCCATGCGCAGCCGGTTTGCGCCGCCCTAGCCGCCCGCCTCCCATCTGCGGTGCCGCCGGCGTAGCGCGCGCTCGCCTCGGCCAGCGCCCCGCCGCCTCGGTTTCGCGCCCGCACACGCCACCAGGCTGCCATGGCCACCGACCGCATGGCGCTGATCACCCGACCGCTTGGCCTCTGCCGCCTTGCGCCACCGTCTTCCGCCGTGTTGACCGAAGCACCGCGCCGCCCGAAGCCGGCCCCGCATCCGTATGCGCCCGGCCGGCCACCACGCACCGACCGCCGCTCGGTTTCCCATGCCGCCGCTGATACGGGGTCGCCCGATCTTCTTGACGTAGGATGGATACTCACGGGAGTCTTGATGAATCGTAATGATCCTCCAATGCCAGTGCAAGGGACGAACACTCTTTAATCCGCCAAAACACACTCGTGTTAATTTCGCCGACCACCAAGCGAAGATCTATCGTGCACCCAATTCCCAGCGGAAAGCCTGAACGATCTTGATTGAAGAAGATACTCCTAATTCCATAAGGAATTTCGGCAGCAATGCTAAACTCGAAAACTTTAGTAGATTGATTTTTCTCAAATGTCATCTGAGCCCTAAAGGCTGCCAATACAAGGCTTATATAGCCCCTTGGGACGTCCATATGGTCCCCAAACCAAGTACAACTCAACCCTATATGGTTTTAGATATGAACTCTCACAAAAAGGAAACCATATTTTCCTCTCATCATATTGATTCGGTCATAACTTTTTATCCGTAATGCATTTGAAGGTGGGACCAGATCCATTGCGTATCCCATGATATTATCTTTCCAACGAGTACAAGAACACCTGAATCGGACTCCGTTTGTGAAAGTTATGGCCTTTTTAGTAACTGCCTGTCAGATTGTCCCGAACCGAATCCGAATTGAATCTTGAGTTGAATCCGAGTTTGAATTGGGTTGAGCAAGTGGGAAGTCCAAATTTGGCTTGAAAATCTTATCCAAAACTTGTAGTTTAAGTCCTTGGGCTCCTCCCTTTTTGCTCTCCCACTGTATGGGCTTCTTTCCTCCTTGATCAGCTGCATGGGCTGCTTGGCTTTCTCCTTTCTATTTCCATGGGCTTTGAGCTTTTTGTTCTTGGTAGCAAATATGATTATCCTCCTTGTGCTTCTCCATTGCTTTGACCCCGGAATCATCACAATATTCAAACCTAATAATAAACAAGAATTTGGCATAAGGTAGTATATCGTTCTCACGAATAGAAGGAAATTCATTAAGAAATAAATTTACCTGACAATATTTAGTGCGGCTCAATACTTCTTTCCAGTGAAATAATGTATTTGACTGAAAAGTGCTAAGCATATGCGTATCCGCATCATCCTCCCCTTCTTCAAGAAAAGCCATCCTCGGCTTTTGGTAACCTGAAATTGTACTAAGCAAAGAATACAACGTATATGCATGGTATATATTTGTCATCAACACTTCTTTTGCTTAGCATATCAAGAACATCTGAAGGCGTAGTAGATAAAAAGAAAAACACATATGCATGGTATATATATGAATCAATTATTGTGTTATTCTCGTTGTTCTACACAAACCAATTAATATAACAACAACCATAAGATGTATACATTGTAATATTGTCTTTCATATCAGCCGTGCCCGCTCATAGCCGGCACTTGCTCACCGCCGGTCCGCCGCATTCGCCCCGCCATCCGCTCGCTCGGTTGCCGTCCAGCTCTGCCGATTGAAGCGCGCCCCAAGGCCGATCGGCCCCACTCCATCGCCCGGCCCGAATGCCAGCTCACGCCCAACTACAGCCGCCACCACATTGAAGGTGGGCAAAGGGGAAACCCTAGCGGCCGGGGCATGGGGGCTTTAGCCGGCCGTGTGGGCCAGTGGGCTAAACGGGCCGGCCGACGAGCTTTAGCCGAAGAAGGCCAACCGGGCGTGATGGGCTGGGCGGGGGGGAGATAAACGATGGGCCGAAATTAAAAATAAAAAAAGAACGGGGCCCAGCCGGGTGGGGCGGCTAATTTTTAGAAAAAACCCCTCAGAATTTCTAGAAATGACCAAAAGGCCCTAGAACTTGCATTTAAGTCTCGAAATTTTGCACAAGGGCATTGGTAGTTTCAAAAATTACCAGTAGGTCCTCAAATTTATGAGTGGGTCCAGAATTTTGCAGAAAACCCCTCGGTAAATGAGAAAATTACGCGAATTTTTCTCTGAACTGAAATTTTGCATAAAAACCCTCTAGAATTGCAGAATTTGCTGAAATTTCATATTCTTGCATAAAAGGGCCTCGGGAATCCAAATTTTGCATTATTTTTAGCATTTGAAGCTTATTTATTTCTGCCATTATTATGTTATGTATTTTTTGTATTTATTTACTGTTTTTGGTTAATTGTAATTGTTTAAATTGCTTTTAATCACTGAATTAGCAGTAAAATTTATAGAAAATACATGGAAAATTATCAAACATTACGAGAACCTATTGTACCATCTATTTACCCGCAGTGAATTATTCCGTGCATGTCTACCAGCAGTAGACTTATACACATTTAGATGACTAGCATCACGAATTGGGAGTTCAAGGAGCTGGCCTAGCATGGCCAAAACTATCTGACGTAGGCATCCGATGTCGAGATTGTGCTTGGAGCCAGGAAGCTCCGTGCTGCTATTGGGATTGGCGGACTGAATGACACTCAACCCAAACCTGAGGAGAATGATCAGGCACTTCATTTTCTCAGGCACCACCTCTGTCTCACTCTCAAGAATGAGTATATGGCGGAGAAAAGCACCCTAGCACTCTGGACCGCACTCAAGAAGCAGGTTTGAGAGGCTAAAGTACACCATTCTTCCTCAAGCAGAGTAAGAGTGGATTAGACTGAGATTTGCCGACTTTAAGACGGTAAGGGAAAACAATTCTGCCTTGCACAGGATTTGTACCCCAATACAGAAAATTGAGAAAATTCTTCCACCCCAATGCAGTATAATCCGCACGCAATTATCGTCAAGACAGTTATGAGGAATACGTCGAATTGATTGATATGATGCAAGTTGCGGAAGCTAAGGACGAAGTTCTCCGCAAGAACTAAGTCACTCAGCCATCTGGGAGCTCCACTGGCCGTGAAGCCAACGCCGGGAGCAACAAGGTGCGAAAGCCCTTGATAGAGAAAAGGGGAAGGAAGGGTATGGCCGCAGCCCAGAAAGGCGAATCAGATGCTCCACGAGAGAATAAGGCCAGCAAGCCAAAGCGGGATGGCAAAGGGCAGCATGAAGCCACTATGCATTGGCTGAGGAGGAGAGTTTGGAGTAGCTGTCTGCACTGGTGAAGGTTGAAACCATCACGACAGTAGCACCTCCTCTCGACCTAGAAACAGCCGCCGCCATAATTTCTCTTGAAGAGAATGTCACCCCTGAGAGAATACCAAAAGAAGTCTAGTGCACAGAATGCATTTAGACTTTAATTGTCATTTATTTTGTGTGAAAAGGATAAGTTAGAATTTGCATGGATGGTACTTTAGCATTTATTTTCTCGTGATGGTTGGATGATATTTGAAGAATTCATTCATTTATTCAGTTTATGCTGGCATGATATGTTCTGATATTGGTGTATTTTATTTATGTGTTGAATACCTTCTAATACATGTTAATAAAATACCTTATATTAGAGCGCGTGTAGCGCCCTATGAAGGAGGTGTGCTTAGCTAGCAGCGGCACAACGCATACCATCTTAAGAGAGATTAAGAATTTTCAGTAGATTTGTAAGAGCATTGGCAGCCTTACAACAATCGCCAGAAGCGATGTATGTATAATTGGTTCGGGAAGAGCCACAATGGGCACAACTTTGGTCATTGAAGAAGTCTTATTGTACCCAGAATCGGCTAGAACTCTCATAATTTTTAAGAATATTCGCGCCAATGGTTTCCACATTGAGACTGAAAAAGAGTACGGTAAAGAATACCTGCTCATTATGAAGCGCGAAGAGAATGAAAAGAAAAGTGTATTAGAAAAACTTCCTTCACTAGAAATTGGGCTATATTATATCAACATTAAGGCGCCTACAGCGTACACTGTCCTGAAAACAATATTTAGAAGCTCTGAACTCTTCTGTCTCTGGCATGACAGATTAGGCCATCCAGGTCTTAGGATGATGAGAAAAATAATAAATAACTCGCATGGGTATAATATTAATGTGAAGAATTTCCCGAATCATGAAGATTTTGTGTGCCCTGCATGTGCCACCGGGAAACTAATAACTAGACTCTCCACTCTGAAAGTGAAGGATGAGGTCCCTGCATTCCTGGAACGTATCCAGGGAGACATTTGCGGTCCCATTCAACCCATCTCAGGGCCATTTAAGTATTTCATGGTGCTCATTGACGCTTCTTCGAAGTGGTCATATGTGGATTTGTTGTCCACAAGAAACCATGCCTTTGTAAAATTGATCTCGCAGATTATTCGCATCAGAAATGTTTTTCCTGATCATCACATTAAGTCCATCAGAATGGACAACGCCGGAGAATTTACTTCAAAGGTATTTGATGATTATTGCATGGCAATGAGAATTGCAGTCGAGCACTCGGTACCACATGTCCATACCCAGAATGGTCTGGCAGAGGCTTTAATTAAAAGAATTAAATTTATTGCCCGACCTCTCTTGCATAATTGTAATTTGCCAGCTACATGTTGGGGACAGCAGTCCTACTGCAGCGAATCTCATCATCCTTAAACTTTCGGGCTACAACATCCATTCACCTATGCAACAAGCGCAAGAGTCACCACCGAAAATTTCCCAACACTAGGGGGGAGGAAATCAACCCCTTGATGAAGAATGTCGGGAAATTACGTGGTAAGCCACGGGAATCCATGCAGATGACCCGCGCACTAGAGAAGTTCAGAAGACATTACATGGCAAGCCACGGGAATCCATGTAGATGACCCGCGCATTAGTGAAGCAAAAAGAGAAGTCCAGAAGACAATAGAAGTCCAGACGACAAGAGAAGTCCAGAAGACAATCGATTTGCAAGCATTAACAAATCAACTGCCTGATCACTTTAGTTATTTGAAGAGCGTGACTAAGTCGCATGTGCCTGCACGCACTGCACCGGAGAGGGTTGAAATACCAAAGAAAGCAGAAGGTATCCCTAATCTTGTCCAGAGGCCTCAGAAAAATAAAAAAGAGGAGGAGAACTCCGGTTCCTCAAATCCTTAGTAACCGGGGACGCCTGGTGAAGAAGATTAAGAAGGACTTATCACAGCCGATCATTGAAGTCCCCCAGAATGAGAAGGGAGCCAGTTGAGACCTGGCACAAGTACGACACCTTCAGCAAAGGGCATACCGGATCTGAATATCCCCATCGGCATGGATGTGTACACACACATCGGAGCCGAAAAACTAAAGGGACTTGCCACCGCAGCAATTGAAAGAAGCGATGTGCAAGGTAAAGCTCCAACAGAAGCAATCGCTCCAGAAGAAGCAACTCATGAAGAAATAGCTATAAATTATGTGCACACGGGAGAGTCCCTGAATAGGACAACAGCTAATATCGATATCTACTTCAGTAAAGAAAATTGCCACCATCATTGATCTTGATCCCGAGCCCGCATCGCTCACGAATGTAAGAAAAGATCAGATTGGGAAGATTGAAAGAAGGCAATAGCAATCGAATTGCTATCTCTGAACAAAAGAGAGGTGTTTGGGCTCGTATCGCACACCTCCTCACATACACCCGTTGGGCACAAGTGGGTATTTGTTTGAAAGAGAAATGAAAGAAATGAAGTAGTGAGATACAAAGCAAGGTCGGTAGCCCAGGTTTCACTCAACGTCCCGGAGTTGATTATGAAGAAACCTACTCCCGGTCATGAGTGGAATCACCTTTAGATACTTGATCTCAATGGCGGTGAACTTGAACTTAGAAATGAAATTGATGGATGTTGTGACTGCATGCCTTTACTGAGTAACTTGGATTCGAGATTTACATGAAAGTCCTGAAGGAATTCCTCTCTGAACCAAGACAGAGCAAATAGAAATCATGCAGATGTGAAACTCGTAAAGTCACCGTATGGACCTAAACAATCTGGAAGAATGTGGTATAATCGCTTAAGCGACTTTCTCTGCAAGAAAGGCTACACGAACAATGAAGACCGTCCTTGTGTATTTATACGGCGATCCTGAATGGATTACGATAATCTCGTGTATGTAGATAATCTGAATATCATCGGGACAACCACGGACATAAAAGAAGCAAGCTCCTACTTGGAGTCAGAATTTGAAATGAAAGATTTGGGCAAGACCAATTTTTGCTTAAGCCTGCAGCTTGAGCATGTCCCTGAAGGAGTCTTGGTACATCAGTCGACCTACACCCAGAAGGTGCTTGAAAGGTTTGGGTTCGAGAAGGCATTTCCCTCGAAAGTACCGATGATCGGTAGGTCTTTACAGCAAGAACAAGATCATTTCCGACCTAGGGAAGAGGGGGAGGAAGTCCTGAGACCGGAATTCCCATACTTGAGTGCAGTGGGAGCACTCATGTACTTAGCAAACTGCACTAGACCAGACATTGCACTTGCCGTGAACCTGTTAGCAAGGTACAATGCAGAGCCCACCAAAAGGCATTGACAGGGTATAAAGGACATTTTCCGATACCTCCAAGGAAGCAAGGACCTTGGATTGTTCTACAGAAAGAATCAAGATCTGAACTTGATTAGCTATGCAGATGCTGGGTACCTGTCGGATCCGCATACCGCAAAGTCACAAACAGGCTATGTATTCCTGTGTGGTGGAACTGCAATTTCATAAAAATCGTCTAAGCAAAGCCTGGTAGCTACTTCGACAAATCACTCAGAAATCATAGCACTGTATGAAGCTGCACGAGAGTGCGCTTGGCTCCGCCGAATGGTTCACCACATCCAGCAGTCATGTGGGATAAACATTGTGCAAATCACCACAATTATCTTTGAAGATAATGCAGCTTGCGTTGCACAAGTGCAAACGGGCTATGTAAAGAGTCATCTCACAAAGCATATCAACCTCAAGTTCTTCTATGCACATGAATTGCAAAAGGATGAACGAGATTAAATTACTGCATACTAAGTCATGTGAAAATCTCGCAGATTTATTCACTAAGTCACTCCCCGCATCTAGCTTTGAAAGGTGCGTGCGTGGAATTGGAATGATGAGACTTAGAGAAGTGCAGAATTCAGGGGGAGAATTCTCACAAGCCCGCTAATAAATCTTGATCATGAAGATTAAGTACCCAAAAATAAAGTTCTGCAGACCAAATGAATTTGGGTGAATTGTACTCTTTTTCCCTTGACGAGTTTTCCATGAAGTTTTTCGACCAAGATTTTTAATGAGGCAATTCGTGCATCGCAGCATCACATGTATCATGTACTCTTTCTCCAAATTTTTCCCACTGGGTTTTTATGGAGTTTTGACGAGGCATGAGCATGTTGGGTGAGTGCCCAAGGGGGAGTGTTAGGAAACTGGGCCTACGGCCAAAGTCCTGACATATTTGGGCACCCCACCGTAGACTATAAATAGGGACCTGGACCCCCTCATTATGTACACCCCGATGCAATCTAAAGCAATAAAGAAATACCAGGAGTTCTCTCTATCTCTCTGTGTTCAATCTATTATTCTGTGATTCTTTGATTGATTCGTTCTTGTTCTAAGCAGAGGAATCGATCGGACTGGTCGCCAGCAACGTTCCTCAACAAGTTGGTCTACCGAGCACAGGGTCCTCGCCCACCCAGCGTTGGCCTGCTTCGTGTCGCACTGCGGATGGAACTCGGTGACAGAGACTGCGGATGGAACTCGGTGACAGAGGAGGCGCTCCCGTTCCTCACCTGGCCGTACTTTGCGGACCAGTTCATCAACGACAGCTACGTCTGGAAAGCAGGCCTGCGTTTGGTAATGGACGACGCCGGCCTGGTCAAGTCTCACGAGCGAGCACATCGCTTCACGGTTGGAGTTGCTGAACGACTCCGCGATTGCGTCAAGGGCGTCAAAGTTGCTGGAAGTTGCGTCTAGGAGCATCAGCAAATATTTGTTCAAGAATCTAACAAACCTTATCGAATCTATGAAAGCCTGAGATATGACAACTTCACGATCACCTTTACCCAATGCAACTATGGAAGGTTGTTGGAATAAGCAACTGCTTGTAACTTCTACAGCAGCATTGTAACCTTTTCCGTTTCAAGCTGAAGACGGAAAACACAATATTTATTGATTAATATATGCCGAGTCTTCCAACTTCTAAGCATAAACCATAAAGCAGTTTGCCGGATGCAAGTTCACAAACATTCAGATACAACATAATCAAGATTCACTGATTCAGAATGATTTGTGCATGGCAATGTAAACAAATGGTAATATTTTCCAGTTCAAGTGCGGTAAATTCGTTGCAAAACTTCAGTTCCTAGTATGGTCAACACTAAATAAGATTGTACGGGGCAATTTAGTGACGGCCATGGCTGCATTTTAGACATGACGATGCCAAGTATGTGACCTGAAAATACATAAAAAAAACTGTCTACCTGTATCGCGCTGTAAACAGGCCTGGAACCTAAAAAGTACTTCACGGGCAGGGCATCCTACAATTACAACTGTATTGGCCAAGCAGAATTGTGACTTGTGAGCAGATTGAGCTATACTGTTATAACCATAGTCCTGAAGCTACAGTCATCAGAAACCGAAGAAACCAAGCTCGGTTGCCCTTTCCTTCTCAAATGTCTCGAAGTACTGGTAAATGATTGTGACGGCAAGCAATATACCAGTTCCTGATCCAATTGCACCCATGAAGTCGGCTAGGACAGTCAAAGCGCCAATGCAGACACCACCAAATGCTGCAGCGGTGGGAATGTATCTGTTCAACTCCCTCTGCAGGTTTGACTCACGGTGGCCTGGCATCACCATTTGTTGTTCCTGTTGAATTACTCAAATCAGAATGATTTACAGCTACACATGCAAAATCATTATAAATATTTAGTTTTTCTACTAAACGCAAGTATTTGCATAGCACAACTAGTGCTTCATTATATAACATGTAGACATGTCTAAACCTATGACATGAGCTTTAGAAATAGAACATACCCTGTGAAAACTGATTTTTTTTTTTTTTGACGAAATGCACTGAAGAACTAAAGAGAGCTACAAATTAGCAAACCTCTGAAAAACTGACACCTAATGGTACAAACTATTAACTATCAGTGAAGCTTTTATCGGTACTTAGAATCTTAGATATCTCCTTAAATAAAAACCTGGTACAACCCTCTGTTGGCAACTGATATGCTCCAGATTGAAGCGAAAAAAACTCTGGCTTCCAGTAATGGAAAGCATGCCAGTCTATACCAACATATGTTCCACTGATATTGACAACAAAATGAACAGTTTAATGCTAATGTTGGGGCATGCTTTGCAACCTTACAGGCTTGTGCAAAAAATCATGGATACATTTATGTAGTTATCTAAACAGAGAGCAATGACCATCAAAGTTCATAAATACAACCTGTAGCATGGGACAACCTTATAGGAATATGAAACTGTAATTAGCTAGAAGAAAAACATATCATACAAATCAGTTTTTACCTTGAGCTGCTTGGCAACATCCTTGGCTGATGAACCAGATACTTCAATCCATGTCTTTGAGAAGAGTGCACAGGCTGACAACATGAAAACCACATAGAACAGTGCATGGAATGGATTTGCAAGAACATCAGCCAGGCTGCAAGGTTTGGAACAAGCAATCAATAAGTACTTGGCAATTGTTGATGGAAAAGGAACAGAAGATACCAAGAACACAAGTAATTGTCAGAAAAAAAATGCTACACTTAGTGACTGGCATCCCTGTTAACAAGAGCAAGGAAACATTAGCCAATCACCTTGATGGCGCAGTTACATAGTACGCAAGACCGCCGACGGGAATAGAATGGCCAGAATATTCAGATTCCTTCCATTTACCAAGGAGGTTCACCAGGAAATTTCCACTGTACTTCCTGTAGAGCAGCTGTCACAGCAACAAACTACTTGTTAGCACTTCGTAAGTGAATGAAAAGACTCAACTTGCCACATCATTGAAATCAAGTATACCTGGGATATGAAATAGAGGTTGGTAATCAACGCAGAGTGCAGAATGATGGGCATGTTAGAAGTATAAAACAGCTTAATAGGATATGAGCCTTGCTGTCCACGAGCATTTTTCGACCTCACTGGAAGCACAACACGGAAGCCTTGGAAGTAGATAACTATGAGGAAGACCAGCACAGTGGCGAGCAAATTGGTCACATTGGGAAGATTCTGGCGATAGAAAGCCTCCCGAAGTGCTCGGACTTTGTCAGTTCTAGTAATCAATAGATGGAACAACGCAATGACAGCCCCTTCAAATTCAGCACCACGCCCGCTGTTGATGGTTGTTGGGCTAAAGGCCTTCCAGATGATATTCTCACTACATAACAGCAAGTTCAGAGTAATACAATTTGTCATAGTAGGTACTTCAACTACTGAATGAATTACAACCACTTACCAGATATTGGTAGCAATGAACAGAGAAATGCCAGAACCCAGACCATATCCTTTCTGGAGAAGCTCATCAAGACAAATGACAATGATACCAGCAAAGAAGAGTTGGAGTATAATGAGAATAGCATTCCCAGTTCCAAGCTGGCTTACACTGCCATACATTCCAGACAGAACATATGCCACTGCTTCCCCAATAGCAATCAGGATGCCAAGCAACTTTTGGGCACCATTCCTGAATAAAAAAAAACACCATAAATCACAAGACCATTCCAGAGAGAGCACAATAAATCACAAGACAATTAGTTGATAGAGGAAATACAAACTGGAAGCCTTGGAAATGTAACTAACCAGATTCTCAATCTAGAAAAAATATGCTAGTATACCTTTCTAGTTCAACTAACTAGGAAATTAGCCCTATGCACTTAATTAAACATTGTTCATTCACTACCATAACCAGTATCTTGAAGCAGTGTCTTCTTTCACAAATAGATACAACATACTCAGTATAAATACAGCATTTTTAATTTGCCCTGGCCACAACCAATGAACGTTGATAGTGTTCACTTTTTGATGTGCTCATTAAATGGAGGAAATTATCTCGAACTATCATACAGGAGCAACAAGTTCTTGGCACACAAGACAGTACCTTGAATATAGTAAATTTTTTATTTTGAAAAGGCATCCATGTGACGGGTAAGTACCAAAACTTAGAACAGACATTGCTAAATCAACAGATCATGTGAAAAGTCAACTTGGAGTCTTTAATGTGCATTATTTTTTTATTACCACAGGAAGGCCTCTGAAAAAGTCAAATTAAGTACGTGCCCCAATAATTCTTAATGTAGTACATTATCCTCATGCACCAAGAGCGCAGTAAACAAATACCATTGCCCAAGAACGCAGTAAACAATTACCATTGGACCAACATGAACAAAATGGAATGCACATGTAAATACATATGTTTTTAGTTGAGGAATAAATGCGAATGAATGTTAAAAACATTACTGTGATCAGTAAATATCACCAATACTCTTTGGAAACAGGCCTCGCACCTTAAACTAGGATGTTCTGACCAGAAAATTGTAAAATGAGCATTTGTTAGGTTTATATAATACTTACAACAGAGCACGGTCCTCTCTCACACTGTTATCAACTTCAATGATCTTTGATCCCACCAAAAGTTGCATGACCATCCCAGATGTCACAATTGGAGTAATACCTAGCTCCATGACAGTTCCACGGTTAGACGCAAGAATGACACGCATCCAGTAGAAAGGATCAGCTCCGGTGGTCGAGTGTATTCCATAGAGCGGGAGCTGGCTGCAAACCAGGAAGATAAAGAGGGAGATGACGGTGTAGATCACTTTTTCTCTGAAGGGGATTTTTCTGTCAGCACTCTGAACTTCTGGCAAGAAAGCCAGGAAAGGCCTGACCAGATGCAGCACCCTGAAACCGCCAGCCATCTTATCTGCACCCGAGGAAAATAAACAGATCAGCTTCTTGTTCAGTGCAACGAATGAAATTATAAAACATCAAGCATGAACTAAGAATTATTCAGCCATGCACAATCCATACAACATCATAGAACATAAACTAACGTAACACTAGTGAGCAAAAGGCCCCTATGGAGAACTGCTTCACCACAACAAGCCTTGCATACTTGAAAATTACTTCAAACTAGCGCTCAACTAATAAAAGGGAGATGGGTCAACAACCACAATTTACAACCGAAATTAGAAAACAAAGAGATCAATAACTGGAACAGGATCTGACTCTGTAACCACAATCTGCATCAAGGCCTTAACTTTGGCTCACATGAACATGAACCAACAGAGGATTCCACGTGCAAAACCACTGCGCAAACAAACCACAAGATCTACCTGTACGAGCGGAGCCGAACAAAACCCCGTCACCTCAGAGATCTAGCGCTAACCACAATTAAATTGCGCTAACGGAGAACCCTCCACGCGCCCACCGAGGGCAACAAGAAACAAGAAACGGAGGTCTAGCGAATCTGGGAAAGAACCGAACGGAATGCCAATCGGCACAGATAGATCTACGCGCCAGCACACGGATCGAGCAGGAAAACACCGAAGACCTCCGCCACACAGGAGATCTGCACTACACAGAGAGAGAGAGATACCTGTCCGCCGCCGCCGACGACGACGACGAGGGCACGGGGCTATGGACAGGAAGAGAGAGGGAGAGGAGAGGGGTAAGGAGGAAGAGAGGAGAGGAGGCGGCGAGTTAATAAGGGCATCTGTAGTGTATATAACCCAAATGGTCTTAAGGTAGGTCCTATCTAAATCTTAAGACCAACTCCATAGTGTATATAACCCAAGGGGTTTTAAGACGGTCCCACTTGGCAGATAAAGAAAAATTGTATTTTAATGCTTATGGTCAAGTCTTTACTGAGGACCACCTTAAGTTTTTTTGCTTAGTGTCATGCAAGGTCAACCTCAGAATGTATAAAGTTGACCTTAAGGTGGTTTAAAACCTCCTCTTTTCATACACTACAGATGTCCTAAGGCTTTTGGAGTTTGGAGTTGGCGGAGGCGTGCCGTGCGAGGGAGACGACGGGCACGTGCTGCTCGCGTGAGACGCGTGGATGGCCTGGGGCCCACGGCAGGGCATGCTGACGTGGGTGCTTTCGGGACCGTCAGATCTGCAACGAGCGGCACCGCCGAGCCGGGGATTTTGACCGGGTCCGGGTCTCTCGATGGCTGGCAGGAGCGTGTGCGTGGCCGGACCAGATCCACCGCGCGGAGGATGGATGGAGACATAGGGCCCGGCGCGTGGGCCGGGATGACGACGGTAGGCTGCGGAGTTAGTAGAAAGATTTATCAGGTTGTGGATTGCTTCGGCCCGGCCCGGAGTGACGACGGTAGGGCAGTCGTGTAGATGGGCCGACATGGGAGGATCTCCTCTCCTGTTTGCAAAGCCATTTGGTTTGATCAATGGTTTCACGGGGTGATTTAATCGGCAGGGGGTGATGGCCTTTGGTCCTATTCTCTTAAGTATTTGATTTGGCTTTTAGTTTTAGCTTCTTCGAAAACTAATATAAATGGGACATTTTTTTTAAACGAGTTTTCGAAGCCGCTTCTTTAAATGGCTTTCTGAGCCTACCAACGCGTGTGCTCGTTCGCCACCATATAAAAAAAACGCAGCCAAAATCTATCAGTTACAGCCCAAAAAAATAGAGCCTTTGGCTAGAGCTTTTTAGCTAGAATAGGAGAGTAATGAATGGAAGAAATAATCATCCGAACAAAATTTGGTAAACATCTTTTGGAAGACGTAGATGTGGAGGAGACGATGAAGACCGACCAACGAATTTTGAAAGTGGCTTGGAGAAGCTGTTTTTGAAAACGGCTTAGCAAAATCACTTTTAAAAGCTGATGTGTTCAAAGTCAAAAGCCGAAGTTGATTTGAATATCGCTAAGGGCCTTTTTTTTGCTGTGGCTTGTGGCTGTGGCTTTTGGCTTTTGGACTGTTTGTACGAGAGATTACAAAGTAACAGAAACTCATGCGCAGTTTTTGCCGATATAAATGAAGTCAGTAAAGTATGTACTACAATTAATTAGTAGACGCTATTTTGAAAAAATACTCCATTTAAAAACTAGTTACTATAGAAAAGCCGAAAAACAGTTTTTAGAAGCTGAAAAGAAAAGGCCTGACTTTGTCAGCATCCACGTGCACCATGCGGAGGTTTCTTATTGGGGATGGGGACATCAAGAGGTTGAGGAATGTGTTGGTCTTATTTCTAGCGTAGGTGCGAGCCACACGATAGGGTTTCCGATTGGCTCATGTATCGCATTTTGTCCGGCGGAGCTGTGCTTGCGCTGAAAAATGGTTGGCATGGTGAGGCCCTAGTAGGGCTGAATAGGGGTGAAAACGGGTTGGATTCGGACGGATATTACTGTTATCATATCCTAACCCATATTTTTTCTCCGGATTCGGTACCAATCGGATTCGGTGTCGGATCGGTCGGGATTAACCCATTTCGTTTGCACCCCTACTTGTTTGTAAGGAATGCATACAATCAAGATAAATGGAGTAGGACGACCGACTTGATGTTACTATTTAATAGCTGATGTGGAAGATTTTATTTTACCATTGCAAAAGAAAATGAAACGTCAAATAGTAGCACTAACACAAATCAAACTTGAAGATGTATCGGATTCGGACGGATATTCGGATTCGGACGGATATTGCTGTTACCATATCCTAACCCATATTTTTTTCTCCGGATTCGGTACTAGTCGGATTCGGTACCAATCGGATTCGGTGCCGGATCGGTCAGGATTAATCCGACCCGTTTTCACCCCTAGGGCTGAAAAATGGTTCGATACGGTCAGGTATTGGTCTTTTCTCTTTGAATGAGAATCCTGACGTGGATACCTTCATATACACAAATACAGATTTTTTTTAAGATATGATCATATGAATGCAGGACAAAAACATTGAATTCGAATCGGTTAGGATAAACTAAGGCGTCGCACATACAAAGAAAAAAAAATACATGACTATGTCATCAACTAAATCTTCCTAATCATAGCCGACAAAAGATGAATATCATACTTCATGAAGTAACATTTTTTTTTGTGTGTGCGTGTGTTTACTATCCGTCACTTTATCCGTTAGGGTTCGAATTAATCTGTATTAGTGTCGCGAATAATTCAACTTCATATCCGTATTCAAGGTACACGTGTTCATATTCGTACTTGAGGAAAACAATATGGGTTAAGATACTGAAGAGCACGAATTTGTCATCCCGCATGCTTAGGCCCTGTTTGTTTCCACTTAAAATTATTATAATCCAGCTTATAGGTGGGGGATTATATAAGCTAGATTATAATAAGCTGGTGGGAAATAAGTTGTCAGGTGTTTGGCAGTCTGGATTATCAGAGTTATGGATTATTGTATTCGAATGTTTAAAGACTATAATATCCTTATCTTTTTTGGTGACCGGCCCTCATTTATGTATCTCTCAATCAGATGAGGAGACAAAACCGATAAGTAGAGCATTAATAATTCGCAGCTCCTCACCAACTCTGAACGACCTCCTTTTCCCAAACTCTGTTCTTATGGAGCTAGCTTAGCTTTGATTGGTGCCCGTCACAGTTTCCTGATCACGGCGCCCATCCATCCATCAAGTAGGCCACAGGAAGCGAATGCGACGAAGACGGCACGAGCACCAGAGCGGGACAGCAGCAGAGGTGACGAAGGAGCCGCACGCCCGCACGGGAGAGGCGCACGGGAGGAGATGGGATGAATGGCAAAGGTGGGTAAATTTTCTAAAGTCTTATGGCATTAAGATAAAAGGTAGATCTATAAGCTGAAATAAGCTCCTTTTTTGAGCTTATTGGATTACAATAATCTGTGCTATTAGATTATAATAAGTTACCTTATAATCTGGGCTGTTTGTTTCCACTTATGATTTTAAGCTGGATTATAATAATCTTAAGTGGAAACAAACAGGACCTTAGTCTGAGCACGCTTTCATGTCATGATAGCGCGGCCGGGACGCGCGGTTTATTTATCATCAAGCACGGTCGAAGCCATCCACATCCCTTCCTATCCCATTCCTCCACCCTCACCTGTAATCTTCCCATTTTATCAGGATTGGCTAAATCCGAATCCGGCAGGAAGGAGGAGGGCGTTGCTGCGCTCGAAACAGATCACGCGCATAGCTGCAACATAGCAAAGCCCTCGAAGACCATTATTGGATGTCAAACACCATGAATCAGCTATTATGCGCATATGCATTCGAACGCACACTTGGGACAAAGCTTTGATATGCTGGCCACAGACCACAGTGTTGTGCTATCAGGACGACTAGTAGTAGGAGACCGCATTGACCTTATCCCAGTCCTCACATTCCTCTTCTTCCAGTCCAACATTTTCCTTCTGTGCCAAGCACCACCATGCACCACTGCTCCCCCATGCACTATCGTTTCTGTAGAGACCTGAAACTATAAATCCGAACTCTCCTATGTATTCTACACTAGTTCAGAATCACGCTAGTGCACACAGTGGAACATATATGGAATATCAACTATATTCATGTTTAACCAAGAAAAAACTCAAATATTATTATTTATCAAAGTTACGACTTTATGACCAACCTTACAGATAATATACTGAAGAGCTTAAGAAACTAGCAGCGAAAAAACGGAAACAAACATAGTAGCCATTTGATATGCCCACAGGCAATCAACTAGGGAGCGAAGTCTTAATCCGCAAAGTCGTCGAAGAGACCTCCTTCAAATTCCTCTGTCTGATATGGCTCTTCTTCAGCAACTGAGCAAATATGGATATAGTCGTGAGTACATAGAGTACTCAGTAAGTTGTTTATAATAAAAATGCAATATATAATAATGCAAACCTTATCAAATAATGGCTAAATGGTTATTTTGCAGATAATTTAGAGTAAATACAATAAGTAGATTGAATACACAATTTTGGAAAGGACATAAATAAATAATTAATAAATCAAAGAATTTGAATAACTCACAAGTGAATTAACCATTCATTTTCCAATCAACTTACTCTCAACCCGACCATGATTTTTATGAAAAGCTTACCCCTCGTGTGAAATCACCGAGTATTGTCCATGACCGAGGATATGGCTATTCGAATATTTTTATACTCTGCAGAGGTTGCGCAACTTTACTTACACGATGTGTTCTTATAGTGTCACTAGTGTAACATGTTTCCTTAGGCGTGCCGACCAAGAAGTTCACAACAAAATCTTTACAATGCTCAATCTCAACTCAGTTTCACCCGCTAAGGTTTCTCTGTCGAGTAGATTAACTATCTAGTTGATAATTACTCTCTCTTGTGCTTCATTAAAACCAGTATCCATGTTCATCTCAATGACAGAACCGAAATTGAAACATCATAAATTAATCAGCCAGGTCCACCCATACTAGATATGTGATCGCACGATAAGACTCAAATCAATGAAGCACAAAGTTAAGTTCTTAGACATTACCTAGGCAAAATATCTACATCCAAATGTGCGAACTGCACCCTATTTCCTACACGATCATTTGCCTAAGTAAAAACCATTTTGTATAACCAACACTAATGACACACCCATACCATGCCACACAAGTTTTATAATTGCGGCTATAACTATGATTCAATATCTCATTAAAGTCAAAATTAATTAATTGATCACATGCGATGATGAACCCAACGTAACTATAAGCATGGCTAAGCATACTTAATGTATAACTCAAGTAACAATTAGTATTGCATTGCTAGATAATTACCCATCCCAAGGTGACAATAGAATCATAACATTCAAATTATCAAGTGAGAGATTAATCAAATTGGATAATAACTACTAGGTACAACAGTTTGTATTAAAATAGCAATGCAAGATAATTTAAAATAAAATAATAAATAATAGGTTGAAAACAATAGGTTCAACTTGATCAAAAGACATGACTTGCCTTGGCCTTACTCAATCACCAATTCTTGATCTTCTGGTGGTACTTCTACTCCTTCGAAGACGTGATCTAACGAGAGAGAAAGCAATTGAGGCACAAATAAAATCAAATAAAATCCAAATAAACTCTAAAAACTTCAAAACAAGAACCAAAAGATAGATCTCAATTTTAAATGAATTTAGAAAAAGAATCGGCTCAATCGGAGCTAAGACGGAGAAGAACAGGCTCTCGAAAGATTTAAATCTAAAGAAAAAGAAAAATAGAATTTACTGGTATTATTAAGAAAATCCTAATTATGACGTCAGCATCTAGTTTTTATTTTTGGCCAACATAGTTTTCTAAAAGAAAAGGATATTTATGACATCATTAGATTACGTGGCAGTTGGCCGGGCAACTAGGGCTGACGTGGAGGCTTACTAGGCTTGCTGACTCAGCTGGTTGGCTCACAGGTCTATGGCACAGTAAATCTGACTTGTGGGACCCACATGTCATAGGCACGATGCATGTGGACTCGGTGCACGGAGTAGGTGAAGGGTCGCCACCATGGGTGCAGGCTGCGTCACTGCTGATGTCGACAGTGCGAAAACCAAGGCTGCACTTCGGTGAGTGATGGGGCGTGGCGTGGGTGAACTGAGGGGCGATGATGGACCAGCCGACGGCAAACGGCGGTGAGGCAGGATGACGGCGATCAACCGGATGGAGACAACGGATGGTGGAGACTCATCGGCAAGAGGCTAAGTGGCGAGGTCAGAGGCGGGGACTCGACAGCTGGAGAAGAGAACGAAGACGTCAGCTCAGCTCAGACGGTAGCGGCGCATGGGCGAACTTTGGCAAGAGTGAGTGGTTGCAGAACGTGGAACATGAGGGAGCGAGCGCGTCTTTATAGATGCAGACACTAAGGTGTCTAAGGCGGCAACGGCATGAAGTGCAGGGCGACGGGGACACGGAAGCCAAGGCGTGTCCGAGGCAAAGACGGCCAAGAGACCATGGGGAAGATGATGTGCGCCAGGGCGACGCGTGAAGTCACGGCTTGGATGGCCGACACATGTCAGCCATCGAGCGACAACGCGAGGGCGCGGATGCTCAACGTGTGCCAGAGGCGGGGCAAGTCGGGCTGCCCGGAGAGATGGGCCGGGGCTAAGGCTTCGCCCCACTAAGCTTTTGGAATTTCTAAGACTTTTCCAATTTTAGGAAATGGAATAAATCTAATTAAGCTCTAGAAAAGAGCAAATAAATCTAGAAAAATCTCAAAAACTCCAGAAAATTCCTTGAAGCACAAGGAACTCAAATTAAATACTTCTAGCAAATGTTGGAGTTTAATTTAGTCATATTATATCCTTTTAATTAATAAAAATTTAATTTATGCTTTAATTAATTCTAGAAAATCCAAATAGTGAATTTTATTTTTGAAAGCTTCAAAAATGCTCTGACAATTCGGATGTTACAGTTTCCCATGCGCGCTACCACTCCTCATCATCCTCCAGCAAGCGTCACCACCTCCTAGCGACCATTTATGTCTCCGCCGTTGTCGGAGTCAATTGAAAGTTTGAAAAAACAATAGCAGGTGAAAGCTCGATCTCCAAACTGTGACGACCCGACCCAGGATGGGATCTAATTCGCATAAACAAGTAGTAGTGGTAGGGTAATTGGGGTAACTTGGGAGAAATAGGGATGAGAAATCAGAGAGAAGAGGGATGAGGAACAAGAGAACAGAGGTGGGGAAATTTCAGAGTTCGTCCATTTCATCGATAAACCATTCCTGGTACAAGCCCTCCTTACATATGTATCTCCCAACACTGACATCATGGGCCCTCTATCTAAACTAATGGACGAACACAATGCTTCACACTTCTGCTATATGCCAGTAAGACCAGCATGTCTAATCCTTTCTCTACTCTATTGAGGTCTATTCCAATTGATCCTGATTGTCAAGTCTTATGGGTGTAATATATAATTTGTGTATGCCAAAATCTGAAATACAGGCAGCAAAAATTGTTAACTTCAAAGGTGGGTGTGGAAAATTCTAGGGAAATTTTGTTGTATAATGTATGTGAAATTTACAAAAACTTGCCCTTTTTTCCTCCTTGCGAAGAACTTGTCTTCCAAATTCCAAGGGAGCTTATTTTTGTACGTCTTATTTTTGTAATATTTGTGAGATCATTGTCTTCCAAATTCACTAACTATTTGCGGATATTTCATTGCTGAATATATATTTTGATATCTGATAGATCCCTAATTTTGCATACATTGTTTTTCATAGTTTTATTTTTTATCGAAGGAAAAATTAAAAAATTTAGCACGCTTAGTGCTACTGACCTAAAGTTTAAACGAAAATTCCTAAATTTTCAAATGAAATGGTAACTATGGTTTGTCATAATTTCCCACTAAAATGAGGAGAATAAGTGGTCGTGGCAATGTGGTTAATAAAGAGAATGACCCGTGGATCTTTGAAACAAAACCGAGGTATTAATTTCGGCTACTAATGTCGATGGCCCTGTTCTAACTAGCTTACGACTTAAGTTTTTGACTATGACTTTTGGTTTATGGCTAAAGTTATATTGTAGTGGCTGTTAGCTTTTCTGAGAAAAAAAGTAAAGAAAATAAAAAATCGTTATATCGTCACGAACAATGCAAAGTAATAAGACGAAAAAGGCGAAAAAGCTACAATTAGAAATCGATACGTTCCAAGTAGCTTCTGGCTTAAACAAGCCAAAAGTCAAAATAAATCAAAAGCTGAAGCTGTTCGGAACAGTGCCATTCTCTTTGTGTTTGACTTGTTCCTAGCTTAGAAACTACGCGCCGTCACTGTGGCACTAGCTGTAAAGTCCTCTAGATTTTGTTTTTGGCTGTAGGTTTTTGTTGAAATAATACTATAGTGGCTATTAGCTTTTTCTGAGATATTCAATTAAAGAAGAAATAAAGAGAAAATGAAAGAAAAAAAAATAAAAACATCGTTATATCTTCATGGATAATATAAAGAAAAAAGTCATGTTAAGCAGTTAACATGTTCTAAACGGTTTTTGATTTCTGAAAATTAGAAGCTATAGTTGTTTAGAACAACACACCTCAAGCTATTGTGAGAAACATGTACCTAAAGTGAACAGGCTGACATCAAACTTCAACTGCTTTGCAACAAGTACACCAGAAATTCAGTTCTCACGCACTTACATCACCCCCTCTTTGAGCATTCTTCTCTACTGAAAGGTATAGGGGAAAGCGTCGTGTAAAGAAGTCAGGCAGAGGTGCTAGTTCTCCTGGGAGTATATGCATGTGTGGATGGCATGTTAAACAGATGGAGTTAACCACACCTTTAGGGCTTATTTGGAAAGTCCAAAATCCAAGCCTACTCACGTGGCTGTGCCAGGATTTTAAGCTGAAAGGACACTAGAGCTCAAAACTCACTGGTGCGGTGGTGAATTCAAAGGAGGCGAGGATGAGCCAAAAGGAAGAGCGTATGGGCTTCACTGGACCAGGTGGGCTCAACCTACCGGACACAACCCCCTATGACGGTAAATTTAAAACTTATAGCTAAGTGAAATATTTTGACCTAAAATCTGCAGTTTTGTGAAGTAGTCTCTTAAATATGTAATTTTGTGATAGTTTTGTCAAAATACCTATTGTTTTGCAAAATTTACTCTATGTAATATTAGGAATGCCAGTATGGTATAATACCACGAGAGGAAAAGAACCAAAAACCTTTCATAAACAACAACTATTTCATAGGAGTGTCTATGCATTATTCAACTAATTTGTTAAAAAATTTCTGTCGAATTAAGTCGTCCGATGTAGATCTAATGTTCTAGATCCACCCATCCAGATCTATACCTATCTGTTGTGGTTACAGACCAAACAGAAAGATGGTAGTATGATAGTGGAGATGTTAGGTGAGTAATGCCCCCTCCCTCATGGCCTGGATGGCTCTGTATATATATTCACATGGGGAGTATTTTACAATTATATCCCTACACCCAAGTACCCCTCTCAAGAGCATTTATGTCATTATACATATCCCATTTCGGGCTTTACAACCTTTTAACAGGGTGGCTGGGCTTAGGTGGGGGCCACCCCTACAACAGGAAACTCTCATGGTGAAGGGCTTCACGGGCCGAAGCCATGTTGCCGAGTCACTTGGCCCCCTCCGTCCCTGCGGCCTGTGACCTTCTATAATATCAGACAAAACTAGATCTTGCTGGTGCAGCGCGTCCTAGTGGCATGGACACGGAGTCGAAGCTACCGCCGAAGGCGTCTCCCGGTCACGAGGTGTGCGCTTCCAGCGGAGCCGGCCCATGAAGACGAAGTCGAATCTACTTCCGACTTCGCTTTGTGGACATGCGGGTGAAGTGGGATGCAGACCCGTCCCTCGTACACGAGGCTGGACCGGAGGGCCGACTGAGCCTACAGACACGGAGTCGAAGTGTGCCCGTGCGGGCTTGAAGTCGGGGTAGACTCCGAATTTGCCGTACAGAGTCGAAGTCGAGGCGCAGCCAGGTGGCTCGTGGCTCAGCAACAGTGCTTTAATGGTGCCTGGCATGTGACGTGATCTGCATGACATGACAGTACGCGACCGACGCGCCTTGCGGTGTCAGCGGCCGCACGCTTTTTCCAGGTATGGCAGGTCGCGTGACTGCGTGTGATTGGCACATCATGCGCTGTAAAATGGCCGCACAACCGCGGTCGCACATCCCTTCCCGAGCGAGTGGGCCACATGGCGGGACGTGATTGGCATGTTGTGCGCTGTCAGGCAGCCGGACAACTGCGCATCTTTGGTCTCCACTGGTCGCGCTTCCCGATCGTGGGGAGGCGAACGGTTGGTCTCCTGCCGGTTGTCCTTCCCGGTCGTGGGGGGAGACGGGAAGGCTTTATATACCCCCTCGCCGGCACGCGAGCATTCTTCCCACTCGCTCATTTGCTCCTCTACTGCCCTTTCGCTCTCCTTTCTTCTCGCTTGCTGGCACGATCTCCCACTGCCCCTGTACATTTGACTGTGCGCCTGCGAGGGGAGAATGGCTTGCCGTGAAGAACATGTTGGTGATATGCCCTAGAGGCAACATGGAGATGTTGAATATATCACATACTATGTTTATGATACATTGCTTTGTTCCTTGAAATAGACATTATCATTATTGATCAATGAGTATGTGACTTATTCATGAGACTCTTAATGCCAAAATGTTGTTATTTCTAAATGATCCCTGATTATATATCATATGAGGAACAAATATGATTCAAAGATCAGCATATGTATTGATTGATGATCATGTCTCATGGATCATGGTATGGAGATACCAAATCAATAATATGGATATGTGTTAGTGAACATATGTTGGATAGACCCGCCATGAGACACTGCAGAGATTCCATCAGTTGGTCTCAAGTAGTGTTTATGTGGAATCCTTAGACTTGAGATCATCATGGTTCCCAACATGCGTAGTAGCCTATTTTGGGACTACTAACCACTACTCCGTGGCGGGTAGTCATAAAAGTAGTCTTCGGGTTTGCTATGAAACATGTAGTGGGATGTGAATGATCAAGATAGAATTTGCCCCTCCTTATGGGAGAGATATCTCTGGCCCTCGATGTAATGGATTATGAAAGTGCATGGCCATGCCAAGGTGATTGAGGAGTCAATCACGAGTTTATAATCCATCACGGAATCGAGAGAGTGATTGAGCTATTAAGAGGATGACACAGGTCTCGCCTTGAGCTTAATCTATATCGTGAGGCAAAGGGATTCGTACATGAGAACATTACAGATTCAGCCGATATGATCTTTACGTATACTTTGAGGTCAATATATCTTACTAGAGGCCGCTATTAACAGGGTGACCGGAAAGGCGTTTCTGGGTCGCGACCAAGTATACGTGAACCTACAGGGTCGCACACTTAACAGGTTGGAACACTAATTCGAATGTGGGCTCAATTCGGATAGAGATCCGAATAGACTCCTATTGGGCCTCGGTCCACGAGGCCCAAGTGAGGAGGTCTATATATATGGAGGCGGGGTGAGGGTGCACGCTGTTCCTCCCGAGCAAAACCCTAGCCGCCACCTCCCGAGCCAAACCCTAGCCGCTCGCGAGTCTTTGGTACACTCGCGATCGGCGTTCGGCCCGGGCGTGTGGATACGGTGGAGGCGCCGCTCGTTGCGGC
Source organism: Dendrocalamus sinicus (assembly GCA_036346575.1). Lineage (NCBI taxonomy): Eukaryota > Viridiplantae > Streptophyta > Magnoliopsida > Poales > Poaceae > Dendrocalamus > Dendrocalamus sinicus. The sequence continues at coordinate 9,089,670 of CM070670.1, forward strand.
GTTGATCGGTATCAACAACCTCTGATTGGATCGCTCGTGGTGTGGTTGATCGCGTGGAGGAGACGATCCGTTGGGGACGATCGGCTACTTCCACTACTACCTCGACGCGCGTGGTTGGATCGGCTTCTCCAACTCTTCTTCCGCTGCGCTGCGTGTCTAGTGGTAATGATCCATGATCCCTCCTTAGCATGATGTCCTGGTGTGCGCGGTAGAAATTTTTGTTTTCTGCTCTCGTAGCATACGCGCAATCCATTAGAACATGCTCACCAGTCCAGCGGTGACACCTTGTCCAGCCGGCGCAGCTCATCGTCGACCTCGGTGGAGTACTCCCTGGTGGAGCGCGACCCATTGTAGGCTGACAAATAATGGACGGCCGGGGAGAAGGTGGGAGGCCGCTGCTCCCGCGTGCTGGGGCCGAGTCTCGTGACGGAGGAGATGATCCAGTCTCTTCTTCGGGAGAAGAGGCTGGCGGACCGTGATGCGGTTCGCCTGTCTGCTAGCGACGAGACGGAGCCGCACCCGGAGGCAGTGGAGGCGATCGTCTTCATCGCGTACTTCAAAGCCGGGCTTCGGATACCAGTGGCAATGTTCGTCGGCGACGTCCTGCGGACTTATGGGCTGGAGTTGGTGCAGCTGACCCCGAATGCGATAGCTCGCCTGGCTATTTATAGCTGGGTGAGGTGGACAGAAGGTACTCGGCCCAGCGCGACCCTATTCACCTTTCTCCATGACACGCGCTGCCAGCCGAAGAAGCTCGAAGGGGGGCGTTCTCAAACTTCGGCAGCGTCAACTTCGTACTAAGGCCGCAATGCGTGAAGATCTTTCTCGCCAACTCGACGCGAGGGAAGTGAGAGTCCAACTGGATGTGGCGGTGGTTCTACCACCACGTGACGAGCAACAGCGGTCTCCAGTGTAGGGGACGACCGATGTCCTTCAATAGTTCGCCGAATGTGAGGCCCAAATTCGACGACGAGCAACAGGTGCGGAGGCTTGCGGGTATTACCCTCCGGTTCAACATGCGTGACCTCGCCGAGGAGTTCGTTATGTACGGAGTGGCGCCACTTGCCTGCTTGTGGAAGCATTAGCCAGGTCCTGTCTGGCAGGATGGTGTTTGGCCGACGGTGTCCTCGCTTCCAAAGCCCTCCGATCCCCGTGAGCTCTTCGGGCATAGGCTATGTATTTACATGTGTATAATAATTTTTTTATGAACAATGTGTCGCTCTGCCTGTAGGGCTCCTGCTAGAGGATGCGGAGCACGCGGTAATTGTGTTCCTTTTGCCATACACGGCCAAGGAGCACGACCTACACGAATCCGCGACTGCCCCGGCGAAGCTAGGATGGATAAATTGAGTATGTGAAACTCTAGGCATCCCCGTGCCGGAGCGCGAAGCGCCGACGTCGGGCCGGGCCCGCCGCTGTGACGGCGACGGCAAGGTGGGGGCGTCTCCCCCTCAGCACAGGGCTCGATCTCCCGGCGTTGTATCCAGCCTACCGGCTGCATCTCTGGTGATTGTTGCCAAAGCCAAGGGCAAAACCGTCACTGGGTCCGACATGGCGGAGTACGCCGACTCGGACTTGGAGGCGGAGGCGGAGGAAACAGGTCGTGGCACCGACACCCAGGAGGGGGAGGCCTCATCGCCCGCACCGGTCGTCGAGGCCTTATCGCCTGCGCCGGGCACCGAGGCAGAGGAAGCATCGCCAAAGTCCCCGAGGGCGAAGCGCCCCTAGGTACGATTGCCCTCCAGGCCAAAGGAGGGGTTAACCATGGCGGTCGGGGTCGCAGAGGATCCGGGGTCCAATGGGGAGGCCATCCGGCCCGAGGGGGAACTCGCCGCCCTCGACGCAGACGAAGCCCTTGTGGTCTGGACCGAGGCGGAGTGAACACCTCCCCGTGCCTCACCTGAGCGTGTTGAAGGTAGGCACAACTCTTTCTCCACCCATGACATCGCGAAGCTTTCTCCGATCTGCTCAGTCATTCCATCGTCAACATCAGGCGAGACAAGGTCTCTCGGACGTGGCCAAGGATCGAGCAACGGAGATGGTCGCGAAGTCCCCGGTCTTCCTGCCCAGGATGTGATGTCAACGCCTGGTGCTCTCGAAGTCGTCGGCACGGAGGCTCAGCGGCCAAGTGTCTCCGACTTTATTCCCTGGCTAGAGATGTTGCGGGCTCTCCAAGGGGGCGCGGAGTGCGTCGACTCCATCGTGGATTGACGGGCGCTGTTGTCGTGCGGGCTGGAGCTACTGGAAGGTGTGCTGGAGGCCTCGGAGATGAGGGTAAGTGCTTGACTTCACAATTTATGCCGTTGTCTGGGACTTTGCTAACAGCCGCACTGCGCAAACCCTTGCTCTCAGCCGAGCCCTGCAGGAGGCACGTGTCCATGAGCGGAGGGTGTTAGAGGGCCGACTTTGAGCTTCCGAAGAGGCCCACGCTGCCAAGGACGAGCGCATCTGTTTGCTGGAGATGGAGGTTGCGAAGGCGATCTCTGATGCGCAGATACTCGCTGTGGAGGCACAGTACTCGGCAGTGGAGGCGTAACGTGCAGTGGCGGAGGCCCAGCGTGCGGCGGCCGAACAGCGTGACGACTTACTCCAGCAGATTGCAACGCTGGAGGAGGAGAAGGCCCAGCTCACCGCGTCCTTTGTAGAGAGGGACCGGACTCTGGGTGATGCCTCGGTGGCGGCGTGGGACGCCATGCAGTCTCTGGAAGACGCCCTCAAGGACCTCTCCATCGACGTGCCACCCCTGACGTTCAGTCCCGAGGACCTGACATGGACGCTTCGGCGAATCGGAGAAGGTTCTGACCTTGCCCTCCACGCCGCCAAGGCCTTCGGCAACCACTGCTCCTTCGTTACCTCTCGCGTCACCTTCGCCCTGCTCCACAACTAAGGATGCCAGCACATCGACGAGCTGGCTGACCCCCGACTGGAGCTGCCCGCCGGAGCTGGGGTGATGTCAGATGCCATGTGCGTCGTCCGCCCCGCCGTCCGGTCCTTCCATGATCGAATCTGGGACTACATCGGGGAGGCCGCGGCAAAGGTAGCATTGCGGCAGACTCTGCATGGCGAGGGGAACTTCGACCAATGGCTCAACAAAGTTCCACCGCGCAACGAAGATGGTGCCGCCGTCCCGGAGCATGGCGCAGGCCCACAGGTGTGATGCCAGGGTCTAGTGTGCAGGCGTGCATTGCAGTGTATTCGCTCTTTTTGTAAGCTGGCGCCCTAAGGCCCCCGCCCCTTTGTATGAATAAAGTGTAATTGAATGAAGTGTTCTGATGACGCGTGCTATTTTTGCTCCAGGCAGATACTTGATAGGGGTCGATTACTACTTTCAGACCACATGGTTCAACGGCATCTTCGATGTTGGGCGTGGGCGGAGGACGTCCGAAACTTCTGGGTGACCCGGATTTCAGCGGGTGATACTTCGACGCGAAAGTACATTAAGGTGGAGCCGGACAAGTAGCGACCTTAGGCACTCAAAGGCACTTGTACACATTAGCCCTTCACAAATGTAATTGCCGAATCTCTGTAACCATTCTTGTATGAATGCAATGACAACTTTGCTTGAAGTACGTGTCCCTATCGCTTTTCATGATCGCGCCTGCCTCCGACCAACTCATAGGACTTAGTGCTCCATAGACGCCTGAGCGCTCCGTCCCCTACCCTTCGAGGTGGTGGCAGCAGAGCTGGCGCCTAGCCAAAGTAGACGCTCGAGCGCTTCGTCCCCTACCCTCAGAGTGGTGGTAGCGGAGCTAGCGCTAGCCGGCAGACGCTCGGCGCCCATCCCTACCCTTCGAGTGGTGGCGGCGAGCCGACGCCAGCCGTGGGCGCCTAATGCTCCGTCCCTACCCTTCGAAGTGGTGGCGGCGAGCCGCGCCTGCCGGCGAGACGCTCGAGCGCTCGTCCCATACCCTCGGTGGTTGCGCCAAGGCGCACCTAGCCGGCAGGCGGCAGAGCGCCCGTCCCTACCCTTCGAAGTGGTGGCAACAGAGCTGGCGTCTCATTTATACCCCGTAGAGTGCGCATGGAGGCAACGCGTCTCATTTATACTCCGTAGAGTGCACACGGAGGCCACGTGTCTTATTTATACTTCGTAGAGTGCGCGCGGAGGCGTCCCCCCACGCATCTTATTTATACTCTGTAGAGTGCATGCGGAGGCGAGCCTCCATGCGCCTTATTTATACTCTGTAGAGTGCGCGCGGAGGCGAGCCTCCATGCCTCTTATTTATACTCCGTAGAATTCGCACGGAGGCTTGACACAGAACGAGACAAGTTTTGCAAACGGTGGACTTTATTGATCTCCCGTTTGCACGGGCGAGCGATTTACAAAAGGTAGGGTGCTGACCTTGCTGCGGCCTCCCTTCAGCCTTATACATTATATCGCCGTAGCCTGTCCGCATTCCACGTGTGGTGAAGAGTGTGCCCTTCCAATGTTGCGAGGCGATAAGCTCCGTGCTGCAAAGTTGTAGCGACAATGTAGGGGCCCTCCCACTTGGACTCCAGCTTGCCGACCATCTCCGCATGAAGCGCCATTTTGAGGACGAGATCTCCTGGCTGGAACTCCTGTGAGTATACGACACGGTCACGTGTGCGCGCCATTTAGCGCGCGTACTTCACGACGTGTTGGGTGGCGCTCTCCCGATCTCCATCAAGAAGATCGAGGGACAACTCGCGCTCTTCCGCGGCGCCTGGACGAGGACCCTCCTCGAGCCGGCCTTGATTTCTTCAAGCGTCACTGCCTCACGCCGAAGAGAAGTTTGAATGGTGTGAACCCCGTCGGACGTGTCACCATCGTGCGAAGGGACCAGAGTACGCTGTGGAGCTCGTCTGGCCACTTTCCCTTTGGTAGCCCGACGAGGCGCTTCTTGACTCTGGCAGAGATGGCGCCATTCGCCTGCTCGACGGCTCCATTGGATTGTGGGTGTCTGACCAAGGCGAATTGAAGCGTGATACCCATGCTGTCGCAGAACTCCTTGAATGGAGCGGAGTGAATTGCAGGCCATTGTCCACGGTGAGCTCCCTAGGCACCCTGAAGCGACATAAGTGTTCTGCCAAAGGAAGCGCTGCATGGCCACGGAGGTTATCCTAGCCAGAGTGATGGCTTTGGGCCACCAGGAGAAATACTCTAAGGCGACTACAATGAACTGAAGGTCTCCCGGGGCCCGCGGAAGTGGCCCAACGATGTCGATGCCCCACCGTGCCAGCGGCCACACTAGGGGATGGGCTGCAAGCTTGTCGGAGATCTGCGGATGACCCGTGCCATCCATTAGCAGCCCTGGCACCGACGCACGAGGTCTTGCGCATCAGCAATGGCAGTTGGCCAGTAGAAGCCTTGCCTAAATGCCTTGCCGACCAGGGACCTCGGCGCAATGTGCAAGCTGCAGAGCCCCGCATGAATTTCCGCGAGGAGGTGCTTTCCTTCGTCATGTGAGAGGCATTGCAGAAGTGGGGCACATACTCCCTTCTTGTAAAGGACACCGTCCAATACCTGGAAGGATCTGGCGTGGTGCTATAGACGTCGCAGCTCGAGGGGGTCATCTGGTTCGACTATGCTTTGCAAGAAACCGTAAATGGGCTCCCGCCAGTCGCCCTGCTGGGCAATTTGATGGACGAGAGTCGCATCACGGTTGTCTTGAGTGATGGCTGCCGCTGGCAAGAGCTCATAAAATGCTCCCTCGGGGAGGGGGAGCTGCTGGCTGGCGGCCTTTGCGAGGGCATTGGCTTGCTCATTATCCGCGCGGAGGATGGCCTTGACCATGACTCCCAGGAGGTGGTGCTCATTTGCTCTCACCGCCGCCAGATACTTGGCCAGCTCGAGGTCTTTGGCTTGGTAGGATTTGTCGACATGGCCCGCTAACAGACGTGAGTTAGTGCGAACAAGGACCCTTCATGCGCCGAGGGCTTTAAGCTTCGCCAGGCCGAGTACATTAGGCGGTGACCCTCCGGTGTAGTGACCACTGTGCCGACCCCAGCGCCCAGGGCGCCATAAGCCCCGTTGGTGCTGAGCATCCACATTGGGTCCTCTGGTTGTTGCACTTGTTGAGCTGATGAAGTCCACTCCACGAGGAAGTTCGCGAGGACTTGAGATTTGATTGCCGTTTGTGAGGCGTACGTAAAGGAGAATGGTGCGTGCTCGGCTGCCCACTTGCCAATACGCCCCGTGGACTCCTTATTGTGTAGCATCTCCGCCAGAGGGAACGAGGATGGCACCATGATAGGATGGGCAAGAAAATAATGCCAGAGCTTCCTCGAGGCCATGACCAGCGCGTAAGCCAGCTTCTCAAGCTCTGTATACCGCGTCTTAGCGCCCTAGAGGGCTTTGGAGATGAAGCACACGTGCTGCTGCAGGGCGCCCTCCTCGAGGACAAGGACGACGCTGATCGCTGTTGCTGTAGCAGCGAGGTAGAGTAGGAAGGGAGCCTCTGGTGCCAGGGCGACCAATGTGGGACGACTTGCGAGGTGCTTCTTGAGATCATCGAAAGCCTTCGTGCAGTCATCATCTTAGTGGAACTCGTTGCAGCCGTGAAGGGTCTTAAAGAATGGCAGGCCTCACTCCGCTGCCCTGGATAAGAAGCGGCTCAGCGTGGCCATGCAGCCAGTAAGCCTCTGGACCTCCCTCATCGTTTTGGGCGGCTCCATGGCGAGGATCGCGTCGACTTTGTCGGGGTTTGCCTGGATGCCGCGCCCAGACACGAGGAAGCCCTGGAGCTTCCCCACTTGTATGCTGAAGACGCACTAATCCGGGTTGAGCTTGATGCCAGCTCTCCTGAGGTTGTCGAAGGTCTCTTGGAGATCCTGGCTGTGGGAAGCGAGCTGCCTGGTTTTGACGACCACTTCATCGGCGTACGCCTCCACGTTCCTCCCGAGTTGGGAGGCTAGCGCCAGTGCGACGAGGCGGGTAAATGTTGCCCCTGCATTCTTCAGCCCGAAGGGCATCCTGATAAAGCAGTATATCCCTATCGGTGTGATGAAGCTGGTCTTGTCCTCGTTGTCCCTGGCCATGTAAATCTGGTGGTAGTTGGAGTATGCATCCAGAAGGTTCATGAGCTCGCACCTCGCCGTGGCATCCACCAGTTGATCTACACATGGCAAGGGGTAGTCATCCTTCGGACATGCCTTGTTAAGGGCGGTGAGGTCAATGCACATACGCCGGCGCCACTAGCCTTTTTTACTAGCACCAGGTTGGCAAGCCAGTCCGAGTGCTGGACCTCGCGGATGACTCCGACCTGGAGAAGTTTTGCTACCTCCACCTTCTCCGCATGCTGCCGGTCAATTGACATGTGCCGCAGCCTCTTCTTGACCGGCTTAGCGTCGGGGCGGACCACTAACTTGTGTTTAGTGAGGGCACGATCCACACCCTTGATGTCTTCTAGGGTCCACGCGAAGATGTCCACGTTGTCCCGGAGAACTCGGAGTAAGCCCTGCTCCACCTCCGGGGGAAGGCCTTCGCCGATGGACACAAACTGACCCTGGCCTTTGGCTTGCAGAGGCACCCTCTTGACCTCGCCATCCGATCGAGGCTTAGGCGTCCATCCTGGCATGGAGAGTGTGTCCGCCTTTGGGTTGTCAGTGAGGACATGCACCTTGCGGTGCGGGCCCCGAGCACCAAGCTCTACACGCGGGGCGAGGTCCTGGTCACCGAAGGTGGTAATGACACCTTGCGGGCTCGGGAGCTTCATGCATAAGAAGCCATGGTGCGGGACCGCCCCGAAGGAGTTGAGGGTTGGACGCCCCAATATGGCGTTGTATGGGTACGGGATGTCGACGACGTCGAAGGTGACATCTTCGCTCCTCGCGTTGTCGCCCTGGCCAAAGGAGACTTGGAGGCGTATCTGGCCAAACGCCTTCAGCGGCTAACCCTCGAAGCCCTACAACGGGATTCCTGAGGGGCCCAAGTGACTTCGGGGAATCCCCATTTGGTCGAAGGCCGTCGCGAACAGAATGTCCGCGGAGCTGCCTCTTTCGACCAGGACGCGTTTGCCATCGCAGCCTGCGATGGCGGCCTGGATGACCAGGGGATCTTGGTGGGGGAATTCCACGCACGTGGCATCAGCAAGCGTGAAGGTTATTACGTGCTGCGCCCACTCCGGCGGTGCTTGCGCCGGGTATGCTGCCACATGGTGTAGCCTCCGCGTGTAAGCCTTCTGTTGCCACGCCGAGGAGAACTCCAGCGAAGAGCCCCCAGAGATGACGTTTATGATCTGGCGCTGGGCTCGCTTTGGGGCTGACTTAGCGAGGCCCTCCCGGCCGCCGTGACGGCCATGACGGCGGCCCGCCTCTGAGCTCGCCCTCGCGACGCTCTCGACGGCGCCGCAATAGCGATGCATGCCCACGTGTGATGATCGCCACGACCAAGCACCTCGCACCACATGCCGTAGTCTTAGTTCTCCTGCTCTGCGTGGGGTCTACCATCTCGACCCCGGCTGCGTCCTCGCCCCTGACCTCGGCGACCTCGCCCGCGACCGGTAGGGGCATTGTCCTCGATGCCACCTTCGACGTTGAAGACATAGCGAGCCCTCTGAGACCTATGTTGGCTGCGCTTGGGCTTGGGCTTGTCACTCGACGAGTCCTGCTTATGCTTGGTGTCCTTGCGCTCAAGGGCGCCCTTCGAAGATTCTTGCTTGCGCATGCCCTTCGGGGAGTCCTTCTTCGATGAATCTTCGTTCTTCGACGAGTCCTCTACTTGATTATCATCGGAGTCGTCGCCTTTGCGCCGCCACGTGTCCTCCTCTGCCCTCGCATACTCCTCCATCTTATCGAAGAGCTTCGTGACCGTCTTGACTGGCTTGCGCGCGTTGCACTCGGCCAACGGCCCCAGGCGGAGGCCTTGTATCGCTGCGTTGATTATGGTTGTCTCGTTGACATCCTTGACCTGGTAGCGGGCCTTAGCAAAGCGCTTGAAGTACTCTCGGAGCTTCGTCGAGAGTTTTTGCTTGATGGCGAAGAGCTGATCAGCGTCGATGCGCTCGACATAGTTCCCCTGAAAGTTGTTGTAGAGGCGGTCGTGGAACTGCTCCCACGCATAAATGGAGTTTGGCTCTATGGTGAAAAACCAAGAAGAGCGCCACTCCTTGCAACGCCAAGGGCAGTACCTTCGCGTTGGTGGTGTCGTCTCCACCTGCAGCTTCGATGGCGGTCTCGTACACACGCACGAACTCCCGAGGGTCCGTGTCGTCCTTGTACGGCTCGATGGCATTGGGGAACTTGAAGCCCTCCGGCCACGACGATTGCTGCAGGCCCACGGAGAGGGGGGACTCTGAGTCCACGCACTGCAGTGGGGCGCGACTGGAGGTAAAGGCGTCGCGACTATCCGCCTGCTCTGGCGTAAGCTCCAGCGTAGCTACCGGCAGGACTTGTTGGCTTCGAGCCTCTTGTATATCCCGCACGGCTCCACAGAGGTCCGCTAGCTCCCATTGTAGCGTGCCGAGGGCCGTTAGTAGAGCGTTCTCTACCGTCAACGTGGTTGCGGCGGTTGGAGCGGCAGGTTGCACCGTTGGGCTGGCAGTAACCACGGCTTGCGCTCCAAAACTGCTTAGCGCGTCACTGCAATGGGCTCCGGAGTCGGTGATGGGACCGGCGTCGCCGCCGAGGCCACCTGCCGCTCCAGCGTCGGGCGTAGTGGCAGCGGCCGCAATAGCCCGGGCATCAGCGTCACCACTCCCGATGGTCCGGTCGGTACCCGCGTCGACCGCCACACCAGTGGTTGGGGCAACTATCGCGCCACGGGCGTCGGGGCCAGCCGCAAAGCAAGACGCATCGCGTTCGCGCTTTGTAGCCGCGGCGCCGCCGCGCATCTGCGCACTGACACATTTCCGAGCGCCTCTTTCGTACTCGTCTTTTTTGTCGCTGCCGATGATGAAGCCTTCTTTGGTGCCATCCTTCTTCAGATCTTGGAGCTTGCTCTTGTCCTCCCCACGGACGGCGCCAATTGTTGTGGTTACAGACCAAATAGAGAGATGGTAATATGATAGTGGAGATGTTAGGTGAGCAATACCCCCTCCCCTATGACCTGGATGGCTTTGTATATATATTCACATGGGGAGTGTCGTGGCTACAAACCAAATAGAGAGAGAGTATGGTAGTGGAGAGTTAGGTGAGCAAGTGCTTAGGGTTTTCCCCCATGGCGTGTATCGTATATATATGCTCACATGGGGAGTGTTTTTACAATAGTACCCTTACATTTGAGTACCCCTTTCGGGTGTACTTATGTCATTACACATGTCCCACTTTGGGCCTTACAGCCTTCTAAAAGGCCGGCTGGGCATAGGTGGGGCCACCCCTACAACAGGAGCCTCTCATGGTGAAGGGCTTCATGGGTCGGAGCCATGTTGCCGAGTCCTTTGGCCCCCCTCCGTTTCTGCGGCCTGTGACCTTCTATGATGGTAGATGAAACTGGACCTTGCTGGTGCAGTGCGACCTGATGGTATGAACACTGGGCGGGGGTTACTGCCGACAATGTCCTCCAATGACGAGATGTGCACCCGAGACGGAGCCGGTTTTTTGACCTGGGGGCTTGTGGTCGAAGCGGGTTCTGAAGTTGTCGCGTAGGCGCGAAGTGGCGGTGGGCTCCGACGTCGTCCATCTCCGATGGTGAGCGAGATTCAGGGTCGCTCCGCAAAAGCCAAGTCGGTGCCAACGTCGCCACCAGAGTGAATGGTTGACGACCCACATGGCGAGACATGATTGGCGCGGCGCAGGATTTGAGGCACCGAGGTCGAACGACGGTGCGATGCTCCTCCTTCTATCGGTTGAGCTCCCGCCGGTTGGGCTCCCGGCAGGGAGCGGTATATATCTGCCGTGCCGGTGCGCGCCGTGCGTTTCTGCGGTGTATAGCCGGATAGGTGCTGTTCCCCAAAAATGGGCCTCTTCAGTTCATCCACATTCCGTGATAGCCACTGCGCGATTGAGGGGATGTTGATGCACTGAAGGAGGCCTGTTTTTTGGGTACTCGGTTGACGCTTGTCGCCAGTCACCGGTCGTGCTTCCTGCCCGCACACTGCGTTCCTGCGTACAATGGCAAGGTTTGACCTGTTCTCGCAGACATGCCTGCTTGAGTTCATCCGCGTTCTCTAATTACGCCAATTGGCGTTACTATCAGAGAATGTTGATGTACTGAAGGTGGCCTGTTTATGAGAACAAGTCAAAACTTGCCGTAAATCGGCCTTCGTGCTTGTCGCGTGGGGGCTGGAACCCCTCGGTTTAGGTTGCGAGGTTGTCGCGTGGGTTCTAACGCTGAGGCGATCGCCTGCGCTGTTCCGCGGGTTCGGTCGAAGCTGGCTGCGGAGTCTTCGTGCGGGCTAGGGACTGAAGGGCCACATAGGGCCACATTGTACCCCGCGGATCGAGGATGGTGGTTAGACGGCGTTATGGGATTAGACCTGCGCGTGCTCGTCTCCGCCCTCCGCTCGCCTGGGACGTCCAGTCAAGAGGAAGCCAAATCTGCGCGCGACGTCGCTCCATGGACATTATCTGTGAGATGTTGAACGCGTAAAGTAAAACATTTAAAATGTTAAGGGCATGGCACGGGGCTGCCCCCGGTATGTGAGGTCTAGTCGGTGGCCTGCTGGGTCGCAGAAACACAGGCCCCCGAGCCATCGAAGCCGAGGTGATCTTCGGGCTTGCCGCACAGGCCGACGACGTAGCGAGGTACCCCTTCACGGGTACGGGGCTGAGGTCGGGGGCGGAGTCTGCGGAGGTCCGGCCAGACCCCACTGATATGGGCCGGAGTAGGTGCCGTAGTTGACCTTCATGAGCGAAGTCGAGGTGGTCTTCGAGCTCGCCATGTGGACCTGTAACAGCATGGAGAGGCACCTCTTCAAGGGGGCGGGGTCGAAGTCGTAGTCGGGGCCAGCCTGCGGAGGCGAGAACTTCGCCGCAGTTGCTTGTTGAGGTTGACTGGCCCCTGGCCTGCCGCTACCGCATTGATTGGCCCGAGAATCGCGCCGACGCGCGCTGGAGGATGCACCACGTCGTGCGACCTGGCTTCAATCTCGAGGAAGCGGATGCGTGGCGGGGTGCTATTGGCGCGTCGTGCCGTTGTCCTTGCACGCTGCGATGTCGTGTGCGATCTGCGTGGCGCTCGGCGGTTCGACTTGATGCGTGGGGAGGCGAGCGGTTCGTCTCCCATCAGTTACACTTACCGGTGGTGCGGGAGATGAAGAGGCTTTAAATACCCCCTGCGGTGCTACGCCTGGGCTCTCCCCCACACGTCTTCTGCTTCATTTTCCTGCGCCCCGCTCCCTTGCCTTCCTTTCGCCGCGCTGCGCCCGTCATCATCTAGTTCCCGGAGAGCAATGGCACACGGCGAAAAAGAAGTGCCGACAGCTGGTGATAACGCCATCCTCCAGTGGTCATCACTGCTTGAGGTGGAGTACATGCTCGAGAGGCGTGATTCAACGCTGGCAGACAAATGGTTTGTGGCGACGGAGAAGATGGAGGGTCCGTGCTCCCGCGTCTTGGGCCCCACGCTTGCGACGGAGGAGACGATCCGCATCTTTGCTGCGCGAGGAAGTCGTCGATCCGGGCGGGCGGTGTATCGCCGCCAACGATGAGACAGAGTCGCACCCTGAGAAGTTGGAGGCGATTGTCTTCGTCGCTTACTTTTAAGCAGGCTTTGCATCCCGGCCGCCATCATTGTCGGCGATGTCTTGTGGACCTTTGGGCTTGAGCTGGCGCAGCTGACTCCGAATGCGCTGGCCCACCTCACCGTGTACAGCTGGGCCCTGCGCACGGAGGCATGCTGGCCTAGCACCTAGATGTTCTCATTTCTCCACAACGCTCGATGCCAGCCAAAGGGGCGGAAAGACGGGACGTTTTTCAACTTCGGCAGTGTCAACTTTGTCCTACGATCGTCATGCGGGAAGATCTTCCCTGCGAACTCGACGGGCGAAGTGGGAGCCGAACTGGATGAGGCTGTGGTTTTACCACCGTGTGACGAGCGGTAGCAGCCTCGAGTGCTCGGGCCGGCCGATGGCCTTCAACACCACGCCCAGCATACCGATCAACCACGAGGACAAGTGAAGAGCGCGGAGGCTCGTGGGGATCACCGCTCGCTTCAACATGCACGACCTCACCGAGGAGTTTGTCATATACGGCGTGGCGTTGCTCGCCCATGAATGGCACATCCCGGCTGGGAGCCTTCGGCGCGACAATGTCCGCCCGTCCGTCTCTTCGCTGTCGGGACCTTCCAACCCTCGTATGTCTTTGGTGGAGTCTTATTTTCCACTTCTGCCCATTGGATTGTCTTTTTAACTCCGCGTCTTGCCGCGTATAGGAATTTGCCTTGAGGATGCGGAATGCGCGGTGGGCGTGTTCCTCGGGCCGTACACGGCCATGGAGCACAACTTGCGCGCAGCTGCAACTGCGGAGGTGGGGCTGGGGTGGATAAACCGTGTGTGCGAGGCCCTGGGTATTTGCATGCCGGAGCGCACCCCTCCGGCCCTAAGCCAACCTCACCGTCGGGATGACGGTGTCAAGGGGAAAAGACCGCCGTCTCGCTAGAGGGCTCGATCTTCCACGGCCGCGCCCGGTGCGTCGGCTGTCGTCGCTCCCGCCAATGCGGCGGACGCCGAATCCGATTCGGCAAAGTATGACGATTCAAAACTGGAGACGAGCGTGGAGGACGAAGGCGAGGGGTCTCTAGGCAGTGCCGGGGAGCGGGAGTGCACCATGGACGATCAGGAGGGGAAGCTTCGTCGCCCGTGATGGTCACTGAGGTGGGGCTATCCTCTGCGAATGATGCTGGGGCGGAGTCCTCGCCTGCGGTGGCTACAGGGCCGAAGCTGCCTCCCACGAAGGTTGCTAGAATGGAGCTCCCGCTCACGATGGTTGTAACCGAGGCGGAGCTGGCCCCCACCTGCAACGGAGCCCCCACCTGCAACGGCTACCAAGGCGGAGCTGCCACCTGCGGACATTGCCGGGGCAGAGCCCCCACCTGCGGCGGTCACCGGGGCGGGGTCCCAGCCTTTTCCCCAAGGCGAAGCGGCCGCGTCTACGATCACCTCTTCGCACGACAAGGGCGTTCGCTATGGCGACCGGGGTCGGTAGCCTGTGGGACTCCGACTCCGAGGCCCCTAGGCCCAAGGTTCCCACAGCTCCTTCCAGGTTGTGGCGGCTGGAGCCCGGGACCTGCTGGTGTTGGACTCCAATACGGAGGCTCCCCGACCCCCAGGGCCGGCTTCATCTGAGGGCGCTAGCGTCCCTGCTATCCCGTCCGAGGCTGGGGGGACGCCCCGGTGAAGTCCACCCGCTGATGCCAAAGGTGCACTAACTTGGCATAGCTTTGTAGTGAGTTCGTGGGACTTTAACCGCTACCTTCGCTCGCAGCGGCCCGACTCGCGGAGCGCGGACAATCTCTGGGGCACGGGGACACTCCTCTTGGAGGGGCACTCGACGTTCCTGGAACTGCCGTCGCGGGTGCCGCGCGCCCGAGCTTAGCGGACTTTGTCCCCCGACCGGAGGTGCTGGGAGCATGGCGGGGGGGGGGGTCGCGGATAACACGGCCAAAAACTCGATCGCCAGGTCTTTGCTAACCTACTGGTCGGAGCGTTGGGCCGCCGGGACCCGAATTTTCGAACCGGACCCTCAGTGTACAAAGACTAGTCCCGGATCAAAACTAGTGCACACAAACAAACAAATGATTACATAACCAACAACGCTTTATTACAATAATAGAGAGTACCGATCGAAAGGTCTCATTATTACAAATGAGGTTTCAAGACCCCACACACACAAACCACAGCGGAAGCAGAAGATAAATCCAGCGAAGACCCATCAATACGCCACAGGCAATTGACTGGGGAAGCACAACCTAGTACTCCGGGAATTCTTCGTCGAGTCATAGTCTCCCTCTTGAGCTTCATATTCCTCTGAGTTGATTTTTAGTGCAGCATGTGAGTACATAAAGTACTCCGCAAGTCTTGGGAAAGAATGCAGTAGATGCAAGGCTTAACAATGGAAGGCTATATGGTTCTTTTGCACAAAGCAATATTTTATTTCAAATAACATTAAATATTTTCGAAGGCATTAGTTTATCAAAGTAATTGTTTTAACTGAAACTAATAAACAATTTGTAGTGAAGGTTCTATCCACCAACACTAGATAACCAGCTCTGACTGCTAAAGTTCAAAAAGTGCGGGTTCTAACCACCCTCACTGGCTCCAACCGCCAGGATACCTTCCGAGAGTTCCCTCCACTCTTGAGATCTCAAAACTTTGTTATTAAAACCAAAACAAAAAATCTACCATGTGAATGCATTCCTTGCCCACCCTTGACCGTGGGCACGGCTATTCGAATTGTTTAACACTCTGCAGAGGTTGTACAGCTTTACCCACAAGAGATAAGTCATCTTAATAGTCAACATGCTTCCTTTGGCATGAGACCCAGATAACATATCACAAGGCTTTTACCTCACTCTAATCTAGCTAGACACCACCCGCTGAGGTTTCACCGCTAAAGGGTTAAATCCACCCAGTCAGAAGCCCCCTCTTACGCCATATGAGTACAGTAAATCCCTGTCTCTCACTGTGAATAACCAATAAATCCCTGGCACCCACTTTCCACT
Source organism: Dendrocalamus sinicus (assembly GCA_036346575.1). Classification (NCBI taxonomy): domain Eukaryota; kingdom Viridiplantae; phylum Streptophyta; class Magnoliopsida; order Poales; family Poaceae; genus Dendrocalamus; species Dendrocalamus sinicus. Next base: position 9,105,229 of record CM070670.1, read on the forward strand.
GGTGGTACCTAAACTAGACTATCGTAAGTTAATCAGTCAGGTCGTATCCCATATAGACTTGTGGTTGTACGGTAGTGCTCAGTCGGGACAATCACAAGCGTCGGTCCTTAATTGACTAGGGCGGAACATCCACAATGCAAGATCTCGTGCTAAATCCACACCAATCCAATCTTACCATCCGCCTTGGTCTAAAACAATTTTTCACATTTTTATTTTATTTTAAAAGAACAGCGGCAACACCAATCGCCACTAACTTTCGGAATAAACAGATTAGGTTAATGAAATATAATTTTCCACCCCAAAGTTACAAAGGTTGAGTAGCATGACTAAGCATTTACTACCGTTCTACTATTAGCAAAGATTAGTGATATTCTCATTACTGAGACAAAGGAAGCCTAGGGTGACAAGGGTACATGGTTGTCAATGTCAAATGAGGGCATAACAATTATCGGTTTAACTATTATCCTTAAAACAGAAATTACCATTTTATATAACATAGCAATGCATTTAAATTTAAAATAATAAAATAATTTTGGAAATCATAGGTACAAGATGATCAAAGGAGACTTGCCTTCTTGTGCACTATTTGCTCCTTTTTGCTGCGGCTCGACAAATTCTTCGGCGACGTAGGGTTCTACGCGCGAAACGACAAAACAAACAAATAAATAAATACAAATAAATTCACAAAAATATAAAATATGTACTGGAAGAAAATTTATGATTTTATACGAATTTAAAATTTTGAATCACTGGATTCGGAGTTCGGACGACGGAGAACGAGCGATTGGAAGATTGAATGGATTGGAAATTCCAGAAAATGCAAAACCGAGAGAATATTCTCTGGAATCTTATTTTTGGCTGATTTTTGGATTTATTTGAGTGTATGACGTGTGGGGCCTGGCTGTCATTGAGTAGAGATTTTTTAAATAATACATGACAAGTGGGTCCCGCTTGTCATTAACTAGAGTTGGAAAATGGCCAAGGCTAACCGAAAAAACATTTAAAATAATAAAATGATTTTGGAAATCATAGGTACATGATGATCAAAGGAGACTTGCCTTCTTGTGCGCTATTGGTCCTTTTTGCTGCGGCTGGACAAATTCTTCGGCGACGTCGGGTTCTACGCGTGAAACGACAAAATAAATAAATAAATAAATACAAATAAATTCAAAAAAATATAAAATATGTACTGGAAGAAAAGTTATGATTTTAAATGAATTTAGAAATTTGAATCACTGGATTCGGTGTTCGGACGACGGAGAACGAGCGATTGGAAGATTGAATGGATTGGAAATTCCAGAAAATGCAAAACCGAGAAAATATTCTCTGGAATCTTATTTTTGGATTTATTTAAGTGTATGACGTGTGGGGCCCGGCTGTCATTGAGTAGAGATTTTTTTAAATAATACATGCCAAGTGGGTCCCGCTTGTCATTGACTAGAGATGGAAAATGGCCAAGGCTAACCGAAACAACAATATGCATTGCTCAGGATTCGAACCCACCACCTTCCACATGAATGCTCTATCTTGCCTCTACTAACCAAGTGAGCATTTGTTCTTTCGTGACAAAGAAGCATCACCAAGGAATAATAAGCAAAGGAGTGAGCTATCATGGAGGTGGCGGCCATGGAGGATGGAGGTCCTAGGGAGGGAAGAGAGGGGCGGCGCGGGAAGGGGAGACCGAAGGGGAGAAAACTGCGCATGGGAGAAGGATTTATAGGTGGAGAAAGAAGAGGAGTGGCCGGGTTTTAGTGAGGCTTAAAGAACGGGAAACAGCCGGTGTTAGAGAGGGGTGATTAGGGGCTTTCATTGCGCACTTGCTCGGGGATTAAAAGAGGAAGAAACGGTTGCATTTATAAGCTTTATTTCGGCTCTAATGGAGGAGAGAGAGAGAGAGCTAGAGGAGGAAGAAGGTGAGATAGAAGAAACATATGACATGTGGGGTCCATGCGTCAGTGAGAGAGAGGGGAAGTGAAGGGGTACGGGCCGTCGGATGAGTGACAAGTGGCAAATGAAAGAATCAAGGCTGTTGGATTTAAGTGAAGGGGTAAGTGACTATGGATGGCTAACATTAAATCAAGGAGAGAGATGGATTCAATCCGAGAGCGACACGTGGCAGCCTAGGATTAAATTGATTTTTATTTTTGGATTACTTTTCAGAAAATATTAGAAACATTATAAATACTTAAAAAATAATAATTAATGTCTAAAAATTCCACAAAATTCATAGAATATTCCTGCAGCAATTTTAGACTTAGAAAAATATTTTTTAGTTTCAAATTTGCCTTTAATAATTGTATAAAATACTTTTAAACTTTTAAAATTGATTTTTAATTCCAAAAAATTCTCAAAAATTATTTAAAAATTCAGGAAAGGTTGGGAAAAATAAAATGAACCCTTTTTAGCTTTAACAAAATATTTTAAATACATTTTCTTGATTTAGACTTTGAAATAAAATCCAGATAAATCCAAATAAAGTTCAAATAATTTAAAATAATTAATTTGAAATTAAATTTTTCTGAAAGCGAATTTTTGGGATGTTATAGGAGTCGCTTGGAGGTCTCAGAAATGAGGGTGAGTATCCGACCCTTTAGCGACATGTGGTCCTTTAGAAGTTTGCTGACCGCTTTGTCGTACAGACCCTCGTCCTTGCCTGGGCGTTGCATGCGGCTCACGCCCGCGAGCGAGGGGCGCTAGAGGACCGTCTGCGGGCTGCCGAAGAGGCCCTTCGCGCAGCCGAGGAGGCGCACTCCGCTAAGGATGACCGCATCTACCGCTTAGAAGCGGAGCGCGCGGAGGCAACTTCACACGCCGAAGCGCTCGTGGCCACGGCGCGGTTGTCGGCCACAGAGACAGCGCGACAAGAGGCCGTGGAGGAGCGAGATGGGCTACTCCAGCAAATCGCTGTGCTGGAGAAGGAGAAAGGCCGCCTCGCCGCGTCTCTAGGGGAGCGGGACCGGACTCTGGGCGACGCCTCGGTGGCTGCGTGGGATGCCATGTTGACCTTGGAAGGCACCCTTGAAGATATGGTCGTCGAAGTGCCGCCCCGCTCCTTCGGGCCCGAAGAGCTGTCCCAGACACTTCGTCGGATCGAGGATGCAGCCAACCTTGCTCGCACCGCCACGACGTCCTTCGGCAACCACTGCTCCTACGTGACCTCGTGCCTGGTATGTGCACTCCTGCGGCACCAGGGCTGCCAGTATGTCAACGGGCTAGCTGACCCTCAACTGGAGATGCCGGCCTGGGCTGGGGTGATGTCCGGTGCCGTGCGCGCTGTTCGTCGCACTGTTCGAGTCTTCCACGAGAGGATTTGGGAGTACATCGGAGAAGCCGCGGCGAAGATCGAGCTACGGCGGACCATGTACAACGAGGGAAACCTCGGCCAATGGTTGGATGAAGTCCTGCGACGCGACGAAGGTGGCACCGAAGCCTCGAGGCGTGACCCGAACCCACAGGTGTGACACCGGGGTTCTTGTGTGTTGGTGTGCGTTGTAATACGCATGCCCCCTTTTGTGAATAAAATAGAAATTGCCCCCATGTTCTGACTAGTGTACTCTTGTATCCCGAGCAGCTACCCGACAGGGACCGGCTGCTAGTTTCTGACCTTTTGACCCGACGGCGTCTTCGACACTGGCGACGGGCCGAGGAGTCGCTGGATTTCTTGGCGGCCCAGGTTTCTTCGGGCGAGGTTCCAGCGCGGATGCGTGTTAAGGAGGAGCCTGCCGAGTAGCGGCTGTGAGCATCCAAGGGCGTTGTGCCCTTCACCTTTACCGTGCCCCCTTTGTAAACATCCTCCGATGAACACAGAAAAGGGGTTTTAGTTGAAACACATCGCCTGTGCCTCCGTCACTTCTTACGGCCGTGCTGTCCCCTGGTAGGCTCGCGAGACTGTACTTCGCGCTCGCCTTTACGCTAGGTAGACTACCACGTGCTCCGTCCCCTACTCTTCGAAGTGGTGGCAACGGAGTTGTCGCCTAGTCAAGGTAGACGCGCGAGCGATCCGTCCCCTACCATTCGAAGTGGTGGCAGCGGAGCTGGCGCCTAGTTGAGGTAGACGCGCGAGCGCTCCGTTCCCTACCCTTCGAAGTGGTGGCAGCGGAGCGCTCCTTCCTCTACCCTTCGAAGTGGTGGCAACGAGCCGGGCGCCTGGTCGGCAGACACGCGAGCGCCCGCCCCTATCCTTCGGTGGTGGCGGCGAGCTAGCGCTTAGTCGAGGTAGACGCGCGAGCACTCCGCCCCTACCTTCGGTGGTGGCGGCGAGCTAGCGCCTGGTCGAGGTAGACGCGCGAGCGCTCGCTCTCTATCCTTCGGTGGTGGCGCGAGCCGGGCGCCTAGTTGAGGTAGACACGCGAGCGCCCATCCCTATCCTTCGGTGGTGGCGCTGGCCGGCGCCTAGTCGACGCTCCGTAGAATGTGCGCAGAGGCAAGCCTCTGTTGCACCTTTTCGGCGCTCTGTAGAATGCGCGCGGAGGCAATCCTCTTCTATGCCTTTTCGACGCTCCGTAGAATGCACACGGGGGCAAGCCTCTGCTACGCCTTTTCGGCGCTCGGTGGAATGCGCGCGGAGGCAAGCCTCTTCTACGCCTCATGCATACGCCGCAGGGTGCGTGGGACCATCAACCATGACTTATTTATACTCCGGAGAGTACGCATAGGGATAACGCCTCAGCGTGCACGGGGACATCCACGTTTTATTTATACTTAGTAGAGTGCGCAGGGACAACATCCATGTCTTATTTATACTCCGTGGAGTGCGTGGGACCATCGACCATGACTTATTTATACTCCAGGGAGTACGCGCAACGGCAACGCCTGCATGTGTGCGAGGACATCTGCATCTTGTTTATACTCAATAGAGTGCGTAGGGATAACATCCGCGTCTTATTTATACTCCGTGGAGTGTGCACGGAGGTATGCCTCAACGCTGCATCTTATTTATACTCCGTAGAGTGCGTGCGGAGGTGAACCTCGACGCTACGTCTTATTTATACTCCGTAGAGTGCGCACGGAGGTATGCCTCGACGCTGCGTCTTATTTATACTCCGTAGAGTGCGTGCGGAGGCGGACCTCGACGCTACGTCTTATTTATACTCCGTAGAGTGCGCACGGAGGTATGCCTCGACGCTGCGTCTTATTTATACTCCGTAGAGTGTGTGCAGAGGCAGACCTCGACACTACATCTTATTTATACTCCGTAGAGTGCGTGCGGAGGCGTCTGCGCGTTTTGGCAAGAAACAAGAAAGTTTTGCAAACGGTGAACTTTATTGAATTCTCGTTTGCGCGGGTGAGCGATTACAAAAGATGAGGTACTAACCACTGATTGTTGAAGGGCGAGAGTGGCGGCAACTGTCGTCGCCATGGCGGCGAGGCGGGGTGCGGCGGGAGCCTCTATTGCCGGAGCAATCCACGTGGGGGCTTGGCGGGGGATTTCCTGAGGCCGCCAAGGATCCTTGCGCTGGCAAGCTCGGCCTAGGCGTCCCGTTGAACCTCGTGGTGTGGGCCTCTAGCGCCGAGCTCTATACGCCGGGCCATATCCTGATCGCCGTGGGTGGTGATGATGCCCTGTGGGCCAAGGAGCTTCATGCATAAGAAGCCGTGGTGTGGGATTGCCCTGAAGGAATTAAGGGTCGGTCGCCCCAATATGGCGTTGTAAGGGTACGAGATGTCGACTTCGCTCCTCACGTTGTCGTCCTGGTCGAAGGAGACCTGCAGGCATATTTGGCCCGCGCCGTCGGCCGGCCTCGGCCCCTCAGAGCGGGATTCCCGAGGGGCCCAGGCGACTTCGGGGGATCCCCATCTGGCCGAAGGCCGCTGCAAACAAGATGTTCGCGGAGCTTCCTCCATTGACAAGGACACGCTTGACGTCGCATCCTGCGATGGCGACATGGATGACCAGGGGATCTTGGTGGGGGAACTCCACGCCCAGTCCGGCGGTGCCTGCGCCGGGTACGCCACCACGTGGTGTAACCTGCTCACGTAGGCCTTTCGTTGTCGCACCGAAGCGAACTCCAGCGAGGAGCCTCTAGAGATGACATTTATGACCCTACGCTGGGCTCCCTCCAGGGCTTGGATCTGCAGGGGGCCTTCGCGAGGTTGTTGCACATGAGCTTGAATTCGTAGGCGACCCCCTTGCGGCTGCATCCCTTGATCCTAGATTCACATGGGGCCTTCCAGGGGTTGCTGGACATGGGCCACGACGGGCGGCCGCGCCTCGAGGTTTCTATCCCTGGCGACGCTCTATCGAAGTGCCGCGATGGTGGTGCATGTACGCGTGTCGTGGGTGCCTCGACCATGCACTTCGCACCACTGGCCGTGGTGCTGGTCATCATACTCCGTGCGAGCCCTATCATCGCGACCCCGGCGGTGTCCCCGCCCCCGACCCCGGCGAGCCCTGCCGCCGCGGCCTGCGGGGGGATTGTCCTCGGAGCTGCCCTCAATGTCAAGGACATAGCGGGCCCTCCAAGACTTCTGTTGGCCGCGCTTGGGCTTGTCACCCGACGAGTCCTTGTACTGGTTATCCTTGCGCTCGGAGGCGTCCTTCGATGGCTCCTGCTTGCGCTTGCCTTTCGAGGAGCCTTTGTTCGGCGAACCTTCGTTCTTCGCCGAGCCCTCCGCTTGGTTGGTATCGGAGTCGTCACCCTGGCACCGCCGCGCGTCCTCTTCCGCCCTGGTGTACTCTTCCATCTTGTCGAAGAGCTTCGCCACCATCTTGATTGGCTTCCGCGCGTTGTATTTGGCCAGCGGCCCCGAGTGAAGACCCTGTATCGCTGCATTGATAATGGTTGTCTCATTGACGTCCTTAACCTGGCAACGGATCTTCGTGAAGCGCTTGAAGTACTCCCGGAGCTTTTTCGAGGGTTTTTGCTTGACCTCGAAGAGCTGATCCGCGTCAACGCGCTCGACATAGTTCCCCTGGAAGTTGTTGTAAAGTCGGTCGCGGACCTGTTCCCATGCGTAGATGGAGCTCGGCTCGATGGTGAAAAATCAAGAGAGCGCCACTCCCTGTAGCACGAGGGGGATCCCCTTCGCCTTCGTGGTATCGTCTCCGCTGGCGGCTTCGATGGCGGTCTCGTACACACGCACGAACTCTCAGGGGTCCGTGTCACCTTTGTATGGCTCGATGGCGCTGGGAAACTTGAAGTCCTCCGCCACGCCGCCGCCGCAAGCTCGCAGAGCGGGGACTCAGTCCACGCATCACGCTGGTACGCGGCCGACGGGGCGTCAAGGCTATCCGCCCGTTCTGGCGTGGGTTCCGGCACGACCGTCGGCGGGGTCTGCTGACTCCGAGCCTCCTGCATATCCCGCACGGCCCCGCGAAGATCCGCTAACTCCCTCTGGAATGTGCTGAGGGCCGCCAGCAGGGCGTTTTCCACTGTAGTCATGGCCGGAGCAGCCGGTGCACCTGGTCGCACGCCCGGCACAGCGGCGACCATGGTCTGTGCTCCTGGGTTGCCTGCTGTGCTGGCGTGGTGGACTCCGGAGTCGATGACGAGGCCCGCGTTGTCGTCGGAACCGCTTGCCGCCCCCGCATCGGGTGTGAGGACGGCGGCCGTGCCAACATGGGCACCGGCGCTACCACCCCCGACCACCCGGTCGGCACTACCAGCGCTGACTGCTGTGCCCACGGCAGGATCGTTCGTCCTACACGGGGCGGTGTCGACCGTCACGACAGCGGTGGCGGGATCGATCGTCGTGGCAACGGTGGCGGGGTCGGTCGTCGTGGCAACGGTGGCGGGGTCGACCGTCGTGGCGTGCACGCCGATGTCCGCAACTGCCGCGCCCGCGTCGCCGCCCACGCCTACGGCTGCCAACGCCGAAGCGCTAGTATTGACGCGAGACTCCGTCGCGCCCGCTTTCTTCTTTCTCGCACGCCGACAACGAAGCTTTCTTTCTTGCCATCCTTCTTCAGATCTTGAGGCTTGCTCCTACCTTTCCCACGGACGGCGCCAACTGTCGTAGCTACAGACCAAACAAAGAGAGAGAGTATGGTAGTGGAGAGTTAGGTGAGTAAGTGTTTAGAGTTTTCCCCCATGACCTGTATCGTATATATATATGCCCACATAGGGAGTGTTTTTACAATAGTACCCTTACATTTGAGTACACCTCTCGGGGGTACTTATGTCATTACACATGTCCCACTTTGGGCCTTACAACCTTCTAACATGCCGGTTGGGCTTAGGTGGGGGGTCACTCCTACAACAGGGAGTATTTTACAATTATATCCCTACACCCAAGTACCCCTCTCAAGGGTATTTATGTCATTATACATATACTATTTCGGGCTTTACAACCTTCTAACGGGCCAACTGGGCTTAGGTGGGGGCCACCCCTACAACACTATTCCTTTCTCCTCTCCAACCTTATCCACTCTCCCACTCGATCCATGGCAATGTTGCCACTCGATTCCTGCTTGCGCTACTGCTTGTGCAGTGTCTCCTTCGCATCACCTCATCCTCTTCCTCCTCCACCCAAGCCTCTTCCTGTTGGTTGTTGTTGCCTCTATCTCCCCCATCCCACCTTCCTCGTCTCTGGAGGCTACAACCATCGGATCCACCACCACCTCCCGCCACCTTCTGATTTTCTCTTGTGTTGTCGTCCCTACCGACCTCTATGGGCCACCGCCCTCCCCCAAGCCTGCGGTCAACAATGCCACCGCAACCTCGCCGCCACCGCCCACCACTGCGTTGGGCTCTCCCTAAATTTGGGCCCTGGTGAATCTCAAATCCTAACCTGGTGAACCCCCGCCCTAAGTGACAAAGTGCAAATCTTTAAACGGATCGAAAAGTGATAAATTCGACTGATTTCATAAAAAGAATTCATTCAATAGATTCCTAGCAGTTCCGCTATTTCATCATCTCATTTTCAAGCGAGAAGGAAATATGTACGAAATAAAAAAAGTAAAGGGAAAAGGTAAGGAAGAAAGCGTGAAAACTGGGGAAGAAAATGGGAAAGAATTCAAGCGGGGCCAGGTGGTGGCAACCTGCGCACCAAACAGTAGACACCACGCGCCGCATCGAGCCCTCTGCGCTTCTCTTCCCCACCCCCCCCCACCCCCCTATCTCTCACAAGTCACACCCCCTTCTCTATTCTCCCCAGGCCTTCCTCCTCCTCGATCCCCTGGCCGCCGCCGCCTACCCCACCACCACCTCCTCCTTCTCCAGCGATCGCCGCCGACTACCCATACCCCTACACGCCTCCGCAGTCAGCCCTCCTGACCTGATTCCCTTGTCCCGCTAGGGTTTTGGGTCGCTGGTTGGTTTGGATTCGGGGGCTAGGTTTTCTACGGGCGGAGGGATGATGCCGAATGGGCTGCTGCCCAATGTGGCGGCGGGGGTGACGCGGCGGATTGACGCCGAACGGTGGGCCGTCGCGGAGGAGCGCACGGCCGAGCTGATCGCGCGCATCCAGCCAACCCCGGCGTCCGAGGCGCGCCGCATGGCCGTCGCCCACTACGTGCAGCGGCTCATCATGGGGTGCCTCTCATGTCAGGTATGAGCGCAGTCGCGGCCCGTGGAGCCATTTCAGTAGCTACGGAGGTAGCGCTAGCGAGGGGAAGGGGAAAGTGAGCGTGCCGGTGTTTTACATGGTAGAGGCAAGCAGTATGTATTGCAGTGCTTCTTGTGTGCATATGTAAGCATGAAGGGGATTATTTTTTTGTGTGTGTGTGTGTGTATTGGTTTCATGCCACATTATAGGTCGTTGAAGCATGGGGACTTTTATAGAATTGGAAGAAATGATGTTGGAGCAGAAAAGTGGGCGGGGAGTTCTCTGTTTTGCTGTTCATGAAGGCGAGGTTTGCTTTGGAGGAAACAGTAAAAGGGAAATTGTAGATTACCACTTCGTGATTCTTGTGATTATAACCAGGGAGCTATTTAGTGAAACGTAGGATTAATTGTAGGTTAAACTTCTGTCATTTTTGTTTTTGTTTTGCTGCTTCCTATTTAGCATGTATGTATGTTACCTGTGGATATATCTTTACTTCTTGATAGAGATTGATTTAATGGTGTTGTTAAAAATATTTCTTAGGATTAGATCCTTAGTTCTGCCAACTTTTTTTTTTGTTCCATATGGCCAACTTTTTGTTCAATTTTATCCTGTTGCCTCAATCTGATGCTTCCTGCTGTTGGAAATTTACAATTCACTTACGAGAATTTGCATCTCCTATCGCTGCATCTTCATTTTGTGAAAAAAAATTGTTGTCTTTTGTGAGAAGATAGTTATTTAGTTCCACAAACAACACTCCAGTTGTATTAGGAAAACTTGCTGAACTATCAGTAATATGCACGTAATGATATCTATGTTGTGTTCGTGAGTGTGAATAGTTATTGAGCCATTGCGGAGGAGTTCCTTTGTTTTTTTGTGGAATTAAGATGTTCATAGTTCAAATGGCTCTAGTGCAAATAACATGTTTTCCTTCATATTGTTTTTTTTGAAATCTTCCTTCACATTAGTATAGTGGAAGCCTTTCATATGCTGCTCCAGCTATAAGACACTTAATTTAAATAAGTAGTCATCAGGTGCATATATATATATTTTATAGCATCCCAATTTTACTAATAGAAATTAGAAAACATGGACCTCAGTTCTTAATGTTCAGATGGGCAAAGAACTCTGCTATAACTAATTAATCATGATCAAACTTATATATTGTTGAGATTTCATACTAATAGTAGCCATGAGATTGACAGATTGTGTCCAAAATGAACAGCTTTGCAAAAACCATATGAATTGTTTGGAAAAGATGACGATGAACGAACCATGGGAGCAATTTAATGTATGAGAAAACATATTCGAAACCTACATCATCTGGTATTTTCTCTATAATGCTGAGTTATTTCCAACACAAAGGGAAGCAGACTACCATGCATTATTTTATGATGGGTGGATGAATCTTTGGAGTTGACTCTAACCAAAAGACAATATATACAACTGGCATGCCTTAGCAGACTCATATGATTAATTCTTACTTGACAACTCAATAGCTATAGCTGCCCTAATACACCCCATTGAATGAACATTTGAACCTTGTGCATTTGAGAGCTACTAGTGTCAAATACTCAAATGACAATATTTGTTTAGTTTCTTTTATGATAGCTATATTTGTTCTGCTCTTCTGTGTCCAGAATAATTTGGTAGTAGATTTATATTTTTATTATATTATTGATTCTCTATATTTCCAGGTTTTTACTTTTGGTTCAGTCCCGCTCAAGACATACTTACCTGATGGTGATATTGATGTCACCGCTTTTAGTAACAGTGAAGAATTAAAGGATACTTGGGCTATTACGGTCCGGGCTGCATTGGAACACGAGGAAAAGAGTGAGAATGCTGAATTTCGTGTCAGAGAAGTACATTATATTCAGGCAGAGGTATGTTTGATTTTTTTCCTGTGTCTCTGTTCTTGTAAATTGTTATTCTTTTGTTCTTTTACAGTTAATGTTTTTCTTGTATGATTGCTCCTTCATCGACTGTGGTGTATGCTTGATGTAGTGCTGAATTTAGGCTTCGTACCAACAAATATGTATTTATTTTTATTTTGCTGTACTTGATGTCTGGTTGTTAACTTGTTATTCTTTTCTTTTCACCCTATTTTATGTATTTTTTTAATATTATTGCTATAGTGCTCTCTAATCTATTGCTTTGTTTTCTTCCTAGAGCAAGTTTTCAGATAGACTTTAAGCAATTGAGCTTGTTTGGTTTGAGGATGGAGTCATCTTATGATAGTTGTGGCTGTGGCATGACCCTATTCCTGGACTAACTCATTGCATTCTTCAGAACAAACAAGAAGTCTAGGAACTCGGATGATCCTAGACCAACCCATTCCTCAAACTAAACACCTTATTTATTTCTGAATGTCGATGATATCTGCTGAGTTAATTGTACCATTGTGGCTCTTGAATTTTTTTTCGTGTTCTGTTAACTTTGTTTGCTGTGCGCGGTTTTTTTGTCATATCTGTAATTAGCAAATGTCTTGCGCTGTCCCATGTATTGTCTAATAGGGTGGTATTTGAGGTCTGGTATGTAGTAAGCCAATTGGTATGCTTAGTCTCCTTTATTATAATGGTAATATGAAGTGGCGCCACCACTGTTGGCAAGAATGGTGTTCATTGTTGTACCCATTAGGAAAGAGAAATGTTCTTTGTTGTCGCTACCTAATATGATGCAGGCAACAATACTATCATTGTCCTATTCGGGGAGTCAAGACAAGTTAGTTGGAGGTGGTGAGGTGAACCAACTTTCTTCACGTATTGTGTTGATTTGGGTTTGCTCATAAGGAAGAAGTTTGCATTTGTAACGAGCATGGCCCAAGTCCCAGTGATAGTTTGCTGCATATGTCCATTCATCTCATTTCCTGAATTGTGAAATATCAGCAAAACCTGGTGGTCCTTATCTAGCTAACCAAATATGCCTACAAGGTTGTGAATTTTCTGTTTATAATATATCTTTCTGGGCCTTCTGGCATCCCTCGCAAGATATATTGTGGAAATTTATGACTCTTTTAGATCTGTTGACCACTTGACAACATGTCAATTTTTGCAAAAATTTGGATGATAGTGTTAAATACTTCTAGTGTTCTTTTGATACTGCAGAAATGCACTCAATTTTGTTTCTAATTAATCATGATGTATGGTTTGATACACATACCATTCTTTTGTGTGTGTGTGTGTGTGTGTTGGGGTGGGGGCTATAGCATGTATTTTCCATATATGTGCAGAATTTTCATCTTTTTTCAATTATGTGCAGGTAAAGATAATCAAGTGTCTTGTAGAAAACATTGTTGTTGACATCTCATTTAATCAAGATGGTGGCTTGTGTACACTTTGTTTCCTTGAACAGGTATATCCTCTTAAAGTCTTAATTATAACTAGCTAAGCATACCTAGGCAAGCAATACTACCTGCTGAAAACTTCGTGTACATGCTACCATTCTTCAATTACTTCATGTTTATATTTATTGCTTATGTCTTAGGATCAAAGCTTATGTGAGTTTTTTTTCTAACTATACTTGCTCCCTGATGATATTCTGCTTATTAGATGGACAAATTGATCAATCAAAACCATCTGTTCAAGCGAAGTATCATACTGATAAAGGCTTGGTGTTACTACGAAAGTCGTATTCTTGGAGCTCATCATGGTCTTATATCTACTTATGCCCTCGAGACCCTAGTTCTTTACATTTTTCTTGTGTTCAACAATTCTTTTGCTGGACCACTTGAGGTATGTTTCCTTTTCCTTTCTGCTATCATTTTTTGCAAAGCAGTGCACAATTTGATTTTTCTTTTTCTTTTTTGATTGCTAGGTGTTGTATCGATTCTTAGAGTTCTTTAGCAACTTTGATTGGGAGAAATTTTGTGTAAGCTTGCGAGGCCCAGTTCCTATAAGTTCTCTTCCAGACATGGCTGGTAATTTAATATTTCTCATAGTCACATTGCCAGATGAATAAATCATATGGATGCAGGTCTTTTGATTATTCATGTTATGTCATGCAGCGGAACCTCCACGAGCGGATCATGGTGGACACGTGCTCAACAAATTCTTCCTTGATACTTTCAGTACAATATATGCAGTTGCGCCGCCTAGTGCCCAAGAGAACCATGTTCAGCCATTTGTTTCAAAGCACTTCAATGTAGTTGACCCTTTACGAACAAACAATAACCTTGGAAGAAGTGTCAGCAAAGGTGTGTTATTTTCCAAACCTGTTCCAATGGTGTTACAAGCCTACTTAAAGATCCCATAGAGCATAAGTAAATATCGTTGTCTGTGCTACCACTTTCCCCTGGTTGTGTGGAATTGATTGGTATATTCATTTTGATGTGTTGTGGACCTTGTGGTCCATCACCCTCTTAGTGGTATTATTTTCTAACCTTTATAACTACTACTTTGTAATACAGTAATTCTTTGGTTAACAATTATCTATTTCATATGATACCAACATGCTATATCTTCTATCCTGGTAGAAATTTACAAGTCCATTTCTGGTATAAGCAGCTAAAACTAGTGGTATATCTAACTCCAAACATTGGCATGAAAATTTGCTAGTGTGTGCATATTAAATCCAACTCATGACATTAACAAGTATAATTTTTATTCTGATCATGTCATGACATTATCCGACTCAAATTTGTAACTAAGGATGGCAGGATGCTGAACATTGTGTATGATAATATGATTACTTTGCTAGATTATTGTTGATTTGGCAATTATAAAATGCATCAAATCCCAAGTTGTTACGAGTAAGCTTGAAAGTTAAATTGAGTATCCTCGCTTCAAGGCTACTGATAATCCAACCTCTTGATAGTTGACAAATGTCGTCATTTTGGTGATGTTAACCAGAAAGAATTCTTTTTTCTGAAGAACACCATACAAGGGTTTTTCAAGTTATATTAACTGTCTTTTATTATTCTTAGGAAACTTCTTTAGAATACGAAGTGCCTTTGCTTTTGGGGCGAAAAGGTTGGCAATGTTATTTGAATGTCCAAAAGATGATTTGGCTGTTGAAGTGAAACAATTCTTCGCAAATACATGGAGAAGACATGGCAGTGGCAATCGTCCTGATGCACCTGCCCAGAGTTCGATTCATCAACCTATGAAGGTTGTGCCTGTTGAAATGCCAAATAGTGACAGAAGTACAACAATACACAGGAAAAAGGCTGAAAATCCTACATCATGCGTTGATCATGATAGTCTCAATGAAGGCGGTCAAGACTATCGTGACCCTACCACTCAACTCCTAAACAAAGCCAGCTTACAGCCTCGGAATTCAGCAAGAACAGTTCATGCTGCTGTTTATCCTGCTCAGAGCCAGAAAATTTGTGGGATGCAGTCGAATACCAAGGTCTCCGTACCGCTGGAGAAAAACAACATTCCTGGTAGATCTTTGCAAGGTGGAAGGGATCAACGAATACCAAAGACTCAGTTCAGTATGAATGATAGAAATGGGCAAAGCAGGGTTCAATTTGCAAGAACCAATTCCAGTCCCGAATTGACAGACTCTTCAGTTGAAGGTTTTCCTCGTGGCAGGCGTACTAGAGTAGTTGAAGTAGAAAAATCTTCGAAGGTTGCTCATAGTAGAAGCAACTTGATTCTAGGGGTGCATGGCAACCACATCAGAAAGTCTTCTCAGGATGAGCAGGTGTCTTCCATGAATGTTTCACCTAATCCCAGTGTAGCAGTATCAGATCTGAGTAGTGTTTCGAGCAGCCATCACGAAGATATTGGTTTTGCAACGAATGAAGAGCTTGCTTCTGTCACAGAATCATCAGAAATGTTGCACAAGAGATGTCAGGAGGAACATGATCTGGCAGATCTAATGGCATCAACAAAGTTGCATGGCTTCAACAGACAGGTTCCTTTGCCACAAATGCCATCTCCTCATTCTGTAGCCCCTTCCCCTGTGATGGTCTCGGCAGGTAATTCTCAGGGAAATTTGGCAGGAATTTTTCCACCAAATTTTCCTATTATCGGAGCTCCATGGTTACCCAACATGCAGTTCGTCCATGGATTTGTTCCACCACCGATGACTGATTACGTTTCTAGTCCTACTTTTGCACCAAACTCAGAAGATGGCAATGAGAGTGAGAGGTCTGTTACAGCAGATACAAACTGTGATGATGGAAGTAATTGTAATGAGAATGGTGCTGGATTGTCGGGAAACTTTAATCAGGAGAGAATAGATCCTCAAATGTTTAATTTTGATGGGAAGGAACATTCTCCTTCTCTTCATGATGTACCTGGCGGCCCCTTGCAATGGCAGCTTAAATGTGGTATTGAGGATAGTGGTGCATTAAGAGAAAATTATGCTGACATGTTTCATAATCAATCAAGTGGAGGGGTCAGCACAAGTTCCAGTAGCCTAAGTGTTTGCACGGGATTTGTTTCTTCACAAGCTAGCTCTAGACGCAAGACTCTTCCAGATAATTCCTCTGATGAATCAACTGGAAAGTTCGTAACATCATCAAGGGATAAATGGGGTAAAAAACCTGCCGTTGTGGCACCTTCCTCTTCTTCACACAGCAAAACTAAGACCAGTTGGCAGTTTGAAAATACGACTCAGTGCATCCCATCTGAACTTGATGACATTAGAAACAGCAATTCAATGCCAATTGTCAATAGTGACTTTTCTGATGGAATAGCAGTGCCTAGCTCTTCAGCACAATCAAGAAATAGTCAAGTACCAGATGATCATGATCCATTACAAGTCAGCAGGCACAATCCCGTGTTTGCTCCCATTTATATTGGTTCCCCTCAGCAGGGACAAGTTGATAATTCTGGGTTGACATTTGTTCCAACAGGTCCACTAGTTCCATATGTTGTGTATCCCTTTATTCCTGGGAATACCGATGGTTCTGTTCCCCAGTTTGAGGGAAAGGAAGGAATGGATCAGTTTCCTGTCAACATGGCATTCCGAAATTTTGATTCACATGATGATGCTGATGAACCTGACGTAAATATTAATTCAACTGCATCAAGCAGTGTTATAGCTGATCATGATCGCAAGTCTGACATTTTGAGCAGTGATATTACTGGCCATTGGCACAATCTACAGTATTGGAGATTGTGCCAAAACACACGCCCCCCTGTTGCTATGCCAGCTAAGTACTTGCAGGGCCACTTTCCAGTGGATGGCCTTGGAAGAAGACCTGCACCTAATCTTACTTGGGCACAAATATGGGCACAAATAATGGGCCCTGGTCAATGGGTAGTTCCTGCGATGCCTGTACAACCTGCTTCTGAAATGGATTCTGGTGTTTTCCAGCGCTATGGAGAGGATGCACCAAGATATCATGGTGGCACAGGGACCTACTTGCCAAGTCCTGTAAGAGCCTAAAAAGTAGTTTTTAATATTGTATTCTTCTGTGTAGCAGCATACGAGAACACTACTGTTAATATTTTTATGATAACAAGTTAGCTTCATCCATTAAGATTATATACCTATAAGTTTAAAGTACCACCCTTGGAAATTTATTTCATAGCAAAGTACTACCACATGTAAATGTTTACTTTATGTCAATAGATTTGTTGATGTTTGCATATTAAGCTGTTTCATTCTTCCAAGCTTGTGAGATTGGCATTATTGTTTCTTGGCTAATATGTTATTTGGTATTGTAGTGGCAAAGACTATCATGCTGAAGAGTAGGTTTGTTAGGGTTTGTTTGTATTAGAGCCCCAACTCGCTGTATCAATTTTGTCATCAATTTTCTCTCTCTTGCTGACATGACGATCAAATATTAGCTTGCCAAATCTTGGCTACTCTCTTTTTCATAACCAAATTTTTTTTTGCCACACCCTACATTCGATCATGGCTCATGACTAAAATTTTGTTGGGTGGATTGGAGCATCAACCAAACACACCCTTGGCCTTGAATAGTGTGGTAGGATTAAAAGTTCCTCCTATTTAAATGTGAGAGTTCTTTGGCTCAACCTCCTTTATATAGAATGCAATACAAACAATGATGGTTTTTGCTCCACTCTATTGAGTAATCTTTCATTTCACAAAATGATTACGAAGATTTATACATTATTATCCACAAGTTCACTGCCTACCTTGGAGCTGATATCCTGATATAGCGAACTAGTAGTGGTAATGGACAGTATCATACAAATGATCACTGACTGTTAATTATGGAAAGTTAACTGGAGGTAATCACTTAATGTCTCTTTAATATTAAACTGGAGAAGACATGGTCCTTTAGCGTAAGCGTAACTCGTGGTAATTTGCTGGTGAGCATTCCTCAATGTGTTATGAAAGTCAATATCTGGAATATTAATGAACTTATGAATGGGCTAGATAAATCAAAATTGTAATTAGATGTCATGCAGTTCTCATCCATGATTGCTTTGCTACTTAATGCCTCAATGACAACATTAAATTCTTTGTTTTCTATGATAAGTCGTACTAATGCATTGAGAGGTGCAGGTGCTTTAGGAATTTGATAGTCAAAACTATTGACTAATGTATTGTTCTGTTCTGTATTCTTTCAGAAGGTTCCATTCAGAGATCGGCAGTCAAGCTCAAGAAACTACAGAGGAAGTTATAACAATGACAGATTTGATCATAGTGATAAGGAGGGAAGCTGGGTAAACTCAAAACAAAGAAGTGCGGGCCGTAGCTATGGGCGCATCCAATCTGAGAAATCTGGCATAAGGCGTGACAGACAGACATCTGATGAAAGTCAAAATGATAGGCAGTGTCAATCCTACAGAAATGATTCTTACAGGCATGAAGCAGGTGGTCCATCTCTTGTACAGAGCCATTCATTTGGATCTACAAACTCTACACGCAATCCAGGAAACATGGCATATGGAGTTTATTCACAACCATCCCCTGCTTCCAATGGAAACAGTGCTTTATCTGGATCTTCGATGCATCCAGTTGGCATGATGTACTCGTATGATCAAGGTGTGAACTATGGTATTTCTAGTGAGCCAATCGAATTTGGTTCACTTGGGGCTATCCCTATGGATGGTAATGACATGCAACGACCGACTCATGAAGTACAAGCGAATGGATTTTATGAGCAGAGGCATGCCCCATACAGAGGTGGTTCCTCTCGTTCATCCCCTGATCAACCATCATCACCTCACCTACGAAGGTAATTTTTCATGCAGTCTTTGTTCATCGTATTTTCCATTTTCAATTCTTAAAGTGCCAGTCAAATTATTAATTTTGGTAGTGGAAGAGTACAAGGGATGTTGTCTATTTTTGCAAAGTAACTTGTGCTGGCTACTTTGTAAAAACTAAGGGTATTACATTGCAGCAATTGGTATTAGGCCCACCTCAACTCAACCCAACAAAGCCTTTTGTCCTAAATAAATTGAGGTAGGCTAAGAATAAAACTTTCTCAAGATCAAAGAGATTAGAGCTTTGAAATAAAACCTACAATGTTAAAACCCTAAGCCGTATAATCTGCTATCTGAGCCGAGAGCCTAAAACACTGCCCCTAACTTTTTTACGGTTCCGGCACATGGATCGCTAACTTCCATGCGTTCCTATCCAAAGCTAATTCTTAAGATACATTCCAATCCCTCAAGTCTCTTTTAACTGTTTCCTCCCACGTCAATTTTGGCCGATCTCTGCCTCTTATGTTTTCAGTACGTCTTGAATTTCCACTACGTACCAGTGCTTCAGGAGGCCGTCGTTGGAGATGTTCAAACCATCTCAAGTGATGTTGGACAAGCTTCATTTCAATTGATGCTACCCCACCCTATCACATATATCATCATTGCGGATGCAATCCCGCCTTGTGTGACCACAGATCCACCACAGCATCCTCATCTCCGCTACACTCATTTTCTGTATATGTTGTCTTTTAGCGCCTAACATTCTGCTCCATACAACATCGCGGGTCTGATCGCTATCCTATAGAACTTACCCTTTAACTTTTGAGGGACTTTTTTGTCACACAGGACACTAGATGTTTGGTTCCATTTCACCCATCCCGCTCTTATCCTGTGCCTCACGTTTTCATCAATCTCACCGTCCCACTGTAGCATCGATCTCAAATAACGAAACATGTCCTTCTTAGGCACTACTTGTCCATTCAATCAAACATCTCCATCATCTGCCCTAGCACCACTGAAATCACACCTCATATACTCAGTTTGAGTCCTACTAAGTCTAAACCCCTTCAATTGTCGGGTCTTCCTCTGCAACTCGAGCTTTCTATCAACACCTATTCTACTCTCATCAACCAGCACCACATCATCAGCGAAAAGTATACACCAAAAGATATCTCCTTGTATGTCCCGTGTGACCTCGTCCATCACTAGGGCATAAATATATGGACTCAACGCTGACTCTTGGTGTAGTTCTATCTTAATAGGAAAGTCATTACTAACACTGCCACACGTTCTAATATTAGTCATAGTATTTTCGTACATTTCCTTAATTAGGGTAATATATTTTGTTGGGACTCTTCTTTTGAAGCGCCCACCACATGACCTTTCTTGGCACTTTGTCATAGGTTTTCTCCAGGTCAATAAATATCATGTGAAGGTCCTTTTGCTCCCTATACCTCCATCAGTAGTCGTAGCAAGAAAATTGCCTCCGAGGTCGACCTCCTAGGTATAAAACCAAATTGGTTTGTCGTCACGTTAGTCACTTTTCTTAAACGGCGCTCAATCACTCGTTCCTAGAGCTTCATTGTGTGGCTCATGAGCTTAATTTCTCTATAATTAGTACAACTTTGAATGCGTCCTTTATTTTTGAAAATTGCTACTAATGTGCTCCTCCGCCACTTGATTGGCATTTTGTTCAACCTAAAAATGCTATTGAACAAATTAGTTAGCCAAACAATCGCTACTTCTCCTAGGCATTTCCACACCTCAATAGAGATGTTATTGATGAATAAGTCCCTGTACTATGGTCTTTGTGGGGTGGACACATGGTTCTTGTACAGCAGTTTTAGACTAGCATCTTGAGCTTTAGGACAGCTTTAGACTAGCATCTTAGACTAGCTTTAGGACAGCTTTTGACTAGCATCTAGGACTAGCATCTTAGCATATGCTTGGTGGTTAGCGACCTATAAATTTGTATCCCCAACCCTCGAGTTGGCATGGCATTGTGTGAGAAATAAGCAAGAAAATTGCCCCATCCCCAAGTGTCATCCTCTCGATGAGAGTAAGGATCTTGCTATCACCAACAAAGAAGACTCCAAAGAGTAACAAGTGGTATCGAGCTATACTATCCTCAGAGCTCGAGCATCTCCGCTCATCTCCTCCGCCTCAGCAGCACTTCACCGGCAAAGAAGCAGCAGCCTCATTGCCCGCCCACTCCTCTCCGAGACGGCAAGCACTGCCGGGCAGCCTCTCTCCACGCAATGCCCCGAGCGCGCGCCATCCGCAGGCGCTCGGCCTTCGGCCGCCTCGAGCACGCGGCGTCGTGAGACGCCGAGCTCGCCGCGGCGCAGCGCGAGCGAAGCGAAGCGGCGAGACAGCCGCGCGCGGGGAAAAGGCGCTGGCGCGGGCACGGCGAGCGGCGGCAAGAGCGCGGAGGAGGCGGAAGCGGCGGCGGCGGCGCGTGCAGCGGCGGCAGCGAATGAGGTCAAGGTTTTGCGCGGCAAAGAATAAAGCTCCATCTCGCGATGACGACGCGGCGTGGATCTTGAGCGGCTGGAGAGGAGGCGGCGGCGGCGAAGCGCGATGGCGGCGCGCGCGCCCGCGGCGCGCGGCAGCCTCAGACAGCGCGACGCGTCGGTGACGCCTCGAGGAGGCGCGCGGTGGCGGCAGACGGGTCGACGGAGAGCGCGGCCTTCACAGCGACGCGCTTTCTCTGCCGGTTCGCATCGTGGTCACCACGAGTACCAGTGCCGTCGAGGACGCCGGCCCGCGGCGGGTGGCCTATCCTCACCAAGACCAACTATGTCGAGCGGGCGCGCGGTGATGAGGTAAAGCTCCAGCGCGGCATATGTGGGATGCGATCCGAGACGGCGACGCCGACTACGACCGGATCGACGGCGCTGGATGCTCTCATCGCCGCAGCCCCGCGAGATGCGCTCGCTACCAACAAGCGGATCGCTAAAGAGGCTTGGGACGCCATCGCCGCAAAGACGCGTCGGCAGCGCACCGCGCGCGCAAGTCTACATTGCGAGCACTACGACGGAGTGGAAGAACACGCCTTCAAGCGGTGAGGACGTTGATGACTTTGCTCTCCGCCTCAACATCGCGCGGTTGGTGCGCTTCGGTGGCGACACCTACGGCGAGGAGAGAGCGTGGAAAAGCTCTTCCGCCGCGTCCGAGAAGTACAAGCGCATGGCTCGCCGATCGAGTCTCTGCTGGACCTCTCCACGATGACGATCGAGGAGGCGTTGGGTCGCCGACAATGATGAGCCACGGCGTCTCTCGACCCGCCACCATTGGCGGAAGCTCCTCCTCACTCGGGAGCGGCTGGGTGCGGCCAAGGTGACAGGAAGAAGGGAGCCTTCTTCCACGACGAGCGCATAGCGTGGCAGCGCGGCAAGCCGCGCAAAGACGCCAGCAGGCGCGAGGACGTCCGAGGTGATGACCGTGGGCGCCAGAGCGCGCGCGGCTGCAAGCAAAGCCGACGACGAGACGATCTTGCCACAACTGCGGCAAGCTCGGTCATTGGGCCAAGGATTATCGGCACCACGACGCGGCGGGCCCACGTCGCGCAGCGTAGGAGGAGCGGCCGCTCTGTTCATTGCTCATGCGAGCATCAAACTACCTCCACGGCACCGCGCCGCGGCTCTCTCCACCTTGACGAGCCAAAAGCACACGCCTCCGGCGATATTCCGCAAACGACAAGACCGACGGTGGTGCCTCGACACCGCGCCACCCACCACATGACCGGGCGGCGGAGTTCTTCTCCGAGCTCGACTTAGGCGCTCGAGGCACCGCTGTTCGGCGACGCCCGCCGTGGAGATCAAGGGCGTCGGCTGCTGCCTCTTCGCCGCCAAGATCGGCGAGCACCGGCCGCCACCTGTGTCTACTACATCCCCGCGTTGAGGAACTCCATCATCGGCTTGGGATACCGGTGGATGAGAACGGATCGCGCGTGGAGATCGAGCACGGGTGCTACGCATGCGGATCATCGCCGCCGGCTCCTCGCCAAGGTCAGCAGAGCAACCGCCTCTACGCCCTTCACGCGCGCAGTGGCGCAACCTCTTTGTCTTGCGCCCGCCGCGACGACGACGCTGGAGGTGGCACGAGCGCTTTGGGCACCTCAACTTTGAGGCCCCGAGACGGCTCGGCGGCAAGAGCGAGCCGCGGGGCATGCCGCACGCCGACCACGTGGAGCGATTCTGCGACACTGCGCCTCACCAAGCTACGGCGCTCTCCTTCCTCGCCAAGCGAAGCCCGCGCAAGGAGAGCCGGAGCTCGTACACGGTGACCTCGTGGCCGTGACACCGGCTACACCGGAGGCGGCGCTATTTCCTCCTCGCCGACGACGTGTCCCGCTACATGTGGGCTGTCCTCGCCGACGCCAAGCGCGCCGCGGCGACGCCATCAAGCGCCTTCAAGCTGCTGCGGGCGAGCGCGCCGCAAGCCGGTCCTACGCACGGACAACGGCGGTGAGTTCACGGCGGCCGAGTTCGCGGCGCATCGCACCGCCGCAGCGCTCTCCTCCACCTTGACGAGCCAAAGCACACGCCTCCTCGGCGACGATTCCGGCAATGACAAGACCGACGGGTGGTGCTCGACACCGCGCCACCCATCACATGACCGGCCGACGGAGCTCTTCGCCGAGTTTGACTAGCGCCCGAGGCTCCGCTGTTTGGGACGCCCGCGTGGAAATCAAGGGCGTCGGCTCTGTCATCTTCACCACCGTGTCCGCGAGCACAGTCGCCACCGGCGTCTACTACATCCCCGACCTGCGGAACTCCATCATCGCCTTGGGACACCGGATGAGAACGGCTCGCGTGTCGAGATCGAGCACGGTGCCGCGGATTTGGGATCTTCGCCGCCGCCTTCTTGCCAAGGTAACCAGAGGCGCAAATCGACTCTACATTCTTCACGTGCAGGTGGCACAACCCCTCTGTCTCGCTGCGGACTAACTTTAGGACAGCTTTAAACTAGCATCTTAGACTAGCTTTAGGACAGGTTTTGACTAGCATCTAGGACTAGCATCTTAGCATATACTTGGCTGGTTAGCAGCCTATAAATTTGTATCCCCAACCCCTCAGGTTGGCATGGCATTGTGTGAGAAATAAGCAAGAAAATTGCCCCATCCCCAAGTGTCATCCTCTCGATGAGAGTAAGGATCATGCTATCACCAACAGCAAGACTCCAGCGAGTAACAGTTATTAGGCCCCAACGCCTTACCCACTTTCATCCTTTTTAAGGCCTCTCTTCCGACTCCTGAATTTTTCGAACAAACTATTTATCGGTGTTGTCAAAAACATCCAGTTCAATCATACTATCATCATTATCGTGATTAAACAATTGTCGAAGTAATCTCTCCACCTATTCTTGATCTCCTCGTTATTCACCAAAAGTCCATTAGTGTCGCCTTTGATGCATTTAACTTGGTTGAAATCTCTCATCTTTTTTCTCTCGAATTTTAGCCATCTTGTAAACATCCTTCTCTCCCTCCTTTGTACTTAGTTTCTGATAAATTTTTTCATATGCCTTGCCTTGTGCCTCACTCACCGCTTTCTTCGCATTCTTTTTTGCTGCTTTGTATTTCTATACATTGTCATCGCTCCTATCATGATACATATGCTTGTAGCATATCTTCTTCTCCTTAATAGCCTTTTGTGTTAGTCGCTGGATTCTTGCTCTTGGTGATAGCAAGATCCTTACTCTCATCGAGAGGATGACACTTGGAGATGGGGCAATTTTCTGGTTTATTTCTTACACAATGCCATGCCAACTTTGAGGGTTGGGGATACAAATTTATAGGTCATTAACCACCAAGCATATGCTAAGATGCTAGTCTAAGATGCTGTCCTAAAGCTAGTCTAAGATGCTGTCCTAGATGATGCTAGTCAAGATGCTGTCCTAGATGCTAGTCAAGATGTCAGCCCTAAAGCTAGTCTAAGATGTCATCCTAGAAGGGCAAAGAAAACACCATGTGCTTGCAGCCCCACAAGCACCAAACCAACACAGAGACTTATCCATCACTCTCCCTAAGTCTTGTGTGTCTCCTTGTGAGAATCTGAGCCATCCCGATCCCGGCGCGAAGTTCCTGAACTTGATCCGCCCAAGAGACTTGGTCGAAGTCGGCGAGCTGGTCTTGGGTGTTGATGTAGTTGGCTGACACTCCCTTCATCCAGCAACTTCGATGAAGTGATACCTCACCCGAATGTGCTTGCTGCGCTCATGGAAGACGTGGTTCTTCGCCAAGGCCAAGGCGGACTTGTTGCCCACCCCGAGCTCCATCGCCTCTGCGTCTCGCCAAAGAGATCGCCAGCGGCCGAGCCACCACGAGCTCGTGTAGAAGCGGTAGTGGCTGCAATGTACTCGCCGCAGCCTAGACAAAGCCACCACCGCCGCTTGACCGACTACCACCGACGGACATTTGCCGAGGAAGTACAGCGTCCCGCCGGTGCTCTTGCTCGTGTCGATGTCGCCGGTGTGGTCGCTGCCGCCATTGCCCGATGATGCGCGCCGCGCCGGCACCTGGGTAGTGCAAGCCGTGGTCGGAGGTGCCCGCGACGTAGCGGAGGATCCTTTTCACGGCTGCTGGTGCTCGCCGTCGGCCGCCGCATGAACCGGCCGACGAGCCGACGGCGAACGCCAAGTCCGGCCGCGTGTAGACAAGGTAGCGGCGGTCGCCCACAATGCGCGTCAGATCGTCGCGCCCACCTCTCCGCCGTACTCTCGACTCGATTCACCTCTCCTCCATAGGAGCGTGGTGGGTTGCGTCGGTGAGGCCGCCAACTCCACGATGCGCTTGGCGAGGCGATCGCGAAGAGAGATGCCGAGTCGTCTCGTGGACCTCGATCCCGAGGTAGAAGGAGAGGCCCGAGGTCGCCATCCGGAAGGTGGCCTTCATCTCCGCCTTGAATGCCTCGATCTCCTCTTCCTTGGTACCGGTGATCACAAGGTCGCCGACGAGATGCCTATCGCCAGGCATTGCCTCCTTGCCTCGCGGGTAGACCGCGCCTCGTGAGCGCTCCGCTGGAATCCCATTTGCTTAAGGGTGGAGTCCACCATGCTCGTTCAAGCTCGCGGTGCCCGCCGCAGTCGTAGAGGCCTTGCGCAGCGAGAACCTTTCTCTCCTGCCGGGATGATGAATCCGTGCCGTGTGACGTGACCTCCTCCTTCAAGTCGCCGTTGAGGAAAGCGCACTTGACGCCCATGTGATGGAGCACCACCTCCCGGGCCGCGAGGCAGGAGGAGACGCACGGACTCCATCCGCGCAACAGCGCCGAAGGCATCGCCGGTCGACTCTCCCGCCGGACGGCCATGTGCCACGAGACGCGCCTTGTGCTTGATCACCTCTCCACCTCGTCTTTCTTGAGCTTGAAGACCCACTTGAGAGATGGCGTGGTGGCGGTGGAAGATCGGCCACCCCACGTCTTGTTTCGCCGACGGCGTCCATCTCTCTCGCATCGCGCACGCCATGCCGCGTCTCTCTCCGCCGGCGAAGAACGAGGCTCGCCGTCGTCTGTGCAAGGTGCAGCTCCGCTCGGTCGCGCCGCGCTTCCAGGACCGGCCGCCGCGAGGAGGTCGCCCACGACGCACGATAGCGCGAGGCTCGCCGCCGTGGTAGCGCCGATCGCGATCTCGCCGTTGGGCGGAGCGGCTAACTCCACCGCGCGCCGCTGCGTGGCCGGCTGCCGCCGCCGAGCCCGGCGAGTAGGCGCGGTGTAGGAGAGCGAGGCGGCCGGCGGCCTTGGCGGTGGACTCGTCGAGCTCGTGGGCTTGCCGAGCCGCGGCGGCGCGCGGCGACTCGCCGGAGGCGCGGCGAACGAGGCGCGGGGTAGCGAGCTCGGTGAAGACGAGCCGCCGCCTCCTCCTCGGCGGGCGCGGCCGACGACGAAATCGCCGGTTGTCGAGTCGGCCGCCGCCCACCATCTTGCCCCACGCCCGCCTCGCCGCCGTCCGAAACGACGCCACGCGCGTGATGCGCACGCACCGTGTCGCAGGTCGAGGACGCGGAGGCCTTGGCGCCCGCGCATCGATGAAGACCGGGCGTGCTCGGCCGCCGAGCTTGCCGACGTGGTTGAGCTCCTTGACGGCGCCGCACCAAGACACGAGGTGGCTCACCGCGAGCTTGCGCCGTGCGAGCCTCGTATGGCGCCTTGCCGCCGAGGGCCTTGGTGGGAGCGGTTGAGCAAGTGGACGGCGATCATCACCGCCACCCCGAGAATGCCGACATCCTCTCGCTTGAGGAGGCGCGCGGCCACCACCGTCTCGTTGCGCGCCGACGACGCCGCTCGCGGGGTGTACGGCGCGAGAAGCGACGATGGATCCTCGTCGGCGCAGACGCCGCGAACTCGGCCGCGCGTGAACTCACCGCCGTTGTCCGTGCGTGGGACCCGGCTTGCGGCCGCACTCGCCCGCAATGGCTTGAAGCGCTTGATGGCGCCGCGCCGCCGCTTTGACGCCGAGCGGGACGGCCCACATGTAGCGGGACACGCCGTCGACGAGAGGAAGTAGCGCCGCCTCCGGCAGCCGGTGTCACGGCCACAGAGGTCACCGTGTACGAGCCCGGCTTTCCTTGGCGCGAAGCTCGCTGGCGAGGGCGAGCCGCCGTAGCTTGGCGAGGACGCAGTGTCGCAGAATCGCTCCACGTGGTCGACGCGCGGCATGCCCCGCACACCTCCTTGCCGCCGAGCCGCCTCGGGGCCTCAAAGTTGAGGTGCCCAAAGCGCCGTGCCACCTCCATCGCCGCGTCGCGCGCGGCCGCAAGACAAAGAGGTTGCGCCACCGCGCGTGAAGGACGTAGGCGGTTGCTCTGCTGACCTTGACGAGGAGCCGCGGCGATGATCCTGCATGCGTAGCACCGTGCTCGATCTCCACGCGCGATCCGTTCTCATCCACCGCCCCAAGGCGATGATGGAGTTCCTCAACGCGGGATGTAGTAGACACCGGTGAGCGGCCGGTGCTCGCCAATCTTGGTGACGAAGACGGCAGAGCCGACGCCTTGATCTCCACGGCGGGCGCGCCGAACTTGACGGTGCCTCGAACGCTGAGTCGAGCTCGAGAAGAACTCCCGCCGCCGGTCATGTGGTGGGTGGCGCGGTGTCGAGGCACCACCCGCTCGGTCTTGTCTTTGCCGAATCGCCGCGAGGAGGCGTGTGCTTTGGCTCGCCAAGGTGGAGGAGAGCCGCCGCGGCGGTGCGCCGGAGGTAGTTTGATGCTCGCATGAGCAATGAACAGAGCCGACCGCTCCACCTCGCGCCGCGCGACGTGGGCTCGCCGCGTCGTGGTATCCGATAATCCTTGGCCCAATGACCGGGCTTGCGCGCTTGTGGCAAGATCGCCTCGTCGCTTTTGCTTGCCGTGCGCGCCGCCGGGCGCCCACGGTCATCACCTCGGACGCCCTCGCGCCTGCACGGCGTTTTGCGCGGCTTGCCGCGCTTGCCACGCTTGCGTCGCTGTCGTGGAAGAAGGCTCCCTTCTTCCCGCCACCTGGCCGCACCCCACCGCTCCCGAGCGAGGAGGAGCTTCCGCCAATGGTGACGGGTCCCGAGAGACGCCAGGCTCATCGCCGCCGGCGACCTTAAGCGACCCAACGCCTCCTCGATCGTCATCGTGGAGAGGTCCAGCAGAGACTCGACGAGCGAGCCATCCGCTTGTACTTCTGGGACGCAGCGGAAGAGCTTCTCCACGCTCTCTCTCGCGCGTAGGTGTCGCTGCCGCCGCCGAATCGCATCATCTTCGCAATGAGTGTTGAGACGAGAGCAAAGTCATCAACGCCCTCACCGCTTGAAGGCCGTTCTCCCACTCCTTGCGTAGTGCTCGCAATGTAGACTTGCGGGTGCGCCGCCGCCGATGCGTCTTTGCAGGCGATGGCGCCCAAGCCTCTTTGGCGATCCGCTTGTTGGTAGCGAATCGCATCTCGGCGGATCGCAGCGATGAGAGCATCCAGCGCTCGCCGATCCCGGTCGTGTCGACGCCGCCGCACGGATCGCATCCCACATATGCCGCACTGGAGCTTTACCTCATCACCGCAGCCCACTCGACGAAGTTGGTCTTGGCGAGGTAGACCACCCGCCGCCGGGCCGACGCCCTCGACGATACCGTACTCGTGGTGACCACGGCATCAACCGAGCGAGGAGAGCCGCGTCGCTGTGAAGGCCGCGCTCCGCCGACCGACGCCGCCGCCGCGCGCGTTTCTCCTCAGAGCGCCGCCGCCGTCCGCGCTGTCTCGGCCGCCGCTGCGCTGCGTCGTGGGCGTGCGCGGCTGCCCATCGCGCCGCCGCCGTGATCGCTTCCTCTCCAGCAGCTCAAGGTCCGCGTCGGCCGCTGCCATCGCAGAAGGAGCCGCTGCTGCCGCCGCGCGAACCTCGACCTCCGCTGCCGCCGCGCGCCGCATCCGCCGCCGCCGCTTCCAACTCGCTGCGCTGCTGCCCGGCTCCACCGCCGCCGCCTTGACGCCCTTTCGCGCCGCGCGCCGCCCGCCGCCGCCGGTCGCGTTCCTCCGCACAGCCGAGTTCGGCTTCTCCGCCGCCGCCGTGTTCGAGGCGACCGAAGGCCGAGATCGCCTCGCGGACATGGTGCGCCACCGGGGAACTGCTGCGTGGAGAGAGCTGCCTCGATGAGCCGCCGCCGCTCAACAGCGAGGAGGAGGAGCAGAGGCAGCCGGAGCTGCTGCTGCTAGTTGGTGCTGCTGCGAGGCTGGAAGCGAGGCTGGAGGAGGGATTGAGCAGGAGATGCTCAGGCTACAAGATAGTACGGCTCTGATACCACTTATTAGTCGCTGGATTCTTGCTCTTGGTGATAGCAAGATCCTTACTCTCATCGAGAGGATGACACTTAGAGATGTGGCAATTTTCTGGGTTTATTTCTTACACAATGCCATGCCAACCTGAGAGGTTGGGGATACAAATTTATAGGCTGTTAACCAGCCAAGCATATGCTAAGATGCTAGTCTAAGATGCTGTCCTAGATGCTAGTCAAGATGCTGTCCTAAAGCTAGTCTAAGATGCTGTCCTAGATGCTAGTCAAGATGCTGTCCTAGATGCTAGTCAAGATGTTGTCCTAAAGCTAGTCTAAGATGCTGTCCTAGAAGGGCAGCAAAAACACCATGTGCTGCAGCCCCACAAGCACCAGCCAACACAGAGACTTATCCATCATTTTGCGCTTCCTCGTTCCACATCATGGTATTAGGCTATTTATTTCAATTTGAAACCTACATTTTAAGTTGATAATTGCTTCATAAATACTTGGGGTAGTACACTGAGGCAATTGCTATTTGATAATTGATAGGTTACTGCTTGATGTAGATAGAATGTGAATGGCCACTGGATTGACCACTCCATTCCAGCTATATCTTTTACCCTAACTAAGAAGAACACTTGCCCAATTATTGTAAAGGAATTGCTGTTGTCAACAGGAGATGTCAATTGCCAAATGTGAACTAAAAATGCTAAATTGGAAAGCTGGGTGCATACTGAGAAAGATAGTTTTACTTCAACTAGTTATCAATTTTCAGCTTTTATTCATATTATTTAGAGTACTGTTAATGCAGCACTGTATCATGACCGTACTGTGGACCCACTGATGCAGTATACTTGAAAATTAGATACAAAAATGATTAGTTTCCTTTTGAGTTTGGTTTGTTTCCTTCTAGATATATTCCATGTATTAGAGAGAGGTTTCCTTAAGTTCAGAAATTATTTTTAGGTGTCAAGTAAAGTCATCTCTATAAAAGGGATATCATTGTATTTTATTTAATCAAGCAAGTATGAATTAAGTCTTTTCTCTCCAAAGTTTTCTCATCCCAGTCTAAAGCCTATCTCCCCCTTCCAATAACCCAATGCCCTTCAAGCCCACACCGTCTGACCCTCTTTGCATGGCAGTTATCCTGTTGTGAATTAACATTCATAACACATTTGTAAGACACAGGGGTCCAATTCCAACGAGGGATTGAGGATGCAGTGTCCTATTTGGCAAATCCTTAGAAAAATGATTAGTGGATTTATCTAATATAGATTAATCTTATGTAGAAACTAACATTCAACTAACTTCTCTTCTTGAGTTTGATTTTATGTTCTTTTGCTATATTTTGTAAATCAACACTATATTGGCTATCCTTAAGTGAACAAATCATTGAAAGGCTAGAACTGAAATCGGTACAGATGGAGTATTTTCATTTCCTATGTGCTCTCTGACACATGATTGCTCTTTTAGTATGCTGGAATAACATTTACTCACGTTGTTTCTCTGCTTTGTGAGCCTTGACATTGTATAGTTCTGCTGTTCTTCTAGATAGTAACCAGGGTTCAGAAAACGAACTGATCCCAGTGGGTATCCGGTTAAACTGGCCTGAGAATATTAAATATCAGACAGTTTTAACACCAAGTTGTTGCTGAATTAGTCGAGTTGTTCTAATTATGGCCAATTCTGATCGATTGCAAAATATTCAGCCAGTTCCAGCCGAGTCTCCACAGGAAAATGCGGGAACCAACTGGTTCCCGTTTTTTGAACCCTGGTCATAGCTTTGTCCTGACATTAATTTGGATGCATGTCCTGTGCTGTAAATGTGTCAACCAGTTATTGTTCCTAGCTACCGTGTAACGCATTCATGTTTTTGCCTGTCAGTGTTCTGCATTAGTTTTTTTACCATGCTCGACTGTTTTGCTGGTTGCAGGAGTTGATGCCCATGATATTTTGGACTGGTTCCTTCATCAGATACTGGCACAGCATTGTTGAACTACATTGAGCTTCAACGATGGTGACTGTGTTCCAGAAATGCTGATGTACATGTGCCCTAAGCTGGTCAGGCAACTAATCTTTGGATGCTTTAAGATGCTTCGCCATTGTTTTCCTTTGTCCAAATACTCAAAACAAAGTTGTTTCACCAGCCACCATATCCATGTGCTTCCCTGCAGCCAAGCTAGCACTAAGATCAGAGTATTCAACTTCATCATGACCTGAAGGTTGGGAGCATGAATCAATGGATGTATGTGGCTCATACAATCCGTATGCCGGCATAAAAATGAAGATGTTAGGCTACATGTAGGGGTTATTCCACCAAAATATGAGAAGAAAATGTCTGGGAGATCTTGGGTTTTACCCCAACCAATACTTTGGTGTAAACTGAGCTAATTATGGATTCTTGTCGATATATAGCAAAAGAATTATGTAACGACTACTTTACATACAAAAGTGGTGTTTAGATATGATAGCACCCTTGATGGCAAATCTTTGACAGTAAGGGCTAGAACTTTTCTGGAATACTCTGTCGACTTGGCCCAGATGAGTAAAGGTGATCAATGACTTGGTCTATGGCCCTGTTTGGATACGCTTAAAATCCGATTCTGGGTAGAATTAAGCGAGAATTCCACCCAAACGCTTTGATTATTTTTCGATTCTTTCAACCGCCGCAGTGGGAAAAAATCAGCATTTGCACTGAGAATCCAAAATCCTGTACCGCAAGCCCCATCAGGATTATTCAGATTATTCAGATCGCAGATTCTTCAGATCGCGACTTATCAGAAAATATTGATCAAATTAAAATCGATTCTCAGATAAGCGTATCCAAACAGGGCCTATGTTCCTCCAAGATTGTCTTCCCATCCCATGTACTGTTCTGTTCCATAATTGCAGAACAGCCTTCCTTCTGTGCTCTCTCACGCCCTGAGCTTTCTGGTGATATGGATTCTCTGATGATCTGTGCGATTGCACTCACCTGATTAGGCTAGTTGAGATGTAACATCTCCAAACGCTGTGAAAGTGAAGCTAGTTGCGCCTAGATGTTGTAATCTGTTAGGATTTCTTGTTTTATTGTATGTCTTGGTTTCCTTATTTATATATGATATATTCCTTTGTAATATCCTCTTTTACTCACTATATATATTACCCTTTGGGCCTTATGAATATACAGGCACTAACTCTAGTTTTTTTCCGCATCCGCTGCCGTCGCCACCCTCTGGTTGTCGCTGCTTTGCCTCATTGCCGTTGCCATAGATACTTGTTGTTCCGGAGTGTTTTGAGCGGAGCGAAGGTAATTCTTGAGTACTTGTTATTTTTGAGTACTCATTGAGCTAGTAGTCCTATTGAGTGATTTAAGGCTGTTTCTAGATAGCGATGACACTTGTGGTCGTGGATGATCTGGTTGGTGTTGATTGTTGGTTGACATTGTGGTTATAAGTGTGTGTGCTGATGACGATCAAGTTGGGAAGAACTTGTGATAGGAAAATATTTCTTTGGTCTTTGTATGTGTAGATAGGCGTGGAGACAATCATGGTCAGTGACAAGGAGGATTGTAACTAGGATGGGGAGATCTGAGGTCTAGACGGTTGAGGGTGTCACGCAAGATGGTCAGGCTAACGCTGGAGCACGTGGAGATTAAAGGTGGTGATGTGTGGAGAAGCTACAGGAGGTGCGGTCCTAAAGACTTCGACACAAAAGTTGATGAGGCATGATGAAGATACGGAAGATGAAGTCCAAGTCCTGGAGACTTCGTCATGTGTTGAGTTAGGAGTTGTAGAGGGAGTCCATAACTTGGAAGAAGTAGAGATTTGTTAAAATCTGTATTTGGAAAGATTCTAGGTCTCTTGATTTGAGGAAGCAATATGATTTTGTGTTTGTATTTGAGTCGAACACAGTTTAGAGTTTTAGCATATAAAAGCACGTAAAGTTTAAGGGTGCCGTGAGGGTGTTTTGTAGCCGCAAAACATGATACAAAAGTAATAGATCAGATTGATTCCAAAAAAAGTTAGGTAGCATCGGCGACATGTTTTCTGAGCATGTTTTCTTGTGTCTTCAGAGGCATGCTAACACATCTCGATCTCACGTAATACGAGCACGATGTTGTCTCTAGTTTGTTCTCGTTCGAGTGGCTGAAGCTTTTGAGCGAAGGGAGATTTTGACCATGTGAAAAGGCCGTCGTAGCAAGCAGTCAAACGATCGAAGCGGCATCGAGTGCACGCATAAAGGAAGTCAAGCGTGTAGACAAACGCCTTGCGGTTGAAATCTACATGGGTAATTTAGATTGCCTTTTCTTCTAGTTTCATATTTGTTTTCAAGTATAAAAAAAACGGAGACAATCATTCAACCCCCTGATTGCGCCATACGATCCTACAAAAGTAAAGGGGGTTTGTGGACTATTATCATAAGAAAACTCACATATGAATACAGTGGACACTTATATTAAGTTGGCGTAGCTAAAAAGTGATTAATTTTCTCGTCCATATTTGTTCTCTCTTGCAATGATCTTTGCTTTGAATGTCGTAGTTATGCAACTAATTTAATTTCCATGCATGTTATGTAAATAAATTCTTATGTATCAGGAACTTGTAGCTTGATTGAATGGAAAATGAGAAGTACCCATTATATATTCCTACGAGAATCTTTGCTGTGTTCAATGCCGCCTATTAATTCAACCCTCAAGTTATTTGCAATTTTGCAAGCCAAACCTAGCCAACAATATCTGTCCTGAATGAAAATTTAGGCTCTTTTTTGGTTTATGGTTTTTGGCTTATCTATAGTAACTAGTTTTTAAACGGTGCATCTTTTCAAAATGCAGGATCTACAAGTTGATTGTAGTACATACTATATCAACTTCACTATATCAGCCAAAATCGCATGCGAGTGTCTCCATTCGTTCTATCTCTCGTGAACAGCTATAATTAAAAAATGTTATCTAAAAATTATAAGCCACAGTCCAAAAAAAACCCCGCCCTTAAGTAATAGAGCCTTCTGTAGTTCAAATTTTGTGATATTTGTTTTTTTTAATGTAGATCGCAAAGGGTCTTGAGCCCTTGAGGAATGGGACTCCTGAATTTAACAAACAAGAGCAATTTTTTTTTTCTAAAGCGGTACATATAAATTTTTATGTTCTTTTTTTTTTCTATTCTCAGTGTGTAAAACATGGTTGATTGGAAAAACTAATAGCTACTTCAATTGCTTGGAAGAATGCTATTTTGGTAGCTGCAAGTACAATTTAGAAACATGCACATCACATTAGTGTTCTTTTGAAAATCCATGTGCTTACTATTCTCGCTTATGCCACGTCCATGCAACCATTCTTATCGGATTGCATTGATTCTATTCTTTCACAAACTTTAGGTACAAGACTGCGTAGATGGATAAATCCTCAGCTCAGCCGGCCATGGCAAAGCAAGGTGAACTACCAAAAGTGAGTTCTCTTGAGTATGAGTACATCACATGCTTGCCAATCCTGCACGATGAAACTGAGTGAAGTACTGGACACCAGGATTAGGTTCATACTATCCATATTCTAGGTTTATATCGCTAAAAAGCCTTGCTCACGTCAAGTTTGATCTACACTATAGAAGAAACCTGTGATAAGAGGCTGATAAAAGTTAGATCCTTAATTTGCTCCTCCGAGCTTTGCCTTGTAATGATATGCCCTTTGAACCTCGCAGTTGCTACTTGATTCAGTGGAAAACGAAAAATACACGAAGTAGAAGAATATGTCCTCACAAAAGAAAAGTGAACGTGTATGTGCGATATATATTATATACTGCAAAAAAAAAAAAACACTCGAGCTTATGTACGTAGATATGACATATCTAAGTTTAGAGGTACCCGGTTTTGTCGAACAACAACACGTGTAAGTGCCATAGGGCTATAGGAGGATGGATGGTGGTCAGAGTCAGAGCTTCTCATGAAGGAGATGAGAAACCCGTTATTTGTTTTGATGGCAGGGCCAAAAAAACTAGGAGCATTGGATTTAGAGTTACATGAAAAATCAAAGGAATAGGCGTTTGAAGGAGGTCATAGGAAAATCACAGGCGGCATCCATAAATGGCGTCCTCTATGATGGACACAACATCTCTTTGTCCACACTAGTGTGCAGAGATTTTCTCAAAGGGGTTGGAGCTTTTTTTGACAAGGGAGGTGCTTCCATGCATCACTATTTCAATCTCTACGTATTCCTATGAAATCCGAGGGATAGGGATTTCGAATTTGCTTTTTCTTTGGTGCGTTCCTAATGCCAATAGTGCAAATTCCTATAGGATGTATTATAGGATTACCCTCCAATTTAGTTGCAATCCAAGCTGACCTTTGCTTTGTTGAGAAAATTGCGAACAACTCGTGATAGGGGATAGAAAATTAGGCCTAAATTTTATTTTGTAGGATGTACCCCCATGTCACAGGTCTTCTTTGTTACTCCCTCTGTTTAGACAGATATGGTCCCGATGTATTCGTCATTGAACACTGATTTTTCTTGTTCATTGTAAAGTTGCAGTACAGGAGAGTTACAATTGAGAGGCTATCTTTTAAGTTTTTAAAAGCTATTTTTTAGCTTTTTTATAATAATTAGCTTTCAAATGGAATATCTTTTCAAGACGTATCTATAAATTGATTATAGTACATACTGTATCTATTTCATTTATCTCAGCCAAAACCGCACAGTAGTTTTTATTACTCTGTACTTTCTTTCATAAACAGCTCGAAAGTTATAAATCATAAACCAAAGCAAAAAAAAACAGACCTAATTATTTGTATTCTTGCTTTTGCAGGCAACATATGGAGCATGTCTCATGAAAAATGAGCAAAGGCCATAAGAGACAGGAATGTAAAAAAGAAATCATCCCTGGAAAGCCTCGCGGCCCCGTGTTTCATCGCTCTTCCGGAACCGGTACAGAAATTGGTGGCTCAAACTCGAAGGACGGAGCCTTTTGTTTGGTTCGGCGAAGAATGTTTTAGCCCCTCCCTCCACACGCGCCATGATTATTATTGTGGGGTGATCTAATTCTAAATGATTGCGGTCTTGTGATAGGCCCAATAATATAAGAGAATATATCAATATATCTCAAATTTTATAATTATTTCGTATTTTACCCTATTCATGTATATATAAACCCCTAAGAGGGTGCAAGAGGGCTAAAGCCACTCATTTCTATCAGCCCTTTCTCTCTTTGTCGGTCGTCTCTCTAACTATCAGTCTATATCTCCCAAGGGGAAAGAGGTACCCTGTACCTATCGTTGTGCTCATGATACAACAGTTGGCGCCATCTGTGAGAAGTGCGCAAGAAGCTGCACGAGGAAGAGCCAACCGGGGCGCGACCACGGGTGGGTTACTGACGCCCATGACTGTGTCATGATAGACGTAGTCGCGAGGCATTTGACGACCTCGCAGTCGTCGCCATGAGAGAGATCTGCCTCTGATGTGTGCTACAATCGCACAGCGGCCTCGCACCTTGGTGTACTCTGCGGAGTATAAAGCGCCGAGAACTCAGTCGTCCCGAGCAACTTTACGGAGCATAAAAAATATTGCACAGTGGCCTCGTGCCCTGGCGTACTCTACGGAGGATAAAAAATCGTACAGCGGCCTTGCGCACCGGTGTACTCTATGGAGTATAAAGCGCTAGGAACTCAGCCGTCCCAAGCAACTCTACAGAGTATAAAACAAATCGCACGGTGGCCTCGTGCCTTGGTGTATTCTACGAAGTATAAAAAATTGCACGGCAGCCTCGTGCCCTGATGTACTCTACGAAGTATAAAGCGCCGGGAACTCAGCTTTTCTGGGCAACTCTATGGAGTATAAAACAAATCGCACGGTGGCCTTGTGCCCTGGCATATTCTACAGAGTATAAAAAACGCATGGTGGCTTCGGCCTTAGTGTACTCTGGCTCCCCACCAGGGAGTCCCCACCACTAGCGATAACCCCGGTGAGCCTCGCACGCTTCACGCATCTCACTAGGGAGTTCACCGTGCAAACAGCATTGAGCAACAGTTCCGCCCCTGAGCGAGAGCTGCGTCCGACCACTCGTAATCGTGACTTCATCGACACCCTCATTTGACTACTTCGTAGTCGTGACCTCATCGACGCCTGTCCGGCCACCTTGTGGTTGTGACTTTATC
Source organism: Dendrocalamus sinicus (assembly GCA_036346575.1). NCBI lineage: Eukaryota > Viridiplantae > Streptophyta > Magnoliopsida > Poales > Poaceae > Dendrocalamus > Dendrocalamus sinicus. The sequence goes on from CM070670.1 coordinate 9,142,641, forward strand.
GACGCTCGTTTGACCGCCTTGCGATCGTGACCTCGTCAACACTCATCTGACCGCCTGACGATCATGACTTCATCGACGCTCATCCGATCGTCTCAGGGTCGAGACTTCGCCGACGCTTGTCCAACCACATCACAGTCATGACTTCGTCGATGCTCGTCCGACCCCCAAAGCCGAATTCGTTGACATCCATGACCATGTGGTTGTCAGGCGTTCTACGATCACTTTGTTATCGGGACTTCATCGACGCTTGTCTGACACATCGTGGTTAGGGCTTCGTCCAACACTTCATGGTTGGGACTTCGTTGATGCTCGTTTGACCACTTATGGTATAGACATGATCGACACCTCATGGCCGTGACTTCGTCCGACCGCCTCGACGTTGAGACTTCATCATCAACACTCATTCGACCACTTGTGCTTGGGATTTTGTCGATGCTCATCTGACACTTCATGGTCGAGACTTCATCAACGCCCATGGCACTTTACGACCACTGTGTGCTCGTGTCTTCATCGACACCTGTCCGACCACCTCGTGGTCGAAACTTCATTGATGCTCGCTCGAACACCTCGTGGTTGAGACTTCGTCGTCATCTGACCACAGATGGTCGGGACTTCATCGACGCTCGTCCAACCACCCCGGGGGCATGACTTCATCAACGCCCATGACCACATGGTCTTGAGGTATTCTCCGACCACTTCATAGTCGGGACTTCATGTCTGCTAATACGAAGGGTGGTGGATGGAGCGCACACGCAAGTCTTTGTCCCAACGCCGACTTTGTCGACGCCCACGACCATGTGATCATCAGGCATTCTATGGCCACTTTGTTGGCATTTCGTTGGTTCTCATCTGACATGTCATGATCAGGATTTTATCGATGCTCATTCAACCACTCGTGGTTAGGACTTCGTCTGACACCTCGTGGTTGGGACTTCGTCGATGCTCGTTTGACCAGTCGTGGTCGGGACTTCGTCAACATCTCGTGGCCATGACTTCGTTCGACCGCCTCGGCGCCAAGACTTCGTCGTCGACGCTCATCCAACCACTCATGCTTAGGACTTCATCGACGCTCGTCCGACACCTCGTGTTCTGGATTTCGTTAACGCCCATAGCACTTTGTGACCACCTTGTGGTCATGTCTTCATTGACACCCATCCGACCACCTCGTGGTCTTGACTTCATCGATGCTAGCTCATCCACCTTGTGGCCATGACTTCGTCTGATCGTCTCATGGTCAAGACTTCATTGTCGATGCTCATCTGACCACCTCGGGGTCATGACTTCATCGATCCCCATGGCCACGTCATGATCAACGTAGTCATGAGGCATTCTACGACCACCTCAGGGTCGGGACTTCGTTGACGCCAGTCTAAAGGATAGGGGACGGAGCGCATGCTTCATGTCTTTGTCCCGCCGCCGACTTCATTGATGCTCGTTTGACCACCTCATGGTCGAGACTTCGTCGACGCTAGTCTAAAGGGTGGAGGATGAAGCATGCGTGCAAGTCTTCATCCTGTCGTTGATTTTGTCGATGCCCATGACCATATCTTGATAGACGTCATCGTGAGGCACTCTATGACCACGTTGTGGTCCCTACTTGATCAACGCTCGACCACGTCATGGTCATAACTTTGTCCAACCGCCTCGTGGTCGAGTATTCATCGACGCCCCTCCGACCACTTTATGGTCAGGACTTCGTCGATGCCACTCCAAAGCGTGGGGATGAAGCGCACGTGCTTCAAAACTTCGTCTCACCACCAACTTCATCGACACTAGTCCGAAGGGTGGGGGACGTAGCATGCGTGCAAATCTTCGTCCCAATGCCGACTTCATCAATGCCCATGACCACGTGGTCGTTAGGCATTCTAGGACCACTTTGTTGTTGGGCCTTCGTCGATGATCGTCCAACCGCCTTGGGGTCGGGACTTCGTTGATGCCCACAACCATGTCTTGATAGACATAGTCGTGAGGCAATCTATGACCACCTTGTGGTCACTACTTCATCGATGCCTGTTTGACCCTGTCGTGGTCGTGACCTTGTTAATGCCTGTCTAACCACCTCGTGTTCATGAGGCATTCTCTGCTACTTCGTGGTCAAGACTTCGTCAACGCTAGTCCGAAGCGTGGGGATGGAGCGCACATGCGCGCAAGTCTTTGTCCCAACGCTGACTTTGTCGACACCCACAACCACATGGTTGTCAGGCATTCTATGACCACTTATCATCGAGGATTCATCGACGCATTGATGCTTGTTTGACCACCTCGTGGTCGTGACTTCATCAACGCTCATCCAATTACCTCCTTGTCATTAGTTTGTCGACGCCCCTTTGACCCCCTCGGGATTGGGACCTCATCGCCCGCCTCTACGCGTCGCCCGCGTCGTAGGCTCGACCTCGACGGGGTGGCTATGGCTACGTTGTGGACTTTACTACCCTCCTCGTAGGCATCGCCTCAGAAGGGTGGCCCGACCCATGACTCCTCCTCTACGTGCCACTCGCGTTGAAGGCTCGAACTCGATGGGGTGGTTATAGCTGCATTGGGGACTTCGCTGCCCTCCTCATAAGTATCACCTCGGAGGGACGGCCCAACCTGCGACTCCGCCTCTACGTGTCGCCCATGTCAGAGGCTCGACCTCGATGGGGAGGCTATGATTGTGTCGGGGACTTCGTTGTTCTCCTCGTAGGCATCACCTTGGAGGGATGGCTCGACCCACGACTCTGCCTCTACATGTCGTCCACGTTAGAGACTCGACCTTGATAGGGCGACTACGGTTGCGTCAAGGGACTTTGTCGCCCTCTTTGTGAGCATCACCTCGGAGGGGCGGCCTGACCACGCACCACCCAAGTCCGGGGTACGACCTCCACGAGGCGGCTCAAGCTCTATCGAGGAATCCTATGACCACGTCATAATCAGTGAAAGAAGAACCCTGCTCCGGGAGGTTTGAGCGTCCACACTCCTGGGGGTTGAGCTACCAATTACATCAGCTCACCCATTAGGGCCTTCGTGCTTGCTGTCGGGGGACGTTGACTGGGCCAAATGGTCACGTCAGCTTGCCCCTCAGGACTTTCGCAGTTGCTGATGAGAGAGTACTGTTGTGGGGGTGGCCTAGCCCTAAATGACTGGGCCTTGTAATAGGCCTAATAGTACAACGGAATGTAGCAATATACCCTCACATTTTGTAATTATTAAGAGGTAGAATAAAAATTTCCCATTATATTCTATTCATATATATATATATATATATATAAATTCCCAAGTGAGATGTGAGAGGGCCAATGCCACTCATTTCTACCAACCCTTTCTCTATTTGTCGGTCGTCTCTTTAGCTTTCAGTCCATATCCCCAAGAGAGAAAGGGGTACCCTGTACCCTCCGTTATGCTCACGTTACAACAATTATAATTACAAAGAAAACAGTTTCAATTAATATATGACTCAGTGTGGTGAAGTAAAACTCAGAAATCGTAAAATAATTACAGAAGAGCTGTAATACATGGAGTACTCGTCCATCAGTTGGACCATTAGGGTGTGTTTGGTTCAGAGTCATGGTGGGACGGGATGGATCCAACCCATTTTTTAGGGACGGGACGGGACGGTCCCTGTTTTCTGTTTGGTTTAGGGATAAAAGGTTTAGGATGACAATCGACATGCGGGTCTACACACACCACTCGTCCCACTTCATCCTCACTATCCTCATTTTTGGGATAGGAGCATCCCCAATTTGAGAGCATATCCACGTAATATTCCCAGAGGATATCCCCATCCCACCTAACTCTGAACCAAACAGGTCTGGAACGAGGACCGCCCCCATCCCATCCCCCATGGTCCCATGAACCAAACACATACTTAGTCTCCGCCGACAGCCCATCCTCCCTGCTCACCCGGTAACCATCATTGGCTGACCCGAGTGGACACGATATCTCTTAACTGACCCACCTTATTCGCCACATGCTTATTGTTTAAATTCACTTGCAGTTGCAGTTATGGGCTTATGGCCGACAAATCTTTAACTGATTCTCACATCTGTTGCATCCCCTTTCTTTCAAGAAAAAAAAATCTTATTAAAAATCTAACAATAAAATCTGCACTAAACAAGAACCACATATAATGCCCTCCTTTCATTAGTGCTGATATTGTATGGTTTTAAGTGTAGATATTTTCTTTCGCTACTTCCAAATGCAACCACAAATATTGCTTTCCCTCCTGTCCCCATCCACATCTCCTTCCTGCTATAAAGATGGCCTATATCCTCTTCCTCCCTGTGCAACTACTCACTTCAACTCTGAACCTAGAAAGATCTTGGAAGGAAGCTAATAAGCTCCAATGGCGGAGGGCAACAAGACGTCCGGGGACTTCATGTCCAGCGGCAAGGTGGTGGCGGAGGCCGCCATGTCGGCGTTCCAGCAGAAGAGCGTGGAGAACGTCGACAAGAAGGAGGTCGCCGGCGCCGCCGCGGAGATCCTCCACTCCGCGTCCACGTACGGCAAGTTCGAGGACAAGCCGGTCGGGCAGTACATGGAGAAGGCCGAGGGGTACCTGAAGGAGTTCAGCGCCGGCGGACCGGCAGCCGAGAAGGGGAAGGCCCACGCCCCCGCCAGCGACACGCCAAAGCCGGCACCGGACGAGGAGCCCAAGGAGCCCGAGCCCGCGCCTGCGCCGGCCGCGGAGGAAGGCAAGTCGTCAGAGGGATTCGGTCTCGGCGACGTCATGAAGGGGGCCGAGTCCCTGATGGAGCAGCGGGGCGGCGGGGAGGAGAGCGGCGGCGGCGGCGCCGGTGGGCTGTTTAAGATGGCACAGGGGTTCATGAAGTAGGGCTCCCCTAGCTGCTTGTATTTCGCGCCAAGTTGTGTGAACTGCTTTCTTTGTCTGGCTGCGCTTGTTTGTTGACTGCTGATATTTACTTCTGTACATGTTCCTGAAGTGAGTCTGTATGATGATTGATGAATAATGCGATCGTGCTAGCTGCTTGTCGTGGATTTCTGCTGTAATGAAAAACTACACTAAGAAGATCGACGTTGTGCAAAGCATGCTGTTTCCCGTTAACAATTCCTACATATCTATCAACCATTAGTCAGTTGCAGATCCAGAATAAAAATTTAGCGGAGGTTACCGCTTTGCTCACCGGTTTGCTGAATGCTGAATTGTCGACCTATGATAGTCTACTGTACCGCCGGAGAAAGAGAGAAAAACACTATTGCGGCTATAGCATGCTATCTTCGAAGCTATAATGCACACTTTCCGGTGCAGGAGGAGAAGACGGCGGCCTCTGTAAGCTTGAGGAGGCCGACAAAAGGGGGGTGAATAGGCAGTCTAAAACTCTTTTCTAATTATCAACAATTCAAGACCTTTTCTATTTGTCTAAACTAAGTAAACAATGCAGAAGTTTAAGCCAATTTGGTTTAGCACAAATAACGCCTATATCAATTAAGTTCACCTAAGTGCACCGACAATTTTAGGTTATGTCAAGGTTTGCAATTTTAGATGACAAGTTATGAAAGTAAATTGCTTGAAGGTAAATTGAGTATAAGAAAATAAACCACAATAGACACTGTCTCTTTTTACCCTGGTGTCCAAAGAGTTACTGCTCTCCCCTAGTCCACGTTGAGATTAGCCCAAACCAATTGGACCGGCCCTACGAATTAAGCCGAAACACCTCAATCCAGAAAGGTTGCTCTTCCTTCAATTCGGAGATGGAGAGCACCACACCACTCACAATTCATTGGGAGTTCACACAATCTTCTTTGAGAGGCTCACTGCACACAATGCCTACAACGCCCTCTCGGAGTCAGCAAATGAAACGACCCACGTCATTAATTAACCTTAAGCAACGAATTACAACGTTAAGCGTGATTAATTATGTAATTAAGAATCTAAAAATATGAGGGAATTTAAAATTTTTTTTACGTAATCGTATAAATTGAAATCAATGAGCGATAACATAATGTGTTGTTTTTACCATTTCATCGACGAGGGCGAATATTAAACTGTATAGACTAAAGCGAGAAAGAAAATTTAGTTGTGCGGCTAGTATAGTATTCAACTCAATTAAATTAACTATATAACAGTCCGTAGTACAACAGTAATTTATTTCAATCCGTAGATGGTAAAATCAATAACATCCATTGAACAACAATTAGGACTTATATCAAGTCAAATAAAAGTATTACAAATTGCATTACATGATAGCGACAATCTGAATTACAACAAAATATACAATTCAATGTCTCAATCCAAATAACTATCTCAAGATTAAGTAATTGCAATACAACTGTATTTAGTTAGGAAGTGCGTGATTGAATTTACACCCAAGTCCATTTCATACATAAATATTGCATTCAGGATAATTGAGGATAAAAATGATATTTAGATAAACCACACCATTCGGTATACATCAATGTTAAGAGAAAGCCGAAGTACACTTAGGTCATCTCATACATTAGACACTGTCGTTGAGTTGCCAGCATGCCGTTATTTTAATTGAGAGCGAACCAGTAATTATAATGCCGAAAAAGACCGAACAAAAGAATAAATAAAATAAACAAAAGAAAGAAGAGAGAATTGCCGTCAGAGCTCTAGAGATTAACTTCGGGCGGGGTAATCCGTTCACGGAGATACCTGACCGTCCCGGAGGCCAGTCGGCACCTCTCACAACTATAGGCTCATCATCCGGTGTATACAAACCTGTTTGAATTAGGGATTAACCAATGCAAAGCAAAAATCCCATAATCCCATTTTTCAGGCCCAAACCGCAACCGGAAGTCACATGCCACAGTCATGACCGCATACCACCATATTCACCGAGGCAACACTCGGCCAAACAAGTTATACTGAGATGGCACAGCCAGCCCAGAAATATCGCACGGCCAGCCCGAAGGCACAACCAACAGAGAAAAGAGATCAGCAAGCCAGGGCATTGGTAACACAGCCAGCCAAGTAAAAACTAGGAGAGAACCCGAGCACGGCATTCTCTTTTGTCACTTGCACTTTCCCCCATCTCTCTCAAGCCAACAGAGAAACCCCCACCGAGGAGAAGCCAGGCGACCAGAAGCTAGGCGAGCCGATAGGACGCACGACGACGGCGACGACAGGAGCCCGAACCCCACGTCGAGACCATCAACCCTAGAAGGCCACCAGCAAGCGGAGCCACCACATCAGGAGGGCGACAGCCTCACCACAAGCCAACCAGTAATCGGTGAAGGTGAACCAAAGATGACTCACAACCATAGTATTCATTTTCCAGTAATAAGCCCTGCATAGCTAGAGTCAAAGATACTAGCAGTTGTCACAAACACTACTAGGGCTGCAAAGATTAATATAAGGGTGTCCACTGGGAGTAGTAGAAGAACACACTTTCATGCCTACCAGCATATTAGCAAATCCCACTTAATCAAAGTAAAATAGCCACTAAACCAACCTCAGATCGGATGGGATTGAGGGGCAAGGCGTCAGATCCGGGCCCTAGGCCACGGATCTGGCCTGGGTTTACCGTGCGGCGCCGAGCAGCAAGGCGAGGGCGGCTGGCCGTGGTTCACCGGCGTCGAGCGGCAAGGCGGGAGCGGTCGGGCCGTGGGGTGCGGCGCCGCTGGGGCTGGCGGCGCGAGGGGAAGACGCGTCGGAGGGGAGGCGCGTGAGGGGGAGCCGAACCGAGGGGAGACGCGTAGACCGGGGGCAGAGGAGCGGCGACGCGGCACCGGGGTGGAGGGAGTCCGGGAAAGAGAGAGAGAGAGAGAGGGCTGAGCGAAGGGGAACCGGGAGGAAGATGAGGCGGCTTCGGCCGGAGGCTGTAAGAAAGAGGGGGTCAGCGGAAGAAAAGAAAGAGAAGGGAAAGAAGAGAAAGAAAAGGAAAAAAAGGGGGAAATAAGGGAAAATAGGAAATGTAAAAATGTGCAGAATAGATTGCCAAATTTAGGGATCCTCATAAACGTGCATTGTAACAACCTCGCTATAGCAGGTTCATCAAAATTAAATAGATTAACTGCAGGTACTTAGGAATCTTGTGAATGAATATTAGCTATATCAATGTAATAGAAATTCTTTTAGGAATTTAACGGAAACCCAGAAACCATGTGATCACGTTTTGTAGAATTCGTTTAATTAATTAGGCCTTGTTATATCCTCGACGCCAGGATTAAATCATAGAAGCCCAGAATATTTCTCAAGTGTTTATAATAAATATAATACCATCAATGAATTATAACTAGTACGCATAATGAGTAAATTAAGGGACTGTAGCCTTAAACCCTTTTGTTATGGACTTAAATACCCAGATAGTTTGATTAATTCTATCTAAACAGTAGAAAATTATTAATCAGTATTTGCAATGATTAGAATAAATGTATTGCCATCTGTAGAATAAAATAGTAGCGTGTACCCATTTAAATGATGCTTTGCTAATTAAATCCTTCGAGGTAATAGCTAAATACTTAATTAGCCTGGATAGTGTTGAATCATAGAACTTTCCTAGTAAATATTATTGGATCCTAGAAATAAACCAAATGATGCCGTTGGCTGGAAATTGCACGCATGCGAAGCAAATGATCATAATATCATTTAGATCATTCTATTGCGCATTTAAATGCCAAGTTAATTTCTATTAGTTGATTATAAACTGTAGGATCCACTAATAAGTAGTTTGGATTATAATTTATAGCTGTCAGAAGATTTAATACTGTTTGCCACAATTAGAATAGCACGTGCTGAGTTAAAATAGTACTCATCAATTTAAGAATACGTGTAGCGATTAAAATTATACGCAATGGTTTAAATAGCAGTTAAACTGTAAAAATATGCAAATGACTACAGTAAAATTTAGGAATCCCATAAGGACTCTCGAGTATCGTTCAATTAAGAAATTAAGAAATTGATTAATTAAGCAACCCGTTTCTTTTGAATCTATAATCGAACCTATTACGCGTACTAAATGCGATAAAAGCATCGGTAAAGAAGGAATTAATTAGAAAAGGGGATAAATCCATATACACCTAGGGGAAATTAAATGGGCCTAATGGCATACACGAGATTTGGCTAGAATTAATATTAGCTGTTATAATTATTCATGCATCTAGTTAATCCCATATAATCAAAAATTGCTAGGAATTAATAAAAACGCCGGGCATACCTATTAAATCAACCATATCTCATGACGTTAGTGCGATGATGTCGAACGACGAGTACTGTACCGAAATTAACCTCGACTACGGCGATTGGATTAAATGGAGTGATGTCTTACCTTAGGAGCACAAGCACCTCGACACATTGTATTTTATTATGTTCTCGTAAATTAAGTCGTAGTCGACGTATTTAATTGCAGGAGACAATCCAAGCTATGGGGATGGCTTCATCTGATCCCACGTGAATCCGAGTATATGGTTAAAGTTCAGGCAAGCATTCCTTTGATCAAAGCTTCTGAGTATATTCCGTAAAATAAGTATTTTGTATTAATCTAGTATCACCCTGCATGAAATAAATAAAAGAAGTTTTAAATCGAGAAATGGCTATAAGTGAAAAGAGATAGATGGCAACTGGTGGAGCAGTTGGCCATCTAGGTTAAGTAAGGGTGGGCAGAGGTTGCCAGGGCAGGTGATAAAGGGGCAGGTGTGGGACCTCTGCATAAGAATAGAATATAAGAAGTCACCAGCTTCATCCGTGTGAACAGACCGTACCAAACCGTATCAACCAACATCCCGTTTGAGGACGGATAGACTAGTAGCTCTATTAAAGTGTTATATTCTCCACATGGGTAAGTATTTTAGTTGGGAGAACCCACACGATCCGGGCCAGCATTTGGGTGCCGGGTGGGGGACCCCGTGGAGGAACCCACAAGATCCGGGCCAGCAACTGGGTGCCGGGTGGGGACCTCCACCACCGCAGGAACCCACAAGATCCGGGCCAGCACTTGGGTGCCGGGTGGGGGATGCAAGGCGCATATATTAGCGCGGGTGGAGGTTGGGGTAGGACAAAGCCAGTGGGCGCCGAGCGAGGGTGAGAAACCACCCGGGCCGCCCCAACCAACAACTATGTCGAGGTCCGTGGGTGCCGAGTGAGGGTGAGAAACCACCTCGGGCCGCTGGCTGAGAATAGTTGGGTGGAGATATAATTACTGAGATAGATGCAAACGTACTGTACTCTGATCTGGGCGCCGCATCTAAGGAATTGCGGAGATCCGGGAAGCCAACATGATTAGAGTGGTGATGGGTAAAGTGATACAAGCTTGCGCAATGCTATCCAAATCATGAATTCATGCTTGTCTTCGGGAAAGAAGAATTACGGAAACTTATGGGGGTTTTTGCTGTTCATGCGTATGTTCAGTAGTTTTCTAAATTAATAAATTGGAATTCTTTCAAAACCAACAATCTTTATTTTCTATAGGTCCTGGAAAGGAAATTGGGAATGACAAAGAGTGTCAAAAATGAGCAAAAGATTGAGAATAGGAATTGATATTCCTAGAAGTGTAAATGATGAGCATTTTGTGCATTTTTGTTATTAACGCTTCTTTGAGTACTTCAGACTCACCCTTGCTATAATCCTCCCTTTGCTTAGGAGCATGTCGATCGGAGGATGGCTAAGATCGGAGGAAGTTACCTGGATGGAATACTGTGGACTCAGAACATAGTGGGTACCAGGTGGACACTCCGTGTGGAGTCGTTTCTGAATAGGAAGTAGTTAGAATACTTTCTATCTAAAGATTGTAATATTTAAGCCCTGGAGGCTTTGTAATAAATTTTAGCCCTGCGTGGCGATATTCTTGTAATATCGTGTTTTGTCTCTAATTATTGTTCTACTGCATCACTCTGATGGCTTATTATTCGTTAGAGCGATGTTCTATCGGCTAAAACGAATAATAATCCGTTGACTAGCGTTATTACCCCATGGTAATAATGCGGGTCATCACAGCAAACTCCAAAAGTAATAAGTCAAGCCCCTCACTTGACTCTCACCACGTGCAACGAATGCACAAGCTCTAATGGACACTAAGTCCAATCTAAATGTAACGCATGCAATCTAGATCTCTTCTCCTTGCTCACAAAGTGCAACACATACACTAGTGAGAGAAGAACTTCACGCTAGCTCAAGAGAGAGAAAATGAGTGAAGCAACTTTTTCTCTAACCAGCCACAAGGGGGCATTTATACCCCACACAAGAAAACTAGCCGTTGGAGTCAAATCCATAAAAAAATAGGAAAAATCAGAAGTACCACCATTATACAGCAGGTACTTCCGCTCTCCTCGCAACGGTCGGAAAAACTAGTTGTTATAGACAAAATCGGAAGTTCTGCCATTCATTCTCTGGTACTTCTGATCATCAGAAGTACCGCTTCACACATACGAAACTACCGCTCTCATGGGGAGGAGAAGACCTCCACACAGGTGTCTCTCTGGAAAAAATGTATCACTACACAAACTGGCACTTCTGCTCACTGGTAGTATCGCTCATACAGAGCCAGTACTCACTACTACAAAAGAGGCTATACTGGACGGCTACATCACAGACGGTTCATACGGAACCGTCTGTGATTAAATCGCTGACGGTTTATACCGCAACCGTCGTGATATTTTCACGCATTTATTAACACGAACCGCTCTGTGATAATTAAGACATCACAGACGGTTCGTATTAAGAACCGTATGTGAACTTTCACAGACGGTTCTTAATACGAACCATTTGTGATAATCTGGAAAACACAAACGGTTCGTGTTAATAACCGTCTGTGAAACTATCACAGACGGTTCTTAACACGAACCGTCTGTGGTAAACCTGACAGACCGTTGTCATATGAACTACAGAAGCTAAACTGATACGAGAGTCAAATTCAAGGCAATTTTATTACAAAAGTGTAAAAAAAAGGGATTCCCAGATTTGAATCTTCTGGGCTTCATATGCTTCTTCGTCGACTTCTGGAGTTGGAGGATCAGCCGCTGTGTTCTCGAATGCCGTCAAGATTGTCCTTACCCTCTCTACTTCCTCCTCAAGCCTGGACAAATCATTAGCATGTTTCATAATCTCAAACAGGATGCCATGATAAGCTTCCTCAGAATCGGCCGATTCTGCTTGATCGGCAAGGTTATCCATGTGTGTCTGCACTGCCGCATGATCTTCCTCCGTTTTGCGCACATTGTAGAGAAGAACGAGGCTGAGGGCAGTTTCCCTATCCTGAGCGGCAATGAGACATCTCTGTCGACGGCGGATGATGAGGTCCAGCTGACGGATGGAAGCGAGTCGAGGAACGAGAGCAGGGCGTGAGCGGAGGAGCTGCTCCTGACGTAAATTGTTGGCCGGCTGTGTAAGGTTGCGTCCGAACAACTCATGATGGATAGATGAGAGGAAGGAGATAAAAAGAATTTTAGATGTCATTATTGAGAAATGTGGTGATGAAGAAAATGAGGAGAGGATGTACAGTGTGTAGAAGAGCAGGATTAGGGTGCGCATACTTAAGCATTAACACAGACGGTTCGTATTCCAAACCGTCTCTGATATTAATATCACAGACGGTTCATATTCCAAACCGTCTCTGATCTATCACAGACGGTTGGTATTACAAACCATCTGTGATATTATGGACATCACTGACGGTTCGTGTTAATAACCGTCTGTGATGATTACATGTCACCGATAATTGGCATATTCCCAGGATTCGATCTCACCCGTCCATTCTCTCCACATCGAATGGCAGACAGCAGTTCCTCCCACGGCTCGGCCCCTATTAATAACCCCATCTACCTTTCCACCGGTACTAGTCACGCGTGAGTTCATCCACTACCTAGCTAGCTTCCTGCATGCATCTCCCCTCCGCTGTGAGCTAGCGCCTCCGTCGCGGCACGGCGGGACGCTGGACAACACACTCTTGCCGTAAGTGTCGTAAGTGTGTCTTGTTCAACGTCATCGTTGTGCCATGAAGGGATCGTTAGCATGTTATCTTGTAATAGATCTGAATGTGTTGTTGTGCTTGCATCTGCATTTGCTTGTTCCTCCACAATGCCGACTACTGCCGTGAGCTAGCGCCTCCGTTGTAATAGATCTGAATGTGTTGTTGTGCTTGCGTCTCTATTTGCTTGTTTTGGAAGGCCATGGGTACATTATTTAATTTCTTGAGGCTAGACAAAAAAGGGAAAAAATTTAAGTTATCGAGTGAACTATCACAGACGGTTTGTGGTATGAACCGTCTGTGAAGGGCTATCACAGATGGTTCTATATAGGAACCGCTGCGTGATACGCACCAATCACGAGATGGTTGGTATTACGAACCGCTCGTGATATTATGGACATCACGCACGGTTCGTGTTAATAACCATCTGCGATAATGTAGAACTATCACGAGCGGTTATTAATACGAACCGCGCGATACGCATAAATCACGCAGCGGTTGCTATTACAAACCGCTCGTGATATTGTGGCCATCACAGATGGTTCGTATTAATAACCGTCTGTGATAATTCACAGACGGTTATTAACACGAACCGTCTGTGATATATTGGTTTCACAGACCGTTTGTGGTTGGAACCGTCTGTGATATTCTGCACTATTAATTACTGAGTATACTTGCTCGATATCGACCCAGATCTGTCTTCATTCATTCATTGCGCTGCATCGGTGGAGCAAGGCGGCCGGCTTTAGGGAGTTCGGGGTGAAAACATATCGTCGTCTTCTTAGTGATCTGATAAGAGGTTAGTACTCAATTACTTTTAATAACTTATATGCATGCATGTTTTTGTAATTGAAGGCCGGAGATGATAGCTAGGTTTAATAATCATTTTTGACACCCATTTGTTACTTGTGTAGCGTAGATGCACCGAAGCTGGATGTACATTGAGAACTGTGTGAGTGAAAAATACATTAATGGCGTGTCTGCTTTTAGAAGGGCGGCCGAGCTGGATATGTTGAAGAAGGGGATGAAATATATGTATTGTCCATGCATTGATTGTGATAATCTCAAGATGTTTAGCAACTCAGCGCATATCGAAGCTCACTTGATTCGAAGGGGTTTCAGAAAAGGGTACAAATGTTGGACCAGTCACGGTGAAGAGAAGAGTACACAAGAAGGTAGTTATGACATAGTCGAGGGAGACAACGATATGCCATTTGTGGACTGTTCTTTTGATCATGAGGATACGTCGCAGGAGCTTCACTTCAAGAGCAGACTACCTCACTTCGAGGAGAGATAGATTCATTGAGGGAAGAACTGAGACAAGTCCGCAACCAATCACAACCCACTCCTACTACTGCGGTACCCAGTCCCCCTCAACGTCGCAGTAGCTGCGCGTCCACGCCAATTACTGAACATAGCGACGCCCGCTTACTTATCGATGATATTCAGATAATGTACCTCTTTAGAATGGTACATAGATATCTCTGGTGGACGCCTTAACTCATCTTGTGTCGTTATGTAGGAGCCCATGCCTTGCATCCTCAGAGTCTGGCTTGTTGGCTCTATTCCCATTGACACTGGGCGCGGCATGGCGTATCCATTGCTTTGCGGGGGCGCGGTGCACGGTGTACAAGTAGACACCGGTTTCATAAAGGTCAGTGGACATGATTAATGATATTTTAAGACCGTCCCTCTTGAGAAGCCCCAAACATAGAGATTAAGATATTAGGGATGCCGTCCACACATTCATTCGATGGCCCAAGAGGACATCGCCTCGACTTGTCCGTGCCACAATCGCACATCCAGTGGCCCAAGAGGACGTCGCCTCGACTGTCACATCACTCGGTGGCTCCACCTCCACCTCCACATCCAGTGAAGTTCATTGCATCGGCTCCCGCCGGGACGCCACCGAAAACGTATCACAAGCGAGGCTCCAAGGCATCCAAGGCTCATACGAAGAAAATTAAGCCGCGTCCCGGGTCATGGAAGTTCATTCTAGGAGTGTCGTTGGTGCCCGATTCACAATTACCCTGGCTTGGTTTGATTTGCAATACATTGCATGCCTAGTACATGGTGAAGTCCAACATGAAGCCAAACCGGCAGAGTGCATTTACTCTGAAATAGAAGGAGACACATTTCCTCCACGACTCGGGCTACATCGTCGTGACATTCGAAGACTTATTCTTACTATTCAATCTCAACGAACTCGACGCCTCACTTCTACGATGCTGGACACTGTAAGTGTACTGTACAATGAAGTTCTACATTCATGTTATACAGATAAATGTCATTACTCTTTCTCTATGTATAGATATATGATCCAACAAGTCCGGCGATCACGACAACCGGTGGGTTTTCTCGACCCTCACTTGGTCTCCGAGCAATCTATCAACCAAGATGCATCCTTCGTGCAAGGTTACATAACGAGGGGATTGATTGCTCACAGCGACAAGGAGTACGTCACGGTACCCTTCAACTAAGGTTAAGTACTTCACTAGTTGCCACACATATGTTTCATTTGTACTTTACATGCAGCATGAACTTAGGATTAATCACTATGGCGACACACATGACTAGGCATCACTGGATTTTAATTGTGATTGTACCAAAGTAGAGCAAGGTAATATACCTTGATTCCCTACTTAGGAGCAACCACGACTTCAGTCGTGTGCAAGAAGTAATTAACAGGTAAACTCATTTCCTCCATACATAACTTTATTGTAATATTTCCTTCGTTTGCAACGGCCTTGGCTAACTTTTTTGAATCACGTAGGTCGTTTGCCGCTTATGTTGCCCTAGGAGGAAGACACGACAAATCCAGTGACACGCTGCAACACAACACGCAATTTCTGGTACCCGCTACGACACAACAATCCTATATCACACTTTGTTATAATGCCTCTAGAATTGACAATACCTATGTATATAATTCTATTTTTGCAGTGCCACCAGCAGCTACAGGGTAACGTATGTGGATTCTACGTTTGCCACTATATGAAGGAAATCATGGATACTAAGATCAATGATCCAGAGGTTTGTCAGGTCTTTCCAATAATTATTATTTTCTGATTATATATATGTATATATTTACACACATGACTTAACATTGCTCATAGCGACAGCGGGTGGACTTCGACGAAAGTACATATGATCTTGACCAACGCATTTGTACATACGAGACTATCACATATGGTTTTTTTTATAAAAAAACCGTCTATAATGTGAGTTATCACAGGCGGCTTGGGAGCCGTCTGTGATAACCACCTATTATCACTGACACCTAAACACTGACGGTTTAGGAACCGTCTGTGATGACGGTTCCGAACTGTCTGTGATAGGTCTGTCTATAGCAGTGACTTCTGCTCGCCGGTAGTATCGCTCACATAGAGCTGGTACTTTCGTTTGCCGATCAGACCACTCACATAGAGCTGATTGGACCGCTCACGCAGAGCCGGTCGGAGACTCCGATCGTTGACTACCCTGGTCCATGACTACATTTGTCTTTGACCACTTGTTTATATCAACCACATAGTTCTCCGACTACGCTGGTCTCTAACCATGTTGGTTTTGACTACTTAGGTCTCAACCAAGTCGATCTTCGATCATACAAATCTCCAACCTCCCCGTCGATCTTCGACTACGTTGTTTTAATCACGTTGTTTCGACCGCGTCAATTTATGACCACACAGTTCTCGACCACATCGGTTCAACCACGCTGGTTCGACCATGCTGGTTTCGATCACGCTGGTTTCAATCTCATAGATCTCGACCACGCTAATTATGACCATGCCGGTTCGATCATGCTGGTTTATAACTACGCTAGTTTGACCACATTAGTTTATGAGCATGAAGGTCTATGACCACATCGATCTCGACCACACTGGCTTCGATCACACAGATCTCGAACACGTCGGTTTCGACCATGTTAGCTCGACTAAGTCGGTTCAACCACTCTAGTCCACGATCATGTAGATCTTCAACCACTTGGGCTCGACCGCTCTAGTATTCGACCACATAGGTCTTTGACTAGTCTAGTTCTTGACCACTTGATCTTCGACCACATAGGTCTTCGACCATATCGGTTTTGACCAAGTCGATTCGACCACGTCGGCTCTCGATCACGAAGGTCTTCGACCACCAACACACACGGTAGTTCTGTGATTACAACGCTGATAGTTCCGGTCCACGGTAGTACCATATATTATACTGTGTTAGTTCCAATTGTCCTCAGGAATGCAGATACTTCGCTAGATTTTGCAAAACACATTTGCAAACTTTAGTATCATGCACACAAGTACCAAACATGATTTCCAACAAATTGCAAAACATATTGCACACTTTTAGAATCATGACATAAGGATTAAATATGAGCTTCAATCATTTGCAAAACACATTTGCAAATATAAGTCTCATATCACAAAGAATGGAAACATGGGCTTCAAGCACTTGCAAAAAACATTTGCAATGCATAGTCCCATGTTACAAGGATTCCACACATGAGTTTCAACTATTTGCAAAATATATTCGCAAATACAAGCTTCATGCCAAGATGAGCTATGAGAGGTGAGGTTGAGCTACCAACGCATGATGAGACTCAAGCTACTAAACATGACCCCTCTTAATAGTACGGCAACCTATACTAGCAATCCGGTCTTCCAACCAAACTCTAAGACCGGTAAAAAAGTAGGAACATATTTTTAGCCATAGCTAGTTATACCTTTGCCTTGAGCAACCTCTTCAATCTTGATGACGCACATCATTACTTCAAGTCCGGGTCATCGTCTTGACATGTATCAACACATGATACATCCACTTCTTGAACTCTATCAACACATGATAGGTCTTCACTTGACTTGATGATCAACATATGGTCATCTCCTCTTGGACATGCTTCAACTCATGATGCATCTTCTTCTTAATAGCCTTCAACACATGAAGCCATGTTTCATCTAGACTTGATGATCTTCAGCATATGAAGTCATCCCAACTCATCCTCATTTGTGGCACCTAACCTATTCATCCAACTCATGAAAAATATTAGTCCACAGTTCATTTGCCATCAATTAACAAACTTCACCATTAACACATAATAGAGGGATAAGATTCGACAATCTTCCCTTTTTGGTAATTCATGACAATCTCAACAAAATATGAGATAAATATTGTATTTGCGAGTATACAACATGTACACAACACTTGTATACTCTAAGATAAGCTTTTTAAGCAAAGCTTACTTATCCAGTTGTCATTAATCATCCAACTATTAACACATAATGGAGAAGTTAGATAACAACCTGATTGCAAATGAGTATATATAAACTACACAAGCTATATATACTTAAAGAATGTGTTTCAAAGTAAAGATCATAAAGATACATATTAAAGGAAACATGGATCAATACTTACGACACCTCAAAATATAGAGTGAACTCTATCTAAATGTATGCACACAAGTATGTATAATGAAGACATATGCACATATTCATTTTAGACTATTTGTGAAGTTCAATCTATATTTTGAATCCAAGGAATGCAATAATATATGATAATGTGATTTTAAATACATACCTCTTTTGGTTTTCACCTTTTTCATCCAAATAGGACTAAGCAATAATATACTCAAACAACCATGTTAATTGTCATTTCGTCATATATTTGGATGTGAGGAATGCAATAAGATTATTAGAAAAATATCGAATGCATACCTTAATGATTTTACCTTTTCATCCATGTGAAACTAAGTAATATCATAATCAATAAACAAGATTAGTCTCATAAATGCATTTGTCATTATCACAAAAATCCCATAATAGTATTTGTCATTATCACCAAAACCAACTTAAATAGAGCTTGATCTTTCACTATCACACCACGTTGTCCAGACAGAACTAGGTGGCGACCACCTGGAATGAGGTATCAGCCTTGTCGGCCAGGATGGCATGCATATTTGGACTTCTTGACTAGTCCTCAAGTGAACATGAGAAGGTTGCCATTGGCCAGGAGGGCGTGAAGATTTGGTCTTCCCAGCCAGTCCTCCAAGGGAACATGAGAAGTTTGACATTGTGGTTATTGAGCCAGCATTGCCTCCTGCACAGCTAAATCAAGCATTGGTAGAGATTAGGAACTTCATAGAGAATGAACTTGAGGTTCGTGTCATTATATGTCCTTCTCATCCTCTTGGTGTAGGCCTCTTTCAGTTCAGTTCTACTTTGTATTGAGATATTCTGGTCTTTGGAAACCCTGATGCTATTGATCCCAACCATGAGCTTTGATTTTTTTAAGCATGATCAAGCTATAAATTGGATAAGTGCACAATTCACTAGAATAGGCTGGGTTATGTTTCCAAGGTTCCCACTACCTTTAGTTTCATTACCTTTCCTATGTTGTCTGTACATTCAGCAAGTTGCTTCATTGGCACGAGAGGGACAAAATTAAGGGTAGGGTATTGGTTAGTGTTTTATATCTAATAATGATGTTATCACTAGACACTTGATTATTAAGAAGGGCAACACTTTGGGAGGAGCTGGTGAATCTTGGATAGTTAAAGTGTATTTTTGAATTCTGACTTCCCGGATGTTTTCCCAGGTGAGGAAGACTTGCCAAAAAATGTTCTATAGCTTAATTCGCCTGATGAGCTAAACACAATGAACTTGCAGGAGACAATATCCCTGAGCCCCAACTAGACCTAGTTTGGGGGGTACCCACGGCCGGCCACCTAATGATTTCCTAGACACTACTATATCATTTCTACGACATAATCGAAGTTCATCGATCGGATAAAATACAACTTACCTTGGTCTACTGTTTTCGTAGTAAGTTCTACTACTAAACAAGCAGTCAGGGCTAGGAAAGATATGAGTACTCATTCAGTTGAGAAAATGTCATAAACCTCATTGATAATAAAGGTAAATTTTTACATAAGAATTACATATTACATACATAGTTGTCTATTCTACATATTACATACATAGTTGTCTATTCTACATATTACATACATAGTTGTCTATTCTACATATTACATACATAGTTGTCTACTCATTGGAGCGACCAGACCGGTCACTGTTCGATAGAGACCCAACCTTCATGTCCTCAGCAACGTTGTTTCCAAAGGGCTTCGCCTCTTCAAACAACATGGCTATATCCTCCACCGAGCAGTTGAAGTATGACTCAAGTACTTAGAGGTTGAGTGATCTCCATCAGCCACGACATATCTCATCGTCTGCCCGTGGTTGCTCCAAAAAGTAGCAAGCAGGCCTTGAAGGATTTCGAATTATCTACCCGACAATTCACCTTTTTGGTTAGCTCCCTTGAAGAGGACTCAAATGCTTCTACCCCCATGTCAATAAGCATTTTATTGAAGGCAAGGATCTTCTATTGAAGGCTTCTTTTAAGATCTTTCTCCTTATCCTCTTTCAAACCAACAACTTTCTCTAGTCTTTCAAGCTTTTGGGCTTACTCTACATGAGTAACTCAAAGTTAGGTAAAATAAACTAAAAGTATAATAAATTGGTTGGATTATTGATCAGTTACCTTTGTTCTTGATACGACCCAACTATTATTCTAGCGGACACGCATGCAATGGCCCGATCTTTCATGATACCTCCTCTCAATTAATAGCTTTCGTCTCTGTTCTCTCTCAGGCACGATAGCAGCAGATCAATTACTGATTAATTGATCAATAGCAGCAATAACAGTAGCCAACACACCAGTAGTAGCAAATGCTAACTTCCTGATATGACAAACAGTAGCAGCCAATCGATCGTGGTGGCAAGAATAGCATCTTCAATCAACCTTCAGCAGTAGCATGTATCCTTCAATCAAAAGAACCAAGGAAAATAGACAGAATTTGACGTCCAACACTTTACCAATCACTAGAGTTCCTCCAACCCGTGTGTACCACAATACATGAACTAGAAGTATGGAACCTGCGCTCTAGGGAATAAATTCCAACACATCAGTTGGGATCTACTCATCCTTAGTGAAATATTAGATAATACTTCACATGAACAAAACTCATGACTTGGCCGCCGACATGGCAATTTTCCTGGGTATATTTCTCACACAAAAAGTCCTTCAATTACATGGCCATTAGCCCGCCCTTTATATGACACACACGCACAAACCTAAACCAACTCCAAGCTAACTAGAAAACTATACAAGCTCGTATGCCACGGCCATATGCATGCATATGCATATGTATACACAGACTCATACTTGACCATGCATGCAAACATGTCTACTATTCAAGTCGGAACACATGCATGCAAAGGAGACAACTAGAAACAAGTCTCAAAGCACATGCATGCACTACAAGACATGACTAGAAAACAAGTCTACATGAATGTGGATAGCTATGTGACGACTAGAAAAAAACACAAACTAGTTCACACTAAAAAAACTAATCAAATAGGAATCATGTCGGACCCCAGATTATACCATCCGGATTCCTCTGTGATTCCACCGCACTATTCCCTGGATCAGTAGATAGTGCTCACAGATTACAGTTCTGAATATCAAAATACATATCATGCGGAAGCGTAATTAAAATAATAGACTTACTCATGGGCCGGATAGGCCGAAATCATAAAATTGCAGCAGCGGAAGAACGAAACACACAGGTGGGACCTTTAGGACATGCCCACAGGCAGCCAACTGGAGGTTCGCGACCTAGCCCTTGACATCTTCATCTTCTCTGCCAGCTTGACCAATCTTGTCATTGAGGCGAGGTGATTTGATTCTGATTCGTATTTTGTCGCAAAGCGGCGTGAGCACTCCGACCCGTGCTCGCGAGCCAATACACTGAATGCAAATAAATAGTATGCATGGCTAAACAAAGGAGAGGCTCGGGTTATTTTATTTGCCATAAAACGCGTTTAGTAGCATTTCTATTATTATATCATATTGTTATTTTGTGACCTAAAGACTCCTCACCGCAAATGACATCATTGACTTAATCCACCAAAGATTCACTCTCATTATTAGCTCTCGTCTAAGACTCGCAACAACGATTGCCATAATTGACTTAATCCACCGAAATTACACTTTCTTTAGTATATCTTGTCTAAACTCCAAACAGCATGTGTCATCCTCTATTCAATCCACCGATCATATTCTTTCTGTAATGGTTGATGTCTAAGACCCCAAACAACGAATGACATCATTTAAATGATCCACCGACTACACACATTTTATATTGATTGATGTCTAAAACTCCAAATAGCGTGTGACATTATTTAGATATTCCACCAAACATACTATTTCTAAATTGATTCTTTGTCTAATCTCCAGACAATGAGTGACATCACCTAATTAATCCACGAACATTCTCATTAAGATTTTCTAATAATCCAATCCTTTTTCTTATTGATTCAAATCCACCAAGAATATCATTGATCAAGCCTACGATTCAATATTATATATCCACCAAGAATATCATTGATTAATTCTACGATCCACTAATATTCTCCCACCAAGTAAATCACTAATCAGAACTATAATCCAATACTTGTATTACTCCTCCAAATTCCTAAAATTCAATTAGATCATCTATTTAGCCTATCCATTCAGCTAGACTCCACCAATTTACTTCTCTCGAACCCACACTATCATTTCCTATTTATGATCAACATGAATCCACCAATACCATTATATGTACACTACAAACATCTATTTCCTTTACTCACGACCACTTATTCCACCCTATTTTATTTTGTAAGAATAGAAATGCCACTATTTGAAATACCATACATAAAGTTTCCTGAGACCTAGCAGCTTTGGAACAAAACATAATGTTTAAGGAATATTAACATGATTTTCCATACATATGGCATCACACCGTATAACATCTTTCAGCGTTATAGCCGCTTAACTTACCACTGGGACAACACCCAGGACAACTCAAATCAGGGCTTTTCACTGCCCTCCACTTTTTCCATTTTCACCCACAAAGTTTTTGAAATAGAACTATATCTGGTTAAGTTCCCATGTCCGCCCTTGACCGTGGGCACGGCTATTCGAATAGTTTTGACTCTGCAGAGTTTGCACACTTTACCCACAAGAGACAGTTCACTCGTTGCCCCACACGATTCCTTAGCCGTGCGGTTGAGCAAACCATCACAATGCTGTTCAAAGTACCTCGCCCTTCCATCATCTCACCCTATGGGTCGTTCCCACTTGCGGTGGGTCCCATACGTTGTGCGGGATGTTCTCCTTCCGACGCCTAGCGATGACTACCACACCGCTAGCACGCCACAGCAGAACCTCACCCTCGCGGATGTCCCATTCAAGCCCGCCACACGCAGACACCGCTTGCACCACTTCACTCCTCCACCGATGATGATGACTTTCGTGGTCCAGTAAATTTACTAGGCCAAGTTGTACTTTCTGACTTGTGGTTGCACTTGTTTTACAAAGGATGTCATGACAAGATTCAGTCCTTAGGGTATCCGGCGGTTCTACCACAAACCACACTCTCGTGCACACTGCACCATACCCCGAACCATCCGCCTGGACAAATAAGCAATTTGAGATTTTTGGGAGTATAAAATAACCATATCCAACATACACGATCATTACCACCATGATCGCCCAACCAACTTTTCTCTGATTAAAAGTGATGCTTGGCGCTCTCGCGCCATGAGTATCTAAACAATACTAAGCATGGCATATAATTACGGACTTATTTTCAACAGTTACTATTATAAATTTTTGCTAGGGCTACAAGGTTCTCATGTTCAAATATTCCAAAGGAGGGCAATATTAATCAAGTTAGATAATAGGCATTTAACTAAAATTCTAAATTAACATGTATTTGCATATAAATTAACAAACATGCAATTTGATAATTTAAACAAAAGTAATTTGCGAGAAAATGTAGGTTCAACATGATCAAAGTATTGACTACTTTGGCGCGGTTTATCATGGTCTTGAGTTCACACAATGTTTTTCTTGAACTTGGTCTTTATCTTCACTTCGATCTTGATCTCACTCGATCCATTGAATCTTGGGGCTCCAGTTTCTAACTACGCGATAAGCGATGAATCCAAATAAAAGCAAATAACTCAAGAGATCCAAATAAATCCAAATACTTTTAATTTATACACTTATTACGATTTGAGAATAGAAGGATGATTCGGTTTAATGTGTTGCCAACACAGTGGTAAATGGATTTGAGCAAGAGTTCGAGTTATTTGAATAGCTTTACCGTGAGGGAAAATTTTGGGATAATAAGAGTTCAAAAGTGAGAAGTATCTACAGAACTATCGGCTTTATAGGATCTTCTTAATAAAACTATTTCTTTTATTATTAATTATTCTCGACTATCGAATTTAAATCCTGAGACAATGATCGGAGATTTGGACGTGGGACAAAGATGAAGGATTCCTCTTTCTTATTCGAGAATTATTAATCGTAGACATTCGTTATTTTAAATCCTAGTATTTTAAGGGAAAGGTTATAGTCTTTACCACAAATATTTTAAGCACTTTTAAGAAGTTAGCTCCTGTGGTTTTAGATATGATTAGACCACACTTGATATTTTATGTGGCTTGCCAAAGATTGTTTTAAGCACTAATAAGAGAGAGATGATCAATTAATTGTTACTATTTCATGTGACACAATCTTGCTGAATTGATTTACTTAGTTGTCATATGCTTGGACAAGATTACATGGATATGAATCTTTTATCAAGTTTTCAAAACTAAATCATTTGGCCATGATGTTGTTACCATTACTACTATTACTTTATTAACTTTATGTTAATCTCTTAGTAATAGGAAAATAGTTCATGTCATAAGCTTACTTTAGTTAACCTTCCACTCGAGGGTTAAAGTATAAATCTACACAATATCTCTAGTTAATGTCACTATGCCTTGAGTTAGGAACTTAAGATCTAATATAAAAGGTTAAAGACACATTAGCTACTAACATGTAATTTTTAATCCATGGTTAAGTATTTATGACCCTTTTAATTTGGAGGCGTTATGGGAACTACTGGTATTGATATTCTATCCTTTTACTTAGCATTTGACAAAGTCTAATCTTTACTTAAATTTCTATTTATCTAGGGGCGAGTTTGCTATACATGGCCATATCTCAATGTTGCTATTTAGCTAAAATCACCACTAAGATTTATTCAATGGGGCCATGATAAACGTTTTGGCATATAAATATATATATTATAACTAAGGGTAACCCTTATTAAATTTGGATATTTAACCAGAGCCACTTTCTCTTTAGTAACGCCTTGAATTAATAATTAGGTTCTTGGATAATTTCTCAAACCATATTAATTATTCTTATGTGAACTAATCTAATCAAAATTTAAATCTTAAATAATCTCATTTACCTCCTAGTTAAATTTTAGTAGCTTCTCTAAGTTAGGCTATAATTTTCCTGATTTTTCTTACTGGAAATAGTTACTAAAACAGAGGGGGAAAAAAAGGAAAAGAAATTAGCCGAAAGGGGGATCGAACTCAGCACCTCCGGGCGGGGAGGGGGCGCTGTGCATCTGGCGCTGGTGACCAACAGGGCGGCGGCCCACTTGCGTTGTGAAGGGAAAAACAAGTTAAAAGAAGCAGCTATGGCTTGGGGCAAAAACACGGGACCTCGAGGTGGCGCCGGCCGGCGGCGTCGCCGCGAGGCGGCCGGGAGAGCGGTGATGACCGAGAAACGGGTCTCGGGAGGAGTAGACGCCCGGGGTTAGCGGCTCGGCGAAAGGCAACACGGTGGTCGGCGGCGGTGGGGAAATGACCGGGTGCGGGGAGGCCGTTAATGGCGACGGCGGTGTGGTGGAGGAAGGGATGGTTTGGCCGGCGCGTGAGCGATGGGGATCGCGAGAACTCACCCGGTGATTGGTGGCGCGGAGAGTGCGGGGTGGGCGGCGGCGTGGGCATGCGGCGGCGTGATCGTGGCGCACGGCGCCGGCGGCGTACCGGCGGCGATAGCTCCGGCCGGCAGTGGGGATGACATCGCCGTACTCCGGTGAGGCTCCTTCCAAAAGGAATTGGTCCGAGAGGGGCTCAATCGGCGGGTCGTCGATTTGCCGGAGTTGGGGAAGAAAGGCGCCGCCGGCTAGCTACACGGCAAGGGGGTTCAATTCACCGCGGCATGAGCATCAGGGGGAGGTGGTGAAGGTCTCGGAGGTGGCTTGGGATTCTTATAGCACGTGCAGAGGGCTGGCGACGGGGAAGCTCCATATGGTGGCATGGCGACCGGGCCCGGGTGACGAATGCGGTGGCGTGGGCGCGGCCAGCACGGGCGTGCGCATGACGTAACACTCGGACATGAGATGACAGTGAGGCGACGGGCTTCCGGATGACTTCGCGCCGCAGGCGGCGGGCGTCGTCGCGGCGCGATGGTCGCGCGCGCGGCTTGCGCGGGCACGCGGCGGGCAGCTTCGGCGATGGGGCGAGTTGGCGCAACGGCGTGCGGGAGTGCGGCGAAGGGATGCCGAGGTGACGCGCGACGTGATGCGGGCCGGGCGGTGACGGATGAGCGAGCAGTGAGGAAGGGCGAGGGAGGCGCGGCTCAATCGTAGCCATGAGGAGAAGCAGTGAGTAGGAGAAAGAAAGAATGCGGGCGCAGGGGCTGGGCCCACATGTAATTGAGAAGGAAGAGAAGAAGGGAAAAGGCAATGAGGAAAGGATTAAGCACAATTTTTAGAATTTGGATTTTAATTTTAAATTTCTACTTTGCATTTGAGATTATTAATTTCAGTTTTAATTCAAATCTTGCTTCAGATTTCTATCTACAAAATCCATTATTTCACTATTTTCTATTTTATTCAGTTTGCCCTCGGATTTCAATTTTGACATTATTTTATTATGAATTGTATATATGTATATATATACGTATATATATTTTGATATTCACCTTGGATTTTGGTTTACTAATCAAGCAAAGGAAGTGACTTTTGGTTTAGATTTTTTTGGTACATTCTAATATTCCTTTTGGACTCATTTCATTGTCCTAAATTTGAATTCAAGATGTCGTTATTTTGAATTCCGGATTTGTGGTGACATTCTCCGTTTTTATAATTTCCATGATTATTATTTACATTTGAGAGCATTCTTGATTATTAATTTGTATGTCGCAAAACTCAAAAAGATTTCAAATAAATACTCAGAAGAAATTTTGGACCCAGTAAAGCGCAAGAAAAATTTTAAAACTTTCAGATTTCTGACTACTCAAAATTCAGGATGTTACAAACCTACCCCCCTTAAATGAATCTCGACCTCGAGATTCCGGTAGAATAAAAAGAAAGGAGGTGGGGTTATATTGGCTAGCAATGGGTTTCTGGTGTTGCTCGACGTATAGCTCTTTAGCTCCACGAAGAGATGAAAATCTGCACAATAGAGGTTAGCGCTTGGAGAAGTCAAAAGGAAAGAGAGAAACCTTGTTCTCCTGGACATATCGTAGGCTTCCTAATACTTGCTCTTTGACACTGTTATCTTCACGCCATCGTAGAACGGAGTAGCTGCATCGTCTGTCGGATATGCGGTTGTAGAATTTCATATTGACGGGTGGGTAGCAATGATTTGTGCCCTAGGGGATAGAGGGCCTTGGGAATACAGAGGTGAGAATGGACGTATCTATATGGTGGCCTTTCGTCCTTATTACGGTAAGGTTCTTGGTCTTGTAATTCTTCTTGTACTGGTTTGATTAGTTCTGAGTCCAGGTTGTCGCACCTCCAACATATACATTATAGTAGTTCTTCGACATCTTGGTCTCTTAGTGCTACCCCCCTTAAAATGGGTATCACTAGTCATTATTCATCTCTTCTAAATCCAGGCATGATGGGTCCTTCGGGTAAGTAAGGAGAGAATGTTGGCAAAGCAGAGCCTCGAGTCCTAGGCTTTGGCTATTATTCACTTTGATTCGATGAGACCTAACTGGATTTGCGAAACGAGGATGAGAGGGAATAGCATGAGGTGAGGATTGAGTCATGGGGATAAGGTGACCTAACCCATCTTAATTTTTAAAAGAGAGCTCCCAAAGAGCTGGGGCGGTACAAAATCACACAGGCTTTCAAAAATAAGCTTTTCCCATGACTGCGAAATGGGACGCCCGAAAGCAAGAAGGCCGTGCACCGGGTCCAAATAGAATCTTGCAACAATACACCGTCTACTCGGGGAGCACACATAAGAGGGCGCAGGATCCATATACACAGTCCGTTTAAAACGAGACCACTTTATCTTCACGACCATCTTCAACGTTCCTAACTTTAAATTTTTGGAGTACGGGTACGAGGAGAGGAACAAAATTTTCGTTTTGAAATCAATGGAAAGTAGAGGAAGTATCTGGGGGTAATTGGATTGATATCAACTCTCTTGTGTTATTATTTTGAATTCGAGGTAAGAGAGCTCTAGAAGTAAAAATGGCTAAGGCAGCATATAGATGAGGGGGAATCATTTAGGAGAGATAAGGATGAGCAATACCACTTATATTCTTGGAATTAGAATTTTGAAGAAATAATTCTAGTCATGAAACTAACGGCCAGGCTAACTAGGTCACGACCTGCAGTCGATATGCTCTGATACCATCGCTGTCGGACCCCAGATTATACCATCCGGATTCCTCTGTGATTCCACCGCACTATTCCCTGGATCAGTAGATAGTGCTCACAGATTCTGATTCGAATATCAAAATACATATCATGCGGAGCGTAATTAAAATAATAGACTTACTCATGGGCGGATAGGCGAAATCATAAAATTGCAGCGGCGGAAGAACGAAACACACAGGTGGGACCTTTAGGACATGCCCACAGCGACCAAGCGGAGGTTCGCGACCTAGCCCTTGACATCTTCATCTTCTCTGCCACTTGACCAATCTTGTCGCTGAGGCGAGGTGATTTGATTCTGATTACGTATTTTGTCGCAAAGCGGCGTGAGCACTCGACCCCGTGCTCGCGAGCCAATACACGAATGCAAATAAATAGTATGCATGGCTAAACAAAGGAGAGGCTCGGGTTATTTTATTTGCCATAAAACGCGTTTAGTAGCATTTCTATTATTATATCATATTGTTATTTTTGTGACCTAAAGACTCCTCACATAAATGACATCATTGACTTAATCCACCAAAGATTCACTCTCATTATTAGCTCTGTCTAAGACTACAATGACGATTGCCATAATTGACTTAATCCACCGAAATTACACTTTCTTTAGTATATGCTGTCTAAACTCCAAACAGCATGTGTCATCCTCTATTCAATCCACCGATCATATTCTTTCTGTAATGGTTGATGTCTAAGACCCCAAACAACGAATGACATCATTTAAATGATCCACCGACTACACACATTTTATATTGATTGATGTCTAAAACTCCAAATAGCGTGTGACATTATTTAGATATTCCACCAAACATACTATTTCTAAATTGATTGCTGTCTAATCTCCAGACAGCGAGTGACATCACCTAATTAATCCACCGAACATTCTCATTAAGATTTTCTAATAATCCAATCCTTTTTCTTATTGATTCAAATCCACCAAGAATATCATTGATCAAGCCTACGATTCAATATTATATATCCACCAAGAATATCATTGATTAATTCTACGATCCACTAATATTCTCCCACCAAGTAAATCACTAATCAGGAACTATAATCCAATACTTGTATTACTCCTCCAAATTCCCTAAAATTCAATTAGATCATCTATTTAGCCTATCCATTCAGCTAGACTCCACCAATTTACTTCTCTCAGAACCCACACTATCATTTCCTATTTATGATCAACATGAATCCACCAATACCATTATATGTACACTACAAACATCTATTTCCTTTACTCACGACCCTGCTTATTCCACCCCTATTTTATTTTGTAAGAATAGAAATGCCACTATTTGAAATACCATACATAAAGTTTCCTGAGACCTAGCAGCTTTGGAACAAAACATAATGTTCAAGGAATATTAACATGATTTTCCATACATATGGCATCACACCGTATAACATCTTTCAGCGTTATAGCCGCTTAACTTACCACTGGGACAACACCGGGACAACTCAAATCGGGGCTTTTCACCGCCCTCCACTTTTCCATTTTCACCCACAAAGTTTTTGAAATAGAACTATATCTGGTTAAGTTCCCATGTCCGCCCTTGACCGTGGGCACGGCTATTCGAATAGTTTTGACTCTGCGAGTTTGCACACTTTACCCACAAGAGACAGTTCACTCGTTGCCCCACGATTCCTTAGCCGTGCGGTTGAGCAAACCATCACGATGCTGTTCAAAGTACCTCGCCCCTTCCATCATCTCACCCTATGGGTCGTTCCCACTTGCGGTGGGTCCCATACGTTGTGCGGGATGTTCTCCTTCGAGCGCCTAGCGATGACTACCACACCGCTAGCACGCCACAGCAGAACCTCACCTCCGCGGATGTCCCATTCAAGCCCGCCACACGAGACACCGCTTGCACCACTTCACTCCTCCACCGATGATGATGACTTTGTGTCCCAGTAAATTTACTAGGCCAAGTTGTACTTTCTGACTTGTGGTTGCACTTGTTTTACAAAGGATGTCATGACAAGATTCAGTCCTTAGGGTATCTCGGCGGTTCTACCACAAACCACACTCTCGTGCACACGCACCATACCCCGAACCATCCGCCTGACAAATAAGCAATTTGAGATTTTTGGGAGTATAAAATAACCATATCCAACATACACGATCATTACCACCATGATCGCCCAACCAACTTTTCTCCGATTAAAAGTGATGCTTGGCGCTCTCGCGCCATGAGTATCTAAACAATACTAAGCATGGCATATAATTACGGACTTATTTTCAACAGGTTACTATTATAAATTTTTGCTAGGGCTACAAGGTTCTCATGTTCAAATATTCCAAAGGAGGGGCAATATTAATCAAGTTAGATAATAGGCATTTAACTAAAATTCTAAATTAACATGTATTTGCATATAAATTAACAGCATGCAATTTGATAATTTAAACAAAAGTAATTTGCAGAAAATGTAGGTTCAACATGATCAAAGTATTGACTCGCCTGGCGCGGTTTACCGCGGTCTTGAGTTCACACAATGTTTTTCTTGAACTTCTGGTCTTTATCTTCACTTCGATCTTGATCTCACTCGATCCATTGAATCTTCAGGGCTCCAGTTTCTAACTACGCGATAAGCGACTGAATCCAAATAAAAGCAAATAACTCAAGAGATCCAAATAAATCCAAATACTTTTAATTTATACACTTATTACGATTTGAGAATAGAAGGATGATTCGGTTTAATGTGTTGCCAACACAGTGGTAGCTGGATTTGAGCAAGAGTTCGAGTTATTTGAATAGCTTTACCGTGAGGGAAAATTTTGGGATAATAAGAGTTCAAAAGTGAGGAAGTATCTACAGGAACTATCGGCTTTATAGGGATCTTCTTAATAAAACTATTTCTTTTATTATTAATTATTCTCGACTATCGAATTTAAATCCTGAGACAATGATCGGAGATTTGGACGTGGGACAAAGATGAAGGATTCCTCTTTCTTATTCGAGAATTATTAATCGTAGACATTCGTTATTTTAAATCCTAGTATTTTAAGGGAAAGGTTATAGTCTTTACCACAAATATTTTAAGCACTTTTAAGAAGTTAGCTCCCAGGGTTTTAGATATGATTAGACCACACTTGATATTTTATGTGGCTTGCCAAAGATTGTTTTAAGCACTAATAAGAGAGAGATGATCAATTAATTGTTACTATTTCATGTGACACAATCTTGCTGAATTGATTTACTTAGTTGTCATATGCTTGGACAAGATTACATGGATATGAATCTTTTATCAAGTTTTCAAAACTAAATCATTTGGCCATGATGTTGTTACCATTACTACTATTACTTTATTAACTTTATGTTAATCTCTTAGTAATAGGAAAATAGTTCATGTCATAAGCTTACTTTAGTTAACCTTCCACTCGAGGGTTAAAGTATAAATCTACACAATATCTCTAGTTAATGTCACTATGCCTTGAGTTAGGAACTTAAGATCTAATATAAAAGGTTAAAGACACATTAGCTACTAACATGTAATTTTTAATCCATGGTTAAGTATTTATGACCCTTTTAATTTGGAGGCGTTATGGGAACTACTGGTATTGATATTCTATCCTTTTACTTAGCATTTGACAAAGTCTAATCTTTACTTAAATTTCTATTTATCTAGGGGCGAGTTTGCTATACATGGCCATATCTCAATGTTGCTATTTAGCGAAAATCACCACTAAGATTTATTCAATGGGGCCATGATAAACGTTTTGGCATATAAATATATATATTATAACTAAGGGTAACCCTTATTAAATTTGGATATTTAACCAGAGCCACTTTCTCTTTAGTAACGCCTTGAATTAATAATTAGGTTCTTGGATAATTTCTCAAACCATATTAATTATTCTTATGTGAACTAATCTAATCAAAATTTAAATCTTAAATAATCTCATTTACCTCCTAGTTAAATTTTAGTAGCTTCTCTAAGTTAGGCTATAATTTTCCTGATTTTTCTTACTGGAAATAGTTACTAAAACAGAGGGGGAAAAAAAGGAAAAGAAATTAGCCGAAAGGGGGATCGAACTCAGCACCTCCGGGCGGGGAGGGGGCGCTGTGCATCTGGCGCTGGTGACCAACAGGGCGGCGGCCCACTTGCGTTGTGAAGGGAAAAACAAGTTAAAAGAAGCAGCTATGGCTTGGGGCAAAAACACGGGACCTCGAGGTGGCGCACGGGCTGAGCGGCGTCGCCGGCGAGGGCGGCCGGGGAGAGCGGTGATGACCAGAGAAACGGGTCTCCGGGGAGGAGTAGACGCCCCAGGGTTAGCGGCTCCGGCCAGAAGGCAACACGGTGGTCGGCGGCGGTGGGGAAATGACCGGGTGCGGGGAGGCCGTTAATGGCGACGGCGGTGTGGTGGAGGGAGGGATGGTTTGGCCGGCGCGTGAGCAGTAGGGGATCGCGAGGAACTCACCCCGGTGATTGGTGGCGCCGGAGGAGTGCCGGGGTGGGCCGGCGGCGTGGGCATGCGGCGGCGTGATCGTGGCGCACGGCGCGGCGGCATCTGCGGCGATAGCTCCGGCCGGCAGTGGGGATGACATCGCCGTACTCCGGTGAGGCTCCTTCCAAAAGGAATTGGTCCGAGAGGGGCTCAATCGGCGGGTCGTCGATTTGCCGGAGTTGGGGAAGAAAGGCGCCGCCGGCTAGCTACACGGCAAGGGGGTTCAATTCACCGCGGCATGAGCATCAGGGGGAGGTGGTGAAGGTCTCGGAGGTGGCTTGGGATTCTTATAGCACGTGCAGAGGGCTGGCGACGGGGAAGCTCCATATGGTGGCATGGCGACCGGGCCCGGGTGACGAATGCGGTGGCGTGGCGCGGCAAGACGAGCGTCGCGCATGACGTAACACTCGGACATGAGATGAGCGGTGGCGACGGGCTTCGGATGACTTCGCGCCGCAGGCACGCGGCGTCGTGCGGCGCGATGGTGGCGCCGCGGCTTGCGCGAGGCACGCGGCGGGTAGCTCGGCGATGGGAGCAGGTTGGCGCAACGACGTGCGGGGTACAGGCGAAGGGGATGCCGAGGTGACGCGCGACGTGATGCGGAGCCGGGCGGTGACGGATGAACAGGAACAGGCGAGGAAGAAGGACAGGAGGGAGGCGCGGCTCAATCGTAGCCATGAGGAGAAGCAGTGAGTAGGAGGAGAAAGAAAGAATGCGGGCGCAGGGGCTGGGCCCACATGTAATTGAGAAGGAAGAGAAGAAGGGAAAAGGCAATGAGGAAAGGATTAAGCACAATTTTTAGAATTTGGATTTTAATTTTAAATTTCTACTTTGCATTCGAGATTATTAATTTCAGTTTTAATTCAAATCTTGCTTCAGATTTCTATCTACAAAATCCATTATTTCACTATTTTCTATTTTATTCAGTTTGCCCTCGGATTTCAATTTTGACATTATTTTATTATGAATTGTATATATGTATATATATACGTATATATATTTTTGATATTCAGCCTTGGATTTTTGGTTTACTAACTGAAGCAAAGGAAGTGACTTTTGGTTTAGATTTTTTTGGTACATTCTAATATTCCTTTTGGACTCATTTCATTGTCCTAAATTTGAATTCAAGATGTCGTTATTTTGAATTCCGGATTTGTGGTGACATTCTCCATTTTTATAATTTCCATGATTATTATTTACATTTGAGAGCATTCTTGATTATTAATTTGTATGTCGCAAAACTCAAAAAGATTTCAAATAAATACTCAGAAGAAATTTTGGACCCAGTAAAGCGCAAGAAAAATTTT
This sequence comes from Dendrocalamus sinicus, assembly GCA_036346575.1. Lineage (NCBI taxonomy): Eukaryota > Viridiplantae > Streptophyta > Magnoliopsida > Poales > Poaceae > Dendrocalamus > Dendrocalamus sinicus. Next base: position 9,176,820 of record CM070670.1, read on the forward strand.
AAAACTTTCAGATTTCTGACTACTCAAAATTCAGGATGTTACAAATCATTAAGCTACCAAGTCAAAAATAACTAGAACTTAGCTGGCTTTTTGTTTCCATGTCTTGCACACACGGGTCTCCACATGATGCCCAACGGCTGTATGCCGCACTCACATGACCCAATATACAAACGTTCGCATGTACTTTCACATGTCCTCCTTGGCCCTCCTTACTCTTCTCACTCTTGGACATCATGGATGTAGCGGTAGTGGTACTTGGCACCGTATCATCCCCTTCTCTTTAAGCAAAGCCGTCCTCGGCTTTGGGTTGAATTTTGTGGCCTTCTTCTTTACTAAAATTTCTTCACCAATATGGATAGCACACTCCAATTTTGGTTTTAGCACATTCTTCTTTCCCCCATGTACAAAAGTGTATGTGTTTGACGAGCCATCATGTGTAACATTGCGATCATATTGCCATGGTCTTTCCAATAATAACCCACACATATCCATTGGAACTACGTCGCAATCCACCTTGTCAATATAGCCATCAACAACAAACAGAACACACACCTTGTGAGTTATTTTTAGCCTTCCGGAGTTATGTAGCCACTCCATGTGATGTGGTTGAGGATGCCTCCACGTGCACAAGCCCAAAGCGTACACCAAATCCTTGCTAATCACATTGGTGTAACTCTCACCATCTATGATCAACTTGCATGTTTTACCTTTGATCTTGCATTATGTTTGGAAAACACTCCACCGCTGTCCTTTTGTTTCAGTTTCTTTACTTTGCACCTTCGGGACCAAAAGGTTAACACCATTCAATTCTGGATCAATAGACAACATCCTTCTTGGAATCGTCAGATTTTTCACTTTCAGAATCACTACTAGAACTTGTTGAAGCATAACCATCTTTAGTGAGAAGCACTTTTCGTTGATTTGGACAATCACGCATCATATGACCTCTTCCCTTGCACCTGAAACACTCAATTTCTATAGCACGAGCATTAGACAGCAAACGAGAATTAGTTTTAGTTACTTCTTTACATCTGTTGCTTGCCTCCTTTCAAAGAGCCCCATTTGGACGGCTTGATATCGCCACTTTCAAGTGTGAACCAACATCATCGCCTTGCTGTGATGGACGCCTCCATGAGCTGGTTTGAGTGTTGGTATGTCCACCCTTGGCTTGTTTGCACTTCAATTGTTGTTCGGCACGTTCGACTTGATGCACCAAGTCTTGGATGTTGTAGTAATGGACCATCTCCACCCTATCTTGCGCATCCTCATTCAACCCATTAAAGAAACATAACATAGTAGCCTCATCATGCTTTGTCCCTGTACAGATCATCAACATCTCTATCTTTTTATAATATTCATCAACACTAGAATTACCTTGGCGTAGTTGTTGTGGCTGGTTGTACAAGGTCCTAGTGTAGTGTGCCGGAATAAAATGCCACCTCAAAATATTCTTTAATTGTACCCAAGTATTCGGATGAGCTACTATGCAACACAATTGGTTCCACCAAACATGAGTGTATCTGGTGAACTTAATTGTTGCCAAACGAATCTCCTTGTCCTCAGTATAGTGATGGTTGTCAAAAATTTGTTCGACACGTATCTCCTACTCCATGTGCTCCTCCGGTTCAACTTTACAATTAAATGATGGGATAGAAATTTTTATCCACCCAATACCATCATCCACGATAACACGCTGAGCAAAACCAACACCATCACGCATACCTTCACCATAGGCAGCATCTCTGCCACACATGTCTCTACCACGGTCAGCACCACGGTACGGTAGTCCTGAGCATGGTGTGGTTGCGGAGCAAAGCCCGCTGCACCATCAAAGACCTCCTCAAGTTCATCGTCATCGTATGGTGCATGTCGTTCGGGATATTGAGGACCCCGTTTAGCATGCTGAAATTGTGGTGGCTGGTTGCGTATCGCCTTCATCAACTCGTCAATTCGTGCCCGCAAATCATCAACCTTGCCTTAAAGCTTTTGGTGACAACCCAAGAAGTAATCACGTGTCGCTTCAAGCCCTTGTTGCACCTCGGGCAGTAAAGATGCCACATATTGGGGCACCTCCCCGATTGGCTCAACATGATTATGAAGCGCCTCACCATCTTTAGTCTTCACAGAACTCGCCATCAAGAAAAAATTTAGCAACCTCGTACCGTGATCAACCACGCTCTGATACCAAGATGCTACGGCCCAACTATTAACCTAGTGGACACGCATACAATGGTATGATCTTTCACGATACCTCCTCTCGATTAATAGCTTTCGTCACTTTTGTCTCTCAGGCATGGTAGCAGCAAATCAATTACTGATTAATCGATCAATAGTAGCAATAACAGTAGCCAACACACCAGTAGTAGCAAACGCCAACTTCCTAACATGATAAACAGAAGCACCATCCAATCAATTGCGGTGGCAAGAATAGCATCTCCAATCAATCTTCAACAGTAGCATGTATCCTTCGATCAAAACAACCAAGGAAAATAGACATAATTTGACGTCTAGCACTTCACCAATACCTAGAGTTCCTCCAACTCTTGTATACCACAATACACAAACTAAAAAGTATGGAACATGCGCTCTAGGGAATAAATTCCAACACATCAGTTGGGATCTACTCGCCCCTAGTGAAATAGTAGATAATACTTCACACAAACAAAACTCATGACTTGGCCGCTGACATGGCGATTTTCCTGGGTATAGTTCTCATGCAAAAATTCCTTCGATTACATAGCCATCAGCCTACCCTTTATATGGCACACACGCACAAACCTAAACCAACTCCAAGCCGACTAGAAAACTATACAAGCTCGTATGCCATGGCCGTATGCACGTATATGCATACATATACATAGACTCATACTTGACCATGCACGCAAACACGTCTACTATTCGAGTCGGAACACATGCATGTAAAGGAGACGACTAGAAATAAGTCTCGGAGCACATGCATGCACTACATGACATGACTAGAAAACAAGTCTACATGCATGTGGATAGCTACGTGATGACTAGAAAAAAACACAAACCGATTCACACTAAAAAACTAATCAAATATGAATCATTAAGCTACCAACCCAAAAATAACTAGAACTTAGCTGGCTTTCTGTCTCCATGTCTTGCACAAACGGGTCTCCACATTATGCCCAACGGCTATATGCCGCACTCACATGACCCAATGTACGGACATTTGCATGTACTTTCACATGTCCTCCTTGGCCCTTCTTACTCTTCTCACTCTTGGCCATCATGGATGTAGCGGTAGTGGTACTTGGCACCGTATTAGTTCTTCTTCTCATAAGCTTTGACAACTTTCTTGTGCTTGAGGATGTTGTCGTTAAACATTGTCGACTAATTTTCGATCAACCGGTCCTTAGCTTTACACATCTCCTCAAGTTTCACAATTATAGATCCCTTTGGCTTAGCCTCCTTTTCAAAGTCTTCTAATTCTGTCGACCATGACAAGGGAAGATTTAAGAAAAAACAAAGATTAAGAAGCAACATAAGAAGTTTCAAGAGGTTCTCTATTGAAGACTATTTTTCCCTCAAGAGTCATGAGGAGTTGTTCGTTTTTGGTCAAAGTTGACCTTGACATTGCTCTCTCCTTCTTAAGGGTTTCCTCGAGTACCTTGATGGTACTCCCCGATCTGAGAAGGATAATAAAATGATTACAAGGAAGAAAACTACTTCAAACCAGAATGAGAAGGAAAGTTTCATTACCATTTGTTAGGCTTTCTACAAAGGGAAGCTCTATCGTTTTTCCATGGATAACGTTTGTCTGGTCAATTCTCTAGCCATAGCGATGCTCTCCACCATATGCTACAAAAGCAAAAATGAGAAAAAAACTTAGAAAATTTTGAAAAGCTACAAAAATGCATCCTAAAGCGATCACGGGAACTTACCTGGACTGCTTTATCAGCATAAGTGGAGTAAAGCACCTCGAGGCCTATCCTTGATTGACAATCCTCAACCCTCCTCCATCAGAGCTCCTCGAGTCTCTCGTTGTTGAAGATTCAGAGCCATTTGGGGATGTCCCTAGGGTATGGGTTCTCTTGACCAGTGAAGTGCCCTTCACTTTAGGACCTCCAAAGAGAGGAGGAAGCATACTTGCTCTCTCCACATCTTGGACAAGGTCGGAGCCACCAAAGAATCCCGAGCAGCAGTAGTAGTTGCTGATTCCTCTACCTGCTCGAGGGCTGCCTTGACTACTCCCTCCTTGGAAGTTTCCTCATGAGGAGTACTCGGATCAGGACTAGTCGGAGTACTAGAGGTACTACGAAGAAAGAAGAATGAAAAGAGAGAAGTAAGAACTTCAAAACGGCAAAAAATTCAAAGGTGGCAGAAAATTGAAAGGGGATCGAAAGGATTCAAGGTTACGGATGGAGAAAGAAGATAAATGGTTTCTTTGAAAGCGTGAAACCCCAAGGCATCATGCTAAGGGTTGATAAGGGTTTCTCGCCAACTACAAATAGGAGTTACCCGATATGAAGCCCAACGGGCATAAAACCTTTCGGTTTACCTATTAATTTCTCAACTTTAAAGTGAATGAGAACCTCTTCTTTACTCTTGCTGATTGAAGGAGTTGTTTCCTGATTAAAATTCAATTAGAAGAATTTTAGATTATAAATTCACTTAAAAATTTAGGGGCTACCTGATGAAGATTGAACAAATCCTAATTATGGATTTAATATTTAATTAAGACCAAGGGACCCCCGTGGTTGTAAACCTCCAGAGGTTGCTCCTCGAGTACCCTGGTCGAAGAAACATTGTGCATGTTATCTGACCAGATGACTGCTTGGAGATACTGTGGACTAGTATCTGGACCTGATTCCAGGATATTGGTAGATAAAACCCATACCTTAGCCACTCCAAATAGCATGATGTTTTGACCCTGAATCTCTGACAAATAACTGCCATGCAGTTGTTTCCCACGATCGTCTCCCACTAACAACAACCAAGATCAAGCATCCTTTCTCTCACAATAACTATCTCCTCGACCAAACGTGATGGTTCCATGAGGCGTCTTTCCTGACAGATAATTGGTGTCTCTTTATTGGTATTTAAGGCTAGACAAGAGAAGACATAGGTCAATCAAAGACAATTGGATGAAGCAATTAGACAATACAATTGACATCTCATTTAGTGTAATTAGGGCTAGTCTTGTACCTTGTAAAAGGCACCCTGTAACTAGTCATAGCAATAAAGAGCATCGTTGTTCTTTTCCAAGGATTTTAGCCATCTTTCTCATTTTATTTTGTAAGATTGGCAACTTAATCGTCGATAAGAACCCAAGAACACAACCCATACCACAACAGCAAAATGTAGTATCCCAAACCAACCCAATCCATTACTCATCCCTTAGGACCCAGACCAAGCCAACCCACATGTCACTTCAACCTAAACCAACCCAACCCAACCCATTTCCCTAATATGGGTTCAACCCACGTTTCCAACCCATCTCCAACCCACCTCATTCAACCATTCACCTTAGGAAGCACATTACCAAGCTTGCTTAGTGTTCATGTCTCAAACTAAGGTGTTCATGTCTCCAACTAAGTTATTTTTAAATAAACTAAATGCAATATAATCCAAAATAAATTTGGTAATTATGAAATTGACCAAAAATTCCATTGCAAAAAAATAATTCAAAATTTCAAATAGATCATAGAAATTTCATTAAAATGATTAAAAAAAATAGGAAAATTGAAAATTTCAGATAATTAAGAAAATTCAAAAAATGACCACGAATTAAGTTATATCTATAGGATTACATCAAGTTGCACCTTCATAATACATAACATCCGAAAGTTTTGAATGATTAACAACGACATTGCTAGAAACCTTCTAAATAAAATTCTCCCTATGAAATCCTGATGCAACTTTTGCTTGACAATCTCCTTATGGTTACAGAAAAAGCAATCACCTTGAAACATCGATGATAGTAAGAAAGCTCTAGGAACCAAGTAGCATGGAACTTGAGCCACAACAAATCATAACTTTTGTCACCGTCTACAAACACCATGCCACCTAGAGATAGTAAAAATTAGCCTCGTCATAAAACCATGAAGCAATTTACACAACAGTAAAAAATGTTGCAATTCAGACAACTGTTCTTATTGTTGACATGATGAGTAAGGAAAGAAGAGTAAGAAATTTACGATGTTCTATCATACATATTAATCTGCAGTATGGTAGTAGAAACAACAGGAAAGGAAACAAACTTGCAACACTTATGTGTTCACTAGACCGAACGAGACCTGATACTAATAAAAATTTGAGAGGATAAGTACCATCATCTAGAAAGAGAAGAAAACACAATGTCCACACTGCCCTCCCAAGAATTCACCACCTTACTCCTAGTGCCAATCCCTGCAAATGTATACAACAAAAAACCAAGTAATCTTGTTATTTCACAGAAAATGTATATTTTGGCTAATTAAAGCGCATAGCCAAGAAGCAAGAACTAGTAAGCTTCTCCTTGTAATTTCACCTAGGCATTTCCTCTTACTAATGGCATTTTGGTTATGCACTTTCTTATTTGCCCTTGTCAACTAAACTTGCACGACCATAAATATAAGGTCATATGAATAGAGCCACTGTACTCTAAGTTTACCCTCATCTAGGTGTTTGTGATGAGTGTTCATCAATGGTGTCATTTATACTTGAGCCCTCTGACACTTGTGCAAACATGATTAGAAACCAAAATTAGTTAGCAAATTAATGTTGTTAGTAAATTGCCAAAAGTATAAACACTTAAGAATGTTTTTCACACAAGTATAAATTGAGATTGATCATGTGGCTAGTTCCACACAAGCTAAATTGACAGCTTAAGAATGTTTCAAGGAATAGATAATCACAAGACATTTCATACACATAACTAGTGAAAGTAGGTTAATGGTTAATTACTTTGGGTTCAACTTCAATGTAGTGTGATACTTACAAGTTGCCATTCTTATCAAGCCATACATAAGTATGAATCATAAAAAGGAACATATTCAAGTAGATGGCAAAACAAGACATAAACTTGCTTTTAACAAGCCATGCATCAATATGAATCATAAAAAGGAACATTTGCATGTACATGACAAAATAAGACATATACTTGTTCTCAATTTATAACTAGTAAGAGATATTTGCCTCCATACCACTGCCATAGTCTGACAAATATCATTCTCACTAACATGCATCCAAGATGATTTGCTATTGCTGATCACAGTTATAGTTTCAAGACCATTCAATATCTGAAATGACATGCATTTGCCAATTGGGGTTTGGGGGGGTGGGTAGGGTTAAAAGAATAATTAAACCTAAGAAAACCTAAGGCATTTATTGAAGAATCATAATTGCATAACAAAAAAAACAAAGATGAAAACCATGAGTGTGCTAAGGGCAGCAATAGATGGCGACTTCCTCTGTTCCTCAGCAGGGTAAGCAAAAGAACCACATCCTATGAAAAATTCACTTCAAGTAGCTGACATGGTACTTCATAAAATTAGCCCATGAACATAAATCTATAATATGCTTATTTTCAAGAACTAAGCTACCAACAAAAACTCACTATAAGCAATCTTTAGTTTGCCTCCTTACCTTAATTCAGATGAATTTCTTGAAGGATCAGCACCAACCCTTGCAAGATTGGAGCACTAATCTTTCTAGGTCCCAAGAAAATCACCACCTTACTCCTATATCAAATCCTTGCAAATTTAAAAAGCAACATAAGATCCAGGGGAGGCATAGGAGCAGGGAGAAAGAAGAGAAGGTGCATACTAACCAAGAAGCTCAGGGGGAGGGGGGCTCGACAGTGGTGGAGATCCAGGGGAGAAGAGGGGATGAGGCCATGGCAAGCGGTGGAGATCCAAAAGGGAAGGTGGTTGTTGGCGACAGTAAAGATCTAGGGCAGAGGGGGTAGTGGCGGCAGTGAGCGGTGGAGACCCAAAGAAGGAGGGGAACACAGTAGCCAGTTATGGTGGGAATAAGGGAAGGAGGGAAAAGAGGCGGTTGGTGGCAGCGGTCGCGAGCAAGCTAGTGAGGAGGGTACGCGGCGGTGGCGATCACAAGCAAGTTGGTGAGGAGAGGCATGGCCATGATAGTTTATTTGGGAACACTAGCCACTCTTGTTGACCTCCCCTCTAACTCTCAATGGCCGTCGCAAGAGGGAGCCATCGATGGTTTGGGGATTTGAGGGGAAACCATGGTTCCAACCCATGGGTTCAAACCGACTCTGGAGCTAGTTATTAAACCCCACCCAACCCGCTTTAGGAGGAAACCCAATCCAACCCAACATGTTCCCTCAGTCCACCCATTTCATTCCATCCAATGTCAACTCGAAGTAAAACTCAACCCATTGCACCCAAATGGACCCAACCCATTAGCAGGCCTACATAGTGGTCCTTGGTTCGAGGACCCATTTCGTATAGTTAAACAACAAGAGTAATCTTCTGGCCCAATGTGGTCTTGGAAAACCGAAAAAAGCGAGGCATAGAGAGAAACAAGGCGAGGCCTAAGCCGATGGGCATTGGGGGCTGGGCATTTTCTTCTTTCTTTTGTCAAGCCACATCAGCGGTAATGGTTGTTCATGATGATTTTCTCCATTACAGGCTAACGGCCCAAAGCCTAATTGCGTCTTGTGTGTACATTAAAGCCATGCATGTCATGTTGTGCCATCCAAACATGAACTTGTATGTACTATATTGCACTACCTGAATGCCCATGTGTTGTTATAGCTAAAAATAATTAATTCCGGAAGTGTTGAACCACCATTATTGGTTTTGACCTTTGCCACACCTTTAGCTCCTCCGTAGTGCCCAATCAAGCTCTTGCCCTGCCCACATAGTGCATCTGCCACTTTGCTCTGCCTACATTGCCACCTCAGCTCCGTTGTTATGCAATGCTAAGCTTCGCCACCTTCGCCATGATGCCTGGCTTGCACCACACATACTAGCACACATGGTGAGAGACCATGTGGAGGTATCCCCATGTTTGTGATGAGTAATTGACAGTTGTGTTAGAGAGTTTGAGTTTGTTTAGGATATTCTAGGTTTGAGTACCTTTCATTAATGCTAATATTGATTATGCTATTTCGTGCGGTGCTATGTGACGATTTGTTTGTCTGTGTGACTGCAGGACTTCGGAGCTAGGTCATGGTGAGACGAGGAGGACCGGGACTAGGCACAGGAGGTGTTGAGGTCTAGACGGTCGATGATGCCGAAGATGATCGAGGCTGATGAGGTGGTTGCGAGTCGGGAGATGAGGAACCGAAGCTGGAGCTACCGGTGGTGGACATGACGGGCAATGACGAGCATTGATTATGATATCTGGTACTCTTCCTCGTCCTGTCTTTCCCTCAGAGCTTACTCGGACGTAGACTTTGCTGGCTGTAGAATAGATAGGAAGAACACTTCTGGCACCTACCAATTCATTGGCACTTCTCTTGTTTCTTAATCTTTTAGGAAGCAGTTCGGTGTTGCACAGTCCACCGTAGAGGCCAAGTACATTGCTACCGCCAGTTACTGCAGTCAGGTACTTTGGATGGCTTCGACCCTGCGGGACTTTGGGTTAGTTATAGACAGTGTTCCACTCTTTTGCGATAACACTTCTGCTATTAACATTGCTAAGAACCCAGTGCAGCACTCTCGGACCAAGCATATTGATATCAGATATCACTTTCTTAGAGACCATGTGGAGAAGGGTGATATAGTGCTCCAGTTTGTGGGGAGTGAGGGGGAGCTTTGTGCTTTACTGTTTTATCTTGCTTATTATGCTCCTGTTCTCATTTTGTTACATTGCATCGGGTTGCATTTGGGTTAGTCCTTCTAGCATAGATTAGAGTGTTTCTCTTGTCTAGCTGCTTAGTCTTCTTCCTCTTGTCTTGTGATTCTAGGATGGTACTTATTAGCTGTCTCTCTTCTATATTCTCTCTTTTGCATCTTGATGACTCTATTGCCAAAAGGGGGAGAATTTTGGAGAAAAAGCCTCTTTTTGGGAGCTTTGGGAGTTTTTGAGAAAAACTTGCTCTTTCTTTTGCTCCCTTGTCAACATGGTCATAAGCTTCTTGAATTTCTTTTGGACCATGTGTGACTTTTTTCCTTCAAACAAACTCAACTTTATGCGCTTTTTCTGTGTTTGTCAATATACTCATCAAGGGGGAGATTGAGAGACATGTGGAGGTATCCCCATATTTGTGATGAGTAATTGACGGTTGTGTTAGAGAGTTTGAGTTTGTTTAGGGTATTCTAGGTTTGAGTACCTTTCATTAATCCTAATATTGATTATGTTTTTTCGTGCGGTGTTATGTGACGGTTTGCTTGTCTGTGTGACTATAGGACTTCGGAGCTAGGTCATGGTGAGGCGAGGAGGACCGGGACTAGGCACAGGAGGTATTGAGGTCCAGACGGTCGGTGATGCCGAAGATGATCGAGGCTGATGACGTGGTTGCGAGTCGGGAGACGAGGAACCGGAGCTGGAGCTACTGGTGGTGGATACGACGGACAACGACAAGTGGACCGGGACTAGGCTCAGGGAGGAGTCGGAGGTCCAGTCAGTCGGAGTCGGGTGGACACGACGGGCAGCGGCGAGATGGACTGGGACTAGACTTAGGTGGAGTTGGAGGTCTAGATGGTCAGGATGCTGGGTGCGGTCGTGTGACGACAGGAAGCTTCCGGGAAGCTGCTTGAGGGGCAAATTGGAGATTTGACTCAAGTGGGTGGTTTCCCTCCATTTCCTGGAAAGGGTTTGACTTTCTTGCCTCTTGTGGATGAGAGGTGAGGGAGTGGATGTAGTATGCCATTTCTTGATTTGCTATTAGAGGATGGGAGGTCTTCTATTTAGTAAAGGGAGTTGGCATTCTGGTGTTGGGAGAAAGGAGAGTGAGCTCAGGATGTGTTCTCCTATGTGAGAGAGAGAGCTCTGAGTGTGTATGCGTGTGTTCATCTCAAGCATGTAGTGAGATGAGTTATTTTTCTCTTCAATTGCGTATGGGGAAGTAGAACTCTTGCTTGTAATCATTCATCTCTCAGAAATGAATCCAATTGAGTTTTCTCGAGTTTCAGTTTCATTTCTGCCTTCTGTTCTTCTAAATGCTCTTCACTGATTTTCTTGAGTTGGTTTGATTTTTGGGATGGATAGCTATGGAATAGATTTGCTCTGAACTAGTGATCCTCATCCAAGCCAGTTGGCTAATCTATCCCTGAGAGCAAACTCTTAATAGCCATGAGCTTTTCTGAAAATCTTTTGGACCTCATTCCTCTGTTTTTCACTGTAGCTAGGGTTTGTTGCCAGAGCATGTTAGAGTCTTGTGATTTCCCTTCAAAAGATGGCCTAAGATTTATGCATTGCTGTTGTGAGGACATCTCCAGTTGAGATTCACAAGTTCATGAGCAAAGGATGTGAGAATAATGAGTAATTTGGAAATCAGCTCTTTCTCTGTCAAAAGTTCAGATTTGTGCTCAAATCTTGATTTCTTGCTCAGTTGGTGAATTCTTTTGTTTTCTGAGTCCTCCATGGTGTTTGGTTTGTAGTTCTATTAGCTTGACCAGAAGAGATTACCACTCCTCAGTGAATTCCCTGATCTTCAGCAAATTTCAGTAGTTTCTGTCCTGTTTTTGGGCTGGGAATTTTTATGCGAGGTTTTGGAGTCTTGGTGGAGGCATGCCCAGTCAGACCGGCCCCTCAATGGTGGTCAGACTGGAGCCCTGCTGGCGGTCAGACCGCTAACCCTAGCGGTTAGACCGGCCAGAACCGCGGTCCGATCGGCCGGCACCGTGATCGAGCCGCCGAGAGCTGCGATTAGACCGCCCATGCATAGCGATCGACCGCTTTGTTAATTTTGGCTGCTAATTTCCTTTGGTTTATTCTCTACTGCCTTGCTTCCTTAGTCGTTTTATTTGCCCATGTTTCTCTGAGTTTCCAGTGAGCTTTTCTCCCTGTTTCTTCATAGCTTCTGTAGTTATCGGAGATTTTAGTGGATACTTTTGGGGGCAATTTTAAAGAGGCACCATTCACCCCCCTCTGTTGCCATATCTGATCCTACTATTGGTATTAGAGCCGGTTAGCTCTTTTCGATAGATCTTAACCGGTCTGTAAGCCATGGCAGCTATGCGATTTGGCGAAAGGTCAAAACTCGCTTTGTTGTTCCTACTGATAAGAACATCAATGTGGCAAACATGCTCGATGTTGAGGTGAATGCTAAGGCAAGGAACATCATCATCCAAGGTTTGAGCCAAAATGAGTTTGATCGCATTTCTCATCTTACGTCTGCCTTCGACATTTGGGTGACCCTCGATGCTTACTATGAGGGCACCACTCAAATTAAGACGGTACGACAGGACCAGTTCAAACGAGATTACAACAAGTTTTAAATGCTCGCTGGCGAGTCCCTTGATGAGTGCTTTGTGAGGTTCCACAAGATTTTGAGCAACCTCCGAGCGGTCAGTCTAACATACCCCGACTCGGACAACGCTCGCCAAATGCTTTCGGCCTTGGATTTGCGAGTTTGGGAGATGAAGGTAACCACCATCAAGGACACCACGGACCTTTCGACTTTGACTCTTGATGCGTTGTACTCACGCCTCAAGACTCACGAGATTGACATTGTCTCTCGCAAGTCGAAGTTTCAGTTGATGGCTTTGGTCACTGATCCTAGTTCGACTTCTGAGCTTCCTTCTGATGGTGTTTTGGTTTCTTTCTTGCTGCTGTTTGTGAGATGAGTGATGATCTATTGGAGACCATGTGGAAAAGGGTGACATAGTGCTCCAGTTTGTGGAGAGTGACCACCAGTTGGTCGATATCTTTACCAAGCCTTTGGATTGCTCTAGGTTTTTAGCCTTGCGGGGAGAGATTGGGGTGGTCTGTCCTTATAGATTGTTGTGAGGGGGAGCTTTGTGCTTTATGATTTATCTTGTTTACATGCTTCTGTCTCTCTTTGTGCATTGCATAAGGGTGCATTCGGGTTAGTCCTTCCAGTATAGATTAGAGTGGTTCTCTCGTCTAGTTGCTCAGACTTCTTCCTCTCATCGTGTGATTCTAGGATGCTGCTTATTAGTTGCCTCTCTTCTCATTAGGTTGAGTTCACTCACTTCTTATAGGTTCTAGCAAGGGTTGGGCCACCCTTGGGTAGACAGGGAATGTGTTTACTCCTTAGTGTGTTAGAAGATCAGCTGATAGTCCTAGTATCATATGGGGTAGATGAGAGTCAATCTGAGTCATAGTATCATCTATATCTTTTCTATGCTTTAAGGACTGTCTGTTCTGATTTCATTGCCAGCTTCTCGTTTTTATTGTTTTGTTCAAGGGGAGTTCATTTGGGATTTGCTAGATCTTAGTCTTATCATAACTCAACTTGAACCAAAAGTGCATCATAGGTTGAGGGGGAGCTGGATTTTCTTGTATTTTATTTCAGCATTCTGCATTGTAATATAACTACATGGAGCCTTAATTATTATCCTTTTATGACCTGCTTACAATGCATTATATCTTGCCATAATATGTGCTTATTTGCTAGATTTATCATGACTTTATATGTGTAGTTTAGTCTTCGCCATGATAGGTTGATTGACAATGCACAACTTGAATTAAAACATGTCATATTACCTCTTGAGACTAGTCTGTCTTTAGTTATCTTTTTATGATTCATGCCATGTCAAATAGGCTGAGTTGTGTGTTGAATCTCTATTGAGTTTTAGATTGAGCTATTTTAGTTCCTTTGTGAAACATGAGTTATTCTTAACTTCTTGTTCTTGCACTAAATTCAGCAAAAGCAAAAAGATCTCTTTTGTGCAAAAGAACTGATCTCACTAATTCTTTCTCATGAGACTGCTTGCCATTGCACTAGGCATGAGTTCAGGGGGAGTTTTGGTTGACCAAGATTATCTTCTTAAGCTTCTAGCTTGGAGTGGTCGCATAAGGCTTGAGATCTAGCACTTAACTAAACAAAAATTTGGTTGGAAACAACCATGAGATTTTATAAAGGAAAGACATGTCAATTGTGCTAAATTTGCTTCATTACAAAAAGACTAAAGTACTTGAACAAATGATTCATTCTTGAACTTGTAGCACTCTAAATTGACTCAATTCTAGCTTCTTTGCTCCACTTAGGTTATTGATATGGCTTGTATCATCTTTTGATGCCTTTAGTTAGGCTATAATCTTGAATAACTTGACATGCTAAGAAATTGGACTAATTTTCAGATTGTGACTTATTTAGTTTAGCTTGATTATACATATCTTGTCATGATCTACATACCATTCTTATGAGTTATGGCTTGGTGTAATACTTCAAAAGTCATTTTGGATAATCTTCATAGCTCTAATTGCTTAGACTACATAAAATTCAGCCATTTCATCCATATCATACTTTATTTTCCTCCTTTCATCTTGATAATTTTATTGCCAAAAGGGGGAGAATAACGGAGAAAAAGTCATTTCAAGGGAAAACTTGGAGCCTTTGAGGAAAACTTGCTCTTTCTGTTGTTGCCCCTTTGTCGACATGGTCTTGAGTCTCTTTGTCTTTTCTTTTAGACCATGTGTGACTTTCAAACAAACTCAACGTTATGCTTTTTCTGTATTTGTCAATATACTCATCAAGGGGGAGATTGAGAGTCCATGTGGAGGTAACCCCATGTTTGTGATGAGTAATTGACGCTTGTTTTAGGGAGTTTAAGTTTGTTTTGGGTATTTCATGCTTAAGTATCTTTTCACTAATGCTAATGTATGTTTATACTATTTCAAGCGGTGCTATGTGATGTTTTCTTGTTTGTGATGACTACAGGACTTTGAGGCGGAGTCGTGGCGAGGCATGGGATGACCGGACTAGGCACGGGTGGTGCTAAGGTCAAAGCGGTCGGGAGATGCCGAAGACGGCGAGGACTCGAAGTGGTTGCGAGGCGTGGACAGCAAGAAAAGAGGAAGCTTCCAGGAAGGTGCAGCAGGGGCATTTCGGTAAAATGCGCAAGGCTGCAAAATGGAAGCGGATTCAGTTGAAGCTGATGGGTTGGAGACCCGGTAGTGGAGGCTAAATAGAGGAGGTTAGGGTTTGGAGATTTGATTCTGGTTCCCTCCACCATTTGGATGTAGGGCTTTGCTTTTGTGTCATTGTGTGTATGGTCTGGTGAGGAGAGGTTTTGGCAGTGCAGACCCTTGACTTATTTCCTTGCCAGAATAGAAACCATGGAGTGAGAATTGGCTGCAACTTCTTGATTTTCTATTTTGAGTGTGTGAGCTCTTTCCTTCTCTATATGAGGAGTGGGAGTTGGCAGAGTGGGTAGGGCTCATGGAAGTGTATTTTGCTTGTCTGGCGTGTGTTCTTCTCTATTGAGAATCATGTAGTGAGATGGCTGTAGAAGAACCCTTGTGTAATCATTCATCTTTGTGATTCAATATGAAAAGTCCTGAGTTTGAGCTATTATGATTTCTTTGCATTTATTTGTGTTTCTTTTGCGTCAGGACTGCATTCTGTTCTTCACTGCCTTTTTGGATTGGTTTGATTCCAGGGTTGATTAGCTATGGAATCCTTGTGCTCTGAACAGGGGATCTTCATCAAAGCCATTTGGCTAGCTTATCCCTGAGAGCAAACCTTTAATAGCCTTGGTTTTCTCAAGAGAATGTCTGCTGCAAGACTTCCTCTGTTTGCATCCATTCTAGGGTTTGGAGGCAGAGCAACCTTGGTTCTTCTTGATGTCCAGGGAAAAGTGGCTCTAGCTCCATACTTTCTCGTCTGAGGATGCTTCTCTGGTGTATTTCAGAGTTTCATGAGCAGAAGACTAGAGGATCATGAGCAATTTGCATTTTGTCTCTCTTGCTGTCTGCTTTTCAGTAAAAATTGAATTTACTATTGTGATTGGGTCTTTGTCTGCATATTCTACTCTTTGAGATCAATTTGATGTTTAGACTAAAGTCCTTGTTAAGGAGGCCTGAGAAGAGCAGCAAAATTTCACAAATTTCCTTGATTCACGGTTGTGATCAGTATTTACTGTATCGGCTGATTTTTCAGTTCAGGCTTAGTTTCTCTGCTTTTAAATTTGCCTTCGCTGGATTTGTTCCCGGTCAGACCGCACTCCCCATGGCGGTCAGACCGCTCCTCAGCTGACGGTCAGACCGCTAGGGTTATCGGTCTGACCGGTTGTGCCCTAGGCGATCCAACCGCTCGGCCACCGGCGGTCAGACCGGCCACAGCTCGGCGGTCAAACCGGCCATAGCTAGACGGTCTGACCGGCCATGCCTGAGCAGTCTGACCGGCCTCATTTCATGCTCTCTGATCTGCAGTACTTCTCTCTGTCTTGTTTTCCCTCACTGTTTTCTGGTCTTTTCTTCACTTCCAGTGAGCATCAAACTTCTTGCTTCATAGCTTCTATAGCTATCGGAGAAGAAGAAATATGTGGATACTTTGGGGCAATTTTTGAAGGCACCATTCACCCCCCTCTATTGCCATTTCCGATCCTACAATCATCAGAAAGATTTGATCTTGCATACCCAAATATATGGACTTCTTTAGATTGTAGAAATCCCTAACGATATCGAAATAGTAAGTTAAAAAATGTGCCAACCTGAGAAACATTATGTATATGACATGAGCAGAGGAATGCAAGAGGAGGAAGAGAAGCAAAATTGGGGCAAAGGGAGAAGGGGGAGAAGCCAGGTGTTGTAGGGGTGGCCCCTACCTAAGCCCAACCGGCCTGCTAAGGGATTGTAAAGCCCAAAACAGGATATGTATAATGACATATATACCCTTACGGGGGGGTACTTGAGTAGTTGAGTTGAGTGTAAGGACTTGATTGTAAAATACACCCCATATGAATATATATATATATATATGGCTGTCCTGGACATGGGGAAGGGGCGAGCATTGTTCATCTATCATCTCCACTACCATACTCCCACTTTACTGTTTGGTTAGTAGCCACAACAGTTGGTGCCGTCCGTGGGGACGACTGAGCAAGCCTTAAGATCTGAGGAAGGATGCCACCCAAGAAAACTTCATCATCGGCAGTAAAGAAGAAGAGGAGCATGATGGCGGCCCTCATCAACGCCAGAGCCTCTGCATAAGTAGCTGGCGCGGAGGGCAGCGCTGGTGCTACGACCGCCGACGTCGGCACCCGCGGCATGACGGTCGACCCCACCCCTGGCGCGGCGATTAGCGCTGGTAGTACCGATCGGGTCGTTGGGAGCGGTGACGCCGATACCCGCGCTGGCACGACCACTGCCCCTGCACCTGGCGTGGGAGCGGCTAGTGGCTCCGACGACAACGTCGGCCTTGTCATCGACCCTGGAGTCCACCGCACCGGCGTGCCGAGCAGCTCCGAAGCTCAAGCCATAGTCGCCGCCAACCTGGGGGTTCGTGCCTGTGCTCAGGCCGGGGCAACCACCTTCACGGTGGAGAATGCTCTGGCGACGACCTTGACATCTTTGCGGCATGGTGAGCCGCGACCTCCGCGGGGCCGTGCGGGACATACAAGAGGCTCGGAGCCAACAAATCCCGCCGATGCCGGCGGCGGAGCCTACGCCAGAGCGGGCGGACAACTGCGACAGCCCTACATCCAGCCGCGTCCCGCTTCGGCGCGTGGATCCGGAGTCCCCCCTCTCCGTAGGTTTGCAGCAATCGGCGTGGCCTGAGGACTTCAAGTTCCCCCCACTATCGAGCCATATAAAGGTGACACAGACCCCCGGGAGTTCGTGCGTATGTACGAAACCGCCATCGAAGCCGCAGGCGGGGACGACTCCACCAAGGTGAAGGGGCTACCCCTCGCGTTGTAGGGAGTGGTGCTATCTTGGTTCTTCACTATAGAGTCGAGCTCCATCTACGCATGAGAGCAGATCCGCGATCGTCTCTACAAAAACTTCCAGGGAAATTACGTCAAGCGTGTCGACGTGGATCAGCTTTTCGCTATCAAGCAAAAGCCCTCGAAGAAGCTCCGAGAGTACTTCAAGCGCTTCACCAAGGTGCGCTACCAGGTCAAAGATGTCAACGAGACCACCATCATCAACGCGGCGATACAGGGCCTTCGCCCGGGGCCACAATGCGCGTAAGCCGATAAAAACAGTGGCCAAGCTCTTCGATAAGATGGAAGAGTACGCCAGGGTAGAGGAGGATGCACAGCGGCGCAGGGGCGATGACTCCGACACCAATCAAGAGGAGGACTCATCGAAGAGCGCTGCCAAGCGCAACAAGAATCCCCGAAGGATGCCTCCGAGCACAAGGACACCTCCAAGCGTAAGCAGGACTCGTCGAGTGACAAGCCCAAGCGCAACCAGCGTAGATCCCAGAGGACCCGCTATGTCTTCGACATCGAAGGCGGCTCCGAGGACAGCGCCCCCACCGGTTGCGGACGAGGTCACAGAGGCTGGGGGCGAGGGCGCGGCCGGGGTCGTGATGATATACCCTGCGCAGAGCAAGAGCGCTAGTACTACGGCCTGTGGTGTGAGGTGCATTGCCGTGGTGATCACCTCACGCGGACGTGCACCGCCATCGCGGCACTTCGTAAGAGCGTCACCAGGGATAGAGCACTAGAAACAGGGCCACCAGTTGTGGCCCACGTGCAGCAGCCCCAAGAGGGCCCTTTGCGGATACAAGCCCCGGAGGGAGCCCAACACCAGATCATAAATGTCATCTCCGGGGGCTCTTCGCTGGAGTTCTCCTCAGCGTGGCAACAGAAAGCCTATGCGCGGAGGCTACACCACGTGGTGGCGAACCCAGCGCAAGCACACCCCAGACCCCAATCACCACCGCGAATGCCTCTTTTAGCTTGGAAGGCGACTGTGTCCGAGGGCGCTTCACTCTCGGGGACTTGGGCGAAGATTCCTCGGCCTCCGCAGCCAGTCGAGTGAGGAAGCTTCGCCCTCCTGGATGTCCGAGCCATGCCCCTTGTCCTCAGTGCTGCCTAGGGACTCCTCGCCGGGAGCGGCGTGCTCCGCCTCCACCTCCAGATCCAAATTGGCATACTCCGCCAAGTCAGAGCCGGTGACTGTCGCGCCTTTGGCTCCGATGGGATTTACCGGAGGTGCAGCCGGCGAACTGGATACGGTGGCGGGGGAATGGGCCCTTCGGTGTGGAGGGGATGCCTCCCTCTGGTCGTCGCCGTCGCGGAGGCGAGCCCGGCCTGTGGTCAGAGTGGCGCGCTCTGGCACAGGAATGCCCAGAGCTTCACACACTATGTTTATCCAGCCTAGCTTTGCCGTGGCGGTCACGAACTCGCGCAGGTTGTGCTCCTTGGCCACGTACGGCCCAAAGAACACAACCACTGCGCACTCCGCGTCTTCAAAGAGAAGTCCTGCATATAAAGCGAAGCAAGGTTAAACAAAAAAAAATTAGGAGATTTTGAATGTAGTCTACAGTGGAAGGACTTATGAGGGTCGGTGGGCTTCGGCAGCGAAGACAGTGACGGCCGAACACCGTAGGGCCGGACGGGGCCGAGCTGGAGGTGCCACCGACAGGCAAGTGGCGCCACACTGAACATCACGAACTCCTCTGTGAGATCGCGTATGTTGAAGCGGAGGGTGATCCCTGCCAGCCTCCATGCCCTTTGCTCGTCGTCGCGGTCGGGCTCCATGCTAGGCGAGGTGTTGAACGACATCGGTTGCCCCGTGCATCAAAGGCTGCTGTCGCTCTCCACGCGATGGTAGAACCACCACCGCATCCAGTTGGATTCCCACTTCACTCGGGTCGAGTTAGCGGGGAAGATCTTCGTGCACAGTGACCTCAGGACGAAGTTGACACTGCAGAAGTTGGAGAACTCCCCTCAAATAGGGAGGCGCTAGGCCAAACCCCCTCTGTCCACGTCGCCTAGCTGTAAACAGCCAGGCGAGCGATGGTGTTCAGAGTTAGCTGCGCTAACTCCAGCTCGTAGGTCTGAAGGACGTCGCCGACAAGCTTCGTCGACGAGATTATGAGCCCAGCTTTGAAGTAGGCCACGAAGACGATTGCCTTTAACTCCTCCGGGTGCGGCTCCGTCTCGTCACGAGCAGGGAGGCGAACCGCGCTACGGTCCGCCAGCTTTCCCTTATGAAGAAGAGACCGGATCGTCTCCTCCGTCATGAGGGTTTGCCCCAGTACGCTGGAGCAGGGGCCTTCCATCTTCTTCTCGGCCGTCCACCACTTGTTGGTCAGCGATGGGTCACGCCCCACCAGGGTGTAGTCCATCTCCGTTGCCGACGAGCTGCGCCGGCTGGAGGAAGCACCACCGCTGGGCCGGCGAGCGTGTTCTTTGCAGCGGGCCATTGTCTTTGAGGAAGCGTACGATGAGACGTACTGTGGCGGTGGTGAATGGTGGTAGCGGGCGATGTGAGAGGAGGGTGCGCAAGAGCAAAGAGCAAGGATGGGAAGCTCAGAGTGACTGGAGGGGGATGGGGGAGTGGCGTCGATGGCATATATAAAGGCCATTCGCCTCCCCCACGATCGGGAAGCGCAACCGGCAGAAGCCGAACCATTCGCCTCCCCACGATCGGGAACGCGACCGGCGGAAGCCGAAGCCATGCAGTCGCCCAGGCGCGCGCGTGCACACCTCCCGCCCCCCGGGAAGGAACGCACGACTGCGGTCGTGTAGCTACCTGACAGCGCACGACGAGCCAATCGCATCCCGCCACACGTCCCGCCCTTTGGGAACGAACGCACGACTGCAGTTGTGCGATAGCCTGACAAGCGCACGACGCATCAATCGCGTCCCGCCACACGTCTAACACCCTCGGGAAGGAATGCACGACTGTGGTCGTGCAGCCACCTGACAGACCACGACATGCCAATTCGGCGCTGCCGCGTGTCTCGCCCGGCGCCAGTGCATGGTACGACTCCCGCCACATGCCAGCATCCGGTGTATTCCTCGGTGCCATTAAAATACCATGGTTGGGCCGCGAGCCACCGGGTTGTACCTTGATTTCGAGTCCGCGGGATGACTCCAGAATCTACTTCGACTCCATGCCCGCGGGACGAGCCTCGCTCCCGTTTCAATCTTGTGTACGCGGGACGAGTCTAGCTCCCGCTACGACTCCATGTCCGCGGAGCAAGCCCGGTCCCCACCCCGGCTTCTTCTCTGCGGGACGGCTCCGCCATGTACTTCGATGTCACGACTAGAGGTTGACTTCAGCAGCTAGTTCAACTCCGTGTCCGCGGTATGAAGCCGGGCTGCACAGGCAAAAAACATTTCCGCCCAAGATCACAGAAGGTCACAGGCCGTAGGGACGGAGGGGGCCAAATGACTCGGCGACATGGCTTCGGCCCGTGAAACCCTTCACCATGGGAGGCTCCTATTATAGGGGTGGCCCCCACCTAAGCCTAGCCGACCTGCTAAGGATTGTAAAGCCCAAAATGGGATATGTATAATAACATATATATACCCCTACGGGGTAGTACTTGAGTGTAAGGACATGATTGTAAAATACTCCCCATATGACTATATATATGACTGCCTTGGATATGGGGAAGGGGCGAGCATTGTTCATCTGTCATCTCTACTACCATACTTCCACTTTACTGTTTGGTCAGTAGCCACAAGACCAGGCTTTGGCGGCGATGCAGAGGTGGTGGTCGATGAAATGGTGGCACAGCAGAGGAGAGAGGGCTAGGTGTGAAGGATGCTATGGCAGTGGAGAGATGCAGTGGGCAACGCTGTGGTATGGAGGTAGTTGTGGCTGGTGGTGGAGTAGAAGAGAGGAGATGGACAACGATGCTCGATGTTTGGGAATAGAGAAGGAGATGGAGGTTGCGCTTGGTGGAGTGGCGACAGATGGAGAGCAGAGGAGGGAGTGGAGAAGGGCTGCAGCATGGAGTAGGAAGGCTGTGGCAACATGGTGGAGTGGAGGAGGTGGTGAAAGACGACGGGCTATGAGTGGCCATGGCGCAGGTAGTGGCGTGGTAAGGCGATCTAGCGAAGAGGCGCTCGGTTGAGGGAGAGACGGAAGGGAAGAAGGTGGTGGACTTGGTGGCTCGCCGGTGAGGTGTCCAGTAGATGGAGAGGGGAGACAGCGATGGGGGAATACGGTGCTAGCCAGATAGAAGGGGATGCAAATTCATAGATGTTACAACCACAAAACCTCAAATTCGCCTAGGAGAAATGAACCTATTACCCAAATACCAACACAAAGCACCTAGAAACCGCACCTTTTTTTCCTCCACATCGGATCTTGTGACAGTCACACGCATGGCAATTGCCAAATTTGCCATGAAAACCAAATTCAAGGCAAAGCGCCACAAATGTTATAAATATCTAAGAACCTAGGCCTCACCTCGACGGGTAGAATCGGTAACTAGAGCGGCATGGCCCTAATGGTGGCACCCATTGGTGTGGCGCCGCCCCTCCCCCTCCGTCTGACCCTCCCCGCATTCCCCGTGGTGGTCCCGCCGCCTTCCACCACGTAGCTCCACCGCTTCCCGTCCACCTCCTCAGGGTGAGAGACCATGTGGATGTAACCCTATGTGTGTGATGAGTAATTGACATCTGTTTTAGGAAAAGTCAAGTTTGGTTTGTGTGGTCTGGACCATGTCGTTGCGCGGTGCAATCGGTTTCGGTTGAACTTGGTCAAACTAGGTCGAACGGGCTTAAGTCATTTATTTTTCGTTTCGATCGGTTTGGGCTTTGAGTATTTCTTTTGATGTTATTGTATGGTTACAATATTTCGAGCGGTGCTATGTGATTTGTTTGTTGTCTGTGATGGCTGCAGGACCTCGAGGTGGAGTCGTGGCGAGGCACGGGATGACCGGACTAGGCGCGGGCGGTGCCGAGGTTAGAACGGTCGAGGTGTACCGAAGACGGCGAGGACTCGAGGTGGTTGCGAGGCTTGGATGACAAGGAATGAGGAAGCTTCCCGGAAGGTGCAGGATGGGCGTTTTTGGTAAAAGCGCAAAGCTGCACAAAAGGAAGCGGGTTTGGATAAAGCATTGAGTTGGTGGAGACTTAATGGGTAAAGCATGGTGAGAACCCATTATGGAGGCTATAAATAGAGAGGTGCTCTCTAGTGCTAAAATCGAGAGAGTGTGTATGAATGTTCTATGTTTGGTTCTCTCCATGCTATGAGAGTTTTGTGAGGAGATAGTATGATTTTTCAAGCATGTATGGGGACTTAGTTAGTGTGAGATTGAGAGAGAGATGAGCTGAGAAATCCCTCATATGTAATCGCGTATGTCTTAGTATCAATCATAGAAATCATGTATTTGAGATCCTTGTGTGATTTGCCAAATTGTCTTCTTTGTGTTTTTGCTTGATGCTTCCTGTTTTGATGCTTCCCTTTCACTCTTCTTCCTTGGTTTTTAGTTTCATTTCTGTTACTTGAGGAGAGCTGCAGTAAACAGTCTTTATTTCCAGCTCTATTCCCTTTCTGTTGTGGCTTCAATCTTTTGTTTCCTGCAGCATTTCTTCTCCTTTTTGGTCGGCAAGAAGATCACAGTCTCGGCAAGAAGATTTTACTTTCTTGTGTGCATTCGGATGCCTCCTGGACAGCAGGTCTCTCCTGCAGTTATTGTTCGGCAATATGTCCTTGAACTTCTTGGACAACAGTCCCTTCTCTGCCTTTAGCTAGCTGCAGTTTATGTTGTTTGATCTAAACAACCTCCGGCCTAGAAATTCTGCACTGCCGAGAAAAACAAAAATCTGCACTGCAAGCTCCTTTTCGGCACTTCTTGTGCTAGCTATCTTTTCTTTTTACTGTTTCTCTCTGCAGCAAGTTCTTTCCCTTTTTGAATCTCTTTTAGCAGCTTGCTTATCCTTTTTGGATAACTTTCTGTCGGCAGCAAAGTAACAGTTTCTCTTGTGTGCTTCTTTGTGCTATCTCTCAGCAATTGCAGTCTTGTGTTTGGGTTCTTCCTTGGCAGCAAGTCAGAGTTTACTTTGCCGTGACAGTCGAGTTATGCAAAGTTTTCTGTCGTGGTAAGATTTCGAGCTGTTTTCTTGCTGTGAGAGTGTTTGAGCCGAGTTTCTTTGCCGTGGCAAGTCTTTTCTACTGTTTCTCTGCCGTGGTAATATTTTACTGCAGGATTCTTTGCCGTGGATGTTTCTCTGTCTGATTTCTTGCTCTCGGTAATCTGAATTTTAGTTTCTTGCTTCATAGCTTTTACATAGCTAACGGAGAAGATATTTTTGTGGATACTTTGGGGGCGATTTTAAAACGCACCATTCACCCCTCCTCTGTTGCCATTTCGGTCATACACAAGGCATTGGAGCCCATCCACCGCGCCCCGACGCCAGTGCCACGCCCACCCTCACCGACGCCTCGGCCTCCCGCATGGTGACATGCACCACTAGCGAGGCAGAGCAGAGGCGATGGAGGGAGAGGAGAGGCAACGCAGTGGAGGAGGCGAGAGGCGACACGGTGGGGCAGAGACAGAGAGTCGAGCGTGAGAGTTGTGCATCTACTCTGCCTCCGCGTGACTGGCAGCTGCTGTGTGCAATCGATTGGATCATGGGGAAGGTAGAGAAATAGAGTTTGAGAGGTGGGAGCGTGGGACAGGTGGCCCCGCTGGTCGGGTTGCAAATTTGTTTAGAGGGTTGGGAGGGGGAGAAAGAACATACTACTCACCAACTGGTTCTTTTAAGTAGTAGAGATATAGATAGAGATATATTATACTACATCATTTTGTTTCCTTTCTATGTACTATTATATAATCAATTTTGGATCCATCGAAGGCCGTAGTACAACAGGTGTAGTTTGGTTCTGGTAATTTTATATTGAAATTCAAATTCAAAATTCAAGAAAACTAATGGTAGATTATAATTCAGAAATATCAGTTCCTAAGTATTCATTTCAGTTACTAATCTTGAAATTGTAGAAATAAAGGGAAAAAATAAAAAAAAACTTCATTTCAAGCATGGTGGATTGATGGGGTTAGTGCCAGCAAAAAAGATTAATGCCTCATTCTTTTCGGTTTATAACTTGTGACTTCCTCCAAACAAATAAATGGAATGACTTCTCCACTATCTTTTCGATGCGGCTTATTGGAAAAACCTTTTCAAAGCGACTTATCGTCATTCGATTTGTTCGCACAAACGCTCGCGATAAGACCAAAAGCCATCAGGCATAGTTATAACCCATCAACCGCAGCTGAAAAGATCTCACCCTAATTCCAAAAGTATGCCATGCAAATTGCGCTGTGGGCTTTGTGCCTTAGTGCCTCGCTAAAAGGATTCATAGACCTTTGCACTGTGGGCTTAACCACCTATCTCGTGGTAGAGCCTTATATGACCCTCAGCCTATGACATAGTGTCCTCGTCTCCCCTCTGCTTCGTCCTTGGTTGAGACTACTTAGGTTCCACTTCAAGCGGTTTCGATTTCTATCTTTTTTCTGATTTCTGATTTTTTTTAAGTGAAAACTACTTCGAACATATTGATTTTTAATTTCAGCTTTTTTTTGGCTTTTTTTACTTTCGTTTTTTTCTTTTTTCCTTTGAGTTGTCTACAGAGATATGATGGTGTTTTTATTTTTTTTCTTAATTTTTTATTTTTATTTTTATATATTTAAATGATTTAAAAAATCCTAACAAGTCACAATTTCAATAACAGCTAGAAGCCGGTTGGAGCGACCCCTAGTATACCGAGATGCACGTTCTTGGCCAATTCCGGCACACCCACTCGACCTCCCTGCGCCGTTCCCTTCTCCGTCCCGTTTTTCCGTGCCAGATCGGTTCTTCTCAAGGTTAATAATCCTTCTCATCCTCTCCCTCCCTCCCTCCCTCCCTCCCTCTCTCTCACGCGCTCTGTGCGTTACCGTGTTCGATTTCTTGATTTCGTAGGTAAGGGAACTCCGATTCTTTTTTTATATGATTGGTTCTAAACCCTAAACCCTGATACCTAGATTGGTTTCCGTGTTTCCGGCAGTGCTACTGGTTTCCAAGATAGTAATAACACAAGAAACGATGCTAATTGTATGTCCAGATTTCTAGGTGCCGGGGAGCAGTAGAAATCAGGAGTGGTGGACTCTTTTTTTTATCAGAGATTTGATTAGGTATGGCACCTGTTTAATACAGCTCTTACTGCTGACTTTTCGGTGGGATCTGGAGGTGCTGAGCCAAACACCGCGGCCCTCATTCTCGGCCGCCGCCGCCGCCGCCGCCGCCGCCGTCAACCGTAGATCTGCAACTTGCTCCCCTTGCCTGCCCCCTTCTGATTTCTTGATATCTAAATGTATGAACCAAATGATTCATACCAGATGATGCTATTACATGCAAATGTTGCCCGTCTGAGTTTTTGAGAGATGTCAAAACCGAGTAATTGTATTTCAATTCAGTCGCCTGAATGCATGATTAAGTCCACGAATCGATTAAGCTGATAGTAGTGTATATGGCAGTGATGTGAACCTTTTGCACAAGTTACAGACTTTTGGAGGCATGTACTAGAAGAAAACTGGACGGACTCAGATTCTACAAAAGAGATAGTGTGAAATGCACCTTGGTCCTTGGGTACTAGATGTCTTTGTTTCATGGATTCGTCTTATTCTAATATTCTGCAACAAATCGGTGTAGCCATGCTTTGTTTTGATCTTCCATTTTGGTTGTATTTTGAATATCGTTACTGATTTTTAATCTTACTGACGTGTCAAGCATCGTTGAATATTGGATGAAAAATATGTATAACCCATGTGTTGGAGTGTTTTGTTTGCACAATCTTTTTCAATGCATCATGAACTATGGATGTGAAGTCTGGCTGTTTTTGTTTTTCGCCCTTATGCTTTGTTTTGAGCAATGAAAGCTGAGAAGGCATATCTGCAGCCTGGCAACCACATCTTTAGACCAAACTAAATTCCCTCTTCACAAAACACAGTATATGCTGAAAGTTTCTGTGACAATTTCATCTGGCATTTGTCTTTTGGGTGTTTGCATTTATACAGATAATACTGAACAAAATTAAGCTATTCAGGCTAAAAAATTGGTCTTTTACTATTAATTTGATGATACTGATGATTTCTTTTGTGCTTTTTTTCAAACTAACTCAATACACACTTTTTTTAGAGTAATGCCATGCACATTTGATATTACATATTTGATTATTGAACACGCATTTTTCTGTTTTCAAATTTTGTTTATCCAAGTATGGTGTTAATGTCATTATGCGATGATTTGTGGCAGATTTATGGCTCTATGTTTGGGCTTTGATCCACTATTGTCGTTGCAGCTTTGGATCTTATGAGCATACTCCTTCAGAATTTGCGAAAGATGTGTGGTCTTAAATGCTGAAAATTACAGCACTTTTTTTTATGATCATACAAATATGGGAGGGAATCCTTTGCTAGCTGAGAAACAACTGGCTCTTGCAAGTAGGTGTGATCCATTGTCTTCAAGCATGCAAAAGTCTAGTACATCGTCCTGTCCTACTATCACATATGAAGAAGCTCTTAGAAGAGAGTTGGAATACCGGAAAAGATTGGAAAGCACTCATCCACATCTGCTGATTGGCCTTAATGGAGCTCCTGTACTGCCGAAAGTAAGGTTCTGCTTTGATAACTTGCCAGTAAGTTTTTTTTTATAGTTGAGTTTTTTTATAGCAAAAATTCTTCAGTAAATGGAAAGTAGCAGAAATTTACAGTTTCATTTAAGGGTGCTTTCTCTGTCAACATAATAAAATCAGCATAATCTGGCCCTGCAATTTTCAATCCAAAATAGAGTTTTTTGTCGTCATAAATCCAATTTTGCCATATGTGCTATACTGCTTTTTCTAGACAGTAGAAAAGCATATATCTCAGCATTTGTTTAATAGTTTTTCCTGTGTTTCCTTGTGCATAATGTTGAAAGGATGAAAGCAAACCTGTCATCACAACTTCCAATGTTGAAAGCTCAGAAAAGAGCCATTTTTTGTAACTTGCTGTTTGTGTTTGTGCCTTCCTGAACACTCAGTTATACAGTTTAACCTATATCAATTAACCGCAAGCTCCACATCGCCATATTAGTGAATGCACATGATGTTTAAGAATGCTGTGATATATGAAGAAACATACATGAGTCCTAACGAACATTCAAAGGGAGAATTTACATTTTAGCATGCAAAGGTACGCTTGTGTTAGATGCTTGGTCTTGTACTCTTGTATTTTGTGAGCTTGTTTTTCTGAATGTGATGACAGCCTTGAACCCCTTATCAGTGCTCATGTCATTATCCTTGCAGCATCAAGAATTCAGCTTTGTGAGTTATTCTTGGATTATTACTGCAGGGGACAGTTTGCCAAAGTATAATACGCTTGCAACATTTATTTAGTAAACTGCATCCCAATTCTATTTCAGCTTCTGATATGAAGCATTTTACGTTGTTTCTCTTCTGCCTAATCAGTATAAGTTAGTGTGTCCAATTCCCAAATTGGCTATCAGTAGACATATTCTACTATTTTAATTAGATGCTGGAAGATGTTGTCTGGAAGCATGATAAGCCTATGCACTATTCTTTACTTTGTTTTTGTTCATATACCTAGGTAAATATCTTCAGAGAAATAAAACGCTCATTACTAATTCCTAATTGGATTTAAATATTATTTTCAGGTCGTCGGTACAGATCCAGCACCTGATGTGTTGAAGAGAAAGTCAACCCCTGAGAGCAGTGTGCCTTCACTACAGGCAAGCTTCAGTTTCGCCACTGTACGAAGTCAGCCGGCAAATTGGTACCCCTCAAAGAAAAAAGTGAAAGTTCAACAGCCTCCTTCACAGGCTGTTCAAAGTCCCAGACCAAATTTGGCACCTTCCTTTTGGTGCAAAATTTGCAAGGTGGATTGTGTTACTGAATTCAATTTCAACGCCCATATTGGAGGGAAAAAACACAAGGCCAAAAAGCTAGAGATTCTTGGTAATAGGAACACTGGAAGACCTGGCAGTCAGTGTGGTGTTAACAGGAATGCTGAACCAAATAACAATGCAGTATCTGGAAGCAGAAATGATGAACAAAATGTGGGTGATCACTTCTCTTAATTCTCTAAAATGCAAAGCGGCATATCATACTCCAAAATCACTTGTGAAACTTCAGATGCCAGTGCTGATCAAAATACTGGATCATTATAACGTAAGCCATGAATGAATATTGTACAAGCTGCTGCTATACTGGTAGCCCCTAGTCCACCGCTATTGCATTTGTTGCATACTTGTTTAACATTTTGTGTCAGTTAACTGAAAACTGACCAAGAGCCTTCATGTTTGCTTGGCATCAACTCAAGAACGTCCATGCAGCACAAACATTTACTTTAACATTTCCCATAAATCACTCGAACTGACAAATTTCTCAAATGGCACTATATGTCTATATGACTTAAGTCATAATGTTTGTTCATGGTATATCCATTAGCATCACAGCCATTTGTTCATTCAAAGTAAGTCAATAGCTTTGAATTTGATAGTTTGAACCCTTTATTGACAGTTTCCATTCATCTGTTCGCCAGGCTGTTCAAAATTTTACCCTTTGCCACACTCAGTATTTTGGTAATTATGTTGTTATTTGATGCTGCAGGCTGATAAGCATACATGAGGAACATTTGCCCTGAGGGAGTTAACATGCTTCTGTCCATAGCTTTCTCTTTTTTTTCTTTGTTTATCAAGTTTCTTTGGTATTGGAAGTATGCAGTATCTACAACTCTGCTTGTCCGTTGAATTTGAATACCATCATGTCCTCTTGTCCCTTTCTCTTCAGTTATTCTTTGAAGTCGTCACATAATTTTGCTGCTAGGTTGTGTGGTTTACCATTATGCCCTCCTGACTGTTGAATGTATCTTCCATGCTTGAGCTTGAATTGCTCCTTAAATTTTGTATCTGGTCAGCACGGTAGTTTCTATTTGTCAATCTATTCTCTCCAGTTTGCCCTCCTTTCTGCTGGTTTGTGTAGTTGCATCAGCGGCCTTTACATAAACACACCCGCTGTTTTAGAAACCGGAACCGGCCCCAAGTTCAGTTTTGTTCCAGTTTTTCGCCAAAAACAAGCTTGTTTTGTCTTTTAAGTATATTTGAAATATAGTAATTTTGTTTTTTTTGGCATATTTGAAGTTTTGGAAATATACCAGGAGTGAGGAGGAATTTGGCATAGAAGTTAGAATACAATAGAGGGGATCAGGGGGTTGAACCTGGTAAGAAACCGCCGAGTACCTAAAAACCGGAACCCGGATGGTAACAGGCAGTATCTTGAACCCCCTTTCAATGAAGTACAAATAGATATTGTCACCCTGGCATTATTAGCTTTCCAAATTCCAACAAAAACTAGTCCTGGGTATTTTTCGGGAGGTCAGATACACAAGATAGCTGTTGTGCATTGCATATATCTGCGTGAAAATTTTGTTGCGGTAATGTGGGCAAATTCGTTGCAAGCCAAAACTTGTCAATGCTGTTTATTCTTTCCTTTTGAAGCTTAGTTTATGGTCTTCTTCTTTTCAACTTTTAAAAACTGTTTTTCGACTTTTCTACTGTAACTAGCTTTTAAACGGAATGTCATTTCAAGATGGGGTTTATAAGTTGATTATAATATATATTGTAGCGATTTCATTTATGTTGATTAAAGACGAACGTGAGATTTTGTTTATCTGTATTCTCTCTCACGAATAGTCTATAAATCATAGCAAAAAACTCTAAATCGAAGCTAAAAAAATAGACCCATGTTGCTTTCATAAAGTGAACGTTTTTTCTTCTTCTTGAGACTTCGTGATGCGAATGTTGGGTAGTAGCTACTAAAGCCGATTGACCGTAGATGTGACCAAATTGCAGCTTGTGTACCCCAAGCCTTGCAATCCAGAACGGACCATCCGAACAGGCCAATCTGGAAATAGTGCGAGTGTGCTTTTTATCCCTTAGGCGCCCGATCTGGACCGTTGGTTGCTTGATTCGACAATCGGAAGGGCCCGACGCGCCGATGATTGGCTGATTCCCAGATTGAAAGGGCCTGGCCGTTGATTGCTTGAGTCGATGATTGAAATATAGCCAGCCGGACGGCAGCGGGATCTCCGTCATGTGACAATAGGTCACAGAGCTTGCACATGACAGCAACAGAATCTTGAGCACTTGCACTACTCTGCCCCCTGATGTTCCTGCTCTGAAAATTTCTCTTGGTCCAGAACTGCCCAGCCACACGCATCCTCCAAAGCAACGACAAAGGCCATGTTTTCTTTATGTTACAGTTGATGGTTTTTAGCTGTGTTTTTTAAGACGGTAGTGGACGGCGTAAATGTTGGGATACGGGTGAACTACACTAGCGCAGATTAAAATTTTCTACTACGTAAACCAGTAAGCCACGTAAGTAGGAGATCATGGATCATTACCACTAGACGCGCAGTGCAGCGGAAGTAGAGTTGAAGCAGCCGATTCAATGAGGAGCACGTTGGTGTAGTGATAGTAGTCAATCGTCCTCTGGCCAACTGTCTTCTCCTCACAATCGTACTGATTAGTGCCACAGTCGCATCAGTGCCTCTACGGAGGTCCACACGTCCAAGGGTAAAGCACCGTACGTCGGCGTGCTAGCACCAGCGTACACGACAGGGGATATAAGAGATGTTGGCTAGGGTTTCGACAAGTGTGTTTTAGGATACCCCCCTCAGCCCCGCACCTCTCTTTATATAGCCTCCAATCGGATCATTATCCGATACGAATAGAGATCGAATCTCACTCGAAAACCATCATTCGACCCCTTATCGTTCCAGCCTATTAAGTGTGTGACCCTGTAGGTTCATGTGTATTTGGCCATGGGCGGAAAAACTCCTTTCTGGTCTATAAGTCGGTAGCTGTCCCTAACAGAACATAACGACTCCCAAATATACATAAAGATCATATCGGACGAATCTATATAGTACTTATGTACCAATCGCTTTGCCTTATGATACCAGATCGAACTCAAGATGAGAAACATACCATCCTATGATAGCTCGATCCTTCACTCGAACTTGTAGTGGATTACTCTGTTGTGATTAACTCCTCAACCATATTTGGCATGGACATGCACTTTCTTAATCCAACCATATCAATGTGCTTAGAGATATCTCTCCTATTATATAGGAGGGGCAAATTCCATTTTGATCACTCATATTCCTCCACATGTTTCATAGCAGAAAGCTACCTTTATTGCACCCAGTCACGGAGTAGTGTTTGGTAATCCCTAAGTAAACTATAATACATGTAGAAAATAATGACAATCTCAGGTCTAAGAATCGTACATACACTATGTATGAGACCAACTGATGACATTTAAGAATATAACAATTCCCGCAGTGTCTCATGGTGGGTCAATCCAACATCATATTCTATAACATATATTTACATTATTGATTTGATATCTCATATCCATGATCCGCGAAACATGATCATTAATCAATATATGTGCTGATCTGTAAATCATAATTGTCCAACATAACGATATAAGATATGGGATAATTTAGAATAACATCAAAATATGAATAAAGAGTTCCACGAACAAGTCACATACTTGTTGATCAATACGAAAGATATTTATTCCAGGGGCAAAATAACATATTATTCAAAAGAGCATAAACATAAAAGTAATACAATCATCTCCATGATTGCCTTTAGGGCATATCACTAACAATCTCCCACTTGCACTAGAGTTAATCAAGCGAGTATCTAATACACATAGCTTTTGTGTGCGCCACATGCTTTGGTTGTGGAAGAGATTTGTCAACAGATTAGCAATATTTAAATCCATGTGCACTTTGCATATCTTAACATCACATCTACCAACAATCTCGCAAATGAGGTGAAAACGTCGAAGTATGTGCTTAGATTTTTGATACCATCTATGCTCCTTGGCTTGCGCATTGGCTCTATTATTATCACAATAGAGATTCATTGGACTAAAAGCACCAAAGACCACACCCAGCTCAGAGATAAAGTTCTTTATCCAAACAACCTCTTTTGCAACTTTGGAAGCCGCAATATACTCATCCTCCATTGTAGAATCGGCAATCGTCTCTTGCTTGGAACTTTTCCAGCTCACTACTTCTCTATTAAGACAAAACATAAACCCAGACTGTGATAAAAAATTACCTTTATTGGTTTGAAAGCTAGCATGAGTGTAACCATTTAGGATTAGCTCTTCCTCACCTTCATAAACAAGGAACACATCATTAGTCCTTCTCAAGTATTTCAGAATGTTCTTTACAGCTATCCAGTGACTTTCACCTATATCTGACTGATATTTGCTTGTAACACTTAGAGCATATGACACACCTGCACATGTACAAAACATGGCATACATGATAGACCCAATGGCGGAAACATATGGAATGTTAAGGACACTGAGTCTTGCTAAGACTAATACCATGTGACATATGCAATAAACCCTTCTTGGAATCCTGCATGTTGAACCGCTTCAACACTTTGTCAATGTATGTATCTTGGCTTAATCCAATTAGCCTTTTAGTTATATCTCTATAGATGTTTATGCCCAAAATATATGTTGTCTCTCCTAAGTTTTTCATAGAGAAACTATTTCTTAATGAAGACTTGACATATTCAACCATAGGAATATCATTTTCGATCAATAATATGTCATCAACATATAGGATCAGAAAAACAAGTGCGCTCCCACTAACCTTTTTGTAAACACAAGGCTCTTCTTCATTCTTGATGAAGCCAAACCCTTTGACTACCTCATCAAAATGAATATTCCAACTCCGAGAAACTTGTTTCAGTCCATTGATAGATCTCTAAAGCTTGCATATCTTTCTAACATTTTGGGGATCGATAAAACCCTCATGTTGTATCATGTACACATCCTCACCTAGGTTTCCATTTAGGAAAGCTGTTTTGATATATGTCTGTCCTATCCCATAATCGAAATATGTAGCAATAGCTAGAATGATCTGGACTGACTTAAGCATAGCGACGAGCGAGAAGGTTTCATCGTAGTCAACACCTTGAATTTGTTTGAAGCCCTTTGCCACCAATCGTGCCTTATGGATATGAACATTTCCATCCATGTTTATCTTTTTCTTAAAAACTTACTTGCACTCAATGGTTTGTACACCATCGGGTGGATCAACCAAGTTCCAAACTTGATTATCATACATGAATTGAATTTAGGATCTCATGGCTCCAAGCCATTTCTCAGAGTCTGGGCACATCATCGCTTCCTCATAAGTCTTAGACTCAACATTGTCTAACAATAAAATGTCATGTTGATACCTTATCGGCATTGACATAGCCTTTTAGACCTGCGTAGGGCTAGTGCCTCTTCCACATGTTCTACAATATCTTATATACTTTGTAGAGGTTCAGTAGGAGTTGAAACATTTTCTAACGACTCGAATTTCTTCGAGTCTCACTGTGCCCCTACTAACTCCTTTTGGGAGAAACTCTTTCTCTAAAAACACACCATTTCGAGCAATAAACACTTTGTTCTCTTCCCTTTTATAAAAGTAATATCCTTTAGCTTTCTTAGGATATCCCATGAAGAAGCATTTATCAGATTTAGGTGTGAGTTTGTCAGACATCAAACATTTTACATACACTTCACAAACCATATTTTGAGAAAAGACAACCTGGGACACTTCTCAGTACATATCCATATGGTGTCTTCTCTACGGCTTTTGATAGAACCCTATTTAGTGTGAACGCAACTGTTTCTAGAGCATACCCCCAAAAAGACAATGGCAGATCAGATTGGCTCATCATTGACCAAACCATGTTTAACAAGGTCCGATTACGTTGTTCAGACACCCCATTCTTGAGGTGTTCCCGGCGGAGTTAGCTGTGAAGCAATTCCACATTGCTTTAGATGATCACCAAACTCATGGTTCAACTGTTCACCTCCACGATCTGATCGTAGAGTTTTAATTGTATTGTCAAGTTGATTTTGTACCTCATTCTGAAATTCCTTGAACTTTTCAAATGATTCAGACTTGTGCCTCATTAGGTAGATGTATTCATATCTACTAAGTCATCGATAAAAGTTATGTAGTACTGAAAACCACCTCTACCTATTGAACTCATTGGTCCATATACATCCAAATGTACTAAGGCCAACAAGTCATTTGCCCTCTCACCTATACCAATGAAAGGTGTCTTAGTCATTTTGCCAAGTAAACAAGAATCACATGTTTCAAATGATTCAAAATCAAATGAGTTTAGAAGACCATCTTTGTGGAGCTTTATCATGCGCTTCTCATTTATGTGACCCAAACGACAATACCAAATGTAAGTGGGATTCAAATCATTAGGCCGAAGCCTCTTAGCATTAATGTTATAGACAGGCACATTCTCAAGATTTAAAACATATGATCCATTTATCAATAGAGCATGACCATAAAGCATATCATTGAAATAAATTGAACACCAATTGTTCTTTATTCTGAACTCATAACATTATG
This sequence comes from Dendrocalamus sinicus, assembly GCA_036346575.1. NCBI lineage: Eukaryota > Viridiplantae > Streptophyta > Magnoliopsida > Poales > Poaceae > Dendrocalamus > Dendrocalamus sinicus. The sequence goes on from CM070670.1 coordinate 9,212,065, forward strand.
TTCCCAACATGAAACCGAAATAATGTTTGTGCTTAAGGCAGTAACATAATAACAATTATTTAATTCTAAAACTAATCCTAAGGGTAAAAATAATGATAAAGTGCAAACAGTTAACGCAACAACTCTTGCTCCATTGTCTACGCGAAGATTGACCTCGCCTCTTGCCAAACTCCTATTCCTTATTAGCCCCTGCATCAAATTGCAATATGAGCAACCGATCCAGTATCAAATACCCAAGAACTAACATGAGAAGTAGCAAAATTTATTTCTATAACATTTATAGCTGAAGTAGAAGTTTTACTTCCTTTCTTTTTTTCCAGTTCTGCCAAGTATTTCTTGTTGTTCCTCTTCTAATGTCCAGTCCTTTGGTAATGGCAGCAAATGGCATCAGGTGCAGCACAAATCTTGAGCTTCTGAAGCTTAGATTTGATACTCGAGATCTCATCTTGAGTTTTCCCGTGCCCTTTCTTTTGCTCAGAGCCTTATGATTCTTCTTTTCGAAGTTTGTAGTCTTCTGAACCATCATTACATGATTAGAGCTTTTCTTAATGTTCTCCTCTGTTGACTTGAGCATCCCATGCAACTCGGCCATCGACTTCTCCATGCCATGCATATGAAAGTTCAAAATGACTGGCTCGGAGAGAGCGACTGGAGAATCACATCAATAGTCAACTCTTAGCTAAGGGGAAAACCAAGTATTTTCAAACTCTCAATGTATCCAGTCATCTTGATCACATGAGAGCTGACCAGACTTCCTTCAGCTAACTTGCATGCCAACAGTGACTTAGAGGTGTTGTACCTTTCTGCCCTTGCCCGGATCTCAAATAGGCCTTTAAGACCCACAATCATGTTGTAGGCATCCATATTCTTATATTACTTCTGAAGCTCAGGGTTCATAGTAGCAAGCATGAGACAGCTAATATCAAGTGAGTCATTGCAATGTTTCTCATACTCATTCTTTTGAGCACGAGTAGCATCTTCAGCTAGTTCATTTGGATATGGAACCACTAGAACATATTCCTTCTTTTCTGGCTTGAGGACAAGTCTCAAGTTGCGATACTAGTCAATGAAGTTTGTTCTATTTAGTTTTTCTTTCTCAAGAATAGAACGCAAGTTAAAACTGGATGTGGAGGAAGTAGATGGTGGCATTGTCTACAACATAAAAAGTATATGAAAAATTCAGAACCATATTTATATGAAACCTCCCATTAAATAATTTAACAAAAGATACTTCCACTATATGTTTAAAAATCAAATACCCTCTAATAACATATAGTGAGTCAAGATCCATATTTCACTAAGTTCTAGTGAGCTTTAGCATCACTGCTAGAAACCTAGCAACGTAGGTAAGCAATCATTGCTAATTACATCACATGTAACTCTTATTTATTGAGCGACATCCATATGTTCCAGCCTCAACACTATGTCCCTCGACCCAAAACCATTTTGATAGCCTAGTTAAGTTAAACCAATATTAAGCATGAAGTATTCAACACTTTATCCTATCTTATATTGAGATAACTAATAGCGCCCTACTTTGGTACATCTGCCAATTAATGATCAAAATCTTGATAGGTTCAACTATTAGAAGGGCATCAAGTTTTACTTAATTTTTCCAGAGGGATATTATTCTATCATGTTAAAATCATCCAAAATAATAACATGAATAATAGCACAACAGGAACATAAAAATATTCATAATTAAATCATATTAAACTATGAGATAGTATGGCCCTTAACACGGCAATCTCCATCACCACGCTTCCTGTCACCGAGCCATCAATGCTTGAGTTCAACACATCCATCTACTTAGCTATTACTTCTAGCAGCTAAGAATGAATTACATATGAAAAATCAAGCATTACAAGTCAACACGCAGGCTGTTATACAACAATATGTAGCCCATGGCTATAAATCAACATGACACGCAGGCCATGAAAAACTCATACATGCATCACATACACAATGGGCCATACTATTCATACAACCCTGCAAAAATGAGTTATAGGCAGAATCCAATTCTATCACGCGATATGAACACACAACACCTATAATGCGCGGTACGATTACCTAGCACGGCGATCCAGGCAGTGCCTAAACCAATCCAAAAACATGAACCGATCTAAGCTAGTATATCATGCCAGTAATAGATTCAATGTACTACCACCACATATCAACTATATGCGACCAATCCAGATAAAAAACTACACAAGATGGTTCTGATACCACTGTTGGGATACGAGTATGCTACACTAGCGCAGATTAAAAATTTCTACCGCGTAAGCCAGGAAGCCATGCAAGTAGGAGATCATGGATTGTTACCATTAGACGCACAGTGCAGCGAAAGTAGAATTGAAACAGCTGATACAACGAAGAGCATGCTGGTGTAGTGATAGTAGTCAATCATCCTCCGGTTAACCATCTCCTCACGATCATCTTGATCAGTGCCATAGTCGAGCAGTGCCTCTATCGAGGTCCACATGTTGAAAGTATCTAGGCCCCTAAAAATGGTTTCGGTAATTAATGAAGTTATGTGAATATGGGACTAACTGTTTGACAAGTGTTCAAAAGGTTAAGTCCCTAAACTGATGGCAAGATGCATGCTAAGGATCAACATGAAGATCAAAAGTGGCTCAAGGCAAAGGTATACTTAGACTAGGACCCTCTTTTTATTTTTACCAGTCTTAGGAGAAAGGGTGGAAGACCGGATTATAAGCTAAATGTCATACCATAAAGAGGGATCATGGCAAGTAGTTTGATAGCATAATTCTTGTGCCATTTGAATCAATTTAGGATCATGCATTCTTTGAAAATCAGTTTTAAAAGTCAAACTTGTGCTTTGTCTGGCAACCGGAAGTATCGGAGTTTTAATGGCGGAACTACTACAGAGCACAAGTTCCGCATCCTTGAGCGGTACTTCCAGCGCTCGGAAGCTCTGAAAAATCAGGCGGAACCTTTTTTCCAGAGAGCACCCCCGGATGTGCTCGGTGCTTTGTCTGGGCAACCGGAAGTGCCGGCATATAAATCGCGGTACTTTCGCTTACTGGAAGCTCCGGCTATCCGAGTAGAGCCTTTTTTTTTCCAAAGAGCACCCTCCGAGTGATCTTAGAGTTCACGGAATTCGAAAGTAGCAGAGTGTCAACGTCAGAACTACTGTTCGAGCGGTAGTTTCGCAGTCAGATGCGGTACTTCCAGAGCATGGAAGTTCCGATAGTAAGGGCGGAACCATTTTCTAGAGAGCACCAACTTTTGGTTTGGGCCCAAGCGGAAGTACCGCGCCGATTTCTCGGAACTAACGAAAAACGGAACTGCCGGATTTATAACGGTGGTAGTTCCGCGCTGACTTTCAACGGCTAGTTCAGAAGTTCTGACATAGCTGTTACTGTCGCGTCAAAACTGGAGCGGAAGTACAGCCTTTAGCCTGCGGTGCTTCCGCTCGCCCTGAATTTTTCTGAAATTTCTCTCTAACGGCTATTTTTGGTTGGTGAGGGTATAAATACCCATACCTCCACTCAAGGATAGCAAGAATAGACCTCATTGAACATCTTGAGCATTCACTCCACACCTCATTTACTCCTTATGCATTCATTTGAGGTGGTTGAGCCCAAAAGTGCATTGCATCCAATAGATTGATCCTTTGGCACTTAATTGTGGTCAAGTGGAGCTTGAGATCTGTTACTCTTGGTATTTGCTGGCACTTGGACAACTTGGTGGAGATTGCCTGGTGATCTTCTTAAGAAGCTTATGAGTAGACCCAGCATGTGTGAACTTTGCAGTTCACCTACCCGGAGCGGGGAAGAGCTACCATTAGTGATTTGAGGTGGAAAGCTTAATTTGTAGAGCCGGTCTAATTCGTTTGGGTTAACCTCAACGTGGACTAGGGGAAACCGGCAAGTTTCCGAACACCACGGTAAAACATCAAGTATACTTGCTTCTCTCTTATCTCCTTTTAGCATGTGTTCATTTAAACTCTTTGTGATAATTTATTTGTGCTAGTGCTCTTGTAAATTGTCAACTTTACTAGAATTGTGTAGGTCTCAAGTGCATTATACTCTTGTTACATTAAAATTGCAAAGAATTAATTAAAAGGCAAGAAAATTTAAAAACCTCCTATTCACCCCCTTTAGTCGGTTATTCTTGATCCTACACACATCTAGGGATGGAGCATTGTACGTTGGTGTGCTAGCACCAGCGCGCACAGCAGGGGATATGAGAGATGGCGGCTAGGGTTTCGGCGGGTGTGTTTTAGGATACCTCTCTCAGCCTTGCACATATCTTTATATAGCCTCCAATTGGATCCTTATCCGATACGAGTAGAGATTTAATCCCACTCAAAAACCATCATCTGGCCCCTTATCGTTCCAACCCATGAAGTGTGTGACCCTGTATGTTCATGTGTATTTGGCCATGGGCTAAAAAACTCATTTCTGGTTCGTAAGTTGGTAGCGGTCCATAGCAGGACATAACGACTTCCAAACATACATAAAGGTCATATCGGATGAATCTATATAGTGCTTATGTACCAATCCTTTTACCTCATGATACTAGGTCAAACTCAAGACGAGAAGCGTGCCATTCTATGATAGCTCGATCCTTCACTCGAACTTATAGTAGATTAGTCAGTTGTGATTGACTTCTCAACCACATTTGACATGGTTATGCACTTTCTTAAGCCAACCACATTGAGGGGCCCAGAGATATCTTTCCTGTTATATAAAAGGGGTAAATTCCATCTTGATCGCTTATATTCCTCCGCATGTTTCATAGGAAACTGAAAGCTACTTTCATGACCACTCAGTCACGGAGTATTATTTAGTAACTTCTAAGTAAACTATTACATATGTAGAAAATAATGACGATCTCATATTTGAGGATCCTGCATACACTATGTATGAGATCAACTGATGAAACTTAATAATATAACAATTCCCACAGTGTCTCATGGTGGGTCAATCCAACATCATGTTCTCTAACATGTATTCACATTATTGATTTGATATCTCATATCTATGATCCACGAAATATGATCATCAATCAATACATGTGCTAATCTGTAAATCATAATTGTCTCACATAATGATATAAGATCAGGGATAATTTAGAATAATATCAAAACATGAATAAAGAGTTCCACGAATAAATCACATATTTGTTGATCAATACGAAAGATATTTATTCAAGGGACAAAACAACATATTATTTAAAAGCTCATAAACATAGAAACGGTTTTAACAGTAAATGCGAACATAGACGACGCATACGATTTTAAACTCGAGAAATCGTTTAAAGAAATTGCTTTAAAAGATCATTCTATTTATTTTGACTTCCAGAGAAACCGAGGCCAAAAGAGAAAAAAGAAACCCAAAAAGAAAAGGCCAAAGGCTAGCAGATGGCGAGATGCTAGACTCCAAACAGCACTGTCGCTGTAGCCACCATGCACCAAGTTGCACATGGTGTTCTTATCCCCCGGGCCTTCCCAGCCAAGAGTTCCCAGCAAGCCTTTACTTGAGCAGCCGTTCCTGAGCCACACACCGCTGCCGGTCCACGCGTCGCTCGTCGGGTCGTGCTACGTCGCGTGTCCAGATCGGAATGCCAAAAAGCTGAGTTACATCCATCTCGGGTTGAGGCCTGAAAATTTGTGGCGCAGCTTCTCCGGTGCCTCCGGCTTCATCCGTTCTTCCTATTTACTCGCAGGTCTCTCGCTCCTACCTTGTCACTACTGGTCCTAGTATTCTTGTGCTCCCAAGTAGCATGCTTACAATGGAGACCTCTTGCTTCCTGACCTCCAAACTCTCCCCCAAGAACATGGCCATGCCGTCGCCGGCCGGCGTTGCGAAGCCCAAGCATCTTATGCTCTTCAACAACAAGCGTGCGAGCTCGTCTGTCACTTGTGAGTGATCTCCTGCTCCTCCCATGGAGTTCTTGCACTTGGCGCCTTGCTCACTGCTGCATCATTTACTTACCTTCAGGTTGCAGCTACAACGACGCGGCGCCGGTGATCGACCGCGACTGGCGGTCGTTCCGAGCGCAGCTCTACTTCAACGAGCAGTACTCTAAGAGCGTCGACCAGGCCGTGGCGGCGGTTGCGGCCGCAGCAGCTATGCCGGAGCCGGTGAAGATCGGTGACAAGTGGGCGCACCCGCTGGTGGAGCCGGAGAAGGGGTGCCTCCTGATCGCGACGGAGAAGCTGGACGGGTCGCACATCTTCGAGCGCACGGTGATCCTCCTCCTGTCCGCCGGCGTGCTGGGCCCCGTGGGCGTGATCCTGAACCGGCCGTCGCTCATGTCCATCAAGGAGGCACAGACCATCTTCGCGGACACCGACATCGCCGGCGCCTTCTCGGGGCGGCCGCTCTTCTTCGGCGGGCCGCTGGAGGAGTGCTTCTTCCTGCTGGGACCGCGGGTGTCCGCCGGCGACGTGGTCGGCCGGACGGGGCTGTTCGAGGAGGTGATGCCGGGGCTGCACTACGGGACGCGGGAGAGCGTGGGGTGCGCGGCGGAGCTGGTGAAGCGCGGAGTGGTCGGCGTGAGGGACTTCCGGTTCTTCGACGGCTTCTGCGGGTGGGAGCGCGAGCAGCTGCGCGACGAGGTGCGCGCGGGGCTGTGGCACGTCGCCGCCTGCAGCCCCGCCGTGCTCGGGCTCGCCAGCGTCGTCAAGGGTGGGCTCTGGGAGGAGGTGCAGGGTCTCGTCGGAGAGAGGAGGGTGTGGTGACTGGTGAGAGAAGCACCAAGCAAGACGTGTACTAGCTACGTGCAGTGGGGTTGCTTGGCACCTATTTGTGGCTCTGAGGGCGGCATTGTAATTAATTGCTTAATTAACTCGCAAGTAAATTAATGCTTGGAAATGGACATGTGGGCATACATATCTTCTGTGCAATTAATTCACAAATGTCTGTGAGGAGATCAACTACGGCGGATGAGGTGTCAACTATAACCCTGTGTGGTTAAAGAGGTATGATAATGATACAAAATGTCCCGAATTTCTTATTACTAGTAATTAATATTTTCAAAATTTAAAAAGTAGGAAAGGTGGAATAGAAACTACGAGACTAAGAAGGCCTCCATTAGAAACAATGGTCATTCTTTTCGATTGTGATTTATAGTTATAACTGATGACTTTTAATTCTAACATGAGTATTTATATGAATAAACCAAATATTGATAAACCGATAAATCTTTTTAAAAATGTTATTTCTATAAATCATTTTGAAACAACGACGTAGAATTCGTACCATTTATTTATTCAAAAAAAACTATAAATTATAAACCATAAGCTAAAAATAACGGTGGTGGATTCTTTTAGACTGTGTCTTATAGCTTTTGAATTCTGACTGTTTACAAGAGAGATTACGAAAAACAAGACAGACGCATACAATTTTAGTCGGTACAGCTGAAGTTGGTATAGTGTCTCCTATAATTAACTTAGTAGATTTTATTTTAAAAATATACTATTTAAAAGTCAATTATCCTAGGAACAAATGTCAAAAAGCATGAGCTCGTTCGAACGCAGCCGATTTGGACACACTCGAACCGCGTCCCTCCCCTGGACGCTGTCAGAAATGACATCCGCCTTCTGGTCCCCACTACCTCAGTCCTCAGCAAGTCGGCGAGCAAACCTAAATCACATGCCCAATCTCTCGCCGTGTGACTTGCCGCCGCCCTCCACAGCTCCTCTTCCCTGATGACGCTCGCCGCCGCTCGCCTTTAGGATGCTCCTGCCCTCATCGTCTACTAGTGGGCCTGTTCGGAAAGTCAAAAGCCGGCCGGCTTTTGATTTTTGCTACAGTACCTAACTTTCAAACGGAGTATTTTCTCAAAACGGGGTCTACAAGTTAAATGATCTACATGTTAAAAGTCTAATATCTGTACTAGGCAAAATCACAAATAAGTATCTGTCTCTCCGTAATCTGTACCGTAAACAGAAAAAAAACCACAAGCCACCGCGCCGTGCGGCTGACCATGCTCGTCGCGATCGAGGCTACCGCACGCTTGGGACGTGTTTATCGTTTTGTCCTCTCTGCTGCAGGTACGTGCATCTCCTTAACTGTTTGCATGTTTGTCCTCTTGACACAGAGACTGAGATGTCCCTGGTGACTATAATGTTGCGTGTTTGTATTTCCTTGATTTTGGGACATCTAGGTTAATGCGCGCACTTATGAATGATGTCTGTTGATCCAAACGTAACATAATAATATAGTTGTAGTGCCTAAAAAGCTCTATCTCAGAAGTTACAGTCCTATAGATTGATGTACAATTGCTAAGACGGCTACGTCGGCCGGTGCTTGTTTCTTCTGTGTTGTGTAGACTGTGTATGTGTGCGCCAGTTTGAGTACTGATCTTGGACGTATCATATACGTCTCTGAATGTGGTAGTCTCGGATGCAAGAACAGTTATCATCTTTTTTTCCGGCTGCACCAGCAACAAGGAGAAAAAATGATTGTGACAACCTTCAATTCAATTCAGCGATTCCTTTTTAGAGTGTAGGCTGAAAAGCTCCCTCCATTAAGATATAACAGAGAAACAAAAGGTACAGGATACAAGCAAATATTTACGGGCTTGAGCGACAAGAACCAAGGGTGTTAGAGAACAAGGAGAAAGCAGTAGCGCAGAAAAACGTGATCAACCCCCAAGCACCTGATCAATTCAGCGATTCAAGCACTAAAAAATTATTACTAATCGATGACTTCAGCATGCTGTGTCGTTAAGAAAGAGTGAGAACCGATCCGCTAGCTAATGAAGAATACTTCCACCGATTACCACTCCGGTCAATCTGAGGGTCTCTTCTTTTCGGCTACGGTTTATGGCTTTTGATTGAAATTTTGAATTTTGGCTATTTACGGTACAGATTACAGAGAGACAAATACTCATTCGTGATTTTACCTGGTACAGATATTGTGCTTTTAACGTGTAGATCATTTAACTTGTAGACCCTGTTTTAAAAAAATACTTCATTTAAATATTAGATATTATAACAGAAGTCAAAAGCTAATTTCAAAAGTCCAAACGAACAGGTCCTGAGAGCAGCAGTAAATGGACCGCGAACAGAGGACAGGGCAAATCATCGAGTGCGTGCGCCATGATCCAATCCCCACGATTAGGCTTTTGTTTTATCTGTTAGGCAAGACCACTAAACCGATTTTTTTTGGGAGTCTGGTGCGCACCACAGTCGGTCGCTGTTCCCGAGCACGTCCATCGGCGGACGTGATTCCCAAGCGCGTTCAACTTTGGACGTTGGTTCTAACAGCGTCCTTCCTAGTATTATAATTCGGAAGTTACCTCTCCTACTTCTCAAATTGGAAATATTTTTCATACAAAAAAACGACAGAATGGCTTTAGGTCCGAAAATAATAAATCTTAAACTGTATTAATCCGTGCCGCAGGGCTCTGCACCCCGAAGCCGGTGGCCCTACGCTCCTACAAACCTTGCTCACCTTAGGCCCCGTTTGGCACGGCTCCACTTCACAAGTGGAGCTGTTTTTTTTATTTCAGCTCCACGAACAGCTCCACTGGTGGAGCTGGAGCTGTTTTGCCAAACAGCTCCACCTGTTTTATCATACATGGTTGAGAGATGTCAATTGTCCAATATACCCCTGTCTATTTGGCTTGTAGTAACATCAAGAGCTGTATGTTTCTACATGATTTTTCATCTGAGTAAATTTGAATTCAAAAAAAAATTAAAATTTAAAATAACACAAAGTATTAGCAACCAATATTTAATGCATTTTTTTGCATAGGAATGACCTGTTAAAACAAATATGCATGTGCAAAGTCATGATATAATGCAAACATCACATGTACAAGGGCAGATCGCGTAAATTCACGAAAGTACAAGGGCAGTGGCATGCGGGCCTGCGGATGGAGCCGGGTGGAGCTACTTTTTTCAGCTCCATCTCGTACATATCTTTTATCTCAGCATGATTTAAGGGACTCCATGGGTGGAGTTATTTCGTTTTACCCCGTTTAGCACAAAACGGCTCCAAACAGCTCCAGGAGCCGGTGGTGGAGCTGTGCCAAACGGGGCCTTAGAATCATAAAAATTTTGACAACAAGAAACGACTATTCTTGCGATGCTTACACACTCTACATTACACCATAATAGTACTGTCTCCAACGCAGTGACAGATCCAGGATTTTACCAAAGGGTATGTCGCACCAAAATTTTCATATGCAATTCGATAAAACCATTTGCCAATTCGGTAAATAATTGTAAAATTTGCACCGTAATTCGGTATACAGGCATTAAATAATATAATAAGTCTTAAATTCAAGGATTAAGTTGGAAACTTGCACGAATTATAATATAAATAGAGGATGGCAAATTCTCCAAACATAACAAGGAAGCGTAAATGATAAACCCTGCATGTCATTCAATACAGAAGGTATGCCTTGCATAACCATGTAAAATAGATGTAAGTTTGCAGAATGGTGCAATTCATCTCTAGAAACAGAACAGACTGGCCAGACCCGATATATAGGATGAGTTTCGCGGAAACCCAAATATAGTATGAACCACGCCCTCATACATTTCAAGACCCAATATATAGGATGAGTTTCAAGGAAACCCAAAAATAGTATGAATCTTGCCCTCATACATTCATGCTTATTAAGGCGTCGCTTAGGCGACGCTTAAGCGCCGCCTAAGCGGTAAGGCGGTCCGGCGTGGCAAGGCGTCGCCTCGCCTTGCCGCGCCGCCGCGCGCGCGCGCGGCGTCTCGGTGCCCGCGCGCGCGCGCCGCTCCAGCCGCCGGTGGCGAGCGGTGGCGTCGCGATAGGGGAAGGCGGCGCGGCAGCAGGGGAGACGTGGAGCAGAGTGCCGGAGTGGCTACCGGCGAAGAAAGAGAGAGAGGAGAGGCCGGCGAAGAAAGAGAGAGAGAGAGAGGCCGGCGAGCGAAGAAAGAGAGAGGAGAGGCGGGGCGGTCGACTGGATCTGGCGGTGGTCGAATGGATCTGGGTGTTGGGGCGGTCGACTGGCTAGGGTTAAGTGTGTTTGGTTTTTTACAGTTTAGTCCTCAGAGGTTTACGAAATTACAATTAGGTCCTTCTAGGTCCTCCTCCTCTTTAGATTTCTTCTGATTTAGTCTTTTAGAACCCCATTTTCTTCGCCTTATGACATATATAAGGCGTCGCCTCGCCTCACGCCTTACCGCTTAAAAGGTGTGAGGGGGGTGGATCGCCTTACCTCGCCTTACCGCCTTAATAACCTTGCATACATTTCAACTCATACTACAAACTATAACACCAAGATTCTACAACTAAGGAATGGGAAGGGCCACACAACAATTAAAATAAAATTAACTAACATAAGCCATCTTCAAATTCTTCTATTGGAAATCATAATGACTATGGCACAGACATTAGTTCTGTATATTACTTAGATACAATGTCACCCCAGCTGTCCAATCAGCAGGGAATAAGCTGCACTATTTAGATCTACCATTGGCTGTTAACAACGTAACGGTCCATCAGGAAATAGATAAACCACTATGATTTGTTAGTGGTGCTTAAGATGTCATGGGCGTGGGTACTTTCACATGACCAGTCCCATCCTGATTGGACAGCTAAAGGTGACTCCTGTGGATCGCTAATGATGCTAACAATCCTTCATTTGTAAATTTTCGTGACATAGACATGCCCTAATTGAACCCACAAACCATTATATGAAGATAGATTATTTGTGAACCACAACACATCTCCTGTTGGGCTGCATCATAATTTCTTCATTTATTTTCACAAGCCAAAGGAAAATGATCGGCAGTTGAGACTAGGCATTCACGATGGTATGGTTTATGTCTCCTTTCAGTGCTCTAAAGTTACAAGACGTAACTTTACGTCTGAGTGAAGTGTGTTTGCAAACAACTAGACAACAATTCATTCTGATTGGAGTAACACTCAAACAAAGAAGAAAGGAAATTGTATCCAGTGCGTTGCAGTCATAAATATAGAAAACGTGCAAATGATTAATTTGGGGCAACGCAATTTGTTTGCTCAACAAGTTTAAGAGCTCCCACAGGCCAACTAGAAACCAAAAGGCTAATGAAAGTCCACTGTACAACAAAGGGCAAACCTGCTTAGTTTTAGGGCTAGATCGCTCAGTTCACATTCCCGAATCACGACCCCACCAATTAGAACCCAAACAAGAGATCCACCGATCTAACACGCACAAAAACTCAACCAATTAGGTCGAATAAACGACTTACCCCGTCCTATTCGATCGAGCGCGATGCGTGCGGGTTTCCGCTATCGAATTATTCACCAACCAGGGTACCAATCAACCAAAAAGCAACCGACCAGTATAGAGCGGGGGCGAGGGGATTAATTACTCTATGTGGAGGACGACGACGACGAAGACGGAGCGGCGGAAGTGAAGGCGTGGTTGTAGGGCGCGGCCCGCAGTGGAGCGGTGGATACGTCGTGGGAGGGCTAGTCGATGCGCGGGTAGAGGGACGAGCCCGCGCCGGCGGTCATGACCGAAGGCACACCGTAGGAGCCGGAGCCCGACCGGCCCCGGAAGTCGTACTCCATCGGAGGCGCCGCGCGGGTGACGGAGTCGTCAGGCGATCGCTCCAAGGACGTGGCTTGGATCGAAACGACAGGATACCCTGTGGGCTGGCCCCAAGGTATGCTGTGGCCCACCCGGCATACCCTATGGATCCACCCCTGCTCCAAGGGATGGTTTGAGTGCTAGATATTGTTGTAGAATTGGTGTTGTGTCGTGGACGAACAATCACACGGCAACAAGAAAAATAGAGGAGCACACCAAATAGTTTCGACAACCTCTTAACTTTATAGATGAGTGGTATCAACATATGTACAGTATGCATGCCCTCTCCCTCTTTATATAGGCTTGGAAGCGGTGCATTTTTTTGCAAGACAAGGAAGGAATAAAATAATCTACTAGGACACTGAGGTCACAATAATCTACTAGGACTCTACTTGAGATAAGTGTCCACATTACCATAATATTACAATACTTCTCCTTGGATACTTAGCTAACGCTATTCTCATGCCTTGTTAATAACTCCTTCAAAAATCTAGTAAAAAAAAAGGTAAGAAGAAAAGAGTACATAGTTCTCGTTCTTTTAAATGGCGTTCTGTCTCAGTAAAAAACTTTAATCGAGAGAACAAAATGGGGGCAAAGCTCGATTAAGAAAAAAGAGTACAACACTTCATCCCAAAAATGAATACTTATGAAGATTATATTTTTCCTAGACAAAATAACGATCTGAGTCTCCTCGTGCCAATTCCATGCATGTTCTTAAATGTAGTAGTCGGCAATCCTTTAGTCAATAAGACCACAATGTTTAAACTACTTTGGATTGTCTCTATTTCCACAGTCCCATCTTCCTGTTGTCCACGAGGATAAAAATACTTAGGGGTAATATGCTTTGTCATCTATATCTTAACATAACTATTCTTCATATGTGCAATGCAAGCAGCATTATCCTCATAGAGATTCTTGCCTAGGTCAACTAAGGACTGAACGTTATTACTGCACATCTAACTCACACTGTACGACCACATGTGCTATATAGGTGTGAGACCATGTGGAGCTGACCACATGTTTGTGATGAGTAATTGACACCTGTTTTAGAAAGTTTGAATTTGATTTGTGCCAGGTCGTAGTCTATGAGCGTTGTATACCTTGTGAATTCAGTCTGTCGTTAGTAGGTTACGATCAGCAGGGATGTTTTGTGAGTAAATTTCTCATGATACAATTCCTTGTTCATAATGTTTCGAGCGGTGGTATGTGATGTTTTCTTGTCTGTGTTGGCTGCAGGACTTTGAGGCTAAGTCGTGGCGAGTTATGGATGGCCGGACTAGGCACAGGTGTGCTGAGATCAAAGCGGTCGGGAGATGCCGAAGACGATGCAGATTCAAGGTGGTTGCGAGGCGTGGAGAGCAAGAAAAGAGGAAGCTTCCGGGAAGAAGCGTGAGGGGAAATTCGGTAAAATTGACTTAGGCTTGAGGAAGCGGATTCGATTCGAGTTAATGGATAAAGTCCAGAGTTGGTGGAGCTATTGGGTAAAGCAAGTAGTAAACCCGATAGTGGAAGGCTATAGATAGAGAGGGTGTTCTCTAGTGCCATGTGAGGTTTTTGTGCTTTTGCTCTTCATGTCTGTGTGTGTTTTTCCCTTCTCTGTATTGCTGTGAGATGTGTAGGCAAAAGTAGTGTTTTGTTTGTCTTTGCGTGTGAGTTCTTCTCAAATTGAGAGATGGGATGAAATGGATGTAAACTTTTGCATTATGTAATCATTCATCTCTATGAATCCTTTTTGAGAAACTGTGTGTTTGAGTTGTTCTGGGTTCTTGCTTTGATCTGTGCATTTATGCTTTAGTTCTTTCTTCTTGATTCTCTCTGTTCTTCTCTGCCTCCTTTCTTTTTGAATGGAATATGTGTGTGATTAGCTGCAGAACAATTTCACTCAGAACTGGGAATCTCCTTAAAGCCTCTTGGCTAGTTTATTCCCGAGAGCAAAAATTTCTTTAGCTACTTTCTTTCAGAGGAATTGCTTGTTTCCTATTTCCTCTGTTTCTAGCGTTTCTTGTTCTTGTGAGCAGAGGAGTCCTATGCTCTTAGTGTCTTCTTGGATAGAGGGGATCTTCTTGCTGGGTTTGAGAGTTCTCAGACGTATGATCAGTGAATCAACATTTGCTCGCAAATTGGATTCATGGCTGCCCAATATTCACCTTCTTGGACTCTCTGTTCAACCTGTTTCAACTTTTCGGTTTTTAGGTTTAGAGATGCAGTCATTTGTTTCTTGTGCTTCTTGTCTGTATTTTCTTGTTCCTAAGGTCCATCTGCTGTTCGGCTTGAAGTCTTGATCTTTTGACCAGAGATGAGAAGGCAGTCAGACCGCCCTCCCTTTTGCGGTCAGACCGCTAGGGTTCGGTAGTTCGACTGCTCGCTCATTGGAGGTCAGACCGAGGGCATCTTTGCGATCAGACCGGCAAATGTCCTACGGTCATACCGGTAGCTTACCTGCGGTCAGACTGCCCATAAGTCTTGCCTTCAGTTGGTAGCTCTCTGGACTGTTTCTATCTCTTGTTTTTCTTTTCTGGTTGAGTTCTCTTTAATTTCCAGTGGGCATCTATCTTTTCGCTTCATAGCTGTTATAGCTATTAGAGGAAAAGTTTTGTGAGAATACTTGGGGCGATTTTGAAGGCACCATTCACCCCCCTCTGTTGCCATTTCGATCGTACAATAGGCTCTGGCATTTAGCTCATTTAGTTGTCTAGGTCTAGCCTTGCATTGTGGTATGCACAGAAGTAGTAAGGGCACTCTGGTTAGGTTTGCTCATAGAGGCCCCTGACACCAAGGTACTTGGGCCAATGCTTTTAAGCAACAATGAATGCCCACTTAAGGAACGGACCTATTGAGGGTCTTCGCTTAGGGGTGTGCCTAAGGAGGATTCAAATTATTTCTTAGTGGTGTACCTAAGAAAGGTTCGATGTTCATTCGAGCTGGTCCAAGGTTAGGACTGGATAACCTAAAGGTTTTAAAATAATCAACTTTTGTCACACGCCAAAGGAAGCGTGAAGTTGTCAATAGAAAAAATTGATTCTATCGTGTGGGTAAAGCTGTACAATCTCTGCAGAGCATTAAAAACTATTTAAATAACTATTGATGTGACGATGGCCCGATCTTCCGAGAGGTACTGATAAGTCGATTGTGGAGATCTCGACGTTGATGATCCAAAGGCTCCGACCAAAACAGATCGAACCCTCGCAATCACTACACCATCGCTCGTTGGTTATCAACCGTGCCGAACACGATTGACCTCGCCAAGAAGGCTATCTCCTGCAAGCGAATCGAGAACACAAGCAAGAGAGTAAAAGATGCAATCTAAAATTGCGAATAATGTTTAAGTTCACAAGTTGGGGTTCCTCAAACCGAACATGCGGCGAAACTGCTAAGCAGAATAAACTCTTAAGAAAAACCCGAGGAAAACTAAAGGGGTGTGGTCTCTTTAAATAGGGGAGGGGGAAGCCACACTTATCTAATGAAAAGGGATGTGGTACTATTCCTAGTTACTGTTCACGCACGTGGTACTGTTCACATGAACAGTTCCGGCCCAAATGGCCCAAGTTACAAGGCCCTCGGCCCACTTTGACTCGGATTGGAAAAGTGACATGTCTTCTTTCGCAGTTTCTGATCTGCTCAAATGGAGTTTGGAGGTGAGACTAGATTCATCTGAAAGTAGACTTCAAGAGCTTTCCAACGAGTACTCATGGGCCCCGAGAAGCCTTCTAGATCAAAAGTTATGGCCGTTTGAAGTTGGCTTGTCAAGCTGAATCCGAATTGATCTGGAGGCCGAATTGGATTCCAAAACCTGTCCAACTTGAATCCTTGCTTCAATTGGTTCCAAAGTGATGTGGTGCTACAAATATATATATTTTCATCATTAGGTAGCATCATATTCTCATTTAAAATATGTTGAAGTTGAAGAAACGAATTCACCTTTAGTTCATTCTTGATATTGGCCGCTATGGTCGTACGTGTTGGTGGCGTGGTCACATCATCCTCCCCTTCTTGATGAAAAACCGTCCTCGGTTTTAACACATGTGTAGTGTCACGTATTGCATGATCTTGATTATAAATCTTGGTGTGTGATAACAAACGCAACAAACTCTCATTATGTAATATCATAAATTCTTTATCAAATAAAGTAAAATCTCTTTGAAACGAGCTCACCTCATAATTTAAGTGATGCGTAGGAGCTCTTGTAATTGGAACAACAAGTATAGCAAATATGGTTGTATCCATAGGGTTCATGTTCTTATCATCCTCCCCTTCTTGCAAACAAAGCCGTCCTCGACTTTTGATAAGCTGAAAATATGGTAACAAAGAAGCCAAGGTGTATGCATGGTATATGTATATGTCATCCGTTTTAACAGTTCTTCGTTGTTGCACAATTAATGTTATAATACAGCAGTGATCGTAAAGGCTCATTGTATTATTAACCCAAGAGTAATCATATATGTTAATGAGTAATTCAAAATTTCTCACACAGTAATTATTGCAACTTATTTTGCAAATGTAAGTGAAGCATTTATGCAATTCAAATCTTTGACGTTGTAAACATGTAGGGTGGCACATATGGGCAAAACCATAACTGTTGGAATCAAGCAAAGTTCATCCATATAATCATATCTCAATCGAACCATAGCAAATTCATCTAACAAGTGTGAAGAGATTTGTATGTTCTGCCATAATTCATCATCTTTATTCGGATTGTCCATACTAGATGGTGCAAAAGAGATGAACACATAGGCATTGGATGAGTACTAAATTTTACTTCCTCTCACATTGAACATGATTCAGCATACAAGAATTGTTGTCCCAAATAGCAAGTTTCAATTCATCCATGTGATCGCAAGTTATGCATATTCGATCTACAAGAAATTGATTTTCCACACCATAATCTCCAATCAAATTAAACTTATATCCAGGGTTGTAGGCACTAAACAAGAATTTCGAACATGCAAGTTCAGAAACTTTCTTCATAGCGTGTGACAATTTCATAGGTAAATCCAACATGATGTAACACAATGAATTAGTAGGAGAAATTTTAGGCAAAACTTCTTTATGTGTTATTAATTCGACATGTGCAAAATTATGAGAATTTAGATCCGCACATGGTTCATTTAAGTCAATACAAGGACCATCGAAAGATTGCACTACAGAGAGGTATATACTCACAAGGTTGCTCTATGTCTTGTTGTAGCACCAAATCAGTACAGTGAGCGATGATAGCACCATGTCCTTTACCTTTTGGCTCTCCTCAAATGATGTAAGTGCATCCATCTCCTTATCTTCATTCTCAACCAATGGGGTCGATGATTCAATCAGCTCATGCCCCTCTTTGGCATGGTTCTCAACTACCGCAAGTTGTTAGTCATAGAAAATGGCACAAACACAGGTTTGTTCTCATGATCATCACCATTACCGCAAGGTTAGCTGCAAGAGCATATTCATCCTCAACATCACAAGCACTTACATAACCACCATCTTCTGTCGTAATATACGCCTGCTGACTTGGGCAATCTCTCATGATGTGGCCCATCCCTTTACAACGGTGGCACACAATGGCCATCGTACGGCCCGTGGAAGCAACCGATGAAGTGCTCTTTGTTGGTGCTTGCATACTAGTAGATTTGCTCGTCTCGGATGCGCGTGATGGTGGCGGAGGCGCTGCTGAATGCGCCCTACTCACAGAGGGGGCAGCAGCTCGAAAAATAGGAGGTGGGGCTGTCTTGGCTTGCCCTGGTGTCGATCTCGATGCGACGTACTCCCAAAGTTGCTCCTAGTCCTTTGTCGCCTACCCCGCAATTCCTTCTCGCCAAACAAGCAAGCTGGACCAATCTATTGATATCATTATACTCTTTGTAATCAATTATGTCCTGAATTTCACACCTTAAGCCCCCATAAAACGATCCATCGTATCCTCCTCATCTTCTACAACATTACAACGCAACATGCCTATTTGTAGTTCTTGATAGTATTCCTCGTGATTTATTACCTTGGTTTAATTGCTGCAATTTCTTACGCATTTCATGGTTAAAAGCAGGAGGAACAAATCTAGCACGCATAGCTACTTTCAATCTATCCCATGTATCGGTGCTAAACCAGAATTAACTACATGAGTCCACCAAATGATAGCACGATCTTTAAATTCACTAGTAGCTTGTCCGACTCTATGCACTTCAGAACTAGATGGGCATTAAATTTTTGTTCAACTGTCATCTCCCAATCTAGATAAGTTTCAGCATCATAAACACCCGCAAAGGATGGTATGGTAAATTTAACTTTAGCAAATGGTTCATCATTAGCACGAGCATTGTAGTGCTGAAAATTATTACCTCCCATACCATGACGATTGTGATGTAAGCGGTGTTGTGGGCGTGCATCATGGGCAGCAAATGCAGCACCAAATCTCGGCTTTGTCTCTCATTGATGGAACTGATGGAGCGCTGCAATGTGTCTATCGAAGCTTGAAGCTTCCTATCGATCGTCGTTCATCCAAGAGCATCATGAACTCTCCTTTAAAACACACTCTTGATCATCGACGACCCACCTATCATGGTTAGTAGAAAAGAAGACAACACAAAGGTATTATCCCTATCAACTACTAGGTGGTGGAAGGTGGAATCACACATTCTAAGCGTCTTATCACACTCTTACAAGTGTTCTTACCAATGCAGCAGGTGGTACAACCGTGGCTGGTTCGTGACACCGTGTCGGCGTGGATACGATTGCAAGAGGGAACCTGTTCTGATCAAGAGTAGGTGTAGCTTGGAAGGCACAATATGGTAGCAATGGAGAACAATCAGTTCATTTCAGAATTGCATAGAATTGAATTATAGTTCGTATCTAGCACTTAGCCTATGTTGCTGATCAACCAAGCATGGAAGACGGCTAAAAATAAGTGTATGGCAAAGTGTAGGAGTGGTAAATAGAAGATAATTCAATCCAATGCAATCTGGAATTGAAGAACACAAGGATTGACCCAAAACTGGAAACTGAAGATTTCTGTCCACTAGACAGCACGTCGGTATTTTGGCCGTAACTTTTTTTCAGTTGCCTTTTTTTCAATGATTCTTTTTTTCTATGTTTTCTGACGGCTTTTTCTACAACTTTTGTTTTGGGGCCAAGTTCTGGAAACCGACCGAAAAAGTCGCACAAAATTCACAAGTGCCGACTGTTGCAGATTCAATCTGGAATTTTAGATCAACTTCCACCGCAGATATCTCTTAACTGCCTTGCTGGAATGACGTGAAATTTTACAGATAGATGGATAAGGAATTTTGAATCTAATGGCGGTGGTCCCACTCAAAAATAATCTCGGAATCAAAAGATATGATGTTTTTGGTGGCGGCTGCAGAGGAAGGAAAATCAGCCGAAATTGGAAATTAGGGTTTGGGGTGGGAATTTTTTTGTTTGGATTTTCAATGGAACAAAGATATGACCAGCAACTAGACAATACTATGACGGACACAAATTCAATTTAGCAAACCAAAACTAACAGATTGAAAGGCACAACGGGTTTGGACAGCGAAATTAACTCTTTTTGTGGGGCAATTTTTTTCTGGGCTATAGGAAATAAAACCAATCTACTAACTAGGGATACAAGAATTACCTCACGGGCAACCGTTGCTCGATACCAACTGATGTGACGATGGCCCGATCTTCCGAGAGGTACTGATAAGTCGATTGTGGAGATCTCGACGTTGATGATCCAAAGGCTCCGACCAAAACAGATCGAACCCTCGCAATCACTACACCATCGCTCGTTGGTTATCAACCGTGCGAACACGATTGACCTCGCCAAGAAGGCTATCTCCTGCAAGCGAATCGAGAACACAAGCAAGAGAGTAAAAGATGCAATCTGAAATTGCGAATAATGTTTAAGTTCACAAGTTGGGGTTCCTCAAACCGAACATGCGGCGAAACTGCTAAGCAGAATAAACTCTTAAGAAAAACCCGAGGAAAACTAAAGGGGTGTGGTCTCTTTAAATAGGGAGGGGAAGCCACACTTATCTAATGAAAAGGGATGTGGTACTATTCCTAGTTACTGTTCACGCACGTGGTACTGTTCACATGAACAGTTCCAGCCCAAATGGCCCAAGTTACAAGGCCCTCGGCCCACTTTGACTCGGATTGGAAAAGTGACATGTCTTCTTTCGCAGTTTCTGATCTGCTCAAATGGAGTTTGGAGGTGAGACTAGATTCATCTGAAAGTAGACTTCAAGAGCTTTCCAACGAGTACTTATGGGCCCCGAGAAGCCTTCTAGATCAAAAGTTATGGCCGTTTGAAGTTGGCTTGTCAGGCTGAATCCGAATTGATCTGGAGGCCGAATTGGATTCCAAAACCTGTCCAACTTGAATCCTTGCTTCAATTGGTTCCAAAGTGATGTGGTGCTACAAATATATATATTTTCATCATTAGGTAGCATCATATTCTCATTTAAAATATGTTGAAGTTGAAGAAACGAATTCACCTTTAGTTCATTCTTGATATTGGCCGCTATGGTCGTACGTGTTGGTGGCGTGGTCACATCAACTATGCTCATGGTCATGAGCAAGCTTTGATGTAGCTACAAAGGGTATAGTTTTCCATTCCAAAACTGCTTCACTGAACATATGGGATGGCATGAATGTCTAATTGTGTGCCATGCCCATGGGAGGGAATTGTGCGATGTTCACAGCCAAGGAGGGCTGTGAATGGTTTTGATCTAGTACTATGGAATTTATGCAAATGCTATTTCATTACATGTCAAATGATCTTTACAACTCCGCTTGCAAATTATTACTTAGTGTTATTGCAAAATGAATCCTGCCTCATGCTGAAAGTAACTTAGTGTATAGCCTCATCCAGTGACAACCTTACATATATGTAAATTTTGCGATACATGATAAGTCTTATTGAGTACATAATATACTCAACCTTGCTTAAATTGTTCTTGATCAGAGAATGAAGATCGCTTGCCCGATGATGCATATTTCACCCTTGGCACTGGGAAATTTGACGAGGGATCCTTCTAGGGTTTGACTCCAGTCAGTTGCTTGTGGGTTATAATGGCACATCACTGGATACTTTTGTTTATTAGACTTCACTGCTTTTGTTTGAGACTCTGCCGGTCAGCCTTTTGTGTATATACTCTTTTATGCTTTGCATAAATAATATTACCCCTTTTATGTAAGATATCTATGTGCGATGTGTATGGATGTGATCACAATGATGTGAATGTGTATACTAGCTACTGATCATGGGACTAGTACCGAACACATGTAGTGACAACGGGCATTCCCGTGCCTGGGGTCCCCACAATTATCTCTAAGCCTAAAATTCTACAGTCAAGTTGAGACAATAAAGTATACCGTCCAGACAAAACATCAGCAATCATATTTTCTTTCCCTTTCTTGTGTTTAATGATATAAGGAAAAGATTCAATAAATTCAACCCAACGTGCATGTCTACAGTTCAGTTTAGATTGACTTCTAATATGCTTCAAAGATTTATGATCAGAATGTATAACAATTTCTTTAGGCTATAAATAATGTTGCAATATTTCTAAAGATCGAACTAGAGCGTATAATTCTTTACCATAAGTTGGATAGTTCAAATTAGGCCTACTCAATTTCTTTCTAAAATAAATAATAGGTTTACCTTCTTGTATCGACACACCACCAATTCCCATTCTACTAGCATCACACTCAAGTTGAAAAGTCTTACCAGTTAGGAAGTTGAAGCAATGGTGCATTTGTGAGCTTTTCTTTAAGTAGGTTGAAAGCTTCATCTTGCGCTTGTCCCCATTTGGAAGGAACACCTTTCTTCGTCAATTTATTAAGTGGTGTAGCGATGGTGCTGAAATCCTTCACAAAGCGGCGATAGAATCCAACAAGCCTATGAAAGCTCCGCACTTGTGTGACCGTTTGTGGTGTTGGCCAACTCTTTATAGCTTCAATCTTGGCTTCATCTACCTCAATTCCCTGTGGAGTAACAACATAGCCAAGAAAACAAACTCGATCGGTACAAAAGGTGCACTTTTCAAGGTTACCAAACAAACGTGCATCAGTCAAAGTAATAAAAACAACACATAAGTGTTCAAGAAGTTCATCAAGTAAGTTGCTGTAAATTAATATATCATCAAAGTAAACTACCACAATTTACCAATGAAAGCACATAAAACTTTGTCAATTAATGTCATGAAAGTGCTAAGTGCATTAGTTAAACCAAAAGGCATCACTAACCACTCATATAACCCGAACTTAGTTATAAATGCAACCTTACATTCATCTCCATGTTTTATTCTAATTTGGTAGTATTAACTACACAAGTCAACTTTAGATAAAATAGTAGAGCCACTCAATTCAACAAACATATCTAATAACCTAGGAATAGGATGATAATGTCTACTAGTGATATTATTAATCACTCTACAATCAAGACACATACGCGAAGATCCAGCTTTCTTAGGAACTAAAATTACAGGAACAACACAAGGACTAAGACTTTCATGTACATACCCTTTGTCAAGCAAGTCTTGCACTTGACGTTGAATTTCCTTATTCTCCTTCGGATTAGTCCTATATGGTGCACAGTTTGGCAAAGAAGCTCCCGAGATCAAGCCAATTTGATGCTCAATTCCCCTAATAGGTGGCAACCCCGGGGGTATTTTAGATGGAAACACATCATTAAACTCCTGCAAAAGATTAGTGGTAGAAGGAGGCAAAGATGCAGGCAGATCTCAAGTGAAAAAAGCATTTTTGCAAAGTAAGGCTGAGAGACCATGTGGTCGTGACTCCATGTGAATGATGAGCAATTGACAAAGGTTTAGGATAGTCGAGTTTGGATTGTGTGGTCGGACCATGTTGTTGCGTGGTGCAACGGGCTCGGTCGGACTTGGTCAAACTTGGTCGTATGGGCTTAGGATGCATATTCCGATGATTCGACAGGTTTGGACTTCATCTGTGGTAAGTAATGGTATTTGTGCTTTCATGTATCGAGCGGTGCTATTTGACGTGTTTTCTTGTCCGTGGATCGCAGGACGCCGAGTGGAGTCGTGGTGAGACACGGAGGATCGGACTAGGCGCAGTGGCGCCGAGGTCGAATAGATCGGGAGGTGTCGAAGACGACGTGGACTCGAGGTGGTTGCGAGGCGTGCAAGGCAAGGAGCGCGGAAGCTTCCCGGAAGGTGCAGGAGGGGTGAATCGGGAAATTCGCAAGGCTACACAAGCGGGAGCGGGCTCCGTTGGATATAGCGGGCGTAACGGGGCGGAGACCCGTTAGCCATGGGCTATAAAAGGAGTGGAGGGGCTGCATGCCCACTAGAGCACTTGGAGGGAATTAGGGTTAGCCCTAGTCAAAAGAGGCTTTAGGAGGTGGTTTTCCTTTAGTCTTTAGTGGTTGGAGAGGCAGAGTCGTGCTCCCTCTGTCCTTCATCGATGGGTTCTAGATAGCACAGAGTGTTCTTCTCCCTTCCTAAGCATGTATGGGTTGTGTTCTTGAGGTCTAGGGAGAGGGAGAGGATGAGTTGAGGATCTTGTAATCATTCCTCTTGTATCAATCATGTATCTCATTTCCTCTCTATCAATATGAGATGGTTTTGGCTGAATTTGATCAAGTCTCAGGCTCTCTGTGGTTTTTGCCCCTCGATGGTTTCTAGGCTTGATTTTTGACCTTTTTGATGTTCTTGTTCTTTCTTGCTGGGAAGGCCCAAAATGGGTTTCTCTATGATGGGTTAGTGCCACAAGATCATTTGATTGATTTCCCGAAGAGCAAACTTGGTTTAATTCTCAGATTTCAGTTTTGGCCTTCCTCTATTCATGAACTCAGTTTCTAGGGTTTGGAGCTGCTCTTGATTCCCTTGTTGAGATGGCTTGAAATTTGATATGGAGAGTCCAGAGGCTATTAATTAGCTACCCTCAAAATTTCATAGCCAAAGGATCAACGGTTGGGGAGTAGTTTGATTTTTGGCTCGGGTTGTGCAAAAATTCAGATTTTTTACCCATAATCTGAAATTCTTGCTTCTTGGTTTGACTCTCTTGTTTCCCAAGGTCTCCTTACTATTTAGTTTGTTGTAGTAAGGCCTTGGATCAAAAAGATTGAGAGCAAACCTTCTTTTTAGCCAAAAATCCGAAGTCTCAAAGTTCCAGCCTGAAAATCCTGTTTGCTGATTTTCTCGAGAGGTACTACCGCTCCTCGAGAGGTACTACCGCTCAGAGGTACTACCGCTCGTCCTAGCGGTACTACCGGTTATGTTCGGACCAGTCTGATCGGCAGCGAAGAAATGTTCTGACAAGTCCGATCGTCGTGCGGTACTACCGCTCCTCGAGAGGTACTACCGCTCCTGAAGAGGTACTACCGCTTGCAGTCAGACTTTCTCTGATTTTTATTTTTCTTGACTGCTTCTGTTTGGATCTGGTTTTTCCTTGTCTCTGTGATTTCCAGTGAGGGCTTATTTTCTATCTTCATAGCTCCCATAGCTATTGGAGAAGAAGCTTAAGTAAGGATACTTGTTGGGGGCGATTTTTAAAGATCGACATTCACCCCCCTCTGTCGCCATTTCGGTCCTACAATTGGTATCAGAGCCGGTTAGCTCTTTTCAATAGATCTTAACCGGTCTTAAGAGCCATGGCGACGAACAAGTACTCGACCAAGCCTCCCGTCTTTGATGGCCTGGATTACCCTTTTCGAACAGTAGAATGGAAACATACATCCGTGCTCGGGGTATGCCATTTGGCGGAAGGTGAAGGTCGATTTGTTGTTCTGCCGATGAGAACATTAATGCTGGAAATATGCATGATGTTGAGGCAAACGCTAAGGCAAGGAACATCATAATCCAGGGCTTGAGTCATAGTGAGTTTGACCGCATATCTCATCTTTCGTCCGCCTTCGATATTTGGGAGACCCTCGATGCTTACCATGAGGGCACCACCCAGATAAAGACGGTGAGACAGGACCAGTTCAAGCGAGATTACAACAAGTTTGAAATACTCGTTGGCGAGTCCCTTGATGAGTGTTTTGCGCGCTTTCACAAGACCTTGAGCAACCTCCGAGCGGTCGGTCTCACATACCCCGACTCGGACAACGCTCGTCAGATGCTCGCTGCACTTGACCTTCGCGTTTGGGAGATGAAGGTGACTACCATCAAGGACACCACGGACCTCTCGATTTTGAAGCTTGACGCGCTGTACTCGCGCCTCAAGACGCACGAGATTGACATTGTCTCTCGAAAGTCGAAGTCACAGTCGATGGCTCTAGTCACCGATCCCAGTTCGGCTTCTGGTCCTTCTTCTGATTCTTCTTGCGGTTTCTCCCTTGCTGCTCTCTGTGACATAACTGATGATCAGTTAGAGCAGCTTGCGGATGATCAGCTGGCCCTCCTAGCCCGAAGGTTTTCCCATGCCTACAAGGGTAGGAGAGACAGAAAGAGAGGAGGACCCGTGATTTGCTTTGAGTGTGGTGGCCCCAACCACATTCGGGCAAACTGCCCCAAGCTGGAAAAGGGCAAGAACGACTACGGCGGTTCGGGCAAGATCGACTACACCGACAAGAACCGCAACAAGAAGCCTCCAGCTCGGCGCCGGGAAAGAAGAAGTTCCGCAACTTTGGCAAAGCCAAGAAGCTCTTCCACCGCGTCCTCACTGCTTTCGACGACCTCGACCTCAGCGAGGTGGAGGGATGGAGCGACGACGACGGGACGGGTGACCAAGAGCCCAAGGATGGCGGCGACGACTTCTCCCAGATGTGCTTCATGGCCTCGAGGCGAACTCAGGCGACAATGAGCTGTACTCGACTCGGACGAGGTATGCCCCACCTACGACCAGCTCAATCAAGCATTTCTTAAGCTAGGTGGTTTTCATGCTAGAGCTAGGGCTAGGTGTACCGAGTTAGAGAAGGAAGTAGATAGACTGTCACGGGAGCTTACTTCACTTACATCTGCTCCCTCCCGTGACGATTGTGATACATGCTTTGTGCTTTCTTTGGGTGATTTGGAGAAATTAAGGACCTCGCATGATAGTGTGTCCTCCGAGCTTGATGTTGTTAAGGTGGAGAATGTTAGTCCGCTTGCTGAGTTAGAGTTGAGTAGGATGGTCATTACCCTACTTACTACCGATGAGACTACTTCTCCCACCTCATGTGAGGTTAAGGACATTGCTGCTAGAGGACCTTATGCCATGCTCCTTGATCTGCCCGAGTCTTGTGAAAATTGCAATAACTTGAAGATGAACTTAAAGCGGCGGATCATAAAATTGCTGAACTACAAGCTTCTTTACTTGAGCCGATTGATTCATGCTTGAACTGTCCTAAGTTAACTGCTGAACTTGAAGCTGTCTCCAAACAGTTTCAAGATATGATTGATCATGATAGGAAGTTGGCTCAGTTTGCTTCTAAGGATCCTGTTAGCTCACCATGCATTAACTGTAACAAACTAAAATCTGATTTGATTGCATTGGATGAGAGATGTGTGAAGCTGACTAAGGACCTTCTAGAGAAGCAACCTTCTGCTTGTATTGTCTGTGCTGAGAAGGGGGAGAAGCCCTAGGGTAAGGTGGAGACGCTTAGCGATGTAAACCAACGGCTAGCGATGGGACTGTCCCTTCGTGAGTCGGTGTGCGTGCACAAGCCATTCTTCCCTCTCTGTTGGTTCTTCCTCTGCTCCTTACCTTCTGCCGCTTCTTCCCCTGCTCTTCTTGCACCTCTCTCTTCCGGGAGTGTCAGTATCTTATGAACACTCTCAAGAGATTTGTAGGCGGCAAAAAGAAGCTTAATCTTATTCTAGACCAATCCAAGATCTACAAGTTCAATCAGGGTCTAGGATATGATTTCTATGAAGATATGAGGAAGCATCCACCTGCTATTCTCAGACCCATAGTAGGAGGTGTGATCGAGGTCGAGCCCAGGTCTGATGAAGTTAAATTCAAATCAGCGGGATTTGTCCAAGGGATCTCTGACAGTAGGGTGAGTCCACCTGCGGCTTCGGCCTCTCAGAAGGCGAAGCTTGAGTGTGCTACTTCTACCTCTCAAAAGAAGAAGTATCACTGCACCTTCTGTCAGAAGGATGGGCATCTGATCGATCGATGCTTCAGGCGCGCCAAGATCGCGCGTAGAGACCGTGTTGAGTCTTTTAGGCGTATTCAGGGTCAGCCCCAGACCTTGAGTGCTCCTAAGATCAACACGAGGTCCAGGGTAGCTCCTATTGTGGAGTTTGGGCAGCATAGAGGACTTGGTTTTTCTGAGTCTTCTGTTTTTCGTCCTCATGTTGCCTCGGGTCGTGTCTTCCACCGTCCTGAGGGTAGATCTCGTTTCCCCCGTCGAGATAGCTACCCGCGGCGTGATCAGCGTGTTGCTGGTGTTCCGACTCGCTCTCCCGTAGCCAGGGGCGGATCTACAGTGGGTCATGGGTGTTCAGCTGAACACCCAAAATTTTTGGCAAACAATCAAGTATATATAGGGTATATTACATATATACATGTATAACTTAGCTAGTTTAATGTTTGAGATCAGAAATTGCCGTCCGGCCCGCCCGACCGCCGCGAGGGAATCGGCGAGTCGCGTGCGCTCGTCCTAGGCCCAGCCCATTGCTCGCGGCGTGCGCGCGCAGCTGCGCTGCTCCCACCCCAGTCCCGGCCCCATTTCGCGACCCCGACCGACGCTCCCGATTCATTCCGACCGACGCGTCGATGCGAGCGGTCAGCGGAGAAACCCTAGGCGACTTCGGCGCCGACCGCGCCTCCGGCCGCGCGCGCGCCGCGCGCGGATCTGGGAAGTGGAATCCGCTCCACCGCTCGAGCGGCCGGGCCTCGCTCGGCGCTCGGGCCTCGCTCGCCGCTCGCTCCTGCTCTCGGCCCTCCACTCCGCTCCGCGCAGCGCCTCTCGCTTCGGCTCGGGCTCCGGCGGTCCGCCCCTCGCTCCGGCCTCGGCGCTCGCTCCGCTCCGGTACACATCCCGGATCGGCGCGTTGAGGCGTTGATATTATCTTTCCTTGGCCGGCTGGCTGGCTCTTCGCTCCGCTCTCGGCAAAGACGTCATCACTCATCACCCGCTGGCCGCTCTCCGCTCCGCGCCTCGCTGCTCGGCCGATCGGCCTCGCTCGCGCGATCGCGCCTCCGCTGCATCGCCACGCCGCTTGCCCGGTCGGCCGGCGCCGGCCGATGAGACGATGAGTAACTCAGAATCGAGTACTTGTCTACTTGAGCATGATGTATTTGTATTGTGTATTGAATATTGATGTTAATTGTTGACTTGTTGTCTTGTTGAGTTGAATTGTTGAAATGTTGAATACTTGAATGTTGCCCAAATGCCCGATCGGCCCGGCCGGTGAGTGAGTAATCGTCTAACCGAGTACTTGTCTACTTGAGCATGATGTATTGTGTATTGATGTTAATTGTTGTCTTGTTGAGTTGAATTGTTGAAATGTTGAATTGTTGGTGTAGCTGGTATCGTATTCCAACTTGAAGTCTAGCAACATAGTCCAATCAAACAATCACCTTAAGTAGTATAGAGAATGATGTTTCGATTGTGAGATGAAGGATTCAAGATCCTATTTAAGTGTAGTTTATTGTAGATCTTTATGTTTTGTACTGAAAAATATTTTTACAACTTCAACACCCATTCTAAAATTCCTGCGTCGCCATCGCTCAGTGCTGATCGGACCCATAGCCTTCAGTGCGCTCACGGACCTTACGCGTAGTGACAGAGAGCGTAGGGTAGCTAGAGGTCGATCGTGTGTGGCTACTACGCTACTCGACGTGTCATTCAAGATGGGTGCCAAAATCACTCTTGATTTACCCCAGTACTGAGACTTTACTCTCTGTTTGACTCAGGTTCGCCGGGCAGGGAAGGGAACGGTTTGGCTCGTAGACTCCGGGTGTTCACGACACCTGACCGGAGATTCTTGTTGGTTTTCTTCCCTAGCCCGTGCTCCAGGTGATGAGAAGATCACCTTCGGAGATGCTTCATCTGGGCGCGTCATCGCCAAAGGTACTGTGCGCGTGAATGATTCTTTCATTTTGAAAGATGTTGCCTTGGCTAGTAAGCTGCAGTATAATTTGCTTTCTGTTTCTCAGCTTACCGATGACGGTTTCGAGGTGAGCTTCAAGAAAAACAATTGCAAAATTCTTGATTCTTCAGGTAGTCTGGTTTGCGGGATTTCTCGTTTTGGGAGGATCTTTCGTGCTGATTTTTCTGAGTCTTCTGGTGATCCTCTCGGGTGTTTAGTTGCTTCTGAGTCCCGCGACCTCTCTTTCTGGCATAGGAGACTTGGTCATATCGGATTTGACCATTTGACCCGAGTTAGCGGCCACGACCTCATTCGTGGTCTGCCGAAGCTCAAAATGGTCAAAGATCTAGTTTGTGCTCCTTGCCGGCACGGCAAGATGGTTGCCGCCTCCCATCCTCTGGTCACAGTCACTATGACCGATGCACCGGGACAGCTGCTCCATATGGACACAGTTGGACCAGCTCGAGTGCAGTCAGCAGGAGGGAAGTGGTATGTTCTTGTTGTGGTCGATGACTTCTCGAGGTATTCTTGGGTGTTTTTCTTAGCCTCGAAGGATGAGATATTTTCACATTTCCGAGGTCTTTTCGGTAGGCTTTCTGTTGAGCTCCCGGGTGCCTTACGAGCGATCCGCAGTGACAACGGCACGGGGTTCAAGAATTCCTACTTCGAGAGTTTCTGTGGTGAGACAGGTGTAGAGCATCAGTTCTCCTCTCCGCACGTCCCACAACAAAATGGCGTTGTGGAGAGAAAGAACCGTACCTTAGTCGAGATGGCCAGGACGATGCTTAATGAGTACTCTACACCGCGGAAGTTTTGGGCTGAGGCTATAGCCACCGCGTGCCATGTCTCAAATCGAGTCTTTCTTAGGGCACACTTGCACCGCACTTCTTATGAGTTGAGATACGGGCGAAAGCCCAGCGTCTCTCATTTTCATGTGTTTGGTTGCAAGTGCTTTATTTTGAAGTCCGGGAACCTAGACAAGTTCGAGTCACGTTCTTGTGATGGTATCTTTCTAGGTTACTCGTCTTCTTCGCGGGCTTATAGGGTCTGGAACTGCGAGTCTAGCAAAATTGTAGAAACCTGTGAGGTGACCTTTGATGAGGCCAGTCCGGGGACTAGGCCCGATATCTCAGGTTCGTTAGAGCAGTCCGAGACCATCTTCGTGGATGATGAGGACGATGGAGACGATGGTTGTCTACCTGATCTAGTCCCTCATCCATCCCTTGAGCTTCCACCGCACCTCAAGGAGATCAGCCCATACCTTCTGCTTCTTCTGGAGCTAGTGACTCTGTTCCTACCCCGTCAGCTCACGAGGTAGAGGCTACTTCTTCATCTCATCCTGGACCTCCTAGACATATCCAGAAAGCTCATCCTTCAGAGCAGATTATTGGAGACCTTTTTGAGCGTGTTACCCGCTCAAAATCTGGCTTATCTCAATTCTGTCTCTATTCTGCTTTCATTGCCTCCTTTGAGCCTAAGGATGTTTCTCATGCTCTTTCTGATGAGTCTTGGGTCAATGCCATGCATGAGGAATTAGAAAATTTCGAAAGAAACAAGGTCTGGTCGCTTGTCGAGCCCCCGCGAGGTCACAATGTTATTGGGACTAAGTGGGTGTTCAAGAACAAGCAGAGCGAGGATGGAGTGGTTATTCGGAACAAGGCTAGACTGGTAGCTCAGGGGTTCTCCCAGGTTGAGGGTCTAGATTTCGAGGAGACCTTTGCCCCTGTAGCTAGACTTGAAGCCATTAGAATTCTGCTTGCCTTTGCAGCTTCTAAGGGTTTCAAGCTTTACCAGATGGACGTCAAGAGTGCCTTTCTCAATGGCTTTATTGAGGAAGAGGTCTCCGTCCGACAGCCTCCTGGTTTCGAAAATTCCAAATACCCAAACCATGTCTTCAAGCTTTCCAAAGCTTTGTATGGACTTAAGCAAGCTCCTAGAGCTTGGTATGAGAGGCTTAAGTCCTACTTGCTAAGTCATGGTTTTGACATGGGTAAAGTAGACAAGACCTTGTTCATCCACCGACATGGCACTGACCTCTTGCTCGTCCAGATCTATGTGGATGACATCATCTTTGGTGGCTCTTCTCATGCTCTCGTTTCACAGTTCTCGGATGTCATGAGCACCGAGTTTGAGATGAGCATGATGGGTGAGTTGACCTTCTTCCTTGGCTTCCAAATCAAGCAGACTTAGGAGGGTACATTTCTTCATCAGGGAAAGTACACTCGCGACCTCCTGAGACGCTTCGACATGAGTGATGGTAAGCCGGTGTCAACTCCGATGGCTTCTATGGCCTATCTTGACCCAGATGAGGATGACGAGCCAGTTGATCAGAAAGAGTACAGAAGTATGATCGGCTCCCTTCTTTACCTCACTGCCTCGAGACCGAACATACTCTTCTCCGTGTGTCTATGTGCTCGGTTTCAGGCCTCTCCTCGCGTATCTCATCGCCAGGCGGTGAAGCGCATCTTTCGGTACCTCCGAGCTACCATTGACTATGGTATCTGGTACTCTTCCTCATCCTGTCTTTTCTTGAGAGCTTTCTCGGACGTAGACTTTGCTGGCTGTAGGATAGATAGGAAGAGCACTTCTGGCACCTGCCAATTCATTGGCACTTCTCTCGTCTCTTGGTCTTCTAGGAAGCAGTCCGGTGTTGCACAGTCCACCGCGGAGGCCGAGTATGTTCTTTGTAGCCACCGTTGCGATCAGTACTCTGGATGGCTTCGACCCTGCGGGACTTTGGGTTAGTTATCGACAGTGTTCCACTCTTTTGTGATAACACTTCTGCGATTAACATTGCTAAGAACCCAGTGCAACACTCTCGGACCAAGCACATCGATATCCGTTATCACTTCCTTAGAGACCATGTAGAGAAGGGTGATATAGTGCTCCAATTTGTGGAGAGTGACCACCAGTTAGCTGATATCTTCACCAAGCCATTGGATAGTTCGAGGTTTTCAGCTCTGCGGGGAGAGCTTGGGGTGGTTTGTCCTTATGGACTGTAGTGAGGGGGAGCTTTGGACTTTACTACTTTACTATATTGATTATGCTTCTGTCTTATTTCTGTTGCTTTGCACTTGGGGTGCATCGGGCTTAGTCCTTCTAGCATAGATTAGAGTGCTTCTCTCGTCTAGTTGCTTAGACTTCTGCTCTTATCTTGTGATTCGAGGATCCTGTGTATTAGCTGATTCTTATCTCACTAGGTTGAGCTCACTCACTTCTTGTAGGATCTAGCGAGGGTCGGGCCACCCTCGAGTAGACAGGGTACATGTTTGCTCTCTAGTGTGTGATTTACTGTCAGCTGATTGTCCTGGAGTCATATGGGGTAGATGAGAGTCAGTTTGAGCCATAGTTGTCTCTATATCTTATCTATGCTTTAAGGACTACCTGTTTGGTTTTATTTGCCAGCTTCTCGATTTTATTGCTTTGGTTCAGGGAGAGTTCTTTTGGGAGCTTCTGGAGCTTAATATTGACTTAACTCAACTTGAACTAAAAGTTGCATCTCATGTTAAGGGGGAGCCGGATTTTATTGCATTTCAGCATTCTGCATTGTAATATAACTACATGGAGCCTTGATTATTATCCTGTATGACATGCTTCAAATGCTTTACACCTTGTCATGACTTGTGCTTATATGCTAGATTTATCATGACTTCATATGTGTAGACTAACTCTTGCCATGATAAGTTAATTAAAATTGCTCAACTTGAATTAAAACTTGTCATGCTCGCATTTGAGTCTAGTCTTGCTTTAGCTATCCTCTTATGATTCATGCCATGTCAAATAGGCTAGGTTGAGCGTTGAATCTCTATTGAGCCCTAGATCGAGCTGTTTTAGTCTCTTGATGATGCATGAATTAGTACAATATGTTAAAAAGCAAAAAGATCTCTTTTGTGCGAAAAAACTGATCTCACCAATTCTCTCCTATGAGACGGCTTGCCATTGCACTTGGCATGAACTTAGGGGGAGTTTTGGATGACCTAGACTATCTTCTTAAGCTTATCGCTTGGAATAGTCGCATAAGCCTTGAGATCTAGCACATGACTAAACAAAAATGTGGTTGGAAACAATCATGTGATTTCAAAAGAAAATATGTCATATGTGCTCAATTTGCTTAATTACACAAAAAGAATCAAGTACTTGACCTAATGTTTCATTCTTGAGCATATAGCACTCTATTTGGAGTCAATTTGAGTTTCTTAGTTACGCTTAGCTTATTGACATGGCCTGCATCATCCTTGGATATCTCTAGCTAGACTTTGCTTCTTGATGACTTGACATGCTCACTTAATATACTTCAGTTTCAGATTGTCATCCATGTGTTCTAGCTGGCTTATATATATGTTGTCATGATCTAGATAGCGTTTTATTGAGTTATAGCTTGGTGTAGTACTTGTTGGTCATTATGGATAATTCTCATGGCTCTAACTGCTTAGAATAATCAAACTTCAGCCATTTCATCCATTGACATGTCATATTCTCTCGTTTGCATTCTTGATGCGTTTATTGCCAAAAGGGGGAGAATAGAGAAGAAAAAGCTAGTTGGGATCATTTTAGAGCTTTGGAGAACAATTTGCTCTCTCAGTTGTTGCTCTAGTGTTCCTTCTGTCGACGTGGTCATTCGCTTCTTTCCTTCTTTGGACCATGTTGGATTCTTCAAACTCAAACTCAACTTCATGCTTTTTCTGCGTTTGTCAATATACTCATCAAGGGGGAGATTGAGAGACCATGTGGTCGTGACTCCATGTGAATGATGAGCAATTGACAAAGGTTTAGGATAGTCGAGTTTGGATTGTGTGGTCGGACCATGTCGTTGCGTGGTGCAACGGGCTCGGTCGGACTTGGTCAAACTTGGTCGTATGGGCTTAGGATGCATATTCCGATGATTCGACAGGTTTGGACTTCATCTGTGGTAAGTAATGGTATTTGTGCTTTCATGTATCGAGCGGTGCTATTTGACGTGTTTTCTTGTCTGTGTGACTGCAGGACGTCGAGTGGAGTCGTGGTGAGACACGGAGGACTGGACTAGGCGCAGGTGGCGCTGAGGTCAGAACAGTCGGGAGGTGTCGAAGACGACGTGGACTCGAGGTGGTTGCGAGGCGTGCAAGGCAAGGAGCGCGGAAGCTTCCCGGAAGGTGCAGGAGGGGCGAATCGGGAAATTCGCAAGGCTGCACAAGCGGGAGCGGGCTCCGTTGGATATAGCGGGCGTAACGGGGCGGAGACCCGTTAGCCATGGGCTATAAAAGGAGTGGAGGGGCTGCATGCCCACTAGAGCACTTGGAGGGAATTAGGGTTAGCCCTAGTCAAAAGAGGCTTTAGGAGGTGATTTTCCTTTAGTCTTTAGTGGTTGGAGAGGCAGAGTCGTGCTCCCTCTGTCCTTCATCGATGGGTTCTAGATAGAACAGAGTGTTCTTCTCCCTTCCTAAGCATGTATGGGTTGTGTTCTTGAGGTCTAGGGAGAGGGAGAGGATGAGTTGAGGATCTTGTAATCATTCCTCTTGTATCAATCATGTATCTCCTTTCCTCTCTATCAACATGAGATGGTTTTGGCTGAATTTGATCAAGTCTCAGGCTCTCTGTGGTTTTTGCCCCTCGATGGTTTCTAGGCTTGATTTTTGACCTTTTTGAGGTTCTTGTTCTTTCTTGCTGGGAAGGCCCAAAATGGGTTGCTCTATGATGGGTTAGTGCCACAAGATCATTTGATCGATTTCCCGAAGAGCAAACTTGGTTTAATTCTCAGATTTCAGTTTTGGCCTTCCTCTGTTCATGAACTCAGTTTCTAGGGTTTGGAGCTGCTCTTGATTCCCTTGTTGAGATGGCTTGAAATTTGGTATGGAGAGTCCAGAGGCTATTAATTAGCAGCGAAGAAACGTTCGGACAAGTCCGATCGTCGTGCGGTACTACCGCTCCTCGAGAGGTACTACTGCTCAGAGGTACTACCGCTCCTGAAGAGGTACTACCGCTCAGAGGTACTACCGCTCGTCTCAGCGGTACTACCGCTTGCAGTCAGACTTTCTCTGATTTTATTTTTCTTGACTACTTCTGTTTGGATCTGGTTTTTCCTTGTCTCTGTGATTTTCAGTGAGGGCTTATTTTCTATCTTCATAGCTCCCATAGCTATTGGAGAAGAAGCTTAAGTAAGGATACTTGTTGGGGGCGATTTTTAAAGATCGACATTCACCCCCCCTCTGTCGCCATTTCGGTCCTACAAAGGCATAGCAAACAAAATTTTCCACTTCTAAGTCATTGAAATCAGATTTAGTAGCTAAGAGAACATCACCTTTCAGTTTAATTTCATTCTTTCTAGCATTTGGCTCTTTTGTTTCTTTATTTTTGGGTGGAAAACATTCTTCAGCTATTATCTAATTCTCACTTTTAGCATTCTCCCTTTTCTCACGTTCAAATCATTCAATTTCATCTTTAATAATGGCTTGAGGAGACCTTGGGTGTAAAATAATTTCTTGCCCTTATGCATGAGAGTATATTGATTAGTTCTACCATGATGACTGGAATCATTATCAAATTTCCATGGTCTACCTAAAAATAAGGAGTATGCTTGCATAGGTACGACATCGCAATTAATATAATCATGATATGAACCAAGCGAAAAGTGTACTCTCACAGTTTTGATTACCTTCAACTTACCACATGAGTTGAACCATTAAATACAGTAAGGACGTGGATTAGGACTTGTGGTCAAGCTATGCTTCTCGACCATCTTCAAGCTAGTTAAGTTGTTGTAACTTGCTCTATCAATGATGACACGACATGAACATTGATTGATGACGAACTTGGCTTGAAACAAATTGTGTCATTGGTCCTATTCAGTGCTCTCCATTTGTGCACTAAGCACATGCTTCGTTATAAGGCTCATGTACTTGTTTGAGGCTTCAACACTCAAGTGTTTGTCTTGTTCATCACTAGTGTCAATCTCATCATCTGCATGATCATTCGTAACAAGTGTATATTCTTCATCAATTTCACTAGCTGAAGTATATTCACCATATTCTCTTATAATAAGAGCTCACTGACTTGGGCACTCTCTCATGAAATGCCCAAAACCTTTGCACTTGTGACATTGGATGTCCCTTGTACATCCAATGGAAGCAACTTAAGATGCACTCTTTGTTGGAGCATATTTGGTGGGAGCTTGAATGGTTGTAGCCTTGTTTGCTTTGGGTGCATGTGAGGGCATAGAAGTAGAGGTAGAGTGCCCTCGGCTTGGTGTAGATGGAAGGGGCGCCCTTGCTGTTTCAGTACTTTGTTTGGAGAAAGAAGAACCCCAAAATGACTTCTTATTCTCTTGTGTTGCCACTGTACTTCCCTTTCAGCTTTGCAAACAAGATGAAATAAACGGGTGATAGAATTGTATTCCTTATAGTCAAGTGTGTCCTGAATTTTTGGTTAAGCCCTCCCAAAATTCTAGTCATTTTAGCTTCTCCATTTTCTTGCAAACCACAACACAATAAACCAATTTGCAATTCTTGATAGTATCCATCTACTGATCTATTGCCTTATTTTAAGGATTGCAATTTATTTAACATATCACGTGAAAAGTTGAAGACACAAATCTAGCTCTCATGACTCTTTTCAAAGCATCCCAAGTTCTAGGTACATGTGGTACTATACATTATTCCCTCCACCAAATTGATGCAAAATCAGTGAATTCACTAGTAACAACCCTAACTCTTTTATTATTAGGAAAATCATGGCATGCAAAGGTAGGTACGTGATGATGATACGTCAAGACCTATTCGGTTAGTAGTATGTGGAGCTTGGACATGCAACATATAGGTATCAAAGGAATGGCCATATTCAATTTCAGAATTATACTAGCTGAATAATAGACCAAAGTACTCACCTAAATTTCTAGCACAAACTAGTATTCAACCCTAGCTCAAGCAAACAAACACTAGACGACACAAGGGCTACCAAGCGAGCTCAAAATCTGGAAATGAATAATGCTGCAAAATTTTCATCTTCCTCTTTTTTTACTTATGCAGCGCTTTTCTTTTTGCACTTGCCCTCAGGTCGACGCTCACCTATTCTGAAATTTTTTTACGAATAATCCATTTTTTATTTGAAATTACAGAAATATACCCGCAACAAAATTTTTTACAAAAATAGGTTCCAGTCGCCCCCATTGGGCGACTAGAGGTAATCGTCCAACCACAGTGCGACACCTAGGCAGTTTGGTAATGGTTGGGCGAGTTATTGCTGTCGCCCAACCGTTGAGCGACTGACATACAGTCGCTGTACTATTGGGTGACAGCGATTCTGCCGCCAACGGTGGCGACAAGAACGGGTTAAGCGTTGGCAAGCCCGCGCGGCCACGTTGTTCAGTGCTCGCGCATCCGTTCGGCGACGTGAGAGATGAGCGGAGAAAGAAGGGAAAGGAGAGAAGAGGAGGAGAAAGGAGGAGAGAAGAGGAGGGGAAAAAGAGGAGAGCGCGGGATCTTCAAATTTAGGTATTTTTCGAAAGTTTTTGTAGTATATTTAGTATAGAAATTTTTATTATATGATTTTTTTGTGTAGAAATTTTAGTACAATTTTAGTATAGAAAATTTAGTACAATTTTTAGTACAGAATTTTGTAGTATAGCAATTTTATTGTAGAAATTTTAGTACAATTTTAATATATAAAATTTAGTATAGAAAATGTTAGTATAGAAATTTTATTACAATTTTTAGTATAGAATTTTGTAGTATAGAAAATTTTAGTACAAATTTTAGTATAGAAAATTTAGTATAGAATTTTGTAGTATAGCAATTTTAGTATAGACATTTTAGAACAAATTTTAGTATACAAATTTAGTATAGAATTTTGTAGTATAGCAATTTTAGTATAGAAATTTTAGTACAATTTTTAGTATAGAAAATTTAGTATAGAATTTTGTAGTATAGCAATTTTAGTATAGACATTTTAGTAGAATTTTTAGTGTAGAAAATTTAGTATAGAATTTTGTAGTATAGAAATTTTAGTATAAACATTTTAGTACAATTTTTAGTATAGAAAATTTAGTATAGAAATTATAGTACAATTTTTAGCATAGAAAATTTAGTATAGAATTTTGTAGTATAGAAATTTTAGTATAGACATTTTAGTACAATTTTTAGTATAGAAAATTTGTAATGTAGATCTAGCTAGACAAAGTTAAATATTTGTTATACTAAATTTATTAAACATGTAATTTTACAAAAGTAACAACATACGTATGAAATCTGCATGCAGGTATGGCGCGTGACTGGCAGTATCCCCTGTTGGACGAGCACTTGGACCGTATGCATCGCGCTTCCCGTCGTGTGCCGCCACCGGGGAGCGCGGACGAGTCGGTTGAGGTGGGAGTGGTCCGGACGCGCACACCTCGCGTGGCCTCGAGACTCGACGCCCGTTGGCTACGGGATGTCGGGCTACTCCCTATTGCCCGGATGGTGCAGGCCACGGAGGAGGATGGACCCGCCTTGGCCGCGGGCGGGGACGAGGTCAGGGATCGATCATGACGCTTCCCATTTGACCGCTCCCTGCTGACGGCTTTGGTGGACCGTTGGCGGCCCGAGACGCACACTTTTCACCTCCCATTCGGGGAGATGACGCCAACCCTGCAGGATGTGTCCCTGCTTCTTGGCGTTCCGATCGCGGGAGGCGCTGCCTTCCTACCGGAGGCCCCGGTCGAGTGGTGCGATGACGTGCTCACCAGATTCGAGGGGGTCCTTCCACCGGGTGCCGTGGGTGAGTACTACATCTTCCCGCGAAACAAACCCACGGGCCGTCGCTAAGGTGGCTGGCACAGTTCCGGGTACATGGTCTTTACAATCGATCGTGTCATCAAAGCTCTTATTTGCGTTATTATGGACTAATAACATCTTGTTTACATTTAGGTGGAGCGGATGGACCCAGAGGCGACCGATCACTAGGTCTCGCGCCACTTGGAGGTGTACTTGCTGTGGCTGTTTGGCTGGGTGCTCTTCACCAGCAGCCATGGCGACAGCGTCGACGCGCGCCTCATCGCTTATGCTAGGGCAATCGCAGACGGCGAGCCCCCCAGGTCAGTTGGGGATCGGCCGTACTTGCCGCGACCTACCGCGGCCTGTGCAGTGCGTGCTCGAGGACGAAGGCGAACTCGATCCTAGTGGGTTGTCCCCTACTACTGCAGCTGTGATCGTTCGAGCGCTTCAGTCTCGGATGACCATTGCTAGATGACATGAGTCCATACGGGCCCGACATGTATTAGGGGGGAGACATCGACCGGCCGACGATGGGTTCTACTTGGTGTCGTCGACGGGTAAGTCATATGTCAATTAGTTATTTCATTTATACTAACGACGGTCGTACGTAACATCTATTCGTCCTTGCAGGTGCAGTTCGCACATATCCAGGTCACGTGGGCGTATCTGCCCTTTGTTGAGTAGATCGACCGCCTCATGGCCGACGACGTGCGCTGGGAGCCGTACTCACCGGCGGCAGTGGAGGACCGTGCTCCCGATGGATTGTCGAGTTTGTGCTGGCGCGACCGGGCTCTCTGGCTGACGCGCCGGAAGCTCGTCTACGACATCTTCGTGGAGGACTACTCGCCGCAGCGAGTGATGCGGTAGTTTGGTCTCTTCCAGGCTGTGCCGGTACCTGTCGGACCTACAGTGCCACCTCCTGTGCACGGGTGAGTGCCCGTGTCTTATAAATTTGTACATACTTGCTACTTCATTGGAAATTACTAACGAAGTGGTCCTACAAGCAAGCACAATAGAAAGGGAGTGAAACGCGGCACGGAGTGGACGGTGAAGATGCAGGGGTGGGTTGCTCAATGGGACGGTGCCCTTGACGATGTGGTTGACGAGGACCGCCCCTACAACAGCACAGAGTACACGGAGTATCTGCGGTGGTACCAGAGGCGGACACGTACGAGGCTCATACATGTGGTGGACCCGCCCCCCGCACACCTCCCCGCTCCGACAGACACGTATATTGCGCACCTGACACGGGATACGCACATCGCTGTACGTTACACGTATTTTCAGACATTCACTACTGGCAATGCTATCTTGGATAATTAACAATTTTATGTCTTTTCCTTCAGTCTGACGTGGGTCTTTCCATCGTCACGGAGGCCGAGAGTATGCTAAACAGGCTCACCGCAGGTGCTGAGGTGGGCCACGAGGAGCACAACAGTGCGTACCGTCGTTTCAAGGAGTGGGGTACACGTGTTGTGCACCTACTGTCCTGCACGAGGCTACCAGCGACATCCACGTCCACGCCCAGCACACGGACGGCTCGGCCACCGGTGCCTCCCCGACCGGCGTGGCAGTACTCTGCAGGCTCTACGTGGGCATGTCCTCCGGCACCTCACTTGGACGAGGCTCGAGGATCTGCCTGGGGATGGGCTCGTACACCGCCAGGCCAGCTGTTCTCGCGTCCTCCGTACATCCCTTGTTTACCCACACAGGGGGTGCACTCGACATATGCCCCTTCTCCAGGCGCGATGACCTTCGCTGAGGGTACGTATCGTACGATCTCTGTTTTATCGTAATGTTTGACATCTGAAACTAACGATATTACTTTTGCAGGTCATTTCCAGTCCGAGACCCGGCACGGCCCCATCGCGAGCCCGGACGATGTGGATCAGTACTTCTTTGAGTGGGCCAGGCAGTAGGCTGGGTCTGCACCTCCTGACACAGCACTAGAGGTTTTCTCCGGCAGTGCCCTCCCCGGTGCACCAGAGGGCACACAGCCTGAGGTGCAGGTGACTCCACCAGCGCAAGGGCGGGTGCGACACCCTCCTGCACGTTTTACGTTCTCGGCGCCTTGTAACCCGTTAAAGCGGAGGGCGGCCAAGCGGGGCCGTACGGGAGGACACGGGCGTGGAGACGGGGCAGGGCAGGGTGACGCCTGATTGTACACCATTGTTTCATGTACTGCTTACGTTTTTTTAACGATGTAAACTTTTTAGTACTGTGTCGTGCTTATACTCCTCGTTACGTACTCATTAACATCAAAATATCACTTACCATCGTATGTATCAATCGTTTTACGGTCAATCGTTCGTAAAAAAAATTCCAAAATTATTTAGGCACCTACAACATATAATGAACATAAACTTTTATTACAACTTTAGCAGATTTTTTACCAGTTTCAATTTACAAAATTGACAAAATTGAAAACATTCACGGGTGAGCACATGCAGTCGCTTCCCCATTGGGCGACTGCATTAAAGTCGCCCAACGGGGAAGCGACTAGAGCCAGCCGCTAAACGGTAAAGCGAGAGGCATTGTGTCGGCTCCTGGTTGGGCGATAGACTCCAGTCGTCCACCCGTTGAGCGACTGGAGCCTATTTTTGTAAAAAAAATATGTTGCGGGTATATTTCTGTAATTTCGAATAAAAAATGGATTATTCGTAAAAAAAATTCCACCTATTCTCATGACCACACCATCCTGTTGGCTCTTTCCATGAAGCAGGAGCAGTAGCATGAATGCAAATACAGCACAGGTCTACTAACATTTACCATTACTCAAACATGCACCCTTTATTTTGAAGAAGATATTTTTATCCATACACCAACTCCTTCATATGTCCATACATAATGATCGAGTTACACACATTAAAATGCACCAGACAATCATTTATCGAGGGGCCATGTCTCAACGCACTGTAGACCCCCATTGAACTTGTAAACATTACCACCTGCAACTGTGACCATGGTAACTTGTTCACCATAATGCAACCTTAAAACTGAATTTCTGTTGTTAGACCACAGCATTGCTTCTTGAAGCCCCCCTTCCTCCCATCTGATGTTCACAGTTACATTGCCCCGAGCCCTCAATCCTCTAACACAGCCTTTGGGCCACTTTTCACGTGGGAGCGCGGGTAGCAAGTAGAGGTCAGCCTGGGTGCTCTGAAGCAGCATTTCAGCAATGGCAGCTGTGAATCTGTGAAAGAGCACAGTATTAAAGATATGTTAATAATTTCAACTCAGATACAAGTATTGGCTATTTTCTATACCAGGCACAGATGAGGATTGTTTAATTAGTGAGCAAGCAAAACTTATCAGACAGAATGGAACATAAATGGTAGTCATGCACATAAAAAGTGAGAATATTTTGTACCCAAAATTTGCATCAATCTGGAATGGTGGGTGTGCTGTCCACAGATTGCTATACAGTCCTCCCTCAAAGTCAACCTTGCCACCAGGAGGAACCAAAGTGATCAACTTTAGAACCATTTTGTATGCGTTCTCACTATTCAGAAGGCGTGCCCACAGGGCCATCTTCCATGTGGTCGACCATCCAGGTCCATCTTCCCCTGAGAAGCAAACAACCATGATATAAGTTATGAGCCTCTTCTTTTCAGTTTCTAAAATCTGTCTTTCAGCTTTTCTACGGCAACTAGCTTTCAAATGAAATTTCTTTTTAAGGTGGGATTTACAAGTTAATTGTAGTACACACTATATGTTGTAGGTGTGAACTACATTGCGCGGATACTTCACAAAAGTCGCGTACTGGTATCGGATACTGTACAAAATATGGATACTGCCCCGATACGCTCTGATAGAATCCTGCCCGTATCCTAAATTTATGATTATTCAAAAAAGTAAAATAAAATTCAATACTTCTCCGATACCTCGTCGATACTTTGCTGATACCGTTTGACCTAAAACAAACCATCCTCACACAACATCCACAAGTTCACTCGGACATTCGCACGCCCCTATCTCACAATCCCTCTCCACGCGCTTGCCACCGCCATGACGACGCCGCTGTCCCCTCAGTCCCACCGCTCCATCGTCGGCCATTCCCCTTCCCTCTGGTCACCTACTCCCCTTCCGTGCGGCTCCCCTTCCCTCCCTGGCCCTGCGCTGCCGCCTCCCCTTCCTCTATCTCATTCTCCCCTACTGCTAGTACCCCAACACCACTGGCTCCAAACTGCTGACAGCTTCTTGATATCAGTGAGCTCCAACCCAACATCCACCCTAGTAGTGCGCGTGACTACTACCTCAGTTGTCGACGCTACCCCCTCCACGATGCCGACGAGCTCTCCCTCAACACCCGCAAGCTAAGTGTTTCCCCAACCCTCTCTTCTTCTCTCTACTGCCCTTGTTTCTAATCCCGATTAATTCACAATAGTGAGTCAATAATTTTTACAACAAGCTTGTTTACCATTTAGGATCACATTCCTGTGCATTCTTAATTTAATTGCTACTTGAGGTTCAGCTGCAAGGATGATAGTAACCATGGCATTGTGCTTCATTTACCCATGGTTATCATATTAAGATGGCTTGTAACTAATTATTGTTCAAGCTCATTATGGCAATACAGAGAAAAAATCGTCCAAAACCTTGAGAAGACAGTAACTTCACTGTCTTTGGTAACTATGAGCACTGAGGACCTTTCCTTATCAACTTATTGTTCTCTCCATTTATGAATATAAATGCTGACATGGAATTGTCTTTTGCAGCCAATGTGCATTACTATTGAGTTATTTTCAATATTGTTGCAGCATCCTTGACTCAGATAGTCCTCCATCAGTTCTTTGCTTTTTGCTACTTGAAGAACAAGAGGGAGATGATGATGATCTCACTTTTCAAAAGGTTTATTCTACTACATTATCTTTTCCTTTTGTGACGTGAGTATTTCCTGATTGTTCCAATGTGCTTTTTAAAGGTTCTCAAGGAACAAAATGAATTAGCACACACCAACTTTTCTATCATAAGGAAGCGCAAGCGGCCATCAAATTGCAAAAGGAAGCGCAAGCGGCCATCAAATTGCAAAATCTTGCAAAATTGTCTCTTCCTCTTATGGAACATTCAAGAAGAAACCAAGAGAATAGGTGAATCTCCTTTTCTTTGTGATAAATGTGCTTTCTCTAGCATTCCAACTACTAGATATAAAGTTATAAGAATTCATTAATTTCTTATTTATTATATATATATATATATATATATATATATATATATATATATATATATATATATATATATATATATATATATATATATATATATATATATATAAATGTATGGCCGTATCGGTGTTTTTGGGAAAATGGTGAATCGTGGTATCGCGTATCCGTATCTCAGATCGGGCATCCGGGCAACATAGGGTGTGAAACTTAAACACAAATGAGGGGTTGGACGTTGGTCTTATGGGCCACCGTCCACGAGGGTAAAAATGACACGGGGATTTATACAGGTTCGGGGGGGGGTCCGAAAGGACCACCTTACTCCTGTCGGTGAGCCAACAGGGGGTACCTCCGGAGAAGGAGGACTGTAACATCCCAAAATGGGAACTATTGTAATTGTGAAAATTATAAAATCTTTTAATTGTTTTTCCAGTGTATCTCAAAATTTTTGGTGTTTATTTGAGTTTCTTGATTTGAA
Source organism: Dendrocalamus sinicus (assembly GCA_036346575.1). NCBI lineage: Eukaryota > Viridiplantae > Streptophyta > Magnoliopsida > Poales > Poaceae > Dendrocalamus > Dendrocalamus sinicus. The sequence goes on from CM070670.1 coordinate 9,256,934, forward strand.
GTCCTTGCTAAAAATCCGAATAATAAAATGTAAATCTTGAAATCAAGCACTAGGAATGAAAATCAAATCAAGGAAATTTCAAATTTCCTTTGGAAATCCTAGAAACCGAATTAAAAATTTAAAACTGGAAAGTTTAAGATCAAGAATGGGAAATTTAAATCAAAGTTAATATTAAAAAAATTTTCCCCATTTAATTAGTTTAGCCAAGAAATCAAATTCTGAAATTTCCAAAATTCTCAAAAATCTCCTTGGACCGGCCCGTTTTCTCTCCCGGCCCAACCGGCCATTTCTCCTCGGCCCCGGCCCACTGGCCCAACCACCGCCTCCTTCCTTCTTCCTTCCCCTGCTATGTTCCTAGCTCTCGCTCGCCTAGGCAGCCAACCCAACCTCGCGCGCCCACTGCTCCTCGCACTGGTTAGCGATGCTCCTAGTTTCCTTCTCCCTCTGCGCCCACCTTCAATGCCGCACCTGGGCATGCCCTCTGCTCCCTCTGTGCCCTAACCCCGTCGCGCATTGCTTATCGCATCCCCTCGCCATAGCCAGGCTGCTTCCACCCCCGGTTTTCCCCTACCATGCCTTGACTCCACGCCTGTGCAATACGGCTGTCCTATACCTGCGCCCTACCTCCGCCTGGTGTTACTCCTCAGCGACGCCCCCAGCTCCGATGTTAATACCCCATCACGCCGCCAGGTCTACGTCGTAGCCACCTACCTCTATCGTTGCCCCATTTTCCCCTCACCACTGGCCACCTAGAGCCGTCACCGGCCCACCATGATGTCTCCCGGCCATGCCCGTCACCTCCCTCGGCTGCCATCTGGTCTCAGGTTTCCGTTTTGTCCATCGTTGGTGCCTCCCCGGGCGCCCCTCGCTGGTGCCGTTGCCTGACCCCTGCGTCGTGTGCCTCCCCTGTTTCGCCGCTTCGCCCCTGCTCTGTTCTCAACTCAGCTGGCCTAACGCCTGTAGCTCTCTCTAGTAGGCCCAACTAGAAGTGGCATCCATTGCATGTGTGCGAGTAACATGCTTTCCATACATGACTAGACTTTGAATTCTAAGAAATGATTCAAACATGCAATCTGATCAGATAGGATTTATATTGGGAATAAGAATTTAATTATGAGACAAAAAAATTAAAAAGAGTTATGCAAACCAAAAAGATTTAGGGAAAATTTGTTCAGTAGCACTGAAAGCTCAGCTCTTTCGAAAAATACCACCAAAAAAACGGGGTTCCGGAAATTACCACGAAAATTTCATTTTCTTGAATCTAGCATTTTGGACAAAATACCCTCTCCCTCCCTTCTCTCCTCCCGCCTCCTCATTCTTGGCCTCCCGCCTCCTCCTCCGGCCGCCGCGCCTCCGCCTCCTCCTCCGGCCGCCGCCGCCTCGCCTCCTCCTCCGCCGCCTGCCGGCCTCGCCGCCTCTTCTCTTCGCCACTCGCCTCCTCCTCCTTCGCTGCCTCTCGCCTCCCGCCTCTCCTCAAAGCGCGAGGCGAGCGCGCGAGGAGGAGGAGGCGAGCGGCGGCGGAGGAGGCGGCGAGGCGAGCGGCGGCGAGGCAGGCGGCGGCGGAGGAGGAGGCGAGCAGGCAGCGGCGGAGGAGGAGGCGGGAGGCGAGCGGCGGCGGAGGAGGAGGCGAGGCGGCGGCGGCCGGAGGAGGAGGCGGGAGGCCAGCGGAGGAGGCGGGAGGAGATAAGGGAGTTGTCTTTGGGAGGAGGAGGCGGGAGGAGAGAAGGGAGGAGAGGGTATTTTTGTCCAAAATGCTAGATTCAGAAGAAAATGAAATTTTCGGTGGTAATATCCGAACCCGTTTTTGGTGGTATTTTCCGAAAGAGCTGAGCTTTCAGTGCTACTGAACAAGGAGGCGGGGAGGAGAGAAGGGGAGGGAGAGGGTATTTTTGTCCAAAATGCTAGATTCCGAAGAAAAATGAAATTTTCGGTGGTAATTTCCGGAACCCCGTTTTTTTGGTGGTATTTTCCGAAAGAGCTGAGCTTTCAGTGCTACTGAACAAATTTTCCCGATTTAGTCCTGATTAATTTCATGTCAATTGAGAAATTCACGAGGTAAATATTCTCAGAATGTTTTGTTCAAGAATTTAAAATTCCATATTATCCTGAGACAAAATGTGAAGCTTTACCGAAAGGACTTCTAATGCTTTACTCTATAAACTGAAATAATAATCTTGGATCCTACTATAACTTTACCCCTAGATCTAAAACCGTTAATGCAAATTAAATTTAATTAATTTAACAAGATTTTGCCACCCGAAATATTAATCATGGCCTGCTTATCTTCATAATCATGAAACCCATCTTTGTTAGTAAATAATGAATAAGGGAAACAATTGGAATGATAGAATCAAGGATAGTTAAACTTTAAATAATGGGATTTAAAATAAAGTTGATCTTGTTCATAATCAGGTAATTATCATAAATATTTGTAAACCACTAATATTTATCTTAATGGCAAGCATTGCAAAAGATGCATAAGATAACACTCCATGAGCAAATAACATCATTAATTAGAAAGTCTTGCTCAGATACAGTCCTGCCTAATTATCCATCATCCAATCATTATCTCTGGATTTAAAATTTACTGATAAACCTAAGAATATCTAACTCACCCATAATTCGGTTCAAATCTTAAAAGAGGACCCAATAAAAATACTAACTTCATGTCTATTAAACCAAGGACTGTCCATCATTACTAATGAACTTAATTAGCAAAACAACCAATTTTATTCATAACAATAATTGGTTGACATAACCAAACCCATATCTTAAAATAATATCTTGAGTTAATGGTACAATCAACCTGGCGATTGCCATCTCAAGTAATATCTTATCACAAAATGACAAGCTAATTCGACCAACTAAAATTATTATCGTCTTATGTGAAAACCCGCATCCTAAAATCACTAAGTTCTACCCCTCATCAATAATACCCAATATTCCAGATAATCTTTTCCATCTATCCTTAGGTCCTGCCTGACTCATGGAACTTCCTTGATAAATATAAATCAATAAAAAAGTTATTAAAGGATCGAGCCTTGGCTTTCCCTGATCGGCTATATTTGGCCACTTTTTTCCCAAAGTGGATAATTCCTTTAGATACTTCTTCACCTTTGATCCCTCCTTATCCTAATTTTCCCTCACGGTAAAGCTACTCAGTCACCTCCTTCTTTTGCCCAATTCATCTACCACTGTGTTTACTGCACACTAACTCGAATCATCTTTCTATTCTTAACTCGTAATAAGTATATAACTTAAATTTAATTGGGCATTTAAAGTGTTTGGATTTATTTTGTTTCTTTCATTCATTTGCCGCGTATAAGAATCTGATTCATTTGCCGCATATTAGAATCTGAATACTCGACAAAGCAACAAATTCGAACAGGATCACGACTTGGGTGAAAGCAAAGACCAGGAATTTAAGATCAGTGACTGAGAAGGCTTTGAATTAGATCAGGGCCGTGGTAAACCAAGCAAGGCAAGTCATCACTTTAATCATATTGATCCTATATTTTATGCAAAATTATGTTCCCCTAAATTATCAACTTGCATGCTTAATTTACTATGCAAATGTATGTCAAAATTTAAGTTAGTTACATGCCCACTTGATGTTGTATTAATTTTAATATGCTATTCCTTGACACTTGAATCATCTGACCATTGTCACCCTAGATTTTTATGGTAACTTTACTAGCTATAGATCATATTAAAATGCCATGATGTTCGTAGACTTCATCTGACTACCTCCTGGTCGTAGACTTCGTGCGACCGCCTCGCAGTCGTAGACCTCATAGGATTGCCTCATGGTCGTAGACTTCGTCCGACCGACTCATGGTCGTAAACTTCGCCCAACCACCTTGTGGTCGAAGACACCCGTCATACCACCTCGTGGTCGTAGACTTCGTTCGACCATCTCACAGTTGTAGATTTCAATCGCCTCATGGTCGTAGACTCGTCGGACCATCTCGTGGTCGCGACTCCATCCGACCACCTCGTGGTCCTGACTTTGTCCGACAACCGCTTGGTCGTAGACTTCGTCCGAACGGTACAGGACAGAGCGCGCACATCAAGACTTCGTCTCACCCCCGACTGCGTCAACTTCAAGTCCGAAGGGTAGGGGACAGGCCGCGCGCGTCAAGGCTTTGTCTCGCCACCTCCTCCGTTGACTCTAGGTCCGAAGGGTGGGGGACAAACCGTGCACATCAAGGCTTCGTCTCGCCGCTAACTTGGTTGACTCCTAGTCCAAAGTGTGGGGGACGAGCCACGTGCTTCAAGGATTCATCTCGCCGCCAACTTCATCAATGCCAAGTCCGAAGAGTGGGGGATGGGCGCAAATCCATCAACTTGGGCACTAGGCCCAAATTGTTGCTCATGCCCTAGGTCCAGGAGGACACAAGCCGCCATGATGGAGACGATGGACGCCCAGGCCACCTTGGACTTTTGCTAGAGGAGACCATAGAGGTTTATGCCCTATGCACCACGGGGGTGAAATCCCATGCGGGAAGTGTCTCGAGAGCCCAAGCGAGGGCGTTGGACCACGCGAGGGCGACGTCGCCAGGGCACCATGTCGTGGGCACAAGGGCATAAAGATGTTGTGGCGTGAGGGCTCTGGGCCACACGAGGGTGCCATGGCGCGGGCGTCGGGGCATGTATGGTGTGGGCGCCCAAGCGTGGCGTGCCGGGGCACAAGATGTTGTGGCATAAGGGCGCTGGGCAACAGGAGGGCACCATCGCCAGGGCACCATAGCACGGGCGCTAGGGCGCGTATGGTGCGGGGCGCCGAAGCGTTGCGTGCCAGGGCATCGGCTCACGTACGACCTCACCATAGACTCATCAAGGTATGTTGTGTTTTAGACGAGAGGTGGTAGGATTCCTTGTCCCTTGCCCCTAGCCCCCTTGCCCCAGGGCACCTAAGGGGCAAAGAAGAGTGCTAAGATCTTCATCGCCTCGTAGTTTGTGATGATGTGCATCCCGAGGGTGATGATTGGCCCCATAAACCTTAGCCCTCTGATTGCGAAGGTGTCTTGAGCTTCCCGTTGGCTAGACCCCGCATCGTCCTGCGCAAGGGAGGAGGGTGCACTTGGTAGTCCTAGGGCACGTAGGAAACTATCCATTCCGTGGTGGATGGGCCCAATCAGTGATGAGGGTGCATGCCTAGGGCTCCTCTACAGAGCTGACAGGTCGTCCACTAGCTCGTTTCACTCCAGAACTAGAGGAGGCTTCGTGGACTTGGGTATTTCTTGATAGCAGCCATAGCCTTTCATCAATTAGCTACAGCTCCCCACAGATAGAGCCAATGTTGTATGTGTGAAACCCAAATACAAATGAGGGGATGGATGTCAGCAGTTTTACGGGCCATCGTTCAGAAGAGTAAAAATGACATGGGGATTTATACAGGTTTAGGGGTCCGAGAGGATCATCCTACTCCTATCAGTGAGCCAACGGGGGTTACCTTCGGAGAGGGAGGCCCCAAGGGCTCACTAGTTTGAATACATTTCCTTATTGCTCATGAGAGCTCAAGAGAGCTCCCCTTCACTTGAGGGATACATGGGATATTTATAGGCTCTTTGGCCTGTACAAATTGTTAAGGGTATTAGAGATAGAATTCATAATACAAATGTCCGAAATGCCCCCTGAGGGGATAGTTACTCTATAAGTACAAGTAAGGGGTATAATCGTCCTTTATGAGTGTAGTTATCATTTTTTATCTATATGCAAGTGTCACTTGAGAGACGAGTCCCATCACCAGAAAGGTGGAGTTATTCCTTCAATACTATAGCGACTTCATTTATATCGGCCAAAACCGTATATAAGTTTCTATTACTCCATACTCTCTTACGAGCAGCCCAAAAGCTATAAGCTGCATCGAAAAAATAGGCCCAGTAACTGAGGACAAAATTATCCTTCTAATATTGATGCAACCTAGCAGTGTGAGGAATATTATTCTTATAAATATGTTTGCACCTTTTCTTGACAGAATCGCACGGCCAAAAACATGAGAGCTTAGCTTTTCTTCTGGTAATCAGTACTCATACCTAAGTAAGGAACCATCGCAAAAATCAAGTTTAATTGTTCATATTTTTATTTTAGATATTTTATGTTTTTTTTAATATTTATGCTATTATGGAATCAGGCACCGATAATTGACTGATCCCATAAGATTGCCCCATGCTCCTGATTAAAACACTGGACAGTCAGAAAAATCACTGCATACCGAACACACAATAACAAATGTAGTATACTTTATATTAGCATTTATTTTCCTTTGAAAAGCAAAACCATTGTACTCCTAATCTATGTGGTCTTAGATGTTTATGACTATGCATTGCCTCTTAATTTACGGTCATAAAACTCTTAGACTTCATGCCAAATTGTGGTCAATAGAGCACCACATGCTTTATTTACGTATGACATATTCAAATTATGGAAATAAAACCTAATAAAATGCAGTTGCTCATTTTGTTTTCCAAACCTCGTTTGTGAAGGCTATTTGCAACAGCTTCGCAAAGCTCAGGATTTTTCGGCATTGTTATAGTATGACCAGGGTAAAGACCAAAGAGATGTGACAGGTGCCTATGATGGACTTCTGGGTCCTCAAAATCTTGCACCTCCAAGCAAAACACCAAGATCAATATGTATAGCAAATCGTGCAACAAAAAGAAATTGAAACTAGAGAAGATAGCCTGCAGCCTTGATCATTTACCCACTCCATGATTGTATGATCTTTAGCAATCATAATCGGAGGGAGCTTTGGGAGCGCTTTCTTGATCTTCTCGACAATAGTAGTATCAGATTTTCCCAAAACCTGGTGTATCAGAGAGTAGCATCAATGCAATATAACTGATTGATGATTGAACAAACACTCAATTCACAGAACAACAGGTTCTAATTCATAACAGCCTGAATCTATGAATCTCTAATTACACTGTATAGCACTCTAACTAGTGCATGAAATTGTTACCTCTGCAGAAGAAATGACTGCAAGGAAAACCTCCCGGATAATTGACATGTCCATTGTAGTTGAATAGCTCACACTAGCAAGTTGACCACCACTGCCAGGACTGATGAAAGAATGCTCTGGAGAAGTAGAGGGGTTTGTTTCCAAATAGTCTCCAGATCCCTTGATCAACCAATCAACCAGAAATAGGGCACATCCTTCCAGCAGTGGATATGCAGTCTTCTCCAAAAACTCCTAAAAGTACAAAAAAGGTAAAAAGCATTAAACATTCATTACTGTAAAACATCAAATAACATCCTCGATATATTCCATTAGTTCTAGTCAGACGTTTTGTTTCAAAAAATTCATTCACAATTTAAATTCAGCTACTCAGGTGTTCCTTAGCATAATAAATTGCAATTCTGGCTATACATATTTTGTGGGAGTATCCACATAATGAATCAAAGAAAAGTTGCACATTATAATAGTAAGAAAGTGATACCATAAAACTAATGCAAGAATGGGATTTTGTAACCAGAGACCATCCTTGCAAATAAGACAAAGATGCAGTCACACTACAACTGTAAGCTTATAACGTGATAGCATGGCTAGTTCTTACTTTGTCCAATGAATACTGGTAGTGTTCCCAAAGATGCGTACAAAGCCAGGCACCCCCCATTGGCCACACTGCATAGACAGCATCTACATAATATGCAGATGATTTTGCCCATATGTCCGTGACGTGGTGAGTTACCCAGCCACTTGCTTGATAATTGACCTGTCACAAACACAGCATAACCCCAAATGGGCAGATATAATCAGGTAGGATAATTCCTATGTTTTATTTGTGATGTAATTGAATGATGTTCTACAAGCCCCTGTTTTCTTCTAGGTAAATTCGCTTCAGAGTTTTCCTGCATCACCATCCATGAACACCACAAAATGCGAAAATAATATTCTATGTTTGCAGTCATTTACCGTTCTTCTATTAACAATCACAATAAAGTAAGAAGTCTTTTGACTATCTTTGTGTCATGCACCCAAACTAGGTCAGCTTACTGTGAAGCACACCATCTATTAACTGTTGTGAGACCTACAATGATTGAACTGTTTAGGACATTCCACTGGTGCCTTTCAGATGGTGACCATAGTTTACAAGGTTGGTCTAATATAATCTAGATCCTAAAACAAGCAAATGTTCACCTGTTCTCGTGCTTGCCATATTTGCAATAACCTCACTGTTTCACTAAAATCAAACATACAAAGGACAAGAGCTTACTTTTGCTGTTTTAGCTCCGTTAACTGCAAGAGATGCTATTAAGTCAAATAGTGGTTCTTGGCACTCACTAAGGTTGCAAGGAAGTGTTGGCCAGTAATTCATCTGAAGATTTATGTTCAGGTGAGGAGCAGCCCTGAAATCGAAGCAGCATGAATATTTGATCTTTAAAATGGATAGCAAACAAAGAAGAAAATATGTCATCATGAGAAAATGAAGGCATCAGGAGGCTCCTCAATTACGGTGGTTGTTTAGTGAAGGCAATTAGGTTTCTCAGATTATCTATATCTATATAAACAACCAGTGAGCTTAAAGGCACCTCCTTCAAAGAGTTAGAGATTCCCAAAATAATTTAAAAAGGGAAAAAAAACCCAGAAACTCTCATTAATCAAGAGAAAAAAGAGATGGATCTACGTCGTTTATTTGGTGGGACTTAATTATAATGGTGCAGATAAATTACTAGAGCTGTCATAACTATGCAAAAAGTACAAGTTATAGTTGTTATACACAAATACAACTCTATTTCCAAATATAAAGTTATATGCATTGTGATACATACAACTTACAGGTTTTAGAGTTATACAACAATACAATCTTTTTCCGAATATAAAGATATATGTATTGTAGCATCTAGCCACATGATTACGTGTATTTATGGCTAGTTCTAGTAATAGCACTATTAAATTACTTCATATTTCATTGGTAATGATGTATTTCAAATGAAACCAATGGCAACACAGAAGATTGCTATTTTGTTAAAAAAAAGTTTAATACATGAAAAACTCTGAATATATAACATGATATATGAAGCTTTCAATTATATATTTGTGATGTTGATGCAGTATCTAACAACTAAAAGGTAATATAATTCTAGAGAGTGTCTTTGTACATGAAAACAAACATTCTGTTACTGAAGTGATAAGGTGTGTTAATAATATTGGAAGAAACACTATTGTGCACTCGTGCACAAGTGCATGTGCCTGCAACTTAGCACATGTGTTAATGACCATTAGAAATGAAATTGAATAAATAAGTACATTGTACTGTCAAATTTCATCAAATTAATAGTACATGTTTAAGTTGGAATATATCATGGTCTATCCATGTATTAAAATAGGTGTGCCTACCTAGACATATAACAAGAAAAGGAATAGGAAACAACAAATCATTGATGAAAGAATTTTTAATGAAAAACTTACTCCCAAGCAGGTGCAAGATCTTGGTTCCATATTCCTTGCAGATTAGATACCTGGGTCCCAGGCCGAGAGCAGGAAATGAGCAGATAGCGACCATACTGAAATAACAATTCAACCAAAGAAGGGTCCTCATCGCTTCTAAAAGTATCCACTCTTTCTGCTGTAGTCTTGATGACTTCACCAGCTTCTTCCAAGTTTGTTTTTTCAATCATTGATGCTTCTGATAGTTGCAAAGTAACACGGTGAAAAAAACCCTGATAGTCTTCCAAATGAGCAGCTCTGAGCTGAGCAAATGTGACATTCCTGCTTATGTTCAATGTCCTTAGAGCTGCTGATTCAGGATTCAATTTCGAGTCTGAAGGACTCACGAAAGGTCCATCGAATGAGGAAGCAGCTGTAACAAGCAAAAGAACCCAATCTGCATTATCAATTCTCAACTTTTGATCATTCAGAACTGCTGCTTTTGTGGCACCACCGCACATCTGCAAGCTAAGAACAGCTGCAAACTGGATGCCAGTAGCATCATTGACTCCATTTTGCTGCAGTGCGGGTCTTTGTCCTGGACAGGTGCCTTCCATGATCATCTCAGTTGCATTGATTACACGAACATTGTGGTTTAATTGACTATTTAAGGATATTGTGAAGGAGACATTTCCTGGTTTGTTTGCAGAGATCTTGGTGGCAACGACTTGGTGCGGATTTGAGCAGAAGTGCTCTCTACTGTACTGAACTTCCCCGATATTATACGAGATGTACACAGTTGCAGTATGTAAATCAAGCTCTCTTTTGTAGGAAGTATACTCCTGATTAGATGTGCCAAACTCTATATTTATATCTCCAAGAGGTTGGTAGACCTTCAAAGAAGGAATAATTATAAGAAATATTTTTCCTTCTCATTTAAATGAACTTCTATTGCAGATGATGGTAACGCTGCACATACAGTGATTCATGCTATTATTGTACATTTTTGGAACACATTAGCCTAGCATTGCATGGCATAATAATCTTCTATTTAAGAGTCGATGACAATTGTGGTTTGAGTTCTTAAGCTAGCCTATGTTATTCTTAGAAATAAGCATGCTTCTATTCAACTATGAAACAAGTAAATCAAGCAACAACTTTTAAGAGTTTTACTTTGTGGCTAAGCAAAAAAAAAAATGAAAAATGTGATTTCTTCCAATGTTTTTTTGGCGACAGATCAAACATCTATATTTAATTCATGGTGAAATAAAGGCTGAAAAAATGCACGTCGTTAACCTATCTATCATACACGAGGCATATGAGTGGTAGAACTAATGGAAGGTCAAATTACAGAACAAAAGAATTTAAAGGCTACTCCACAAAAGACATTATTAAGCTGTAATGAGATATATCATATCATTGTTTAATCACTACACAATGATTGCAAGTGGTCAAGCATTTTACATGCTACGTTTCTAGGACTTGGCATCACTGCAACACAATAAGTCAATAATCAATAACATGTTCTGATATATATGCAATGCAGAACACCGTGGCATGCTCACACATACAACATACCTCTGTTGGACCACCGAAAAGGCCTGAGGCAGCCTTTGTGGCATCAACAAACCGTCCTTCATCAACGAGCTTCCTGACCACACCAAGCGCAGCAGGCGCTTTCGGGTTTGTGTAATTTCCCGGCTCGCCGGTCCATAGGGTATCATCTGCAAGAACATTTGGCGGCAGAACATTATGGCTACTATCTTCACTCGCCTTGCGACAACATAATGAAAAGGGAGGTACATATGCATGGTTTGGTTGGGGCATTTTGTCGAACGCCTTCCGGGCGTCGTTCTTGGAGCAACCCGGCAGCCATTGAGCAGTTGATCCCCATGCTTGGATGCAAGCATCGACAGAACCAAGAAACCGGAATTGAACTCAGCAACCAGGAGGGAAGTGTAAGCAGAGGTAGGCGGTTACGTACGGTTGAGCTGGAGCTTCTCGGAGGTGACGCTGCCCCACACCATGGCGCCGAGGCTGCCGTTCCCGATGGGTGCCGTGTCCGTGAAGTGCTCCGCCGGGGACGCGAACACCACCTTCAGCGGCCGTTCCTCCTCCGCCGCCGCCGCCGCCGTCCATGGCCACCCCGCAGCCACGGTAGGCCGGCGCACCGAGACCCAGTCGCCGTCCATGGGCCAGCCAGAGAGAATGCGGTGGTGGTGTAGGAGAGGAGCGGAGGGAGGGAGGGAGTGCTTTAGCAGGTGGGGGTTGGTTGGCAAGCTTCCGTGTTTCGGTTGGTTTCCGTTTCATGGTGGAATTTGGCGCCAACGGAGGGGCAAAAACCGGAACCGGCAAGGCGGCTTCCGTTTTGAGCTTTTGGTATGCTGCGGTGTTGCTCCCAGCATATCAAGCCTTTTCTTGTGAAAAACAACACATTAAACAGTTATTTATTGCAAAAGTTAAAACATTTTGCAACTGAGAAAACTTATATGGTATCTGAGCTTTGGTAGCACCACTTGCGTGTAAGGCTTAGCTTTCTATCATATGGCATTAAAAGAAAGGAAAATCAATTATTTGCTATGCCAAAAACCACCGCTTCATAAAATGCCACACTAAGGCCCTGTTTGGTACAGCTTCACCAACAGGTTCATGAGCTGTTGTGAGCTGTTTTTTGCCAAACACCCTTTTTGCAAACAGCTTTATGGATGAAGCTCCTTAAATCATACTCTCACAAGGGAATGGGGTGGGGTGAAGCTGAAAATAGTAGTTTTTCACAGCTCTCTCCCTCAGGCTCGTAATTCTAGGAACCCACTGCCCTTGTAGTTAACAGAAATTACAGCACTTTGCCACTGGGTCCCCACGCCTGTTTCCTCTCCTCCCGTTCGCACTTCTCTACCGTTCGCACTGATTTTAATTTTTTTATTATTTTATTATTTTAATTTTTTAATTCATACTCATTCAAATATATTATTTTTTAATTCATATGACCATATACAAACATACAACTTCAAATGTTAGAACAAGTCAGGCATCTTGGACAATTGCCCTCTCTCAGCCATGCATGAAGCTGTTGGTGAAACTGTTTTGCCAAACAGTTTTCCAAAACAGCTTTAGCTTCACCGGTGAAGCTGCTCGTGAAGCTGAAATAAAAAAAACAGCTTCACTAGTGAAGCTGAGCTGTGCCAAACGGAGCCTAAAGGTTGCCCTTCATGAATTGCCAAACTACTCACTGAAATAGCCAAAATTTGCCACTATTTGTGTATTTTGGTGTATTTCCATTTTTTTTTAACCAAAACTCATATGTGAAATGTCCATAATGCCCTCTCTTCTTCCCGGTCTCTCTCCACCACCCCACTAGCGAGGACGACAAGAGACCGGTGATGTGGCTCAAACGAGGGTGGCTGGAGACCGGCAACGGCAACCGGTGATGCAACGTGTAGCAAGGAGATCACACAACTATAAAAGAGGCTATACTGGACGCTTACATCATAGACGATTCATATGAATAACCGTTTGTGGTACTTTTACAAATGGTCTAGTTACGAACCGTCTATGATAATGTAAGACATCAACAGACGGTTCATACTAATACCCATCTATGATAATGACAGACATCATAGACGGTTATTTATTTAAACCATCTATGATACTTCACAAATGATTTGTATTAAAAACTATCTGTGATATATTTCCCGCCTAGTAATCCCCCAAATTTTCATAATCTCCCGCCTTAGTAGGATTCTATTTCAAGACACCTTTAGTAAAACAGGCATAATTTTTGCATATAGTATCCATTTTCAATGTTCTTGTACTCATTGGAAAGCTAACAATGAGCCTGATCCAAAAACAAATGATCAACTAGTGCCCATTGTTCTCTAAGACCCCTCAAATAGGCCATCTTTAGCTTTGAATTTGCATCATAAGTTTTTGGTTTTTATTTTTGCCCTTTTTCTTGGTCTTCCCTTCATAATTTAGGTTTTGCCTCAACTGCAAAGTTTTAGATCTCGTCGAAACCTTTCAAACGAGTATATATAAGCCATATAAAACTTTGCTATTTTATCTTTTAAGACTGGCAATTTACATTGCACATATTGTCTTTGTGATCTATAGTTTGGCCATTATCACTGACATTTTTTTAACAAGAACCGTCTATGATATTTTCCATTATCATAGATGATTTTTGTTATGAACCATCTATAATGTCTCTATCATAGACAGTTTGTGATCCAAACTGTCTTTGGTGCCCCGCCATATCATCGATCCGCGGCATATCCCCTAGGATCTCGATCTCACCTATCCATTCTCTCTGCATCAAACATCAGGCACCAGTCTCATCCCCACCTCTCACCCCTTATTAACCTCCCTCTCCCTACTCTAAAAACCAATACCACCAGTACATACTACTCCAACTCGTTTGTGCGCAGCAAGGGTGAGAAGGGGTTCGGTAAGGGTGGCTAAAATTTCACTTGAAGCAAAATGGAAAGGAAGAAGGCAATGGCAAATTTGCACTATTCCAAGTTGTCTGTCTAGAAGTTGTTGATTTTGGCATAGAAGCTGAAATGATGTTCGTTGCCTTTTTATTTCTGCTACTTGAAAATTTCCCACACCACTTATTTTAGATTGTAGTTTAACGAAGGATATGTAAGTCTAGCTTGTATTAGTATGAAATTTCTTATAGTGTAAGCATCTTTCTGAATTTATAACTGTGAAGCTTATATTTGTAAAATTGTAGATGATAGTTCCGAACCATCTGTGATGACCCTTTTTGTAGTAGTAAGACCATGGCAATGCGCCGCACCATCAAGCATTGTTGAGCAACGTAGTCGTGTGCTCCAAGACCAGCAAGGACCACTTGCGGCTGGCGTCTAGATCCTGCCACAAGAATGTGGCCACCTCAACCTCCATGTTGTCATGATCTTGTTTTGAGATCCTTCCATAAGAACATGACCACCTCAGCCTCCATGTTCTTGCAATATTGTTTTGAGTCAACTACATGAATTGACATTAAGTTGGCATGCTTAGCTACTACAAGCTGATGGTTGAGGTTCCTAGCTTCTCAGTGGCGTGTCAGAGTTCGATACTAGCTAATTAACAAGTTGCATACTAAGTTGTACCTATAGAATACTATTGTTGAGTTAGTTTAAAAGTAGTAGTAGTCAAATGGACTAAGTAATGAGCAAGAGCCAGTACACTTGCTTAGATGCACATGAGCTGTAGTAAAAAATTTTAATTAGAGTTGGTTGAGTCTCGAATCGATTAGTGAAATCTATATGATAAGATGTATGCTACTTTGTAACATAGCTTTTTTGCAAGCTCAAGTGAGGAGTTAATGTAATGAGAGCACCAGTACTTTGTTTCTACTATGCTCTTGCTCTGTTTTTCTTGCCACCCCACTAGTTAAATCCAACATTTGGTACCAAAGCCTTGGTGATTTTGTAGACACCGGTGAAGACTGGTATTGGCGAAGCTACGCTGTCGGAGGCAGCCAAGAAGGAAAGTTCAATGTCTCTGCAATAACCACTGTTGACGACCACAAACTATACGGTCGACCAAGATGCATGTCTACATGGAGGCGCAAGGCATGTCCAACATCAAGGAGTGGATTTTGAGGAAGTTTTTGCCCCAATGGCGAGACTTGAGGTAGTCAGGTTACTCATTGCATTAGCAGCACAAGAAGATTGGGAAGTGCATCATATGGATGTTAAATCAACATTTCTCAATGGTGAGCTCGAGGAAGAAGTCTATGAGATCCAGTTGCCTAGGTTTATTGAGGAAGACAATGAGCACAAGGTATTGAAGTTAAAGAAGGTGCTCTATGGGCTTAAGGAGACGCCAAGAGTTTGGTATGCAAAATTGGACAAAACGTTGGTGTCACTTGGGTTTGAAAGAAGTACACTTGAGCATATGGTGTACAAGAGAAATCGTGGAGAATCAAGCTTGCTTGTTGGTGTGTATGTTGATTGTAACATCCAAAAATTTGGATGTTCAAAAATATGAAATTTTTAAAAAAAATTTCTTGCATTTTGCTAGCATTCAAATTTCTTCTGAATATTTATTTGAAATCTTTTGAGTTTTGTGCCATGCCAATTAATATATTGAGAAATAATATCCAAATTAAAAAACAATAATGGTGTTAATAAAAGAAATGGAAAATCCGAGGATCTACACACAAATTAAAATTAAAGTATTAAATAATAGAAATAATAATTTGAAATTCAATTTAACTAGGTGTAAAGAAAAGTAATGGCTAAAGGAATATTAAAAACTCACATCTAAATAGTTGAACTGAGAATTCAAATTTTGAATATCATGCAAAACTAAAAATTAGTAAATCCTAATGTAAATTAAAATTAAAAATCCAAATTTCAGAATTTTCTTTTTTTCCCTTCTCTCACACTCTCTCTTTCTCCTTTCCTCTCCCTGCCAGCGGGCTGGTCTTCCCAGCGTCCTTCTCTCTCATTCCTCCTCCCTCCTGTTTCTGGTCTCTGCAACCGGGTCCCCCTCCTTTCTCTTTCTTCTTCTCCCTCATCCCAAGCCATTCCAGTCACCTTGGAGGTTGCTTCCAATTTTGAGCGTGTCACTTCGTGTCCCTACATTTCTTCTTCCTCCCCTCCGGTTTAATTGGAATTCCATGCACCGAGATCACCGGAGCCCCTACCTCCTCAAAACCTAGCCAAAACTGCCGTCACCGCCGCTGTTCCTAGCTCATTGCACTCTAGCTCAATTCCCTTTGCCGGGAGCATCAGCAAGCCACCACGGAGCTTCCCCAAGCACCACACCACTCTCCCCTTCACTGCAGTTCACCGGCGCCGTAAGCCTCCTCGTGCCACCACAGGCCATCGCCGTCGACTCGCCATGACCTCTCTCTGATTCAGCCAGCCACCCGGTGAGTTCCCCACCATTAGCACATCGCCGATAAATAAATCTTAATGGTAAATCTAGTTAATAAAGATAGTGAAATATAGTTGTGTCTAGCAAGCTCAGTCCTATGTAAGTAAGAATTTAATTAAGATTGAATTATGCCAGATGCTAAGTAGGAGGATAAAATATCAATATCAGTTGATTTCCAGAGTGCCTTAAATTAAAAGATCATAATTAGGTATTAAAATATGATGGCCCTGGATCATCGGACATTGAAATAATCTCACCAAAGAATAATCTAAAGGACAAATGTAATATTATGATCAATAGTCACAGATGGGTAGTAAATAAGAATATATTAAAATTTACTATTAAACATCAATTAGATAGTTAAATACTCTCGTGCTTCCATGACTTATTGAACTAATCATTCGGTGAATAATTCGAATAATTAGTAAATAGAATCCCATAAAATACCACAACTCATATTGCCAGGAGTACATACTCTAAAGACTAATTTAGTAAACTAAACTCATACATCCATTCATAGGTCAAATCTGACTCATAGAACTTCCTTAATAAATATAAAATTATAAAATAAGCTATTAAATAAAGGAGTCAAGCAATGGTATTCAACAGTCGGCTAAACCAAGCCATCTTCAAATCCAAAACAGAATATTTCCGTGAATATTCCTCTTGTCATTTAACCATCCTTGACATCCTTCTTAGTAGTCTATTCCTCTGTCGTCCACCACTTCGCTCAAAGCTTCTTCACTCTATCAATATCTCGCGCCTAATAAATCTTGTCTCAAATCACCCATTAACTCATAATAAAGCTAAATTAAGTTTATTCGGATTTATTTTAACCTTTTGAATTATTTGCATTTATTTGGATTCAGTTGTTTAGCACGTAATTAGAAATTGGAATCCTGAATAATCAATGGATCAAGCAAACTCAAGATCCAGACGAAGACCAGGAGTTCAAAACCATTGAATGTGAACGCTTAGAGTGAGATCAAGACCACGGTAAACCGTGCAAGGTGATAAATACTTTGATCATGTTGAACCTATATTTTTTTGCAAATTATTTCTGTTTTAAATTATCAAATTCCATGCTGTTATTTCAGGTGCAAATATATGTTTGTTTTTAGATTCTAGTTATATGCCCATTATTTAACTTGTTAGTATTATACTTCTTTTAGAACATTGAACATCTGAGCCTTGACACCCTAGCAAAATTGTAATGGTAACCTTTCAAATATAAGTCTATAATTATATGACATGCTTAGCACTGCTTAGATACTTGGGGGCACCAAAATGCCAAAACATCACTTTTAATCATGAGAAACTGATTTAGGAAGTCATGGATGGCAATGACTGGTATATTTTGATATGATTAATTTATGCTCCCAAAAACCCCCAACTTGCTTAAATATGTGGGCGGATGGTACGGGGGCTGGTGTAGTGGTGCACAAGAGTATGGTTAGTGTTAGAACCGCCTAGATAACCCTAAGGATTGAACCTTGTCATGACCTCCTGTGTAAGATAAGTACAACCACAAGTCAGTAAATTACAACATGGCTTAGTAGATTTATTGGACACTGAAAGTCATCTCATCGGTGGGGGAGAGGGGTAGTGCAAGTAGCTATCTGTGTGATGGCTTGAGTGGGACACTTGTTGAGGGTAAAGTTTGCCACAGCGAGCTAGTTAGTGTGGGTAGTCCAGCTGCTAGTCGCTAGGGGTAGAACATCCCTCACAACTTATGGGACCTACCGCAAGTGAGAGAATCCCATATGGGTGAGATAATGAAAGGGGCGAAGTATTTTGAAAAGTTACTGTGATGGTCTACTCAACCGCATGACTAAAGAATCGTGTGGAGCAACAAACGGATCGTCTCTTGTGGGTAAAGTGTACAAACTCTGCAGAGTGAAAACTATTCGAATAGCCATGTCCACGGTCAAGGGCGGACATGAAAACTTAACCAGATATAGTTCTATTTCAAAATCTTTGTGGGTAGATTGGAATAGTGGTGGGCAGTGGAAAGCCCTAATTTGTGTTGCCTTGGGTGTCGTTCTAGTGATAAGGTAAGCGGTTATAATGCTGAAAGGTTAGCATATGGTGCAGAGACCATGTAACGGCAGATGGAATCTAGATCGCTATTATTGCATTCTTTCATACATTGATAAAAACTGTTTTAGTTAAAACTGCTACGTCTCAGAAAATTTCTATGTATCATATTTTAAAAAAAGTAATTTATGGCAAAAAAACAACCCAAGCCTTTCCTTGATAAGCCATGCATGTTATCTAGTTGCACCCTATATATTGGCTCGCGGAGTACTGTGGTTTGTGCTCACCCTCGCTCACTCAATTAATCCAGAATCAGGAGTCAGATCGCTACGCTTCAACAACACCCCTAGTCATGATGGTGAAGAGGATGAAGAGGCCAAGAATTAGGTCACGAACCCCAGTTGGCTGCCTGTGGGCACGTCCTGAGGATTCCACTGGTATGTTCCGTTTCTGCTGCTGCATATTATTGATTTCAGCCTGATCGGCCCATGAGTAAGTCTACTATTATACTTTACGCTTTCACATGACATATATTTTGATGTTCAATATTGTATCTATGAGCACTATCTACTTATCTAAGGAATAGTGCAGTGGAATCATAGAGGACTCTGGATTGTAAAATCTAGGTCCGACATTGATGATTTAATTATCATAGGATCAGATCCTAAACAAATTGACAAATTCAAGCTGGAGATAAAAGAGTTTGTTCAACATGAGTCACTTGGGATTGCTCAGCTACTATCTCTATATTAAAGTTAAGCAAACTCTAATTGGAATTTCTTTATGTCAATCTAGTTATGCAGTTAGGGTCTTAGAGAAGTACAACATGAGTGGGTGCATTCCCATGGAAGCAAGATTGAAGTTGAGTAAGATGAGTACTAATTCTCCTGTTGATGCAACATTTTATAGAATATTGGTAGCTTGAGATATCTGGTAAACACAAGGCCTGATATAGCCTATGCCATAGGAATTGTGAGTCGCTACATGGAAACTCCCACGTCACAGCACATGGCAACCGTGAAGCACATACTAAGGTATGTAAGTGGCACTTCGTGTTTTGATGGTCACTATGAAAGGAGAGGACAGAGGCAACTGCAATTGGTTGAGTACAACAATAATAACCTGGCTGAAGATGTTGATGATCGGAAGAGTACTATAGGAATTGTATACTTCTTTGGTTCAACCCCGATTACTTGGGTATCATAGAAGTAGAAGGTAGTGGAATTGTCATCATGTGAGGCTGAATACATTGCCACTACATTAGCTGCATGTCAAGGCATCTGGCTCAATCGATTAATGGGTGACATAAAGAACAAAGAAGAAGTAAAGTCATATTGATGGTGGACAATAATTCTGCTATTTCCCTTTGCAAGAATCCCACTCATCATGACTGAAGCAAGCACATTGACATGCATTATCACTTCATCTGCGAGTGTGTTAAGAATGGCAAGATAACAATAGAACATGTGACGCTCATCGATGTATTAACCAAGTAGCTCGAACATGTGAAGTTTCTGGAAATGTGCCAGGAAATCAGGTTACAAGATGTAATGAAGAAGTAATAAGATTAAGGGAGTGAATGTTGTTGTAATCTTGTTTTGAGTCAGCTACATGAACCAATATTAAGTTGGCATGCTTATCTACTACAAGCTGGTTGCTGAAGTTTCTAGCTTGCCAGTGGCGTGTCAAAGTTTGATACTAGCTAATTAACAAGTTGCAAACTGAGCTGTACTAGTAGAATACTATTGTTGGGTCAGTTTAAAAAGTAGTAGTCAGATGGACTAAGTAATGAGCAAGACCCAGTACACTTGCTTAGATGCACATGAGCTATAGTAAATTTTTTTAATTAGAGTTAGTCAAATCTGAGTCGGTTAGTGAAATCTATATAATGAGATGTGGGCTATTTTGTAACATAGCTTTTTTGCAAGCTCAAGTGAGGAGTTAATGTAATAACACCAATACTCTGTTTCTACTCTACTTTTGCTCTATTTTTCTTGCCACCCCACTAGTTAAATCTGACACCCCACACCGATTTGCGATGGTGGTGTTGATGCCCACGCCATGTCGGGGCAACGATGCCTTGCAGATGTCACGATGCTCCTCCTCCTTGTGCTCACCAGCCTCTTGACCCCTCGTAAGGCCACAGGGCTATGAAAGGTGTCATTGCAGGCTAGGGACCTGCTGCCACAACGGCTCGCTCATGAGCACCATCCACAACACCGTTGATCTCTTCCTGTCCTTCTTCATATGCTTACCGTACATTCTTTACTAAGTTCAACTAGAGGTTATAATGTTTTTGGTGTTTGTCTAGGGAGGATGTGAGTATTATTTAGTTAAAAAGTACACAAATTTTCAACTATTGGATTCGGATCCAACAGATGACAATCATCCCTCCTCAAGCTGTATAAACCAACATCCTTTCCCCACCCACCAAACCCTACCTAGCTGCCACCCCACCCTAGTCTCCACCTGCCGCCGCCTTACACCCTATTGCGCTGCCCTTTACTACCACCGCCGCCATTCCCACCACCCTCCCACCGCCACAGACACCCACCCGCGCCGCTGTCTTCCTCGTCTCCTCAGAGCCGCCCTCATGCCGCACCTCTTCCTTATCTGGCCCCCATCCCAAACCCACCAATGTGCCGCCTCCCTCTGCCATGCCGTTGTCGTCCCTGGCACCGCCACGGCCCACCAGCGAGCCCTACCCGTCACTGCTCCCATCTCCTAACGCAACTACCAGCGCCGCCCGCCACTGCACACCCCACCCAACCTGTGTCTTCATCTAAGCGTTGTTCCTCCGGCCGACCACCCCCACTGCCCTCCTCTATGCTCATGGCCAACAGCGCCAGTGTCACCTCACCGCCCACTGCTAGTCTACCAGCCCCCTCCCTCCCTCTAAATCTGGAGTTCTGGTGAACCCAAACCCTAAATTGAGTGAACTGCAATCTCTAAGTCACCAAAGCGGTCGCCGGAGAGCCACCGACACACCGGAGATAAAGCCAAAGCGTGAATCTTGAGGCAAATCGGAGGGATGAAAATTTGAATACCCCAAGATTAGAAAACACCATAGTATTGCTTAGCAATTCCCATGTTTTTTGATTGAAATTTACTATATAGCCTTCTCAATTTCTCATAGGATTCCCGTCACTTTTTCGCTCCCTATTTTGAATGGAATATTTGTTTGTCGATAGCAAATACATTGCTAGCTAATTGCGTTTATGTCCTAACCTACGAGGCTACGACCACCAAACTTCCCCCGGCCATAGGAAAGAAGAAAGGAGGCGTCGGACATGAGGGAAGAAGAGATGATGCCCAGGGGTAAGATGGGTGTTTCACATGTGAATTTTGGTCGAAAAGTGAGAAATACGCGGGAATACGTGAATAATAGCAATTAATGTTGGCTATTTCAATTAATCGTGTGGCAATTCATTAATAATTGTTTTTCCTAAAAGGAATCATGAAATTATCTGCGGAACTGTGAACAACTCCCAAACTATTATTGTTGTAGCATAGGCATAATAGTGGGTACAAGATGCCTCTTTCCTCTTGGAGATATGTAACTAAGAGAGCCAACCAGGAGAGATGTAG
This sequence comes from Dendrocalamus sinicus, assembly GCA_036346575.1. Classification (NCBI taxonomy): domain Eukaryota; kingdom Viridiplantae; phylum Streptophyta; class Magnoliopsida; order Poales; family Poaceae; genus Dendrocalamus; species Dendrocalamus sinicus. The sequence continues at coordinate 9,278,823 of CM070670.1, forward strand.
TGAGTGGAAATATGGGTGGATCCCCTTCTTCGTACCCCATGAGACATACAGGATGTAATTTCCCATTTTACTGCTCAATAATTACAATTAGGTACATTTTTTCATACACATACCCCTATACTATTGTGCTTATTGTAAGGTGCAGTAGTTGGATCCCCTTCTTCATACCCCATGAGACATACAGGATGTAATTTCCCATTTTACTGCTCAATAATTACAATTAGGTACCTTTTTTCATACATATACCCCTATACTATTGTGCTTATTGTAAGGTGCAGTAGCTAAACCTAACGGCCATGGGGCTGGCCACCCCACAACAATTAGCATTTAGCAATTTCTACTTGCCTAATTTTCGAGGGACTTCCTCGCACCAAAAATGCATCTTTCTGGCTGTCGAGAAAACTCCAACTTTCACTTTGCGGATTTCATTATCTAGCAAGATTCATCTTTTGTCGATTTGGTCGTGTTGTCATGGGTTGATTGCACAACAAAATCACTACTAGTCTTGGAGTGCACAGCACAACACATTATGCGGTAGTGCATTCCAGAAAAGTATGTAGCAGTTATACGTGAAAGACAAATGTGACGAACCCAAAATGATACCCAAAATGATCAATGCACTTCTAACTTTGTAAGTAAGAATGCTACATGAGTTTCCCTGATGAAGCGCATGATCGATGCAGGCATGCATGATTAATGAGTAATGGGGAAGATTATGTACTTGTCTAATAATAAAGATGAACCTCACAACTTTTAAAAGCAAATTTAGGGTCAGGCATCCAAGCAATCACCCACTCCTCCACTAATTACCTCATCTACATTGCTTGCTTGACAAAACAAAAAATTAAACCAGTGATTGTTGGTATTGCAACTTTTTCCGGATCAATCTCTGTCGTTGCGTCGTCTAGGAACTTCCGCTGATCCCTATTCCTTGATGTGACTTCTCCTGTGCTTCCTGCGGTTCGCGCAGATGCCTTGCGCGATGGAGCCGCTGCTCTCTGGAGCACCTGCCCTCTATTCTCTTTATTTCTCATCTACTGCTTGCTTCTTAGCTTGCTCACGTTACATAGCTGTCTCTACTTATACTAGAAAAGGGAGCGCGCTTCGCGGCGCCCTACAACATTGTTGAAGTGAGATCATAAAACAATAGTACAAAGTGCATGTAGAGGAACTGAGAGACCATGTGGTCATTACCCCATGTTTGTGATGAGTAATTGACTCGTGTCTCTAGGAAATTTAAGCTTGTTTTGAACGTTTTCTGCATAGTTGTAGCATTCTGACCGTGGTCAGAATTGAGTCAAGTCGTTTACGACCACGCTGTGCATTATTGGGAGGCTGTATGACCACGTTGTAGCTTTTACGACCACTCTGACCGTGGTCGTAGACTATCGGGAGGCTGTACGACCACGTTGTAACTTTTACGACCACTCTTTTTAGATGAATTTAGAAGTTTGTTTCACTAAATTCAGAGTTAAAATGACTTAGTTATGACCATGTGAACTTCCCTGTTTGAATAAATTCGAGAAATGGCGATGAATCTGACAGGCGGGACCCATAGACGATTGTCGGGACGACTACGTGGTCGTATATCCGTTCGACCGCACAGTCTTAAACGACTATGTGGTCATAGCTTCGACCGTGTGGTCGTAAATTCGACCGCGTGGTCGGGAGTTCAACTGCATGGTCGTAGTTTGGCAGTGAGTGGTCGTAAACAGGTTTGGGTGATCGTAAACGGCACAGAGCAGTCGTAAACGGCATGGAGTGGTTGTATACGACACAGAGTGGTCCTAAACGACCTTGAGTGGTCGTAAATGGCTATGAAGTGGTCGTAAGTGCTTTTGAGCGGTCATAAACGACCTTGGGCACAGCCAAGTACTTGCATACTTGATTGTATGTGTAACATCCTGAAAATTTAAAATTTAAAAATATGAAGCTTTTGAAATATTTTACAACATATTTTATATGAATTTGGATTTTATGGTGTTTTCCTGAATTTGGTTGATGTTCCAAAAAAAATTGAAATTCATAAAAGACAAACATTAGTAATACCAAAAAGTGAATATGCAAATAATAGAAAATTAAAATCTTAAATACTAATCTGAAAAGATGATCCAGTATAAGGAGAAGGAAACCTGAGTTAATAAAATATAAACTTTCATTTTGAGAATGATAGTACAAGGGCAACAAAATAAATAAATAAAATATATGCAATTATATACAAAAGGACTAGTATGGTAAACAAAAGCATAAAAAATGTATATATATATATATATATGTACCAAAATAATGGTATATATATATACATGCACACATGTATAAACAAAAAAAAGAATAGCAACGAAATAATAATAAAAAAAGAAAGAGATGCAGCCGGCCGCCACCACCTCCGGCCTGGCCCAACTCTCCGCCTCCCCTCGCTCATCTCTCGCGCGCGGCCCCGCCATCCACCCGCGCTCTCTCTGCGCTGGCCCCCCGCGCCGCCTCCTCCTCCCCCTCCCTCTCTCTTCCTCCCGCGGCTCGCTCCTCTCTGCCGTGCGCAGCGATTCCCGGCCCCGTGGCCTCCATGCACCCGCCTCGCCCACGGTTCTACCCCGCACCGCCCACCGTTTCCCCGATCGCGCCGCCACCCGCTGCCGCGCCGACCGTCCTCGCCTGTCCCGCGTGGCGTCTGCGCCGACCGCTCCGCGCCGGACCCTCTCCTCTCCGCTTGGTCAAAACCCGCGCGACGCGATTCCGCGGCCAACGCACGCCAGTGGCATCGAGTAGTCATGCCCCCGAATCCCGCTGCCTGCCTCCGCACGCTAGCCGGGATTCCCGCTGCAGCCCCCGCTCGCCGACATGACCACCCGAACAAGCTCTCGAGGGCAGCTCTCCTCGCGCCTCTATAAGAACCCCTGAGCATCTCCATGAGCTCCCCACTCCGCCCTCTCGCTATTGTAGAAACCAATCGAGCCGAAGCCTAGTAAATCGCCACCGCACCCTTCTTCTTCCTCAGCTCCGGCCGTAGGCCTCCCAGCCGATTGCCACCACTAGACCCCGATTCCCTCCACCTACACCACCTCCGGAGCGTCGTAAACCCAAATCCGGCCTTTCCCAGACCTCCCGAAGGCCCCACACCGCCGGCGCCGACAACTCCTCCCGGACCGCCACCACCGCACGCCACCGGCCCGCTCTGGAGCTTCTCGGTCCTCGTCGACAACACCGTCGGCATCCCCTCAGCTCAAGCAACGCGTTTTTGCAGTCTCCCACTCCCCTCCAGCCACCCCTCGCCGGCGACGCCACCGGCCGTACCCGGCGATCCGAGCTTTCCCCCTGCCCCAGCACCACCTCGGCTTAACTAGCGTCGCCGTTTACTTCTCATCAGGTACTACCCGAGAGCAAGTTGGTTGTGAGCGCGTGCGTTCACCCGTGCCACCCGGCTTCGAATGCTTCTGGCCGCAATGATTTAGGTTTTGCATATTTTGCTAGCACATCCAGTGGAGGAAAAAGGCAAACAAAAATCTGAAAATAATTTATAAAAGATGCAACAATTTATTAGGATGCAAACGAGCTATTAAACGATAAATCGTGTGGATAATGTGCTTTGAATATTTGTTTTAAATCTTAACCATTAATCAAAGGCATATTAAGAAATTGAGTGAAAACTTGTTTAGGTTTGTGCACTCATGGAATAATGATTTAACAAATGAAAATGTTCTAAAGAACAAGTCATAAAACCCATGTGTTTTAGTAAAAGAGGATTTAAATTTTGATTAGTTATCATGATAAATAATTAGTGTGCTTTTAATATCTAATTGTAACTCTAATTATCGATCAAAGGCATTAATAAGGAGTAGTGGCTTGGATAAATGTCGATATTGAATAAAGATGGCCCTTAATTAGCATATATGCCATGCCACCATTAAACCAACTCCAGTGACATATTTCAATATAAAAGCCCTAAGTCATCAAGATTCAAACAATCCCAGACATAAACATACTCTAATTGAACTCATTACCATTAACACGAGTGAATAGGACCACATAAAATGATACATACCAAGCTTTGCTCAGATAGCTAAGTTTAAACTAAGATTAGAAATAAAACTAAACCTAGTGGTAGATAGAGCATAAGCAAGATAATAATAGTGCCATTAATTAAATCTTAACACTAGCTTTAGTACATAATAGTATTAAGCATAATTGTATATGTAACAAGTTAGGACCCATATGAGTGGATCCTGAATCAACTTAAATTTAGCCTAGCTATGAATGAAGATGCATAAAATATGATAATGGGATTGTTAGAGATTTAAATTCTAATTAATTACCATATAAGAATAAATATTGAGCCTATGCTAATTATCTTAATCTAATTAGTAAGTAAAGGCCTATACCAGAGATTATTCTAAAAACTTAATAAAGATATCCAAGTATTATAATACCTTTGACTAAAAAGATTTATAGAATAAGTACAGATCTCATCCATCAGTCCAGTTTGCCTTTACCATAGCCTGAGTTGCAAGGAATGAATACCCTAGAGATAAAATTTGTACACTAAACTCCTGCACCAGTCTATAGGTCTAACCTAACTCGTGGAACTTCCTTGATAAATACAAAAATAATAAAAGAAGTGATCAATAGAAAGATCGAACCATTATATCCTTCCACCGACCTTGCCTCAAATCACACAAATCACCCGTTAACTCATAATAAATCTAAATTGAGTTTACTTGGATTTATTTGGATATTTTGAGTTATTTGCCTTTATTTGGATTCAGTCATTTATTGCGAAATTAGAAATCGGAGCCACAAGATTCTATGGATCAAGCAAGAACGAGATCGATGAAGACCAGGAATTAAAGATCATCGCATGAGATGACTATGTGTGAGCTCAAGATGCAGTAAACCGCGCCAAAGTAGTCAACACTTTGAACATATTGAACCTAGCTTTTCAAAGCTATTTCCTTTTAAATTAGCAACTTGCATGCTATTATTTCATGAGATATGATATGTTCAGCTTCAGCAAGCTAGTTATGCCTTGTTATTGCTATTGTTCATATTAATCTCCTTGCCATACTTGGAATGTGAACCTTGTAGCCATAGTAAGAAATAGCATATGATTTCACCAAAATAAGTCCCTATTTAAATGGCAATGCTTAGGAATGTTAGCAACTTGGGGTGACACTAATGCCCCAAGGAAAACTCCTCAAACTATTTTAAATCATATGGTGCGATGCCATATGTAGTGTTGGTGCGATGCCGACACTTAGCGTATGGTGCGATGTCATACGCAACCCTTGGTGCGATGCCGAGGGTTAACTTATGGTGCGATGCCATAAGGATGGTTGGTGCGATGCCAACCATAAGCATATGGTGCGATGTCATATGCCGCCCTTGGTGAGATGCCAAGAGGCAACCTATAGTGCGATGCCATAGGGTTAGTTGGTGTGATGCCAACGCGTATGGTGCGATGTCATACGCCGCCCTTGGTGCGATGCCAAGAGGCAACCTATGGTGCGATGCCATAGGGTTAGTTGGTGTGATGCCAACAACAAGCATATGGTGCGATGTCATATGCCGCCCTTGGTGCGATGCCAAGAGGCAACTTATGGTGCGATGCCATAAGGTTAGTTGGTGTGATGCCGACAAAATTACTTGGATTATTACAACTAATGGTTTAAAAATGTGATTTCAAACCTGCTAGGTCATAGCAAATTTTAAGTAATTGTATTCAAAAGCACTCTTTAGCAAACAAAATAGTCCTATGCCTTTCCATTGTCAAGCCATGCATGTTATATATTTGCATTCTGTGTGTTGGCTTGCTGAGCACGGGGTCGGAGTGCTCACGCTCGCTTTTGCGACAGATTTCAGAATCAGGAATCAAATCACCTCGCCTCAGCAACAAGATTGACAAGCTGGCCGAGAAGATGAAGATGTCAAGGGCTAGGTCGCGAACCTCCAGTTGGCTGCCCGTGGGCATGTCCTGAAGGTCCCACCTGTGTACTTTGTTCCGCTGCTGCAATTTATTGATTTCGGCCTAACCGGCCCATGAGTAAGTCTACTATTTTATTTACGCTTCCGCATGATATGAATTTTGATATTCAGAACTGTAACTGTGAGCACTATCTACTGATCCAGGGAATAGTGCAGTAAATCACAGTGGATTTGGATTGAAAAATCCGGGTCTCACAAATACCGTATCGAGCATATCGATCGCAGTCGTGACCTAGTTAGCATGGTCGTTAGTTTCATAACTAGAATTATTTCTTCAAAATCTATTTCAAAAAAATATAAGTTGCACTCATTCTCATCTCTCTTAGATGATTCTCCCTTATCCATATGCTGCCCTGGCTATTTTACTTCTGAGGCTCTCTTACCCAAATTCAAAGTGATGAAAATCCAGTACTTCTCTTGTAAACTCTCTATGAAAACGCACTTAAGGCCAAGAGTCATGGTGCTTAACCTTGAAGCTTAATATCAAAGATTGTTTTATTTTTGGAGAAAACAATAGAGTAAAAATTGGAAGAACAAAAAAAATTTTGGTGGAGCCTAACGGAAAGGATTAGATTGACTAGAAGGATGAATTAAGTTAATCTTGGAGAAATAGGAAATATGAAAATAATTGTGGGAGTACAACATTGATAAATAACATAATTCTTGGGAGATACTTACAATAGTGGAATAATGGAATATGATCGATTGCTAGATAAATTGATAGAGTTTTGAGAAATTGGAAAGATGACAACAATTATCAAAGTATATGTTTGATTAATAACATTATTCCTGAAAGATGTTCATAATAATGAATTAATTTGGAGGTTGTCACTAAAGATTTAGGTGGTTACTAGAGGAGTAATTATGATTTTGAATACAATATTGGATTATTAGGAAGTCCTGATACACATGACACTGGTGGACTTAAAGGTAATAATGTTGGATAATCATCAGAATTCAGAATTGAGGAGTAGATAGACAATAAAGATTCAGGTTGATCATTGAAGAAGCAAACTATAGATTTGGATCAGTGACACCAGACTGGATTATTAGGAGTTCACGATATGAAAGTCATCAGTGGATCTAAATAAAGAGAGCTAGATCTTCATAGGATTGGAAAGCTGATAAAATTGGCAATTGACGAACCTGAGATTGGATTTATAAAGATGTGGTGGAAATTCAGGCACATATCAGAATTTGGTAACTTCGATTCGATTAATACAATTTTAAATGAAAGAATTACATTGGTGGATCTAAAGTAAAGGCGTTGGATTTTCATTGGATTGTAGAGTTAATAAGTTGACTAATAGTGGATCCGAGATTTTGAATATACAGTCATAGTGAAAATATGATATTTAATCCACAAATATATGATTGAAAGTCAAAGATTTAAGCGGGACTTGGATAATCATGACTAGATTAATGAAATGATGGATGATACAATAGGAAGAGTATGATTGGTGGATCAAATAAAATAAATAATATCCTTCGCTGTTTGGAGTCTTAGATGGCAGTAATGCCATGAACAATTAATGAAGAAAGATAGCCTAAGTGCAGTTTGCAAAAGTGGAAGTTAAATTATAAAGGCCATTGGATTCTAAGCCTTATGTACAAAAAAAATCATATGGGAGTGAATTGATTCAGTGATGGATAGTTGAATGTTGGAAGAGATTAGGATACAAAAAAATCTATTTAGCCACAAGGATCATTTATATAAAAAAAATGAGTGCCAAAATCAATGAAACTACCCCAAATACTTTCCACTTCTTTCTATTAATTACAAAAGGAAAATTTTGATCCTTATCTCATACCCCCTACTCCAAATATTAAGGTTGGGAACGTCGAAAATGATCATGAAGATTAGATGGTCTCGTTTTAGACGGACTGTGCATATGAACCATGCACCCTCCTATGTGTGCTCCCCGAGTAGACGTTGTATTGTTGCAAGATTCTATCTGGCCCTGTGCACTGCCTCTTGCCCTCGGGCGTCCTACTTTGCAGTCACAGGAAAAAGCTTGCTTTTAAAATTTGTGTGGTTCTGTATCACCCCAGCTTCCCGGGTATCTTCCTTTAAAGTTAAATGGGTTAGAACACCTTATCTCCGCGATTTAATCCTCATCTCATGCTATTCCCTCTCACCTTTTCTGAAAACCCATCGGATCCAAAGGAACGAGATAACAGGTAACCCAAAACCAGTGCAATCGAGAAGAAACAAAGACTTTTCAAACTTCCAATATTTAAGGAAAACAACATCACTGTGAAGAAAACCACCCGCCAATCTCGTGGCGACCAAGACAGTTAGAGTACAATGGATGAATAATGATAATCATCATTTATTTAAGGGGGGTAGTACTACGAGATATAACGTCGGCAAAATCAAAGAGCAAGCACCCTAAAGACGACGACCTCTCCAAAAGAATAAAGATCTCCTCCCTCCCTTTTTGCCTCCTTTGAGTGCAGGTCCTCTCCCCTTCTGATTACCCCTACGGCACAGACCATTGCAATCCACCTATTAGTATGAAAATTTTACAACCATATGTCCAATAGACAATGCAATTACTCCATTCTACGATGACATGAAGACAACAACGTTAAAGAGCAAGTATTTGGAAGTCTCCAGAAGAACAAGGTTTCTCTCTTCCCTTTTGACTTCTCCACGTGTTAACCCCTAATGTGCAGATCTTAGTCTCCCTGAGGAGCTAAGGAACTATATGTCAAGCAATACCCCCGAAACCTATTGCTAGCCAATTTAACCCCACCTCCTTTCTTTCAACTCTACCGGAATCTCGGGGTCGAGATTCATTTAAGGGGGGTAGATTTGTAATATCCTGAAAATTTAAAATTTAAAAATATGAAGCTTTTGAAATATTTTACAACATATTTTATATGAATTTGGATTTTATGGTGTTTTCCTGAATTTGGTTGATGTTCCAAAAAAAATTGAAATTCATAAAAGACAAACATTAGTAATACCAAAACGTGAATATGCAAATAATAGAAAATTAAAATCTTAAATACTAATCTGAAAAGATGATCCAGTATAAGGAGAAGGAAACCTGAGTTAATAAAATATGAACTTTCATTTTGAGAATGATAGTACAAGGGCAACAAAAATAAATAAATAAAATATATGCAATTATATACAAAAGGACTAGTATGGTAAACAAAAGCATAAAAAATGTATATATATATATATATGTACCAAAATAATGGTATATATATATACATGCACACATGTATAAACAAAAAAAAAGAATAGCAACGAAATAATAATAATAAAAAAGAAAGAGATGCAGCCGGCCGGCCACCACCTCCGGCCCGGCCCAACTCTCCCGGCTCCTCCCCTCGTTCATCTCTCTGGCGTGCGGGCCCCGCCATCCACCCGCGCCTCTCTCTCTGCCGCTGGCCCCGCCCGCGCCAGCTCCTTCTCCCCCTCCCCTCTCTCCTTCCTCCCGCGGCTCGCTCCTCTCTCTGTCGTGCGCAGCGATTCCCCGCCCCGTGGCCTCCATGCACCCGCCTCGCCCACGGTTCTACCCCGCACCGCCCACCGTTTCCCCGATCGCCGCTTGCCACCCGCTGTGCCGCGCCGACTCGTCCCCTCGCCCTGTCCCGCGTGCGTCTGGGCCGACCCGCTCCCGCGCCCGGACCCCTCTCCTCTCCGCTTGGTCAAAACCCGCGCGACGCGATTCCGCGGCCAACGCACGCCAGTGGCATCGAGTAGTCATGCCCCCGAATCCCGCTGCCTGCCTCCGCACGCTAGCCGGGATTCCCGCTGCAGCCCCCGCTCGCCGACATGACCACCCGAACAAGCTCTCGAGGGCAGCTCTCCTCGCGCCTCTATAAGAACCCCTGAGCATCTCCATGAGCTCCCCACTCCGCCCTCTCGCTATTGTAGAAACCAATTGAGCCGAAGCCCAATAAATCGCCACCGCACCCTTGTTCTTCCTCAGCTCCGGCCGTAGGCCTCCCAGCCGATTGCCACCACTAGACCCCGATTCCCTCCACCTACACCACCTCCGGAGCGTCGTAGACCCAAATCCGGCCTTTCCTGCACCTCCCGAAGGCCCCACACCGCCGGCGCCGACAACTCCTCCCGGACCGCCACCGCGCGCGCCGCCCGCTCTGGAGCTTCGGTCCTCGTCGACAACACCGCCGACATCCTCACCAAGCAACGCGCTTTTGCGATCTCCCACTCCTCCAGCCATCCTCGCCGGCGACGCCACCGCCGCATCCGGCGATCCGAGCTTCCCCGCCTCAAAGACCACCTCGGCTTAACTAGCGCCGCTTTCACTTCTCATCGTACTACCCGAGCAAGTTGGTTGTGGCGTGTCGTTCACCGTGCCACCCGGCCGAATGCTTCGCCGCAATGATTTAGGTTTTGCATATTTTGCTAGCACATCCAAAGTGGAGGAAAAGGCAAACAAAAATCCAAAATAATTTATAAAAGATGCAACAATTTATTAGGATGCAACGAGCTATTAAACGATAAATCGTGTGGATAATGTGCTTTGAATATTTGTTTTAAATCTTAACCATTAATCAAAGGCATATTAAGAAATTGAGTGAAAACTTGTTTAGGTTGTGCACTCATGGAATAATGATTTAACAAATGAAAATGTTCTAAAGAACAAGTCATAAAACCCATGTGTTTTAGTAAAAGAGGATTTAAATTTTGATTAGTTATCATGATAAATAATTAGTGTGCTTTTAATATCTAATTGTAACTCTAATTATCGATCAAAGGCATTAATAAGGAGTAGTGGCTTGGATAAATGTCGATATTGAATAAAGATGGCCCTTAATTAGCATATATGCCATGCCACCATTAAACCAACTCCAGTGACATATTTCAATATAAAAGCCCTAAGTCATCAAGATTCGAAACAATCCCACAGACATAAACATACTCTAATTGAACTCATACCATTAACACGAGTGAATAGGACCACATAAAATGATACATACCAAGCTTTGCTCAGATAGCTAAGTTTAAACTAAGATTAGAAATAAAACTAAACCTAGTGGTAGATAGAGCATAAGCAAGATAATAATAGTGCCATTAATTAAATCTTAACACTAGCTTTAGTACATAATAGTATTAAGCATAATTGTATATGTAACAAGTTAGGACCCATATGAGTGGATCTGATTCAACTTAAATTTAGCCTAGCTATGAATGAAGATGCATAAAATATGATAATGGGATTGTTAGAGATTTAAATTCTAATTAATTACCATATAAGAATAAATATTGAGCCTATGCTAATTATCTTAATCTAATTAGTAAGTAAAGGCCTATACCGAGATTATTCTAAAACTTAATAAAGATATCCAAGTATTATAATACCTTTGACTAAAAAGATTTATAGAATAAGTACAGATCTCATCCATCACTCCAGTTTGCCTTTACCATAGCCTGAGTTGCAAGGAATGAATACCCTAGAGATAAAATTTGTACACTAAACTCCTGCACTGTCTATAGGTCTAACCTAACTCGTGGAACTTCCTTGATAAATACAAAAATAATAAAAGAAGTGATCAATAGAAAGATCAAACCATTATATCCTTCCACCGACCTTGCCTCAAATCACACAAATCACCCGTTAACTCATAATAAATCTAAATTGAGTTTACTTGGATTTATTTGGATATTTTGAGTTATTTGCCTTTATTTGGATTCAGTCATTTATTGCGAAATTAGAAATCGGAGCCCTGAAGATTCTATGGATCAAGCAAGAACGAGATCGATGAAGACCAGGAATTAAAGATCATCGCATGAGATGACTATGTGTGAGCTCAAGACTGCGGTAAACCGCGCCAGGCGAGTCAACACTTTGAACATATTGAACCTAGCTTTTCAAAGCTATTTCCTTTTAAATTAGCAACTTGCATGCTATTATTTCATGAGATATGATATGTTCAGCTTCAGCAAGCTAGTTATGCCTTGTTATTGCTATTGTTCATATTAATCTCCTTGCCATACTTGGAATGTGAACCTTGTAGCCATAGTAAGAAATAGCATATGATTTCACCAAAATAAGTCCCTATTTAAATGGCAATGCTTAGGAATGTTAGCAACTTGGGGTGACACTAATGCCCCAAGGAAAACTCCTCAAACTATTTTAAATCATATGGTGCGATGCCATATGTAGTGTTGGTTGGATGCCGACACTTAGCGTATGGTGCGATGTCATACGCAACCCTTGGTGCGATGCCGAGGGTTAACTTATGGTGCGATGCCATAAGGATGGTTGGTGCGATGCCAACCATAAGCATATGGTGCGATGTCATATGCCGCCCTTGGTGAGATGCCAAGAGGCAACCTATGGTGCGATGCCATAGAGTTAGTTGGTGTGATGCCAACGCGTATGGTGCGATGTCATACGCCGCCCTTGGTGCGATGCCAAGAGGCAACCTATGGTGCGATGCCATAGGGTTAGTTGGTGTGATGCCAACAACAAGCATATGGTGCGATGTCATATGCCGCCCTTGGTGCGATGCCAAGAGGCAACTTATGGTGCGATGCCATAAGGTTAGTTGGTGTGATGCCGACAAAATTACTTGGATTATTACAACTAATGGTTTAAAAATGTGATTTCAAACCTGCTAGGTCATAGCAAATTTTAAGTAATTGTATTCAAAAGCACTCTTTAGCAAACAAAATAGCCCTATGCCTTTCCATTGTCAAGCCATGCATGTTATATATTTGCATTCGTGTGTTGGCTTGCCGAGCACGGGTCGGAGTGCTCACGCCGCTTTGCGACGATTTCAGAATCAGAATCAAATCACCTCGCCTCGGCAACAAGATTGACAAGCTGGCCGAGAAGATGAAGATGTCAAGGGCTAGGTCGCGAACCTCCGGTTGGCTGCCCGTGGGCATGTCTGAAGGTCCCACCTGTGTACTTTGTTCCGCTGCTGCAATTTATTGATTTCGGCCTAACCGGCCCATGAGTAAGTCTACTATTTTATTTACGCTTCTGCATGATATGAATTTTGATATTCAGAATCAGAATCGTGAGCACTATCTACTGATCCAGGGAATAGTGCAGTAAATCACAGTGGATTTGGATTGAAAAATCCGGGTCTCACAGTATGGGGCTACGACCACGTTGTGAAGGAGTGCACGTGGTCGGAGAATGCTTTGACCACGTTGTAGCGGGGTGAACACGGTCGGAAGGCACTTCGACCACATTGCAGGTGGTCGGAGGTTTCTACGACCAACGGGTTGAGCGGTCGGAGAGTGCTTCGACCACGGTGCGAGTGGTTAGAGGTTGCTTCGACCACGGTATAAGTGGACGGGGGGCGTTTCGCCCATGGCGTGAAGGAGCGAGTGTGGTCAGTAGAATTCCTTTGCCATGAACATAATCCATTTTCCCCACTCGACATGATTAAGAATGTACAAATATGTAGATGGTTGCTTCAGTGTGTAGTGGAGCCCTATGTTGCCCAGGTACTCCGATACCGATACGGATACGCGATACCGCGATTCGTCATTTCTCCAAAAATACCGATACGGCGATACGTTTATATATATGTAATAAATATTAAAAAATAAGAAATTAATGAATTCTTATAAGGGACCGAGAATACCTTTATATTGATGTAGCAAATTGCTTTATTTTCGCAAACTTTTGTGAAGTATCCACGCAACGTAGATTATGAGAGCACCTTGTGTTCCCCGCATGGTCCGTAAGAATTTCTTTACAACAGCGATACAAACTTGTTAGCTTTCCTCAACAAACTTGTAAATAGATAAAAAAAAAGAATGATCATGAGAAGACCAAGCTGTTGGGCAGTACCTAGCGAGGGTCTGCTTCATTGTTGTACCGTCCAGCCAAGATGATTGAGATGGCGCAATGAAAGTATATGAGCCACCCATTACAACCGGAAGACACAACCCAAAGAAAGTTTGGAATAAGGTGTTTGTGCCAAGAACAAACAACAAATGCTGAATTAGCTAGGCTTTCTCGTCCCGACAAAAGACAAGATCTATCATTTAGATGTTTAGCTTGGACAAAACCTGCAAATCTAGTGCAAACTTTTATACTTGTTCAGCAACATCAAACTCATATGTCAAGCAAGTGAATATAATCGATATTCATGCATAAGTTTTGGTACTCACATTTCCTCCTCCCATCCGAGGAACAAAGTGCGCTTGGTATGATGACAGTGGTGGCCAGCATAACAATGAAATGTTAAAATCCTAGCATGATGGCCTCAGCTGCATATAAGATCACAAGGACAAGAGAAAAGTAAACAACATACTTGGATACATCTCTGACCATGCATACCATTTCAGTGCTAAATGAACAAACTAATGACAACAAACAACATCACTGATCACTTCCCTCTCGAATCATCCAACACATTGTCAACACATAGCAAATAAACAGCACTGAGGTTCTGAGGGAGCAGCGAGCACAGAGCACATTCGGAGGCGGAGGGGGAGCCGCGGAGGCCGGATCCGGTTGGCACGAAGGCGGAGGGGGAGCCGCAGAGGCCGGAGGGGGAGGCCGGATCCGGTCGGCGCCTCCGCCGGTCTGCCTTGCCGAGATGGCTGAGGTGATCCCTTACATGTCTGTCTGCAGGAGGCGATGAAACCCAAGGTTGCTTACCAAGGTCTTGTTGCTACCTTCAGACCCTTGCCCTTCTTCAGCCTGTTCATCCAAGTGCATCAGGACATGGCATGCAGCCATGCAAAAAGATGTTAAGAGAGAGCATTTCTAGCAGGTGGGCTGAAGTCGAAACCGTAGATAGGATTTCTTCATGAGGCAAAAAAAAAGGAAATGGCACCATCAATAGCAAAATGTATACATCGTTAAGTTTGTTACAGTATTAGTACTGAATAATAGTACTATGAAAGCACATCGTTAAACTTATCTCCTTTTTTCTTTTAGTAAAAAGATCAAATAATCAAAGTTTCAATGAAGTTCGTAGAAATATTGCTCAAAAGTTCACAATATACTGAGCGCACCAACCACAACCAGACAACTAACTTGTTGACATTTTGAGTGAGTACCCATATAAGTAGTTTCTACCTTGATCAAATGGATACTACGTGCTTTTATCAATTAGGAGTCCAAGATAAATTCACAAATAATAATCAAGATTGAACAGAATCGAGCTTTGAATCACAAGGTAAATAGAAAACCAACCTACTATGAGCTCAAGATGACCAGCCTCGGATGCACAATAAGCCATAAGATCACGCAATAGTTTTGCCACAACACATTCACTTAATGTGACTCAGTGATTAGCATTATAATATAGGAATACCCAAAAACCCTGCACCTAACAAACTGAAAAATTAAAGGCAGCCTTTCGTTATATATATCAGCTTCACTCTTCGATAATACGACAATTGAAGCACCATGGACAGAGATGCAGTAAATAAAAGACTTAAGTTATATATCAAATTCAGATAATCTAAGCACAAAGGACATGGATAGAGTAAATAAAGAACTAAGCTCTTTGTACTTTATGTAAATTCAGCATCAGTTTCTTATCAAATATGGGAAATTGGTGCGGTAAAATGCACTGCTGTGCATGAATCTAGCCTTCAAGTCATAGATATGGAGTCAAATAATTTCCAGGTTCTAAGAGACCTTGGGCGAGGGGAAGACGGAGAAGGTGAGCATCATGCGGTCCGAGTACTCGTTGTGGATCTTGGAGATGAGCAATGGATCTTCCAAATGAGGGAAGATGAAGAAAGTAGAGGCACACCGACCTTGGAGGCGTCGCAGCTTCTCGGCCTCCTTGCGGACAACGCCGAGGACGAAGTCAATGAGCTCGGCGCCTCGGTGAGTGTCCCTTGGCCCGATTGTTGTCGGCACCGACCGGCTGAAGACGGTTGTCGGGCGAAAGATGTGGCCGCAGGGGCCAGAGCGCACTGAGTCCATGGTGCCGGGCTCGAGGTCCATGAGGTCGGCACACGGGACGAAGCAGCCGCATGAGGCGTCGTTGTAGTAGATGTTGACGCGCTCGAGCTGGAGGTCGGAGCCGCCGTTGTAGCGGGCGGCGGCGTCGATGTCGTGCTCGGCACAGACCACCTCCCAGACCTTGGCGCCGATCTGGTTGCCGCACTGGCCGCCGCGGGGGTAACCAGGAGGGAGGTGAGGGCGAGTAGATCGGCGGTGCAACGATGGGTGAACAGATCGGCGGCGACAAACCGCCGTCGGGAGAGGGTCGCCGGAGGACGCCCGACTCCATCTCCGCGGTGGACGGCTCCATCTCCGCTCTGCGCGTGAGGAGGGGGGGAGAGATCGATCCGATCCGATGCGTGCGTGCGCAGTGGTGGCTCGCTCGCGAGTTCAACATGACGAGGCGGCGGGGAGGGGGAGGACGGGGCGGCGGGGAGGGGGAGGAGGAGGAGGAGGCGGCGGGGAGGAGGAGGCGCGGGTAGGAAGGGGAGGGGGAAGGGCGGCGGCGGGTGAGCGGGAGACGGCGGGGAGGAGGGGGCCGCGGCGGGGGAGCGGGGGAGCAGGGGGAGGCGGCAGGGGAGGAGGGGGGAGGCGGCGGGGGAGCGGGGAGGTGCGAAAAGACAAAACTACCCCTCCATTCGAGCGACCCGTGTGGGCCGAGCGCACGCGAACGTGTCGACCCGCCGCTGCGTCCACGCCGCCCAAAACTCTGTGGTGCGAGCAAACGGGAGCTGGTTTTAATTTCTCCCGATACTACTCCATGACTAAAGACATTGACTTCTGCTCGTATACGGACTGGTGACTACTCCGGACTTGGATACGACCTCAACTCATATACGTACACGATAAGACCGACTCAAATACAGCTAAACACAATTACTAACTTAACAGTTGGAAATAATATTGCCTTAGTGTTTGAATTGAGTCGAGGCGTAGAGTTCATTCTAAGTTAAAGTTGTGTTTAACTTATAGATAGAGTTCAGTATACGGTCGAATTAGAGATAGAATCTAGTAATTATGCAAACTGTATGCTATATAAATAGAAGGGCATGTGATCTATTTTAATAGCAAGAAAGCAAAAAAAGAAAATAAAAAAAATTTAGAAAAATCAGCTATGTAATTATGAACAATTTTTTCATGTTCTCTTTATTTATTTATTTATACAACATGTAAGTATTTTTTTAGAGCAAAGTCAACAATGGTATCAGTATACCACTATCAGAGAGCGAGAGCGTAGGGGAGAATCGAGTCGGAGAAAATATCTTGTCTCGAGCGAACGGAAAGCTTCTCCAGGAGAAATTGCAGCGCGAGTTTTTTTTTTTTTTTTTTGCCAGACCAAGCCAAAGTCAAGCGTTGTTCCTCGGTTCAATAGACAAACTTTCTTGCGTCAGGACGGAGACTGCAAAGTTCTTCGGTGATCTACTGTCTCTGGTCTTTCAGGACAGGACAGAGCAGCCACGTGGAGAACCGACCAACGGGCGATAGCCAAAAAAAAAACAGTGCTTTGCTTCGATCCCACAATCCAAGCAGAAAAGCAGAGTCCAGCGCACAGCCACTATTGGCCTCAAAATCAAAGATAATGTTTCGTCCTTTCGTCTAAAACAGAAGCTAGGCAAGAGATGTTGTTTCTAGCTTCTAAATTATTGATCTATGCTTAAGGTCATGCCGTATTTTTCAAATAGTGTTATTAGTGACGAAGCATTAAATGTGATGGTAAGGAGAGTTTCACTATTTCGTTGTATTATTTGATACTCACAACTAGTAATTATGTAACTTGGGCAATTAAGATGAAAGTGTACATGCTTAAACTAAGTGGGAGGTCCAATTATCCAAGCACGGAGGTGAGAACATTTCCAGTGGTGGTGGCTGAGACTACCAGAATCAGAAGGCAAAAGTAATGTGCTATAATTGTCATGATTATGGGCATTTCGCTTTATAATACTGCAAGCCAAAGAAGAAGAAAGTGTTTCTTACTAAATCTCTCACGATGATGAACCAAAACTGCTCTGATACTGAAATGAGTCTGGGATGTTGAGAAGATGTATTCATCATCCTGAGTCAAGTAAGTAGAGATGAGCCCAGTACATTGAGAAGATGTATATGAGTTAGGTAAATCATAGTTGAGACCGATTACCTCAACATTAGAGTCTTGCATCTAGATGGACATGTGACAGTTGAGATGGGTTTCTACATATAGCTATATGTTTAGTTTGTATGTAAAACGCTTCATGTGGAGGTATAGCTGGTAGTTCATAATGCATTGGCTTACAGTTTGAATTGAGTCCGAGACATATAGTCTGTTCCTAAGTTAAAGTTCTGTTCAACTTAGAGATAGAGTCCAGTACATGATCGAATTACAGAGAGAGTCTAGTATTTCTGTAAACCTTAGGCTATATAAATAAGAGGATATGTAATCTATTTTGATAGCAAGCCAACAAAAAAGAGAATAGAGAAATTCAAAAAACTCAGCTACGTAGTTACAGTTGAGGCAAATTCTTTTATATTTTCTCTGTTTATTTATACAATGTATGAGTTTTCTCATGTGACAGCCAACAGTGATCAAGAATAGCAAATAACGCTCAAAAGGGGGCAAACACTCCACTGATGAATTTCAGATTGTGGTGGATTTGGCGCCGACGGAGAGGACAGAAACCGGCGCGGCATTGGCAGCTTCCGTTTTAGGCTTTTGGTTTTGGTCGGTCACAGTGTTGCTCCTAGCATTTTCAAGACCATTTTTTGTGAAAAGTACACATTGAAGAATTACAAATTACAAAATTTAAGTCTTCGACAACTAGTATATATTTTTGTTTTGAAATACATGAGCTCTGACTGTATCACTCGCAAAGCTTAGCTTTGTATGGTATGACATAATTATGAAAGTGTCTGGTGCACTATTGTAGGATCAAGAACTGCGACTAGAGATAAGTGAATAGGATCCAACGCGATTAAAGTTTTTCTAAATCTTTTTATTAAAAGGGAAAACAAAGCTTTTCACTCCAATATCTATTAGAAACTATAAAAATCGGAGGCCAATCACCCGTAAGAAAAGATCTAAGAAAAACTGAGCCAAATGAGTCTCAACAGGTTCTGTCGGTCAAATCTGTAACTAGAGGATGGTTTGACTGCTATTTAGTTGACCGTCTGAGTTGATTGACGATGTAGCTCTTTCTAAGAACAGAACTAGTGCGATGAGGTGGAGTGGGCGGTATTATTTTCAATATTATTTTAAATCGAAGAAATGGTATAAGTTTTAATCCACAACTAGTGCGATGAGGTGGAGGCTACCGCTGCGCGGGATGGGGGCTGAACTGCTTTGTTCGCTTTGGCACCTTCGTGGACTGGGCGGGAACGCCTACGGCACTCTGTCCTCCTTGTGGGCGATTTGACCTTAGGTAATAAGAAACTTTGCAGTGGAAATACCCATAGGTCACGCAAATTTCGATTTGAGCTTCTGGCTTTTAGTTTAGTTTTTACTATTCCTAAATTTCATCTTCTTTTTTTTTAGTTTTTTAAGTTTTTTTGCCGGTTTTTTCGTATTCATTTACATTGTCCGGGATAGATTAACATATTTTTTCATTTTTAAATTTTTTTAAATTTAGTTACACCAAATAAACCACTATCAATTACAATGTAATTTCAGCTATATACCAACTTATTTCAGCCTAATTGAAGGCACCATAATCTCTTTACTTCCTTTTAAGCTTCTTTGAAACGCACGCACCGTAAAGATTAAGTCAAATCTAGTCGCCCTCCTGACATGCTTGCTTGTGCAATGGGTGTCCTCATTCTCAAGCTTCAACTCAGGCGTAACATTTCCTTCACTCTTTGTAGGGCTACTAATTGGAAACTTGCAGATTCCGGCATCCATCGCACGTGTTGTGCTCTCGTCACTGCGCCTTCATGGCCAAGCGAGCAGCGGTGGACCCAACAGAAATCGAGTGGGAGCACCGCCTTTAGACATTGAAGAAGCTATAAGTTTTCTAATAGAGCGTACTTAGAAGGGATTATACATAGGTTCTCTTGTTTGAGTTTATGGTTTATAACTTATCTCAAACCAATAAATGAAATATTTTCTTTGCCACTGTTTCGAAACGGCTTATCAAAACAACATTTTTAAGTGACTTATCAATATTCGGTTCGTTCACACAAACACTCACGATATGACCAAAAACCAAAACCCCCAGCCATAAGCGTTCACACAAGCACTCACAACTAGAGCAAAAAACCATGAGTTACAGTCATAAGTTCTAAGCTGTAGCTAAAAAAACCTACCCATAATATATAAAAAGGCTTTCAACAAGGGAGTTCTCTCAAGGATCACCACTTCCATGAAGATAGTGACCATGGTTAACAATTTCGTCAAATTTTTGGTCTCCTTTGAAATTATTTTGTATGATCGAAATGAGTTCAAATTCAAATCTTAAGATGAACTTCAAATATTAGAGCAAGTTTCATCTATATCCAATATCTAGTCCATCTCTACCATCTTTGATAACCTTTTTCTCAAAATTGTAAAGTTTCATCAAAATTCAAATTCAAGTTACTGAAATTTAAATGAAATCTAAACTGAAGTTACCGAAATTTCGATGATTTTGATAATTTTGCTACCCTTCAAAAAATTTTCCCAACGAAATTGTGAACCCTGATAGTGACCACATTGATCAGCATACTGGCCTGGATAGTTCTAGAAGACCAAGCTATTAGACTGTTCACTGCAAAGCTCACCGCTAAGCTTACTGGTGGCTCAAGGTTTACCGGGAATGCACTTGGTGTCTTTGCAACTAGTACAGCCAGACTCCCCAGCCCATGAAGCTGACGACAATGAAGAAAACACCGGTAATTGATCGTGAATTAGCAAGGACGGCCACAATGCCGACGATCAAACAACGAGACAGCACTACTACAGAAATCCACATTACAGACGGTTCAGAAACGTCATCACGCACGGTTTTCTCAACCGCCTGAAATTATGGGTCGATGATAATCCAGTTATCACAGACGGTTTTGAACCGCTGCGATTATGCGATATCACGACGGTTTTTAGAAAACCGCTGCGTGATTATGCGATATCACGAGCGGTTTTGTACTAAAACCGTCAGGATTATCGATATCACAGACGGTTTTGTACTAAAACCGTCGTGATTATTCAATATCACGCACGCTTTTTCTAAAAACCGCTCGTGATATCGATAATCGCGACGGTTTTAGTACAAAACCGTCGTGATATCGATAATCCTGCACGGTTTTTCTAAAAACCGCCTCGTGATACTCCTCCCCAGCAGAATATATTTACTTATAGCTAGCCTCGAAAATGCTAGCCATGCCCTCTCAAACAAGCAGATATATACATACAATTCACATGGGAAATCATTTCACATACATAAAACATCCAATTCACATCTCAATTCATTTCACAAACATAAAACATGCACTCTCACTCATTTGACAAACATAAAACATCCATTTCACAAAGCAAATAATTGAAATGAAATAAAATATCCATTTAGAAATATACAATTACAAATCCGGAGTGATAAGAGCAATAAAAACTCATGGTGCGCAGTGGAACCGTCCTTCTGGCTTTATAACTTGAGACAGCAAAAAGTACGCTAACTCTGATCGAATTCGGGCAAGGTCAGGCTGTTTCAATGCAGATGACGGGATAAATGCAGCCT
The DNA here is from genome assembly GCA_036346575.1 of Dendrocalamus sinicus. Lineage (NCBI taxonomy): Eukaryota > Viridiplantae > Streptophyta > Magnoliopsida > Poales > Poaceae > Dendrocalamus > Dendrocalamus sinicus. The sequence continues at coordinate 9,300,394 of CM070670.1, forward strand.
GTCGATAGGAATATCAATGTGCGATATATAACATGATAAGTATGAAGTAATTATGGGAAGATTGACAAACCTTGGGATTGGTAATCCTCGAGGAATCGAGGAGTAGTTCCATATGGTGGCAAACGTAGTAGCCACATGTGTTGCCCGCCACGCCGTGGCACCGCAAAAATAGAATGTGTCAATTCAAGAGGCATTAATTACTACAAACTGTTGCATAGGATTAATTAATGTGTAATAGCGAATACTTTAAAATCTCGAGCATGTGTCGTGCCTTTGGCCCTGGCTTGAGTCACCTCCTTTGCAACGTACATCTCGAACGCCCTACGTGATTCGAAAAGATTAACCTTAGTCATTCGGAAGGAAAGAAAGAGTACAATATAGGTATGTATGGAGAAAATGTACTTACGCATCGATTACTTGGCTGATAAGTGTGAAGTCCATTTTATTCTTACTTAGGGAATCAAGGTAATATACCATGTTCCATTTTGGTACAATCACTATTAAAATCCAATGATAGCTCTGGTTGTAGGGCATAAGTACGTATTCATCAGTGCGGTAATCCAGCAGTCCAGCTGCAATGTACCTCTGGACGAAGGGTCTATCCTCGTCGATGGTATACTTGGCGACCATGTGTGGGTCCAATAAACCAACCGATGCTTTGGATGCCCTAGCTTTACTCAGCATGTGGCTACATATATACACAAGAAATCAACAAATTATACGAAATTTATCGGTATGACATGAACTGAGACTGTGATTGTACACACTTACAGCGTCCAGCATCGCATGAGAGAGACGTCCAGAGTGTTGAGCGTGTAAAGATCGAATAAATCATCAAAGGTGACTACGAAGACACCGTTTTGCATATTGTGATGTAAATCACTCGGCAAGAATTTGATAGAGATACTTGAGATCCGCTCTTGCTCTTGAAGAGAGGAGAGGAGTAGAGGGGAGGGGAGAAGGGAGGGGGAGAAGGGAGGGGGTGATGTGCCTATCTTAGTTCCATATTTAATTCCAACTAAATTCAATTTATATTTCCAACATAACATGAATGACATAAATTGCATGTAAACATATAATTCTATCTTGCCATTCATAACCATGTAAATATTCAATGAATATAAACACCAACATGCTGAAATAACATGACAATCTTTTCTAAGCAAATAAACAATTAAATCCAGCATTACACAAATTAATTGTTTTAGATTTGCTCTCGATCTGAGTTGCGCAAGATTGAAAATCTTGGCCATCTCATGCTAATATCGACACTCATCATCAATAATCCGATTATTAAAGATTTGAGCTCACAAAAATACATGTCTAGACAAGATTAATACTGCATCACAAATAGATCAATTGAATAAAAGGATCTGTTCTACACAAGATTAATACTGCATCACAAGATTAATATAATACTGCATCACAAACAGATCTCAAAAGATGTAAACTTATATGCCCAGCCGAAATAAGGTCTAACAGTATAGCCGAAATACCAAGGAGCTCAAATCTAACTCAACCAGATTATTTCTGTTTTCGATATTATCATCACAGAGCAGGAGGAGGCGGCGACGGAGGATTGAATGCACTCACAGTAGGATGGCGGCGTCGACGGGCTCGGGGATGGCGGCGTCGACGGGCTCGGGGATGGCGGCGTCGACGGGCTCGGGGGCTCGGGGATGAGGCCGACGGCGGCGACGGAGGAGGAGGCCTACAGCGGCGACGGAGGAGGAGGAGCGGGAGAGCCGCGAGTTTAATTAGATGTATATATTACCTTTTCAAACGGGGAATTATAGGAAAATACCATGCCACCTTAGCAGGCGGTCCTTTCTTCGCCTCTGTTCCCTCGCCGTCATCTGATTGATTGTTACGTTTGTATCGGGATGCGTTGCACACCGGACATACATGCATGTCTGCATACTCTTTACGGTAGAGGATACAGTCGTTCGGACATGCATGCATTCTTTCTATTTCCATTCCCAATGGACAAAGAACCTTCTTGGCTTTATACGTGGTTTTAGGCAACTCATTTCTCCGGAAGCATGTCGGCTAAAAGACCTAGCGATCTTTGTGAAACTCTTGTCGGACCAACCGTTGCTTGCCTTCGAGTTTCAACGGTTCAAGCACGGCCGACAACCGCGTGTACTTTGACTGCAGCACGTGAACAAAGGTTTCTCCGAGTCCTCCATCAAGCCCGGAATTTAACATACTCTCTCTCATCATAGTTCTCTTCTACATCGCGAAGCATCTCGATCCAGTTGTCGTCGTGCAACCTATCTCGAATCGCACAACAATCGACATCATCCGGCAAGATATCATTCACTTCACCGCGATGTCGTCCGGCGGCATTTCATTCACTTCACCGGCGATGTCATCCGCGGCATTTCATTAACTTCACCGCAATATCATCCGCGCATATCATCGTTGACTTCGCCATGATCGGTCCAACACGTATAACCCTTTTTGAAACCCTCCGAATCAAGTGCACTTCAATTTGCCCTCGGTTCTTAAACATCTTTAAATTCTCGCATCGATGCATGGACAAGTACATATATTCCACCCCTTATTCAACATATCCTCCTCGGCGGCTCTTGTAAAATCGACACGCCATTAATGTACTCTTCACTCACACTACTAGCGGCATACATCCACTTCGGTCCTACGTTACGTATATATATAACAACTTAGTATTACAAATTAAATTAACTAATTATTACTACATATATATCGCCACATGTATTATATTGAGGCTTATCAATTTGCTAGCTCAATTCATATTATAAACACAACAACTATTATTGCAAACTATCTTCAATTAATAACACTCACCAATTACTTATATCTAGAGCATGAAATTCATTACTAACCAAATCTAGAGCAAATTTGTAATGCATGCAAAGAAAAAATGAAATTCATTACTAACCATATCTAGAGCAACCGGAAAATATAAGTAGCTTCAAAGCTCAATATCCGCCTCCTCCCACCAAATTAAGTGGCACGAAATCGCCAAGCTTGCCTTGAGCGAAAGAGTAAAGCAACCACTAGATCGTGGATCGAAATGAAGACAGATGCGATGCGAGCAGCAATAAATGCCTTAGCCATTATCACGATTTGTTTTTAACTAAAACTGTCAGGAATTATCACTGACGGTTTTTAATAATAAACCGCTCGTGATAATTAACTTATCACGAGCGGTTGTTTATTAAAACCGTCGTGATAATCTGGGATTATCACGACGGTTTTTAATACGCACCGCCTCGTGATACTTAGGTAATAACCGCTGTGATAATCCATTTTCCCGCCACAAATACCACAGACGGCCTCCTAATTACAACCGCTCAGAATAGTGTTCATCATGCATTTTTCACAAAACCGTCTGTGATGAGGCGTCTCCTATGAGGCTTTCTGTAGTAGTGCAGCACCGTGTATGCTACAGTAACGATGTCCAAAACGTTATATATTTTTGAACAGAGTAGTTTATTACACTAGCATTATATTATCTAGATAGATTCATCTGTTCTCGATGCAGTCGTGTTATTACGGGTGGTGTGCACGAAACATCACTACTACTTGTGGAGGCAAAACCCATGCCACATTCTGCTGCAGTAGCACGGTAGCAGATACACACACATGGACAGATATGACCGGTGGTGGAGCTAGGATTTGATTACACTCGAGGTTCAGTGATGAAATGATCTATGCTATCTAGACTGAACCATGAAAATATTACTCAGGTTAAACTAAATTTACATAGACTACACACTAGATATTTTTCCACACCCCGGGCTGAAGCCTACCCTACCCAGGTGTGGATCCGCCCCTGAATATGACGAACCAAAGATGGTCAATGTACTAACTTTATAAGTTAGAATGCTAAGTAGACACGCAGAGGAAATTGCACTAACCCTATATATTGTCATTAGTTTCACAAAACCATAGGGATAAGCGAAACTTCACACATTTTTGGCACCTAGTTGCCGTAAACTCCAGCCTTCTCTTTCGGCTTGAGTCCGAAGCGATCCCTGACAAGTAGGGCCCAGCAACAGGTGAACCGTATGCAAATTTTGGACACTTTTGGCACTGTAGTCGCCGAAAATTCCAAAAATAGCGTCGGTGAGAATAAAATTCCAATTGTAGCCCCCCGCCGACCGCACCATTTAACGGGAAGATGACACGTGTCAATGGTGCGATCGGGGAGCGCACGACACCGGAGTGGTGCGGTCCCCGGCCGCACCACTCGGCCGCTCGTCATATCAGAGCATTGTCCCAGCTAATGGTGCGGTGGGGGACCGCACCACTCGAGTGGTGCATTCCCCGACCGCACCAGTCGGCGAGTGGAGCGCCCCCCAACTGCACCATTAAATGGCTACAGGAATTAGGGTTAGGGTTTTGCTATGTCACGGGTATTAAAATTACAAGTTTTAATTTTGTTTTGATTACATAAATATTATGCATATACATGTATTATAAAATTTAGAGTGTGCAGCAAATTTGTAATGTAGAATAGAAATTATTTTTGAAAAAAATATGGAATAAATTTTGAAAATTCGTTATGTATTGCAGATGATATATGTAGGAAATATTAGTGTAGATTGTTTATTTTGAAATATTTTGGTACATTGTTAATGGTGTTTAAAAAAATGTATTTAATGTGGAGTGGAGTTTACTGATAGTGTAAATTTTTTTTTGCAATTATGAAAATTAAGAATTTTGGTTGGTAGAGTACGAACGAAATTTGTGTGAAGTAACGATTAGTGTATTTGTGATTTTCGTACATTGCTGACCGTGAAAAATATGTTGAACTGGCAATAACATTTTTCGATCATGTTATGTTGTTTTATTGGAATTAATTTAATGAATTTTTTTTGAGCACAACTGTGATATGAACAATTGGACGAAAGAAAGGAAAGTGATATTGAACACGTGGGAATCATTGGATGCAAGAAGACGAGATAATAAGCTTAGCTGAATAGAAATAAACTTGATAATACAGTTGGGAGTAACATGCCGCGTACTTTTTTATTGCATGCATAACATATAGCATGATATGCGACTAACCCTCCCAACAGCTCGTACGACCTACTGTGTGGACCGGAGCCACTTTCCCTTCCTTGCCCGCTCGGCGTGGAACTCCTCCGTGGCCTCTGTAGTCATTTTAGTGAGCAAAGCTGCCCCGTTTTGTAATGTCACTGTGCAATGCTGGTATCTTTTGTCATCTCACTGAGCAAAGCTGCCCCGTTTTGTCATGTCTGGCATCTTTTGTCATCTCATTGAGCAAAGCTGCCCCGTTTTGTCATGTCACTGTGCAAAACTGACCTCTTTTGTCTTGTCACTGCGCAAAGCTGGCCTCGTTTGTCATCTCCCTGAGCAAAGCTGCCCCGTTTTGTCATGTCACTGCGCAATGCTGGCATCTTTTGTCATCTCATTGAGCAAAGCTGCCCCGTTTTGTCATGTCACTGCGCAAAGTTGCCCTTTTTTGTCTTTTCACCGAGCAAAGCTGCCCTCTTTTATCATCTCATTGAGCAAAGTTATCTCGTTTGGTATAAATAGCACGGTTGGGGTCCCATGACATTGTAGTCAGAGAACTCTGTAAATCGAACAAACCATATCGGAAGCTGAGGGGCTAGTCGATTTTGGGTCACCGAAGGAAGACCTTCGCTTGGAAAGGAGGGAGATGTTTGGTCCACAGTACCGCTTGATTCCAAGCCGGCGTGCTCAACCTGCGTGGCCGAAATGCAGAAACAATGAGTACGCGGTCGTGCAGGTCCTGGATGGCCCGTTCGATGGCGGGCGACGTTTCTTCCGATGCCCACGCTCCGGGGTACAAATTGCTAATAGTACATTCTTTCTGTTATAGCTTATGGAGCCTCCATGTTTACCGTCCTTTCCTGCAGATGGCGAAATGCGACTTCTCCCGCTGGATCGACCCTCCTCATGAACGGTATATTAGCGTTTATGTGGATACGTTATGGGACCGAATATTCGAGTTGGAGGAGCGAATCGAGACTATCAATGAGAACAACGACCTCCGCCAACAGGTGCAACGCGAGAGGGGCAACGAGGAGATCGTGAACACAGGAAGCTCGTATGATCCCACATGTCTCCATCTCCCATTGACTCATTGACTCCTCCTTCACCAGCATCTTCATGTCCGCCGGAGAGTAATGCACGCTCTACATCTCCGCCAGCACCACCAGAGCCACCCATGGCGGATGATTCTGTCCTCTCCACGAATTGAACATACACCATTGGCCTGACATATATCAATGCGTCTGGGTTGCACACGACCTCCATGTAGTTCGCCCATGAAGCGTCGCTCGTCACCTTTATAAGTTGCCACACTGTCTCCCCTGCAGCACCTACAACTGCGGCATACACTGCCTCGATCCGTAATTTGTTCCTTGCGGTGTCCCGATCGAATGCGGAACGCACGCATCTACGTAGCTCCAACAGACTCATGGTGTTCAGATTGGGTGCCCGGGTCACGGTCCGGTCACAATTATTCAGGTCTGCCCCGTACGGCCCGTCGCGTACGAGACCACTTCCGTAGAACATGAACAAGTCTTGGATGTCACCCATGGCGTACCTAACATAAGTCCATACTGAACCCTCTTAGTATATATAACATGCAACAAGCGTACCATCATACAATATATACCATGTACCACATACAAGCGTAATATTTCTATTCAATTACGTTGTTCTATCTATCCCATACAAATATTAATGGTACTTTTTTTTATTTATACATCTAATTTCTAATTCATTTATGGAATGCGCTAACAAATTCCTATATAAATCAAATTAGTACTCTCTAATTTACATATCTTACTTGCTATTTTCTGTGATAAATAATTTACAATTTCTACAAATTTCTCTCTTAATTAGTATTATTATTGTTCTACTTAATTCACCAATCCAACTACTCATTTTTCTTCATTTACAACTTACGAATTCTTATGTAAATGAAATAACTAATTTTTCTCCTAATCTGTCATTTACAGAAGTAAGCTCTCACAAACATGCACAACAACATCTAATATGACATGCACCAAACATGAATGTTACTCAGTCATATAAGGATAGAATGCAATAAGTACAAACAGGGACTAGCGAGATTTCTAGGAGCATCAGAGACATGAGACATTAACCTTTTCCTCCTTCGGTTATAAGACTACAATTCACAACTCCACACTCCACATCACTGAGTAAATTGAGGACAAAATATACCACTTCAAATGCTTCTATCTTGTAATTAGTACATGTATTTCATGAATAAATCTGAGCACAAATTTTTACAAAACAAAGACACAGATTCGTAATTGAAATCGTTGTGTATCATACAAGTCATTAAGTACCAGTACCTATGCAAGTGGCCCTTCCGACTAGCAATGTGCTTCACAATGATATCGTTGAATTTTTTTAATTACTGTTCACAAGAGCAGTACAAAAATTCTACACATAAAATATAAGATACAATACACTACAACACCAAACATTTTATCAAAAAAATATAATACATTACAACTACAAACAACTACAAACATTTTACTTTGATTCTACAACAATGAGAGATGATTTCTTCACATAAAATATCAATTACACGACGATAATTACAAAAAATATAGTCATATGGAGAACGTTTACAGAACGTTTACGCTAATTACAAGCTAATTAGTACGATAATAATATAGGCATATGGAGATGATTTTTACCTTTTCTTGAAGCTCACGAGGCGATCTACAACTTTCACACTTGCCAAAACTTCTGATTCCAAACAAAAATGACTCTGAATCTTGTTCTCGTGCTCCTTTCTTCCTTCACTTCCCTTCCTCTCTTACTCTGCAGGTTTCTTGCTCTGGCTAAGCTTCTACCGTCTAAAACATCAAACGCAGCTAGCCAACCTGTTTTATGCTGCATTGAGCACACTATTCTGGTGGGGGACGGATAAACCGTATGCTGCTACTGGCACGTGTGCATGGCATGGGATATAAAATTGAAAGGGCTAAGCACGGGCGTATGGCAGCATGCGCAAAGCCAGCAATTTCACAGGCAGCCAGCGGTGCTTTCGGCGGGCGATGGGACAGCCGAATGATGCGGCCTGCGAGCGCACCATTGCGCAAATAATGCGGTCGGGCAGCGCACTATTCACCTGATCGTGCGGCAGGGAGGCGCACGATTTCTTTGATCGTGCGGTGGGCGGGCGCACCATCAAGTGGTGCGGTCGGGGACCGCACCACTCCGGTATCATGCGCTCCCCGACCGCGCCATTGACACGTGTCGTCTTCCCGTTAGATGGTGTGGTCGGCAGGGGGCTACGATTGGAATTTTGTTCTCACCGACGCTATTTTTGGAATTTCCGACGACTGCAGTGCCAAAAACGTCCAAAATTCACTGTATGCCTCGTTGGAAAGGCCATGCTGGCGCGCCGATCTTCTGGTGATGCGAACGTGGCATGTGGCACGTTCGGGTAACAACCCTAGCTGACGTGCCCCTCCTCTGTTCGCTTCCCCCGCCGTCTTCCTCGGTGATCTGCCCACCCTTCGACTGCAGCGACGTGAAGACGAACATCGTTGTGTGTCTGAAGTCTGCAACTGCAATGTCTAGTCGGGGAACTGATACATTCTGGAGCTGCTACGTGCCTGCTTGTATTACTTGACCCACGACGTTTTCTGCATCTTGTGCTACTTCTGTACAGAAGAGATTTTTGTCTGTAAAATTGTTTGCCTCCAGCCAAAACGTTCATAGAACAGCGCTGAACCTTGCTGCATGCAGTGCCTTTTTTTTTGAGAAAAAAAGCTATCCACCCCTTTGTGGCAAACCTCTCGATCCTCCTGTTTCTGAAAAAATAGACCATGGATCGAGCCAGTAGCAAACAAAAAAGGACAATGTCAGTAGGATCCGGTAAACCCTTGTGCTGAAAACGCACTGCCCCCATCATCTGATTTATATATTACGCTAGAGATCTCAAAAGCACATTGAGCAATAGTCCAAACATATCTTGCAACAGAACAACAAAGAAAAGATGCTTGATACTTTCAGCTCGCTGCATGCAGTGCCTGATCAACCATGTGCTTTTTAGCGAATGCATTACCCAATGTGTCATTTAATACAAAAGGTAGTCATCACCGACAACCCTTGAAACGACAACTAGGCATCGAAACGTTAGAGATGACATGTGCCTGATTTGCGGTGTGTCCCGGTGGTGTGTTGCGTTGTGTTTGTTTGGTGAGGTGTGGACCGTGTGGTGGTGCTCTTCTGTCCTGCCAGGGCAGGTGTTTGGGTTTGTTTAGGTCCCGATCATTTAAGCATCTGACTTTTAGTTTCTAATTTACTATTTTTTAATTTTTAGATTTTTAAATTTGTTTGTCTTTTTATTTTCTTTATTTCTTTATATTGTCTATAATAGGATAATCTGTCTTTTCTATTTCTAATTTTTAAAGTTTAATTATGATAAAAAAGCAACCAGCTACTGTAATACAAAATAAGTCGGATACTGTAAAAAAAAGCAAAAACACAAAAAAAAAAGCCCAAATGAGTAATTCTCTTCTCTCTCTGAAGTGAATGGGCAAAGTTCCGTCCATCAGTTTCAAAAAAAAAAATGTGCCTGATTTGCTAGATCGTGGATGTTACAAGAAACAAAGCTAGAGCATGCACCAACCGTATTCCCTGCTGGATTTTGAGGAAAATATCGAAGGGATTGAGATCGCCTACCTTCTTGGCCGACCTCGCCATCCTTGCCGTGGCTTAGCGGCTCGGCGGTCTCAGGACTCGGTGCGAACTCCTCCGTTTTGCTTTTGATGCCGACTTCAATCGATCGCTATGGCGTGGACCGGCGTCTCTCTGCTTCGCGGAGGCAGGCGCGGCGCGGCGTCTCCCCTGTTTCGACCTTGGATCGCATGCACAGGCCAGCGACGGTTTAGCTCCAGTGCACAACGCCACATTGTATGTCCAGCGTGGGCCCCACACAAGCCAGCGTGGCGCACCAGTTTGCCTGTGAAGCGCTTTGGAACTCGAGCCGAACGAGGATACGTTCGATTGGGGTTTTGCCTCTGATTTCTGCTTTTAAAAAAAATCCAAAGTTAATATGAATATCCTGTTTTTCGAAGCGGTTTTTCTATTTCTCTTACTACTGTATCATTTTAAGGATAAGACAGAGGGTCACGGATACATCACGGATCCTACTCTTCTCACTTCCGTCACACACACGCACTTTTCTCATTTTTCACCGCCCGCCTCCTCTTTCTAAAACCACTTCTTCTCAGCTATTACTATTTATTTTTAGCAAAAAATCATAAACTATAGTTAAAAAGCTATCAGTAAAAGCCAATACGAACATTCCCTAAAAAGGCCAAGACTTGCTATAGCTAAGTGCCAAAATATGTTTCAAGTGAATGAATTGTTCAAACCTATGGTAATGATAATGTACCTGAGTTAAGTATAATTTGCTGAAACTAATGATATTGACTAGATACCGCTTGTGTGGCATTCCAGCGGAGACCTTATTATAACAACACACACAAATGGATCATCTCCCCCACTCAGACCCAAAGCGTCATTTCTTGCCCGACTTAGCTTGTTGGCGATGTAGCTAGAGTTCAAGGTGTGGGACACACGCATTTCGGGTCTAGACGAGGGAGATGAACCTTTAGGGTTTGCGGTTATAAAGAGGTGCACGCTGGAATACCACACAAGCGCCGTGCTGAATAGTCAGATTGTCAACTGACACTGCGTGAGGATTTAAAACCATATAAAACTTACGGATTATCACTGATGAAATTCAAGATACGGGTGGATTTTTAACAAATTCTCCGACTTGTAGGTGAGTTCTTGCAAAAATTGTTTAAAGAAAAGGTGAACCTTGCAGCTTTCCAAGCAAGCTAAGGGCCGTTGTGGAACAACCCTGTTAGATTACAATATATTTGGTAGGATAGAGTCCATTGGGATTACAATCCCTTGTACCATCTTGCCCCCCAAGTCTTGTACCTCTATATATACCGTCCGAGAGGCTCAATGCAATACACCCAATTCCACCCAATTCTATCTTCCTTCATGGTAGCAGAGCGCCTAGGTTTAGCTCCTAACCCTAGCCGCCGCTAGCTTCCGCACCGCGCGCCCCTGGGGGGATCTATCTCCGCCGGGGGCAGCGCCACCGTTTAGGCGGCGGATCCTATTGATCCGGCCGCCATCGCCGTCGTCGTCGTCAAGTAGCAGATTGGGACTGTTGGCCTACCTCCGTGCGATCGTCCTCGTCGCGGTCGGGCTGCCGTCATCCCGTTCCCCAGTCGACCCGCCGATGCTCCGCCTCTACCGACGAAGAAAGGCGGAGGGGGCTGTCCTCCGCCACTGACCGTCGCTCGGAGACCACCTCCTGCCGCAGGATCTTCTGTGGATCTCCCGCCGGATCTTCGCCGCGCCACCGAATCTCCCGCCGGATCTGGGTGCCTTCGCCCTTCTCGGACCGCCGCCGAATCCACGCCTTCCGCAGCCTACCTTGGACCACCCGCCCTGGATCTGGCTGTTGTGCCTCAGATCCGGCCACAGTGCTTACGCCTCGTCCGCACCGCCGCCCCCATCCTCGCGCGACCGGGCCCCTCCGCACGCGCCCTTCCGCCCCACCGAGAGGAAGTCGCCCGTCGCGGCTCTTTCTCGCCAGATCCGCCTCGCCGCGCGCTGGAGAGGTCGCCGCTGCTCGGGAGCGCGCCGCCAGCCGCCTCATTGGGCGCTTGGGGAACCACCGCTGACCGCCTCTGTTGCGTGTCTCGTCCCGCCTCCGGAGAAGCCACCCGAATCTTTAGTCGGTGGAGAGGAAGTCGCCCGTCGACGGTTTTTTCTGCGGGAGCCTGGACCTGTGCCGCCTAGAGCTTTCCGCCCGCACAGATTTTTTTGTGTCGGTCGGTGCCGGCCGGACCCTTTTGTGTCGGTTGGTGCCCGGTTCCCACTGCTGCTGTTGTATCTTTTCTTTTTTCCAGATCACTGATCGGGGTTGAGTTGCCCACCGCCCATCGATCTCGCACGTATCTACTCCGACATCAGCGTCGACTACACCGGCCTCTACCTCTTCGACTGTGCGGCCAGGTCGAGCACGCGATGCCGAGGGGATGCCTTCCCGCGTCGCGTCTCGGTCATCCTGTCCGCATGTCTTCATCGCCGGTTCGTCATCGTCACCATAGATCGGGACGCCTCCGCCGACTTCTTCCATCGTCGTCCCACCTCGCGAATACTCGATCTGATCAGCCGATTGTGCGCTGTTGTGGGGGTGGCCCAACCCCCCGCGACTGGGCCGCGCAACTAGTTCAACATGTAATAGGCCCAATAGTGTAGAGGAATATACCAGTGTAAATATACCAATGTACCCTCATCCTTTATAAGTACTAAGGGGTAGAATGGGGGTTTCCCATTCTACCCCACTCATATATATATAAACCCCCCAGGAGGGGCAAAGGGAGGAGGATCCTCTCATTCTTACCAACTCTCTCACAGATCTGGCTCTCTTCTTCCTCTCCTACTAGTCCCCTTCTCTACTGTTTGGCCCGTAGCCACAACATGCACGATCCACCCCGCTCCCGTGACGTCCGTCGTCGAGTACTACGTGCATCTTCTCCGAGCAACAGGGCTGCTGCTGTGTCGTCTCCTCGGGCCGCAGCACCACCGCACGTGTGTCCCCTCACCGTTGCATCTACATCGCCGTCCCCTGTGCATCGACGACTGCGCTGCGCAACCTCTTGTGCGCCATCTGTCTGCACCTGGTCTTCGTCATGCTGATTGGGCCTTCATCGCCGACATCGAGCGCTACCGCCGCCACCGTACCTTGCGTTAGGACTGCTCGCCTTCGCGCAAGAGCGTTCACCCGGACTGCTCGCCTTCGAGTGGGAGCGTCCGCTCCCGCACTGCTCCTTCTTCGTCCAGCACAACCACGCCGGGTTGGGGCCCTCAACCTTGTATGTCCGGTATTGGCAACACCGGTGCGTGCTTTCGTCCCCGACGCGTTGCCGGGTCTGGCAAACCTGGCACACGCCTCGGTTCTAGCGGCTTGACTGCATCGATTTCGGCGTCGACCCTCCTGTTCCCGTCCCGTCTGCCTCGATTGCATCACCGTTCTCGTCTACATCCTCGACAGCCCTGACTGCGTCGACCTCGGCATCGGCCCCTTCCACGACGACTTGCCTCGACGCGTCTCCGTCATCACCATGGCGCCTCTTTTGCGCCCGCGGCTTTATGAGCGATTGCCTCGACATCGATAACTCGACCACAACTACGTCGACCACGGCCATCTCCAGCATGGCATCCTCAACCACGACTACTCCACCCTCGCGCTCGGCTACCTCGACATCAGCACAAAGGGCTACCGTCTTGCTTGAGCTACTTGTCGGTTCTTACTCCAGTCACAGCGCATCGACGGCTATGACTGCGGGGGGATGTTAGCTCTTCAGCTTCTTCTCCAGTCTCACCATTTGCGACGCTCCCGTTGTGACTGCGGGGGATGTTAGAGTACAATATATTTGGTAGGATAGAGTCCATTGAGATTACAATCTCTTGTACCATCTTACCCCCCAAGTCTTGTATCTCTATATATACCGCCCGAGAGGCTCAATGCAATACACCCAACTCCACCCAATTCTATCTTCCTTCAAACCCTTTTGAATTTCTAGCATTGCCTGCTCATTTCCAATGTAGGTTGACGGTTTCGTAAACCAAAGCCAATATTGCATTATCACTCTGGCAATTGTGCCAAAATTTACAAGAAATAATTTGCAATGAAATGCTAACAACTCTCACAGGAAAATAACACCAAAACCATAGCGTTTTGAGTAAATTAAGATGAGTGATGGAGATGGGGCCAACAGATGTATTTCAATAACGAAGGAACGAACCTTTCAACCGAGCCATTTTCATCTCTTAACTGTTCTGCTAGGTGCCTATATTGAACAATACGGATTTGTTTCCCAGATCAGGTTGAGTTGTTAACATTTTAGGTACCCTGTTCTGCACCTGATGTCATCTGAATGAGATGTTGCAGAACACAGACGCACATTATCTTTTGTACATAGGGCAAGGTCTAAAGATATACACACTGAAATGCAATAAAACTCATTGTATAGCTCAAGAGAGTGTTAACATATGCAGAAAAGCAGAAGTTTGATCTGTGCGAATGTTCAACGAAATTGATCATCTACTGTTCTCACAGAAGATTTGGTAAAATTTTCCAGCAAAAGATTCTTCCCTCAGATTGCAGAACCAGTACATGTACATTCTCAGAGTGGCCAAGTCTTCAAGCATTTCAAATCCCTGCTGAACCTGTAAACTTGACCGGGTGAAACGCTGACTGTGGCAGCCTGGCCACCATAGTGAATCCTTGCAAGCGAATTCTGGCTGCTGCTAGACCACAGCAGAGCTTCATGAAGGTTACCTTCCTTCCAACAAATGTTAACAGTCACGCCACCTCGAGCCTTCAAACCTTTAACGCAACCATGAGGCCACTTGTCACGGGGTAGAGCAGGGAGCAGGTACAAGTCGCTCCCAGTACTCTGTACCAGCATTTCCGATAATGCAGCTGGGAATCTGTAAAAGATGGCTATTACAATATGTGCAAGTTGATTTAAAAAAGGAATATAACTGTAACTATTATTAGAGCCCTTTTAGAATGGCTGAGAGTTTTCAGCTTAGACTATCACAAGTTAAGGCCTCCCGGCCCTCCCCAAACAGGTTGCTTTTGGCAAAGAGAACTGAAACTCTATATCACATGATTCAAGGATTTTTTTTTGTTATGGTAAATAGATTGGTTCGAAAGGATTGATAAAGCTAAATCTGATCTGGTTTACCCAAAGTTTGCATCAATTTGGAAAGGCGGATGTGCTGTGAACAGATTGCTGTATAGACCACCTTCCTTTTCAACCTCGTGTTCTGGATCTATCAAAGTGATAAGCTGCAGAATCATTTTGTACGCATGCTCATTGTTGTGAAGATGGGCCCACAGGGCCATCTTCCATGAAGTAGACCACCCAGGGCCTTCATCACCTAAGAAATGGATAAGCAGTCAACTTTCACAGCACCAAATACAAAGAAAGTGATGGGTTCTTAAATCTGCAGTTATAGCCAGTCCTTAACAGTAACTAAAAAAAAAGAACATTCCTAACAGTGTCATGCATCTGTTGAAAAACAAATGGATTAATTTTAGAGTAATGCTATACAACATTCGACTGTTTTTTAGGACAAAAACAGTCAGATTGATCTGGGACGTTAGATCTTCATCCAACGGATCCACCCATACAAACCCCCTCCTAAAAAAAATAACCCCCTCCAAAAAAAATGATCTAAGGCGTTGGATCTCCATCTAACGACTCAAAATCTGACTGTTTTTATCTAAAAAACAGTCGAAGGTAAGAACATGACACCTCGTGGTACAAGAAAACTGCATAAGAAAAATGAAACTCTAAACATCATGTCCACGGGAAGATATGCTCAGCAGCCTTTGCAAGTAGTTTATGAATGTCTTGACCGAGAAGGAAATAGTTCGACATTTTTATATTCCTGAATGAACACAAGCAACGACATTTTTATTTTCCTGAATGAACACAAGCAATATTCAATTATCGTCTTGAAACATGGTTACTTCAATTATTTATGAGAAAACAGCAGCAGTTGATCCAATCCCAATTTTTTTTCATGAGTAGTCTTCATGTACCATGGTGTTTAGAGTTGCTGCGTGCACATTCCACACGTTTATCTCCGGAACACGAATTGGTTGTGCACTTGGTATCCCAGTTATCCTTCTACTCTGATGTTGTCAAGCACCTGAGCTGAATGCTGATGTGGATAATCAACATCTGTTTTAAGAGGTTTTAGGTCACTGCAAAATCGTTTGTAGTTTCCTTCACTGAAACAATCATATTTACACATATGCCACAACAATTGCATGGCCAACTTGACCTTCATTTTTTTTCTATGCCCATTCCCCTCATCATCAACAGTTGACCCTCAAGTTCTCAACAAAGCTGAGATCAACAAGGAGCTTATGCAAGACCGGGTGGCCCTTGTGCAAAGGGAATCTCAACATGCCATCATCTAGCAACCTCTTGCCCTATAGACATGCCCTAACTAATAATTCCCCAAGCTGAAGACACTTTGTTTTTGAAGTTGAAGGCAATGGATTTTTTTAAAAGGAACAAAATTTAGCTGCACTTTTTTATACAACAAAAAGGTACCTCTTTTATAAAGGCTATTGGCAACAGCTTTGCAGAGGTCAGATGTTTGCTCAAGTGTGATAGTATGTCCAGGATAAAGACCAAAGAGGTGCGACACATGTCTGTGATGAACTTCCGGATCCTGAAAATCATGTGCCTGCCCATGCAACACAAGTATTATGAAAATGACTGCACTGATATATAAAGCACTTGAGAGATAGAAAAAAAGAGTATTGACTGACCCACTCCATGATTGTACCATCTCTAGCAATTTTTATTGGTGGGAGCCTTGGTAGTGCCTTTTTGATCCTCTGAACCACATCAGTGTCGGATTTTCGTAAAATCTGATAGAAAGAATATGAATACTTTAAATGCATTCGTATCCAAACAAATGAAAGCTCAAATGATAAAAACAAACATAAGTTACCACTCATAGTATACTATTTTTAAAGTTATATGCTTCATTTATATGACACTAAAGTATCCACATAATCAGGAAAGTGGTTTTCTTAAAAAAAAAAACTGAAAGATATGACACTAAAGTATCCGCATAATCAGGAAAGTGGTTCTTCCAAAAGAAAAAACCTGAAAGACTTACATCAGCAGAAAGAAGAACAGCTGAGAAAACTTCTCTAATAACTGACATGTCCATAGTTGTTGAGTAGCTCACACAAGCCTTCTTACCATCCGGAGCAATGAAATAATGCTCTGGGGAAGTAGAAGGATTGGTCTCCAGATACCCTCCATGGCCTTCAATCAACCAGGACAACAGAAAGGAAGCAGATCCTTCCAAAAGGGGATACGCTGTTTTCTCCAAAAAGTGCTGCAAAGAAAGAGCAAAATATCACAGCTGATGTAATCTTGATCTTGTCTAAATCGCATTTATGTTTCTCCAATGACCATAGAAGGTGAGCTTGCAGTTTGTGGCAAAGCTATCAGTGTGGAATTCACCAAATTTTCACAGCATCCTCAAGAGAATATCCATCTATTAGAACACAGAAAAAGGTGGAAATAGACATAGCTAGCGTCTATGTATACAAGATACTTTAATGCTACTTCTAGCATATTGCTGAAATAAGAGTAGCACGTGCTGTCGTTACTCTCGAACATTAACCTTTTGGTATAAGTTAACTAATTGGTGCGCATACCTCAACTTGGTACCAGAGTACAAAACTTTGTTGTTACTCGTTAGCACACATCATCTGATATGCCTCTCAAAAATAACACACACACAGAGATCTTTCCAATGAAACATATCTACTTGCTTGACCCTAACACATTTCCTAGCAAAGTTATCAGTGTATCTTTCTACACTTCACAGAATAAGTGCCCTCGGCATGTCAGCAAGTGTATATCTTCCAAAATAAGGCCTTGTCTGACCCAGCCAAACAAGGCCTTATAGTGGATGTGGAT
Source organism: Dendrocalamus sinicus (assembly GCA_036346575.1). NCBI lineage: Eukaryota > Viridiplantae > Streptophyta > Magnoliopsida > Poales > Poaceae > Dendrocalamus > Dendrocalamus sinicus. Next base: position 9,317,991 of record CM070670.1, read on the forward strand.
TCTCAACTCAATAGTGATGCTAGATATCTAACTATTGCCCATGAAAAGGGAAAGGAAGTATCATTGAAATTTTGTCAACCAAAAATGGTGATGACACTACAATTCTCATATCTGCCTAGTGCATATGAATCATCAAAGTCGGTATTTTCAAGGTGATACAAGAAAGAAATGCACACAAATACTCAATGGCATTTAGGAATGCGATTCTGTGTCCATGTCATTACTCACTCTGTCCATTGTAAAACTGTAATGCTCCCATAGGTGTGTGGCAAGCCATGGCCCACCCATTGGCCATAGAGCCCACACAGGATCACCGGCATCCGGTGATGTTTTTGCCCACAAGTCTGTGACTTGATGACTGACCCAACCGCTAGCTTTGTAATTCACCTGTCATGGAAAAAAATATCATCCCATTAAATGTTGTGGATAAAACAGTTCTTTACCTCGAAAAGTTCCATTAAAATAGGAAGTTCCAAACTATGCAGTGAGCCAATTTGGAACATGTAAATTGGATATATATCATCTAAGAATGAGTTGAAGCACCAAGTAGAATCCTTGAATTATTGAATACACAAACAATTTAATAGAGTTGTTCGACACTTTCAATACTAAGCTAAAATGCTTCAAATGTCACGTTCCTATGACAAACAATAGAACACCCCCTTAGGCCTTGTTTGGATATGCTGATAGGCAGGTTGGGAAGCACACATTGCAAGTGCAGGAAATGTTTGCTTCCCAGGAATCATAATTTCCATGTTACTATCCGTGTTAAAATTCATTTTATTACTTTCTTATTTTGCAATTCTTTATTTTTGAGTTATTAAGGAGCAAGTGCCTCCAAATTCAAACTTCAAATTCTGTATTCAGGGTTACAATGTCATGTTAGTAGTCAATACTCAATAGAAATGGAAACAAATTGACAAAATCCCATATCATCCGGATATACTCATAAGCCATAATACTGCAGAGACAGTACTGCAGTGTACTGTAGCAGCCGGTTGTCCGTGTTGGACTTACCGGCACAGTATTACACTATTATGCGGAAAGTAGAAATTCAAATAATTAGTTTCCTTGCTAGATTTTTTTTAGGGGAATAGATTGATTTGTTTCCTTTCAGATACATTCCATGTATTAGAGATATATTTCCTAAAGTTTAGAGATTGTTTCTTAGGGGAGTCAAGTCGTCCCTATAAAAGGGATAGCATCGTGTTCATTATGAATCAACCAAAAAAGAATTAACTCTTTCCAGTTGAAAATTCTCTCGTCCTAGCCTATAGTCTGACACCCCTTATGGAATCCTAATCCCCTTCATGCCATGCCGTATGGCCCTCTTCTACATGGTAGTTATCCCGATGTAAACTAGCGTTCACATCACATAATAGAGTTAAGCATCCAATGAACATTGTATTCAGACAAGAAAGTAGAAAGACATGCTGGAATTCTCACAGGCATATAGAGTAGAGAATGCATAGTTTCATACTTTCTTCTTTTCTTTTTTTTGTAAAAGTGGACTTACTTTTGCGGTCTTAGCCCCATTGACAGAAAGGGATCCAATGAAATCGAACAATGGTTCTTGGCATTCACTAAGGTTACAAGGAAGTGCTGGCCAGTAATTCATTTGTAGATTTATGTTTGGATGGGGAGCTGCACTGCAAAGTGAAAGGAATGATAAATTTTGATCAAACATGGAATGCCAGAAAATAGTGAAAACAGGACTTCCATCAATATGCTCACAAATAACTTACATTAAAATAACATTTCTATATTTGGTGTAGTAAAGTTAACATCAACTTGCTACAGAAGGCAAGAGAATCAGCATTACCCACGACAAGATTTCCTTGAATCCAGTATGGGTAACCCCTTTAGCAGATAATTTTTCAGAATGTACCAGAAATTACAAAATATCACTAAAATTATAAAAGTTCTAAAAAAATTGTAGTAACATTATTTTAAGAAAAATCCCAAAATCTAAAGTTGCGAAAATATTCGTGCAAAATTTAAAATTTCTGCAGCATTTCTTGAAGATTTCTTCATATGCCTTCAGTTAGTGGTTACACACGTTATTAGTGTTAAGGGTATTAGAGATAGAGTTTGTATTCTATTCCATATATGCCTTATCTCTATATGGCATATCCCCTTGTACTCTCCTACATATATGGCCCTTTGGGTCTCATATCAATACACACAATATTCCTAACATGGTATCAGAGCTTAGGTTGAAACCCTAACCTAACCTCCGCCCTACTTCCGCTGCTGCTGCCCTCGGGAGGATCAATCTCCTCTCCTGGGGGCGGCCATCTCCTCGCCGGCAAGGCATTCTCCCTGGCCACTTCTTCGCCGGCCGTACGGTTCTCGTCGACGGCCGCCTCGCGTTGGTGCGTCGTCGCTCCTGTGGCCGCCGCCGCCGCCGGATCTCGTTGGTCTCCCGACACTCGCCGCGCGCGCCGCACCGCCGCGGCGCGCTCGAGTCATCGCCGTTGGTGCGCGCGCCTCCTCCGACGACGCCGGCCGCGCGCACTTCCGTGGCTGCCGCCGTTGCCGGATCTCGCCGCCGCCGCCGCCGACGACTCACCGTGTCCGCCTCCACGGATCCGGCTCGCCTCGACCAGCTCGGCATGGCCCGCGCGATCCGGCCGCCTCGCCTCCCGCGTGGATCGGCCACTCGGCCGCTGCGCCTCTTCCGGCGATGCCGCCGCTTTCTCGCTCCATATCCGGCTCGTCTTGGCGGTGCTCGCCGATCCGGCCGCCGCGCGGATCCGTTCGCCGCTTCGCGCTTCGGCGAACCGCCGCCTGGCTGATCCGACATTCTGCGCACCGATGCCGTGCCTCTTCGCGCCGCTCTACGGATCCGTCCGCCTTGGCGTTCTTGTCTTTGTGCCTCGAGCGCCGTGCGCGCGGGCCGCCGCGCGTCGCGCGCGCCAGACGCTCCTCCCGCCGCCGTGCCGCGCCTCGCGCTGCGCGCTTGCGCCGCCACCTTCTTCGCGCGAGATGGGAGGGAGGGTAGGTGCGAGTGAGGCGTGACTAAGCGCGACAGGGGAATAAGGAGGGGGTGTGAAGAGAGAGATGTGAGGGGGATTTTTAGGGATTATATATTTTTTGAGTCAGTCTAGTTATTTTCCGTGGGTTTTTCCTTGCGTCCATCCAAGTCCGTAGTTTTTAATTGTTCGTCCAAGCCGTGCGAGTCCACAAATTTATTGTCAGTCATAGAAGTGTAGGAATTTTCTTTTGCTGGCGGCGTGCCGCTCTACTCTCGAGCCGCGTGCGGTCGTAGAAGTCGTTATGATGCCGCCGTTTCTCTAGCCGCCCCGAGCTTCAAAGGCCACCGTGCGTCCTCAGGCACCTTTGCGCGCCGCCTCTTGGCTTCGATCTGCGCCGTCATGCTTCTATCTATTCCTCTTCGGCTTGATTTGACAAGCTTTATTCAAAGGTCGCACGCCACGATGACATTATCAAGACTCGGACTTCGGATTTTTCTTGTTTTAGTATTAATCCTTTTCAAATGCAATGTTATTGCATACGTCTTGCATTTGAAGGGGGGTGTTAAGGGTATTAGAGATAGAGTTTGTATTCTATTCCATATATGCCTTATCTCTATATGGCATATCCCCTTGTACTCTCCTACATATATGGCCCTTTGGGTCTCATATCAATACACACAATATTCCTAACAATTAGCACAAACCATGTGCCTATTTTGACATCCCATAACAACAATGAGAATATATGCACCACGATTGTTAGACAAATTCGACTACGAAATTTGTTAAGGGAATGAGCATACAATCCTTGTTGGGGGAGTGGCCCTCACCTTGGCCCAATCAGCCCACCATGCGCAAACCCAAGTATGCATGTGACTAAAAGACAGGCCCACGTAGGTCATGCCTAGGAAATGATATGTTTGATCTCACTGGTAAAGACCCTAAAGGGGGTATTTGTGTAAACACCTTCAACCATGGCTATAAATATGGCCCATAAGGGCCATAAGGCACCATGGAAGGAGGGGACGGTCTATAGGACTACATCCTTAAGTGCAGTGGAAGGCTGCATATTGATGAGATATGCAACCGTAGAAACAATCTCAGTCTAGAACTGAGGTGGAATGTTAGAGGCAAGGAGAAGAGTGCGGGCAGTCTCAATTAGATGACGATGTTTGTGCTCAACAACCTCATTCTGAGCATGAATACCAGAACAAGAAAACTAGTAAAGAGTATACTACTCAGAAAGAAATTATCTAAAGGCGTCAGAACAGTACTCGCTAGCAGAATCATAGCGAAAAGTACGAATAGAGGACTCAAACTGAGTGTGAATCATCATTGCAAAGTTACGATAGATCGCAAAAAACTGGCCACGATTAAGCATAAGGAAAAGTTTGGTAAAGCGTGAATAATTATGAATGAAAATTACATAGAATTTATACTAATCTTTAGAGATAATAGGCACGGGTGCCCATACATCTGAATAAATTAAATCAAAAGGATGAGAAGACAAGGACTCACTAGAATGATAAGAAAGTTGTAGCTGTTTGCCTAGCTTACAACCCTAACAAAACATGGTTGTGTCAATAGTAAAATGTCCAAGAACACCCTGCTGAAGTAATGAAGAAAGACATGACCCACATAAGTGACCTAAACGGTGATGCCACTGAGCAAAAGCTCCAGAGGTGGCGGTAGCAGTGGCGGTGGAGGTAGATGTGGTGGGAGCAACTAAAGTGGATGGAAGGTGAAGGCGGTCAAGAATGCAGAGACCCTGACGATCCTGTAATACCTGAGAGGAAGGAGTCTGGACCGACCTTGGCCCAGCCCAGCCCATGCTATTACCCTCATAAGAATAGGCCAGAAGGAGGAGGCCAACTCGTTCACTCCTCACCCGTGCTAACTCCTGCGCCCCCTGTGCTGCACGCCATCGCCTCCACCCTCGTGCAAGCCGCCGCTGCTCTGCCCCTCCATGCAGTTGCCGCCTGGCACCCTCGCTGCCGTTGCCCAACCCCTATGCCCTGCCCCGCCATTGCCCATCTTCACGAGCGTCGGCACGCCGCTTCCGAAGCCCTAGCAGTTGACGTCATCATGGCCACCTGCGCCGTCCTCCTGCTGTCAAGAGTGGGGATGGGGAAAGGAAGTGGGAGTGGCCGTGAGGGGTGGGGAGTCGATTGGCCGTAAGAGGGGAGACATCAACCGGCTGAGAGGAAGAAGGGAGGACAGGGGAGGAGAGAAGAGGGAGGCAGTCGGGAGGGGCACCGGCCGAATAAAGGAGGAAAAGGAAAGAGAGAAGAAAGAGCTGACTGGCCGATGGCTGCTTGACAGAATAAATCCCGTGCGTCGTGAAACTGTTCACGTGCAGGGCACTGTTCATGTCTACGTATATGTATGCGTCGGTTGCCGGAACGTCGCAGCGTTTCCGCGAACGGCGAAGCAAGGCGTTGCTTCCGCGTAAGGCTGGCAACGGTTGTGCTAACTGATGTGTTATGCTATGTATAAATACTTCAAAGGAAATTGAAAAGGATGGCATGATCGCAGAACAAGCAGACTTCACATCTTCCTCTCGCATGCGTTTGTGTTTGTGTATCCAACACAGAGTCTTCGTGGAGATGAGAAGAAGCGCGCGAGCGGTGCGTCGCCAAGGAAGAAAGGCTCGACCGGCGCAGGCGGTAACCAAGGTTGCCTCAAGACCCTCATCGGCACACTGGGTGCCGCCGGAGTTTGCTGCGTCGGGCATCGTTCTAAGCCGAAATTAAGCTTCGGTTTCTACAAGTGGTATCAGAGCCATCATGTTCGTCCGATCGGTTCCCGTTGGTGGTGGTGATCGTTCGCCATCACCCCCTCCCTGACAACGAGTATCGCACTCGCCTGCGCCACGCCGAGGGCGCCACCGCGGAGGCGAAGTCGTCATCGAGCGCATCGTCAAGGAGTCAACGGCATCCGTCCAGTACCCGATGCTGACGAAGACAAACTACCCGGAGTGGGTGGTGATGATGCGCATCAACTTGCAGGCACAAGGCTTGTGGGGCGCAATTGAACCCGGCAACGTCGAGTCACAAAAGGATCGGCTGGCACTAGCAACGATCGCTCGATCGGTCCCGACGGAGATGCTGAGTTTGATCGGCAGCAAGGAGACTGCGCAGGAGGCATGGGAGGCGGTCAAGGTCATGCGATGGGCGTCGAGCGGGTGCGCGTGGCCAACGCGCAGAAGCTTCGGCGCGATTTCAACAACATCGCTTTCAGGGAAGGCGGGAACGTTGATGACTTCTCGATGCGAATTGCGGGCCTCGCCAACAATCTACGTCTTCTCGGCGACGAGATCGACAAAGCCAAGGTTGTTCGCAAGTTTCTTCAGGTGGTCCCTGATCTGTTCATGCAAGTCGCGATCTCAATCGAGACGCTGCTGAACATCGAGGAGTTGTCTATCGAAGAGGTCACGGGCCGTCTCCGGTCCGTGGAGCAGCGGCTCGACGCGCGCGATGGTCACGAGTTTGTTTCTCGGTACCTTCTCTCGCCGAAGGAGGATCTCATCCGTCGCCACGCAAGCGCGACGAGGAGGTGCGCGTTGGCGTGGCCGGCGCCAACGGAAGTGGTACGAGCGGCGGCTCGGTCACGCCACAATACGGCACGCAACCACCCAAGTGTGATACCGACGACGCATGCAAGGACGATGGCAGCAAGGTCATCGACAAGTTTACGTGCAAATCTGCGCAGAAAATCGGGCATTGGGCCCGGAGTGCGGAAGAAGAGAGACGAGGCGGCGCGCAGCGTTGCTAGCCAAGGTGGACGATGATCTCGGCCGTCCCTCTTAATGGCCCAAGTGGTCTCTCTTTCACCGAGCCCGCGACTTCGAGCGTCTTTGCACTGCGGCGCCGGGCGACGGTTCTTCCTCAACGAAGAATGCGCGATGGTGCAGTTGGGTAACACCGACAACCACACCGACGGCCAGGACGACGGCGTGTGGTACTTCGACACAGGCGCGTCAAACCATATGACGGGAAACGGCGCGGCTTTCTCCGAACTGAACTGCGACATCGCGGGCAAGGTAAAGTTCGGCGATGGATCAATGGTGGACATCCTCGGGCGCGGCACAATCATGTTTGCTACAGGGGGTGAACACCATCTTCTGCTGTCGGATGTGTACTTCATTCCACGCCTGAGCAGCAACATCATTAGCTTGGGACAACTCGACGAGGTCGCGTGCCAAGTGTTGATCGAGGACGGTGTACTGCGGGTGCGCGATCCGAGGAGGAAGCTTCTCGTCAAGGTACAACGATCGGCGAATCGACTGTACGAGATCTCCCTCACGCTTGCTCGACCGATTTCGCTCCTAGCGCATGCAAACGATGACGCGTGGCGCTGGCATGAGCGGTTCGGTTCCAAGCGGTCGGGGCCAACGCTAGGGCCGAGCGACTGCAAGATGGTTCAAGTGCAGCAGCGGCGCGGCGTTTCAGGCGTAGCTACCCCGAGCGGTGGCCGAGTGGGGATCGAGTGGAGGTGGCCGCATGCGGGCGGCAAGCGGAGAGTCCGAGGCGGCACGCGCGCGCGGACGCTGGTGCGATCGCGGCTGCGGGCGTGCGGCATCGAGGGCGAGGCCGGCCGTGGGGACGGCGAGGCAGCGCAACGGCGTCGGGCGATGGCGCACGACGACCGGGCAATTACTAGCATGGCTTTAGGGTGACAATTACCCTTCTGCTGCTGCAGCTGTTTTCCCATCAAAAGTATAAATCATATTAGTCTAAGAAAGATATAACTGAAAAATGCTAGCGACATAGCAAGACAAGATATATTGTTGTAAAAGCATACTCCCATGGTGGTTTAGTGTCGTTGCTCCATATTCCTTGCAGATTTGAAATCTGGGTTCCAGGCCTCGAGCAAGAAATCAGCAGATAGCGACCAAACTGGAACAGAAGTTCAACCAGGGAAGGATCTTCATCGTCTCTAAAACTTATAATTCTGTCTACAGTAGGCTTCTCTGAATTATTAAGCTCTATTAACCTTGAGCAGTCAACCATCTGCACAACACAATCAGATACAGTAGTATCCTGAGAGCTATTCCCTGATGAATGTGCCAAACTATTCCCTCCAAGTGTATCATTAGAGCCTCGTGAAAGTTGCAAGGACACACGCTGGAAAAGACTCTGGTAATCATCCATGTGATAAGCTTTTAGCTGTGAATATGACAAATTCCTAGCCATATTTAATGTTGTAAAAGCCGATGCCGTTGGATCCAGTTTAGAGTCAGAAGGCTTGATAAATGGCCCTTCAAATGAAGTAGCAGCTGCAAGGAGCAAAACAGCTGAGTCGGCACCATCAAGTTTCAGCATCTTATCATTTAATACTTGCACTGTGCCATTGGTACCACTCATCTGCAGATAAAGAATAGCAGAAAATTTGATTCCAACGGGATGATCAGAGGCATTGTCATCTCCTGCAGGCCTTTCTCCTGGGCAGCTACCCTCCATGATTATTTCATTTGCATCTGTTACACGGATCCGGTGGTCTAGTGGAGTAGCTAAAGACACTGTAAAGGAGAGAGTTCCTGGTTTGTTTGCAGAGATTTTAGTCACAATGACTTGATGTGGATTTGAGGAGAAATGTTCCCTTGAGTAGACTACCTCCCCAACAGTATATGTGACATTTACTGTCGCGGATTGAAGATCTAGGCATCTTTTATAATTTGTGTACTTGATATGCTCACCGAAGGCCAGATCAATATCACCAAGAGGCTGGTAAACCTTCAGTTAAAACATAAGAAATATTTCAACATGGATATAACAACACAACTTCTATCAACATAAAAATACAATATGTACCTGTGTCTGGTCACCAGACAAGTCATAAGCAACAGCTGTAGCTTCAGCATACTGTCCCTTGTCAACAAGATTCCTTACTTTAGAAAGAACAGTAGGTGCTTTGGGGTTTGTATAATTACCAGGTCCACCTGTCCATAGTGTGTCATCTGCACCAAAAGTTTTAATATGAAGCTATAAGCTAAGCTCTACAAAAAGACATACATAGGTAATTAGAAAGAAAGCCAACATGAGTGGATGCATGCAAAAAGTGCACATCAGTGAGCAAAGAAGACAAAAAGGAGTGATGTCCTTTGCTTATAAAAAAGGGTGACAAAAGGAAGGAAAATTCTTCCTATTCCCACGTCTTCTATTCAGGACAGTGGTACAAAATTATCTCATTATACTTTTGGAAAACACATGCAAGGTCAATAAACATGTTCCCTACCTTTTCCATACAGAAAGTGCAAACATGAATGCTGGCATGACCAGATCTGCGAAACAAACACACATTCGGACAGTGTACTCAGAAGTTCAAGTGATACTATTTTCACTTAACATGTCAACTTTGATGATGGATTCAATAATTTTTACCCAGATATGGTGTTTTTTTTTCTTTTTTTCCTATGAATATAATTCTTCGGTTCTTCCATATCTATCAGAACTCCTCAATATCCACCCATGATGTATTGTGAAAAAGATTAGTATTTCCATATCAAGATATCTTTATTACATTGAACACATCACAGAAGACAGCTCTGTGGCTAACTGAAGAATATTTGACTAGCTTGTGGACATAATTGGACCAACATTTCCAGCAGCAAAGTAAGTTATGATTATCCAGTTTGATAACACCATAGCTGTTATATAAAATGTAACTGACCACCATCAGTCTCTATTCCACATGCAGAAAATAAAAAAGGTGCACAGACTTGTCAGTAAAGATTATGCACATACAGTCCAATACCAAACTATCCTAGGGTTCAAACTACTAAGGACCAGGCATTTAATCATAATTAAAAGAAAAAAGAAAACAATTAGTTCCTCCCAACTATTTTTCCATATCTTATGAAGCATCCCTGATCCAACTATCCAACATGTCCTGAAGCTTCAGCAAAACTTTACAATGAAAGTTGTACACTTGCACTCAATAAACAGTAAATTGCATCATACATATATATTGTCTTGTCATGCAATGAAATCTTCAGCCAGTACCCAATAGACTCACTCAAATTGTATCGACACACTAGTGTAAGCTTTTGATTTGTCACTAGTATTTGTATAAGTAAATACATCCCCAAGAACTAGCAGAACAAAGCTTTCATCCCAATAACAAGTTCAGGGCCATCACAAGCCCATGTTATCAAGGTTGCAGTTGGTCCACATTATCCACCTTATCTCGTATTCTTGTAACATTATCATTCCTAGCAATCAATTTTTATTACTGAGATTACTAAGTAAAAATACTAGGATGTGATATTTAGAATGTTAGGCATGTATCTTTAGCAGCCTGTTGACTTCAAAAATTAAAATATTCTAAACTTTTCAATTCTAAAGATAAAATCTGTGTCAAAAAATTAAATTCCAAATTCAGATGTAAAAATCGAATTTGAATTTCTCAAAATATGGAAATAAAAAGAATTTGAAAAATCAGAAACATGTAAATATAAATTTCAAATTACAATTGTCAGTCCTCTTCTTTTCAGCTTCAAAAAGCTGTTTTTCGTTTTTTTTACAGTAACTAGCTTTCAGACGGAGTACCTTTTTAAGACAGAGTTTACAAGTTGATTATAGTAATGTCATGTGGGGCCGTACGTATACTCGTCGCCGGCCCAATTCTGTTAAGTCTGCTCCCAAGATTGGCAGCTCAGATCCTCCAGCAGAGTCAAAATAGGTTTCCTAAGTTGTTACGGCAATATAGCCAAATAGGTCTCCTGGTTGCTTACGGCAATACAGCCGTATCTGAGTCCTTTCCGTATTAGAGTCCCAGTCGGACTAATACCGACTGTTATATATACGTATTAGAGATTGGCATTGAGGGAATAACGAGAAAGACTTATCTCCATCTTCTACTGTGCCCTTGTCTGCTATTCTTCTTGCTCCGTCCTCTGTTTTCCCTTCCCATCTGCAGGTTCCCGCCTCCAGTAGCAACACGGCGCGCCCTCCGGCCGCGCACGGTTATCAATTGCGGTCGCTAAGCCGGGACCGTGACATCTTGGTATCAGAGCCTATGGCAGGGCAAACGGAGGTGAAGGCATTGACTCAACAGATTGCCGATCTCACGGCAGCCTTGACAGACCTTAAGACGGAAATCACAACCGAGTTCGCAAGTATCAGGGATCGCGTGCGGGCGCTAGAGAAGAGACCGATGCACGTCGGTGATGGATTACTGCCAGCTCCAGCAGGACTATTGCCCACCCACCCACCCAATTCTCAACAGCACCAGGGCACCGGCAGGCGGCAGCGCTTCCGGTTCACGCCTTCACATGATTGCCTTTCCCACCTTTGATGGCAAAGAAGACCCCCTCGGTTGGCTCAACCGCTGCGAGCAATTCTTCAGAGGACAAAAAACACCCGAGCGGGACAAAGTTTGGCTGGCAGCCTACCATCTATTAGGTGCCGCACAGCAGTGGTACTTCCAACTCGAGCGAGATGAGGGAGAGCCATCCTGGCCGACTTTCAAGGACTATTGCAGTCTCCGCTTCGGACCTCTGATCCGCAACAACTTCTTGGGGGAACTTGCTAAACTGCAAGCCGTCGGCACAGTGGATGAGTACCAGGAGCAATTCCTCAACCTGCTGTGTCGCACAGACCCATTGACGCCTGCACAGCAAGTGCAGTTATTTGCTTCGGGCTCATGGAGCCAGTCCGCAGGGATGTGGAGTTACAGAATCCAGGGAGCTTACAGTTAGCCATGGCCTTAGCCCGTGCATATGAAAAACGGCACCTGGTGACATCTTCATTACAAAGACCGGGAGGGCGACAACAGCATCAGTGACTACAGGCCCAGACGGCTCTAGTAAGCGCGTCCCTGCAATCCAACACATATCCACACCGACAATTACCGACTACAGGACTGGGCAGCAACAAAACAGCAACAGCTGCTCCACTGCAGTTACCTCGCAAGCAATTAACTGTCGCCCAGATGCAAGAGCGACGCAGCCAGGGCCTGTGCTTCAATTCTGAAGAGAAATTTGCTCCCGGGCATCGGTGCAAGCGCCTCTTCCTTCTGGAAGTCAGGCCTGACGAAGACGACGAACTATCCGCCGAGGCACACACAGCTGACTCCCGTCCTGCGATCTCCCTGCATGCACTCTCCGGAATTCAGCCTCGGGCCATACAGACTATGAAGGTGCATGTGTGGATTGGGCAAACGCAGTTGACGGCCTTGGTCGACTCCGGCTCGACGCATAACTTCATCAGCGCCGCAGCGGTGCACCAGGCAGGACTGAAGGTACAACCCCGGCAGGGACTCCGCGTTGCGGTGGCCAATGGTGACACTGTATGCAGTTCTGGCACTTGCCCACAGCTCCAAATCTGCGTTGATCACACGGATTACTGCTTGGATTGCTATACAATTCCATTGGCAGGTTTTGACATGGTTTTGGGGGTGCAGTGGCTGCGAACATTAGGCCCTATCACCTGGGACTTCTTCCTCCTAACCATGTCTTTCTAGTATCAAGACCGACACATCACATGGCATGGGATTCCCTCGACAAGCACCACCCTGATGTCTCTGCAGCAAGACCATCCAACCCTATTGCAGGAACTGCTCGACAAATTCCACGCCATATTTGCCCAGCCGCAAGGGCTGCCACCACAACGAGCCTTCGACCACCGCATTCATCTTCAACCCAATACGGCTCCGATCGCAGTCAGACCATACCGATATGCACATGTGCAGAAAGATGAACTCGAAAGGCAATGCGCTGAGATGTTGCAACAGGGAATCATCCGCCCGAGTTCCTCCCCGTTCTCCGTGCCGGTCCTTTTAGTCAAGAAACATGACGGCACATGGCGCTTCTGCGTCGATTACCGGGCTTTAAATGACAAAACAGTGAAAGACAAATTTCCCATACCAGTGGTCAAGGAACTCTTGGACGAACTCAAAGGTGCCAAGTTCTTCACCAAGTTGGATTTGCGATCAGGGTATCATCAAGTACGCATGCACCCTAAAGATATTGAGAAGACTGCATTCCGTACCCATCAAGGATTGTTTGAATTTTTGGTCATGCCGTTTGGATTGACCAACGCTCCGGCAACATTCCAAGCCTTGATGAATGAAGTCCTACGCGCATACGTGCGACAATTTGTTCTCGTCTTCTTTGACGATATACTCATATACAGTGCAACTTGGTCCGAACACCTCCTTCATCTTCGCACTATCTTCACAGTTCTGCAAGATAACCAGCTCTTCGTAAAACAGTCCAAATGTTCTTTTGGAGCCACTGATGAATAAGTCCCTGTACTGTGGTCTTTGTGGGGCTGTGGTAGTTTTTTTTGTTTTTGACTGCTTTAGGACAGCATTCGCTTTTAGGACAACATCTGCTTTTGCTTTAGGACAGACATCGCTTTTAGGACAGCATCTGCTTTTGCTTTAGCACAAAGATTCTTTTAGGACAGCATCTGCTTTTGCTTTAGGACAGCATCGCTTTTAGGACAGCATATTGACCGCTTTAGGACAGCATCTAGGATAGCATCTTAGCATATGCTTGGCTGGTTCTCACCTATAAATTTGTATCCCCAACCCTCAAAGTTGGCATGGCATTGTGTGAGAAATAAACAAGAAAACTTGCCCCATCTCCTAGTGTCATCCTCTCCATGAGAGTAAGGATCTTGCTATCACCAAGAGCAAGAGTCCAAATGACTAACAAGTGGTATCGAGCCTTAGTATCCTGTGGCGAGCATCTCCTGCTCATCTCCTTCTCCGCCTCACAGCAGAGCCCAAATGTGCGGCGAAGCGGCTCGGCCGTCCCCACTCCTCCTCCCCGAGACGGCAAGCGGCTCGTCGAAGCGCCTCTCTCCACGCAATGGCCCCGAGAGCGCGCCATGTCCGCAGGCGATCTCGGCCTTCGATCGCCTCGAGCATGCGGCGTCGGCAGACGGCCGAGCTCGTTGCGCAGAGCAGCAGAGCGAAGCGCGCGCAGAGACGGCGGCGGAAAGGGCGTCAAGGGCGGTACGCGGCGGGCTGGCAAGCGCCTGAGCGGAGGCGGAAGCGGCGGCGGCGGCAGCGCAAGCGGCGGCAGCAGAGGTCAAAGCTCTGCGGCGGCAAAGCGGCCCGGCTCTGTTGATAGCGGCGCGACGCGACCCTCACCTGCTGGAGAGGAGGCGGCGCAAGGGCGAAGCAGCGCAATGGGCGCCGCGACGCCACGAGCGCGGGCGGCCAGACAGCGCGGACGCGCGGCGCGCGCTCTGAAGGAGGCGCGCGCGCGGTGGCGCTCTGGAGGAGGCGCGCGCGCGGCGGCGGCGTCGGTCGACGGAGGCGCGCGCCTTTCACAGTAACGCGGCTCTCTCTCGGTTGATCGTGGTCACCACGAGTACCCGGTGCCGTCGAGGGCGTCGGCCCGGCGGCGGGTGGCTGCCTCACCAAGACCAACTACGCCGAGTGGGCTGCGGTGATGAGGTGAAGCTCGGTGCGGCATATGTGGGATGCGATCGGTGACGGCGACGTCGACTACGATCGGGATCGGCGGCGCTGGATGCTCTCATCGCTGCAGCCCCGCCCGAGATGCGATTCGCTACCAACAAGCGGATCGCCAAAGAGGCTTGGGACGCCATCGCCGCAAAGACGCATCGGCGGCGGCCGCGCCCGCAAGTCTACACCGCAGCACTACGCGCGGAGTGGGAGAACACGCCTTCAAGCGGTGAAGACGATGACTTTGCTCTCGTCTCAACACTCGCTGCGAAGTTGGTGCGATTCGGTGGCGACACCTACGGTGAGAGAGAGCGTGAGAAGCTCTTCCGCCGCGTCCCAGAAGTACAAGCGGATGGCTCGCTCGATCGGGTCTCTGCTGGACCTTTCCACGATGACCATCGAGGAGGCGTTGGGTCGCCTCAAGGTCGTCGACATCGATGAGCCACGAGCCTCTCGGGACCCGTCACCATTGGCGGGAAGCTCCTCCTCGGTCGGGAGCGGTGAGTCGCCGCCAAGGTGACAAGAAGAAGGGAGCCTTCTTCCACGACAGCGCCGCGCAAGAGTGGCAAGCGCGCAAGCAGCGCAAAGCGCCAGGCGGCGATGCTTTGGCAAGCAAAGCCGGCGCGAGACGACTCTTGCCACAATCGCGCAAGCTGGTCATTGGGCCAAGGATTATCGGCGACCACGACGCGCGAGCCCACGCCGCGCGGCGGAGGTGGAGCGGTCGGCTCGTTCATTGCTCATGCGAGCATCAAACTACCTCGGCCGCACCGGCGCGGCGGCTCTCTCCACCTTGACGAGCCAAAGCACACGCCTCCTCGGCGACAATTCCGCAATGACAAGACCGACGGTGGTGCCTCAACACCGCGCCACCCACCACATGACCGGGCGGCGGGAGTTCTTCTCCGAGCTCGACTCGGCGTTCGAGGCATCGTCAAGTTCGGCGACGCCCGCCGTGATCAAGGCGTCGGCTCTGTCGTCTTCGCCGCCAAGGCGGCGAGCACCGGCCGCCACCGCGTCTACTACATCCCCGATCTGCGGAACTCCATCATCGGCTTGGGACGGTGGATGAGAACGGCTCGCGTGTCGAGATCGAGCACGGTGCTGCGGTTTGGGATCTTCGACGCCGCCTCCTTGCCAAGGTAACGGAGGCGCAAATCGACTCTACACTCTTCACGTGCGGTGGCACAACCCTCTCATCTCGCGGCTCGTCGGACGACGAGGCGTGGCGATGGCACGCAGCGCTTTAGGCACCTTCACTTCGAGGCCCCGGCGGCTCGGTGCCACGGAAATGGTGCGAGGCTGCCGTGCCTTGACCATGTGGAGCAGCTCTGCGGCGTCTGCGTGTTGACGGCGCAGGCGACTCCTTTCCCAAAGAAGCGAGTTTCGAGCCAAGGAGAGGCTCGAGCTCGTGCGGGGACTTGTGTGGCGGTGACACCGCCACACCGAGGACGACGCTACTTCCTGCGCTGTCGACGACCTCTCCGCTACATGTGGTGATGGTCCTCGGTAGCAAGGAGAGGTGCGGACACCATCGGCGCACGCAGCCGCTGCGGAGGCGAGCGCGGCGCAAGCTGCGCGTCTTTGCGCCAGAGAACGGCGCGAATTCACGGCGGTGACCCGCGTCGTCGCTGCACGATGAGGGCATTGGCGCCACTACTCAGCGCCGCACCGCCCGCAGCAGAGCGGCGTCGTCGGCAGCGCAACGAGCGGTTGTGGGGATGGCTCGGGCCCTCCTCAGCGAGAGGGGATGCGGCATCTTACGGGAGAGCGGTGGTGACTGCCGTCTACATCCTCAACCGCCGCCTACCAAGGCGCTCGACGGCGGGGCCGCACGAGGCTCGCATGGCGCAAGCCGGCGGTCTCCCACTTGCGGGTCTTGGCTCCCTCACGTTCGCCAGGAGCTTGGCCACATCGGCAAGCTTGATGACGAGAGCACTCGAGAGTGTTCGCCGGCTCGCGGAGGCTCGTGAGGCCTACCGCATCCTCGACCTGTCACCGGCGCGTCCCGCATCTCGCGTGACGCCGTGTTCGACGGCGGCGGGCCGGGCGTGGGACAAGGCGGTGGGCGATGGTTCGGCCTCGACTCGTGGACTTTGTTGTCGACTCGTCCACTTCGAGAGCGCGGGAGCTAGCGGCTCGTCTTCACCGAGCTCGTCCACCTCGACACCTTGCTCGCCACCGCTCGGCGAGTGCTCCGCCACCTTCGCACGCCACGCCCCGCCCTTCACCACCGGCTCACTTCTCACGCACCGCGGCCACACCACCGGAATCGGCCCCAACAGCCGGTCCACGATGAGGCGCATGGTGGAGTTCGCTACTCGGCTGTCTCACGACGAGGACCGCGTCGGCGCCTACCACGGCAGCGAGCCTCTGCGCTTATCGTACCATGGACAACATCCTCGGCGCCGCCGTCCTCGGGTCGCGCGGCGCGATCGCGAGGCGGAGTCGCATTTGGCATGCGACGACGGCGAGCCCCGCTCCTTCGCCGAGGCGAGGGAGACGCGGCGTGGCGTGTCGCGATGAAGCGAGAGATGGACGCCGTCGAGCGGAACCGGGCGTGGGAGCCGGCGGATCTTCTGCCGGCCACCGCGCGATCACCCTTAAGTGGGTGTTCAAGCCGAAGCGGGATGGCCGGCGCCATCGTCAAGCACAAGGCTCGCTGGTTGCACGAGGCTCGTCGCGGCGGGGAAGTCGACCGATGGCGCCGCACCCGTCGCACGGATGGAGTCCGTCGCGACTCCTCCTGCGCTAGCTGCCGGGAAGGTGGCGTGTTCATCACATGGATGTCAAGTCGGCATTTCTTAACGGCGACTTGAAGGAGGAGGTCTCGTGCATCGGCCGCGGATTTGCGATCCCCGGCAAGAGAGGCAGGTGCTCGCTGCGCAAGGCCCTCTATGGCTTGCGGCGAACCGAGGGCGTGGAACGCTGTGGACTCCACCTCAAGCAAATGGGGTTCCAGCAGAGCGCACACGAGGTTGCGATCTACCGGCGAGGCAAAGGCGGCAACGCCTGGCGGTGGGTGTCTACGTCGACGACTTGGTGATCACTGGCACCAAGGATGCGGAGGTGGCGGCATTCAAGGAAGAGATGAAGGCCACCTTCCAGATGAGTGATTTGGGGTCTCTCTCCTACTTAGGGATCGAGGTGCACGAGTTGATTCCGGGATCACGCCGACGGCATCGCCACGCCAAGCGGCGTCGTTGAGCTAGTGGGCTCACCGATCGCAACCCGCTCTCACTCCAATGGAGGAGAGGTCGAAGCCGAGCCGCGACAAAGACGACGGAGGAGGTGGGCGCTACGCGATCTGGCGTCTTGTGGGAGCCTTCGCTACCTCGCCCACACACGCCGGACTTGGCATTCTCCGTCGGCTCACGTTAGTCGGTTCATGCAACGGCCGACGGCGAGCATCGCAGGTGTGAAGAGGATCATCCGCTACGTTGCGGGGACCCTTGACCACGGCCTCCATTACCCGAGTGTCTGGCGCGCACACTTCGTCGCATGCAGCGGCGGTGACCACGCGGCGACATTGACACCGGCAAGAGCACAAGCGGGATTCTCTTCTTCCTCGGCAAGTGCCTCGTTCACGGCGATCGATCAAGCGGCGGTGGTGGCCTGTCACTGCGTGTGAGGCCGAGTACATAGCGGCTTCCACCGCTTGACTCGAGCACTCGGCTCGCTCGGCGCTTGGTGATCTCCTCGGCGGGGACATCAAGCGGTGGAGCTCGGGGTGGGCGAAGAAGTCCGCTCTAGCCACGCAAAGAACCCGTTTTCATGAGCGAGCAAGCACATCCGGGTGAAGTACCATTTCATCCGAGGTCGCTTGGATGAAGGAAGCATCAAGGCAAGCTACATCAACACCACGGATCGCTTGCGGATCTCGCTCACCAAGCCTCTTGGAAGGATCAAGTTCCTTGAGCTCTGCTCCAAGATCGGGATGGTTCAACCCTCCCACAAGACGACGCACAAGACTTAGGGGTGAATGATGAATAAGTCCTCACATCTTGTGGTCTTTGTGGGGTTTGTAGTAGTTTTTGTTTTTGATCGCTTTAGGACAACATCGCTTTTAGGACAACATCTGCTTTTGCTTTAGGACAGCATCGCTTTTAGGACAGCATATTGACCGCTTTAGGACAGCATCTAGGATAGCATCTTAGCATATGCTTGGCTGGTTCTCAGCCTATAAATTTGTATCCCCAACCCCTCAGGTTGGCATGGCATTGTGTGAGAAATAAACAAGAAAACTTGCCCCATCTCCTAGTGTCATCCTCTCCATGAGAGTAAGGATCTTGCTATCACCAAGAGCAAGAGTCCAGCGACTAACAGCCACATCGGTCTCCTATTTAGGACATGTCATTACTCAGTCCGGCGTGGCCATGGATTCCCAAAAAATAGTGGTAGTGCAAGATTGGCCTACACCACAGTCCGTCCGCGGCTCCGCGCTTTGAGGGGATTTCTGGGCTTGGCAGGTTACTACCGACGGTTTATCCGCAATTACGACATGCTTGCTGCACCCCTCACCAATTTATTGAAGAAAGACAGCTTCTCCTGGTTACTAGAAGCCGCGCAGGCCTTTGATAGTCTTAAGCAGGCACTGACGTCAGCACCCGTGCTACAATTACCAGACTTTGCCAAGGAATTTGTCGTCGAATGCAATGCTTTGGGCACGGGCATTGGGGCAGTACTTCACCAAGGGTCGGGACCCATTGCCTTCTTCAGCAAACCATTGCCCCCGCGTCATCGTCAACTGGCCGCTTATGAGCAAGAACTCGTCGGTCTTGTCCAAGCCATCCGCCATTGGCGACCTTACTTATGGGCTCAGGCCTTCCTGGTCCAGACAGATCATTGCAGTTTGAAGTTCCTTTTGGACCAACGCCTGGCGACAATTCCGCAGCATCGTTGGGTAAGCAAATTGCTGGGGTATACATTCCAGGTGGAATACCGGCCAGGTCGGCAGAATGCGGCTGCAGACGCACTGTCTCGCCGCGACTCGGAAAATGCGTCGGTTTGTGCTCTCACAACCACCAGCTTTGACCTGTTTCAGCACTTACGCAGCGAAATCCGGCAAACCCCTGAACTGCTCGAGCTGCAACAGAGCATTGTGGATGGCATGGCTGGCTCAGACTAGAATTTGGTGGACGGGCTAATTACCTACAAAGGTCGGGTATGTGTCTGAGATTCTTCTCCACTTCTTCCAGATATATTGGCAGCTGCGCACACCACCGGCCATGAAGGAATTCAGAAAACACTGCACCGCATTCGCTCAGACTTCTTTGTACCACGAGCCCGCAGGGTGGTGCAGCAGTACGTGCAGGCTTGCGCGGTTTGTCAGCAAAACAAAGTCAGCCAGCTCCATCCAACCGGTCTCCTGCAACCACTCACAGTTCCAGCACATGTTTGGGAGGATATATCCATGGACTTCGTTGAAGGCTTTCCCAAAGTGAATGGTAAAACGGTTATTTTGTCCGTTGTCGACCATTTTTCCAAATATGCACACTTCATTGCATTACAACATCCTTACACCGCCAGTTCGGTTGCCCGGGCATTCTTTGATGGTATTGTTCGACATGGTATTCCATCTTCTATTGTTAGTGATAGAGACCCTGTCTTTACAAGTGCCTTCTGGGAAGAACTCTTCCGCCTGTCCAACGTCCAACTACATCGCAGTTCGGCCTTCCATCCGCAATCCGATGGTCAGACAAAAGTGGTCAACAAAGTTATCACCATGTATTTGCGTTGCTTGACGGGAGATCGGCCACGTCAGTGGCTGCAGTCGCTTCCTTGGGCAGAGTATTGTTACAACACGTCGTTTCATACCTCTCTTCAGGATACTCCGTTTCGGGTAGTGTATGGGCGTGATCCCCCATCTCTTCGCTCCTATGAGCCAGGTCGGGCACGCGTGGTGGCAGTGGATGCATTATTGAAGGACAGGGATGCTCTCCTAGCTGACATTAAGGATCGTTTGCTTCAGGCCCAGCACCGCTACAAACACTTCTATGATCTTCATCATCGGGATGTGATTTTCAATGTTGGTCAGTGGGTTTGGCTACGCATTCATCGCAGGCATGCCGCCTCATTGCCTGATCACTCCTCGGGAAAATTATCACCTAAGTTTCATGGACCTTTTCAGATTCTTGAACGAATTGGCACTGTCAGCTACCGCCTAAGGCTCGCTTGCATGACGTCTTCCATGTGAGCCTCCTGAAGCCTTTTGTTGGCACACCACCCCAACGTCCGCCACCTCTTCCACCGTTGTTCAATGGCAAGGTTGTGCCTTCTCCAGTTGAGGTTATTCGCGCTCGCAAGGCCAGGGGGGTTTGGCAGGTCTTGGTCCATTGGGATGGTTTATCTTCCGAAGATACATCATGGGTAGATGTCTAGCATTTTCGGGAGCGTTATCCTTCATTTCAGCTTGAGGACAAGCTGTTTCTTCAGGACGCGGGAGATGTCATGTGGGGCCGTATGTATACTCGTCGCCGGCCCAATTCTGTTAAGTCTGCTCCCAAGATTGGCAGCTCAGATCCTCCAACAGAGTCAGAATAGGTTTCCTAAGTTGTTACGACAATATAGCCAAATAGGTCTCCTGGTTGCTTACGGCAATACAGCCGTATCCGAGTCCTTTCCGTATTAGAGTCCCAGTCGGACTAATACCGACTGTTATATATATTGTATTAGAGATTGGCATTGAGGGAATAACGAGAAAGACTTATCTCCATCTTCTACTGTGCCCTTGTCTGCTATTCTTCTTGCTCTGTCCTCTGTTTTCCCTTCCCATCTGCAGGTTCCCGCCTCCAGTAGCAACACGGCGCGCCCTCCGGCCGCGCACGGTTATCAATTGCGGTCGCTAAGCCGGGACCGTGACAAGTACACACTGTAGTAACTTCATTTATATCGGTCAAAATCGCATTTGAGTTTCTTTAACTCCGTACTCTCTCTCACAGCTAAAACCCATAAATCAAAGCCGCAGCTAAAACCCATAAATCAAAGCCAAAAAGAACAGGCCCGTCAACACTCCATTCTGAAAGCTTTTTCAACAGTGTTATACTTGTACCCACCAGCAAGAGACATCACTAACCACACCTTGTTCTTTCCCAAAGGCAGTAACAAGCCTAGCCATTCCCATACTAGAGAGAGAGAGAGAACTCACCATTCGAGATGTTTGTCAATTTGTTAATTAAGGGGGGCATGCTCAACTATTTTTCTATAGTGAGTAGTGACCATATCTTTTTAGCACGATAGCAAACCATATAATGCCAACAGATAGGCAACAGTAGGTGGCAACTGTCTTCATATTGCTCTGAGCTTCTCAACAAATCAACCAATTTGATTAATCTGGTAGTCTTTCTTTTTTGTCTGGGACAGATGATTAATCCGGTTTAATCTTTTTTAAATTTTGGGGGTTTGGCCTAGGACGCTAACCTGCTACCTGCCATACTTCTGCATTTCTAGCAGAAGAACACTTCATTCCAGGCTCCAGCTAAAAGAAAAGGGCATACAGCAACTTTGTTTTAGCAAGCAGGGCTACTAAACAATGTAAGAACCATTAAAGAACCCGATTGGTGCAACCATGCCTAGGGTCAATAATTTTACTTGGAACAAGCGCAATTTAACTTAGCCCAACACAACTTTCCGACCCAACTTACACATTCAATCTGTTATGATAATGCATCACATTCATGAATCATCCACACAAAACTATGAAGAAACAAACATCACACGCCCCTTGTCGAAATAACCAAGCAACAACCGATAATTAAATGGAAAGCAGGTCGTGCGTTAATTACCCCCATTTCTCGATTAATTAACCGATTCCCACGCTGCAACGACAGCGTTTACCTACCAGGACCCATAACATTTGAACTAAACCTAGAGATTAGAGAAGAGTAATTAAGCACTTAGAAGAGCGAAAGGACGGGGTTAATTACGGTTGAGCTGGAGCCTTTCGGAGACGACGCCGCCCCAGACCATGGCGCCGAGGCGGCCGTTCCCGATCGGCGCCGCGTCTGTGAAGTACTTTGCGGGCGACGCGAACACCACCTTCAGCGGCCGCGCCTCCTCCGCCGATGGCACAGGCCACCCCGCCGCCGCGGCCACCGCCTCCGGCTCCGGCGGCCGGCGCACCCAGACCCACTCGCCGCCGGCTTCACAGTCGCCGTCGCCGTCCATGGGGAATAAGTCGCCGATGCGTGGAGTACACCTACAAGCAAGCCGGCAGCGGCGTGACAAGTGAAGCGCAAAGCGACACGGGGTGAACCGGTCCCCGTGATCTGTGCGTCCTGCCTAAGGAAGTAAATTTGTATAAAATCTGAAGTACCGGCTCGCAATACCTTCGACATACCATACCAACACCTAAAATGATACACAGCAGTTTTAATCCCATACTGACTTTAATATCAGCCAATATCGGCCATTCCAGACGAAATAACTCGTTCTAGCATTTCCGGTACTGGACGTATTAAGGTGAAGCTACCCAGCCCAACCAAATACAGCCTCCGATGAATAAGTTGCTACTTGCAACGACAGGCGTTCCATCCAGCCAGGGGCGGAACCACACCCCGAATAAGGTAGACTTCAGCTTGAGATGTGAAAAAATATGTAATGTACGGCTCGGATAAATTCAGTCCAATCTAGGTAATATTTTTATAGTCCAGCCCAGAAAGTCTAGATTATTTCACCACTGAGCCCAGAGCATAACCAAATCCTGATTCCGCCACTGCATCCATCCAGCCACTCTTAGGAGAAACCCTAGCCGCATTTTTGGGACCGTGCAATGGCAGCGGGCGTGACCGTGTGATGGATCCATCTTCCTCTCCAACGGCAGCTCGTCCCAGCCACCCTCACCACCTTGAGGTCTATGCCGGCCCAAAGTAACATTTGAAGGGCCTCCCCCCCGCTCCAGCCGCCGTCCGCCGCCGGTGACGCAGGTTCGAGCCGTGCCCCTCACCCCACCCACCCCTAGCGCGTGATTGTGTTTGTCTTCCTTCCGTTCGGTGCTACGATGCATTTTCTTCTCCTTCTCCCCATTTCTTGTTCTGTGATTCTGGGGGGGTTAGGGGGAAGATGTGCTTAGGGAGGGATTCGGGGGAAGCTGCTACCGCTTTGCCAAGATAGGCTAGAGTTCTCACAAGTCACAAGGGTGAACTGACTACATGCGAAGGGGCATGGATGTGCATTGCCTCTTTTTTTTTTTTTTTGAAAAGATGTGCATTGTCTTGTAAATGGGTGAACTGGGCAACTCATGCGGTTGGCTTTCTCCGTCATCGTCGTCTGGAAATGGCTTTTTTGGGGGATAGCCTTTGGGAGTCTGTAGCGTATGTAAATTCTTTGTTTTCCAAGGAGACGGTTGCATTGTCTTATGCTCTTCACAAAACACTACTTTGTTTACTAGTATAGTGTTCATGCTAACGCCACGGCGGTATTTTAGGGATGCACACGAAATCAACCAAACGAATTTTTGAATGGCCATACATGTTTTGTTCCCTGCTTTCAAAGCCAATTTTTGAATGGCCATATATGTTTTGTTTGGATAATTGGGTTCCTCCCGCCGCGCGCGCAGCCAAGCGCGCGTCTTCTCGCGTGTGTGCCCGCACCATGTGGACGCGGTCCGCCGCGTCTCGTCCGCCCGCCGCGCGCGTCCTCCCCGCCGCACCGCGCCGCCTCACAGCGTCGCGCCCGCACCGTCGCGGACGCGGGTCCGCCGCGTCCGTCTCGTCCGGCCCGATGCTTCTATAAGACATGACTTGCTCATATATTATAGTTTATTTGGTGCCAGGAAGAAAGAAAGGTATTGCACGGTATTTCTTATTCACAGTTTGCGTACATTGCAACACACTGCTTTCTGTTTATGGGGGAGGAGCTTCAATGATAATGTTTCTCCAAAGTTCAAATATAGCTTCATACATCATACAGCCCACCAGATAGGATCTGGTATATAACTGGATATAGCCGGTCCATGAGATGGTATAAATAGAAGCACTAATTTTTATACCACTCTGTAACATACATGTCTGTATTACTTTCCAACAAAGGAACTACAAAGTGGAGCCTAAAAGTACTCCACCTGTACCCTTTATTTGGAGGTTGCCTTCGCTTGATTTGCCGCAACCGACATGGATCAAAGCCGTCCAGCTATCTCTGTGAACGCTGGCCGTTGCGCCGGATCCGGGGCCCAGCACTGCTCCATTAGCCTTCTCCACTCCGGATCACATGACACCGGCACAGGCGGCCTCAATGTGTTGTTTATAATTCCCCCTGCAATAGGAATTTCAAGAATCCCGAATCACATGCTAATGGACGACGAGAAAAAATATGAAAAGGAAAAAAATTGCTAGGGTCTTGGAAAATAACTGAATTCACATATGACATATGTACTACGAAAATTCAGCACAAGATTCATATGGCGTATCAGAGCACAATGCTGAATACTTGGAATATCAGATAACCAGGGCGCAGGACTGCAGGAAACAAGAAAAGGAGGCGTACAATACTAACTATTTTACAGAGTCTCAAACATCATTTTTTGGTCACCTAGCATTTCCAATCAGCAAATGTGGAAATTTGTTTCCTTACAATTGCTTGTGCAAAATTCACCCCCCATCACTCCAAAATTTAATACAGTGCTCGAAAGATCCCGAATTAAGGAGGAAACCAAAATCATAAAAATTCTGAAATTTATGCAGATAACTAATATGACCACCTTACTATATATAAACGATCTCATTGTATGCCTCCAGGAACCATATGTTTGCAGATATGCTGACAAAGTTCCACATCATTAACCGGAAATCTCAACATCAACATAAAGGTTATCAATAAATAGTAGCCCAGGTAAAATTGAACCTCACCGGAAGAACAGAAATTTGAACAAACATGGGGCAGGGTCAATAACTCATGGGAAGAAGATAATTTTTCTCAAAATGGGAAAGGTAAACACATACAACATTCTTAAGTTTGCACAAACAATTCCAAGAACATGCTGTAGGGGATAAATTACATACCTATAATTGCACCATAATGCATATTGGCATAAGGTTCTTCTCCAGTGAGAATTTCCCACAACGCAATGCCAAAGGAAAATACATCAACCAGTACCCGTGGCAACCATATAATGACTCAGTACCCTAATCCTAACTTTTTATTTAAAAAAGCTAAAGCAATTATGGATATTACTACCACTAAATTAAATGAATATAAATCTGCAACCTCGAAGTTAATATAAGCAGTAGCCACATCTTGAGCGAGAGTTCGTAACACTATGTATGGAGAAGATGTATATCATAGAGAGGGTAAACTAATGGTACCAGGAAGAAAGAAAGGGAACCATAGAAGATAACAAGTGATAATATTAAAAAAACGAGAATACCTAGAAGGAAGTGCAGCACCTGAAATCTCCTCATGCAATTGCACAAAATTTGTACCTGAAGATGATCAGCAGCCCAATATACAACGTTGTGGCTCCAGTTCAAGGGTCTCCTTGTTTAAATGTTCACAACTTTGATGCGTTTGACCAATCGGCTTATTAAGAGTGGCTAGTGTACAGCACACATAGAAAAAGTCTAATTGATTAATTATAATTAAAAAAGGGCTACAATGCTATTTTGTTTCTGCTCAGCTAATTTTTGTTGAGCGAAAAGAGATATCTGAAACATAATGAAGTGGGATTCTTATATGTGAAAAAGAAGAATGATTCACAAGTAACCTGATTAAGTATATTCAAGGAATTGCTTGACTATGTTTTCACCAATCCACGGAATCAAGGTAAACTGCCTTATTACCTTCGCTACTGTCCAATGCTGCAGTGACTTGGGTTCCCAAGGAAGCAGGGTGAGGAGCCTCCTAGGAACCTCTGAAGGGATCTTACTTGGCAATGAATATGACAATGTTGTCCACAGTACGACCATGAGTGGAACGCCATAGTCAGCAATTAAGCTCCTTTGCCACCCTGCAGGTTAAATTAGCTGGAGCATTAGTAGTTGGTATACGGAGACTACTGTGGGATCAAAAATATATAGATAAATGTGAAAAACCAGCGCCGTATAGCGATGAGCCGATGACCTCGCACTCCTGCTCCCTGTTGCAGTATAGAGCAGGCCCACTAAGAAGATAATTCCAAGCAGATTGTTAATATATACCCATTGGAACTGGTATATCGGTAGGCTATGGTCTTTATCCTCAGGCACACTGAATTCGCTCAACATTCCCTGCAGAACACAGGCTATGTAGCGAGTGACTGTCTACTAAATTACACAACTTAGATTGAATAGCTACCAAATTGTATACCTTGATAGCTTCTTACATGAACAGAACTGTGATCAACATTCCAAATAGTTGTCTTGGAAGCCTTGTAAATCTATTTATAATAACTCTAGCGTTAAACATTGACATGAGGAACAGCATGACAGCAGTCCAGATGCAAATCCCTGTCAATGGTAAAAAAAGAAATAAAGAAATATAGGTAGCATTTAGTGTAACTGAAAGGCAAATAAGAGCAGCATTTATTCAACTTATCATCCCTTACCATCCGACCCACAGAAGAAATAATCGTTCGACTGTTTTTTTGGCAAAGCTGTAGAGATAAGTACATGGTAATAGTTGGTTCTGCAGCTCCCACAATCAGTAGTGGATGTTTGCCGCCACATATGGCACATATGGCAGAGAGTAGTACCATCTGAACATAGGATAACTTCATCGATAACAACAAATAAACATCCAGCAATCATTCCACAGGAACAAGCCAGAGGAACGCTGTTGTAATTGTTTTAACTGATGCTGCAGCACTCCCTGAAGAAAAGCAGACACAAACAATGGTTTATGGTTCCTAGATAATAGCACACTAAATCTACCTTTACTTGAAGTCTCAGAAACTCCACATAATCTAGGACGTCATGTACCCATTCTTGCGTTAGACTCCTCATCAGAGGGCTCCACCAACGGTCTGTAACTATATGCATTTGATCTAGCATTGTCGATCTGCACCAAAAGTAAAAAAAATCAGCAGAAAGTCCACTTTTTGTATAACATCTGTATTCTAACCCAAACAGATTCAATATGACAGGAGTGAGAGCTTCAATTAAATAAATGACAGATGATACAGTAACCTAGTTTATAAGTCTTTCTACTACTCATCTAACAGATGGAAGCAGACATGTAGTGAGATTGGGATTAGATCTTTGAAATCCTTTGTACTTGGAATTTGACATCGTTATTTGTATACAATATCATATGCATGGAGACTCAACTTCAACATTTTTCAACAATTTCTTCACAAAAGGCCTCCAGATAGTGAGGAATTTTAGAGAAAACTTACAATTACATCTCCTTGTTCGCCCATCGCAACAGCAGCGCGCACTGCAACTCTTCTAACATCATGGAGGAAGAGCCTATGGCCGTTTGGTAGGGGTGGGTAATAATCATTTGCACCATACTTCAAGTATTCTTCCATGGTCCACCCTACGCCCGCCAACATATCATCCAGGATATCCACTGCTCAGGAACAACAAATTTGTGTAAAATTTCAGAGCATTCATGCATTCAAAACACACTGTGATCTCATAATCAAATACTAATAACCGTACAAGGATCTTCATTTGCTGGATTGTCGGATGTCAACATAACAACATCACTTTTCTCAGCTGCAATCTTTGTCATCACCGGCCTCTTCCCTCTTTCTTTCTCACCGCAACATCCAACAACTACATATAGAACAGCATAGCAGTAGGTTCAATTTGTAATACCACAACCAGAGTAGAGAACATATAGCAAGATGTACAACAAACCAACAATTCCATATTAAGATTGACACAACTATGTGTAGGCAGTGTGCATTGTTAATGAAAGCATGAGACATCTCCTCAACATGAAATGCTTTTACTTCTCTGCGGCGGAGTATATTTGGTTTTACAATGGGCTTCTTCAAAGCAGACGGAGGGCTCGGCGGCGGCGGCCCCAGGGGAGAGAGGAGGGGAGAGGAGGATAGCACGACGCACGGGTGGGCGACGAAGGCGGACTTGGCGGGGTCCCAGCGGAAGGGGCAGACGCCAAGCTGCAGGGCGGCGAAGTGCTCAGCGGAGTCGCGGAGCTTGAGGTACCGGACATCGGCGCGGTCGAGCTCGAAGGTGTCCCGCCACGGCGCGCTCGTCACACCGCTCATCTCCAGGGGAGGCTGCGAGGCCGGCTGGGCGGCGCGGTGGGGGCGCTTGAGGACGCGCGAGGGCTTGAACATGGGGATGATGAGACCACTCGTCGTTGGAGATCTCCTCGAAGGCTCGCCGCATCGGGGCGGCGGCTGCGGGCCTGCGGTTTCGGCTGCTGCTGGGATCTAGGGTTTTGGTTGGAGGAGGCGTGGAAGGAAGCGGGGTGGGAGCCGAGGAGGCGGTGGTCCGGACCGCGAGAATTGGGGAGGAGACTGGGGGTGGAGAGGAGGTGAGGGCGGAGCGGCAAAGGAGGGAGGGTAGGAGGCGAGGGTGGAGCGGCGTGGGAGGGAGGGGAGGAGGCGAGGCGGAGCGGCGCGGAGGAGGGGAGGAGCGACTGGCGGGCGGCGGCGAAGGAGGAGGAGGAGGAGCGACGGATTCGGAGGAGCGGGGGAGGCGCCGGCGCGGCGGGGCGAGGGGAGGAGGAGGCGCAACAGGTGAACATGGGGAGAGGGTGCGGGAGGAGTGGGGAGGGGAGGAGGAGGCGGCGGCGCAGGGTGGGGGGAGGAGGAGGCGGCGACGGAGCGGAGGGGGGGGGAGGAGGCGGCGGCTGAGCGGGGGAGGAGGAGGAGCGTGGGAGACGGAGGCGGGGAGGAGGAGGCGGCGGCTGAGCGGGGGAGGAGGAGGAGCGGGGGAGACGGAGGCGGAGGAGGAGCGAGGGCGGAGCGGAGAGCGGGACGCGGGAGGGTACTGCAGATCCATTGATGGATGACCGTCGGATATGGTTGAGTAAGGAGAGAGAATGGAGGAGAGTTAATCTGGTGCGCATGTGTTTTAGAATGGTGTATTTCTGAGTGCATATTGTGGTGTGGATGTAGTTAAGATCATGACTGTGGAGCAGGTAATTGTTGGGTGGATATAGGATAATTTTAATTGGTGGTTTATTAGTTTAGATAGATGTAGGGCAACAAAAGGGGTGGAGTGGAACCATTAGTTTATGCGTTGATTTGCTATCTGCCGGTAGAGTGTGGATCAGTGGACCCTAACTTCAAGTACTATGCAAGTGCCGACGAGGTTAATGTAGTTGGGGTGGATCAGTGGAACGTGTTTTTATGTGAATGGTTCAAGGTAGAGAGATCAAAACTAGTATAAAAACTTGTGCCTTAGGAACTTCTCGAGCTGAAGTATTGCACAGCTGCTGTCACAAGGCAATACACGGTTAAACATTGGAAACACATCAATCTAAATTGTGGAATTACAAATTTGTGTTTTAACCATCTCATGATAGTTTCGGGGCTGTTGTTACATTAGGAACAACAGATGTGGTTTGTCCCTGTTGTGGTAATTTCGTGCTACACCCAATCCGGCGGCGCCTGCGCTGGGTATGCCGCCACGTGGTGCAGTCGTCGCGCATAGGCCTTTCGTTGCCGCACCGAAGCGAACTCCAGCGAGGAGCCCCCGGAGATGACGTTTATGATTATGCGCTGGCCTCCCTCCGGGGCTTGGATCCGCAGGGGGCCCTCCTGGGGTTGCCGCACATGGGCTTGGATCCGCAGAGGGCCCTCCTGAGGATGCAGCCCCTGATTCGGGGTCCGCATGGGGCCTTCCAAGGGATGTTGGACGTGGGCTACGATGGGCGGGAGTACCTCGGGGTTTCTGTCCCTGGCAACGCTCTGCCGGAGTGCAGCGATGGTGGTGCATGCGCGCGTGTCGTGGCTGCCCCGCCCATGTACCTCACACCACAGGCCGTGCTGCTGATCGTCGTATTCTGCGTGGGTTCGATTGTCGCGACCCCAACCGCGCCCCCGGCCCCCGCCTCAGCGAGCTCTACCGCTGCGACCGGCGGGGGGCATTGTCCTCAGAGCCACCTTCAATGTCGAAGATGTAGCAGGTTCTCCGAGACCTTTGCTGGCCCCGCTTAGGCTTGTCGCCTGGCGGGTCCTTGTACGGGGCGTCCTTGCGCTCGGAGGCATCCTTCGACGGCTCCTGCTTGCGCTTGCCCTTCGAGGAGCCTTCCTTCGGTGAATCTCCAGTCTTCGCTGCGCCCTCCGCTTGGTTGCTGTCGGAATCGTCACCTTGGCGCCGCCGCGCATCTTCTTCCGCTCTAGCGTACTCTTCCATCTTATCGAAGAGCTTTGCCACCATCTTGATTGGCTTTTGCACGTTGTATTCGGCCAGCGGCCCAGGGCGGAGGCCCTGTACTGCCGCGTTGATGATGGTTGTTTCGTTGACGTCCTTGACCTGGTAGCGGACCTTTGCGAAGCGCTTGAAATACTCCCGGAGCTTCTCCGAGGGTTTCTGCTTGACCGCGAAGAGCTGGTCCGCGTCGACACGCTCGACGTAGTTGCCTTGGAAGTTGTTGTAGAGTCGATCGCGGATCTGCTCACATGCGTAGATGGAGTTGGGCTTGATGGTGAAAAACCAAGAGAACGCCACTCCCTGTAACGCGAGGGGGAGTCCTTTCGCCTTCGTGGTATCGTCTCCGCCGACAGCTTCAATGGCGGTCTCGTACACGCGGACGAACTCCCGGGGGTCCGTGTCGCCCTTGTACGGCTCGATGGCACTGGGGAACTTGAAGTCCTCCAGCCATGCCGCCTGCTGCAAGCCTGCAGAGAGTGGGGACTCCGGGTCCACATGTCGCAGTGGGACACGATTGGACGTAGGGGCTTCGCGGCTATCCGCCCGTTCCGACGTGAGCTCCAGCGTGACCACCAGCGGGGTCTGGTGACTCCGAGTCTCTTGCATATCCTATACGGCCCCGCGGAGATCTGCCAACTCCCGCTGAAGCGTGCCGAAGGCCATCAACAGGGCGTTCTCCACCGTAGGGGTGGCCGGGGGCGATCGGTGCAACTGGTCGTGTCGCCGTAACAGCGGTGACCACGGCCTGCGCTCCTGTGTTACCTGCTGCGTCGGCATGGTGGACTCCGGAGTCGGAGACGAGGCCTGCGTTGCCGCCAAAGCCGCTCGCCGCTCCCAAACCGGGTGTAAGGGTGGCGGCCGTGCCATCGTGGGCATTGGCATTGTCGCCCCCAACGACCTGGCCGATGCTGCCGGCGTTGGCCGTCGTACCCGCGGCGGGATCACTCGTCACGCGCGGGGCGGTATCGGCCGTCGTGGCGATGGTGGCGGGGTCGACCGTCGTGGCAGCAACGGTGGGGTCGGCCATCGTGCCACGGACGCCGATGCTCGTGGCCGTCGCATCCGCATCGCCGCCCACGCCTGCGACTGCCGACGCCGAAGCCCTGGTGTTGACGCGAGACTTCGCCGCACCTACCATGTTCTTCTTTGTCGCCGACGACGAGGCTTTCTTTGGTGCCATCCTTCTTCGGATCTTGAGGCTTGCTCTTGTCCTCCACACGAACGGCGCCAACTGTTGTGGTTACATACCAAACAGAGAGAGAGTATGGTAGTGGAGAGTTAGGTGAGCAAGTGCTTAGGGTTTCCCCCCATGGCCTATATATATATATCCATATGGGGAGTGCTTTTACAATCGTACCCTTACATTTGAGTATCCCTGTCAGGGGCACTTATGTCATTATACATGTCCTGTTTTGGGCCTTACGGCCTTCTAATAGGCCGGCTGGGCTTAGGTGGGGTCACCCCTACAACAGTCCCACTTCTAGTTGAGTATGCTCTTTTATAAGTGAAATTTTGGTACTATTGGATGGTAGTATGGTATGATGAAGGTCAAGTTATGTCGGTGAAATCTCGAACTTGTTACAAAATGCAATTTTAGTTAAATGATTCTACAACTAACATGGTGTAATCAGGGTGCCAGTTAAAAAGGGTATAGCAAGTTCCTACACAATTGGCAGGTTGTTCAATTGTTGTTTGTTACATATTTACACCATCATATGTAGTGGTGCAAACGGAGCGGATATGAATGGATATTGCTCATCCCGTATCCTTTTCCATATTTTCTGTCAGAGTCAGAGTTGGACACGGATAGTGTTGGATACGAATACAAATGTGGATATTCTTGTTCACGAATACGGAGAGAATACATATCGCTCTGAATACGGTTAGTCTCGATCATGAATATTTAGTCGGATAATGTGTGAACAAAAACCATATATATCACACGTCTAAGGATCAATCACCATACTACATGTCTACATATCCATAATGGAACTACATTAGTAGCTTAATAAGCAAATTTCACACGATGACAGGGACAAGTTAAGCATATAGTAAATTCTAGCTAGCAAAGTAGTAAGTAAATGATATATGCTAATTAAACAAGTAGTAGCTAACTAGCTACATGCCACATGGTCCAAAAGTAACAATTGCCCATAGTCAAGTAGTCAAGTAAATTAGTAGTTCATTTAACTTTACTACATTTATATCAAATGATAAGTTCACAATGTAGATCTTGTTTAGCAAAAGCTAGCAGCGAGCCATTTCTAACCATGTTTTAGTGGAGCTCAACCTCGATCATTACCTCGTCCTACAAAAAATATTAATTGAAATCCAAAATTATTGAATGAATAATAGAAACCCAAAATTAATACTTCTACAGTAGACAATATAACTAGAGAAGTATATGGTTCAGTTGCACCCACTGTCAGTCTGTCACTGGAATTAAATTACCATCAAACTAGACAAGTAGTAACATTGTAAATAACCATCACCGGCGCACAACTTAACTAAGAATCAGCTCGACTCTATACACTCCTGGCACTAAAAAATCCATACTAAGCCAAGATTTTGGAGACATAGCATCAAGGCCATTAACATGATGCAGTATACATGTAAGAGGATAGCCAAATTAATCAGTTGACAACAAAGGATGTACTGATACTTACTGTGGAATGCCAACATCGTTTTGCTTCAGAATGAAAAAGAAAGCAATCTAAACATTTCAACATTTGTTCAGGTTGACCATTAAGGAAATTGACACTTTTCTAGTGACAACTGTTCTCCTGGATGACAACAAGAAAAAGAACTATGCTCTGTTTCTACTAGATTGGCCTGGCAAAGTCGCAAAGACTTGCAACCAGACATTCATCTGAAGAAATTGAGCCCAAGCACAGCATCTCAATCATCACTGACCATATACATTCGGACAGTAAAATGGAGAAAATAACTGGAATTTGTTTTCGTATTTTTCTTTGTAGTTCATAGCATCAATTTAAAGCAAGAAGAATGAAAATTTTCCAAACACTACAACATGATTGATCTTGACTGGTTTCCAAAGAAAATCTATCAATATCATACAAAGTCTTAGGTTTAGAATATCTAAAGCATAATGGAACACATATTTGCTCGGTTCAGAATATGTAAAGCATAATGGAACACATATTCAGGACAACCAACAAAAACACATGGACATGCAGTCCCACCTATGCTATAAGATGGATATATAAGGCCATAATGGACCTTGTGACAATGGGTGTATCTGGGTTACGTAGTTCTTCCATTATCATCCATATGACCAGCATGTATATATGACAAGTTGACAAATAGGTGGTTCGTAAATCAGTGGGATAGAATTATCAAATCTCCTCATTTATGTTTGTAGTAGCACATTCTTTATCATCCAGCTCCAAAGCCAACTCATCAACAAGTGATGCTATCTTCTCCTCAGAATCTAAAATTCGAAAATAACATGAGGTTAATAAACAAAAGTTACAAGCAGTGCAATTGGTGAACTAAATGACTAATTATTTATCTTTCCTACATGAAGATATCCAATCTTTTGTATAAATTAGAGCCTCAACCACCTCAGGCTCTAATCGACTACAAAATAGATCAACAACATGGCCACCCACACTAAAAGCCGACTCTGAAGCAATAATTGGCACTTGAATAGCTAGCACATCATGAGCTAGTCGTGAGAGAACAGGAAACGTCTCTTGGTGTGTGTTCCACCATGATAATATGTCAAATAGTGCACCCTTTTACCCTTAGGATCAATCCACCGAATTGGTTTTTCTTGCATGTATACCTTAAGTTCATTTATACCATCATGTGTTGTAGTGACTTCCTCATACAAGAACTAGTCAATGTCATCACGACCCAAGTCAGGATCACCAAGTGGCTGAGAAGGCCCTTGAGGGTCAGGCTTCAAAGCTTCAGTTGTGTTGAACATGTAAGCTTGGAATAATTTGGTCACAACATCCATAAAGCGATTAACTTCATGGGCAACCCTCTCATGATAAATCATCCTCATGAAATATTCCACAAGCTTTTTCTTGTATCTAGGATCAAGAAAGCATGTCACAGTGAGAGCTATGTTGGACTTGTCCCAATACTCATTATATTTGGCTTTCATAACCTCTGCCATAGAAGAAATAGTAACATCAACACTTTCACACCAATCTGCAAGTGTTAACTTAATTTCACAAAATTTCCACCGAAACAAGTTTACTGTTGGATATTTATTTTCAAAAAATAGCTTGGCAGCATCATGAAATTTCTTCAAACACATGCATAATGATTCTTCCACATCCCATTCTTCATTTTGTCGAAGCACAGTTATCGTATACAATCGCCTATCAAAAGCCCTCATATAGTAAATAGCTTGTGACAACATTTCATATGTTGAGTTCCACCTTGTACGCACATCCAATGGAAGACCGGATGTATTATCTAAGTCATAATCTATTGCACAGTTTTGAAATTTCTCTCATTGTAATAGAGAATTCTTCACAATAATAACAATAGCTCTAATATTCTGAACTAAAGATGCAATTACTCTCAAGCTATCTTGGGCAACAAAATTTAGTATGTGACATAAATATCTCACATAAAAAAAGACACCATCACAAATCAAGAGAGAACGCTTATGCAGCTTTATCACAACTTCTTTAGCACATTTATCAGTGAATGATACACTGTCTATTGTGAGAGAAAATAACTTCTCCTCAATGGGCTTGTTCTTTTGTGGCTGTGGCTTATAGTTTTTGGCTGTAGCTTGTAGCTTTTGACTGTTTGTGTGGGAGATTACACAGCTTTCGTCGATATAAATGAAGTTGGTACAGTATGTACTACAATTAACTAGTAGACCCTATCTTGAAAAGACACGCCGTTTAAAAGCTAGTTACTATAGAAAAGCCAAAAGCTGAAGCCAAAAGCCATAAAAGAACAGGCCCAATGTTCCAAGACATGATACCCTTGATAAACTCAGTTGCTAGATTACTTCTTGTATGGTTCCCTTTGATATGAATGAATTTAACTATTTTTTTTGTATTTACGAATTATCATCAATCCAATGCACAGTGATGCACATCTAACCTTTATTTTGATTAGATGTCTACATGTCCATAGTTGCAGAAAACCGACAAGAAAGAGATTTTAGTTGGTCATATAACCTTTTCTCTTCATCTCCAAATATTTCTAATACCTCTTTCCTAGTGGTTGTGCGAGACTTGAATGAAAAACCAGGACGTAGAGACTTGATGAAATCAATGAAGTATCAAATTAGCTTAATTCTGATATGTTTCATATGATCTAAATTTTCATTGTCATTCATAATTTTCTATTATATCACTAATTTTGATATGTTTTATACATAAGTGACTTATCGCTACACCGCACTCATGGTGCTTTCTATTATCGAGGTAACTACTTTATATTTCTCTATTTTTCATTATTTGTCTCCATGCAATTTATAATTTCTATATGAATTTGAAATTTTATAAAGAGTAAAAGACTAATTTTGTATCAACTTAGTTTAGATCTATAAATAATTCAGTCCATCCTCAATTTCATTTAAAACTTACATTTGTGTATATATATATATATATATATATATATATATATATATATATATATATATATATATATATATATATATATATATATATATATATATATGTATATATATGTATATATGTATATATATGTATATATATGTATATATGTATATATATGTATATATATATATATATGTATATATATGTATGTATGTATATATATATATATATATGTATATATATGTATGTATGTATATATATATATATATATATATATATATATATATATATATATATATATATATATATATATATATATATATATGTATGTATGTATATATATATATATATATATATATATATATATATATATATATATATATATATATATATATATATATATATATATATATATATATATATATATATATATATATATATATATATATATATATATATATATATATATATATATATATATATATATATATATATATATATATATATGAGCAGTCACACAGGCAAGTGCGGCTGTCTGACACACAGGGCCCCCAATTTCGAGGGCCCCAATATCTTGTGTCTGACCCAATACTATATAGCTTTGATCTCTATTTTTGGCCCAATATTTCGTAAAGCAGAGAAATTAAAAGAAAGAGGCAATTTGATGAGAACCGGATAACACAAATGTTACCACACGATCTGCAGAGGAATCATTTAGAATTAACTATTTTATACCTATTGTTGATCAAACTATTTCTTCACTAACAACAAGATTTGAATAGTATCAAGGTTACAGAGAATTTTTGGTTTCTTATTTACTTCGATATATTGCGAGTCATTGGATAATAATAGCTTCCGATATATTGCAGTCATTGGATAATAATAGCTTGAGATCTTCCTGTGATAATCTTGAGGCCGCTCTTAAAAGAGATGGAAAATCATATATTGATGCTAATGAACTGTATGTGGAGCTGAGGTTTCTTCAAGATTTTATTCCAAAAGAAGATATATGCCCTGTTGATATTCTAAAGTTCTTGAAGCGACATGACTGTTTCCCCAATGCAACTATTGCATATAGAGTTTTGTTGACCATTCCTGTGACTGTTGCATCAGCAGAACGAAGCTTTTCAAAATTGAAGTTATTGAAGAATTATTTGCGTTCTACAATGACGCAAGAAAGGCTTACAAATTTGGCTACAATAGCACTTGAGGGCGATATGCTGGACAAGATTGACTATGAGTCTATCATTGAAGATTTCATTTCGAAGAACACCAAAAGAATGATGATATTCAAGTAAACATTATGCGATGAATGGTTGAATATGTACAATTCATAACATATTACATTTTAATGTAATAAATTATTGTTTATATATTATTTATGGTCCTATTTTGCTAGCCTACGAGGCCCCGTTTTAGACTTTGCACGGGGCCTCGGTTTTGGCCGGGACGGCCCTGTATATATATATATATATATATATGTGTGTGTGTGTGTGTGTGTGTGTGTGTGTGTGTGTGTGTGAGATCATGCATGACAAAATAATAAAATAGTAGATGGCACTGCGACACTACATCCAAAATTCCACTTCATAAAAGGTGTCATCAACAAATATTATTCCACTTTCTTATCACATGAGGACGTTGTATGCCCCCTTTCCTTTGGACCTAATTGTAACAGGCGTAGCAGACGCATTTGCGATGTGGCCAGGTGCCCTGGCAGCTGTACTCCCTGAGGTGCTTTCCGAAGAAAATGAGGCAGGTCAGCTTACACAACGGCTTGACGCACACCATTTTCGCAAAGTCGTAATCGCTGCAATGCTCTGCACAGAAACGTACCACCTCATTAATGTACTGCAAAACCAACCAGTGAATGTACTCAGTTGCGAAAAACATGAAGACTTGATTGCAGCAACCAAATTAATACTTCTAGTTAATTCCTTTTTTTTAGATAAAGGATATAAAATCCGGCCTCTATATCCACGTGGGATATATACAGCCAAAAGTTACATGAGTTCTTAGGCTTAAAGCCTCAAAACTGAGGGGCATAAAACAACAGAAATGATAGCTTAAGGACTGAAAAAAAACTAGAAAGACTAAGCTTCAGCACTTTTTCTCCGTCCTTACTTTCAACAAGTCCCTATCCTCATCCGACTGTGTCATCCAAACTACGGTCTGCTTTGCGTGAAGATGGACCTCTGAGGCGACGTCTCGAAGGAGGCGACTATAGTCGCCGACGCCGCCCGCCTCACCGAGGCAAGGTTTTCACCTGGAGATCAGTAACATGAGAGCTATGGAGTGCCACTACAACACCTCCAGGAAGGATAATGGCACCCGAAGGCGTCATTGCTGTCGAGACCGGTAAGATCACCGGCAAGGCTTTCGCCAGCACCTCCACAGCACCCCACGCACTATCCACACACAAAAAAGACCGCCACCACCACACCGGGGTCCTGCACGCCCCAAGGCCATGACATAGCCACCCTTGAACTCCACGACGAGCCGTATCCTGCAATGTCCGCCACTGTAGAAACCATTATGCGATGCTTAAGCGCCACCACTGAGCAGATCCAGGGATATGAGCCACGGATCAAGCCTACAGCAATACAACGGAAGAGCCTGACGTGAATCTTCCTGAACGCCTTACGGAGCCTGCACGGCACGCGGAACACCACTGCCTTCTTGCTCCCGGCCACATCCATCTGGAAGGCGGAGTCGATGTAGAGGCCCTTGAGGACGCTCTTGAGCTCCTGGTTGTCAATCTCTAGGTCAAAGAACGCCTGCGCGATGGAGTCCTCAAACTCCACGGGCACGAGGCCCTTGACCTTCTGGATCTTCCTCCTCGCCGTGAACATGGTGCCTTCTTCCTTCCTTCCTTCGCCACTGACCGTGGTGAATACCCTCTCGGCAAATGCAAACTCCCTGCACTTAACGTACATGTCCACAAGCGCGTTCCCGAGGGACAGCGGCACCCCCAGGAACCTCCGGACGCAGCACGCGTGCACGCTCCTCCATGGCGGCGCCACCGAGCTGCCGCACGCGAGCAGCAGCTGACCATGACCACCGCGTCCAGCTGCACCCGGCGCAACCATCCCCTCGAAGAACCGCAGCGCCGCCTCGGAAGCCCGCCTGCGCGTCGCGGACAGCATGGGCGTCCACCGCGGGCGTCCCTCGCGCGCATTCCGTCGAACAGACTCCGCGCGCCGGGAGGTCGGACGGGCCAGCGTAGCATAGCACCAGCGCAGACCCCACGAAGGGGTTCCCATGGGCGCCGATCTTGACGGAGAGCACGAGGGAGGAGGCGGCGAGGGCAGTCGAGCCGGTGAGCGCACAGGAGCGGAGGACGGGGGGCAGGGTGAAGTGGTCGGGCGGGGCGCCCCGCGCGAGCATGTCGCGAAAGGCGCTAGAGCAATACAGGGAGCCGGGGGTGCATCCCCCTGGGAGGGGGACCAGATCTGGAAGGCGAGGAAAAACGAAGACTCTAGTTAATTCCTGATAGAAAATAGGGACAGAATGAATGGCCGGATGATACTAGCTTGGATCTTAGTGGCGACAGATGGATGGCACGACATGTGTTAGCCAACGTACCAAATATAAGGTTTGAAAGTCGTCATTTTGTTTTGGTTTATAAGCTCATTAGAAGATCACGAAACGCGTAAGAAATATGTCTAGATTTGGTTCTTCGAATACGTATATGAGAACCACGAGCCTCATGGGGGCACATGTATATTATCTCGTTTAGGCTTTGTCCTTGCTTCACCTAAAAGTGTTAACTTGGAAGTCCTACGATTTAGGCTATCAAGCATGATACACTAACGTAACACAAATGTGACTACTAGCTGTTTGGTAAGCAAAATGTAGGCACAAATGTATAGCCATTTTTGGTGCTTCATCGGTACCCTATATATATGCTAGAGTTTCTGAATTTGTTTCTCAAGAGAGTAAATTAAGGGAATAAACTATAATACTCCATAAGAAACTATAGATCTGGAATACGTGCTCATTTCTTTTGAAAACCTGCACGGATAAGATCGGATGACGCGGACATGAAACCATGAGGGTCCAAAGTTTCCAACATTTCAATGAACAGAAATTAATATATAACTCGCAATCCAACATATAAAACAAAGACGACCAGAGGATGACAAAGCCACAGCCGAAGCTAGATATGCCACTTGAAATTTTGTTCCTTTTATTATTTTTATAGGTTCGACTCCCATGAAATAGAGCCAAAGCGTGCAGCCCTTAGAATTCAACCATGGTGGCACATCTCACAGTTGCAGATGCCTTCCTTCCAGTTGCCTTCACACCAGTACTTCGTCACTTTGCCGCCGTGTGTGCGTCCTGCGTAGAGGAGGCACGCAAGTTTGCACAGAAATTTTTTGCACCACGTTACATGTACGGTTGCCAAGTTGCATTCACCTGCACAAGAAACATCTATGTCCATTACTAAGATGCTTTCTGCACTCCTGTATGTAAAATTGTGAGCCATGATGTGTTCTAGTGTTGGCAACGTGGGGTAACAAATAAAGATATAAATAACTCATTACAGAAATACATGTAAAATCAAGTAGTGCACCGTTGCGATCGTCTGACCATGGTTTTTGCTAGGTAATAAATACGACTTGGGGGTATTGCCAAATAGCACAATGCCGATCAAACATATATGAATTCAGATGCGATATATATGGTATATGAATTTGGTGACATATGTCCATGCATAATTCTAAAGATACGAGGTAATCTTTCGATCTTCCAACGAAAGTATAATTGCTTGAATGATATACTTTGCATGATATTAGCTGTCAAAATAGCATTTTTTAAGTACTTTTCCTGATATAGTTATGACCATGTATACATATCCTAAAGAAAAATTTAATAACTATAGCTTTTCTTTGAAATTTGACACTACTACAAAAAACCTAATAGTAGACGCCAAATCACAGACGGTTTTGTGAAACCGTCAGTGATTTACACTATTACAGACGGTTTTAATTTGGAGGCCGTCTGTGGTATTTGCGGCGGAAAAAGGAGTATCACGATTTGTTCTTACCTCTGAACCATCGTGATACTAGAATATCACTGACGGTTTTATAATAAAACCGTCGTGATATTCAGATTATCCTGACGGTTTTATTATAAAACCGTCTGCGATATTCTAGTATCACAGACGGTTTTATAATAAAACCGTGCGTGATACGCTCCCGCCTTGAAATCCCTCAAAATTTCATATTTTCCCGCTTAAGTCCGAGTATGGTTCAGTTTTGAGACACCTTCAGTAAAGCGGGCATAACTTTTGCATACGGTGTCCGTTTTGACGTTCTTGTACTCGTTGGAAAGCTAACGACGAGCCCGATCCAAAAAACAACCGCTTGCGCTAGTCGCCCTCCAAGACCCCTAAAATCGGCCATCTTTGGACCTAAACCTGCGTCGCAAGTTTTTGGTTTCTGTTTTGCCCTTTTTCTTGGTTTTATTTTGAATTTGGATTTTCTTCAACTGCAAAGTTGTAGATCTCATCGAAACCTTTCAAATGAGTATATATAAACTATATAAACCTTTGCTATTTTATCTTTTCAGACTAGTTGTTTATATTGCATCGGTATATAAAATTTGTGCTCCAATTCACAGACGGTTCTATATATAGAACCGTCTGTGATAATCTGACCGCTGGGCCCGTCGATCCTCAGCCCCACGAATCGTAGCTCCGCCTTTCCGTTCCCGCGCCAAAAATTTCGAATTCCCGCCTCTCCCTCCCTCTCCCTCCCCTATAAATATAACCAAAATCCAGCCTCTTTGCTGGTCTCCTCTTCCTTGCTGTCCTCTTCCTTGTTGTTCTCCTCCTCCTTGCTGTCATCCTCCTTGCTGTCCTCTTCCTTGTTGTTCTCCTCCTCCTTGCTGTCCTCCTCCTTGCAGACGACGCAGAAGCATCTAGCTCGTGCCAACCGGGCAGACGCTGAATCAACGCCGACGATGGTGGTCGTCAAAGACATTCAGCTCATGCGTTGCATCAGGGGCGAGAAGGCATAGAGGATCTTTGCTTGTTGTGTAACCTGCTCGTTGTTCTTGTTGTATAACTTGCTCGTTGTTCTTGTTGTGTAACCTGCTCGTTGTTCTTGTTGTGTAACCTGCTCGTTGTTTTGAGATATTGTAATGGTATACTCTAATCTTAATAAAAATTGATATTTTATGTTTGTGAAATGAATTGGGATGTGAATTGGATGTATACATGTACATGTTGATCTGCTTGTTTCAGAGGGCATGGCTAGCATTTCCTGAGGCTAGCCAATAAACAGAAATAGGTTTAGGAATAGAAGGGAATATCACAGACGGTTTTTAACTAAAAACCGTCTGTGATATTTGCATCACAGACGGTTCGAAAACCGTCTGTGATGACCTCGTATTATCACTGACCCATAAATTTAGACGGTTCGTAAAACTGTCTGTGATGACCTTTTCTGTAGTGGTGTGAGGTAATCAATTTCATATCTTCACGATGAATATCTTCTGATCTGGGAAACGTCGATGGAAATTAAACCTTAACCTCTTGTATGAGAACAATTGATCTTAACAATTAAGCACCCTTGTCATACTATAGTTTATTTTGGCCGATAAGTTTCCAAAACTTCATTCTCTGGTTCTCTTAAAGGCCATTTGGAACAGTGGAATTTCACGAAAATTTTACAGTAAAATAACTAATTTCCGCAGCAATCGGGAATTGAAACACACACGCCCGGCCCCAGTGCTTGTGGCTGCAGAGAGAGAGAGAGAGAGAGAGAGAGAGAGAGAGAGAGAGAGAGAGAGAGAGAGAGAGAGAGAACCTGCTGCAGCTGCAGATGGAGGATTTCGTTGAATCACGAGTAACAGAAGGAAGAAAAAGGTGGCGGCCCTCATATCCATTGCGGACTGCCCAAACTCCAAGTCTACTCCTTTGGCTTTGTTTCATCGACCTTTGTTTGCCTTGATCCACGTATTGCGTCACTGAGGATACACAGGATGACATCTTGATAGACTGCAGAAACAGAACTTTCAAGTAACACATGCACAGCGAGCAAGCAAATAGGAGCCGCGGAGTGGTGGACCATGTGAAGTGGTTATGAATCTAGTGATGATGATGTATAATTGACTTTTGAGCTGTATTAAAATTTGTTTTTATGAAAGTTTCGGTCGATGCGCTTTTGTAAATCTAGATTTCAGGTTTAGCGGCCTAACCATTTTGTATTAGACAGTCTGACCGGCTGGCTTCAATCATGCTCGGTAGTCAGTGGTTTGAACGGCTTTGTGTTCGGAAGTCCGATTAGCAGGCGTCGACCACGGTAGAACGACTACGGCAGATCGACTACGACAAGCTTTGACCATGGCAGGCTTCAACTATGACATTTCGACCACAGTAAGCTTCGACCACGGCAAACTTTGACCATGGCTTTTCTATCACGGCAGAATGACCACGACATGTAATCGGTAGGCTTCGACCTCGAACAGTGAGTCGGTCGTAAGAAACTACAGTGAACCGGTTTTAACTACAGTGAACCAGCCGAAGGTCGTAATCTCATCTGCTATTGTACCTGACCAGTGGTCATAGCTAACTTTCTGATAGTCGAGCTACAGTGCATTGCCATAGTCGTACACTTCGCAAACTGTTGTCATAGTCATAGACTTTGCTGGTTTGTAGTCTTATACTTTGTAATCGGTTGTCTTAGGCTTTGCAATCGGTTGCCATAAGCTTCACGATCGGTACTCGTAGACTTCGAATGCTTTAATTCTAGTAATCTTCAAGTATCTCGAGTACTTGTATTTGATGGGTTAGTGGTCTGATCAACCTGTGGATGGCGGTCAGACTGGTCTTACTCGTTGGTCGTTACTCAATACCCGGTTGGTACTCGGTGGTCAGTGCTATAGTACTTATTGATGATGGTCGGTACTCGATGATTTGTGTTCGATGGTATAGTGATTGGTTGATGGTTGCTAGTCGTAGATTGGGGATGCTACGATACTTGTGATTCCCAAATTCTTCACGCTCACCATCTCTGCAGAGCTTAACAAGATAATCCACGGCAACAACCAAAGCCAACAAGCCTTCACGAGCAAAGCGATAGTAATTTCTGAGTAGTTGTGTTTTTAAGTACTTGATGAGCTAGCGACCGACCTGTGCATGGTGATCATAACGGTCGTAATGAGTGGTCAAAGGCTGATTTCTAGAAAGCGATAGAATTTGTGATCGTGGCTGATCTGGTTGATCTTGATGGATGGTTAAAGGATTGGAAGGCTGATTTCTGGAAAGCAATAGAATTTGTGGTCATGGCTGATCTGATTGATCTTGATGGATGGTCAAAGGATTGGTATTAGGGATGGCAATTGTGCCCGTTTACTCGTATACCCGTGGGTAAATACCCTAATGGAGCCAGG
The DNA here is from genome assembly GCA_036346575.1 of Dendrocalamus sinicus. Taxonomy (NCBI): domain Eukaryota; kingdom Viridiplantae; phylum Streptophyta; class Magnoliopsida; order Poales; family Poaceae; genus Dendrocalamus; species Dendrocalamus sinicus. The sequence goes on from CM070670.1 coordinate 9,362,619, forward strand.
TATGGGATATATTTTTAGCCACGGGGTATGGAAATGGGGGTAACATTTTATCCGTCGGGTAAACGGGCACGGATATGGGTAAGCTCCACCCGCACCCGCCCCGCCCGTTTACCCACGATATAGATTGATAGGTACCGTAGCCATAGCAATATCTCTAGTTGCTATTGATTGTTATAAACTTTTGCATATCTCTAATTACTATTGATTATTATAAACTTTTTTGATAGCTATTATATTTCCTAGCAACAGCTGTTGTTTATATGTTCCTGTCATTAGTTCAACTCTCAGATGGTGACTCAGTTCGTGGGTAAACGGGCATGCCCACAGGCGACAGGTACCCGCGGGCGACGGGTATGGGCGATGTTCTTCACCCATCATCCTTTGCGAGTATGCCCGTGGGCGTAAATCGGGTCACAGGTACATGTATGGGCGAGCACTCCCGGGCCCACCGCGCCATCTCTAATTGGTATGAGTGTGTGGACTAATGATGGTCAAATTATGAATAACTTGTGTCGAGGAAAATGTTCTTTGGTGTTTGCATGTGCAGATTGGCATGGAGATGATCACGGTCGGTGATGAGAAGGACCGGGACTAGGTGGGGAAGCTTGAGGTTCAAGCTGTCGAGGATATCACGTGAGGTGGTCAGGCTCACACTAGAGAATGTGAAGATCAAATGTGGTGATTCGTGGAGAAGGTACAGGAGTGTTGTCCAGGAGGTTTTCGACACAAGTGGTGATGATACATGGAGAAGGTACAAGAGGTATGGTCTTGAAGGCTTCAACACCAAAGTTGATGAGGTGCGATGAAGATATAGGAGGTGCGTTCCTAGAAGCTTTGTCACGTGATAAGTTAGGAGTTGTGAATGGAGTCTATAGCTGAGAAGATTTAGAGATTGGTTAAAACATGTGTTCGAAAGGGTTTCGGGTCTCTTGATTTTCGGAAAAGATAGAGTTGTGTGTTCGTGGTTCAGGTGGATATGGTTTGAATGTTAGCCCATAAAAGCAGGGAGAGCCTAAGCGCTAATGTGTGGTTTTGAGAGGGCTTTTGACAGGAAGGCTTTTAGGGGTGCTTATCAGGGCACTTTGTAAATCCACGAAAATCCAGAAATAAACATCATTGTGATTCAATGTAGTTTTTGATTTGTTCAAAAAGTGCTAAAGATTGCAGTTGAATTGATTCATACGACCAAGTGCATAGTGTTCATTCGCTACCAAGAAAACAAAGAAATTATAAAGTACTCGAAGGCGCTAGTTTTCTTGAAGGTACAAGCGATCAAGAGACTCTGTTGCTGGTGTCGACGAATTTGAGTACGTACAAACCGGTCGCATATCAAAGCTGAGCGTTCTAGTGGTCGAAGCATTTAAGTGTCAAAGCTGTCAACCGACGGAAGATTTTGACTATGTGCAAAGTGTTAGAAATTGGCCCATTTAATTATGGCCTATTTCCTTAATTCCAAAGCATACATGGTTTAGTACCATATTGCTAAGGCAGGGTGAGGAAGACCGATTTATAAGGTGGAGTCATACCCACTCCTTGAAAATGGAAAGAGATGGTATGAGGATAGTTCTGTCTAGTCACACGCGCGCGCGCACTTGCGCGCTCGTATTCGTGTATTTTCGTGTGAAAATCGCGTGACTTGTGACGTAGCACGCCACTTGGTAGACCAAATCCATCTTTATTTTACTGAACCATGCACCTCACTCTCTCTCTGTTTGAATGAGATTCAAACGTTTGAATTTGAGGCTTAATTGGGTTTTGATGACAGGTAGTTTTCAGTGGGTAAATCACTGGTTAAATGTTTTCAGTTACATGTGAATAATTGAGCAGTTACCAGTGAATTATTTTAGTTCAATGGGGCAGTTACTAGAGAGTAATTTGCATATCTATATATATACCTGGAGACGTCCAAGGTATGAAATAGAGAATATCCCTCACCGCTTGCATCTCTTACTTCTGTCGTCTTGTGTTGTTGTACTTCGCCGTCCGAACCTCGTCGACCTTTCTTCCCGGCGTGCGCCTTGAAGAAGGGAGAGAGGCTATCTCCGAACCGTTGTCGCAGAGAGTACCTGCACGGGGCGGCAATAAGGTTTTTGGGCAGCGCATCTTCACGACCGCTCACTGCACTGCGACATCTACATTCTGCGCTGCGTCAAGCCTGCGCGGCTTCCTGTTCTTCATCAGGCTAACAAGTAAGTCGTTCGTGCGCATGTTTGACTTTATTATTATATTGTTTTTCTTGTGTATATTCTGAAGTATGATGAGTAGCTTGCTGTTAGTTGTGAGTTTTGCATCATTAGTTTATTATTTTTGTCTCCTAATAAAACTTGGAATTAAAATATTGCCCATATTTTCAACAATCCAGAAACCTTATTGCGAATTTTGTTGCAATATATCAATGGCTAGTACTTCTGATGCGATGAAACCTGAGAGGTTTTCTGGTCAGAACTTTCGTAGATGGCAGACTAGAGTCAAGTTTTGGCTCATGTCTTTGGGGCTGTGGTGGGTTATCCACCCGCAGTATCCATTTACGATTGAGCAGTGCATGCAGTTTGAAACTACGAACAATACTGCTCTTGGCTACATTCTGACTGTTCTGGTAGATCAGCTCTATGATGTGTACATGGACTACAAGTCCGCCACAAAGTTGTGGGATGCACTAGAGCACAAATATGCAGAGGCAGGTCGCTGGCTCTATATATGTGAGCAATTTTTTGACTTTAGCATGGATGAGGCTAAGTCCATAGTGGGACAAGCTCATGACCTCCAGCACTAGTCGGTGAGATTGCGCACTTGGGCTGTGTGTTGCCTCCAAAGTTTGTGGCTGCGGGCATTGTTGCTAAACTCCCTGCCTCTTGGTGAGATTTTGCTACTGGCTTGAAACATAAGAGGGACGAGATTTCTGTTGAGGATCTCATTGCAGCCCTCAATGTAGAAGAAAAAGCAAGAGCAAAAGATGCACCTAGCACATCTGGCCAGAACAATGTAAATGTCATTCAGAAAAAGACTGTTGCTAAGAAGTACAAATCCAACAAACTGAACAAAACAACTAGCTTTAAGAAGAAAACCGAGAAAAAGGATTTGAAGGACATCACCTGCTTTGTGTGCGGAAAAGACGGTCATATGGCGAAGGACTGTCGTTTCCGCATGATCAGAGATGGTGAACAGCCTAAGAAGAAGGCTGTTAATGTGACCATAGGCGAGGCCTTGACTTTAGGAGGGTATGGTAATTCACCTATTGTCTTTTCAGCTTGTCAATCCACTGATTGGTGGGTTGATACTGGAGCTAATGTTCACGTATGTTCTAATATTTCCTTGTTTTCTTCTTATCAGGCAGCAGGGGCTTCCTCCATCCTAATGGGAAACGGGTCGCATGCTTCTGTTCTTGGTGTTGGCACGGTGGATCTAAAGCTTATTTCAGGGAAGATTGTCCACTTTAAGAACGTGCAGCATGCTCCTACAATAAAGAAAAACCTTGCTAGTGGTTCTCTCCTATGCAGGGACGGTTATAAGCTAGTTTTTGAGTCAAATAAAGTTGTAATGTCTAAGTTCAGAAAATTGGTTGGTAAAGACTATGAGAGCGGAGGCTTGTTCCGCCTAAGCATTTTAGAGTCTTGTTATAATCTGAATATTGCAATTGGTTTAAATAAATGTGAGGTAAATATTTGGCATTCTCGTTTCTGTCATATTGGTTTTGATAGTATTGCTAAAATGTCCAGATTAGATTTAATTCCAAAATGTGAAATTGTTAAAGGATCAAAATGCCAGTCATGTGTGCAAGCAAAGCAAACCCTTTAAGGGATTAGAGGATGAAAAGAACTTGGCACCTTTAGATCTTATTCATTCAGATTTGTGTGAACTGAATGGATTATTGACAAAAGGAGGCAAAAGATATTTTCTAACTTTTATTGATGATGCAACACGCTACTGCTACGTGTATTTGCTGAAAACTAAAGATGAAGCTTTAAACTACTTTAAAACTTATAAGGCCGAGGTTGAGAACCAACTAGAAAAGAAAATTAAAAGATTGAGGTCTGATCGTGGAGGAGAGTATGTCTCTCATGAATTCTCCCAATTCTATTCTTAGCATGGAATAGCCCATGAATTTACACCACCATATTCACCCCAATCAAACGGGGTAGTTGAGAGGAAAAATCGGACACTAACAGACTTGGTTAATGCCATGTTAGAGAGTGCCGTATGCCTAAGGCATGGTGGGGGGAAGCTATTTTAACAGCAACTTTCGTCCTAAACAGAGTAATCACTAAAAAGAGTGAGATCACTCCGTATGAGGGATGGAAGGGGAGAAAACCTAATGTTAATTTTTTGCGAACTTGGGGTGTTTGGCAAAAGTCAATATACCATTGCAGAAAAAGAGAAAACTTGGACCAAAAACAGTCGATTGTATTTTTCTAGGATATGCTCAAAATAGCACGGTCTATAGATTTTTAGTAGTTAAATCAGAAACTCCTGAGATTATTGCTGATACAATAATGGAGTCTAGAGATGCTTCATTCTTTGAGAATATCTTTCCTATGAGAACAACAGGCAGTACTTCACGAACAGAGAATGTTCCAACTGATAATATTGAAAGTGAGAATAATCCAACTTCTGAACTTCCAACCATTTCTGAACCATTATGTGATATCCCTGAGGAGGATAACAATCTAGTCGCAGAAGCTTCTTGCAGGAGCAAGAAACAAAGGGTTGAGAAAACATTTGGTGACGATTTTATTGTATACCTCGTGGATGATGTGCCAAAGACTCTTTCAGATGCTTATGCATCTCCTGATGCTGAGTATTGGAAAGAGGCAATCCATAGCGAGATGGACTCTATCATGGCTAATGGGACTTGGGAGATTACAGATCATCCTATCGGGTGTAAACCTGTAGGATGTAAGTGGATCTTTAAAAAGAAACTAAGCCTGATGGAACTATTGAGAAGTACAAGGCAAGGCTTGTGGCCAAGGGTTACACCCAGAGAGAAGCAAAAGATTTCTTTGATACCTATTCTCCTGTCGCCAGACTAACTATCATTAGAGTGCTCCTTGCGTTAGCATCTTCCTATGGTCTACATGTTCATCAAATGGACGTGAAGACAGCTTTCCTTAATGGAGAGTTGGAGGAAGAAATCTATATGGATCAACCGGATGGTTTTGTGATTTCTAGATAGGAAAATAAAGTATGCAGATTATTGAAATCTTTGTATGGCCTAAAACAAGCACCAAAACAATGGCACGAGAAGTTTGACAAAACTTTAACATCTGCTGGCTTTATTGTGAATGAAGCTGATAAATGTGTGTACTATCGTTATGGTGGGGGTCAAGGAGTGATCTTATGTCTATATGTAGATGACATACTTATATTTGGAACAAACACTGCCGTAATTGACGAGGTCAAATCTTTCTTATCTCGGTGTTTTGATATGAAAGACTTGGGAGAGGCAGATGTTATTCTGAATATTAAATTGATCAATAGCAAGGATGTGATTACTTTGAATCAATCCTATTATGCTGAGAAAATATTAAGTCGGTTTGGTTTTGAAAACTGTAAAGTTTCACCAACACCCTATGATGTGAGCATTAAGCTTCGAAAGAACCAGGGGTTAGGAAAAGATCAATTAAGATATTCACAAATTATTGGGTCACTTATGTATTTAGCTGGTGCCACAAGACCTGACATTTCATTTGCTGTGAGCAAATTAAGTCAGTTTACGTATAACCCAGGAGATGATCACTGGGAGGCATTTGAAAGAGTGTTGCGCTACTTGGGAGACAAAACATCTTTTGGAATATATTATACTGGACACCCTTCTATATTAGAAGGATACAGTGACTCTAATTGGATTTCTGATGCGAATGAGATCAAAGCTATAAGTGGTTATGTATTCATTTTAGCTAGTGCTGCAGTTTCATGGAGGTCTTGCAAACAGACCATATTGATGAGGTCAACCATGGAAGTAGAACTTGTAGCACTTGACACAGCCACAATTGAGGCTGAATGGCTAAGAGAGCTTCTATTGGACTTGCCATTGGTTGAGAAACCAATACCTGCAATCCTAATGTACTGTGATAATCAAACAATGTTGGCCAAAGTCACAAGTACAAAGGATAATATGAAGTCCTCTAGACATGTGAAGCGTAGGCTTAAATTTGTCAGAAAACTGAGAAACTCCAGAGTGATTGCTGTGAACTATATTCACACTGAGAAAAATCTGGCAGACCCTTTTACAAAGGGGTTAGCACAGAAAGCGATTTCCGTTGCATCTATGGACATGGGAATGAGGCCAATTTAAGTTACATCACAATGGTAACCCATACCTTCTTGATCGGAGATCCCGTGACTTAGGCAATGGGAAAAACAAAATGATGTTATAACAAGAGAGTACATATTTATTGTACCAATGTCCTAATAAACAATGTACTTTCGACTGTATGGAAGGTTGGTGATACGGGGTCGCCCGATCTTCTCGACGTAGGATCAAGATACTCACGTGTAATTGATGAATCGTAGTGATCCCCCGTTGCCAATGCAAGAGTTAGCACTCTATAATTCGCTCAATCACACGTGTTGAACTTCACGACCACCAGATGAAGTTCTATCGCGCTCCCAATTCCCAGCGGAAAGGTTGAACGATCTTGATTTTTGACTAACTCCCAATTCCTTCAATGTTGTTCGCCAACGAAAAACAAGAGTATTTTTAATATCAAAAGTGGTTCCCTTTACAATGGGGTCTACCCTCAATATATAGCCTCAGCCCAAGGCTATTCAACACTAAAATTCCCATGTGGTACTATTCATGTACACTTTGTAGCACGTTCTTGTTCATAGGCCGTCGGTTCTCGTTCACGGGCCTTGTACTGCTCACGGTACTGTTCATGGGCTGAATTCTGTAGCTCATATCCTTGATCTCCATCCATCGTTGACTCTTCAAACCTGAGCACAAGTAAAATATTGTTTTTAGGTAGTATGAAATTCTCATTAAAATTAATGACATATTCATTAAGGAGCGAGTTCACCGAGATTGTAGTTTCTTGGCTCGTGCTCTTGTTATTGGTCCTGTTATTGAAGTCTCATTACTAGTTTTGGTGTTACTATCGATGTCCTCATCATATCCGCATCATCCTCCCTTCTTCAAGAAAAGCCGTCCTCGGCTTTTGATAGCCTGAAATTGTACTAAACAAAGAATACAGTGTGTATGCATGGTTTATGTATTGGTCGATTACAACCCTTCCATCTTTCACATTAGTATTACACGGGGTGTAGTAAGCAAAAGAACAACACATATGCGTGGTATATGTATGAATCTATTATTGTGTCATTCTCATTCTCATTGTTTTGCACAAACCAATTGATACTACAATAGCTATCAAATGCATACATTGCAATGTTCTCATTCACACCATTCTCTCTCCCATAAGAAAAGTCGTCCTCGACTTTGCGAAATCACGTGGACAAGTCATTAATGGGCAAAACCAGATCAAACGGTTCAAATATGGAAGAGACAATCTTTAATGCCTTCCATGCTGCAATGCGCTACTCGATTAATTGTACATGATCGATAATGAAAGGATGAACAGGTAGGATTATAAAATCTTCCTAAACATGAAGCATTGTTGTTGAAGCTTATCTCATTGTGATCATGACATGGTATAAAAGGTTGTTTATCCAAAGTATGCAATTTTAATTTAGCAGGCTTATCACATGTAATGCATATTCGAAACACATAAAACTTGTCATCTACACCATAATCTCCGATCAAATTAAACTTATAGGTGTAGGCATAAACACTAACTAGTGATTTTAAACATGAAATTTCAGCAAGATTCTCAACCACACTAGGTAGCTCTCTAGGATCATCAAACATGATATAGTACAAAGAATCACTAGGAGATATTCGAGTAAGAACTTCCTTATGAGTAATCAATTCCACATTATATAAATTGAACAAAGAAATTTCAGAATATGGAATTTTCATTCGCACGTATGAGTTCTCACAAGTACTCACCGTTTCACAATTAGTTTCAGCACCAATATTGTTACCTTTATTGTTCTCCTCAGTTGATGTAGGTGTTGTAGGTATTAAATCATCATGATGTAACAACGGGACAGCAAGTACTTCATCTTCAATCGTGGTTATCTCCTCATCTTTGACTTCCAATGATGCGGTTGTCGAATGTTTAATTCCTTATCTTTCATTTCAACCTGCACAATGTGAGAAACAACACTAGAAGCAGATATTAATGTGTTAGTTTCAAAATCAACCTCACTTTGTCTATCTTCTACTTCCATCTTTTCTTTTGGTGTATCTCTCACACTGTCAATTTGGATGCTCTCAAACTCACATATGGTGGAGTCACACAGCTCACTCTTTTTAACACTCGACTCAATTTGGCTATGTGGCTCTCATTCTCACATGGGTTTTGATGCATCTCAAGTGTTGTTTGTAGCAATGGACCAGCAGTACATGTCTTCTTGACCGAAGGGAAAGTCCCATGCTCGGTCATCTTCTCATGTGTCACACTTGTTGAGGCATAAGAATTGAAGTATGGACTTGGATGAAACTGTGGTGTACGCATATCCATAAGTCTCTTCTCCTCCTCAATAACACAATTCACAAGATCATGCGTGCTACTAAAATATTTACATTGAAGTGCAGCAGGATCTTATAATTCAAGCCTCCTTTGAAGTATACTGTTCTTTTATTGCACTAGTGACACCGCACGTCGCAATGCACACTTTAGCTCATTATAGTAATCTTGAACAGTGTTACTCCCTTGTGTGATGCTCTCCACATGGTGAAGCAATTCCCGCTCATAATAGGTTGGCACAAATTCAGTTCTCATGATCACCTTCAAATCTAACCAAGATCTAATGAATCGTTTTCCAGATAATTGTTGCCACCAACTATAAGCATAGTCTTTAAACTGCATAGTGGCTCGCATCAATTCTTGGTCTTTGGGAAGCTTCTGAAATCTAAACTCTTTCTCCATTCGCCATTCCCACTCAAGATACTCCTCTGGATCTTCACTTCCATAAAACGAAAGAGACAAATTGTTGGGATTGGAATCGCACCATGAGGAACGAAATACTGAAGATTCATTCCTATTTTGTCCACACCAAGAGGAACGAATTGTTGAATATCCTGTTATGGTTAGTTATGCAACATATATATATATATGTGGAAATCACTCAATCTCACTATTTTCTCTCCCAAGTAAAGTTCTTACCCTTCCGAAGTGAATTAAGGCCAATAAAAACTTACACTGGTAGAAGTGACAATAGCAACATGATGATTAAGCGAATTTAAGAGTGTTCACTACTTGCATAACAACGGTTATATGGTGGAGCTTGGCATGGGAGTGTATATCCTAGCAATCTGAAATTCTTGATGTTGTAAAGTTAAGTAATAATCCAAGCTAGAATACTTTGCCTAAGTGCTGATCCAAAAGATTTAAGTGAAGTATATGAACGCACACGCAAAGATTAATGTGACTCGATGCAAACAAAGGAATGAGCTAACTAGAGGCAATCTGAAATTAAAGATTAGATAGCTCGTTTTGCACCAAGTACTAGGAGAGACGCTAGCCAATTGCAATGATATGAATGTAAGGGCACGAGATTGCTCAAGAGATTAAATTACACAATCTGAATTTATGGATTAAGAACTCACCCAAATTCGGCCAATGCTTTTCTTTCTTTCTTTCTTTCTTTCTTTCCTCCACTGTTTTTTTTCTCAACTTCCTTTTTTTTCAAAGACCAAACTAGGTTGAATTGTTCTTTTGGTTTTGCACAGGTCACAAATATTCAGCAAGGTGTAAAGTACTCAAGAGCAGCCCTAGATGCAATATTCAACACTAGTCTCAATTGATGAAAAGAATATCAGCAATATTTTTTTGGATTTTGGATTGGACACAAAGATTAGGCTACGCAAATAAACACGAACGATCAGCACCTAAACAAAAATTCTAATGGATCAAAACCTAACAAAACTCACAAAATTAACAGATGCAAAAACTAGGGTTTGGTTAAGTTTTGTTGCAATTTTCAGTTTAATGGACTATAGGACAAAAATAAATCAATTTAAAAGTAAGGGTAAATAATCCTACCGAGTAAACCGCTCTCGATACCAAGATGATACGGGTCGCCCGATCTTCTCGGCGTAGGATCAAGATACTCACGTGTAATTGATGAATCGTAGTGATCCCCGTTGCCAATGCAAGAGTTAGCACTCTATAATTCGCCCAATCACACGTGTTGAACTTCACGACCACCGGATGAAGTTCTATCGCGCTCCCAATTCCAGCGGAAAGGTTGAACGATCTTGATTTTTGACTAACTCCCAATTCCTTCAATGTTGTTCGCCAACGAAAGAACAAGAGTATTTTTAATATCAAAAGTGGTTCCCTTTACAATGGGGGTCTACCCCTTAATATATAGCCTCAGCCCAAGGCTATTCAACACTAAAATTCCCATGTGGTACTATTCATGTACACTGTAGCACTGTTCTTGTTCATAGGCCGTCTTTCTTCGTTCACGGGCCTTGTACTGCTCACGGTATCTGTTCATGGGCTGAATTCAGTAGCTCATATCCTTGATCTCCATCCATCGCTGACTCTTCAAACCTGAGCACAAGTAAAATATTGTTTTTAGGTAGTATGAAATTCTCATTAAAATTAATGACATATTCATTAAGGAGCAGGTTCACCTGAGATTGTAGTTTCTTGGCTCGTGCTCTTGTTATTGGTCCTGTTATTGAAGTCTCATTACTAGTTTTGGTGTTACTATCGATGTCCTCATCATATCCGCATCAGTTGGTATAAAGCCTTAATGTATTCTGTTGTCCAAATAAGGAAAAGGTATTAGCCTGCAGGATACCTAGAAAGAATACACCTACTTGAGCTTAACTGTGTGGTCACAGTTCACGAGAATGGGGCATTATCTAGAAATCTCATGAGCAGATAAGGGAGCATGACCATATAACGCTCCGTTTAGGCGTGGTTCATTGGCAGCCTAGTACCAATTGAGATTTCAAGTGAAATCTGATCATGAAAAGCTATGAATTTAAGGCATAGTCCATTCATCAGCTGTGAGAAGATGAATCTTGTCATTCTAGGTGCACGTTCAACCCGTATGGGACTTATACTAAAAGACTGGTATATTAACAGTACTTCAGCACAATATCTTTGTCATATGCTTACTTGTTGCTTTGGAATTGGTGGGGGATTGTTAGAAATTGGCCCTTTTGATTATGACCTATTTCCTTAATTCCAAAGCATGCATGGTTTAGTACCATATTGCTAAGGCAGGGTGAGCAAGACCGATTTATAAGGTGGAGCCCTCCCCACTCCTTGAATATGGAAAGAGATGGTATGAGGATGGTTTTGTCTAGTCACACGCGCGCGCGCTCGTATTCGCGTATTTTTGCGTGAAAATCGCGTAACTTGTGACTTGCGACGCGCGACTGTGCCGTGACGTGGCGCACCACTTGGCAGACCAAGTCCATCTTTATTTTACTGAACCATGCACCTCAGTCTCTCTCTGTTTGAATGAGATTCAAACGTTTGAATTTGAGGCTTAATTGGGTTTTGATGACAGGTAGTTTTCAGTGGGTAAATCACTGGTTAAATGTTTTCAGTTACCTGTGAATAATTGAGCAGTTACCAGTGAATTATTTCAGTTCAATGGGGCAGTTACTTGAGAGTAATTTGCATATCTATATATATACCTAGAGACGTCCAAGGTATGAAATAGAGAGAATCCCTCACCGCATGCGTCTCTTACTTCTGTCATCTTGTGTTGTTGTACTTCGCTGTCCGAACCTCGTCGACATTTCTTCCTGGCGTGCACCTTGAAGAAGGGAGAGCGGCTATCTCCGAACCGTTGCCGCAGAGAGTACCTGCACGGGGCGGCAATAAGGTTTCTGGGCAGCGCATCTGCACGACCGCTCACTGCACTTCGACATCTACATTCTGCACTGCGTCAAGCCTACGCGGCTTCCTGTTCTTCATCAGGCTAACAAATAAGTCGTTCGTGCGCACGTTCGACTTTGTTATTATATTGTTTTTCTTGTGTATATTCTGAAATATGATGAGTACCTTGCTGTTAGTTGTGAGTTTTGCATCATTAGTTTATTATTTTTGTCTCCTAATAAAACTTGGAATTAAAATATTGCCCATATTTTCAACACAAAGAAGAACAATCGAGTGGTCGAGAGTCTTGCGGTCGAAATCTACATCTGGTAAGTTAGGTTGCTTGTCTTCTGATTTAAGATTTATTTTTAGAAATAAAAAAATGAAGATAATTATTCACTCTCCTTTAATTGCAATATACGATCCCAGAGTGAGGAAGAAAGAAAACGTGCATAAACAGAACTTTGGAGTAACCCCGGTACTACCAGCAAGCAAAAAAAGGAACTGCTCTCCCATCCATCTTTGGATGTCCAAAGGCGAGCTTTATTTTTCGCCTATCTTGTGGTGATCATTTGGGCTTATTTTTGGTGGCTTATGGCTGAAAAGCACTGTAGTGGTGCCGGAAAAACACATGTGATGTGAGAGGCTTATTTAGCATAATTAAATTTAAAAAAATTTAAAAATATAAAAAATATGTTAGCCCATTACATATAATACAAACAAATACGGGAAAAAAAAGAACCGGCAAAAAAGCTCAACAAAAAACCAAAAGTTCAGAAAAAGACAAAATTTATGAATAGTAAAAAATAAGCCGGAAGCTAAAAGCTGAAGCCCAACCGGTCACCCTTTATCTGTGCCCTTCTCTTTTTTGCGTACATCAGACAAACTATTGTCATGTCATGGAGGATAGGATGATGTATCACATTTTATATACATATAAACTTACGGAAGAAATGTGAAAATTAAAGCATTTGCATTGGCCTTATCGTGTGCAAGCTAGGTAAGGTTATATAAACACCCAATCCCTATCTGATATGAATTACTCGCTCGATCCAAAAAGTGTTACCATGGAAAACGTGAGGTCGAACTATTTATATTTGACCAAGAATGCCTCTATGCATGAAAGTGATATGATTAAGTACATTTGACTTGAATAATACTATCATAATATTGTTTATTAGGTTTTAGAAATGCAATAATATCAAATGCAAAGCGCTCTTTGGGTGGAACCGACATGAAGAGTAAAATTACAACCATCCGAACACATAGGCAAAAGTAAACTGGAAAAATTTCCTCGGTGGAAGTTCTGCTGCTCCCAAATATTCCTGGCCATATATTCTCTGACAAATGTTAACCGGAAGCAATGATTTGCTACAATGAACGTAGTAATAATGAACCAATCTGAATTATGACGAATGGATTCTCCAATCCTTTGTGTTGTCCAGCAATGTCGATTGGGAAGCCACGAACGCAGGAGCATCACACGATGACGACAAATTAATTTCTTTTTTGAAGAAAAAACTCCTTAAAAATCGGTATTTCTTGCTAATACACTTTATGATCTGGTTGGTGATAATGGAAAATTTGAAATCAATATGGAAAATTTTGTTTCAGTGATCAACGGGCTCATCTTTGGGATGAAAAGTGTTTCCAAATGTGTGAACAACAGTTTTGGCACAATTATTTATTTGGTTTAATTTCCATCGCTCATTGCTCAATTGGGAGTTATAGAACACCTTTTTGGTGTATACAAACAAACTGAGAGACCATGTGGATGTGATCACATGTTTGTGATGAGTAATTGACACTTATTTTGGATAGCTTGAGAGTTCCAACATTTGGATGTATACATAAATATAGATCACAACAAGCAGAGATCAGAACGTCACAGGAAAACATGTTTTTTTTTTAAAAACAAGGGCAGGATCTGTCTCATTTCATTGATAGAAGAAGAGAATATAACACCAGCTCAAAATATGTAGAGACACCACTTAGCACCGAAGAAACTAAAAGTGTCATAAAATTTTATGCCTCTTATTATGCATGCACGGGTTTTGACCCCATGATATGGAACCAAAGCATGCAGTCCTAGTGAGGACTTAACTAGTAGCAAATCTCACAGTTGCACAAGCCTTTCGTCCAGCTGCCTTCACACCAGTACTGCGTCACCTTGCCAAGGTGTTTCTCTTGCACGTAAAGTTCGCACGAAATCTTGCACAGAAATTTGGTCGCACGAAATCTTGCACAGAAATTTGGTGCATATCCTATTCCTAGGGCTGGCAAGCTACAGTCCTCTGCAAGAATTGAACATATCTGTAAGTTAGTAACAAGCTTTCTCTAACAAATATGTAAACTTGTGGATGGTGTGCACTTTGGATGATCGCCGCCTAGCTGTCGACCTTTGTTTTTTTGTCCAGGATGACTTGAAATATCGAAATAAAGCAATGGTGGTAAAATATAGACGTATTCAGATCACACAATTCTAAATGTACATCAATGGCTTGCATGATATCAAAGAAACAACATTTATGTTTGTTGCCTTCCAAATTTTGCACCCATATCTTTGGGGACAATGGAAAATTGGAAATATTTAACAACAAATCCTGAGAATTTCATGGATTCTATCGTTCTTTATAAATCGGAGATCTTGCTAATAAAAATCCTAAGCTGGCTAAAGTTGGTGCAAAATTTGAAGTCAAACCATGAAAAAGATCAATACAGAATTTTAGTTACCAAACCGGACCAGTTTTGGGGGTTTTGGGGGACGGACGGTTTCCGGGACAAATCTGGGAACCCCGGTCCCGGTTTCCCCCAAAACCGGTTTTTTTTTCTCAAAATGCCTAGCGGGCCATGGAAATGGAATGGTTGATCTTAACCATCAAGCTTAATAAATCCAAGTCACACTAATAATTAATGTTAGCCTGCAAGTGTCTGAATTTATGGGTCTATGATAATAGGGGGTTATCACAGACAATTTGTGAGCCGTCTGTGATAAGCCACAATACAGACAGTTTGTATAAAGATCCGTCTGTGAAATCCTACTATCACACATGGTTTGTATAAAAAAATCATATGTGAAAGCCTACTATCACATACAGCTTCTACCTAAAACCTTCTATGATATGTGGCCATCCCACGTGATTCTATTTTTGGTTGCCATGCAATTGTTTATTTGTTTTGTTCTGCCAAGTTCAGTCTGTGGTTTTATCCAATTTATTGCTTGATTAGTGGGAAACTAGAGGCATCTAATTTATTTATTTTGTTCTACTTGCAGTCAAAGTGTCATGGTTGAAGAGCTATGGTCAAATCGTCGTGGTCGAAGCAGTGGTCGAAGTGCCATGGTCGAAGCTTAGTTGTCAAAGCAGTGGTTGAAGTGTCATGGTTGAAACGTCGTGGTCGAAGCGTCGTGGTCGAAGCGTCGTAGTCGAAACCATCATCAAAGTGCCGTGGTTCAAGTCGTGGTCGAAGTGCCATGGACGAAACGACGTGGTCGATGTTCCGTGAGAGAATTTCTCTGCCATGGGGGACTTCGTTCCTTTAGCTCCTGCACATACAAAATCACTTCCTCAAGTCACTACTGCACACCCCAACTAAAAAGCCATGGCATTGACACAACAGCGAAAACAAACACAATAATTCAATTTCGAAGGGAAGACCAAGAAAAAGGGCAAAAATAGAAACAAAAAACTTATAACGCAAATTTGGGGCTAAAGATGGCCGATTTTGAGGGTCTTAGAGTGTGACTGGCCTAAGCCACTCATTTTTTTGAATCGGGCTAGTCGTTAGCTTTCTAACGAGTATAAGAACGTCAAAAATAGAAGTTTTACTAAAAATGTCTTGGAACGGAATTCTACTTAGACTTAGGTAGGAGATTATGAAATTTTGGAAGATCATGAGGCGGAAAACATATCACAGACGATTTTTAATACAAGCCGTCTATGGTAACTTCATTATCATAGACGGTTTTTAATACAAATCGCCTGTGAAATATCGCAGACGGTTCTTGATAAGAGACGTCTGTGATGTCTGCCATTATCACAGACGATTCTTATCTAGAACCGTTTATAAAGTATCATAGATGGTTTCGACTAGATGGTTATCATAGATGGTTTGTATTAAAAATCGTCTATGATACTTGCAGCAGAGACGATTCCTAGTAATTGTCTGTGATGTAAGCGGCCAGTTTAACTTTTTTTGTAGTAGTGACCAATCCTGCATCTTTTGTCGGACCATCAGTATTGTGGGAGAACATTGCAATCCCTATATAAAATCCGCATCATCACTACACTGCGGAATCTAAAAACACATCGAGATCGATAGCGACAATAGCATTGAAGCAAGAAATTAAATACTAGTAGCATCGAAGCAAACAAAGACAACTCCGGAGAGTAACTAGCTTAAATTATTCATTCCCGTTTGATGTGACTAACTTAAGACGTCATGGATTATTGATTCCCCTTCGATTATGGGCTTGATCACTGCCTGTAAACATGAGGCTATATCTTAAGTGCTACTTTTCGCAAATATAACAGTAACAGTAGCTCTTCAGGGCTGGTCCCATGCACCTGGCTTCCGTGACTCTGCCGTGTTCGGTTTTCCCGGCAATCCAGCACGTCGACTTGCAAAGGAAACTTACACAGATTGGAACCCAGGAATAAATTTCCCAGCAGTTTTCTGCAAGAAATTAACAGACATACCCACTCCGCCATTAGTACCTTATAAGCTCAGCTAATCTTACTCGCATGAAACGGGTTATTTCGAAAATATCCATGCAACTGGTAAATTTAAACACTTTCAGTTTCTGCAAAGAACCACAAGACTCAACGCAAGGTTGGTACTGAATTGCTGCAAATCTGGCCATCATGGATCAGTTGATCATGAAATATACTTGAATACAACGAGAGCGAGTGTGTGAGAGAGAGAGAGAGAGAGAGAGAGAGAGAGAAGACGAGCACGAACCTGCGAAAGTAGGATTCCCAAGTAACACAAGTACTACGAGAAAGCAAAGAGTAACATTTCTCCCATCCATTGTTGTGAGCCAAAACTTCAAGGATAGCCCTTTGCTTTCTGTGCTTTGTGACTTTGTCTATGCTATCGAGAAAATATTATGTCATAGAGGATATATGATGATAGATTACTATATCTTTATATATAGACTTTTTGAGAAAGACAAAAATTCGAAGTACAATTGTCGTCATATTGGCACAATGAACATGGACACCTGATCAAGTTAATATCTACAATTTTTTTGTTCCGCTCCAAGTTCTATCCATTAACTTTTGGCTATAATTAATTAGCTAAATAACCAAAACTTTCATTCGGTTTTGGTTTTTTAGTCACATCACTACCACAGAAAGCCTAATACTAGACGGTCAATCACAGACGGTTTGACAAAACCGTCTGTGACCAACACTAACACAGACAGTTTTAATTTGGACACCGTCTGTGTTGGCGGCGTCGGAGAAAACGAGTATCACAGACGGTTTGCTTCAAGGTGATGAATTGTGCGACCCGACGAGGGGCGATCCACACTAACTTTTATTTCCTTTCCAGAGTCTTTGGTAAGTACTACCTTCCTATTAGCACAGTCTATCATTCCTTGATATTTGGCTAGCCAGTCCATCCCTAGGATGATATCCAAAGTCTGAGATTGCAATACTAAGAGGTCTGCTGGGAATTCAAAGTCTTCCATAGTGACTTCTACCCTAGGGCTAACTAGAGTAGCAGTTAGGGGTCCTCCTAGGGAACTAAGTACCACAGGTCTTCTTAGTCTAAAGGTTGGCAACTTAACCTTTCCAACAAACTCCCCAGAAACAAAAAAAATGTGAAGCACCGGAATCAAACAGAACTTGTGTGGGTATCGACTTAACCGAGAACGTACCCATAAGTACTCTAGAGGCATCTTGGGCGTCTTCTGCGGTGACGTAGTTGACACGACCATGGTTTGGAGTTGATGCTGTTCGTGATGCTTGAGGTGCCTGATAAGCCTTGTTTGGTGCTGACGACTGAGCTCGTTATGAAGAGACTCCTGGATTGAACTTCCCTGGAGTAGCTTGGCGATCCGGGCATTTGTTGGCAAAATGCCCTTTTGCTCCGCAGCTGAAACAGCGGAGGTTTGCAACTGGGTTGGTTGTGGAAGACTGTCCTATGGGGCGGGACACCTGAATTCCACTATGGATGGGGCGTGGTGCTTGGAATGGAGCTCTGGGTGCTGGCGTTGCCACCTGGCGAAAAGATGAGCTGCCTTGGTACACTGGTTTGGACTGGGAACTGCCCTGAGGCCTTTGAGCTGTCCACTTCCTCTTCCTATTGGTTTCCAAGATTTTCCTTTCATTCTCCAGGATGAGAGCCTTATTTACCAAGTGGTGGAAACTAGGATGGTCGTGCAGGATCAGTTGTGCTCACATCTCCTCATGCATCCCTTCCAGGAATCGATCAATCTTCTCTTCTTGTTTGACTATGTCCCTTGAGGCGAAGCGAGATAGCTGGTTGAATCGCGTGAGATACTCCAAGATGGACATATTGCCTTGCCTCAAGTTCCGAAACTCGTTCTTTTTCATCCTCATGATACCTGCTGGGACAAAGTTTTGCCGGAAGGCAGTCTTGAATTCAACCCAGGTGATGGCGGACTTGCTTGCTATTGATTATCCCTTCGTTTTCCTGCTCTTCTTGCTGAGCGTCTGCTGGGTCTTCAACTTCTACTCCTTCCTCTTCTTCTTCTTCTTCTTCTTCTTGTTCTTCCTCTTCGTCTGAGTTGTTGCCCAAGGGGTTCTTCTTTCCACGACAGGCGAGGTAATTCTCCCACCATGCCGCCGTGTCACCTTTAAGCTGGTGGGTGGCGAAGTCCACCTTGTCTTCTTTAGTGCAACGGGCAAGTTTAAGCTTCTTTTCTGTCTCACGTAGCCAATCTTCAGCTTCTAGGGGCGCATTTGCTAAGGAGAAAGTCATTGGTCGGGTCCTCAAAAAGTCGGATAACTTGGAGTTGCGGCCAGCTGCACTGGTTTGCTGACTGGAGAGCATTGCCTGAAGGATCTGTGTTTGATATGCCAATACTTGTTCCATGGTTGGTGGTGCTAGTGGTGGTGGTGGCGGCAAGTTCAAACCACAGCCTCTTCCACGGGCTGTGGCCCCTGGAGCTTGACCCCTACCACGAGCAACAGTCCTCCTTGGAGCCATCTGGAACAATCTAGAGCCTTTTTAGAGACTAAAAGAAGGAGGGAAAGGCATATATGAGGGTTTGCTAGCCCCCTATTAGCACAACAGAAAACCGAACAAAAGAGGGGCAATAAAACACAAGGCATTATGCCTAGGGTAGTTCATTACATTAGGGGGGTTAGGTGTTACATGACAGCCGGGCACAACATACGGGCTTACAACAAGTCATGTCACCGGATACACAATGCCTACTAGTTGGGTACATAGGGGGTACAACTGGGGAAGTGTGCGTGCACACCAAAAAGAGACTGCCTAGACATACTACTGTCTAGCCTACAGCAGTCTACACCTCTGGGGATGGGGAGTGGTTCTGGCCACAGAAGATGCAATCTCCTGGAAAGCGGGAACAGGAGCAGCTCCGACTGATGCTGGGAGACCTGGAGCGAGATCGGGAGCAGGAGGGGCTCGATTCGCTGCTAGAGGAACGAGAGCGGGACAAATGACGCCCCCTGCTGGACTCTCCGAGGGTGCCCTGGGCGGCCGGTGCACGCTTTTGCGCGCTATCAACAGGGTGCGGGGTCCCTAGCGCTGAGCCGGTACTGGTGCTGGGTCTGAAGCTAGCGCTGGAGCTGACACTGGAGCTGAAGCTGGTGGCGTAGGTAGAGGGTAGGCTGCCCTAGCTCGAGGCGCTCAAGCCCAGCCTCGGCAGCGAGCCTCTCTTGCTCTACCGCCTGAAGGACGATCTGACAGTAGTTGAGCTGGGCGCGGAGGGCGTCCGAGTGCTGCAGGCTCACGGTCAGGAGAACGCGCAGCTGCCCGATCTCCTGCAGGGCGTAGGCGTAGGTGACTAACATCGCCTGTGTCAGCTAGATCTGGTGTGAAAGCCGGGGGTTGTGCACCCTGGTGTCGAGGCGATCTGGGAGGAGCTGCCCCTGGCAGATGCGAGGGTAGTGGGCGAAAGGCGACTGCCGCAGCCTTCCCTCGTGCACCTGGCACAAGTGGGTTGCAGCACGACGTGCCGCGTCCTGGATGGCGTCGACGAGGTGCATCCGCGGAAGCTCGACATGGATAGTGTGGGAGTGGAGCTCCCTGGTATCGTCTCCTGCGTAGAGGAAGACCTCCATGGGCCACAAGTCCATGTTCTGGATGCGGACCCTCCTGCCCCTGAAAATGGGCTGGCGGCTGTACCCGAGATACTGCAGGAGCAGCCGCAGGATCTCGACAAACTCCATCGTCTTCCCCGTGGGAGAAGTGATCCCACGGACCAGCTGGTGGAGCTCCAGCCATCTAAAATTTTGAACACCAATAGGTTAGAACAATGAAAATACAAAAGAAATTTTGGGTGAGTATAGAAACTAAGAGAGTTAAGTAAAGCAGTATTATGCTATATTTTGTAAAAGTTTTTCATAGTTTTTGTAAAATAGGACTCAGGCCTTAGATCTTGACTAGCCTAGCTAAGGTTTCTACAGTCGTATGCTCTGATACCAGCTTTGTCGGACCCCAAGTTTACTAACCTGGAACCCTCTGTGAATCACTGCATTATTCCCTAGATTAGTAGATAATGTTCACAGATACAATGCTGCATCATTTCATACACGACAAAACCATACATTACAATACCAGAGTTCAAACAGACCGTGTTGGGCCGAGGTTACAATAGGGCCGTCAGGCCAAATGTCTTACAATACATAAAGAGCGGAAGCAGAAGCGTACATAAGCGTAGGAACACAACTCGCCACAGGCAAGTGACTGGGACAACTTGGGTACCATCGCTATTAACCAGGGGCCTGACTAATAACGGATGCACCCACCAAAACTAGTCTGGTCAACCGGACTGAGGCGAGAGGCAAGACTACTGAGGCCTAATCTAATATCCACCATCTTCATTGCCTTGGGCATCCTGATCCTCATGGTAGGTGTAGTACTCTTGATTCTCAGCTTTTGAATGGGGGTTAAGAGCGAGGGTGAGCACACTTCAACGTGCTCTGCGAGCCAACACACAGAATGCATGTATTTAGTGATGCAAGACTAATTAAGGGTGGCTCGGGTTCTTTTAGTTGCTTAAAGCAACATTTGCAATAGCCATAATTTAAAAGTTCCTATGACCTAGCATTTTACAAGAACTTAAGATTTGATTATTGAAAGTATGCAATAATTTATAACGGGGTATGTTCCATCCACCGATTTCATGGTTCCATCCACCAATGCTTACTTTTGATTAGCAGGTTACTTCCACCTTAATACCAGCACTGGAGTACATCCCTCCAGGGAAAAATTGCCCAAGTCAGGTTACATCCACCTGACAGACTCTTATTCCCAACCCCAAAACTTTTGAAATAGAACTAACTCGAGGAAGATTTCCATGTCCGCCCTTGACCGTGGGCACAGCTATTCAAATAGTTTGTATACTCTACAGAGACTGTACATCTTTACCCACAAGAGATATTTGCCCGATGATTCCACATGATTCCTTACTCATGCAGATTGAGAGAACATCACGAGGCCTTTACAATACCTCGCTCTCTAACATCTCACCCCTATGGGGTTGCTCCCATAGGTTGTGCGGGATGTCTACCACAGGTTAGCGCAGTCGAACTCCACTCTCCACATACGCTAGCCTTGGTGACGTCACCTATATCCGATGTCCCATTCCACGTGGAGCCTTTATTACCCACCTAGACACGTTCTCCGTGAAATGGCTAGAGAGTCTAGTAAATTATTCAGCCAAGCCTACAGTATGCCAGCTTGTAGTTGTACTGTTATACACGGAGGGTCCACACAGGATTAAGTCCTTAGCTTGTTCGGGCGGTTCATTCCACATCCCCTATGTTACATCCACACCCACCGCTCTTTCCACCCGCCCCAACAGGTATAGCAGATTTTATGGTTTTGAGAAGCATAACACAATTTAACATAAATATTCAGCAACGTACATTCCATGACTGTCCCAAAACAAGTTCTCATGAATAAAGAATGATGGTCAGCGTTGCTAGAACCCTGGACTTGGCAAGAATATAGCATGGCAATAATAAGACTTATATTTACCATAATTATCGATTATATCTAGGGTGACAAGGATCATATGGGTTCAAAATGTTACTAGTGGGGTATCTTATTATTAGGTAGACACATGGTTGTTAACTACCTTAAGAGTGACATACTTTTGCGTATAAAGTAAAGTATGCAGATTTTAATAATTTAAACGAACATAGTTCCACATAAAATATAGGCGCAAAATGATCAAAGTATTGACTCGCCTGGATCAAGAGCTTGGGGGTCTTGTGCTGCTTCAAGCGGGGGCTCGTTCACGTCTTCGAACTCTACTCGGGAGAACGAACCAAAAAAATAACACAAAAGAACGAGCGAAGAGTAAATACCAAATAAAATAAAATGAAACTCAAATGAATGCAAAAATAAACCAAACCAGAACCATCAGATAGATCTTGATTTTATAAAAATTTAGAAATTGGTTTCACTAAATTTGGAGTTATGGTTAGGAAGTTATAGCATTTCAAAGTTCTAAAGTCCTGGAAATTCAGAAAATAAAAGGGGAGAGAAGGCGTGTGCCACTGACAGGTGGGGCCCGAGGGGGATTAAGTGATGCTCGGGTAATCACTGCAGCACTGAAATCGACAGGTGGTGCCACTATTAACCGGGTTATTAACGGATAATGGCGGCTTAGGACAGCAGTTATTTAGTGTCATTAATGAGTGCTCTCTGCTCGGGCTCATCCCGGCCGCAAGGGAGGCGGAGTCGGCCGGCGGCAGAGAGGACCCGGAGGTGCGGCGGCGCCGGCCAAAATGGGTCACCCACCCAGGCGCTCATCTCGGGGAGGAGCGAATCAGCCGGACTTGGCCCAACGGTGACCGGCGGCGAGCGGGGCGGCAGTCGAGACAGGGAAAAAGGGGCGCCGGTGGCTCGGGCCACGGGGACCCGATTGCTCGCCGAGAGATCAACCTCGAGGGGCCTTGAGCCTACCTTGGGCCCGGGCGGCGGCCGGAATGGAGCTGGGTGAGCTAGCGGCAGTGAAGGACTCGACGGCGAGGAAGAAGGTGGCGGCCGATCGCTGGGGAGGGAGGCAAGGTCCGGTGACGCGGTGAAGGTGATTGCGAGGTCCGGGTGATGCTCCACGCGCGGGGAATCGGCCCGAGATGCAGCGGTTTGCCGACGGGGACCGACGCCAGAGATGGGGAGGATGAGCTTCGCCGGCGGCCTACAGGGGAAGAGAAGGCAATTAGCCCGGGCAGAAGAGGGAGGAAGTGAAGGCGAGCTCGACGGTGTGTCAAGGGGGTTCTGATTTCCACCGGTTTGCGCCGGCAGTGAGGAATGCCGGTGGAACACCTGAGGCAGAGGAGGCAGCGAGGGGTTAACCCGAGTGAGCTTCGGTGGGGTGTGCGGTGAGGCAATCGGCGCCTTTTATAGAGCCGGGGGAGGGGAAAGAGACGCCGGGGAGCAAGGCGGCATGGTGTCGCCGTGCGGGGAGCGTGAGCGCCACAGGACAGGCACAGCAATCGAGGATGTCACGGCGCGATTAAATGCAGGGGTGCGGCGCTCGGTCCGGTGGTCACAGGGGGGCCGTAGCGTAATGGGCAGAGCTGAGCGACGCCGATGGGACGGGCGTGACCCGGGGAGGACTACGGCGGCGCAGCACACGGGGGGGATGGCGAGCGGCGTGCACGGCAGGGTGGTGCTGAAAATGAGGCGGGGAGGCGTGCCCAAGGTCTGCTGCGGTCGGGCACTGAAGGCGAGGGGCGGTGCTGAAGACGAGGTCTGTTGCCGCAATTACTCGCTGGCGCGGTTGGTGGCGGAAGGCGACGAGTGGTGGTAGAGAAAGCGGAGGAGGGGCGCTGCAGGTGGAACGAGGAGGGAAGAAGAAAGGAATGGGCGGCTGGGATTGAAGGGGAAGAAGGATGAGCGGCCAGGGAAGACTTGGGGGATTTTCCTTTTATTAAAATTCCTTTTTCTTCCCTTTCCTCTATTAAAAGATTAAACACAAATTTTCCTCCTCTGAAATATTCTAATTTTTGAAGAAAATTTGTAGATTCTAGATTTTAAAAGGTTACTTTGAATTGCCTCTTTGGAGATAAAACAAGGTTTTCATTTTGTAATACTGTGCACTTCATGAATTTTCTTTTTGAGAAGCAAAAAGACAACAAAGCAGAGAATAAAGCCTTTTAATTCTTTGACATAGGTTTGAAATTTACATTAACGCTGAGTTTTGAAAATAGGGTGTTACATTTATCTGTTTCCAATGCCAAAACCAGGAGCGTGCAGAGAGGGGGTGGGGAGGGATGAGAGCTCACGAGACAGTTTCAGACAAAGACAAGCGCTGCGATGAAACATTTTCTTTGAATGTCCAAGGTGACCTCGTTTCTTCCTCTTCTTATTTGCGTACTTCCCCCCTTTTTTTCTTGAGACAAAAAATTATTATATACATGGAGGATAGGATGATGTACATATAAGTTTCTCGAAGACATGAGAAAATAAATGTGTATTTATCGCGTACTTATGAAATGCAATAAAATGTGAATCTGGCCACCTAATCCCTTGTTGGTCTCCATTAATTTGTTCCCCTGGGACTTGTCGTCATTTTTTATTCGTTTATAAATATCAGTCAATCTTGCAGATGTTCACCTCCATGAAGCAGATCTTCACCTCCATGAAGCAGATCTTCAGGTGTCTCATGTCTTTTTAGTTTCATGCTCCAAAATGGCAGCATTTTCATTCATTACACAGCCAACATATATGGTTACCTTTGATATGCATTACATGAACCATTGCCAGAAATATAACTAGAAAGACAGAACAAAATGACAGCTGTCATTAAACCATATTCATTAAAACATATGGTGTTGAAGGAGGCGTGACTTCATGTCCAAAGAGACCACATGACATTGTCCATCATATCTCCACATACGTATGACAAACTATGCGGCTTGGTGAAGATGAGCCTCGATAAGTGTCAAGATCCAATATGTAAATTCGGACTATCTGTGTATTCTGCACTAGTTCAAGATGCACATAATGGCAATATAGATAAAATATCAATCATATTCACAAATAACTATGAAAGATGTAAGTATTAGTAATTATCATAATAGTGACCTTATAGCTAAACTAACAAATAATAGCATGACAGGTCTAAACCAAAATTAGTGACGGAAATAAAGAATACATATAGTAGCCATTCGACATGCCCACAAATAATCGACTAAAAAGCAAAGCCCTAATCCATGAAATTGTCAAAGCATTCCTTCTCAAATACCTCTGTTTGATATGATTCTCCTTCATCAACTTAGCAATAAAATATATAGCCGCGAGTATACAGACGACTCAGCAAGTCATGTATAACAAGATGCAATATATAATTATGCAAGGCTTAACAAAAGATAGATGAGTGGTTAATTTACAGAAAGCAATAATTTAGAGCAAATATAATAAATAGATTAAAAGTACACTTCGAAAATGAGTAATAAGTAAATAAATAACCACAAGAAAACTAACCATTCACTTCCGAACCAACCTAAAATTTTATGAAAATCTAACCCTCATGTGAAATCACCCAGCGTTGCTATAACTGAGGACACGGCTATTCGAATAGTTTTACACTCCGCAGAGATTGCACAACTTTACACATAAGAAATAATTAACTTATCATACCATTATACGCTTCCTTAGGTGTGTGATTAAGTTATCATCAAAAGGCCTTTATAATGCTCAATCTCAACCCGATTTCATCCGCTAAGGTTTCATTGTCGAGTACGCTAACCACCTAGTCAGAAAATCCCCTCTTGTGCCATATGAAAATATCTAACCAACACCTATATCCATTACAATAGCAAAACCAAATTTGAAACATCACAAATTAATTAGTTAAGTCTATCCTATACTAGATTTGTAGTTGCACGATAAGGTTCAGATCAATAGCACATAAAGTTAATCTTTAATCATAACCAGGCAACACATACACATCACAATTGTGCTAACTGCACCTCCTTTACCAATCATTTGACCAAGTGAAAACCATTTTGTTTAACCAAGACCAATGACACTACACCTGTCATGGTACACAAATTTTATAACTATGACTAACCATCACGATTTAATATCTTAATAAGTCAAAAATAATTAATTGATCAATATGATGATGAGCCCAACTTATTAATAAGCATGATGAAGCATATTAGACATATAACCCAAGTGGATACTAATATTGCATCACTAGATAATTAACCATCCTACGGTGAGAATGGAATTATGGCACTCAAACTATTAAAGGAAGGATTTAATCAAATTTAGTTGTTAACTACCTAGTACAAGGATTTATAATAAATTAGGAAGATTTGAGAGGTAGGAAAATACTAGAAATTGAGAGAGAAAGAAGAATATTCCCTTCATAATTAAATAAAAGAAAAATAAAATCTAGCAGTGGGGCCCACATATCAGTGCCTTCATCCACAATGAACTGAGTCAATCGAACTGATTTGGAATTTGGCCAACGTGGCTCTGAAACGGTGGAAACACAATGGACATGAGGTGACTGACTCGACGCTATCTGGGATGCTGACGTTAGCGATGGTGGTGGTGGCTCAGGGACCGAAGGTCACCGATGATGGCGACGCACAACAGAGCAAGAGGAGGGGTGCAACATGGAGGAGGACGCGGGGAACTCGATTGGGCATATGTGGTGTTCAGAGGATGACAGAGGCGACCGGTGGTGAGGAAAAGGTGGTGGCGCGGTATGGTTCACAGTGAGATCAGGTCAGCGATGGGTTTCTAGCAAAGCCGAGGACACGACGGGGTAGAACTCGACGACGCTATCCCGAGTGTAATTACACCCTATGTCGTATTTCGCGTAACGGAGGGTATGTACGTGTAGTATATAAGTATTTAAGGCCATCTAGGTGGTATGAATAATTTTTCAGAGGTGGTATGTACATTATTTTCGATATACTCTTTTTTATGTGCGTATATGAAGGTATTTACAAAATACACTAAAAACTATGAACTCCCTTGCAATTTTTTTGTGTGTGGTTCACATTGGAGTATCTTATAATTAGTATACGAGTATACCTAAAGTGATAAAGGAGTATTTGAAGTTTGTTTAGGTGGTATATTAGAGGCGAGTCACTACTACAAAAAGGGTTATCACAGGCGGTTCTAAACCATTATCAGAGAATGTTTTCTAAACCATCTGAATTTATGGGTCTGTGATAATAGGGGGTTATTAGAGACGGTTTGTGAGCCATCTGTGATAAGTCACAACACAGACGGTTTGTATAAAGATCCATCTATGAAACCTACTATCACAGATGGTTTGTATAAAAAACCATATGTGAAAGCCTACTATCACAGACAGCTTCTACCAAAACCTTCTATGATATGTGGTCATCCCAGATGATTCTATTTTTGGTTGCCATGCAATTATTTATTTGTTTTGTTCTGCCAAGTTCGGTCTGTGGTCTGTGGTTGCATCTAATTTATTCATTTTGTTCTAGTTGCAGTCGAAGTGTCGTGGTCAAAGTGCTATGGTCAAATCGTTGTGGTCAAAGCGTAGTGGTCGAAGCAGTGGTCGAAGTGCCGTGGTCGAAGCAGTGGTCGAAGTGTCGTGGTTGAAATGTTGTGGTCGAAGCGTCGTGGTCGAAACCGTCATCATAGTGCCGTAGTTGAAGTCGTGGTCGAAGTGCAATGGTTGAAACGTGTGGTCGAAGTTCCGTGAGAGAATTTTTCTGCCACAGGGGACTTCTTTCCTTTAGCTCATGCACATACAAAATCACTTCCCCAAGTTACTACTGCACACCCTAACTAAAAAGCCATGGCACTGACACAACAGCGAAAACAAACACAATAATTCAATTTCGATACCTTTGAAAGCGATTTTGCCGACGGAGTGTGCTTGCTCGACACTCTGAGGTGCCAGCCCGAACTCCAGCTTCACGCCGTTCTCATACCAGCACCAGAAAGGTCGCATCAATCAAAACTCTGAATTAGATTTGTAATTCTTGGGACAGAAAAATTAAAGAAAGATAGCTACTTGGGATGGATGGATTCGTACCAGGGAGGAGACGATGAGGCCACCCTCGTTGGGGACTCTGCGACCATGGTGGAGGATCAGATACGTACCTGTTGTATTGGTTCTTAGAGTAAATGGGGGAAGGGTAGGGGATTAATAAGGGGTGAAAGGTGGGAGGAGACCTAGTGTCTGCTATTCGATGCGAAGAGAATAGACGGGTGGGATCAGGATTCTGAGGGAGATGCCGCGGATCTATGATGTGGTAGGGCATTGTCGCAGATGGGTCGGATTAAAAACCGTCCGTGACATGCAAGCAAAATAATAACTGTCTATAAATTATTATAGACAGTTCTTATTAATAACCGTCTGTGGTAATTGCTGATATCACCGATAGTTTTTTAATCCAAACCGTCTGTGATAATTCATAGACGATTCTAAAGAATAACATTTTGTGATAATTATATATCATAAACGGTTCAAGCGATGCGTCTGTAAAATCGTCTATGGTAATCTTAACACAGACGGTTCCGCTGAACCGTCTGAGTTGAGGCATCCAGTATAACTTTTTTTTTTGTAGTGGTGGGTGTAATTACACTTTTTATGTGAGATCGTGCATGACAAAATAATGAAATAGTAGATGGCACTGCGACACTACATCCAAAATTTCACTTCATAAAAGGTGTCATCAACAAATATTATTCCACTTTCTTATGTATGCGTTTGACCCTCATCACATGAGGACGTTGTATGCCCCCTTTCCTTTGGGCCTAATTGTAACAGGCGTAGCAGACGCATTTGCGACGTGGCCAGGAGCCCTGACAGCTGTACTCCCTGAGGTGCTTTCCGAAGAAAATGAGGCAGGTCAGCTTACACAACGGCTTGACACACACCATTTTTGCAAAGTCGTAGTCGCTGCAATGCTCTGCACAGAAACGTACCAGCTCATTAACGTACTGCAAAACCAACCAGTGAATGTACTTAGTTGGGAAAAACATGAAGACTTGATTGCAGCAACCAAATTAAATACTTGTAGTTAATTCCTGATGGAAAATAGGAACAGGATGAATGGCCAGATGATACCAGCTTGGATCTTAATGGCGACAGATGGATGGCACGACATGTGTTAGCCAACGTGTCAAATATAAGGTTTGAAAGCCATACATTTTGTTTTGGTTTATAAGCTCATTAGAAGATCACGAAACGCGTAAGAAATATGTCTAGATTTGGTTCTTCGAACACGTATATCAGAACCACGAGCCTCAGTCGATCGAACATGGAAATGAAATATCGCTTATCTAACATATTACTGATGCTTTGTGCTGTTTTTCGTATAACGGTGGATTATGTTAATTTCGTTTGGTTAAACTTATTTTAGATACTTGGGTAAATACCATGCTGTTTTCTTCTTAAACAAGTTGTAAATGGACATATTATTACATTCTAGGACATAGAAGATGAAATATGAGTGGACAATTGGATAACATAATTTATCGAACTTTAATCTGATGTCCAGCAGAGTATTAGACTTTTCACAACTTCTTTTTCACGACAACTTACGAGGAAGAACAACACAACTTAAATCAATTTTGCTTCGCGGGACAGAGGGAAAAGATACAGCTAGAGAGAGAGAAAACCTGCATGAGTAGAACTTCCTAGTAACACAAGTACCATGACGAAGCACAGAGTAGCAGTTCCCCTCTCCATCTTCTTGAGTGCGCAAATGGAGACGTCTTTGGTCGTCTTCTTATTTGTTTACGACCCTCCCTTCAGTTTGGTCAAAGACAACGTCTAGAAGGATATAGAATGAAATATTTATAGCCTCTCAAAGAATAACAAAAAAAGAGATATCATTCAATTATTCCCTAGTGGCACATTATTTGCAATATCAAACGAATCAAAGCACGCCAATATCCCCTGGACCACACGAATTACTTGACTTTTTTGTGCTATTATCCATTTAATGTGACAATGCACATCCAGGCCCGCCCCTGAGGGGGGGGGGGGGCGAGCGGGGCGGCCGCATCGGGCCCCCAAAATTCAGGGGCCCCCAATCCCCCATATACATAGTATATATACTATGTATAAAATTTGCAGAACTTTTCTCTCTAGATGGTTCATCTGATGTTGAGTTAAATGATCTAATTTCTAAGTTAAGTGTTATGCAATTGACTTTATCAGATAAACCAATGTCTGTTGTGGAGATCTTTGAGTTTGTCAGAGAAGCGGATTGTTATCCTAATATTTCTATTACTTATCGGATTTTATTTACTATGCCTGTGACTGTGGCATCAGCTGAAAGAAGCTTTTCAAAGTTGAAATTGTTGAAGAACCATTTAAGGTCAACAATGTCTCAAGAGAGGTTAAACGATTTGGCAACTTTATGTATTGAGAAGAAATTATTGGATGAGATTGATATCAATACCATCATCAATGACTTCGCATCTAGAAATGTTAGAAGAAATTTTTAAGGTAATATCTATAAACTCTTTGATATGAATTTTTCTTTAATACATAACGCATTTTAAGTGTTTGTTGGTAAATTAGATACATATATATGTGTGTATTTAGATTTATATTTAGATATTTATACTAGGCCCTTATTTCTAGTTTCACCCTGGACCCCTAAAATCCCAGGACCGGCCCTGGCTACGATGAAACATTTTCTTTGAATGTCCAAGGTGACCTCGTTTCTTCCCCTTCTTATTTGCCTACTTTCCCCCTTTTTTCTTGAGACAAAAAATTATTATATAGAAGGAGGATAGGATGATTGTTGAAAATATAAGCACATGTAGGTTCAATTTATTCCATAAATAAATCATGACAGCATGCACGCAAAATAACAGAACCATCACAGGCATAACAGATCTAGACATGTAAACTAGGAAACTGTACATGAACATATCTAATACGGAGAACATGACTATTACGTACCGATGATTCTGTTCTGATCGATTTGCCGATGTTGACGCTGCAGGCACGGTGTGGATGACATGAGGTCGGTGACGATTTGCCGAAGCCGAACTACGAGGAAGACGAGCCAGAGCTACAGCAAGCAGTCGCGCAGAGCGCTTCCCAAAAACCTTATTCGCCTCTCCGGTGCAGGACTTGGGCGACGGTTCGAGACCTGCTCTCCCGAACGGCAGCACGCACGCCGGACGGGACGGAGTAGACTACGTGGGACGGCGCAGTACAATGGAGGAGGCAAAAACCCTAGATTGATTCGCTTCTTACTGTATGGAGGCGGCGACTCAGTATTTATAGAAGAATCGGGACGTGTGATCAAGACGCCGCACGTTCTCCATAACTCGAATCAAACGGATTAGTCACGCGTGTCGATCCGGATTCACCGCCACTCAAAACAGCAAAAAATAAAACTGCAAAAGGAAGCCGCGTCTGCGCAAGCATCTGGAGTCGATTTTGGCAGATCATTCACGCAGGTGCCGTGCGCCCGCGCCCCCCGCCCGGCCCGGCGAGGCGAGGTGAGCGAGCGCGTGCGTGTGATCCTCTAGTTCTCTCCCACACATGCCTCAAGTGGCTAGGAGTGCACCATCCCTTTTAAGGTGGTCTTCCTCTCCTAGAACTAGCAATATGGTACTAAAGTTCACATGCAACCCTCCTTTGCATGAGTGGGCCTTTGAGATTTAATTTAGGAATTATTCTTATTGTATGGGCTTGGCCCACATAATTCAACAATCCCCCACTAGATCTCAAAGTCCCACAGAGATTTGCCTGAATTCCAAAGTACTGTTTATATATCAGTGTTTCGATGGAGACCGATTAAGGTTGAACATCCACCTAGAACTCCAAGCTACACTTACTCACAACTTGAACAATGGACTACGCCTTGAATTGCAAGTTTGGTGCAAGCAAGCTTGACTTAAAGACTTAACTGATACTAGGCCGCCAGTAGGCTACCCCTCGGTTGGAGCGTATAAGTCATACTCCTTGGTCTCTTCATGAGCTTAGTAGGAGATTTTCCCAAAATCTTCATAGACTGTGACTAACAGTCGGGCTCATATAGGTGTGTTCTTTCAAGAACGTTCTGCAGGATAACGTCTTCGCTTTTGAAAGCCAATGGAACATATTAAGGCCTTAACCAACCTGCCTTGCAGTTTCTGAGAGTATTGCATCTTCACATAGAGAGGGTTGAAATTACTTTCCTCCAGTTAACTAATGGTTTGTTTTTCCCAGATCCTAATTCACGGGATCTCCGATCACATAGGTTGGGTTACTACCATAGATAACTCACATGGGTCTCATACCCATCTCCTTCGATGCACTATCTATCACATTCCGTGATAGTCCCTTTGTGAAGGGATCTGCCAGGTTTTTATCTGTTTGGATGTAATCCAAGGTTATAACTCCGGAGTTTCTCAATTTCCTGACAGACTTCAATCATCTCTTGACATGCCTAGACGATTTCATATTATCCTTAGAACTGTTCACTTTAGCGATAACGGTTTGATTATCACAGTTCATAAGGATAGCTGACACTGGCTTTTCCACCGTAGGTAGATCCATCAATAGATCCCGTAGCCATTCTGCCTCAACAGTAGCAGTGTCTAGTGCCGCAAGCTCTACTTCCATGGTTGACCTTGTCAAAATGGTCTGTTTGCAAGACCTCCATGAAACAGCACCACCACCAATAGTGAAAACATATCCACTAGTAGCTTTGATCTCATCAAGATCGAGATCCAGCTTGGAATCACTATAACCCTCAAGCACCGACGGTACCCAGATAGTGAAGTCCAAAGTTCGAGGTACCTTCAGATAGCGCAACACTCGCTCAAGCGCCTTCCAGTGATCATCTCCGGGTTAGATGTAAACCGCTCAACTTGCTCACAACAAAGGAGATGTCCGCCTTGTTGCACTAGCTAGGTACATAAGTGAGCCAATTATCTCGAGAATATTCCAGCTGATTCCTAGCAATTTTCTTATTCTTACGAAGTAACACGCTAGGATCATAAGGTGTTGGAGAAGGCTTGTCGTCGGAAAAGCCAAAACGGCTCAAGACCTTTTCCACATAATGAGATTGCAAAAGTGTAATCCCATCCTCACCTCTAACCAATTTAATGTTTAGAATAACATCACCACTCCCGCATCTTTCATATCAAAGTTTTGAGACAAGAATGATTTGACCTCATTTATCACATTGATGTTTGTCCCAAAAATCGGGATGTCATCCACATACAGAATAGAATAACTCCTCACCCCCATCATAGCGATAGTATACACATTTATCTCCTCATTGACAGCAAAGCTCGCAGATGTCGTGTTCTATCGAACTTCTCATGCCACCGCTTAGGGGCTTGTTTCAGACCATACAAAGATTTCAACAGCTTTAACACCTTGCCTTCTTGACCTTCTACTACAAATCCATCAGTCGTTCCATGTAAATTTCCTCATCCAGCTCTCCGTTAAGAAAAGCTGTCTTAACGCCCATTTGATGAACGAGAAGACCATGTGAGACAGCCAAAGCAAGTAGTACTCGAATTCAGTCGGTCTAGCAACAGTGAGTAAGTGTCAAAGAAATCTTCGCCTTCTTTCTCGAGTATAGCCCTTGGCAACAAGCCGAGCCTTGTACTTTTCAATGGTACCATCAGGCCTAAGCTTCTTTTGAACACCCACTTGCACCCTACAGTGTTTGCACCCATAAGGTCTATCTGTCACTCCCAGTGCCATTAGCGATAATGGAATCCATTTCACTACTGACACCTCTTTCCAATAGTCTGCATCGGTAGATGTATACGCTTCAAATAGACTTGGGAGTGTCGTCCACAAGGTACACAAGAAATCATCACCAAAGGATTTGGATATCCTTTGTCTCTTGCTCCTTCTAGGAGCTCCACTGCCATCCTCCTCATTGACAAGTTCATGTGTATGTTCAAAAGGTTCTGTGGTGTGATTGAACTGGGAATTATTTCAGAAGGTTGACTAGTAGTGTTATGTGTATCCTTCATTGGAAAAATATTCTCAAAGAACGTTGCATCTCGAGACTCCATAATTGTACCAACATGCATGTCAGGTACCTCAGTTTTAACTATCAAAAATCTATAGGCAATGCTATGATTAGCATATCCTAGAAAGACACAGTCCACAGTCTTAGGTCCAAGCTTGCGTTTCTTAGTTATTGGCACATTAACTTTCACCAAGCACCCCCATGTACGCAAGTAAGAAAGTGATGGTTTTCTCCCAATCCATACCTCGTATGGTGTTTTGTCATTATTTCTGTTAGGAACTCTATTTAATACATGATTAGATGTTAGCAAAGCCTCCCCCCACCATGCCTTAGGTAAGCCCGCTGTGTCTAACATGGCATTCACCAAGTCAGTCAACGTGCGGTTTTTCCTTTCGGCAATCCCATTTGACTCGGGGGAATAAGGAGGCGTCCTCTCATGTATAATGCCATGTTCCTCACAAAATAAGTCAAATTCGTTTGAGAAATACTCTCCACCATGATCTGACCTAAGTCTTTTTATCTTTCTGCTTAATCGGTTTTCAACTTCGCCTTATAGATTCTAAAATAGTCTAAAGCCTCGTCTTTCGCTTTCAATAAATACACATAACGTAACCTAGTTGCATCATCAATCAATGTCATGAAATATCGCTTTCCACCCTTCGTTAACATGCCATTCATCTCGAAAGATCTGAATGCGGGAGTTCTAGTGGTGCCAAATTTCTTTCCTCGCGACCTTGTGAGGCTTACGAGGTTGCTTTGATTGCACACACTATGGCATTTAGAACCTTTGGTGATGGAAACGTTTGGAATTAAATTCATACTGGAAAGCCGAGACATCAAATCAAAATTAATATGACATAGACGTGAGTGCCAAACGTTAGCCTCATCATCCACACTGCCACAAATATGGTTCACAGTCTTATTGCAGAAATCTGAAAGGGAAAAGCGGAACAAGCCTCCGCACTCATAGCCTTTACCAATAAAATATCCATGTTTAGACACGACTACTTTATTAGACTCAAATACCAACTAAAGCCCGTCTCTACATAAACGGGAGCCACTAACGAGATTCTTGTCTATAGAAGGGACATGCCGCACGTTCTTCAGCTGCACGATCTTTCCCGAAGTAAACTTCAGAGCTACCGTGCCAACACCATGAACAGTAGCATGTGACCCATTCCCCATTAGGATGGAGGAATCCCGGGCGACCTGATAAGAGGAAAACAACAAAATATCCGCACACACATGTACATTAGCTCCTGTATCAATCCACCAATTGGTAGATTGACTAACTGAAAGAACAATAGGTAAATTACCATACCCATCCCATCTCCGCCTTGCCAATGGTCACGCTGATGACTTAGAAGTCCGTCCCACAGTGCCTTCTTTCCTTTGCGTTGTGGGCACTTCTTGGCCATGTGATCAGGCTCACCGCACACAAAGCAAGTTCTATCATCCTGATTGTTGTTGTTGTTCTTCTTCTTGAAGTTGGTTGTCTGTTGGGCTTTGACAAATTTCCCTTTGTTCTTGCTTGAGGGTTTCTGTACCACATTGGCACTAGACTACCCTCCATCACCCTTAGACACAGCGTCCTTTTCCCGAGCTTTCTCCTCAATTTCAAGAGACCCAATCAGACTCTCAATAGAGTACTCTTGTCTCTTGTGTTTGAGTGCTGTTCCGAAATTCCTCCACGAAGAAGGTAATTTCGCAATAATACATCCAGCCACAAAATTGTCGGGTAAGGCACACTTCAGGAGTTCGAGTTCCTTGGCAATGGCCTGTATCTCATGAGCCTGATCTACTACAGAACGGTTATCAACCATCTTGTAGTCATGAAATTTCTCCATGACATACATGTCATTGCTGGCATCAGTAGCACCGTATTTGGAATTCAGTGCATCCCATAACTCCTTTGCGTCTGTCATGTGCATATACACCTCCCATAGACGATCAGCAAGAACACTAAGAATACATCCAACAAAGAGAGTAGTGGCAGTCTCGAATTCTTTCTGCTTTTCAGCATCAAGAACACCTTCATGCTTGCCATTACTAACCCAGAATACATTCATAGCAGTAAGCCACAGAGTGACCTTGATCTGCCATCTCTTAAAATGCACACTGGAGAATTTATCCGGCCTCAGTGTATCGGCAAATCCAGCCATAGTAAAACCACAGTGCCTACAATAAGGTTTTTTGATTGTTGAAAATATAAGCACATGTAGGTTCAATTTATGCCATAAATAAATCATGACAGCATGCACGCAAAATAACAGAACCATCACAGGCATAACAGATCTAGACATGTAAACCAGGAAACTGTACATGAATAGATCTAATACGGAGAACATGACTGTTACGAACCGATAATTCTGTTCTGATTGGTTTGCGGATGTTGACGCTGCAGGCACGGTGTGGATGCCACGAGGTCGGTGACGATTCGCCGAAGCCAAACGACGAGGAAGACGAGCCAGAGCTACAGCAAACAGTCGCGCAGAGCGCTTCCCAAAAACCTTATTCGCCCTTTCCCGTGCAGACTTGGCGACGGTTTGGAGACTGCTCTCCGAACGGCAGCACGCCGCGGACGGGACGGAGTAGACTACGTGGGACGGTGCAGTACAATGGAGGAGGCAAAAACACTAGATTGATTCGCTTCTTACTGTATGGAGGCGGCGACTCAGTATTTATAGAAGAATCAGGACGTGTGATCAAGACGCCTGCACATTCTCCATAACTCGTATCCGAAACGGATTAGTCACGCGTAACCGATCCGGATTCACCGCCACTCAAAACAGCAAAAAATAAAACTGCAAAAGGAAGCCGCGTCTGCGCAAGCATCTGGAGCCGATTTTGGCGGACCATTCACGCAGGTGCCGTGCGCCCGCGCCCCCCGCCCGGCGAGGCGAGGAGAGGCGAGCGCGCGCGTGTGATCCTCTAGTTCTCTCCCACACATGCCTCAAGTGGCTAGGAGTGCACCATCCCTTTTAAGGTGGTCTTCCTCTCCTAGAACTAGCAATATGGTACTAAAGTTCACATGCAACCCTCCTTTGCATGAGTGGGCCTTTGAGATTTAATTTAGGAATTATTCTTATTGTATGGGCTTGGCCCACATAATTCAACAATGATGTATATATATAAGTTTCTTGAAGAAATGAGAAAATAGATGTGTATTTATTGCGTACTTATGAAATGCAATAAAATGTGAATCTGGCCACCTAATCCCTTGTTGGTCTCCATTAATTTGTTCCCCTGGGACTTGTCATTTTTTATTCGTTTATAAATATCAGTCAATCTTGCAGATGTTCACCTCCATGAAGCGAGATCTCACCAATCTTGCAGATGTTCACCTCCATGAAGCAGATCTTGGTGTACATCTGTATATTTGCTTTAAGCACGTTTTTAGTTTCAAGCTCCAAAATGGCAGCATTTTCATTCATTACACAGCCAAGATATGTGGTTACCTTTGATATGGATTACATGAAGCATTGCTAGAAATATAACTAGAAAGATAGAACAAAATAACAGTTGTCATTAAACCATATTCACTAAAACATATGGTGTTGAAGGAGGTGTGCCTTCATGTCCAAAGAGACCACATGACATTGTCCATCATGTCTCGACATATGTCTGACAAACTATGCGGCTTGGTGAAGATGAACCTCGATAAGTGTCGAGATCCGAATATGTAAATTTGGACTCTCTTTGTATTCTGCACTAATCCAGCGTTGCCATAACTGAAGACACGGCTATCGAATAGTTTTACACTCCGTAGTGGTTGCACAACTTTGCACACAAGAAATAATCAACTTATCATACCATTATACGCTTCCTTAGGTGTGTGATTAAGTTATCATCACAAGGCCTTTATAACGCTCAATCTCAACCGCTAAGGTTTCACTGCCAAGTAGGCTAACCACCTAGTCAGAAAGTCCCCTCTTGTGCCATATGAAAATATCTAACCAACACCCCATATTCATCTCAATAGCAAAACCAAAATTGAAACATCATAAATTAATTAGTTGGGTCTATCCTAGACTAGATTTGTAGTTGCACGATAAGGCCTAAATCAATAGCACATAAAGTTTAGTCTTTAATCATAACCAGGCGAGACATACACTGATCACTGCACCTCCTTTACCGATCACTTGACCAAGTGAAAACCGTTTTGTCTAACCAAGACCAATGACACTACACCTGTCATGGTACACAAATTTTATAACTATGACTAACCATCACGATTTAATATCTTACTAAGTCAAAAATAATTACTTGATCAATATGATGATGAGCCCAACTTATTAATAAGCATGGAGAAGCATATTAGACATACAACCCAAGTAGATACTAATATTGAATCACTAGATAATTAACCATTCTATGGTGAGAATGGAATTATGGCACTCAAACTATTAAAGGAAGGATTTAATCAAAATTAGTTGATAACTACCAAGTTCAAGGATTTATAATAAATTAGCAATGCATAATAACTTAAAGTAATAAATATTAAATTTAAAATAATAGATTCATCATGATCAAATATCATAGCTTGGCTTGGTCTTTCTCAGTTACTACTCCTTGATCTTCAAGCTTGCTCCTGCTTCTTTGAAGTTGTTATCTAACAAGAGAAAAAGTGAGCGAAATAAAAATAAATTCAAAGAAATACTAAAATAAATATTAAAATTGATAAAATCAGAACTTAAAGATAGAAGTCAATTTTAGACGAATTTAGGAAAAGAATCGGGTCAATAGAAGTTTGTAGAAAGGAGAGAGCACTCTCGGATGATTTGAGAGGTAGGAAAATACTAGAAATTGAGAGAGAAAGAAGAATATTCCCTTCATAATTAAATAAAAGAAAAAGAAAAATAAAATATGGCAGTGGGGCCTACATGTCAGTGCCTTCGTCCACAGTGAACTGTGTCAATCGAACCGATCTGGAATTTGGCCAATGTGGCTCTGAAGGGGCGGAAACGTGATGGACATGAGGCGACTGACTCGACGCTATCTGGGATGCTAACGTCAGCGATGGTGGTGGTGGCTCAAGGAACGAAGGTCACCGATGACGGCGAGGCACAACAGAGCAAGCGGAGGGGCGCAACATGGAGGAGGACACGGGGAACTTGGTTGGGCACATGTGGTGTTCAGAGGATGATAGAGGCAACCGGTAGTGAGGAAAAGGTGGTGGCACGGCGAGATCGGGTTAGCGATGGGTTTCTAGCAAAGCCAACGACACAGCGGGGTAGAACCCGACAACGCGATCCCAGGTGTAATTACACCCTATGTCGTATCTCGTGTAACGGAGGGTATGTACGTGTAGTGTATAAGTATTTAAGACCATCTAGGTGGTATGAATTATTTTTCAGAGGTGGTATGTATATATTTTTTTTGACATACTCGTTTTTCTGTGCGTATATGAAGGTATTTACAAAATACACTAAAAACTATGGATTCCCTTGTAATTTTTCGTGTGGTTCATATTGGAGAATCTTATAATTAGTATATGAGTATACCTAAAGTGATAAAGGAGTATTTCAAGTTTGTTTAGGTGGTATATTAGAGGTGGGTCACTACTACAAAAAAGGTCATTACAGGCGGTTCTAAACCATCATCACAGATGGTTTTCTGAACCGTCTGAATTTATGGGTCTGTGATAATAGGGGTTATTACAGACGGATTGTGTGTCGTTTGTGATAAGTCACAACACAGATGGTTTGTATAAAGATCCATCTATGAAAGACTACTATCACAAACGAGTTGTATAAAAAACCACATGTGAAAGCCTACTATCACAGATATCTTCTACCAAAAACCTTCTATGATATGTGGTCATCCTAGATGATTCCATTTTTGGTTACCGTGTAATTATTTATTTGTTTTGTCCTGCCAAGTTCAGTCTGTGGTCGTATCCAAGTTATTGCCTGATTAGTGGGAAATTGGATGCATCTAATTTTTTTGTTCTAGTTATAGTTAAAGTGTCGTGGTCGAAGTGCTATGGTCAAATCGCCGTGGTCAAAGCGTAGTGGTTGAAGCAGTGGTCGAAGTGCTGTGGTCGAAGCTTAGTTGTCGAAGCCGTGGTCGAAGTGTCATGGTTGAAATGTCGTGGCTGAAACATCGTGGTCGAAGCATCGTGGTTGAAGTCATGGTCGAAGCGACGTGAGGGAATTTCTCTGCCATGGGGGACGTCTTTCCTTTAGCTCCTGCACATACAAAATCACTTCCCAAGTCACTATCAGACACCCCAACCAAAAGCTATGGCATCGACACAACAAATAAATCAAACACAATAACTCGATTTGATACCTTCCAAAGCGATTTGCGGCGAGCATGCACGCTCGATGCCTGCGATGCCGGCCAATTCCGACTTCATGCCGTTCTCCTACCAAAGACCAGAAAGGTCGCATCAATCAAAACTCGAATTAGATTTGTAATTCTTGGGACATGAAAATTAAAGAAAGATAGCTACTTGGGATGGACGGATTCATACCGGGGAGGAGACGATGAGGCCACGCTCGTTGGGGACTCTGCGACCATGGTGGAGGATCAGTGCATGCACTGTTGTATTTGTTCTTGGAGTGAATAGGGAAGGGTAGGGGATTAATAAGGGGCGAAAGGTGGGAGGAGACCCAGTGCACGCTATTCGATGCGAAGAGAATATATATATATATATATATATATATATATATATATATATATATATATATATATATATATATATATATATATATATATATATATATATATATATATATATATATATATATATTCGGATGTAGTGTTCTTTGTGCCATCTTCTATTTCATTATTTTGTCATGCATGAACTCATATATATGTGTGTGTATACACACACACATATATATGAAATCATGCATGACAAAATAATGAAATAGAAGATGGCACTGCGACACTACATCCAAAATTCCACTTCATAAAAGGGTGTCATCAACAAATATTATTCCACTTTCTTATTTATGCGTTTGACCCTCATCACATGAGGACGTTGTGTGCCCCCTTTCCTTTGGGCCTAATTGTAACAGACGTAGCAGACGCATCTGCCATGTGCCCCGGAGCCCTGGCAGCTGTACTCCTGAGGTTCTTTCCGAAGAGAATGAGGCAGTGCAGCTTACACAATGGCTTGAAGCACACCGATTCCTCTGAGTAGTCATAGCTGCAATGCTCTGCACAGAAACGTACCACCTCATTAATGTACTGCAAAACCAACCAGTGAATGTACTCAGTTGGGAAAAACATGAAGACTTGATTGCAGCAACCAAATTAATACTTGTAGTTAATTCCTGATGGAAAATAGGGACAGAATGAATGGCCGGATGATACTAGGTTGGATCTTAATGGCGACAGATGGGTGGCACGACATGTGTTAGCCAACGTGTCAAATATAAGGTTTGAAAGTCGTACATTTTGTTTTGGTTTATAAGCTCATTAGAACATCACGAAACGTGTAAGAAATATGTCTAGATTTGGTTCTTCTAACACGTATATGAGAACCACGAGCCTCAGTCGATCGAACATGGAAATGAAATATCGCTTATCTAACGTGTTGCTGATGCTTTGTGCTGTTTTTCGTATAACTGTGGATTATGATAATTTCATTTGGGTAAGCTTATTTTAGATACTTGGGTAAATACCATGCTGTTTTCTTCTTAATCAAGATGTAAATGGACATATTATTACATTCTAGGACATAGAAGATGAAATATGAGTGGACAATTGGATAACATAATTTATCGAACTTTAATCTGAAGTCAAGCAGAGTATTAGACTTTTCACAACTTCTTTTTCACGACAACTTACGAGGAAGAACAACACAACTTAAATCAATTTTGCTTCGCAGGACAGAGGGAAAAGACAGCTAGAGAGAGAGAGAACCTGCATGAGTAGAACTTCCTAGTAACACAAGTACCATGAGGAAGCACAGAGTAGCAGTTCCCCTCTCCATCTTCTTGAGTGCGCAAATGGAGACGTCTTTGGTTGTCTTCTTATTTGTTTACGACCCTCCCTTCAGTTTGGTCAAAGACAACGTCTAGAAGGATATAGAATGAAATATTTATAGCCTTCTCAAAGAATAACAAAAAAAGAGATATCATTCAATTATTCCCTAGCGGCACATTATTTGCAATATCAAACGAATCAAAGCACGCCAATATCCCCTGGACCACACGAATTACTTGACTTTTTTGTGCTATTATCCATTTAATGTGACAATGCACATGATACGATGAAACATTTTCTTTGAATGTCCAAGGTGACCTCGTTTCTTCCCCTTCTTATTTGCCTACTTTCCCCCTTTTTTCTTGAGACAAAAAATTATTATATAGAAGGAGGATAGGATGATGTATATATATAAGTTTCTTGAAGAAATGAGAAAATAGATGTGTACTTATTGCGTACTTATGAAATGCAATAAAATGTGAATCTGGCCACCTAATCCCTTGTTGGTCTCCATTAATTTGTTCCCCTGGGACTTGTCATTTTTTATTCGTTTATAAATATCAGTCAATCTTGCAGATGTTCACCTCCATGAAGCAGATCTTCAGCCAATCTTGCAGATGTTCACCTCCATGAAGCAGATCTTCAGGTGTACACTGTATATTTGCTTTAAGCACGTTTTTTTAGTTTCAAGCTCCAAAATGGCAGCATTTTCATTCATTACACAGCCAACATATGTGGTTACCTTTGATATGGATTACATGAAGCATTGCTAGAAATATAACTAGAAAGATAGAACAAAATAACAGCTGTCATTAAACCATATTCACTAAAACATATGGTGTTGAAGGAGGTGTGCCTTCATGTCCAAAGAGACCACATGACATTGTCCATCATGTCTCGACATATGTCTGACAAACTATGCGGCTTGGTGAAGATGAGCCTCGATAAGTGTCGAGATCCGAATATGTAAATTTAGACTTTCTTTGTATTCTGCACTAATCCAGCGTTGCCATAACTGAAGACACGGCTATCGAATAGTTTTACACTCCGTAGAGGTTGCACAACTTTGCACACAAGAAATAATCAACTTATCATACCATTATACGCTTCCTTAGGTAACCACATATGTTGGCTGTGTCATTCAATTATTCCCTAGCGGCACATTATTTGCAATATCAAACGAATCAAAGCATGCCAATATCCCCTGGACCACACGAATTACTTGACTTTTTTTGTGCTATTATCCATTTAATGTGACAATGCACATCTTTGCTAGGACAGGTTGGCGGCAGAGTTGACGCAGGATAGAGATGAAGCCAAAGAATAGATGGCTTCACTACGCTTTCGGGTGGGTTAAGTTGTATTGTCTGTTATGTTGGTATCCGGACTGGGCATGAGCCATGCCTTGGGTCTGCAATCCCGAGACAAGTGGTGGTCGAAGCACAGCAATGCTACTCATCTCACGATGAGGGTTCTGAAACCCAGAGGCTGTAGCCAGCGAAACAGAATGCAAGGACGCAAGGTGTTGCCGAATTCCATGAACGCTACATCTAGAGCATTACTAGATGTGCTACAGAGATAGTGCGCGTCGTTTCTAGACTGCACGATGTTAGCGCAACACAACGAGCGATAGTGATGGACTGCATGCATCAGGGGTTAGCAGCCACGCATGATTTTCGTGTGACACAACTGTGTGTATAAGGGAGTCTTAAACATGAGCATTAGCATTAACCCCAGATCAGAAACATGAACACCTAGGGCTTTAGGATTCAAGGGGGAAACTCACGGTCGCCGATGAACGCCATGGAGCGAAGACCCGTGCCTGCGTAATGCAGGCGTGAGGTAGAGTCGGTGCCGTGCAGAGAGTCGTCGCCGGCGAGGTCCTGCAGTGGGGGCGCCGGCCTTCCCGTTGCTAGCAGCGCTTAGGAGATCGGTTGTCACTTAGGGTTTGTTCGGGGTGATGAACTCTCACGGGAACGAACGTCGTCGTCGTGAGAGGCCGGAACCCATTCTTTTTATAGCGCTGCGCAACGGGGGACCGTAACCAAAAGTCGGTTAGGCACCCCGATCGTATGAGAGAAAACGGAGACGGGCATCACCCCACGTCTCTTTCAACCGTTTTAGCCTGAGATCAAAATCCAACATTCTCCCCCTTGATCGTAAGGCTAAACATCATAAGCCCTCTCTCAATAAAAGTTCACACCAAAATAATGCGTCACAAGAATCAATTAAGTACACTGGACATCGCAGATTATAGTGATCCATTCTATATTGATCGGATAACATAATACTTCATGGGAGTTGGTTACTTTATATGGTCCTCTTATTCCGGATCACAGACTCTCCAATAAACCCATGCCGCAACATGATCACGAAAAATATTGGGTGGTAAGCCTTTTGTGAGCGGATCCAAAGCATAAATTTAGTTCCAATATGCTCAACCTTAATTATTTGATCCTCGACTCTATCTTTCACAACATGATACTTTATGTCAATGTGCTTGGCAGCTGCACTTGACTTGTTGTTACTCGAATAGAAAATCGGGTTGATTGTCGCAAGACAAAATGAGTGGTCTAGAAATGCTGTCTACCACTCTTAATCCCGGGATAAAGTTCTTAAGCCATACAGCCTGCCCGGTAGCCTCATAACATGCCACAAATTCAGCCTGCATTGTCGACGATGCAGTAAGTGTTTGCTTTACGCTTTTCCATGAAATTGATGCTCCTGCGAG
Source organism: Dendrocalamus sinicus (assembly GCA_036346575.1). Lineage (NCBI taxonomy): Eukaryota > Viridiplantae > Streptophyta > Magnoliopsida > Poales > Poaceae > Dendrocalamus > Dendrocalamus sinicus. The sequence continues at coordinate 9,407,327 of CM070670.1, forward strand.
GGTGAAAATATAACCTGATGTGGACTTCTTAGTGTCTTTACACCCCGCAAAATCAGCATCAGAATAACCGACAACCTCAAGGTTATCGCATTTTCTATATGTGAGCATGTGACCTTTAGTGCCTTGCATATAGCGCAGGACTTTCTTAACACTTTCCAGTGGTCCGGTCCTGGATTTGACTGATATCGCCAAGCATCCCGGTAACAAAAGCTAAATCGTATGTGTACATACTTGAGCATACATAATACTTCCGGCAGCAGAAGCGTAAGGTATAGCCTTCATCCGATCAGATTCATAGTCATTCTTTGGGCATTGAAATTTCCCAAACTTATCGCCCTTCACAATAGGAGCAAAGTAGGCAGAGCATTTATGCATATTGTATCTCTTTAGTACTCTGTCAATGTATGCCTTTGTGATAAACCTAATATTCCTTTGGACCTATCTCGGTGAATTTCAATACCAAGAACATAAGATGCTTCACCGAGATCTTTCATGTCAAAATTGGACGAGAGAAAACTTTTAGTTTCCCGCAGCATGTCCACACTGCTGCTGGCCAATAATATATCGTCCACATAAAGAATTAAGAAAGTGTAATTACTCCCCCTGAACTTAACATATGTACAATTATCAACATCATTCTCCTTAAATCCAAATTTCCTTATGACTTCATCAAACTTAAGGTACCATTGCCTAGAAGCTTGCTTCAGGCCATATATGGATTTCCTTAGCTTACATCCTAAATGTTCCTCGCCTTCCACAACAAAACCTTCCGGTTGTGTCATGTAAACGTCTTCATACAAGTCTCCATTCAGGAATGCAGTCTTAACGTCCATTTGGTGCAACTCTAAATTGAAATGTGCTGTGAGCGCCATTATTATTCTAAATGAATCTTTAGTTGAGACAAGAGAAAAGGTTTCATTATAGTCAATGCCTTCTCTTTGCGTAAACCCTTTTGCTACAAGTCTCGCCTTAAACCTTTCGATATTCCCTTTGAGTCACGCTGGTCTTGTAGACCCATTTGCAGCCTACTGTTTTGGCTCCATTAGGAATTTCCACTAAGTCCCATACGTCATTAGCGCCCATAGACTCAATCTCATCTTTCATGGCATCTAGCCATTTAGATGAATCCTTATTCTTCATTGCTTCCTTATAAGAGCTAGGATCATCTGCCTTCCCAAGATCATCCTCATTCAAGTAAACCTCATAATCACTTGGGATAGCAGATCTCCTCACTCGTTGTGATCTCCTGACATGTTCATTAGTAGGCTCATCAGGTTGTTCATTAATTGTCACAGAGGGCTGTGAAGGCTCAGCATTAGGTATTGCACTTGTATTTTCAGAGCCCTCAACAGAAGAAGTAGCCACAGAATTAACTGGAGATGCAACAGGAGTTGCAACTACAGGATCAACTATGGACACAACCACTTGGGGCACAGGAAAATCAGTCTGTCGGATTAGCGGTGAAGCAACATAAATCCGTTTTCTCCTCAAGATCAATTTTCCGGGCTCCAAGTCCCCACTGATGCCATCATTTTCCAAGAACACAGCGTGTCTTGTTTCTACAAATTTTGTGGTACGATCTGGACAATAGAATCGGTACCCTTTAGACCTGTCAGGGTAGCCAATAAAATGGCAACTCACAGTCTTGGGATCTAATTTCCCAATATGTGGGTTAAATATTTTAGCTTCAGCTGCACAACCCCACACATGAAGGTAGTTCAAACTAGGTTTTCTCCCAGTCCATAATTCATAAGGTGTTTTAGGCACCGATTTACTAGGAACCCGATTGAGTATATGTGCAGCGGTCTTTAATGCTTCCATCCATAACTTTACAGGCAAAGTGGAGTAGCTCAACATACTTCGAACCATGTCCATAATTGTGCGATTTCTTCTTTCCGCAACTCCATTTTGCTGGGGATCACCAGGCATTGAATACTGGGCGACTATACCATTTTCTTGTAGAAACCTGGCAAAAGGACCAGGAATCTGCCCATAAGTTGCGTGTCGCCCATAATACTCTCCCCCACGATCCGAGCGCACTACTTTAATCTTTAGATTGTGCTGATTTTCAACTTCAGCCTTAAATATCTTAAATTTATCAAGTGCCTCCGATCTCTCTTTAATAGGATAGATATAGCCATAACGTGAGTAATCATCAGTGAACGTAATAAAAGAATCATAACCATCCACTGATGTCACAGGGAAAGGACCACATATGTCGGTATGAATTAATTCCAAAATCCCTGTGCTTCGAGTAGCACCTTTCTTTATTTGCTTTACATACTTGCCTTTGATACAATCGAGGCAATGATTATCCGAATCATTAAAGTCTAAAGGGTGGAGAATTTCTTCTTTAATGAGACGTTCAATTCTCCCCCTCGAAATGTGGCCCAAACGACAAGCCACAATTTCGACGGTCTCATCAATTCGCTTGCGCTTTTTATTCACATCACATACATTCATGGATATAGGAGAATCTTGCAGGGATAACATATAAAGCTTGTCGTGTCGGATGGCACGACCAACATTATCATTATTAAAATAAATCAAACACATTCCGTGTCCAAAATTACAAGAATATCCATCATTATCTAATAATGAAATGGAAATCAAGTTTCTTCTCATCGAGGGAACATAAAGAACATCATTAAGTTTCATTACAAAACCATTATTCAAAACTAAAGAAACCGATCCAATAGCTTGAATTTCGGCTTCCATCCCATTAGCCACTCTAAGGCTTCTTTCCCCTCTGAGACTTCTCAACATATGGAATCCCTGCAAGGAATTCGTAACGTGCATAGTGGCACCAGAATCAATCCACCAAGAATTTATAGGAAAATCAGCATAAAATGCTTCATCAACAAAAGTGATTTCATAAGTACCTTTCTTGGCGAGCCATTTCAGCCATCCAGGACAATCATCTTTGAAATGGTCCTTCGACTGACAAAAGTAACATTCACCACTTTTCTTCTGTTCATTTGAGCTCCCAGGTCCTGAAGCGTTTTTAGGCGCCTTAGGATGCTGTGGGTGCTGTGGCTTCTGTGGCTTCTGATAAGGGGAGTAGGTTTGCTCCTTCTTTCCCTTTCCTTTGTAGCCACCTCTATTTCTAGAGGACCACCTTATTTGAGGAGCCGACTTGATTCACAAAATCGGAGCCCCTCACCTTGAGCCTCTCTTCCTCTTGTGAAACATTAGCGATCAACTCGCTCATGGTCCACTTGTCCTTAATGGTGTTGTAGTTCACTTTGAAAGCTTCAAATTGCTTGGGAAGAGACATCATAATGTAATGGACAACAAAACCATCGAAATAGCCATGTCCATTGTCTTAAGTCCGCAAAGAACATTGATTATTGTCATAATGTGCTCACGAACATTTCGAGCACCATTGTACTTAGTGTTCATGAGCCTGCATCGATGTGGTAGCATAAACTTTAGAGGACCCTTAAAATGATCCTCGATGGAGGACAAATAGTCCTTTACCCTTTCCTTTTCGTGATTGCTCCTTATGGCCTCACCGATGGAGTTTTTCATCACAACAAGTGAAACACGGTTAGACCGCTCCCACTTCTCAAAGATTAACTTTATATTCCTTCATTCTGTCATCATAATTGTCCTCCCTTCAGTAGGAGCGACAGCTCATCGAATCTGAACGCGTAGTCCGGATCCAAGAGCTGAAAAGTCGTCATAAGTGTGAACTTCCATTTCGGAAGTTACTACCATTAAGTGGCTCAATAGCATTTACATGAGCGAAATGAAGCGGTGAAAAATTTTAAAATTTACATTAAAAACGCATAATTAATTTGCATGAAAATTAATCTTACGTTGGTATGATTAACAACATGCTCATAAGAATTTTTCGCATCACCGTTAAGCGTGGCGAAAAATTTAACATAAATTATTGCATGCAATTACAATTAACGTTGGTCAAAGAGTAATAGCATGAATAAAATAAACATAATTGAGTATATGCAATTACAATTAACGTTGGTCAAAATGTAATAGCATGTAAAATTAAATACAGCCCTCCAACTGAATTTCCCGTTGGTTCCATTCAATTAGGGGCAGAACATTACGCAGCGGAAAAAGTGCATTATATTTTTCAGCAGCTTGGCAACATTTTCCGTTAATAATTGCATAAGAGACATCATTAATTAAACATGAGATGTACCATAAATACATGAAATATATACTGAAAATAAAAGCCCAACAGTCTGAAATGTGCACCATAAAACAATTTTCATGTATATATACTGAGATAAACACATGAAACATATATTGGAATACATAAGATTATGTGCTGCTGGGCCCAAAAATAAAATCCCTTGGCGCAGCCCAACAAAAACTTGCACGTGCCCTCGGCCCAAAATATCCTGCACGAGTGCTCAGCCCATCAAAAACCAAAAAAAAAACGGGTCCTGAAATGCCCGTACGGGCCGAAAACTCCTCTGCGCGGCCCATCAATCACCCACACGCGCGCATCACCGTCGGATGAAACGAACGGCTGTGATTGAGACCGCCAGACAAAATAGGTGGAACCTAACCCTAGATTCATTCACCGGTTCATCCCGAAAAGACGGAGCAAAAGAGGCGGCGCGCACTCGGGCGGCGGCAGCGCGAGCAGCAAGCGGCCGGCGGCATGGCGCAGCAGCCAGCGCCCGGCGGCGCAACGAGCGCGCGGCCCGTGAGACGGCTGCGGCCTGCACTCGCGCGGAGCAGAGCGGCGGCGCCGGCGGCGTCGGCGCGGGCTCCGCGAGCGGCGGTGGCGCCATCGGGATGGCGCGGCGATGGCGGCCCGGCGAGCGCGGCGGCCGTCGCGGCGGCAATGAGCGGCGCGCGTCGGCGGCGGCGGCGCGCAACCGTAAGTCCCGATCCCTTTCTCCCTTTCCTTTTTTGTTCTTCGATCCAAAATACGTTTGATTGATTTGGGGATTCTAGGGTTTGGATGGTGGATCTTTGGGGATTTTCTTAAGGCTTTGCATAATTTCTTGATTCCCCTCCTTCTAAATTGCTAGCCGAACCAAAAAATTGAGCCATAATCCTGTGTTCGGCTATGGTAATTAGGGTTCATGAAGATTTCTAGGGGTGGCTCTGATACCAAATGTGTGTATAAGGGAGTCTTAAACATGAGCATTAGCATTAACCCCAGATCAGAAACATGAACACCTAGGGCTTTAGGATTCAAGGGGAAACTCACGGCCGCCGATGAACGCCATGGAGCGAAGACCCGTGCTGCGTGATGCAGCGCGTGAGGTAGAGTCGGTGCGGTGCAAAGAGTCGCCGCCGCGAGGTCCTGCAGCTGGGGCGCGGCCTTCCGTTGCTAGCAGCGCTTAGGAGATCGGTTGTCACTTAGGGTTTGTTCGGTGATGAACTCTCACGGAACGAACGCCGCCGTCGTGAGAGGCCGAACCCATTCTTTTATAGCGCGCGCAACGGGGACCGTAACCAAAAGTCGGTTAGGCACCCCGATCGTAGCGAGAGAAAACGGAGACGTGGGCATCACCCCACGTCTCTTTCAACCATTTTAGCCTGAGATCAAAATCCAACAACAACGAGTCCGTGAGCCGCACACATGGTAGATAGGTCGTTTTTCTAGCAGGCTCATTTTGTAAGACAGAGTACCTCTACTACTTAAAAAATTAATGATAATGATTCACCAACCCTTCAGTTAATGATGATTTATCCGTCATCCACACCACCTCTGGGTACGTTCGCTCTGTTCCCTCACAAACCCTATTTGCGCCGCCACATGGGTCCAATGCCCTCGCGCTCACCTAATCGCTCGAGGCACTTTGGCCCTCTCCCGCTCTCCCGTCCCATTGTCTCTAGAGGTGAAGTTTGGATGGATGAACCAATCTGGAGGTGAAGTTTATGAATTGGTATGCTTGTGTGAACATGAATCAATCTAGGGATTATTTATGAAAACTGAACTTTTTATATGTTGTTTAATCATATGTTTCTTGATTGATGCAAGGATGGTGTTGTGATTAATTTGATTATATGATGCACGGGTGTGTAAGATTTAGATATCAACGCTTATCTCGTAAGTTGTTTGCTAATTCATTGTCGGCTGAAAAAATCTGTTATAACCTTATTCCCTTAATTTACTCAGGAAAATGCATTTTTCCATGCGGGTAATACCGTCAGGTTAAATTTGCCTGACGGGTAACCGTCAGCCAAATTTAATTTTCCTTTCCAACCAGCCCTGAGGGGTTTTGCTTGACGGGAACCCGTTAGGGAAATTTAACATAACGGTTTTTTGTATTTTTCTGACGGTTTTAAACCGTGAGGTATGATCTGTTTGCTAGCAGTGTCTCATCTGCGCGGCCCTGCTGCCTTCTCTCCCTTCCACCGCAGCTCCCTCTCGCCCTTGCCAACATCGGCTCTCCCCGCAGATCGCACTCCACCCGATCTCTCGTTGCGGCAACTTCTCGTCTCATCCTCCGCCTATTGCCACCGCCATTCTTCACCTAAAAGTGTTAACTTGGAAGTCCTACGATTTAGGCTATCAAGCATGATACACTAACGTAACTCAAATGTAACTACTAGCTGTTTGGTAACCAAAATGTAGGCACAAATGTGTAGCCATTTTTGGTGCTTCATCAGTACCTTATATGTATGCTAGAGTTTCTGAATTTGTTTATCAAGAGAGTAAATTAAGGGAATAAACTATAATACTCCATAAGAAACTATAGATCTAGAATACGTGCTCATTTCTTTTGAAACGCTGCACGGATAAGATCGGATGACGCGGACATGAAACCATGAGGGTCCAAAGTTTCCAACATTTCAATGAACAGAAATTAATATATAACTCGCAATCCAACATATAAAACAAAGACGACCAGAGGATGACAAAGCCACAGCCGAAGCTAGATATGCCACTTGAAATTTTGTTCCTTTTATTATTTTTATAGGTTCGACTCCCATGAAATAGAGCCAAAGCGTGCAGCCCTTAGAATTCAACCATGGTGGCACATCTCACAGTTGCAGATGCCTTCCTTCCAGTTGCCTTCACACCAGTACTTGGTCACTTTGCCGCCGTGTGTGCGTCCTGCGTAGAGGAGGCACGCAAGTTTGCACAGAAATTTTGTGCACCACGTTACATGTACGGTTGCCAAGTTATTGCATTCATCTGCACAAGAAACATCTATATATGTCCATTACTAAGATGCTTTCTGCACTCCTGAACGTAAAATTGTGAGCCATGATGTGCTCTAGTGTTGGCAACGTGGGGTAACAAACAAAGAGAAATAACTCATTACAGAAATACATGTAAAATCATGTAGTGCACCGTTGCGATCGTCTGACCATGGTTTTTGCTAGGTATTAAATACGACTTGGGGGTATTGCGAAATAGCACAATGCTGATCAAATATATATGAATTCAAATGTGATATATATGGTATATGAATTTGATGACATATGTCCATGCATAATTCTAATGATACGAGATAATCTTTTGATCTTCCAACGAAAGTATAATTGCTTGAATGATATACTTTGCATGATATTAGCTATCAAAATAGCAATTTTCTTAAGTATTTTCCTGATATAGTTATGACCATGTATATATATCCTAAAGAAAATTTTCAATAACTATAGCTTTTCTTTGAAATTTGAGGTAATCAATTTCATATCTTCACGATGAATATCTTCTGATTTGGAAAACATCGATGGAAATTAAACCTTCACCTCTTGTATGAGAACAATTGATCTTAACAATTAAGCACCCTTGTCATACTATAGTTTATTTTGGCCGATAAGTTTCCAAAACTTCATTCTCTGGTTCTCTTAAAGGCCATTTGGAACAGTGGAATTTCACGGAAATTTTACAGTAAAACAACTAATTTCCGCAGCAATCGGGAATTGAAACACACACGCCCTGCCCCAGTGCTTGTGGCTGGAGAGAGAGAGAGAGAGAGAGAGAGAGAGAGAGAGAGAGCCTGCTGCAGCTGCAGATGGAGGATTTCGTTGAATCACGAGTAACAGGAGGAAGAAAAAGGTGGCGGCCCTCATATCCATTGCGGACTGCCCAAACTCAAAGTCTACTCCTTTGGCTTTGTTTCATTGACCTTTGTTTGCCTTGATCTACGTATTGCGTCACTGAGGATACACAGGATGACATCTTGATAGACTGCAGAAACAGAACTTTCAAGTAACACATGCACTGCGAGCAAGCAAATAGGAGCCGCAGAGTGGTGGACCATGTGAAGTGGTTGTGAATCTAGTGATGATGATGTATAATTGACTTTTGAGTTGTATTAAAATTTGTGTTTATGAAAATTTCGGTCGATGCGCTTTTGTAAATCTAGATTTCAGGTTTAGCGGTCTGACCGTTTTGTATTAGACAGTCTGACCGGCTGGCTTCAATCATGCTCAGTAGTCAGTGGTTTGAACAACTTTGTGTTCGGAAGTCTGATTAGCAGGCGTCGACCACGACAAACTTCGACCATGGCAGGCTTCAACTATGACATTTCGACCACGGTATTTCGACCACAGTAGGCTTCGACCATGGCTTTTCTATCACAGCAGAATGACCACGACAGGTAATCGGTAGGCTTCGACCTCAAATAGTGAATCGGTCGTAAGAAACAGTGAACCGGTCATAAACTACAGTGAACCGGTTTTAACTACAGTGAACCAGCCGAAGGTCGTAATCTCATCTGCTATAGTAACTGATCGTGTGGTCATAGCTAACTTTCTGATGGTCGTAGCTACAGTGCATTGCCATAGTCGTACACTTCGCAAACTGTTGTCATAGTCATAGACTTCGCAGTCCATTGTTATAGTCATAAACTTCGCAGTCTTTTTGCCGTAGTCGTAGACTTCACAGACTGTTGTCATAGTCATAGACTTTGCTGTCTGTAGTCTTATACTTTGTAATCGGTTGTCTTATGCTTTGCAATCGGTTGCCATAAGCTTCACGATCGGTACTCGTAGACTTCGAATGCTTTAATTCTAGTAATCTTCAAGTATCTCGAGTACTTGTATTTGATGGGTCAGTGCTCTGGTTAACCTGTGGATGGCGGTCAGACTGGTCTTACTCGATGATCATTACTCAATACCCGGTTGGTACTCGGTGGTCGGTGCTATAGTACTTATTGATGATGGTCGGTACTCGATGATTGGTGGTCGATGGTATAGTGATTGGTTGATGGTTAGTAGTCGTAGACTAGGGATGCTACGATACTTGTGATTCCCGAATTCTTCACGCTCACCATCTCTGCAGAGCTTAACAAGATAATCCACGCCAACAACCAAAGCCAACAAGCCTTCACGAGCAAAGTGATAGTAATTTTTGAGTACTTGTGTTTTTAAGTACTTGATGAGCTAGCGACCGACCTGTGCATGGTGATCATAACGGTCGTAATGAGTGGTCTAAGGCTGATTTCTAGAAAGCGATAGAATTTGTGATCGTGGCTGATCTGGTTGATCTTGATGGATGGTTAAAGGATTGGAAGGCTGATTTCTGGAAAGCGATAGAATTTGTGGTCGTGGCTGATCTGGTTGATCTTGATGCATGGTCAAAGAATTGGTATTAGGGATGGTAATTGTGTCTGTTTACTCGTATACCCGTGGGTAAATATCCTAATGGAGCTAGGTATGGGATATTTTTTAGCCACAAGGTATGGAAATGGGGGTAACATTCTACCCATCAGGTAAACGGGCACGGGTATGGGTAAGCTGCACCCGTACCTGCCCCGCTCGTTTACCCACGATATAGATTGACAGGTACCGTAGCCATAGCAATATCTCTAGTTGCTATTGATTGTTATAAACTTTTGCATATCTCTAATTGCTATTGATTATTATAAACTTTTTTGATAGCTATTATATTTTCTAGCAATAGCTGTTGTTTATATGTTCTGTCATTAGTTCAACTCTTAGATGGTGACTCAGTTCATGGGTAAACGGGCATGCCCACAGGCGACAGGTATGGGCGAGGTTCTTCACCCGTCATCCTTCGCTGGTATGCCCGTTGGCGTAAATCGGGGTCACGGGTATATGTTTGGGCGAGCACTACCCATGCCCACCGCGCCATCTCTAATTGGTATGAGTGTGTGGACTAATGATGGTCAAATTATGAATAACTTGTGCCGAGGAAAATATTCTTTGGTCTTTGCATGTGCAGATTGGCATGGAGATGATCATGGTCGGTGATGAGGAGGACCGGGACTAGTTGGGGAAGTCTGAGGTCCAAGCTGTCAAGGATATCACGTGAGGTGGTCAGGCTCACGCTAGAAAATGTGGAGATCAAAGGTGGTGATTCGTGGAGAAGGTACAGACAGTGTTGTCTAGGAGGTTTCGACACAAGTGGTGATGATACGTGTAGAAGGTACAAGAGGTATGGTATTGAAGGCTTCAACACCGAAGTTGATGAGGTGCGATGAAGATATAGGAGGTGCGGTCCTAGAAGCTTTGTCACGTGATAAGTTAAGAGTTGTGAATGGAGTCCATAGCTGACAAGATTTAGAGATTGGTTAAAACATATGTTCGAAAGGGTTTCGGATCTCTTGATTTTCGGAAAAGATAGAGTTGTGTGTTCGTGGTTCTGGTGGATATGGTTTGAATGTTAGCCTATAAAAGCAGGGAGAGCCTAAGCGCTAATGTGTGATTTTGAGAGGGCTTTTGACAGGAAGGCTTTTAGGGGAGCTTATGAGGGCACTTTGTAAATCCACGAAAATCCAGAAATAAACATCATTGTGATTCAATCTAGTTTTTGATTTGTTTAAAAAGTGCTTAAGATTGCAGTTGAATTGATTCATATGACCACATGCATAGTGTTGATTTGCTACCAAGAAAACAAAGAAATTATAAAGTACTCGAAGGCGCATATCAAAGCGGTCGACGAATTCGAGTACGTACAAACCGGTCGCATATCAAAGCTGAGCATTCTAGCGGTCGAAGCATTTAAGTGTCAAAGTTGTCAAGCGGCGAAAGATTTCGACTACGTGCAAAGAAGATCAATCGAGTGGTCGAGAGTCTTGCGGTTGAAATCTACATCTGGTAAGTTAGGTTGCTTGTCTTCTGATTTAAGATTTGTTTTTAGAAATAAAAAATAGAGACAATTATTCACCCTCCTTTATTTGTAAGATACGACCCCAGAGTGAGGAAGAAAGAAAACGTGCATAAACAAAACTTTGGAGTAACAGCAACCAAAAAAAGGAACTGCTCTCCCATCCATCTTTGGATGTCCAAAGGCGAGCTTTATTTTTCGCCTATCTTTATCTGTGCCCTTCTCTTTTTTGCGTACATCAGACAAACTATTGTCATGTCATGGAGGATAGGATGATGTATCACATTATATATATATATAAACTTACGGAAGAAATGTGAAAATTAAAGCATTTGCATTGGCCTTATCGAGTGCAAGCTAGGTAGGGTTATATAAACACCCAATCCCTATCTGATATGAATTACTCGCTCGATCCAAAAAGTGTTACCATGGAAAACGTGAGGTCAAACTATTTATATTTGACCAAGAATGCCTCTATGCATGAAAGTGATATGATTAAGTACATTTGACTTGAATAATACTATCATAATATTGTTTATTAGGTTTTAGAAATGCAATAATATCAAATGCAAAGCGCTCTTTGGGTGGAGCCGACATGAAGAGTCAAATTACAACCATCCGAACACATAGGCAAAAATAAATTAACTGGAAAATTTTCTTTCTCGGTGGAAGTTCTGCTGCTCCCAAATATTCATGGCCATATATTCTCTGACAAATGTTAACCGGAAGCAATGATTTGCTCATTAAACATTCAAGAAAACAGGTCGCCCCAACAGAAATTTAGTAGTACACAACATCCAGAAATTAACAATGAACATAGTAATAATGAACCAATCTAAATTATGACGAATGGATTCTCCAATCCTTTGTGTTGTCCAGCAATGTCGATTGGGAAGCCACGAACGGAGGAGCATCACACGATGACGACAAATTAATTTCTTTTTTGAAGAAAAAACTGTTAGGCCGATTAGGATCTCCTAGGGGTAGATCTAGGGGTTTCTTGTTCGGATTCGAGAGAGATACCGAGAGGGAGAGAGGATTAGGGTTAGGGGTACCGACCGTCCGATTGCGTGGAGGAGGAGTTGGCCATCGCTGGTTCGTCGATGAAGTCTGCGCACGGGCAGCGACGGTTGGGGAAGAGTAGGTCGGCGGCGGCGTAGATCCGGTGACGGTGACGGCGATGGAACTTCCCGCCGCCTACTGTGCAGCCTCTAGATCGGTCTAGGGTTTTGTCGGGTGGGGATTGCGGCTCAGGCGAACCTCGTTAGTCGAGCCACCGGTCCCCACCCTCTATTTATTGCGCAGCACGAACGGGGGTCCATTAGCCAATAGTTGGGCTGAGCGCCCCCGATCAGGGCGCGGATCAAGGTCCCGATTAGCCGTTGGGCTAATCGGGGAGAGATCAATCTAACATTCTCCCCCTTGATCTCCTCTCATATCATACATTTTCTTCTTTTACCATTTCATCACAGATTAGTGTATAGAGCATGCTTCATCGTCACGGTCAATCGCGATAGATTTAATACTACAATACACATCTCTGCTCAAATGCATTCTTTAATTTTGGGCCCTTTATAGTCCAGAATCATAGGCTGTCCCTTAAACCCATGCCGGCTACATGTTCTCTGAACACGTTGGGTGGTAAGCCTTTTGTAAGCGGATCCGCTAACATCTTTGCGGTGCTTATATGCTCAAGACTTATAATTTGATCCCGAACTTTGTCTTTCACAACATAGTACTTTATGTCAATGTGTTTGGCAGCACCACTTGACTTATTGTTGTGGGCATACATTATCATGGGTTCATTATCGCAGACAACTTAAGTGGTCTATTGATGTCGTCAACCACTTTTAAACCGGTATGAACTTCTTTAGCCAATTCACCGCCTGTAGCCTCATAACATGCTACAAACTCGGCATACATTGTGGACGATGTAGTGACGGTTTGCTTTGAGCTTTTCCACGATATAGCTCCTCCAATGAGAGTGAACACATATCCGGATGTTGACTTTCTATCATCTCCGCATAATCGAGTCTCAGATACCCCACTATATGGAGTGAATCGATCTTACAGATGTCATCATGAGGCCTTTTGTTCCTTGCAAATAACGCAAGACTTTCTTTACCAACTTCCAATGTTCTATTCCAGATTGCTCGAATCGCCAAGTAACCCAAACAAACGCTAAGTCGAGCGCGTACACACTTGAGCATACCGCAAGCTTCCGACACCAAGCATATGGAACCGATTTCATTTGTTCGAGCTCGATCGGTTCCTGGGGCATTGAAAATCCCCATATCTGTCGCCCTTGACTATAGGTGCAGGTGAAGGACTACATTTATGCATACCAAATTTCTTATAGACTTTCTCTATGTATGTCTTTTGTGACAGTCCCAATGTCCCTTTGTTTCTATCCCGGTGAATTTCGATCCCTAGAACGAACGAAGTTTCACCAAGATCTTTCATATCAAAGTTTGAGGACAAAACTTCTTTGTCTCGATGAGTGCATCGACATCACTACTAGCTAGTAGGATATCATCCACATACAGGATTAGGAAGATAAATTTCCCATCTTTAAACTTTGCATAAACACAGTTGTCCTCTACATTCTCTTTAAACCCAAATTTTCTTATTGTACTGTCAAACTTCAAGTACCACTGTCTTGAAGCTTGCTTTAACCCATAAATCGATTTCTTTAGGCGGCATCCCATTCTTTCATTTCCTTCCACGACAAAACCTTTCGGTTGTGCCATGTAAACATTTTCCTCCAAATCCCCATTAAGAAATGCTGTCTTTACATCCATCTGATGTAACTCTAAATCATAATGTGCTACTAACGCCATTATGATTCTGAAGGAATGTTTACATGAGACTAGAGAAAATGTCTCATTGTAATCAGTCCCTTCTCTTTGCGTAAAGCCTTTTGCCACAAGTCGCGCTTTGTATCTTTCTACATTCCCTTGGGAGTCAAGCTTTGTCTTGTAGACCCATTTACACCCTCTGTTTTGGCTCCTTTAGGAATAATTTCCAAGTCCTGCACTTTATTAGCCTTCATGGACCTCATTTCCTCTTCCATGGCCTCAAGCCATTTTGAAGAATTTTCGCTTATCATGGCTTCTTCAAATGAGGTGGGATCATCCTCCATTTGAAATTCCTCTGTATGATAAATCTGATAATCATCAGAAATAGCTGATCTTCTTACTCTTTGAGACCTCCTCGGGGCCTCCTCATTTGGTACATCTTCTGTTTAAGGCTGAAGTTGAAAACCAACACGATTTAAAGATTAAGATAGTCCGATCTGACCGTGGGGGGAGTACTACGGTCGACATACCCCATATGGACAAGTTCCTGGACCTTTTTCAAGGTTTTTACAGGAAAATGGCATAGTAGCCCAGTATTCTACACCGGGCGAACCTCAGCAAAATGGAGTAGCCCAGTATATCCATAACGAGAGTAATCATCCGTGAATGTTATGAACGAGTCATAACCATCCACACTTTTCACAGGAAAAGGACCACAAATGTCTGTGTGAATAATTTGTAGAACTCCTGTGCTTCTTTTGACGTCTTTCTTAATTTTCTTTACATATTTTCCTTTAATGCATTCTCTGCATTGTTCTAAGTCTGAGAACTCTAATGGAGGAAGAATATCATTCTTAACTAGTCTTTCTATTCTCCCCCTCGAAATATGGACTAAACGACAGTGCCATAATTTCGACGACGCATCTAGATTTCTCTTTCGTTTCCTGTTTACATTTGTAGACGAGGATTCAATCACTTTCTCGCATACGACATTTACATCATCACTTAATGATAACAAATAAAGCTCATTTTGTAAGATGGCAAGACCAACACATTCTTTATTAAACATTATTTCACACTTGCCATTTCCAAAATGACAATCATAACCATCATTGTCCAAACATGAAACACTAATCAAATTCCTCTGTAAAGAGGGAACATAAAGAACATCTCTAAGTAAAAGAGTGAAGCCATCAGCTAGCTCTAATGTAAGATCACCAACGGCTTCAACTTCAGCTTGGACTCCATTTGCGACTTTAACGCATCTTTCTTTTCTTTGTGTAGTCCTCGTCGAACGGAATCCCTGCAAATTATTGGCAACATGAACAGTTGCACCTGAATCAATCCACCAAGAAGATTTCGAATATTGCACATACAGGGATTCATTTATAAAGGTAATAATGTTCTCACCTTTCTTTGCCATTATCATCTTTAAGTAATCGGGACAGTTCTTCTTGTAGTGTCCCGTCTTCTTGCAGTGAAGACACTGATCTTTGTCTACTGCAAAATTATTCTGTCGAGGCTGATGGACAGGGGCTTTTCCCTTGTTCTTTGAGGAGAAGTTACTGTTGAAGTTCTTTTTCTTGTTGTCCTTCACATAGTTGATAGAACCACCATGTGAGGATTTAATTCTTTCCTCCTCTTGCACACACATAGCTATGCACTTTTCTAAGTCCCATTTCTCGGGCTGCATGTTGTAGTTGACAACAAATGTGTCAAACTCTTTCGGCAAGGAAGCAAAAATCAAATGAATAAGGAACTCATCCTTGAGAGCCAAATCCATTGGTTTAAGCTTGGATGCCAAGTTGCTCATCCTTAGTATGTGCTCTCTTATGCCACTGCCACCACCAGAGTACCTTTCACACAAGTCGCTTAATCACCGTGTAGCATAAGTCTTTGAAGAGCCAGTAAACTGACTCTTTATTTTCTCAAGGTACTCTGTGACAGTGTCACACTCTGCGATTGAGCCCACAATTGCAGGCTCAATCGTGTTCTTTATCACAGCCAAACACTTCTTGTTGGCAGTGACCCACTTTTTATGATCAAGATCATATGACATTTTTATGGGAGCATAGTCCCTCTGTCTGGTCTACCAAGCAGCATCAGCCTCATTTTCATCCCTCACCGGTGCCACAGGCTCTGTGGGACACGGTGTGGTGACTACCCAGTCCACCTCAGCCAAGATGAAGGCCATGTCAATCTTTTTCTTCCATTCACCGTAGTTGTCTCCTTTGAGAACCGGGATATCTCTGATGTAGCCCATCAAAGAGTATCCTCCTGAAAACACAATTCATATACAGTGAGAACATTTAAACATAATAACAACAACTGCATGCCTTGATTTCAACGTTGGTTAAAATTAAAACATACATTTGTTTTACACATTAAATCTACATCACCGTTGGGCAGAAATAGAAATAATGCACAAAATTATTAATTAAAATTATAATATTGTTATTATCAATGTTGGTCAGAAAATAACAATATCATAATTCACAACAATTCTCAAAAATTAAATTCTCCCGTTGGTTCGAATTTAATTGAAAGAGTAATTAACAATAACTTTTGCAGCGGAAACATGAAATTATTCAAAAATAATTCATTCTCAGAAGCATTATTACTGTACACATCTAATCTCTGGAAAAATAACACGTTGGTGCAAAAATTTACAGAGATTTGATGCAAATTTCATTCAAATTCACTCAAAAAAGCTTCTGAAAATAATTAAATTCATTTTTTTCGGAATTACTGTGCAAAATGCCATTTCGGCTGTTTCGCGACACACACGCCCACGGCGTTCGCCACCGCGCCCCACGGCGGCTGCTCGCTTTCACCGGCGGACGCGCGCGCTCGCTCTCCTCGCGCGCACCCGCAACTGGGCTCGGCCGGAAAACTCGCCCGCCTGGGCCGAAAGCCAGCCCGCTGCCCTCGGCGCGATCTCATCCGTTCGTCGCCATCCGACGGCTCAGCGGCGAAAACGGTGGAACAAAACCGCGCGCGGAGAACGGCCCCGAAACCCTAGCTTCATTCGAACCCTCTCCCCTCTCTCAGCCTCGCACCGAGCGAAACCAAGCGGCGGCGGCGACTTCGTCCACGCCGCCGGAGAAGGAGAGACCGGTGCCAACGCGGACCCTCTCGCCGGCGTGCGCGCTCCCCTGAGAGGGAGCGCGCCGCTGTCGAGCGGCTCCGTGTCGGCGCCCCCTTTGCACGCGCCTGGCGCGCTCGGATCTAGTCCCGTGGTCGACGGTGGCCCGCACGAGGAGCGCTGGCGAGCCCACGGCTCGGCCGGTCTTCCCTCACGCCAGCGACAACGGCCCGGCGACGACGGCCAGGTAAGTCCTGGCCTTTTCAGATCTAGGGTTAGGATTTTGATCCGGACGGATCGAGTCCATCCCCCTCTCTGTTCTCTTTCTTTTGCCGTTTTCTAGGGTTAGGGGGGCTTCTCTTCTCTGTGCTTTTCTTTTCCGCACGCCGGTCAACCGACGGCGGTCGCCGTTCTTTTCCGTCCAGATCTACGCCTAGTTAGTGCTCTGATACCATTGTTAGGCCGATTAGGATCTCCTAGGGGTAGATCTAGGGGTTTCTTGTTCGGATTCGAGAGAGATACCGAGAGGGAGAGAGGATTAGGGTTAGGGGTACCGACCGTCCGATTGCGTGGAGGAGTTGGCCATCGCTGGTTCATCGATGAAGTCTGCGCACGGGCAGCGACGGTCGGGGAAGAGTAGGTCGGCGGCGGCGTAGATCCGGTGACGGTGACGGAGATGGAACTTCCCGCCGCCTACTGCGCAGCCTCTAGATCGGTCTAGGGTTTTGTCGGGTGGGGATTGCGGCTCAGGCGAACCTCGTTAGTCGAGCCGCCGGCCCCCACCCTCTATTTATTGCGCAGCGCGAACGGGGGCACATTAGCCAATAGTTAATGGCGCCCGATCGTATGCGGATCAAGGTCCCGATTAGTCGTTGGGCTAATCGGGGAGAGATCAATCTAACAAAAACTCCTTAAAAATCGGTATTTCTTGCTAATACACTTTATGATCTGGTTGGTGATAATGGAAAATTTGAAATCAATATGGAAAATTTTGTTTCAGTGATCAACGGGCTCATCTTGGGGATGAAAAGTGTTTCCAAATGTGTGAACAACAGTTTCGGCACAATTATTTTTTTGGTTTAATTTCCATCGCTCTTTGCTCAATTGGGAGTTATAGAACACCTTTTTGGTGTATACAAACAAACAAAAGTAATTAGATTTGATTTATTAATGATTATGCAGTGTTTATGTACCAGGAAAAAATATCGAGCTCTATCAGATTGATTTTCCAGCAAAAAAACATTTCTTTCAGTCATGTTTAATTACATTTTAGTGCCGTCGATACCAATCTTTATTTTCTTTGGACAGAGACGGATCCACAGGGTATATCGAGTGGGCCACGGTATACCCTGGGGCCCAGCCGACAGCCGAGGCTCGAAGGTGGAGCAGTGGAGGTAGTATTGTGGTGCTCTGTACACCTGTGGCAGTCATTAAATAAGGCACAAAAATCTGCACCAGTGGCCAAAGTTGAACTAGCTAGGAGCGACAAAATCTATTGTCATGACGACTACTGTTAGGTTCAACGTTTAGTTCAATTGTAATTACCATCAAGGTTAATTAGCACCGCTAACATATGTTTAGTATGTGCTAACCATTTTTGTGTACGCAGTTCATTCATCAAAGTTTGTTGGAATGTATCCAGCGTCTTGAAAACCAGTTTTAAAATTTTACCGGAGGACCGATAACGCCGATATGACTGATAATCGGAAAATTTTGAAGGATTTCAGGCTGAAATTTTCAAATCAAAATTTGAATTAAAAAATCGGTTGAAAATATCGGCCAAAATTTTTGAAAACAAAATTTGGCAAAAGTTTCTTCTATATTTGACAAAATTCATGCAAAACAAAATTTTCAAAGCAAGTTTGAAATTTCTCGGGAGGGTCCAATACGACCAATAAAACTGATAATTGGTCAAAAATCAGAACCATGATTGAGGTCTCACTTGTTAATGTGGCAAAGAACAGAATGCAACAATTGAGATCTGATGGGTGGGATAAGTTCCTTGAGAGGGTCACTTCGTTTTGTGATAAACATGGTGTTGAAGTTCCTACTATGGACGGTGATAAAGTGTATGATATGGTTTACATGCTTCTCAAATTGGTTTTGTTTCTACCAGTGGCAACAGCAAGTGTTGAAAGGGTATTTTCTGCAATGATTTTAGTGAAAACAAAGTTAAGAAATAAGATGGGTGATAGTCTTTTGGATGATTGTCTAATCACATTCCTTGAGCGAGATATTTTCTTTTAAGTGGATGAAAATGATATAATCGAGAATTTCATATCATTTAGAAGGCCAAAAAAGTCAGACAAGTAGTATTGTAAGTTTCTTTTATGTATATTTGAGACTATTAGTATGGTGTTTAAACTATTTATATTGTAATTTGTGCAAGTTTCCAACTTAATCCTTGAATTTAAGACTTATCATATTATTTAGTGCTTGTATACTGAATTACGGTGCAAATTTTACAATTATTTACCGAATTGGCAAATGGTTTTACTGAATTGCATATGAAAATTTTGGTACGGCATACCCTTTGATAAAATCCTGAGTCCGCCACTGTCTTTGGACCCAGATTAGGCATGACCTAAGCCTTGGTCCTCTAACAGCAATCTAGAAATATTTTGGTGGCATTTGATAAATTGCAGAGTATATGCAGGTTTTGTTTAAAAGGACCACATAATCACTACTAGAAGCCAATTCGCTATGATTTAAAAAAGAAGCCAATTCTCTGTCCCAAGCTTGAGAGTTCCAACATTTGGATGTATACATAAATATAGATCACGACAAGCAGAGATCAGAACATCACAGAACATCCATTTATATATCCAAATAATTGCACACAGCCACGAGAGAAAAACATGGTTTTTTTTAAACAAGGGCAGGAGCTGTCTCATTTCATTGATAGAAGAAGGGAATGTAACACCAGCTCAAAATATGTAGAGACACCACTTAGCACCGAAGAAACTAAACTTGTCATAAAATTTTATGCCTCTTATTATGCATGCACAGGTTTTGACCCCATGATATGGAACCAAAGCATCCAGTCCTAGCGAGGACTTAACTAGTGGCAAATCTCACAGTTGCACAAGCCTTTCGTCCAGCTGCCTTCACACCAGCACTACTACAGAAAACCGTATTACAGACTGTTCAAAAACGTCATTACAGATGGTTTTTTGAACCGTCTGAATTTATGGATCAGTGATAATCAAAGGTTATCACAGACGGTTTTCGAATCGTCTATGGTGTAAATATCACAGACGGTTTGTAACTAAAAACCGTCTGTGATAGTTGATAATCATAGACAGTTTTTCACTAAAAACCGTCTGTGATAGGTGATAATCACATACGGTTTTTAACTAAAAACTGTCTGTGATTATCAGCTATCACAGACGGTTTTTAGTAAAAAACTGTCTGTGATATTCTTTTCTACCCCCAATCTATTTCTGTTTATTGGCTAGCTTCAGGAAATGCTAGCCATGCCCTCTGAAACAAGCAGATCAACATGTACATCTATACATACAATTCACATCTCAATTCATTTCACAAACATAAAACATCCAATTCACATCTCAATTCATTTCACAAACATAAAACATCCAATTCACATCGCACTTCATTTCACAAACATAAAACATTCATTTCGCAAATCAATGAATTGAAATGAAATGAAATATCCATTAACAAATACAAGATTACAATCAATGTCTCACATGCACGGACTAGATCATTACACAAATCTCTCACATGTTGCAAGGGATCGATGTGCACCAGATGTCAGCACCTATAAGAGTTTAATAATGTCACCGTGCATCTAACTTAAAAGGCTAATTAGCCACTAAAATCATGCAGCTTATACGATACTAAAGAAACTCCAGGAAAATTCTGAAAGTACAGAATCAGCAGGCTTACTTGGCAGATCCATAAGGCGAAGGAAGAGAGGAAGAAAAGATCCTGCTGACATCATTAATGGAAGCACTTCTGAAAACTTCTCCAATCTAGAATGTAAGAAATTAAACAGAATTAGATAGGTGAATGGTCAACAGGATTGCTCTGAAATATTTATGTTACCAGTAGCAACTAGCAGAAGCAGAACGGATTTCTTCTAATATCAACAGTAAAATATCCGCAAATATATGAGACGTTGCCTAGCAATTAAAAGGGCATACCTCTGAACATTTGATGCAATTAACTTCAGAAGCAATGGAAAAAAGTGCATATAAACATCATACATGAAGTCGTATTCCTGCATTCCATAAGGACAAAAGAACTATTAGACAAGTACCTTTCATAAGGATGCAAAGGGAGAACATATTGGACATACCTATTTAATGATAGCCTGAGATCTTAAGTGGCTCCACTCATGCACTGATATGATATGGCCGTATGGGGGGTATTCTTGTGAAGTTCCTATACATCATTAAATTTCATTACGCAACATCAACTATGACAAATGCAAGAACACCTGATATCGCTAGCAATGCTAGTTACTGGGGACGGAGGTCCGAGGAGGCGGCGGCGACGGCGTGGACAGGGGCCGACGACGACTGGGGATGGAGGACCAAGGAGGAGGCGGCGACGGCGTGGACCCAAGAAGGAGGGAGATGCGAGAAGGAGACCGCGACAGGCTAGATCGGGAGAGCGGTGACGATGTGGATGGGGGTCGATGGGCTAGATCGAGAGAGCGGCGACGGCATGGACGGGGGTCGACGGGCTAGATCGGGAGAGCGGCGACGGTGTGGACGTCGGGCTAGATCGGGAGACTGCGACGGGCTAGATCTATAACTGCAGCGCATGCGCAAAACCCTAGCTCGAGTATATATAGGAGGGCTTAATACAGACGGTTCTAGTTTAGAACCGTCTGTGATAGCATTATTATCACAGACGGTTCTATTTCAGAACCGTCTGTGATAATTATATCACAGACGGTTCGTATTACAAACCGTCTGTGATAATGCAAAGTCAGAACGTATCTCTCTTGTTTGATACTAACGTATCTCGATCGTTATACGAAGCGTCTATATCATTAATGTTTGGTATACAAACCGTCTATATTATTAATGTTAATTTGGTATACGAACCGTCTGTGCTAAAGGTTAAATATGCGCGCCTAATCCAGGTCTTCTACGTACGTACGTACTGTACGTACATTCCTCTAACTACTCATCTTCTTCTACAGAATTCTTAATGTACGTATAATGTCTTCTACTATTCATGTGATCATCTCCTTCCTCTCATCTGTTCATCAAGAGTTGTTCGGCTGGAACCTTACACAGGCGGCCAGCAATTTACATCTGGAGCAGCTTCTCCGCACACGCCCTGCTCTCCTTCCCCAACTTTCTTGCATCCGTCAGCTCGACCTGATCATCTGCCGTCGACGGAGGCGTCTCGCTGCCACTAAAGAAAGGCAAACAGCCCTCACCCTGGTTCTTCTCAACAATGTGCACAAAGTAGAAGAAGCTCTACAGGCATTGGAGAGACTGATGGATAGCAATGCCAATCAAGCGCAAACGGCAAATTATGAGGAATCTTATAATGCTATCCTCTACGAGATTATGGGCTATGCTATTGATCATTTTCCCAGGCTGGAGGAGGAAGTGCTGAGGTGTAGGACAATCTTAACGGTATTCGAGAACTCAGCGGCTGATCCTCCAAGTCCCAAAGTCGAAGAAGAAACGTACAAAGCCCAGAAGATTAGAATCTAGGAATCTCTTTATCTGTGCGACTTTTGTAATAAATTTGCCTTTAATTTGTGATCTCTTGTCTCAGTAGTTCTATAGTTAAGTTATTAGAAGCAATGTGTACTTATATATTAACATCTGATCATGTACAGAATATCACAGACAGTTGGTAGGAACGGGACATCACAGACGGTTCTTATTAAAAACCGTCTTTGAACATTCACAGACGGTTCTTGTACAAGAACCGTCTGTGATAGTCTACACAACACAGACGGTTCTTGTTAAGAACCGTCTGTGTTGCGTAGACTATCACAGGCGGTTCGTGTTAAGAATTGTCTGTGAAAGTTACATAGACGGTTCCCAGTATAAATCGTTTGTGATGTAGCCGTTTAGTACAGCCTGTTTTGTAGTAATGCAGTACTGCGTCACCTTGCCAAGGTGTTTCTCTTGCGCGTAGAGTTCGCACGAAATCTAGCACAGAAATTTGGTGCATATCCCTATTCCTAGGGCTGGCAAGCTACAGTCCTCTGCAAGAATTGAACATATCTGTAAGTTAGTAACAAGCTTTCTCTATCAGATATGTAAACTTGTGGATGGTGTGCACTTTGGATGATCGCCGCCTAGCTGTCGACCTTTGTTTTTTTGTCCAGGTAGTATAGGATGACTTGAAATATCGAAATAAAGCAATGGTGGTAAAATATAGACTTATTCAGATCACACAATTCTAAATGTACATCAATGGCTTGCATGATATCAAAGAAACAACATTTATGTTTGTTGCCTTCCAAATTTTGCACCCATATCTTTGGGGACAATGGAAAATTGGAAATATTTAACAACAAATCCTGAGAATTTCATGGATTCTATCGTTCTTTATAAATCGGAGATCTTGCTAATAAAAATCCTAAGCTGGCTAAAGTTGGTGCAAAATTTGAAATCAAACCATGAAAAAGATCAATATAGAATTTTAGTTACCAAACCGGACCAGTTTTGGGGGACGGACGGTTTCCGGGACAAATCTGGGAACCCCGGTCCCGGTTTCCCCCAAAACCGGTTTTTTTTTGTCAAAATGCCCAGCGGGCCATGGAAATGGAATAGTTGATCTTAACCATCTAGCTTAATAAATCCAAGTCACACTAATAATTAATGTTAGCCTGCAAGTGTCTGAATTTATGGGTCTGTAATAATAGAGGGTTATCACAGACGGTTTGTGAGCCGTCTGTGATAAGCCACAACATGAACGGTTTGTATAAAGATCCGTCTATGAAAGCCTACTATCACCGATGGTTTGTATAAAAAACCATATGTGAAAGCCTACTATCACAGACAGCTTCTACCAAAAACCTTCTATGATATGTGGTCATCCCAGATGATTCAATTTTTGGTTGCCATGCAATTATTTATTTGTTTTATTCTGCCAAGTTCAGTCTATAGTTGTATCCAATTTATTGCTTGATTAGTGGGAAACTAGAGGCATCTAATTTATTTGTTTTGTTCTACTTGCAGTGAAAGTGTTGTGGTTGAAGTGCTATAGTCAAATCGCCATGGTCGAAGCAGTGGTCAAAGTGCCGTAGTCGAAGCTTAGTTGTCAAAGCAGTGGTTGAAGTGTCATGGTTGAAACAACGTCATGGTCGAAGCATCGTAGTCGAAACCATCATCGAAGTGCCGTGGTTCAAGTTGTGGTCGAAGTGCCATGGACGAAACGACGTGGTCGAAGTTCCATGAGAGAATTTCTCTGCCATGGAGGACTTCTTTCCTTTAGCTCCTGCACATACAAAATCACTTCCTCAAGTCACTACTACACCCCAACTAAAAAGCCATGGCATTGACACAACAGCGAAAATAAACACAATAATTCAATTTCGATACCTTCGAAAGCGATTTGCCGGTGGATCGTGCCTGCTCGACGCTCTACGGTGCCAGCCCAAACTCCGGCTTCATGCCATTCTCCTACCAGCACCAGAAAGGTCGCATCAATCAAAACTCTGAATTAGATTTGTAATTCTTAGGACAGAAAAATTAAAGAAAGATAGTTACTTGGGATGGACGGATTCATACCAGGGAGGAGACGATAAGGCCACCCTCGTTGGCGACTCTGCGACCATGATGGAGGATCAGATACGTACCTGTTGTATTGGTTCTTGGAGTAAATGGGGAAAGGGTAGGAGATTAATAAGGGGCGAAAGGTGGGAGGAGACCCAATGCCTCCTATTCGATGCGAAGAAAATAGACGGGTGGGACCAGGATCCTATGGAAGATGCCACGGATCTATGATGTGGCAGGGCATTATCTCAGATGGTACGGATTAAAAACCGTCTATGATATGCAGGCAATATAGATGGTTCTTGGTAATAACCGTTTGTAAATTATTACAGATGATTCTTATTAATAACCGTCTGTGATAATTGCTGATATCACCGACAGTTTTTTAATCCAAATCGTCTGTGATAATTCATAGACGGTTCTAAAGAATAACTTTTTGTGATAATTATATATCACAAACGGTTCTAGCGATGCATTCATAAAATTGTCTATGATAATCTTAACACAGACGGTTCCACTGAACCGTCTGAGTTAAGGCATCCAGTATAACCCTTTTGTTTGTAGTGGTAGGTGCAATTATGCCTTTTATGTGAGATCATGCATGACAAAATAATGAAATAGTAGATGGCACTGCGACACTACATCCAAAATTCCACTTCATAAAAGGTGTCATCAACAAATATTATTCCACTTTCTTATGTATGCGTTTGACCCTCATCACATGAGGACGTTGTATGCCCTCTTTCCTTTGGGCCTAATTGTAACAGGCGTAGCAGACGCATTTGGGATGTGGCCAGGAGCCCTGGCAGCTGTACTCCCTGAGGTGCTTTCCGAAGAAAAAGAGGCAGTTCAGCTTACACAACGGCTTGACGCACACCATTTTCGCAAAGTCGTAATCGCTGCAATGCTCTGCACAGAAACGTACCACCTCATTAACGTACTGCAAAACCAACCAGTGAATGTACTCAGTTGCGAAAAACATGAAGACTTGATTGCAGCAACCAAATTAATACTTGTAGTTAATTCCTGATGGAAAATAGGGACAGAATGAATGGCCTGATGATACTAGCTTGGATCTTAATGGCGACAGATGGGTGGTACGACATGTGTCAGCCAACGTGTCAAATATAAGGTTTGAAAGTCGTACATTTTGTTTTGGTTTATAAGCTCATTAGAAGGTCACAAAACGCGTAAGAAATATGTCTAGATTTGGTTCTCCGAACACGTATATGAGAACACGAGCCTCAGTCGATCGAACATGGAAATGAAATATCGCTTATCTAACATATTACTAATGCTTTGTGCTGTTTTTCGTATAACGGTGGATTATGTTAATTTCGTTTGGTTAAGCTTATTTTAGATACTTGGGTAAATACCATGCTGTTTTCTTCTAAAACAAGTTGTAAATGGACATATTATTACATTCTAGGACATAGAAGATGAAATATGAGTGGACAATTGGATAACATAATTTATCGAACTTTAATCTGATGTCCAGCAGAGTATTAGCCTTTTCACAACTTCTTTTTCACGACAACTTACGAGGAAGAACAACACAACTTAAATCAATTTTGCTTCGCGGGACAGAGGGAAAAGATACAGCTAGAGAGAGAGAGAACCTGCATGAGTAGAACTTCCTAGTAACACAAGTACCATGAGGAAGCACAGAGTAGCAGTTCCCCTCTCCATCTTCTTGAGTGCGCAAATGGAGACGTCTTTGGTCGTCTTCTTATTTGTTTACGACCCTCCCTTCTGTTTGGTCAAAGACAACGTCTAGAAGGATATAGAATGAAATATTTATAGCCTTCTCAAAGAATAACAAAAAAAGAGATATCATTCAATTATTCCCTAGCGGCACATTATTTACAATATCAAAGGAATCAAAGCACGCCAATATCCCCTGGACCACACGAATTACTTGACTTTTTTGTGCTATTATCCATTTAATGTGACAATGCACATCCAGGCCCGCCCCTAAGGGGGCGAAGGCGCGCATACTGGGCCCCCAAAATTCAGGGGCCCCCAATCCCCCATATACATAGTATATATACTATGTATACTATGTATAAAATTTGCAGAAATTTTCTCTCTAGATGGTTCATCTGATGTTGAGTTAAATGATCTAATTTCTGAGTTAAGTGTTATGCAATTGACTTTATCAGATAAACCAATGTCTGCTGTGGAGATCTTTGAGTTTGTCAGAGAAGCGGATTGTTATCCTAATATTTCTATTGCTTATCGGATTTTATTTACTATGCTCGTGATCGTGGCATCACTGAAAGAAGCTTTTCAAAGTTGAAATTGTTGAAGAACCATTTAAGGTCAACAATGTCTCAAGAGAGGTTAAACGGTTTGGCAACTTTATGTATTGAGAAGAAATTATTGGATGAGATTGATATCAATACCATCATCAATGACTTCGCATCTAGAAATGTTAGAAGAAATTTTTAAGTTAATATCTATAAACTCTTTGATATGAATTTTTCTTTAATACATAACACATTTTAAGTATTTGTTGGTAAAATTAGATACATATATATATGTGTGTATGTAGATTTATATTTAGATATTTATACTAGGCCCCCTATTTCTAGTTTCGCCCCGGACCCCTAAAATCCCAGGACCGGCCCTAGCTACGATGAAACATTTTTTTTGAATGTCCAAGGTGACCTCGTTTCTTCCCCTTCTTATTTGCCTACTTTCCCCCTTTTTTCTTGAGACAAAAAATTATTATATAGAAGGAGGATAGGATGATGTATATATATAAGTTTCTTGAAGAAATGAGAAAATAGATGTGTACTTATTGCGTACTTATGAAATGCAATAAAATGTGAATCAGCCACCTAATCCCTTGTTGGTCTCCATTAATTTGTTCCCACAGGACTTGTCATTTTTATTTGTTTATAAATATCAGTCAATCTTGCAGATGTTCACCTCCATGAAGCAGATCTTCACCAATCTTGCAGATGTTCACCTCCATGAAGCGAGATCTTCACCAATCTTGCAGATGTTCACCTCCATGAAGCGAGATCTTGGTGTACACTGTATATTTGCTTTAAGCACGTTTTTAGTTTCAAGCTCCAAAATGGCAGCATTTTCATTCATTACACAGCCAACATATGTGGTTACCTTTGATATGGATTACATGAAGCATTGCTAGAAATATAACTAGAAAGATAGAACAAAATAACAGTTGTCATTAAACCATATTCACTAAAACATATGGTGTTGAAGGAGGTGTGCCTTCATGTCCAAAGAGACCACATGACATTGTCCATCATGTCTCGACATATGTCGACAAACTATGCGGCTTGGTGAAGATGAGCCTCGATAAGTGTCGAGATCCGAATATGTAAATTTGGACTCTCTTTGTATTCTCAGACTAATCCAGCGTTGCCATAACTGAAGACATGGCTATCGAATAGTTTTACACTCCGTAGAGGTTGCACAACTTTGCACACAAGAAATAATCAACTTATCATACCATTATACGCTTCCTTAGGTGTGTGATTAAGTTATCATCACAAGGCCTTTATAACGCTCAATCTCAACCGCTAAGATTTCACTGCCAAGTAGGCTAACCACCTAGTCAGAAAGTCCCTCTTGTGCCATATGAAAATATCTAACCAACACCCCATATTCATCTCAATAGCAAAACCAAAATTGAAACATCATAAATTAATTAGTTGGGTCTATCCTAGACTAGATTTGTAGTTGCACGATAAGGCCTAGATCAATAGCACATAAAGTTTAGTCTTTAATCACAACCAGGCCAGACATACACTGATCACTGCACCTCCTTTACTGATCACTTGACCAAGTGAAAACCGTTTTGTTTAGCCAAGACCAATGACACTACACCTGTCATGGTACACAAATTTTATAACTATGACTAACCATCATGATTTAATATCTTACTACATCAAAAATAATTACTTGATCAATATGATGATGAGCCCAACTTATTAATAAGCATGGAGAAGCATATTAGACATACAACCCAAGTAGATACTAATATTGAATCAATAGATAATTAACCATTCTATGGTGAGAATGGAATTATGGCACTCAAACTATTAAAGGAAGGATTTAATCAAAATTAGTTGATAACTACCAAGTACAAGGATTTATAATAAATTAGCAATGCATAATAACTTAAAGTAATAAATATTAAATTTAAAATAATAGATTCATCATGATCAAATATCATAGCTTGGCTTGGTCTTTCTCAGTTACTACTCCTTGATCTTCAAGCTTGCTCCTGCTTCTTTGAAGTTGTTATCTAACAAGAGAAAAAGTGAACGAAATAAAAATAAATTCAAAGAAATACTAAAATAAATATTAAAATTGATAAAATCAGAACTTAAAGATAGAAGTCAATTTTAGACGAATTTAGGAAAAGAATCGGGTCAATAGAAGTTTGTAGAAAGGAGAGAGCACTCTCGGAAGATTTGAGAGGTAGGAAAATACTAGAAATTGAGAGAGAAAGTAGAATATTCCCTTCATAATTAAATAACATAAAAATAAAAATAAAATATGGCAGTGGGGCCTACATGTCAGTGCCTTCGTCCACAGTGAACTGTGTCAATCGAACCGATCTGGAATTTGGCCAATGTGGCTCTGAAGTGGCGGAAACATGATGGACATGAGGCGACTGACTCGACGCTATCTGGGATGCTAACGTCAGCGATGGTGGTGGTGGCTCAAGGACCGAAGGTCACCGATGATGGCGAGGCACAACAGAGCAAGCGGAGAGGCGCAACATGGAGGAGGACACGGGGAACTTGGTTGGGCACATGTGGTGTTCAGAGGATGATAGAGGCAACCGGTGGTGAGGAAAAGGTGGTGGCATGGCGAGATCGGGTTAGCGTTGGGTTTCTAGCAAAGCCAACGACACGGCGGGGTAGAACCCGACAACGCGATCCCAGGTGTAATTACACCCTATGTCGTATCTCGTGTAACAGAGGGTATGTACGTGTAGTATATAAGTATTTAAGACCATCTAGGTGGTATGAATTATTTTTCAAAGGTGGTATGTATATTTTTTTTGACATACTCCTTTTTCTGTGTGTATATAAAGGTATTTACAAAATACACTAAAAACTATGGACTCCCTTGTAATTTTTTCGTGTGGTTCATATTGGAGAATCTTATAATTAGTATATGAGTATACCTAAAGTGATAAAGGAGTATTTCAAGTTTGTTTAGGTGGTATATTAGAGGTGGGTCACTACTACAAAAAAGGTCATTACAGGCGGTTCTAAACCATCATCACAGATGGTTTTCTGAACCGTCTGAATTTATGGGTCTGTGATAATAGGGGGTTATTACAGACGGATTGTGTGTCGTTTGTGATAAGTCACAACACAGATGGTTTGTATAAAGATCCATCTATGAAAGACTACTATCACAAAAGAGTTGTATAAAAAACCACATGTGAAAGCCTACTATCACATATATCTTCTACCAAAAACCTTCTATGATATGTGGTCATCCCAGATGATTCTATTTTTGGTTACCGTGTAATTATTTATTTGTTTTGTCCTGCCAAGTTCAGTCTGTGGTCGTATCCAATTTATTGCCTGATTAGTGGGAAATTGGATGAATCTAATTTTTTTGTTCTAGTTATAGTTAAAGTGTCGTGGTCGAAGTGCTATGGTCAAATCGCCGTGGTCAAAGCGTAGTGGTTGAAGCAGTGGTCGGCGTCGTGGGTCGGCTTAGTTGTCGGAGCCGTGGTCGAAGTGTCATGGTTGAAATGTCGTGGTCGAAACATCGTGGTCGAAGCATCGTGGTTGAAGTCGTCATCAAAGTGACGTGGTTGAAGTCATGGTCGAAGTGCCATGGTCGAAGCGACGTGAGGGAATTTCTCTGCCATGGGGGACGTCTTTCCTTTAGCTCCTGCACATACAAATCCCCAAGTCACTACTGTACACCCCAACCAAAAAGCTATGGCACTAACACAACAGCGAAATCAAACACAATAACTCGATTTCGATACCTTCCAAAGCGATTTGCCGGCGGAGCATGCCTGCTCGATGCCCTGCAGTGCCAGCCCGAATTCCAGCTTCATGCCGTTCTCCTACCAGCACCAGAAAGGTTGCATCAATCAAAACTCTGAATTAGATTTGTAATTCTTGGGACATGAAAATTAAAGAAAGATAGCTACTTGGGATGGACGGATTCATACCAGGGAGGAGACGATGAGGCCACGCTCGTTGGGGACTCTGCGACCATGGTGGAGGATCAGGTACGTACCTGTTGTGGTTACTGACCAAACAGATAGAGAGATGGTAGTGGAGAGGTGGGAGTGTCCTGGCTCACCCTCCCCCTCATCTTGATATATATCTTAACATGGAGTATGCTTTTACAATTATGCCCTTACATCCGTACATCCCCATTGGGGGCACTTATGTCATTACACATGTTACTCTGGTTCTTATAACCCCTAACGAGCTCGCTGGCTTAGGTGGGGCCACCCCTACAACAGAGCCTCTCATGGTGAAGGGCTTCACAAAGGCCGGCCGTGTCGCTGAGTCCTTTGGCCCTCCGTCCCTCGCGGCTCAGGAATTTCTCAAGCTTGTGCTTGGGGAGCCCGAGGTCCGGGATGGAAGGTGCCTAGTTGAAGTAGCGCGCGCGCCTCAGTCCCCTACCCTTCGAACGGGTGGCGCGAGGTCGGCTCTCGGTTCGGCGAGAGGCGCGCGCGCTCCGTCCCCTACCCTTCGAACGGGTGGCGCGAGGCCGGGCGCCACGCCGGCCGAGGCGCGCGCGCTCGCCCCCGCCCTTCGACCGGTGGCGGCGGAGGTCGGCGCTGGTTGAAAATAGACGCGCGCGCTCCGTCCCCTACCCTTCAAGCAGTGGCGCGAGTCGGGCGCTTAAGTCGAAACCGAGGCGCGCGCTCCGTTTCCTACCTTCGACCGGTGGCGCGAGGTGGCGCTGGTTGAAGTAGATGCGCGCGCCCGCCCCTACCCTTCAAACGGGTGGCGCGAGGTCGCGGCCATGTCAAAGCCGAGGCGCGCGCTCGTCCCTACCCTTGAACGGGTGGCGGAGGCCGGCGCTGGTTGAAAGTAGACGCGCGCGCTCCGCCGTCTACCCTTCGAACGGTGGCGCGAGGCCGGCGCTGGTTGAAGTAGATGCGCGCGCTCCGTCCCCTACCCTCGAACGGTGGCGCGAGGCCGGCGCTAAGTCGGCCGAGGCGCACGCGCTCGCCCCTACCCTTCGAGCGGGTGGCGCGAGGCCGCCGCCACGCCGGCCGAGGCGCGCGCCGCCCCCGCCTTCTTCGACCGGGTGGCGCGAGGCCGGCGCCGGTTGAAGTAGACGCGCGCGCGCGTCCCCTACCCTTCGAACGGGTGGCGCGAGGTGGCGCCTAAGTCGAAGACGAGGCGCGCGCGCCATTCCCTACCTTCGACCGGTGGCGCGAGGTGGCGCCGTTGAAGTAGACGCGCGCTCCATCCCCTACCCTTCGAACGGTGGCGGCGAGGTCGGCGCTGGTTGAAGTAGACGCGCGTCGCGCTCCGCCCCTACCCTTCGAACGGTGGCGCGGAGGCTAGCGCCTAAGTCGAAACCGAGACGCGCGCGCTCGCCCCTACCCTTCGACCGGTAGCGGCGGAGGCCGGCGCCGGTCGGCCGAGGCGCCGCGCTCCGCCCCTACCTTCGACCGGGTGGCGCGAGGTCGGCGGCCAAGTCGGCCGAGCGCGCGCGCTCCGTCCCCTACCTTCGAACGGGTGGCGCGAGGTCGGCGCCAAGTCGGCCGAGGCGCGCGCTTGCTGGAGCCGAGGCGGAATTGGAGTTTGTCCCTTCGGTCCCAGAGGCGCCTTTAATGGCGGCCGGGACCGCATCGACGCCAGCTTTGCCAAAGGCGGGTTATCGCGCGTCGCGATGTCCGCTCACGTGGTAAGGGCACGCGCGGCTTGTAAATCGAGCGCCACGGTGGGTCGTGATTGCGTGGCGTGATCGCTGCGCTGACGGTCCTTGGTTCTGCGATCGCGTGTGCGTGTATCGCCATGACGCCTCGTCTTGATTCTGAGGAATCGTGTCGGGCGGACCTTTACACCGCCGCGGTTGCATCCGCACGCGGATCGTTGCGGCAACCGGTAGCGGCGGTATGAGCGAGTGGCTTGAAATAGCCCCGTAACAACGTCCCGCACCTTCGCCCTCTTTCCCGCTCCGCTCCGCCCTCTACATGTCGCAATATTTTCACCGCTTCAATTGCTCTGTGGGAAGCGATGGCCTCCGGTGGCAAGCGCGGCCAGGCGGTTGGTGGCTCTGGCACTCGCTGGCGACCGTCGCCGCTGGTGGTGAAGTACTCGCTGAGCGAGCGCGACCCGGCGGTGGCAGACAAGTGGTGGTGGCGACGGAGAAGGAAGGCTCGTTCTCCGGTGAGTTGGGCCTTCGCCAGACCGAAGGCCATCCAGCGATCTCGCTGCGCGGAAGCTTTCCGATCGCCAGCGATACGATCGCCCGCCGAGAATGAGCCGCACCCCGAGCCGTCCGAAGCGATCATTTTTGTCGCCTTCTTGGATGCAGGGCTCCGCATCCCTGCGGCGGCTATTGTGGGCGACGTGCTACGGACCTTCGTTTGGCGGCGCGGTGACTCCAAACGCCGTGGCGTCTTCCTTATCTGATTGGGCTTTGCGTTCGGGGCGTCTTGGCCAGCTCTTCTTTGTTTGCCTATCTGCACGAGGCACGGTGCCAGCCCAAAGACCAGAAGGGCGGGACACAGTCGAACTTTGGTAGTGTTAGCTTCCTTCTCCGGCCGTCCTGGACCAAGCTTTTCCCCGCGAACTCGACTCGCGGGAAGTGGGAGTCCCAATGGATGAAGCGGTGGTTCTACCACCATGTAGAGAGCGGGAGCGGCCTCGAGTGTACAGGCCGGCCGATCGCGTTCAAGACTTCGCCCGGCCGGACACTGGACGACGAAGACAGGCGACTGGCCCGACGACTCGTGGGCTTGGCGGCCCGCTTCAATATGCGCGACCTCGCCGAAGAGTTCGTGATGTACGGTGTGGCACCGCTTGCGGGCAGCTGGCACCTTGCCGTTGAGAGTTGTCGAGACGACAACGTTGAGCCGTCGGTCTGCGTATTGCCGGCGCCGCGCAACCCTCGTAAGTGCCGACCGCCTCGCTCCTTTTGTCCGCACGTAGCGTGTTATGTATTCACCCCCCTTTTTCTTCTGCTTTAATTTAGAGATTAGCTTGGATGACGCGGAGCGACTCGTGCGTGTGTTCCTCGGGCCGTATACTGGTAGGGAACACGGGCAGTGGGCGTCCACAACTGCGTCGGCGGGGCTGGGTTGGATAAATCGTGTGTGCGAGGCCTTGGGCCTTGCCGTGCCAGACCGCCCTTGTCCGTCTTCGCAACCTCAAGACACCGGTGCTGCGAAGACGGCGCGCGTCTTGCAAAAGGGCGCGAGGCGTCGCTCGCGTTGTTGGCATCGCAGCCGCGCCTGCTGCTGCCCCCGACGCGGCCGACTCGGAGTCGGATTCGGCGAGGTACGCTGACTCAGGCTTGGAGGCTGGGGACGCCGAGGGCGAAGTGTCCTCCGGGGGCACGACAGCCCGCCAGAGGGAGGAAGTCTCGCATCCCTTTGCGGTCGTCGAGGCGGGACCCGAGCCGACCGACAGTGTTGAAGTGGGGCGCCCGGTTGTGGCGGCTACGACGTTGGAGGCGTAGCCTTCGGTGACGACCGTCTCGACGCCGGAGACGCAGCCTTCGGCCATGGCGGCCGCGGTGCCGGAGAGGCAATCTTCGGTCGTGGTCGCCACGACGCCGGAGGCGCAGCCTCCAGCCTCCTCTTCGGGGGCGCATGGGGCGGGGCTTCTGCCTATGGCGACGGCCGGAGCTGAGCCGTCGCCCGCAGAGGTTGCCGTCGAGGGGCTTTTCCCCCGGGTGTTGCAGCCGTGGGGCCTGTTCCCCAGGTTTCTTTGAGGGGCGCGGCCCCATTCCGGCCAAACGGCCATGCCTGCGGCCGTGGCTCCACCAAACGTCGAGGGGGTTCACTGTGGTGACGGGCGTTGGGAGTTTGTGGGACTCCGACACCCATGCCGAGGTCCCTACGGCGCGTGTTCCTCCTGCGCCTCGGACCACGCCGTCCACCTTTCCGGAGCGATCTGCGGCGACGGCAAACGTGGAAGCCTCTGCTCCTTGCGGAACCGCACCTCCGGAAGGGGCTTGGGCCACTGTTCCCGTTCCTGGGACTAGGGGGAAGGCTCCCAAACTCCGCCGGCTGCCACCGAGGGTAAATTGGTATGGGTTATCCTGGAACGTTTTTGTTGCTCCTTGTGGTGCTCACACGCACTTTTGCCTGCAGCGTCGCTTATCCCGGAGGAGGAGCCTTTGCCAGAACGCGAGGGTTCGGTCTTGTTGGCACGAGCGTTCGCGTTCGGCCCGCGACCGTCCCCCGCGGAGACGCTGAGGGCATGGCGTGGCATTGTGGATGACGCGGCTGCCAGCGTCCGGCCGCAGGCGCTACCCACGTACGGGGTGGACCGTCTGAGGGACGGCTTCAAGGTGTCGGGGGTGCGGGTAAGTACGTAGTTATACGATAACACCCGGCCATGCTGCGCTTGCTGAATCGCTTATTGCCCTACAGACCCTGGTGCTGGGGCAGGCCCTGCAGACGGCTTATGTTCATGCGCAATGGGCGCTGGAAGATAGGCTGCAGGCCGCCGAGGAGCAATTGCACGAGGCCGCTGGGGTTCGCTCCTCCCAGGATGCCCGAATCAGCCAGCTTGAGGCGGAGTGCGCCGAGGTGAAGGCACACGCCGAGGGGGCTGCCACGTCGGTGCGGGAGTCGGCCACCGAGGCGGCGCGGATAAAGTTCGCGGCGGAACGGGACAGCCTTCTGCAGCAAGTCGACTTGCTGGAGAAGGAAAAGGGCGAGCTTGCCTCAACTCTAGCGAGCGCAACGGCACTTCGGCGAGGCTTGGTCATTGCGTGGGGCGCCCGCAAATGCTGGAAGTCCACCTCCAAAGACTTGTGGGTGCGGTGCCGGACCACGCCTTCGGCCCAGAGGAGTTGCTGCGGGCCCTTCGCTGGATCCATGATGCTGCCGACGTTGCGCGCGGGGCTGCAACGAACTTTGGCGACCACTGTGCCTATGTGGCTGTGTGCCTGGTGTGCGCCCTCCTTTGGCACCGTGGTTGCACGCACATCGCCGGGCTGGAGAACCCTCAGCTGGAGATGCCCGGCGGGGCCGGAGTGATGTCCGATGAAATCCGTGCCGTTCGCCCCCCCGGTCAAATTCTTCTATGAGCGGATCTGGGACTACGCCGGGATAGCCGCCGCGCAGGTCGAGCTTCGGAAGTCCCTCCATGGGAGGGGAGCCTCAGCCAATTTCTAGATGAAGTCCCGCGGCGCGACGAGGGTGGCGCCGAGGCCTCCGAAGATGCCGAAGGCTCACAGGTGCGGCGCCAACGTGGCTAGGCGTGGGTGTGCGTTGTAACGTCTGCCCCTTAATTGAATGAATAAAGTGTGTTCTTGCTTCACGAACTGATTACTTGCCTTCATCCCGGGCAGCTTCCTTCTTTGAGGCGCATCGCTTCGATCGGCCTTGCGACCGGCGGCGCCGACGGCAAAGGGCCGAGTCGTTGAACTTTTGAGCGAGCCGACCTTCTTGAGCAAGGCCCCAGCTTTAGCGCGTGTTAAGGACGAGCCCGCGGGATAGCCGCTTAGAACGGCAAGGATGTTGCCGGACCTTTGTACTTGCGTGGTTTTTCCGGTATGCAGATTTTTTGGCATTTTAGGATATGCGCTGTGTGTTGATGCCACTTCGGGTTCACCGGTACGCCACATGCTGCGCGCGGATGGGATCTCCACGCTCGACGCACACCGTTGGCGAAGTAGTTGCACAAGGGTTCCATAGAACGGCGCTTGCGGGGCCAGTCCTTGGCGCCTCACCTTTTTACAGTCCGTAGACGGGCGGGTGAGGAGGTGGACCTCGGCACCTCGCCTTTTTATAGTCCGTAGACTGGCGGGTGCGGAGGCGGACCTCGGCACCTCGCCTTTTTATAGTCCGTGGCGGCGGGTGCGGAGGCGGACCTCGGCGCCGCCTTTTATAGTCCGTGGCGGCGTGTGCGGGCGGACCTCGGCGCCGCCTTTTTACGATCCGTGGCGGGCGTGTGCGAGGCGGACCTCGGCGCCGCCTTTTACAGTTCGTGGCGGCGTGTGCGGAGGCGGACCTCGGCGCTTCGCCTTTTTATAGTCCGTAGACTGGCGGGTGCGGAAGCGGACCTCGGCACCTCGCCTTTTTATAGTCCGTAGACTGGTGGGTGCGGAGGCGGACCTCGGCGCTTCGCCTTTTTATAGTCCGTAGACTGGCGGGTGCGGAGGCGGACCTCGGCACCTCGCCTTTTTATAGTCCGTAGACTGGCGTGTGCGGAGGCGGACCTCGGCGCTTCGCCTTTTTATAGTCCGTAGACTGGCACGGGCGAGGGTGGAAGTGCGCGCACGTTCCGTTCCTCTTGCTCCTCATGGCGGGGGTAGCCTCTGGCGCGCTGTGTCTTCGGCAATGCGCGCTGCGCTCACCTCCCGCAGTACGCGAGGGTGAGCCTCGCTCCGCTGCGATTAATATTCGTGTTCCCCGCCCGCGTTGCGAAACGCGTGGGGGGCCTCCGTAGTTTTATTTATACTCCGCAGAGTGCGTGGGGTCAACATCCACGTCCTATTTATACTCCGCAGAGTATGCACGGGGCGAGGTCCTCGGCATGCGCGAGTTCGCGTCTTGTTTAGACTCGTAGAGTGCGCGGGAGAACATCCACGTCTTATTTATACTCAGTAGAAGTGCGTGCGGCGTCCCCTCACACGTCTTTTGTTTATACTCGGGCCGTCACCCTTGGCTCTGGCGAGTGCACACGCGACGGACGACGACGATTTTATACTCATCCCCCACTCTCTACGGCGAGTGCACACGCGAGCGTGCGTCTTTGTTTATACTCGGGCCCGTCACCTTTGGCTACGGCGAGTGCACACGCGAACGTCGCGACTTCGATTATACTCGATCCGTATCCACAGCTCGGCGGTGCACACGCGACGTGCATCCTTGATTTATACTCGATCCGTACCCACAGCTCGGCGAGTGCACACGCGAACGTCGTCTTTGTTTATACTCGGGCCCATCACCTTTGGCTACGGCGAGTGCACACGCGAGCGTCGCGACCGATTATACTCGGTCCACACCCAGCTCGGCGAGTGCACACGCGAACGCGTGCGTCTTTGTTTATACTCGGGCCCGTCACCTTTGGCTACGGCGAGTGCACACGCCGAACGTGCGACTTCGGTTTATACTCAGTCCCGTACCCTTGGCTACGGCGAGTGCACACGCGAACGTGCGTCTTTGTTTATACTGCGGGAACGCGCGCGCTGGCCAAGCCTGCGCGCACCTCCGCCGCGTACTTGCGGGTGATGAAGAAAGATTGGTGACAAACGGTGATCTTCATTACATCCCCGTTTGCGCGGGTAAGCAATTACAAGGGGTGGATATACTAACCGTTTGTCCTTGGTGCGGCCGAAGCCTCTAGTCGCTAGACATCTGCAGGGCCCGCCAAGGCGCCTCTGAATGGCCCCGCGGACCCCCGCGCTATGACGCCAGCTCTAAGAGCGCCGGTGGGCTTCGCGGCGGATACAGTACACAGCTCGTCGCGGGCCATATCCTGGTCGCCTCGGACGGTGATGATGGTCCGGGGACCCGGGATCTTCATGCATAGATAGCCGTGATGTGGTACCGCGCCGAAGGAGTTGAGGATTGGGCGCCCTAATATGGCATTGTAGGGGTACGGAAGGTCGACCACGTCGAAGGTGGCATCTTCTACTCGTACATTGTCATCTTGGCCGAACGAGACTTGAAGACCTATTTGGCCCAAATACCGCAGGGCTGTCCCCAAGCCTGCGGTGGGATTCACGAGGCCCTAGGCGGCCGAGGATCCCCATCCGTCGAAGGCCGCGAAACAATACGTTCGCGGAGCTACCGCCGTCCACCAAGGCACGCCCACGTCGCATCCCGCGATAGTGACCGGATGACGAGGGTCACGATGAGGAAGTCACGCCTTGGCGTCGTTGGGTGTGAATGTAACCGTGCTGCGCCCGATCGGCGGTGCTTGCGCTGGTATGCCGCCACGTGATGTAATCTTGGCGCATAGGCCTTCTGCTGCCGTGCTGAGGCGAATTCCAGCGCAGAGCCTCCGGATATGACGTTAATGACCCTGCGGTGGGTTGCCTCCGGGGCCTGCAGCGACAGAAGGCCCTCCGAGGCTGCTTGACGTGAGCACGGATCCGTAAGGGCCTTCACGAGGTTGCATCCCTTGCGGCTGTACCTGCATGGGGGCCTCGTACGGGAATTGGACGTGGGCCACCGTAGGCGGACGCGTCTTCGGGTTCCTATCCCTAGCGACGCTATCGCGGAGCGCCGCGATGGAGGTGCACGTGCGGGTATCGTGGTTGCCACGGCCGTGGACTACGCACCACAGTCCCTGGTGCTGGTCTTCGTAATCTCCATGACTTTTATCGTCGCAGCCCCGGCCACGGCCTTGCCCCCGGCCACGGCGCCCCCGACCGCCTCGGCCCGCGGGAGCGCCTTCGTCGGAACCGCCTTCAATGTCGAGGCGTCACGGCCTCTCCTCGACTCTGCTGGCGGCGCTTGGGCGATCGAGCGACTCCTTGTGCGGCGTCCTGCGATCGGCGCATCCCTTGCGACTCACGCTTACGTTTTCCCTTCGAAGAACCGTCGTTCGGCGGATCTTCGGCTTTTGCCGAGGCTCCGGCCTGGTTGGTGTCGGAGTCGTCACCTTGCCTTTGCCGCGTGTCTTCTTCCGCCCTGGCGTATTCCTCCATTTTGTCGAAGAGCTTCGCCACCGTCTTGATTGGCTTTCACGCATTGTACTCGGCCATCGGGCCCGGACGAAGGCCCTGTATGGCTGCATTAACGACGGTGGTTTCATTAAGATCTTTCACCTGGCATCGAATCTTTGCGAAGCGCTTGAAGTAGTCCCGGAGCTTCTCCGAGGGTTTTTGCTTCACAGCGAAGAGTTGGTCCGCGTCGACTCGCTCGACATAGTTTCCTTGGAAGTTGTTGTGAAGACGATCGCGGAGCTGCTCCCACGCGTAGATGGAGCCCGGCTCTATGGTAAAGAAGCAAGAGAGCGCCACTCCTTGCAGCGCGAGGGGGAGTCCTTTCGCCTTCGTGGTGTCGTCTCCGCCCGCAGCTTCGATCGCGGTTTCGTACACGCGCACGAACTCGCGGGGGTCCGTGTCGCCTTTGTACGGGTCGATGGCGCTAGGAACCTTGAAGTCTTCGGGCCATGCCGCCTGCTGCAGCCCCGCCGAAAGCGGGGACTCCGGATCTACGCGTCGCAGCGGCACGCGGCTAGACGTGGGGGCTTCGCGACTGTTCGCCCTCTCTGGCGTGGGCTCGGGCGCGATTACTGGCGCGGCCTGCTGGCTCTGAGCCTCTTGCATATCTCGGACGGCTCCGCGAAGGTCCCCTAGTTCCCGCTGGAACGCGTTGAGGGCTGCTAGTATGGCGCTTTCCACCGTAGGTGCTGTCGGGGCCGCCGGGACACCCAGCGGACGGGTCGGTGCAGGGACCATCGCCTCTCGATCTGCAGATCCGCCGGATGCTTCATTGCGGCTACCCCCGGCCGCCTGACCCGCGCTGCCGGCGAGGGTGGCAGGGGTTGTCGTTGCAGCGGCGCTGTTGGGGTCGGTCGTTGTAGCGCCAGCGACAGGGTTGGATGTCGTTGTAGCGGCGCTGGCGGGGTTGGTTGTTGTAGCGCCAGCGATGGGGTTGGATGTCGTTGTAGCGGCGCTGGCGGGGTCGGTTGTTGTAGCGCGAGCGTCGAGGTTGGATGTCGTTGTAGCGGCGCTGGCGGGGTCGGTCGTTGTAGCGCCAGCGTCGACGCCCACGACCACTGCGCCTACACCGCCGCCCGGCTCCTTCGCGCCGATGCCGGCCACGGTATTCAAGCGCCGCTCCGACCCAGCCGTCTTCTTTCCCTTCGCGCGCGATGAAGCTTTTGGTGCCATCCTTCTTCTTCGGTCTTCGGGCTTGTCCTTGTCCTCCCCACGGACGGCGCCAACTGTTGTGGTTACTGACCAAACAGAGAGAGAGATGGTAGTGGAGAGGTGGGAGTGTCCTGGCTCACCCTCCCCTCATCTTGATATATATCTTAACATGGATTATGCTTTACGATTATGCCCTTACATCCGTACATCCCCATTAGGGCACTTATGTCATTACACATGTTACTCGGTTCTTATAACCCCTAACGAACTCTTTGGCTTAGGTGGGGCCACCCCTCTGATGGTGGGCAAGTGCTATGGTCAAATCGCCGTGGTCAAAGCGTAGTGGTTGAAGCAGTGGTCGAAGTGCTGTGATCGAAGCTTAGTTGTCGAAGCCGTGGTCGAAGTGTCATGGTTGAAATGTCGTGGTCGAAACATCGTGGTCGAAGCATCGTGGTTGAAGCCGTCATCGAAGTGACGTGGTTGAAGTCATGGTCGAAGTGCCATGGTCGAAGCGACGTGAGGGAATTTCTCTGCCATGGGGGACGTCTTTCCTTTAGCTCCTGCACATACAAATCCCCAAGTCACTACTGTACACCCCAACCAAAAAGCTATGGCACTAACACAACAGCGAAATCAAACACAATAACTCGATTTG
Source organism: Dendrocalamus sinicus (assembly GCA_036346575.1). Lineage (NCBI taxonomy): Eukaryota > Viridiplantae > Streptophyta > Magnoliopsida > Poales > Poaceae > Dendrocalamus > Dendrocalamus sinicus. The sequence continues at coordinate 9,448,596 of CM070670.1, forward strand.
ATACCTTCCAGCGATTTGCGGCGGAGCATGCACGCTCGATGCCTGCGGTGCGGCCAATTCGACTTCATGCCGTTCTCCTACCAGCACCAGAAAGGTCGCATCAATCAAAACTCTGAATTAGATTTGTAATTCTTGGGACATGAAAATTAAAGAAAGATAACTACTTGGGATGGACGGATTCATACCAGGGAGGAGACGATGAGGCCACGCTCTTGGGGACTCTGCGACCATGGTGGAGGATCAGGTACGTACCTATTGTATTTGTTCTTGGAGTGAATAGGGGAAGGGTAGGGTATTAATAAGGGGCGAAAGGTGGGAGGAGACCCAGTGCCTGCTATTCGATGCGAAGAGAATATAGATGGGTGGGACCGGGATCCTGTGGGAGATGCCACGGATCGATGATGTGGCAAGGCATTATCGCAGATGGGTCGAATTAAAAACCATATGTGATAATTCATAAACGGTTCTTAAGAATAACTTTTTGTGATAATTATATATCACAAATGATTCTAGCGATGCGTTTGTAAAATCGTCTGTGGTAATCTTAACATAGACGGTTCCGCTGAACCGTTTGAGTTGAGGTGTCCAGTATAACCTTTTTTTTTGTAGTGGTGGGTATAATTACACATAGGAGAAAATGTATTTTTGTTTTGGGAGTGTCTAGGCATCACCCGGATGTTTTCTTCCTAACTATCATCCAAATTTGTGACCTTGGATTAGAGATCAAGAGGTTCCTTGTTTTTGAAGAGGGGAGATTTTTTTTCAAAGGGAGGGGGGTAGAATTCAAGGGGAAGGGGGAGAATTCATGGCCATTGAATATCTAATCCAACAGTTCTAAATCTGGATGATAGTTAGGAAGAAAACATCCGAATGATATTTAACAAAACCCTTTTTTCTTTATATGTGTGTGTGTGTGTATGAGATCATGCATGACAAAATATATATATATTCGGATGTAGTGTTGCAGTGCCATCTTCTATTTCATTATTTTGTCATGCATGATATCATATATACACACACACACACATATATATATGATATCATGCATGACAAAATAATGAAATAGAAGATGGCACTGCGACACTACATCCAAAATTCCACTTCATAAAAGGGTGTCATCAACAAATATTATTCCACTTTCTTATTTATGCGTTTGACCCTCATCACATGAGGACGTTGTGTGCCCCCTTTCCTTTGGGCCTAATTGTAACAGACGTAGCAGACGCATCTGCCATGTGCCCCGGAGCCCTGGCAGCTGTACTCCCTGAGGTTCTTTCCGAAGAGAATGAGGCAGTGCAGCTTACACAATGGCTTGAAGCACACCGATTCCTCTGAGTAGTCATAGCTGCAATGCTCTGCACAGAAACGTACCACCTCATTAATGTACTGCAAAACCAACCAGTGAATGTACTCAGTTGGGAAAAACATGAAGACTTGATTGCAGCAACCAAATTAATACTTGTAGTTAATTCCTGATGGAAAATAGGGACAGAATGAATGGCCGGATGATACTAGGTTGGATCTTAATGGCGACAGATGGGTGGCACGACATGTGTTAGCCAACGTGTCAAATATAAGGTTTGAAAGTCGTACATTTTGTTTTGGTTTATAAGCTCATTAGAAGATCACGAAACGTGTAAGAAATATGTCTAGATTTGGTTCTTCTAACACGTATATGAGAACCACGAGCCTCAGTCGATCGAACATGGAAATGAAATATCGCTTATCTAACGTGTTGCTGATGCTTTGTGCTGTTTTTCGTATAACTGTGGATTATGATAATTTCATTTGGGTAAGCTTATTTTAGATACTTGGGTAAATACCATGCTGTTTTCTTCTTAATCAAGATGTAAATGGACATATTATTACATTCTAGGACATAGAAGATGAAATATGAGTGGACAATTGGATAACATAATTTATCGAACTTTAATCTGAAGTCAAGCAGAGTATTAGACTTTTCACAACTTCTTTTTCACGACAACTTACGAGGAAGAACAACACAACTTAAATCAATTTTGCTTCGCAGGACAGAGGGAAAAGCACAGCTAGAGAGAGAGAGAACCTGCATGAGTAGAACTTCCTAGTAACACAAGTACCATGAGGAAGCACAGAGTAGCAGTTCCCCTCTCCATCTTCTTGAGTGCGCAAATGGAGACGTCTTTGGTTGTCTTCTTATTTGTTTACGACCCTCCCTTCAGTTTGGTCAAAGACAACGTCTAGAAGGATATAGAATGAAATATTTATAGCCTTCTCAAAGAATAACAAAAAAAGAGATATCATTCAATTATTCCCTAGCGGCACATTATTTGCAATATCAAACGAATCAAAGCACGCCAATATCCCTGGACCACACGAATTACTTGACTTTTTTGTGCTATTATCCATTTAATGTGACAATGCACATGATACGATGAAACATTTTCTTTGAATGTCCAAGGTGACCTCGTTTCTTCCCCTTCTTATTTGCCTACTTTCCCCCTTTTTTCTTGAGACAAAAAATTATTATATAGAAGGAGGATAGGATGATGTATATATATAAGTTTCTTGAAGAAATGAGAAAATAGATGTGTACTTATTGCGTACTTATGAAATGCAATAAAATGTGAATCTGGCCACCTAATCCCTTGTTGGTCTCCATTAATTTGTTCCCCTGGGACTTGTCATTTTATTCGTTTATAAATATCAGTCAATCTTGCAGATGTTCACCTCCATGAAGCAGATCTTCAGCCAATCTTGCAGATGTTCACCTCCATGAAGCAGATCTTCAGTGTACACTGTATATTTGCTTTAAGCACGTTTTTTTAGTTTCAAGCTCCAAAATGGCAGCATTTTCATTCATTACACAGCCAACATATGTGGTTACCTTTGATATGGATTACATGAAGCATTGCTAGAAATATAACTAGAAAGATAGAACAAAATAACAGCTGTCATTAAACCATATTCACTAAAACATATGGTGTTGAAGGAGGTGTGCCTTCATGTCCAAAGAGACCACATGACATTGTCCATCATGTCTCGACATATGTCTGACAAACTATGCGGCTTGGTGAAGATGAGCCTCGATAAGTGTCGAGATCCGAATATGTAAATTTAGACTTTCTTTGTATTCTGCACTAATCCAGCGTTGCCATAACTGAAGACACGGCTATCGAATAGTTTTACACTCCGTAGAGGTTGCACAACTTTGCACACAAGAAATAATCAACTTATCATACCATTATACGCTTCCTTAGGTAACCACATATGTTGGCTGTGTCATTCAATTATTCCCTAGCGGCACATTATTTGCAATATCAAACGAATCAAAGCATGCCAATATCCCCTGGACCACACGAATTACTTGACTTTTTTTGTGCTATTATCCATTTAATGTGACAATGCACATCTTTGCTAGGACAGGTTGGCGGCAGAGTTGACGCAGGATAGAGATGAAGCCAAAGAATAGATGGCTTCACTACGCTTTCGGGTGGGTTAAGTTGTATTGTCTGTTATGTTGGTATCCGGACTGGGCATGAGCCATGCCTTGGGTCTGCAATCCCGAGACAAGTGGTGGTCGAAGCACAGCAATGCTACTCATCTCACGATGAGGGTTCTGAAACCCAGAGGCTGTAGCCAGCGAAACAGAATGCAAGGACGCAAGGTGTTGCCGAATTCCATGAACGCTACATCTAGAGCATTACTAGATGTGCTACAGAGATAGTGCGCGTCGTTTCTAGACTGCACGATGTTAGCGCAACACAACGAGCGATAGTGATGGACTGCATGCATCAGGGGTTAGCAGCCACGCATGATTTTCGTGTGACACAACGAGTCCGTGAGCCGCACACATGGTAGATAGGTCGTTTTTCTGGCAGGCTCATTTTGTAAGACAGAGTACCTCTACTACTTAAAAAATTAATGATAATGATTCACCACCCCTTCAGTTAATGATGATTTATCCGTCATCCACACCACCTCTGGGTACGTTCGCTCTGTTCCCTCACAAACCCTATTTGCGCCGCCATGTGGGTCCAATGCCCTCACACTCACCTAATCGTCAGAGACACTTGGCCCTCTCGGGCTCTCCCGTCCGATTCGTCTCTCATTAAAATCTTAACTGTCCTTGTTCTATTTAAAAAAAAATACTTCTCAGTTTTGTTGCCACTGTTCGATGCTTGCAATTTGGTTGATTAATGGGAGAATCTGATTTACTTTTGTGCATCACGGTTTTCTTTGTTGCTATAATCAGTTCTAATGATATCCTTAAGCAAACATGGTTGTTGAGTACAGCAAACATGGTCATTGAGTCTGAATCTATATGTAAGATGACCCAACAGTAAGCTCTACTTAGAACCATTCTTTTTTCCATGCATGACATATACTTGGTTCATGACTACATATTGCTTTATTCCATCTGTACGATGTTAGCGCAACACAACGAGCGATAGTGGTGGACTGCATGCGTCAGGGGTTAGCAGCCACGTATGATTTTCGTGAGACACAACGAGTCCATGAGGCGCACACATGATAGGTAGGTCATTTTTCTGGCAGACTCACTTTGTAAGACAGAGTATCTCTACTATTTAAAAAAAATTAATGATAATGATTCACTACCCCTTCAGTTAATGATGGTTCCTCCGCCAAGGTACCACCTTGCAGACATATAACTCGCAATCCAACATATAAAACAAAGACGACCAGAGGATGACAAAGCCACAGCTGAAGCTAGATATGCCACTTGAAATTTTGTTCCTTTTATTATTTTTTGATGGACCATGTGGAGGTGGCCACATGTGAGTGATGAGTAATTGATTTTGTTTTAGGTGAGTCGAGTTTGGTTTGAGTAGTTCGGAGTCGAGTCGTTGCGTGACGCAATCGGGCTCGGTCGGATTTGGTCAAATTGGGTCGTATGGGATTAGGATGCATATTCTGATAATTCGACAGGTTTGGACTTCGTCATGAGTAAGTATGATGTGCTTATGTTATTAACGCTTTCATGTATCGAGCAGTGCTATTTGATGTGTTTCTTGTCTGTGTGACTGTAAGACATCGGGCGGAGTTGTGACGAGACACGGTGGACCGGACTAGGCGCAGGTGGCGCTGAGGTCAGAACGGTCGGGATGTGTCGAAGACGACGTGGACTCGAGGTGGTTGCGAGGCGTGCGAGACAAGGAGCGTGGAAGCTTCCCGGAAGGTGCAGGAGGGGCGAAACGGGAATTTCGCAAGGCTGCACAAGCGGGAGCGGGCTCCGTTGGATTTAGCGGGCGTAACGAGGTGGAGACCCGTTAGCCGTGGGCTATAAATAGGTTGGAGGGGCTGCATGCCCACTTGAACACTTGTAGGGATTTTAGGGTTTCCTTTAGTCAAAATAGGCTTTAGAGTTTGTTTTGGCTTTAGGCTTTAGTGGTTGAGAGTTGTTGGTGGAGGCAGAGTTGTGTTCCCTCTGTGTCCCCTTCGATGGTTTCCATGTGAGCTCTCTGTTCATAGTGTTCCTCCCAAGAAGCATGTGTGGCTCTTGGTGTTCTTGAGGATTGAGAGGGAGAGGATGAGTTGAGTCTACTTGTAATCATTCCTCTGTCCGAATGTCCATGCGTATCGGGACTCCTTGTAATCGTTTTGCTTCAATGAATGGAAATCTGAAGTTTATTGCTCTCTGTTTGAGCTCTCTGTTCTTCGTTCTTCTTTTGGTGTATTTCTGAGCTTTCTGAGTTTTGAGTTCTTTCTTGCTGGGAAGGCCCAAAATGGGTTGCTCTAGGTTGGGAGGATGCCTCAAGATCATTTGATCAAAGTTTCCCATTAGCAAACTTCGTTTAATCTCAGATTTCATGTTTGAGACTTCCTTTGTTCTTCATTTGCTTTTCTAGGGTTTGGTGCTATTTTCATTTCCCTTCACGAGATGGCGTGAAACCAGGCATAAGAGGTCCAGAGGCTATTGCTAACCTATCCTCAAAGTTTCATAGCCAAATGATCAAAGATGAAACGAGAATTTGAGTTTTTGCGCAACTCTCTGAATATTTTCGGTTTTGGGCATGAATCTGAAATCCTTTTGATTTTCTAGTGGATTCTTAATTTTGGTTCTTGGCTTATTCTTCTGGGAGTGTTCCCTAGGTATCCTCAAAGCTTCCCAAGCCAAGAATCCAAGAATCCTTGCAAATTTCTCATATTTCTGAAAATCCTGTTTGCTGAAATTCTTCGTGCGATACTACCGCTCCTAGAGAGGTACTACCGCCCGGCTCAGCGGTACTACCGCCGATGTTCGGACCAGTCCGATCGGCAGCGATGAAACGTTAGGACGGTCCTAACATCTCCGGCAAGAGGTACTACTGCTCGGCATAGCGGTACTACCGCCCAGAGGTACTACCGCTCGTCACAGCGGTATTACCGCTTGCAGCCAGACTTGCGCTGAATTTGTTTTTCTTCATTGCTTCTTTCTGGATCTGGTTTATCCTTGTCTCTGTGATTTCCAGTGAGGGCTTATTTTCTATCTTCATAGCTCCCATAGCTATTGGAGAAGAAGCTTAAGTGAGGATACTTATTGGGGGCGATTTTTAAAGATCGACATTCACCCTCCTCTGTCGCCATTTCGGTCCAACATTTTTATAGGTTCGACTCCCATGAAATATAGAGCCAAAGCATGCAGCCCTTATAATTCAACCATGGTGGCACATCTCACAGTTGCAGATGCCTTCCTTCCAGTTGCCTTCACACCAGTGCTTCGTCACTTTGCCGCCGTTTGTGCGTCCTGCGTAGAGGAGGCACGCAAGTTTGCACAGAAATTTTGTGCACCACGTTACATGTACGGTTGCCAAGTTGCATTCATCTGCACAAGAAACATCTATGTCCATTACTAAGATGCTTTCTGCACTCCTGTACGTAAAATTGTGAGCCATGATGTGTTCTAGTGTTGGCAACGTGGGGTAACAAATAAAGATAAATAACTCATTACAGAAATACATGTAAAATCAAGTAGTGCACCGTTGCGATCGTCTGACCATGGTTTTTGCTAGGTAATAAATACGACTTGGGGGTATTGCGAAATAGCACAATGCTGATCAAATATATATGAATTCAAATGCGATATATATGGTATATGAATTTGATGACATATGTCCATGCATAATTCTAATGATACGAGGTAATCTTTTGATATTCCAACGAAAGTATAATTGCTTGAATGATATACTTTGCATGATATTAGCTGTCAAAATAGCATTTTTTTAAGTACTTTTCCTGATATAGATATGACCATGTATACATATCCTAAAGAAAATTTTAATAACTATAGCTTTTCTTTAAAATTTGAGGTAATCAATTTCATATCTTCACGATGAATATCTTCTGATCTGGAAAACGTCGATGGAAATTAAACCTTAACCTCTTGTATGAGAACAATTGATCTTAACAATTAAGCACCCTTGTCATACTATAGTTTATTTTGGCCGATAAGTTTCCAAAACTTCATTCTCTGGTTCTCTTCAAGGCCATTTGGAACAGTGGAATTTCACGAAAATTTTACAGTAAAACAACTAATTTCCGCAGCAATCGGGAATTGAAACACACACGCACTGCCCCAGTGCTTGTGGCTGCAGAGAGAGAGAGAGAGAGAGAGAGAGAGAGAGAGAGAGAGAGAGAGAGAACCTGCTGCAGCTGCAGATGGAGGATTTCGTTGAATCACGAGTAACAGGAGGAAGAAAAAGGTGGCGGCCCTCATATCCATTGCGGACTGCCCAAACTCCAAGTCTACTCCTTTGGCTTTGTTTCATCGACCTTTGTTTGCCTTGATCCACGTATTGCGTCACTGAGGATACACAGGATGACATCTTGATAGACTGCAGAAACAGAACTTTCAAGTAACACATGCACAGCGAGCAAGCAAATAGGAGCCGCGGAGTGGTGGACCATGTGAAGTGGTTATGAATCTAGTGATGATGATGTATAATTGACTTTTGAGCTGTATTAAAATTTGTTTTTATGAAAGTTTCGGTCGATGCGCTTTTGTAAATCTAGATTTCAGGTTTAGCGGCCTAACCATTTTGTATTAGACAGTCTGACCGGCTGGCTTCAATCATGCTCGGTAGTCAGTGGTTTGAACGGCTTTGTGTTCGGAAGTCCGATTAGCAGGCGTCGACCACGGTAGAACGACTACGGTAGATCGACTACGACAAGCTTCGACCATGGCAGGCTTCAACTATGACATTTCGACCATGGTATTTCGACCACAGTAGGCTTCGACCACGTCAAACTTTGACCACGGCTTTTTTATCATGGCAGAATGACCACGACATGTAATCGGTAGGCTTCGACCTCGAACAGTGAGTCGGTCATAAGAAACAGTGAACCGGTTTTAACTACAGTGAACCAGCCGAAGGTCGTAATCTCATCTGCTATAGTAACTGACTAGTGGTCATAGCTAACTTTCTGATGGTCGTAGCTACAGTGCATTGCCATAGTCGTACACTTCGCAAACTGTTGTCATAGTCGTAGACTTCGCAGTCCATTGTTATAGTCGTAAACTTCGCAGTCTTTTTGCCGTAGTCGTAGACTTCATAGACTGTTGTCATAGTCGTAGACTTTGCTGGTTAATTTGTAATCTTATACTTTGTAATCGGTTGTCTTAGCTTTGCAATCGGTTGCCATAAGCTTCACGATCGGTACTCGTAGACTTCGAATGCATTAATTCTAGTAACCTTCAAGTATCTCAAGTACTCATATAGATTTGATGGGTTAGTGGTCTGATCAATCTGTGGATGGCGGTCAGACTGGTCTTACTCGGTGGTCGTTACTCAATACCCGGTTGGTACTCGGTGGTCAGTGCTATAGTACTTATTGATGATGGTCGGTACTCGATGATTGGTGTTTGATGGTATAGTGATTGGTTGATGGTCGCTAGTCGTAGACTAGGGATGCTAGATACTTGTGATTCCCAAATTCTTCACGCTCACCATCTCTACAGAGCTTAACAAGATAATCCACGCCAACAACCAAAGCCAACAAGCCTTCACGAGCAAAGCGATAGTAATTTCTGAGTAGTTGTGTTTTTAAGTACTTGATGAGCTAGCGACCGACCTGTGCATGGTGATCATAACGGTCGTAATGAGTGGTCAAAGGCTGATTTCTAGAAAGCGATAGAATTTGTGATCGTGGCTGATCTGGTTGATCTTGATGGATGGTTAAAGGATTGGAAGGCTGATTTCTGGAAAGCGATAGAATTTGTGGTCATGGCTGATATGGTTGATCTTGATGGATGGTCAAAGGATTGGTATTAGGGATGGCAATTGTGCCCCCCGCCCCCCCCGCGCGTTTACCCACGATATAGATTGACAGGTACCATAGCCATAGCAATATCTCTAGTTGCTATTGATTGTTATAAACTTTTGCATATCTCTAATTACTATTGATTATTATAAACTTTTTTGATAGCTATTATATTTCCTAGCAACAGCTGTTGTTTATATGTTTCTGTCATTAATTCAACTCTCAGATGGTGACTCAGTTCGTGGGTAAACGGGCATGCACACGGGTGACAGGTACCCGCGGGCGACGGGTATGGGCGAGGTTCTTCGCCCATCATCCTTCGCGGGTATGCCCGTGGGCGTAAATCGGGTCACGGGTACATGTATGGGCGAGCACTACCCGGGCCCACCGCGCCATCTCTAATTGGTATGAGTGTGCGGACTAATGATCGTCAAATTATGAATAACTTGTGTCGAGGAAAATATTCTTTGGTCTTTACATGTGCAGATTGGCATAGAGATGATCATGGTCGGTGATGAGAAGGACCGGGACTAGGTGGGGAAGTCTAAGGTCCGAGCTGTTGAGGATATCATGTGAGGTGGTCAGGCTCACGCTAGAGAATGTGGAGATCAAAGGTGGTGATTCGTGGAGAAGGTACAGGCAGTGTTGTCCAGGAGGTTTCGACACAAGTGGTGATGATACGTGGAGAAGGTACAAGAGGTATGGTCTTGAAGGCTTCAACACCGAAGTTGATGAGGTGCGATGAAGATATAGGAGGTGCGGTCCTAGAAGCTTTGTCACGTGATAAGTTAGGAGTTGTGAATGGAGTCTATAGCTGAGAAGATTTAGAGATTGGTTAAAACATGTGTTCGAAATGGTTTCGGGTCTCTTGATTTTCGGAAAAGATAGAGTTGTGTGTTCGTGGTTCAGGTGGATATGGTTTGAATGTTAGCCCATAAAAGCAGGGAGAGCCTAAGTGCTAACGTGTGGTTTTGAGAAGGCTTTTGATAGGAAGGCTTTTAGGGGTGCTTATGAGGGTACTTTGTAAATCCACGAAAATCCAAAAATAAACATCATTGTGATTCAATCTAGTTTTTGATTTGTTCGAAAAGTGCTGAAGATTGCAGTTGAATTGATTCATACGACCACGTGCATAGTGTTGATTCGCTACCAAGAAAACAAAGAAATTATAAAGTACTCGAGGCGCTAGTTTTCTCAAAGGTACAAGCGATCAAGAGACTCTGTTGCTGGTGTCGACGAATTCGAGTACGACAAACCGGTCGCATATCAAAGCTGAGCATTCTAGTGGTCGAAGCATTTAAGTGTCAAAGTTGTCAAGTGGCGGAAGATTTCGACTACGTGCAAAGAAGATCAATCGAGTGGTCGAGAGTCTTGCGGTCGAAATCTACATCTGGTAAGTTAGGTTGCTTGTCTTCTGATTTAAGATTTGTTTTTAGGAACAAAAAAATGAAGACAATTATTCACCCTCCTTTAATTGCAATATACGATCCCAGAGTGAGGAAGAAAGAAAACGTGCATAAACAGAACTTTGGAGTAACCCCGGTACTACCAGCAAGCAAAAAAAGGAACTGCTCTCCCATCCATCTTTGGATGTCCAAAGGCGAGCTATTTTTCGCGTATCTTTATCTGTGCCCTTCTCTTTTTTGCGTACATCAGACAAACTATTGTCATGTCATGGAGGATAGGATGATGTATCACATTTTATATACATATAAACTTACGGAAGAAATGTGAAAATTAAAGCATTTGCATTGGCCTTTTCGAGTGCAAGCTAGGTAAGGTTATATAAACACCCAATCCCTATCTGATATGAATTACTCGCTCGATCCAAAAAGTGTTACCATGGGAAACATGAGGTCAAACTATATATTTGACCAAGAATGCCTCTATGCATGAAAGTGATATGATTGGTGATCGGTTCGGCTGAAAAGCTCATGGCTTATGGCTGAAAACACTGTAGCTGGCTGAAAAAAGCACTGTAGCTGATAAAGGCTTATTTAGCATAATTAAATTTTAAAAAATTTAAAAATATAAAAAATATGTTAGCCCATTACGTATAATACAAACAAATATGGGAAAAAAAGAACCGGCAAAAACGCTCAACAAAAAGCCAAAAGTTCAGAAAAATACGAAACTTATGAATAGTGAAAAATAAGCCAGAAACCAGAAGCCGAAGCCGAAGCCGAGTTGATCAGGGATTTGATTTGAATAATACTATCATAATATTGTTTATTACGTTTTAGAAATGCAATAATATCAAATGCAAAGCGCTCTTTGGGTGGAACCGACAAGAAGAGTAAAATTACAACCATCCGAACACATAGGCAAAAATAATCTGGAAAAATTTCTTCCTCTGTGGAAGTTCTGCTGCTCCCAAATATTCCTGGCCATATATTCTCTGACAAATGTTAACCGGAAGCAATGATTTGCTCATTAAACATTCAAGAAAACAGGTCGCCCCAACAGAAATTTAGTAGTACACAACATCCAGCAATTAACAATGAACGTAGTAATAATGAACCAATCTAAATTATGACGAATGGATTCTTCAATCCTTTGTGTTGTCCAGCAATGTCGATTGGGAAGCCACGAACGGAGGAGCATCACACGATGACGACAAATTAATTTCTTTTTTGAAGAAAAAACTCCTTAAAAATCGGTATTTCTTGCTAATACACTTTATGATCTGGTTGGTGATAATGGAAAATTTGAAATCAATATGGAAAATTTTGTTTCAGTGATCAACGGGCTCATCTTGGGGATGAAAAGTGTTTCCAAATGTGTGAACAACAGTTTTGGCACAATTATCTCTTTGGTTTAATTTCCATCGCTCATTGCTCAATTGGGAGTTATAGAACACCTTTTTGGTGTATACAAACAAACAAAAGTAATTAGATTTGATTTATTAATGATTATGCAGTGTTTATGTACCAGCTATCAGATTGATTTTCCAGCAAAACATTTCTTTCAGTCATGTTTAATTACATTTTAGTGCCGCCGATACCAATCTTTATTTTCTTTGGACCCAGATTAGGCATGACCTAAGCCCAGAGGCGGTCCTAGCTTAATTCAAGGGGTATTCAGTTGAATACCTAAAATTTTTTACCAAAAAATCTATTATATACAAGATATAATACATATGTTATTAGTAGTTAGGCAAAATTCGTCTTGTTTAAACCCAGTCAGTCTAAATTATCACTAGATCTTTTTGGCCTATTTCTCTCTCCCAAGCCCAAATTGGTGCCAAACATTGGCTTAGGCCCACTAGGCCACTATCGTGATTTACATGACACATGGTAGAAACTCTAGGTCTCACTCAATCTCTTCTCTCACTCAAGTCTCTCCTCTCTGTCTCTCTCCGTTTGGTGGCGCTGGAGCTTCTGGTCTTATAGGAGCACTAGAGCGGCTGTTTCGCAAGTTGCGAGTCATCTTGCCATCGTCACTCGCCAATGCGATGCAGCCACACAAGTTCACCCTCCTCGACCTAGTGACCCTATGGCGTCATGGCCCCATATCGCTAATCCGATAATCCCTCTGTCTCCTCCTCCCCTAGCGATCTCTAATTGGAAGCAAAATTATCTGTCTAAATAAAAACGTGAGTTGTATTTTGCTTAAAGAAGTTAGGTATCTATAATGATTCTAAAGTTTTTGCATAGTAGTTGATATATTCTGATGACTTATGTATCAATTATTTAGAAAATATGTAAATGTTATCAAGTTTGTTATGTAGCTTGATGTGTTGGACACTTGGATGATTTGATCCCCATTGATGTCTGGCTGTTCGCTCCATGTTTTGTTTAGCATACTACTTAAGTTGCTTAGTTAGAAATCGTTCAACAAAATATGTTCACCGTAAAAGCACTTTTGAACTTCCGCTTGGGAATACAAAAATCTAACAAAGAGAATTATCTTTTAACTTGACTAAAGCATCTTGTTGTGATTGTACAACTCTATTGTAGAATTATTCTAATTTGAACTTTGACTCAGATTAGTAGTTCCAGGGAAACAGTTCATCTCTAATTCCAATCATCATGGTTAAAACTATTAGTCCTTGAGTTCTATTTTCACTCATTGCTGAAGTTGCTTCCTTCTTGTGTGCTTGTCTGCATACATTATATCTTGTTTCCAAGGCATGAAGCGTTGTCGTCTTAATTTTTGATTATTTTAGAATTTCTTTATATTAATTGAGATATTGTCTCTAATATAAACAATTGTACTTTAATTTTCGCTACTATGAACCTTTATGTTTTCAATTGAATAATATTTTGTAACTTCGAATACCCATTTTGAAATTTCTGGGGTCCACCATTGCCTAAGCCTTGGTCCTCTAACAGCAATCTAGAAATATTTTGGTGGCATTTGATAAATTGTAGAGTATATGCAGGTTTTGTTTAAAAGGACCACATAATCACTACTGGAAGCCAATTCGCTATGATTAAAAAAAAAGCCAATTCGCTGTCCCAAGCTTGAGAGTTCCAACATTTGGATGTACTAGCTGAATGTCCATACGTTGCTACGGATTTTAAAATTTTATCATACTATATGTTCTAAAACTAACGGGTGGTAAAATTTGTTGGAACGTGCATACAAATATGTTCTAATTTTTTTAAATCAGTAGCAACGCACAGGCATTCAGCTAGTATCTAATAAATTTCGTTGCAATGCACGAGCAGGTGATTAGTCAATCAGTAATTCCATTTTGCTACCTTGTGTAATTAAAGTGGTGCTTGTCTTTTACTTGCATACGTAGGTCCCACTCTATTGAACTTCATCTTTTAGCTTCTTAATTTTGTTTTTTTATTTTTGGCTTTTTTATTTTTCCTTTTTCTCTTTTATTTTTTTTATTGTAATCATGTAACTTTTTTCTTTTTTAAAATTTATTTACGCTAAAAAACTCACAGAAACTACAGAGTTGAAATAAACCCGAAATAATGAAAAAGCTCACAACAGAAGCTAAGTTGAGCGGGGCAAAAGCCACACGTAAAATGTTTGCGCATGACAACCTTGCAAGTGCATGCATTTGCTTATAAGATCCCTGAAAACACAGACCATGACACATTTATATTTGGATTTTCCGTTCTCCTAAACCATGACCAAAATAACCAAACCAAAAAAAAAAAAAAACACACACAACACATGGTAGCCCACTTCCATGTACACCTCACGCCATCATGGAGGATTCCCCAATAATACAGTCCTAAAGAAAACAACCCAAAAACCCCAGTCAAAATCTCAACCGCCTATGCGCCTCCAATCCATCCGCTTTTGATCGATTTGATCCATCCGCTCGCTCGTTCGGTCGCGATTTCTCTGCGCGTTCCGCGACTCTTCGCGCGAGAGGGGCGAGGGCGCGGCACTCGAGGCCGTGCGGCGCAGCTGGGCTCTCTCCGCCCGCGCTGTGCTCGATGTCCCCCGGCAGCAGGCTGCGCAGAAGCCCACGCAGAAGGTACGGGCGCTCCGCCAATCAACTGCTTGTGTCGCGATTGGGTTTGTGGGTTTGGATGGCAATATATGGTGATATATTGGTTTATGAAGTCATGACAATCGCGTGTTTTGATGGATTCGTAGTTTTGACTTTTGAGACCTTTTGGATTGGTTTTGTGCTCCAAATACTTCTAAGGTCCTGTTTGGTACAGCTTTATCAACAGCTTCATAAGCTGTTGTGAGCTGTTTTTTTTGTTAAACACCCTTTTTGTAAACAGCTTCATGGATGAAGCTCCTTAAATCATGCTCTCACAAGGGAATGGGGTGGGGTGAGGCTGAAAATAGTAGCTTTTCACAGCTCTCTCCCTTAGGCTCGCAGTTCTAGGAACCCACTGCCCTTGTAATTGACAGAAATTACAGCACTTTGCCATGGGTCCCCACGCCTGTTTCCTCTCCTCCCATTCGCACTTCTCTACCGTTTGCACTTCTCTAATGATTTTAATTTTTTTATTTTAATTTTTTAATTCATACTCATTCAAATATATTATTTTTTAATTCATATGACCATATACAAACATACAACTCCAAATGTTAGAACAAGTCAGGTAGACAGGGGCATCTTGGACAATTGCCCTCTTTCAGCCATGCATGAAGCTGTTTTGCCAAACAGTTTTCCAAAACAGTTTTAGCTTCACCGGTGAAGCTGCTCGTGAAGCTGAAACAAAAAAAAACAGCTTCACTAGTGAAGCTGAGCTGTGTCAAACGGGGCCTAATAGCTGTACGATTGCCGATTGTGTTGGGAAATTGGGGAAAGCAGGGGTCGAGTCCAGTTATTTTGACATCTCCTTATTACTATATCCAATAAGGTTCTGTGTTGACGCAAAAAGCTCCTTGCGGTGGCGGAGGAGGGAGGGGAGGAGCGACGAAGAAATCAGTGGGGAGGAGACGCATGGGATTCGGTAGGAGGCAGTGCACGGTCGTGAGAGG
This sequence comes from Dendrocalamus sinicus, assembly GCA_036346575.1. Classification (NCBI taxonomy): domain Eukaryota; kingdom Viridiplantae; phylum Streptophyta; class Magnoliopsida; order Poales; family Poaceae; genus Dendrocalamus; species Dendrocalamus sinicus. The sequence goes on from CM070670.1 coordinate 9,464,247, forward strand.
GGTGGGTGGGTCTATACGTCAGCCAACGTATCTTTTTTTGTCAGAAAGGGTGGGAGGGGTGGAAGAGGCCGGACCAACCACCAACTCCTTATTTTATAATAGTAAATATACATAAATATAGATCACGACAAGCAGAGATCAGAACGTCACAGAACATCCATTTATATATCCAAATAATTGCACAGAGCCACGAGAGAAAAACATGGGTTTTTTTTAAACAAGGGCAGGAGCTGTCTCATTTCATTGATAGAAGAAGACCAGCTCAAAATATGTAGAGACACCACTTAGCACCGAAGAAACTAAACTTGTCATAAAATTTTATGCCTCTAATTATGCATGCACGGGTTTTGACCCCATGATATCGAACCAAAGCATGCAGTCCTAGCGAGGACTTAACTAGTGGCAAATCTCACAGTTGCTGTAGGACCGAAATGGCGACAAAGGGGGGGTGAATGTTGCTCTCTTTAAAATCGCCCCCGAGAAAACGAACACTGAAATCGCCCCCGAGAAAACGAACACTGATTTTTCAAAAAGATGCAAGACAATTTAACTCACATAAAATTAAAAACAATAATTTTGCTGAAATCTGGAACGCATGCGATACCAAAAAATTCAGCATAAATCAGAGATTAACCAGTAAAAATTTCAGCTGAAAATAATGCCGTTTGATCTACATGCAAAATGAGAGAACATCAGCACAAAAGAAAAAAGAAAAAGGCATCAATTAACTAGCATCAGTTCTGTTCGTATGCAGCCAAACCGATAAGAGGAAATCCTTGGTGCAGCTGAAACTGAAGTTTCAGACACTAGAAATTTGAACTTTGAACTGCACCAAAATTTGAGAGATTCTTCTAGCTTTCCTTTCCCAAGACTAAAGGATAAAGACTAAACTAACCAAAAGGACTGGAGACATGAAACTTCAGATTTCCATTACTTGAACCACATGGATTACAGAGGAGTCACAATACGCATGGACATTAGAACAAGATGGATGATTACATGAGAATCCACTCCTCCTCACCCTCACTCTCTCAATCCCTCAACCATACACGCTTCAAGAGGGGATGAACACAACCAGAGCACTCACATGGAGAACATCGAAGGGGACCAGCTCTCAACAGACTCTGTCTCTCCCAACTACTAAAGAGCCAAAGCTAAACAACCCTCTAAAGACTCTTTTGACTCAATCAACCCCTAGCTCTCTCCTAATGCCCTAATTGGGCATGCAGCCCCTCACAAGTATTTATAGCTTACGGCTAACGGGTCTTCGCCCTGTTACGCCCGCTAAATCCAACGGAGCCCGCTCCCGCTTGTGCAGCCTTGCGAAATTCCCGATTAGCCCCTCCTGTACCTTCCGGGAAGCTTCCGCACTCCTTGCCTCGCACGCCTCGCAACCACCTCGAGTCCACGTCATCTTCGACACATCTCGACCGTTCTGACCTCAGCGCCACCTGCGCCTAGTCCGGTCCACCGTGTCTCGCCATGACTCCGCCTCGACGTCCTGCAGCCACACAGACAAGAAACACATCAAATAGCACCGCTCGATACACGAAAGCGTAAATACCATCATAGTTACCACAGTTGAAGTCCAAACCTGTCGAATCATTGGAATATGCGTCCACGCAACGTCAAGGTCCAAACAACCCATACCAAACTCGACTATCCTAAACCGATGTCAATTACTCATCATACACATGGGATGACCTTCACATGGTCTCTCAATCTCCCCCTTGATGAGTATATTGACAAACCCCGAAAAAGCAATAAGTTGAGTTTGAGTTTGAAAAATCCAACATGGTCCAAAGAAGGAATATGAAGCTAATGACCATGTCGACACAAGGAGCAAACGAAAGAACAAGTTTTCCTCAAAGCTCCAAAAATGGCTTTTTCTACCACTATTCTCCCCCTTTTGGCAATAACACATCAAGAATGCAAAAGAGAGAATATGACATGTCAATGGATGAAATGGCTGAAGTTTGATTATTCTAAGCATTTAGAGGCATGAGAATTATCCATAATGACCATAATGTAATACACCAAGCCATAACTCAATAAAAGACTATCTAGATCATGACAAGATATGTATATCCTAGCTAGAACACATAGATGACGATCTGAAATGTAATGCATTTTATGAGCATGTCAAGTCATCAATAAGCAAAGTCTAATTAGAGATATCCAAGGATGATGCAGGCCATGTCAATAAGCTAAGCAGAACTAAGAAGCTACAATTGAGACCAAATAGAGTGCTATGCTCAAGAATGAAACATTGGTTCAAGTACTTAGTTCTTTTTGTAGCTTAAGCAAATTGAGCACATAAAACATTGTCTTTTGAAAGCATATGGTCGTTTCCAACCCAATTTTTGTTATGTGCTAGATCTCAAGCCTTATGCGACTACTCCAAGCGATAAGCTTAAGAAGATAGTTTAGGTCATCCAAAACTCCCCCTGAGTTCATGCCTAGTGCAATGGCAAGCCGTCTCATGAGAAAGAATTGGTGAAATCAGTTTTTTCGCACACAAGAGATCATTTTGCTTTGTAAACATGTTGTACTACCTCATGCTACATCAAGAGACTAAAATAGCTCAATCTAAGGCTCAATATAGAGTCAACGCTCTACTCAGCCTATTTGACATGGCATGAATCATAAAAGGATAGCTCAAGAAAGACTAAACTCAAATGTGAGCATGACAAGGTTTAATTCAAGTTGAGCAATTTTAATTAACTTATCATGGCAAAAGCTAGTCTACACATATGAAGTCATGATAAATCTAGCAAATAAAGCATAAGTCATGGCAAGGTGTAAAGCATTGTAAGCATGTCATAACAGGATAATAATCAAGACTCAATGTAGTTATATTACAATGCTGAAATGCAATAAAATCCAGCTCCCCCTCAACATGAGATGCAACTTTTAGTTCAAGTTGAGTTAAGTCAATATTAAGCTCCAGAAGCTCCCAAATGAACTCCCCCTGAACCAAAGCAATAAAATCGAGAAGCTGGCAAAGAAAACCAAAACAGGCAGTCCTTAAAGCATAGATAAGATATAGAAGATACTATGGCTCAGACTGACTCTCATCTACCCCATGTGACTCCAGGACTATTAGCTTGACTGTAAAACACACACACTACAGAGAGTGGCCCAACCCTCGCTAGAACCTACAAGAAGTGAGTGAGCTCAATCTAGTGAGATAAGAAACAGCTAATAAGAAGCATCCTGGAAGTACAAGATAAGAGTAAGAAGTCTATGCAACTAGACTAGAGAAGCACTCTAACCTATGCTAGAAGGACTAAGCTTGATGCACCCCGAGTGCAAAGCGACAGAAATGAGACAGAAGCATAATCAATATAGTAAAGCAGTAAAGCCCAAAGCTCCCTCTCACTACAGTCCATAAGGACAAACCACCCCAAGCTCTCCCCTCAGAGATGAAAACCTCGAACTATCCAATGGCTTGTTGAAGATGTCAGCCAACTTGTGGTCACTCTCCACAAACTGGAGCACTATATCACCCTTCTCTACATGGTCTCTAAGGAAGTGATAACGGATATCGATGTGCTTGGTCCGAGAGTGTTGCACTGGGTTCTTAGCAATGTTAATCGTAGAAGTGTTATCACAAAAGAGTGGAACACTGTCGATAACTAACCCAAAGTCCCGGAGGGTCGAAGCCATCCAGAGTACCTGACTGCAGCAGTTGGCTGCAGCAACATACTCGGCCTCTGCGGTGGACTGTGCAACACCGGACTGCTTCCTAGAAGACCAAGAGACGAGAGAAGTGCCAATGAATTGGCTAGTGCGTCCGAGAAGGCTCTCAAGGAAAGACAGGATGAGGAAGAGTACCAGATACCATAGTCAATGGTAGTTCGGAGGTACCGAAAGATGCGCTTCACCGCCTGGCGGTGAGATACGCGAGGAGAGGCCTGAAAACGAGCACATAGACACACAGAGAAGTGTATGTCTGGTCTCGAGGCAGTGAGGTAAAGAAGGGAGCCGATCATACTTCTGTACTCTTTCTGATCAACTGGCTCGCCATCCTCATCTGAGTCAAGATAGGTTGTAGAAGCCATGGGAGTCGACACAGGCTTACCATCACTCATGTCGAAGCGCCTCAGGAGGTCACGAGTGTACTTTCCCTGATGAAGAAATATACCCTCCAGTCCGCTTGATTTGGAAGCCAAGGAAAAGGTCACTCGCCCATCATACTCATCTCAAACTCGGTGCTCATGACATCCGAGAACTCAGAAACAGTATGGGAAGAGCCGCCAAAGATGATGTCATCGACATAGATCCGACGAGCAGAAGGTCAGTGCCATGCCGGCGGATGAACAAGGTCTTATCTACTTTACCCATTTCAAACCCATGACTCAACAAGTAGGACTTAAGCCTCTCATACCAAGCTCTGGGGGCCTGCTTAAGTCCATACAACGCTTTGGAAAGCTTGAAGACATGGTTTGGGTATTTGGGGTTTTCGAAACCTGGAGGCTGTCTAACGTAGACTTCTTCCTCAATGTCTCCATTAAGGAAGGCACTCTTGACGTCCATCTGGTAAAGCTTGAAACCCTTAGAAGCTGCAAAGGCAAGCAGGATTCTAATGGCCTCAAGTCGAGCAACAGGGGCAAAGGTCTCCTCAAAATCTAGACCCTCAACCTGGGAGAACCCCTGAGCTACCAGTCTAGCCTTGTTTCGAATAACCACACCATCCTCACTCTGCTTGTTCTTGAACACCCACTTAGTCTCAATGATATTGTGACCTCGCGGGGGCTCGACAAGCGACCAGACCTTGTTCCTCTCAAAGTTTTCTAGCTCCTCATGCATGGCATTGACCCAGGACTCATCAAATAAAGCAAGAGAGACATCTTTGGGCTCAAAGGAGGCAATGTAAGTAGAATGGAGACAGAATTGAGATAAGCCAGATTTTGAGCAGGTAACACGCTCGAAAAGGTCTTCAATGATCTGCTCAGAAGGATGCCTTTTCTGGATATGTCGGGGAGGTCCTGGATGAGAAGAAGAAGTGCCCTCTACCTCATGAGCTGAAGAGGTAGGAACAGAGCCACTAGCTCCCGAGGAAGCACAAGGCATGGGCTGATCACCTGGGATTGCGGTGGAAGAAGGCACCTCAAGGGGTAGATAAGGGACAGGATCAGGTAGACAATCGTCGTCTCCATCGTCCTCATCATCCACGAAGATGGGCTCGGACTATTCTAAAGAACCTGAGATATCTGGCCTAGTCCCCGGACTGGCCTCATCGAAGGTCACCTCACAGGTTTCTACCATTTTACTAGACTCGCAGTTCCAAACCCGATAAGCCCGTGAAGAAGGCGAGTAACCTAGAAAGATCCCATCACAAGAGCGTGACTCGAACTTGTCTAGGTTCCCGGACTTCAAAATAAAACACTTGCAACCAAATACGCGAAAATGAGAAACACTGGGCTTTCGCCCGTATCTCAACTCATAAGAAGTGCGATGCAAGTGTGCCCGAAGAAATACTCGGTTGGAAACATGGCACGCGGTGGCTATTGCCTCAGCCCAGAACTTCCGCGGTGTAGAGTACTCATCGAGCATTGTCCTGGCCATCTCGACCAAGGTACGGTTCTTCCTCTCCACAACGCCATTTTGTTGTGGGACGTGCGGAGAAGAGAACTGGTGCTCTACACCTGTCTCACCACAGAAACTCTCGAAGTAGGAATTCTTGAACTCCGTGCCATTGTCACTACGGATCGCTCGTAAGGCACCCGGGAGCTCAACAGAAAGCCTACCGAAAAGACCTCGGAAATGTGAAAATGTCTCATCCTTTGAGGCTAAGAAAAACACCCAAGAAAATCTCGAATAGTCATCGACCACAACAAGAACATACCACTTCCCTCCGGCTGACTGCACTCGAGCTGGTCCAACAGTGTCCATATGGAGCAGCTGTCCTGGTGCATTGGTCATGGTTACAGTGACCGGAGGATGTGAAGTGGCAACCATCTTGCCGTGCCGGCATGGAGCACAAACCAGATCTTTGACTATCTTGAGTTTCGGCAGACCACGAATGAGGTCGTGGCCGCTAACTCGAGTCAAATGGTCAAATCCAATATGACCAAGTCTCCTATGCCAGAAAGAGAGGTCGCGGGACTCAGAAGCAACTAAACACCTGAGAGGATCACTAGAAGACTCAGAAAAATCAGCACGAAAGATCCTCCCAAAACGAGAAATCCCGCAAACCAGACTACCCGAAGAATCAAGAATTTTGCAATTGTTTTTCTTGAAGCTCACCTCGAAACCGTCATCGGTAAGCTGAGAAACGGAAAGCAAGTTATACTGCAACTTACTAACCAAGGCAACATCCTTAAGAATAAAAGAAGCATTAACACGCACAGTACCTTTGGCGATGACACGCCCAGACGAAGCGTCTCCGAAGGTGATCGTCTCATCACCTGGAGCGCGGGCTAGGGAGGAGAACCAATGGGAGTCTCCGGTCATATGACGAGAACAACCGGAGTCTACAAGCCAAACCTTCTCCTTCCCTACCCGGCGAACCTGAGTCAACAGGAGAGTAAAGTCTCAGTACTGGGTAAATCAAGAGTGATTTTGGCACCCAATACTGAACAACACGTCGAGCAGATGAAGTAGTCAAGCACGACTAACCTCTATCTACCCTACGCTCTCCGTGACTCAAGGAAGCAGAAGGTCCGTGAGCAGACCTGAAGCTGTTGCGGGGTCCGACTGCTACGGGAAAGCGAGTCGGAACCTGCTGATCACGCCGCGGGTAGCTGTCTCAACGGGGAAACCGAGATCTACCCTCAGGACGGCGGAAGACACGACCAGGAGCAACACGAGGATGAAAACCAGAAGACTCAGAAAAACCAAGTCCTCGATGCTGCCCAAACCCGTCAGAAGCAAACCTGAACCTCGTGCTAGTCTTAGGTGCACTCAGGATCTGGGCTGACCCTGAATACGCCTAAGTGCCTCTGCACAGTCTCTACACGCAATCCTGGTGCGCCTGAAGCATCGATCGACTGTGTGTCCATCCTTCTGACAGAAGGTGCATTGGTACCTCACCTTCGGAGAGGTGGAAGTAACACGCGAGGGCTTCGGCTTCTGAGAAGCCGAAGTAGCAAGTGGACTCACCTTGCTGTCAGAGATCCCTTGGACAAAGCCCGCTGATTTGAATTTAACCTCATCAGATCTGGGCTCAACCTCGATCACACCTCCTACAATGGGTCGGAGAATAGCAGGTGGATGCATCCTCATATCCTTATAGAAATCATATCCTAAACCTTGATTGAACTTGCAAATCTTGGATTGGTCTAGAATAAGATTAAGCTTCTTCTTGCCGCCTACAAATCTCTCGAGAGTGTTCATAAGGTACTGACACTCCCGAAAGAGAGAGGTGCAAGAAGAGCAAGGTGAAGAGGGAACAACAGGAGGTAAGGGAGCAGATGAAGAACCAACAGCAGAGGAACGAATGGCTTGTGCACGCACAGCCGACTCAGAATGGATAGTCCTACTGCTAGCAGGTTGGTTCGCGTCGCTAGGTGTCTCTACCTTACCCTGGGGCTTCTCCCCCTCCTCAGCAATCACATCACAACAAGATTGTGGCTTCTCTAATAAGTCCTTAGTTAGCTTCACACATTTTTCTTCCAATGCAATTAAGTCAATTTTTAGTTTATCACAATTTTTGCATGGTGAGCTAATAGGGTCCTTAGAAGCATACTTAGCCAATTTCTCATTGTGGTCAATCATTTCTTGAAATTGTTTGGAAACAGATTCAAGTTCAGCAGTTAATCTAGGACAGTTCGAACATGAAGCAGCTGGCTCAAGCAACCAAGAATATAACTCAGATATTTTATGATCTGCCCGTTTTAGGTTCATCTTCAAGTTATTGCAATTTTCACAAGACTCGGACAGATCTAACAGCATGGTGTAAAGACCTCTAAAAACATTGTCCTTATCCTCACATGAGGTGCAAGCAATAGTCTCAACAGGAGTAGATGAAATATGCGCTACTCTACTCATCTCAAGCTCAGCAAGCAGACTAATGTTCTCCACCTTAACAATATCAAGCTCAGAGGACAAACTATCATGCGAGGTCTTTAATTTCTCCAAATCACCCAACAAAGCACAGCATGTATCACAGTCGTCACGGGAGGGAGCAGATGTAAGTGAAGTAAACTCCCGTGACAGTCTATCTACTTCCTTCTCTAATTCAGTACACCTAGCCCTAGCTCTACCATGAAAACCACCTAGCTTAAGAAATGCTTGATTGAGCTGGTCGTAGGAAGGGCATACCTCATCCGAGTCGGAGTACAGCTCGTTGTCGCTAAGTTCGCCCTCGAGGGCCATGAAGCACATGCCGGAGAAGTCGTCGCCGCCCTTGGGATCTTGGTCACCCATCCCGTCGTCATCGCTCCATCCCTCCACCTCACTGAGGTCGAGGTCGTCAAACACGGCGAGAACGCAGTGGAAGAGCTTCTTGGCCTTTCCGAAGTCGCGGAACTTCTTCTTGCCTTGTGGATGCACTGGAGGCTTCTTGTTGCGGTTCTTGTCGGTGTAGTCGTTCTTGCTCGAACCGCCGAAGTCAGCTTTGCCCTTCTCCGTTTGGGCGGTTGCCCGAATGTGGTTGGGGCCACCACACTCGAAGCAAATCACGGTCCTCCTCTTCTCGTCCCTCCTCCTCTTGTAAGCATGGGAGAACTTCCGAGCTAGGAGGGTCAGTTGCTCATCCTCGAGCTGCTCTAACTGATCATCAGTTACGTCACATAGAGCAGCAAGGGAGAAATCGCAAGGAGAATCAGAAGAATGACCAGAAGCCAAAGTGGGATCGGTGACTAGGGCCATCGACTGCGATTTCGACTTACGAGAGACTATGTCAATCTTGTGCGTCTTGAGGCGCGAGTACAGCGCGTCAAGCGTCAAAGTTGATAAATCGGTGGTGTCCTTGATGGTAGTCACCTTCATCTCCCAAACGCGCAAATCGAGTGCTGCAAGCATCTGACGAGTGTTGTCCGAGTCGGGGTATGTGAGACCGACCGCTCGGAGGTTGCTCAAGATCTTGTGAAAACGCGCAAAACACTCATCCAACGACTCACCAGCAAGCATCTCGAACTTGTTATAGTCCCGCTTGAACTGGTCCTGTTGCACCGTCTTAATCTGGGTGGTGCCCTCATGGTATGCATCGAGGGTCTCCCAGATATCGAAGGCGGATGAAAGATGAGAGATGCGGTCAAGCTCGCTACGACTCAGGCCCTGGATAATGATGTTCCTCGCCTTAGCATTTGCCTCAACATCATGCATATTCCCAGCATTGATGTTCTCATCGGCAGGAACAGCAAACCGGACCTTGACCTTGCGCCAGATGGCGTACCCCTGGGTCTAGATGTATGTCTCCATTCGGCTCTTCCAGAAGGGGTAATCGATGCCATCGAAAACGGGCGGCTTGGTCGAGTACTTGTCCGTCGTCATGGCTCTTGAGACCGGTTAAGATCTATGAATTAGAGCTAACCGGCTCTGATACCAATTGTAGGACCGAAATGGCGACAGAGGGGGGTGAATGTTGCTCTCTTTAAAATCGCCCCCGAGAAAACGAACACTGAAATCGCCCCCGAGAAAACGAACACTGATTTTTCAAAAAGATGCAAGACAAAGCAACTCACAGAAAATTAAAAAAAATAATTTTGCTGAAATCTGGAACGCATGCGATACCAAAAAATTCAGCATAAATCAGAGATTAACCAGTAAAAACTTCAGCTGAAAATAATGTCGTTTGATCTGCATGCAAAATGAGAGAACATCAGCACAAAAGAAAAAAGAAAAAGGCATCAATTAAGTAGCATCAGTTCTGTTCGTATGCAGCCAAACCGACAAGAGGAAATCCTTGGTGCAGCCGAAACTGAAGTTTCAGACACTAGAAATTTGAACTTTGAACTGCACCAAAATTTGAGAGATTCTTCTAGATTTCCTTTCCCAAGACTAAAGGATAAGGACTAAACTAACCAAAAGGACTGGAGACATGAAACTTCATATTTCCATTACTTGAAGCACATGGATTACAGATGAGTCACGATACGCATGGACATTAGAACAAGATGGATGATTACATGAGAATCCACTCATCCTCACCCTCACTCTCTCAATCCCTCAACCATACATGCTTCAAGAGGGGATGAACACAACCAGAGCACTCACATGGAGAACATCGAAGGGGACCAGCTCTCAACAGACTCTGTCTCTCCCAACTACTAAAGAGCCAAAGCTAAACAACCCTCTAAAGACTCTTTTGACTCAATCAACCCCTAGCTCTCTCCTAATGCCCTAATTGGGCATGTAGCCCCTCACAAGTATTTATAGCCTCACGGCTGCGGGTCTCGCCCGTTACGCCGCTAAATCAACGGAGCCGCTCCGCTTGTGCAGCCTTGCGAAATTCGGTCGCCCCTCCTGCACCTTCGGGAAGCTTCGCGCTCCTTGCCTCGCACGCCTCGCAACCACCTCGAGTCCACGTCGTCTTCGACACATCTCGACCGTTCGACCTCGGCGCCACTGCGCCTAGTCCGTTCCACGTGTCTCGCCACGACTCGCCTCGACATCCTGCAGCCACACGGACAAAGAAACACATCAAATAGCACCGCTCGATACAGCGTAAATACCATCATACTTACAACAGATGAAGTCCAAACCTGTCGAATCATCGGAATATGCGTCCTAATCCCATACGACCAAGTTTGACCAAAATCCGACCGAGCCCGTTGCACCACGCAACGTCAAGGTGCAAACAACCCAAACCAAACTTGACTATCCTAAACCGATGTCAATTACTCATCATACACATGGCATGACCTCCACATGGTCAATCAGTTGCACAAGCCTTTCGTCTAGCTGCCTTCTGAGAGACCAGGTGGTCGTGACTCCATGTGAATGATGAGTAATTGACAAAGGTTTAGGATAGTCGAGCTTGGTTTGAGTGGTTCGGAGTCGAGCCGTTGCGTGGCGCAATCGGGCTCGGTTGGACTTTGGTCAAACTTGGTCATTTGGGCTTAGGATGTATATTCTAATGTTTCAACAGGTTTGGACTTCGTCTGTGGTAAGTATGATGGTATTTACGCTTTCATGTGTCGGCGGTGCTATTTGACGTGTTTTCTTGTCTGTGGATCGCAGACATCGGTGAAGTCGTGGCGAGACACGTGGACCGGACTTTGCGCAGTGGCGCCGAGGTCGAACGGTCGATGTATCGAAGACGGCGTGAGACTCGAGGTGGTTGCGGGCGTGCGAGGCAAGGAGCGCGAAGCTTCCCGAAGATGCGTGAGGGGCGATCGAAATTCGCGAGGCTGCACAAGCGGGAGCGGGCGCCGTTGGATTTAGCAGGCGTAACGGGGCGGAGACCCATTAGCCAAGGCTATAAATAGGATTGAGGGGTTGCATGCCCACTTGAGCACTTGAGAGAGTATTAGGTTTACTCTAGTCAAAAGAGGCTTTGGAGAGGTTGTTTGCTTTGGGGTCTTTAGTGGTTGGGAGAGACAGAGTTTGTTAGTGTGTGTTCCCTCTGTCCCTTCGATGGTTTCCTGGTAGAACAGAGTGTTGTTCATCCCCTCCAAGCATTCATGGTTGAGGATTGAGAGGTTGGAGAGGGATTGAGGGTCATGTAATCATTCATCTTGATCTAATGTCCATGCGTATCGTGACTCCTTGTATTCCTTTCGTGATGGAATGACAATCTGAAGTTCTTCTTTCATTCTTGCTCTCTGTTCTTCGTTAACTTCTTTTGGGTGATTTTGTGATTTTCGTTGTTTTGAGTTCTTGCTTGCTTGAGAGTGCCAAATGGGTTGCTATGACATGGGAGATGCTCAAAGGCCATTTGGCTAGTTAATCCCAAGAGCAAACTTGACTTTAATTTTAGTTTTGGCATTTTGAGGTTCTCTGTTCGTCAGTTGCAAATACTAGGGTTTTGTGGAAATCTTGTTCCCCTTGGCAAGATGGCTTGAAATTTGATGTGAAGAGTCTAAAGACTATCTAATAGCTATTCTCAAAGTTTCATAGCCAAAGAATCAACGGTGTGGGAGTAATTTGATTTTTGGCCTCTCTTCTGGAGCTCTCTTGCATTTCTAGGGTTTTGAATTAAATCTTGATCTCCTTCTTGGCTTGAGCTGATATCTAGTATGGGAGGTTCCCTTGCTATTGCTAATATACCTCAGAAGTTTCATGGCCAAAGGATTGGAGATGGAGTGGCAATTGGAATATTTGGACAGCTCTCTGTAATTTGTCATATTCAGACTAAAATCTGAATTCCTTGAGCTATTTGTGATTTCTTTTGAGTTTTAGGCTCCCTCTGCTATTTAGTTCCTTTCCTTGTTCTCTTGAGCAAATCATTGCAGCTGAATTTCATCTCTTCTCTCAGTTTGGTGGTAATCTGAATATTTACTGTGTGCTGAAAACAACTGCTATGTCTTGCTGAAATCTGCAGTGCATTGTGCTGAAAATAGTAGCTAATTCTTGCTGAAAACTGCAGTCCTTTGTGCTGAAAAATAGCAGCTGTGTCTTGCTGAAATCTGCAGTGCATTGTGCTGAAAACAGCAGCTCAGTTTGCTGAAAATCTGTAGCTTATCTTGCTGAAAACAGCAGCTCAGTTTGCTGAAAATCTGCAGCTCTGTTTGCTGAAAACAGCAGCCCTTCTTGCTGAAAACTGCATGTTGTTTACTGCCCTTATCTCTCATTTTGTGCTTCTTTATGTTGTTGTTTTTCTCTAATCTTTTCTGCAGTTTGTGGGCAGCAAAGTGCCTCTCGGGTAGCAGTTTCCAGTGCATTCCTGTGTGCTGAAATCTCTGAATTTTTCAAGTCCCTACACCTTCTTTGCAGCATCTATATGCAGGCTTAAGCTTTCCTATTTCAAGTGTGTTATTGCAGTTCATAGAATCTTTTTAGGACAGTTCTTTTTCAAGTGTTTGCCAAGCCAGGAAAGTATTTTCTAGTGGGGATTTAATTTTTTTTCTTTTTCTCTTTTCTTCATAGCTTTTTATAGCTATCGGAGAACTGAGTTTTTCGCGAATTCTCGGGGGCGATTATAAAAGCGAACGACATTCACCCCCCCTTTGTCGCCATTTCGGTCCTACACCTTCACACCAGTACTGCGTCACCTTGCCAAGGAGTTTCTTTTGCGCGTAAAGTTCGCACGAAATCTTGCACAGTTCCTAGGGCGGGTAAGCTACAGTCCTCGGCAAGAATTGAACATATCTGTAAGTTAGTAACAAGCTTTCTCTAACAGATATGTAAACTTGTGGATGGTGTGCACTTTGGATGATCACCGCCTAGCTGTCGACCTTTGTTTTTTGGGAGATTGGATCATATACCCTCCCTTTAGTTGGGAAATTCAGGATTTACCCTCCACATCTCAATGACATGTGGGGTCATCATAAGTCACTGACACGTGGGCCAGGAGGGTAAATCCTGAATTTCCATCTAAATGGAGGGTATATGATCAATTAGCAGATGTTTTTTTGTCCAGGTAGTATAGGATGACTTGAAATATCGAAATAAAGCAATGGTGGTAAAATATAGACGTATTCAGATCACACAATTCTAAATGTACATCAATGGCTTGCATGATATCAAAGAAACAACATTTATGTTTGTTGCCTTCCATATTTTGCACCCATATCTTTTAGGACAATGGAAAATTGGGAATATTTAACAACAAATCCTGAGAATTTCATGGATTCTATCGTTCTTTATAAATCGGAGATCTTGCTAGTAAAAATCCTAAGCTGGCTAAAGTTGGTGCAAAATTTGAAATCAAACCACGAAAAAGATCAATATATATAGAATTTTAGTTACCAAACCGGACCAGTTTTGGGGGACGGACGGTTTCCGGGAGAAATCTGGGAACCCCGGTCCCGGTTTCCCCCAAAACCGGTTTTTTTCTCAAAATGCCTAGCGGGTCATGGAAATGGAATAGTTGATCTTAACCATCAAGCTTAATAAATCCAAGTCACCCTAATAATTAATGTTAGCCTGCAAGTGTCAAACTTTTTGGCGGAGCACGATGTTTTTCATATTCTTTTACCACCTTTATGCCTTCATAGGAGTTCAATCGTTGAGCATCCCCGGCCAAGGACTGTGATGTGAAACAGATATGAGATCCCCGGCCAAGGACTGTGATATGAAACAGATATGTGTCGAGATCCAATATGTAAATTTGGACTCTCTGTGTATTCTGCACTAGTTTAAGATCACGATAGTGCACATAGTGGCAATATAGATAAAATGTCAACCATATTCACGAATAACTATGAAAGATGTAAGTATTAGTACTTATCATAATAGTGACCTTATAGCTAAATTTACAAATAATAGCATGAAAGGTCTAAACCAAAATTAGTGAGAGAAATAAAGAATAAATATAGTAGCCATTCGACATTCCTTTTCAAATACCTCTGTTTGATATGATTCCCCTTCATCAACTTAGTAACAAAATATATAGCTATGAGTATATAGACGACTCAGCAAGTCATGTATAACAAGATGCAATATATAATTATGCAAGGCTTAACAAAAGATAGCTGAGTAGTTAATTTACAGAAAGCAATAATTTAGAGCGAATATAATAAATAGATTAAAAGTACACTTCGAAAATGAGTAATAAGTAAATAAATAATGAAATAAAAGAAATTGAATAAACCACAAGGAAACTAACCATTCACTTCCGAACCAACCAAAAATAATTAATTGATCAATATGATGATGAGCCCAACTTATTAATAAGCATGGTGAAGCATATTAGACGTACAACCCAAGTGAATATTAATATTGCATCACTAGATAATTAATCATCCTACAGTGCGAATGGAATTATGGTACTCAAACTATTAAAGGAAGGATTTAATCAAAATTAGTTGATAACTACCAAGTACAAGGATTTATAATAAATTAGCAATGCATAATAACTTAAAGTAATAAAATATTAAATTTAAAATAATAGGTTCAACATGATCAAATGTCACAGCTTGGCTTGGTCTTTCTCAGTTACCACTCCTTGATCTTCAAGCTTGCTCCTGCTTTTTTGAAGTCGTTATCTAAACGAGAGAGAAAGTGAATGAAATAAAAATAAATTCAAAGAAATATTAAAATTGATAAAACTAGAACTTAAAGATAGAAGTCAATTTTAGATGAAATTAGGAAAAGAATCGGGTCAATAGGAGTTCGTACGAAGGAGAGAGCACTCTCAGAAGATTTGAGAGGTAGGAAAATACTAGAAATTGAGAGAGAAAGAAGAATATTCCCTTTATAATTTAATAAAAAAATAAAAAGAAAATCTGGCAGTGGGGCCCACATGTCAGTGCCTTCGTCCACAGTGAACTGAGTCAATCGAACTGATCTGGAATTTGGCCAACGTGGCTCTAAAGTGGTGGAAACGCGATGGACATGAGGCGACTGACTCGACGCTATCTAGGATACTGACATCAGCGATGGTGGTGGTGGCTCAGGGACCGAAGGTCACTAATGATGGTGAGGCACAGCTGAGAAAGCGGAGGGGCGTAACATGGAAGAGGATACAGGGAACTCGGTTGGGCACATGTGGTGTTCGAAGGATGATAGAGGCGACCGGTGGTGAGGAAATGGTGGTGGCACGATATGGTTCACAGTGAGATCGGGTCAGCGATGGGTTTCTAGCAAAGCCGAGGACACAGCGGGGTAGAACTCAATGACGTGATCCCGGGTGTAATTACACCCTATGTCGTATCTCGCGTAACGGATGGTATGTACGTGTAGTATATAAGTATTTAAGACCATCTAGGTGGTATGATTAATTTTTCAGAGATGGTTGCACATGTTTTCAACATACTCCTTTTTATGTGCGTATATGAAGGTATTTACAAAATACACTAAAAACTATGGACTCCCTTACAATTTTTCATGTGGTTCGCATTGGAGTATCTTATAATTAGTATACGAGTATACCTAAAGTTATAAAGGAGTATTTCAAGTTTGTTTAGGTGGAATGTTAGAGGTGAGTCACTACTACAAAAAAGGGTCATCACAGACGATTTTAAACTATCATCACAGATGGTTTTCTGAACCGTCTGAATTTATGGGTCTATGATAATAGGGGGTTATCATAGACGGTTTGTATAAAGATCTGTCTATGAAAGCCTACTATCACAGACAGTTTGTATAAAAAACTATATGTGAAAGCCTACTATCACAGACAGCTTCTACCAAAAACCTTCTATGGTATGTGGTCATCCCAGATGATTCTATTTTTAGTTGTCGTGCAATTATTTATTTGTTTTGTTCTGCCAAGTTTGGTCTGTGGTTATATCCAATTTATTGCCTGATTACTAGGAAGCTGAAGGCATCTAATTTTTTCGTTTTGTTCTAGTTGTAGTCAAAGTGTCGTGGTCGAAGTGCTATGGTCAAGTCGCCGTGGTCGAAGCAGTGGTCGAAGTGCCGTAGTCGAAACTTAGTTGTCGAAGCCATGGTCAAAGTGCTGTAGTCAAAGTGTCATGCTTGAAACGTTGTGGTCGAAGTATCATGGTCGAAGCGTCGTGGTCAAAGCCGTCATCGAAGTGCCGTGGTTAAAGTCGTGGTCGAAGTGACATGATCGAAGTTCCGTGAGGGAATTTCTCTACCACGGAGGACTTCTTTCTTTTAGCTCCTGCACATACAAAATCACTTCTCCAAGTCACTCTTGCACACCCCAACCAAAAAGCCATGACACTAACACAATAGCGAAAAGAAACACAATAATTCGATTTCGATACGTTCCAAAGAGATTTGCTAGTGGAGCGTGCCAAATCGACGCCCTGCGTTGCCAGCTCGAACTCCAGCTTCATGCCGTTCTCCTACTAGCACCAGAAAGGTTGCATCAATCAAAACTCTGAATTAGATTTGTAATTCTTGGGACAGCAAAATTAATGAAAGATAGCTACTTGGGATGGAAGGATTTGTACCAAGGAGGAGACGATGAGGCCATGCTCGTTGGGGACTCTACAACCATGGTGGAGGATCAGGTACATACCTGTTGTATTGGTTCTTGGAGTGAATGGGGGAAGGGTAGGGGATTAATAAGGGGCGAAAGGTAGGAGGAGACCTAGTGCCTGCTATTCGATGCGAAGAGAATAGACGGGTGGGATCGGGATCCTGAGGGAGATGTTGCGAATCAATGACGTGGCAAGGCATTATTGCAAACGGGTCGGATTAAAAACCGTCTGTGATATGCAGGCAATATAGACGGTTCTTGGTAATAACCGTCTGTGAATTATTACAGACGGTTCTTATTAATAACCGTCTGTGATAATTGTTGATATCACGATAGTTTTTCAATTCCAACCGTCTGTGATAATTCATAGACTGTTCTTAAGAATAACTTCTTGTGATAATTATGTATCGCAAACGGTTTAGTGATGCGTTTGTAAAATCATCTGTGGTAATCGTAACACAAACGGTTCCACTGAACCGTCTGAGTTGAGGCATCTAGTATAACCTTCTTTTTGTAGTGGTGGGTGTAATTAAACCTAGGAGTAAAATGTATTTTTTCTTTATATGTGTGTGTATGTATATGTGTGTGTGTATGTGTGTGTGTGTGTGAGAAAGAGAGAGATCATGCATGACAAAATAATGAAATAGTAGATGGCACTGCGACACTACATCCAAAATTCCACTTCATAAAAGGTGTCATCAACGAATATTATTCCACTTTCTTATGTATGCGTTTGTAAAATCGTCTGTGGTAATCGTAACGCAGACGGTTCCACTGAACCATCTGAGTTGAGGCATCTAGTATAACCTTTTTTTTGTAGTGGTGGGTGTAATTACACCTAGGAGTAAAATGTATTTTTTCTTTATACATGTGTGTATGTATATGTGTGTGTGTGTATATGTGTGTGTGTGATCATGCATGACAAAATAATGAAATAGTAGATGGCACTGAGATACTACATCCAAAATTTCACTTCATAAAAGGTGTCATCAACAAATATTATTCCACTTTCTTATGTATGCGTTTGACCCTCATCACATGAGGAGGTTGCATGCCTTTCCTTTGGGCCTAGTTGTAACAGGCGTAGCAGACGCATTTGCGACGTGGCCAGGAGCCCTGGCAGCTGTACTCCTGAGGTGCTTTCCGAAGAAAATGAGGCAGGTCAGCTTACACAACGGCTTGACGCACACCATTTTCGCAAAGTCGTAATCGCTGCAATGCTCTGCACAGAAACGTATTGCCTCATTAATGTATTGCAAAACCAACCAGTGAATGTACTCAGTTGGGACAAACATGAAGACTTGATTGCAGCAACCAAATTAATACTTGTATTTAATTCCTGATGGAAAATAGGGACAGAATGAATGGCCGGATGATACTAGCTTGGATCTTAATGGCGACAGATGGATGGCACGACATGTGTTAGCCAACGTGTCAAATATAAGATATGAAAGTTATACATTTTGTTTTGGTTTATAAGCTCATTAGAAGATCACGAAATGCGTAAGAAATATGTCTAGATTTGGTTCTTCAAACACGTATATGAGAACCGCGAGCCTCAGTCGATCGAACATGGAAATGAAATATTGCTTATCTAACATGTTGATGATGTTTTGTGTTGTTTTTCGTATAACGGTGGATTATGATAATTTCATTTGGTTAAGCTTATTTTAGATACTTGGGTAAATACCATGCTGTTTTCTTCTTAATCAAGTTGTAAATGGACATATTATTACATTCTAGGACATAGAAGATGAAATATGAGTGGACAATTGGAAAACATAATTTATCGAACTTTGATCTGAAGTCAAGCAGAGTATTAGACTTTTCGCAACTTCTTTTTCACGACAACTTACGAACAAGAACAACACAACTTAAATCAATTTTGCTTCGCAGGACAGAGTGAAAAGACACAGCTAGAGAGAGAGAGAGAACCTGCATGAGTAGAACTTCCTAGTAACACAAGTACCATGAGGAAGCACAGAGTAGCAGTTCCCCTCTCCATCTTCTGAGTGCGCAAATGGAGACATCTTTGGTCGTCTTCTTATTTGTTTAACCTCCCTTCAGTTTGGTCAAAGACAATGTCTAGGAGGATATAGAATGAAATATTTATAGCCTTCTCAAAGAATAACAAAAAAAGAGAGATATCATTCATTTATTCCCTAGCGGCACATTATTTGCAATATCAAACGCACACGAATTATTTGACTTTTTTGTGCTATTATCCATTTGTGCTAGGACAGGTTGGCGGCGGAGTTGACGCGGAAACGAGATGAAGCCGAAGAATAGATGGTGGTTTCACTGCGATTCGGGGTTGGCTGTATTGTCTGTTACGTTGGTATCCGGACTGGGCATAAGCCGTGCCTTGGGTCTGCAATCCCGAGACAATTCTTTGCAACTCCGAGTGGTGGTCGAAGCACAGTAATGCTACTCATCTCATGGCGATGGTTCTGAAACAGAGGCTGTAGCCAGCGAAACAGAATGCAAGGACATAAGGTGCTGCCGAATTCCGTGAACACTAAATCTATAGCGTGCTCATTTCTTTTGAAAAGCTGCACGGATAAGATCGGATGACGCGGACATGAAACCATGAGGGTCCAAAGTTTCCAACATTTCAATGAACAGAAATTAATATATAACTCGCAATCCAACATATAAAACAAAGACGACCAGAGGATGACAAAGCCACAGCCGAAGCTAGATATGCCACTTGAAATTTTGTTCCTTTTATTATTTTTATAGGTTCGACTCCCATGAAATAGAGCCAAAGCATGCAGCCGCCCTGATCAATATGGCTTCAGCTTATTTTTGCACTATTCATAAATTTCGTCTTTTTATGAATTTTTAGCTTTTTTTGAGTTTTTTTACCGGTTCTTTTTTTCCTCATATTTGTTTACATTATACATGATGGGCTAATATGTTTTTTCTATTTTTAAATTTTTTTAATTTAATTATGGTAAATAAGTCTCTGTCAGCTACAGTGCTTTTTTCAGCCAGCTACAGTGTTTTCAGCCATAAGCCACGAGCTTTTCAGCCGAACCGATCACCTAGAATTCAACCATGGTGGCACATCTCACAGTTGCAGATGCCTTCCTTCCAGTTGCCTTCACACCAGTACTTCGTCACTTTGCCGCCGTGTGTGCGTCCTGCGTAGAGGAGGCACGCAAGTTTGCACAGAAATTTTGTGCACCACGTTACATTTACGGTTCCCAAGTTGCATTCATCTGCACAAGAAACATCTATGTCCATTACTAAGATGCTTTCTGCACTCCTGTATGTAAAATTGTGAGCCATGATGTGTTCTAGTGTTGGCAACGTTGGGGTAACAAATAAAGATAAATAACTCATTACAGAAATACATGTAAAATCAAGTAGTGCACCGTTGCGATCGTCTGACCATGGTTTTTGCTAGGTATTAAATACGACTTGGGGGTATTGCGAAATAGCACAATGCTGATCAAATATATATGAATTCAAATGCGATATATATGGTATATGAATTTGATGACATATGTCCATGCATAATTCTAATGATACGAGGTAATCTTTTGATCTTCCAACGAAAGTATAATTGCTTGAATGATATACTTTGCATGATATTAGCTATCAAAATAGCAATTTTCTTAACTATTTTCCTGATATAGTTATGACCATGTATATATATCCTAAAGAAAATTTTCAATAACTATATCTTTTCTTTGAAATTTGAGGTAATCAATTTCATATCTTCACGATGAATATCTTCTGATCTGGAAAACGTCGATGGAAATTAAACCTTAACCTCTTGTATGAGAACAATTGATCTTAACAATTAAGCAACCTTGTCATACTATAGTTTATTTTGGCCGATAAGTTTCCAAAACTTCATTCTCTGGTTCTCTTAAAGGCCATTTGGAACAGTGGAATTTCACAAAAATTTTATAGTAAAACAACTCATTTCCGCAGCAATCGGGAATTGAAACACACACGCCCTGCCCCAGTGCTTGTGGGCTTGTGGCTGCACAGAGAGAGAGAGAGAGAGAGAGAGAGAGAGAGAGAACCTGCTGCAGCTGCAGATGGAGGATTTCGTTGAATCACGAGTAACAGGAGGAAGAAAAAGGTGGCGGCCCTCATATCCATAGCTGACTGCCCAAACTCCAAGTCTGCTCCTTTGGCTTTGTTTCATCGACCTTAGTTTGCCTTGATCCACGTATTGCGTCACTGAGGATACACAGGATGACATCTTGGTAGACTGCAGAAGCAGAACTTTCAAGTAGCACATGCACTGCGAGCAAGCAAATAGGAGCCGCAGAGTGGTGGACCATGTGAAGTGGTTGTGAATCTAGTGATGATGATGAATAATTAACTTTTAAGTTGTATTAAAATTTGTGTTTATGAAAGTTTCGGTCGATGCGCTTTTGTAAATCCAGATTTCAGGTTTAGCAATATGACCGTTTTGTATTAGACAGTCTGACCGGCTGGCTTCAATCATGCTCGGTAGTCAGTGGTTTGAACAGCTTTGTGTTCGGAAGTCTGATCGGCAAGCGTCGACCACGGTAGAACGACTATGGTAGATCGACGACAACAAGCTTTGACCATGGTAGACTTCAACCATGACATTTCGACCACGGTAGGCTTTGACCACAGCAAACTATGACAACAGCTTTTCTATCACGGCAGAATGACCACGACAGGTAATCAGTAGGCTTCGACCTCGAACAGTGAATCGGTCGTAAGAAACAGTGAACCGGTTATAAAGTACAGTGAACTGGTTTTAACTACAGTGAACCAGTCGAAGGTCGTAATCTCATTTGCTATAGTAACCGATCAGTGGTCATAGCTAACTTTCTGATGGTCGTAGCTACAGTGCATTGCCATAGTCGCACACTTCGCAAACTGTTGTCATAGTCGTAGACTTCGCAGTCCATTGTTATAGTCGTAAACACAGTGTTTTTGCCGTAGTCGTAGACTTCGTAGACTGTTGTCATAGTCATAGACTTTGCTGGTCTGTAGTCTTATACTTTGTAATCAGCTGTCTTAGGCTTTGCAATCGGTTGCCATAAGCTTCACGATCGGTACTCGTAGACTTCGAATACTTTAATTCTAGTAATCTTCCAGTATCTCGAGTACTCGTATCTGATGGGCCAGTGGTCTGATCGACCTGTGCATGGCGGTCAGACTGGTCTTACTCAGTGGTCGGTGCTATAGTACTTATTGATGATGGTCGATACTCGATGATTGGTGGTCGATGGTATAGTGATTGGTTGATGGACGGTAGTTGTAGACTGGGAGTGCTACGATACTTGTGATTCCCGAATTCTTCACGCTCACCATCTCTGCAGAGCTTAACAAGATAATCCACGCCAATAACCAAAGCCAACAAGCCTTCGCGAGCAAAGCGATAATAATTTTTGAGTACTTGTGTTTTTAAGTACTTGATGAGTTAGCGACCGACCTGTGCATGGTGGTCATAACAGTCATAATGAGTGGTCTAAGGCTGATTTCTGGAAAGCGATATAATTTGTGATCGTGGTTGATCTGGATGATCTTGATGGATGGTTAAAGGATTGGAAGGCTGATTTCTAGAAAGCGATAGAATTTGTGGTCGTGGTTGATCTTGACGGATGGTCATAGGATTGGTATTAGGGATGGCAATTGTGCCCGTTTACTCGTATTCCCCTGGGTAAATACCCTAATAGAGCCAGGTATGAGATATTTTTTTACCCACGGGTATGGAACTGGGGTAACATTCTACCCGTCGGGTAAACGGGCACGGGTATAGGTAGGCTCCATCCGTACCTACCCCGCCCGTTTACCCACGATATAGATTGATAGGTAGCGTAGCCATAGCAATATCTCTAGTTGCTATTGATTGTTATAAACTTTTGCATATCTCTAATTGCTATTGATTATTATAAACTTTTTTGATAGCTATTATATTTCCTAGCAACAACTGTTGTTTATATGTTCATGTCATTAGTTCAACTCTCAGATGGTGACACAGTTCGCGGGTAAACGGACATGCCCACGGGCGACAGGTACCCACGGGCGGCGGATATGAGCGAGGTTCTTCACCCGTCGTCCTTCGCGGGTATGCCCGTGGGCATAAATCTGGGTCACGGGTACATGTATGGGCGATCACTACCCGTGCCCGCCGCGCCATCTCTAATTGGTATGAGTGTGTGGACTAATGATGGTTAAATTATGAATAACTTGTGCCGAGGAAAATATTCTTTGATCTTTGCATGTGTAGGTTGGCATGGAGATGATCATGATCGGTGACGAGGAGGACCGGGGCTAGAATGGGGAAGTCTGAGGTCTAAGCTGTCGAGGAAATCACGTGAGGTGGTCAGGCTTACGCTAGAGAATGTGGAAATCAAAGGTGGTGATTCGTGGAGAAGGTACGGGCAGTGTTGTCCAGGAGACTTCGACACAAGTAGTGATGATGCGTGGAGAAGTTACAAGAGGTACAATCTTGAAGGCTTCAACACGGAAGTGGATGAGGTGTGATGAAGATATAGGAGGTGCGGTCCTAGAAGCTTCGTCATGTGATGAGTTAGGAGTTGTGAATGTTGTTCATAGCTGAGAAGATTTAGAGATTGGTTAAAACATGTGTTCGAAAGGCTTTCGGGTCTCTTGATTCTCGAAAGAGATAGAGTTGTGTGTTCGTGGTTCAGGTGGATATGGTTTGGATGTTAGCCTATAAAAGTAAGGAGAGGCTAAGGGCTAACGTTTGGTTTTGAGAGGGCTTTTGACAGGAAGGCTTTCAGGGGTGCTTGTGAAGGCACTTTGTAAATCCACGAAAATCCATAAATAAATATCATTGTGATTCAATCTAGTTTTTGATTTGTTCAAAAAGTGTTGAAGATTGCAGTTGAATTGATTCATACGACCACGTGCATAGTGTTGATTCGTTACCAAGAAAACAAATAAATTATGAAGTACTCGAAGGTGCTGGTTTTCTCGAAGGTACAAGCGATCAAGAGATTCTATTGTTGGTGTCGACGAATTCGAGTACGTACAAACCGGTCACATATCAAAGCTAAGTGTTCTAGCAGTCAAAGCATTTTAGTGCCAAAGCTATCAAACGGCGGAAGATTTTGACTACGTGCAAAGAAGATCAATCAAGTGGTCGAGCGTCTTGCGGTCGAAATATACATCTGGCAAATTAGATTGCTTGTCTTCTGGTTTGAGATTTGTTTTCAGGAATAAAAAAATAAGGCAATTATTTAGCCTCCTCCTCTGATTGCAATACCCGATCCTAGAGAGAGAAGAAAGAAAACCTGCATAAACAGAACTTTGGAGTAACCCCGGTACTACCAGCAAGCAAACAAAAAGGAACTGCTCTCCCATCCATCTTTGGATGTCCGAAGGCGAGCTTTATTTCTCGCCTATCTTTATCGGTGCCCTTCTCTTTTTTGCGTACATCAGACAAACTATTGTCATGTCATGGAGGATAGGATGATGTATCACATTTTATATACATATAAATTTACGGAAGAAATGTGAAAATTAAAGCATTTGCATTGGCCTTATCGAGTGCAAGCTAGGTAAGGTTATATAAACACCCTATTGTTAAAAATGTGGGCAACATTTTAATTCCAAGTTTTATTAGGAGACAGAAATAATAAACCAATGATGCAAAATTCACAACTAACAGCAAGCTACTCATCATACTTCACAAATTACACAAGAAAAATAATACAGTAACAAAGTCGAACGTGCACACGAACGACTTACTTGTTAGCCTGATGAAGAACAGGAAGCCGCGCAGGCTTGACGCAGTGCAGAACAAAGGTGTCGCAGAGCAGTGAGCGGTCGCGCAGATGCGGTGTCCAGAAACCTTATTGCCGCCCCCGTGCAGGTCTTCACGGCAACAACGGTCCGGAGATACCGCTCCTCTTCTTCGCGGTGCACGCCGGGAAGAAGAGTCGACGAAGTTCAGACGGCGCAGCACAACAGCACACAAAAGTTTGGAGGAAGAGAATGGAGGCAGTCAGGTTCTCAGTACATACTCTGGACGTCTCCAGGCATACATATAGACAGACTAGTAACTGACATGATTAAAACAACCATTTACCCACCGTAATCGACACATTCAACCGCCGCCATCATGCATCATCAAACCCAATAAAGCCTCATTCAAATGTTTGAATCTCATTCAAACAGAGAGATAGTGGTGCAGGATTCAGCAAAAATAGAGATAGACTTGGTCTGCCAAGTGGCGCGTCACGTCACGGCACGGTCGCGCGTCGCATGTCACAAGTCACGCGATTTTCACGCGAAAATACGCGGATACGCGCGCGCGTGCGTGCGCGTGTGTGTGACTAGACAGAGCCATCCTCATATCATCTCTTTCCATATTCAAGGAGTGGGGAGGACTCCACCTTATAAATCGGTCTTCCTCACCCAGCCTTAGCAATATGGTACTATTCATGCATGCTTTGGGATTCGTGAAATAGGCCTTGCTCATTGGGCCAATTTCTAACAATCCCCCACCAATTCCAAAGCAGAAAGTAACAAGATGTCAAAGATATTGTGCTGAAGTACTGTTAATATACCAGTCTTTTAGTGTAAGTCCCATACGGGTTGAACTTGCACCTAGAATGACAAGATTCACCTTCTCACAGCTGATGAATGGACTATGCCTTGAATTCACAGCTTTTTGTGATCAGATTTCACTTGAAATCTCAACTAGTACTAGGCTGTCAATGAACCACGCCTAAACGGAGCGTTATATGGTCATGCCCCCTTATCTGCTCATGAGCTTTCTAGAGAATGCCCCGTTCTCATGAACTGCGACCACACAGTTAGGCTCAAGTAGGTGTATTCTTTCTAGGTATCCTGCAGGCTAATACCTTTTCCTTATTTGGACAACAGAACACATTAAGACTTTATGCCAACCTTCCATACAGTCGAAAGTACATTATTTATTAGGACATGGGTACAATAAATATGTACTCTCTTGTTACAACATCAATTTGTTTTTCCCATTACCTAAGTCACGGGATCTCCGATCAAGAAGGAATGGGTTACCATTGTGATGTAACTTAAATGTGCCTCATTCCCATGTTCATAGATGCAACGGAAATCGCTTTCTGTGCTAACCCCTTTGTAAAAGGGTCTGCCAGATTTTTCTCAGTGTGAATATAGTTCACAGCAATCACTCCGAGTTTCTCGGTTTTACGTGATTTAAGCCTACGCTTCACATGTCTAGAGGACTTTATATTATCCTTTGAACTTGTGACTTTGGCCAACACTGTTTGATTATCACAGTACATCAGGATTGCAGGTATTGGTTTCTCAACCAATGTCAAGTCTAATAGAAGCTCTCTCACCATTCACCTCAATCGTGGTCGTGTCAAGTGCTACAAGTTCGCTTCCATGGTTGACCTCGTCAATATGGTCTGCTTGCAAGACCTCCATGAAACTGCAGCACCAGCTAAAGTGAATACATAACCACTTTTAATACAGAAGGGTGTCCAGTATAATGTATTCCAAAAGATGTTGTGCCTCTCAAGTAGCGCAACACTCTTTCAAGTGCCTCCCAGTGATCATCTCCTGGGTTAGAAGTAAACCGACTTAATTTGCTCACAGCAAATGAAATGTCAGGTCTTGTGGCACCGGCTAAATACATTAGTGACCCAATAATTTGTGAATATCTTAATTGATCTTTTCCTAACCTCTGGTTCTTTCGAAGCTTAACGCCGCATCATAGGGTGTTGGTGAAACTTTACGCTTTCAAAACCAAACCGCTTAATATTTTCTCAGCATAATGGGATTGATTCAAAGTAATCCCATCCTTGCTTTTGATCAATTTAATATTCAGAATAACATCTGCCTCTCCCAAGTCTTTCATATCAAAACACCGAGATAAGAAAGATTTGACCTCGTCAATTACGGCAGTGTTTGTTCCAAATATAAGTATGTCATCTACATACAAACATAAGATCACTCCTTGACCCCCACCATAACGATAGTACACACATTTATCAGCTTCATTCACAACAAAGCCAGCAGATGTTAAAGTTTTGTCAAATTTCTCGTGCCATTGTTTTGGTGCTTGTTTTAGGCCATACAAAGATTTCAATAATCTGCATACTTTATTTTCCTGTCCAGAAATCACAAAACCATCCGGTTGATCCATATAGATTTCGTCCTCCAACTCTCCATTAAGGAAAGCTGTCTTCACGTCCATTTGATGAACATGTAGACCATAGGAAGATGCTATCGCAAGGAGTACTCTGATGGTAGTTAGTCTGGCTACAGGAGAATAGGTATCAAAGAAATCTTCTCCCTCTCTCTGGGTGTAACCCTTGGCCACAAGTCTTGCCTTGTACTTCTCAATAGTTCCATCAGGCCTTAGTTTCTTTTTAAAGATCCACTTACATCCTACAGGTTTACATCCGATAGGACGATCTGTGATCTCCCAAGTCCCATTAGCCATGATAGAGTCCATCTCACTATGGACTACCTCTTTCCAATACTCAGCATCAGGAGATGCATAAGCCTCCGAAAGAGTTTTTGGCACATCATCCACGAGGTATACAGTAAAGTCGTCACCAAAGGTTTTCTCAACCCTTTGTCTCTTGCTCCTGCGAGGAGCTTCTGTGACTAAATTGTTATCCTCCTCAGGGATATCACATATTGGTTCAGAAATGGTGGGAAGTTCGAAGTTTGATTGTTCTCACTTTCAAAATTATCGCTTGAACATTCTCTGCTCGTGAAGTACTTGCTCATTGTTCTCATAGGAAAGATATTCTCAAAGAATGAAGCATCTCTAGACTCCATTATTGTATTAGCAATAATCTCAGGAGTTTCTGATTTAACTACTAAAAATCTATAGGCCGTGCTATTTTGCGTATATCCTAGAAAAATACAATCAACTGTTTTTAGTCCAAGTTTTCTCTTTTTCTGCAATGGTATATTGAATTTTGCCAAACACCCCCAAGTTCACAGAAAATTAACATTAGGTTTTCTCCCCTTCCATCCCTCATACGGAGTAATCTCACTCTTTTTAGTGATTACTCTGTTTAGGACGAAAGTTGCTGTTAGAATAGCTTCCCCCCACCATGCCTTAGGCATACCGGCACTCTCTAACATGGCATTAACCAAATCATCGCTGTCCGGTTTTTCCTCTCACTACCCCATTTTATTGGGGTGAATATGGTGGTGTAAATTCATGGACTATTCCATGCTCGTAATGAATTGGGAGAATTCATGAGAGACATACTCTCCTCCACGATCGACCTTAATCTTTTATTTTCTTTTCTAGTTGGTTCTCAACCTCGGCCTTATAAGTTTTAAAGTAGTTTAAAGCTTCATCTTTAGTTTTCAGCAAATACTCATAGCAATAGCGTGTTGCATCATCAATAAAAGTTAAAAAATATCTTTTGCCTCCTTTTGTCAATAATCCATTCATTTCACATAAATCTGAATGAATAAGATCAAAAGGTGCCAAGTCCTTTTCATCCTCTAATCCCTTAAAGGGTTTTCGAGGTTGCTTTGCTTGCACACATGACTGGCGCTTTGATGCTTTGACAATTTCGCATTTTGGAATTAAATCTAATCTGGACATTCTAGCAATACTATCAAAACCAATATGATAGAATCGAGAATGCCAAATATTTGCCTCACATTTATTTGAACCAGTTGCAACATTCAAATTATAACAAGACTCTAAGATACTTAGGCGGAACAAGCCTCCGCTCTCATAGCCTTTACCAACAAATTTTCCGAACTTAGACATTACAATTTTATTTGACTCAAAACTAGCTTATAACCATCCTCGATAGGAGAGAACCACTAGCGAGGTTCTTCTTTATTGTAGGAGCATGCTGCACGTTCTTCAAGTGGACAATCTTTCCAAGTAAGCTTCAGATCCACCGTGCCAACACCAAGAATGTAAGCATGCGACCGCTTCCCATTAGGACGGAGGAAGCCCTCGCTGCCGATAAGAAGAAAACAAGGAAATATCAGAATATACGTGAACATTAGCTCCAGTATCAACCCACCAATCAGTGGATTGATAAGCTGAAAAGACAACAGGTGAATTACCATACCCTCCTGAAGTCGAGGCCTCACCTATGGTCATGTTAACAGCCTTCTTCTTAGGCTGTTCACCATCTCTGATCTTGCGGAAACGACAGTCCTTCGCCATATGACCGTCTTTTCCACATACAAAGCAGGTGATGTCCTTCAAATCCTTTTTCTCGGTTTTCTTCTTAAAGCTAGTTGTCTTGTTCGGTTTGTTGGATTTATACTTCTTAGCAACAGTCTTTCTCTGTATGACATTTGCATTGTTCTGGCCAGATGTGCTAGGTGCATCTTTTGCTCTTGTTTTTTCTTCCACATCGAGGGCTGCAATGAGATCCTCAACAGAAATCTCTTCCCTCTTATGTTTCAAGCTAGTAGAAAAATCCCGCCAAGAGGCAGGTAGTTTAGCAACAATGCCCGCAGCCACAAACTTTGGAGGCAGCACACAGCCCAAGTGCGCAATCTCACCGACTAGTAGCTGGAGGTCATGAGCTTGTCCCACTATGGACTTAGCCTCATCCATGCTAAAGTCGAAAAATTGCTTACAAATATAGAGCCAGCGACCTGCCTCTACCTCTGCATATTTGTGGTCTAGTGCATCCCACAACTCTGTGGCGGACTTGTAGTCCATGTACACATCATAGAGCTGATCTGCTAGAACAGTCAGAATGCAGCCAAGGGCAGCATTGTTTGCAGTCTCAAACTGCATGTACTGCTCAATCGTAAATGGATACTGTGGGTGGATAACCCACCATAGCCCCAAAGACATGAGTCAAAACTTGACTCTAGTCTGCCATCTACGAAAATTCTGACCAGCAAACCTCTCAGGTTTCATCGCATCAGAAGCATTAGCCATTGCTGTATTGCAACAAAATTCACAATAAGGTTTCTGGATTGTTAAAAATGTGGGCAATATTTTAACTCCAAGTTTTATTAGGAGACAGAAATAATAAACAAATGATGCAAAATTCACAACTAACAGCATGCTACTCATCATACTTCACAAATTACACAAGAAAAATAATACAGTAACAAAGTCGAACGTGCACACGAACGACTTACTTGTTAGCCTGATGAAGAACACGAAGCCGCGTAGGCTTGACGCAGTGCAGAACAAAGGTGTCGCAGAGCAGTGAGCGGTCGCGTAGATGCGGTGCCCAGAAACCTTATTGCCGCCCCCGTGCAGGTCTTCACGGCAGCAACGGTCCGGAGATACCGCTCCTCTTCTTCGCGTGCACGCCGGAAGAAGAGTCGACGGTTCGACGGCGCAGCGACAACAAAGACACAAAAGTTTGGAGGAAGAGAATGGAGGCAGTCAGGTTCTCAGTACATACTCTGGACGTCTCCAGGCATACATATAGACAGACTAGTAACTGATATGATTAAAGCAGCCATTTACCCACTGGTAACTGACACATTCAACCAGTCAGTTACTGTCTGTCATCAAACCCAATAAAGCCTCATTCAAATGTTTGAATCTCATTCAAACAGAGAGATAGTGGTGCAGGATTCAGCAAAAATAGAGATAGACTTGGTCTGCCAAGTGGCGCGTCACGTCACGGCACGGTCGTCTCATTCAAACAGAGAGATAGTGGTGTAGGATTCAGCAAAAATAGAGATAGACTTGGTCTGCCAAGTGGCGCGTCACGTTACGGCACAGTTGTCTCATTCAAACAGAGAGATAGTGGTGCAGGATTCAGCAAAAATAGAGATAGACTTGGTCTGCCAAGTGGCGCGTCACGTCACGGCACGGTCGTCTCATTCAAACAGAGAGGTAGTGGTGCAGGATTCAGCAAAAATAGAGATAGACTTAGTCTGCCAAGTGGCGCGTCACGGCACGGTCGTCTCATTCAAACAGAGAGATAGTGGTGCAGGATTCAGCAAAAATAGAGATAGACTTGGTCCGCCAAGTGGCGCGTCACGTCACGGCACGGTCGTCACGCGATTTTCACGTGAAAATACGCGGATACGCGCGCGCGCGTGTGTGACTAGACAGTGCCATCCTCATATCATCTCTTTCCATATTCAAGGAGTGGGGAGGACTCCACCTTATAAATCGGTCTTCCTCACCTAGCCTTAGCAATATGGTACTATTCATGCATGCTTTGGGATTCGTGAAATAGGCCTTGCTCATTGGGCCAATTTCTAACACCTATCCCTATCTGATATGAATTACTCGCTCGATCCAAAAAGTGTTACCATGGAAAACGTGAGGTCAAACTATTTATATTTGACCAAGAATGCCTCTATGCATGAAAGTGGTATGTTTAACAGCTTAAGTACATTTGACTTGAATAATACTATCATAATATTGTTTATTAGGTTTTAGAAATGCAATAATATCAAATGCAAAGCGTTCTTTGGATGGAACCGACATGAAGAGTAAAATTAGAACCATCCGAACACATAGGCAAAAAATAAACTGGAAAATTTTCTTCCTCGGTGGAAGTTCTGCTGCTCCCAAATATTCCTGGCCATATATTCTCTGACAAATGTTAACCGGAAGCAATGATTTGCTCGTTAAACATTCAAGAAAACAGGTCGCCCCAACAGAAATTCAGCAGTACACAACATCCAGAAATTAACAATGAACGTAGTAATAATGAACCAATCTAAATTATGACGAATGGATTCTCCAATCCTTTGTGTTGTCCAGCAATGTCGATTGGGAAGCCACGAACGGAGGAGCATCACACGATGACGACAAATTAATTTCTTTTTTGAAGAAAAAACTCCTTAAAAATCAGTATTTCTTGCTAATACACTTTATGATCTGGTTGGTGATAATGGAAAATTTGAAATCAATATGGAAAATTTTGTTTCAGTGATCAACGGGCTCATCTTGGGGATGAAAAGTGTTTCCAAATGTGTGAACAACAGTTTTGGCACAATTATTTCTTTGGTTTAATTTCCATCGCTCATTGCTCAATTGGGAGTTATAGAACACCTTTTTGGTGTATACAAACAAACAAAAGTAATTAGATTTGATTTATTAATGATTATGCAGTGTTTATGTGCCAGAAAAAATATCGAGCTCTATCGATTGATTTTCCAAAGAAACATTTCTTTCACCATGTTTAATTACATTTTAGTGCCGTCGATACCAATCTTTATTTTCTTTGGACCCAGATTAGGCATGACCTAAGCCTTGGTCCTCTAACAGCAATCTAGAAATATTTTGGTGGCATTTGATAAATTGTAGAGTATATGCAGGTTTTGTTTAAAAGGACCACATAATCACTACTAGAAGCCAATTCGCTATGATTAAAAAAAAGAAGCCAATTCGCTGTCCCAAGCTTGAGAGTTCCAACATTTGGATGTATACATAAATTAGATCACGACAAGCAGAGATCAGAACGTCACAGAACATCCATTTATATATGCAAATAATTGCACACAGCCACGAGAGAAAAACATGGTTTTTTTTAAACAAGGGCAGGAGCTGTCTCATTTCATTGATAGAAGAAGAGAATATATCACCAGCTCAAAATATGTAGAGACACCACTTAGCACCAAAGAAACTAAACTTGTCATAGAATTTTATGCCTCTTATTATGCATGCGCAGCGTGGCGAAGCACAGGGCATGGTTGGCTGGTCGGCTGCCAGGGGAAGAACAGAGGAAGGAGAGAGAAAGAGAGGGGCGAGCCGGGGTGGGCTGAAGGCCATAGGGGAGAGGTCGGCCGGGCTAACAGCAGGTGCGTTGAGGCGTCGGAGCTGGGCCATCTCGGCGGCGAACGCCGGGGCAGGACGAGGAATGGAGGAAGATGGCGAAGGCGGGGGTCGGCCAAGGGGGCAATGTGAGGAGAAATGGGCCGAGGGCCCAAAGCAAGTTTTGTTTTGTTTTTTTAATTTTCAAAATTTGATAAATTGGCTAAATTATTTAGGTAGGGAAAAATTTTAATATTAACTTTGATTCCAATTTCAAATCTTGGTTTTGAAATCCTACATTCCAGTTTTGAATTTTAATTTTGGACCTAGCAAAAGGGATTTGAGATTTCTTTCTGATCTGATTTTTATATACTTGGTTCTTGATTCAAGGTTTTGGATTTCCTCAATTAAATTTTTAGCAAAGAATCAAAATAAGAATTCTTGAACGTACGATAAAAATTTTAAATAACACCTGAAGTCGACAAAAGATTTTAAATTCTTCTTATTTTTTCAATACCCCAAATTTGGGATGCTACACTTATTATACATGCACGGGTTTTGACCCCATGATATGGAACCAAAGCATGCAGTCCTAGTGAGGACTTAACTAGTGGCAAATCTCACAGTTGCACAAGCCTTTCGTCCAGCTGCCTTCACACCAGTACAGCGTCACCTTGCCAAGGAGTTTCTCTTGCGAGTAAAGTTCGCACGAAATCTTGCACAGAAATTTGGTGCATATCCCTATTCCTAGGGCTGGCAAGCTACAGTCCTCTGCAAGAATTGAACATATCTGTAAGTTAGTAACAAGCTTTCTCTAACAGATACGTAAACTTGTGGATGGTGTGCACTTTGGATGATCGCCGCCTTGCTGTCGACCTTTGTTTTTTTGTCCAGGTAGTATAGGATGACTTGAAATATCGAAATAAAGCAATGGTGGTAAAATATAGACATAGACGTATTCAGATCACACAATTCTAAATGTGCATCAAAGAAACAACATTTATGTTTGTTGCCTTCCAAATTTTGCACCCATATCTTTGGGGACAATGAAAAATTGGAAATATTTAACAACAAATCCTGAGAATTTCATGGATTCTATCGTTCTTTATAAATCGGAGATCGTGCTAATAAAAATCCTAAACTGGCTAAAATTGGTGCAAAATTTGAAATCAAACCATGAAAAAGATCAATATCGAATTTTAGTTACCAAACCGGACCAGTTTTGGGGGACGGACGGTTTCCGGGAGAAACCTGGGAACCCTGGTCCCGGTTTCCCCCAAAACCGGTTTTTTTCTTCTTCTCAAAATGCCTAGCGGGCCATGGAAATGGAATAGTTGATCTTAACCATCAAGCTTAATAAATCCAAGTCACACTAATAATTAATGTTAGCCTGCAAGTGTCAAACTTTTTGGCGGAGCACGATGTTTTTCATATTCTTTTACCACCTTTATGCCTTCATAGGAGTTCAATCGTTGAGCATCCCCGGCTAAGGACTATGATGTAAAACAGATATGAGAATCCTCTCACCAGCCTACACACAATCGTACATCTGTTTCGACTTGCAAGTTGCTAACTAGTCAAGCAATGTTCAAAATGTTTGCAAAAACACCATAGCTAGATTTACTGTTTCCAATGCCAAAACCAGGAGCGTGCAGAGAGGGGGGGGGGTGGGGAGAGATGAGAGCTATTTTCTTTGGATGTCCAAGGTGACCTCGTTTCTTCCTCTTCTTATTTGCCTACTTTCCCCCTTTTTTTCTTGAGACAAAAAAATTATTATATGCAAGGAGGATAGGATGATGTACATATAAGTTTCTTGAAGAAATAAGAAAATAGATGTGTATTTATTGCGTACTTATGAAATGCAATAAAATGTGAATCTGGCCACCTAATCCCTTGTTGGTCTCCATTAATTTGTTCCCCTGGGACTTGTCATTTTTTATTCGTTTATAAATATCAGTCAATCTGTCGGACCCCAAGTTTACTAACCTGGAACCCTCTGTGAAATCACTGTATTATTCCCTGGATCAGTAGATAATTCTCACAGATACAATGCTGCATCATTTCATACACGACAAAACCATACATTACAATACCAGAGTTCAAATAGATCGCGTCGAGCCGAGATTACAATAGGGCCGTCAGGCCAAACGTCTTACAATACATAAAGAGCGGAAGCGTACATAAACGTAGGGGCACAACTCACCATCGGTAAGTGATTGGGACAACTTGGGTACCACCGCTATTAACCAGAGACCTGACTAATAACAGATGCACCCACCAAAACTAGCCTGGTCAACCGTTCTGAGGCGAGAGGTAAGACTACCGAAGCCTAATCTAATATCCGCCATCTTCATTTCCTTCAGCATCATGATCCTCGTAGTAGGTGTAGTGCTCTTGATTCACAGCTTCTGAATGGGGGTTAAGAGCGAGGGTGAGCGCACTTCAACGTGCTCCGCGAGCCAACACACAGAATGCATATATTTAGTGATGCAAGGCTAATCAAGGGTGGCTCGGGTTCTTTTATTTGTTTAAAGCAACTTTTGGAATAATCATAAATTAAAAGTCCCTATGACCTAGCAATTTACAGAAACTCATGTTTAGATAATTTTGAAAGTGTGCAATAATTTATAATGGGGTAGGTTCCATCCACCGATTTCGTGGTTCCATCCACCAATGCTTTAATTTTTGAGTAGCAGGTTACTTCCACCTTATCACCAACACTGGAGTATATCCCTCCAAGATAAATTACCAAAGTCAGGTTACATCCACCTGACTGACTCTTACTCCCAACCTCAAAAGTTTTGAAATAGAACTAACTCAAGGAAGATTTCCATGTCTGCCCTTGACCGTGGGCACGGCTATTCGAATAGTTATTTATACTCTGCAGAGACTGTACATCTTTACCCACAAGAGATAATCATCACGATGGTTCTACATAATTCCTTAGTCATGCAGGTCGAGAGACTACCATGAGGCCTTTACAATACCTCGCTCTCTAGCATCTCACTCCTATGGGGTTGCTTCCATAAATTGTGCGGGATGTCTACCACAGGTTAGCGCAGTCGGACTCCACTTTCCACATACGCTAGCCTTGGCGACGTCACCTACATCCGATGTCCCATTCCACATGGGGCTTTTATTACCCACCTACACACGTTCTCCGTGAAATGGCTAGAAAGTCTAGTAAATTATTCAGCCAAGTCTACAGTATGGCAGCTTGTGGTTGTACTGTTGTACACAGAGGGGTCCACACAGGATTAAGTCCTTAATTTGTCCGGGCAGTTCATTCCACAACCCCTGTGTTACATCCACACCCACCGCTCCTTCCACCCGCCCAAACAGGTATAGTAGATTTTTAGGGTTTTGAGAAGCATAACACAATTTAACATAAATATTCAGCCACGTACATCCTATGACTGTCCCAAAACTAGTTTTCATGAGTAACGAATGATTACCAGGGCTACTGATGCCCTGGACTTCACAAAACTAGCATGGTAGTAATAAGATTTATAACTACCATAATTATTGTAATATCTAAGGTGACAATGGTCAGGTAAGTTCAAATGCTACTGGTGGGTATCATATTATTAGGTGGACACACAGTTGTTAACTACCTTAAGAGTGACATACATTTGCGTATAAAGTAAGCATGCAGATTTTCATAATTTAAATGAATATTGCTTCACATAAAACATAGGCGCAAAATGATCAAAGTATTGACTCACCTGGATCAAGGGCTTGGGGGTCTTGTGCTGCTTCAAGCTGGGGCTCGGTCACGTCTTCGAACTCTACTCGGAGGAAGGAACCGGAAAAACAACACAAAAGAACGAGCGCAGAATAAATAACAAATGAAATAAAATAGAACTCAAATGAACTCAAAATTGAACCAAACTAGAACAATTAGAGAGGTCTTAATTTTTTTAAAAAATTAGAAATTGGTTTCACTAAGTTTGGAGCTATGGTTAGGAAGTTATGGCTTTTCAAAGTCTTAATTTCTGGAAAATCAGAAAAATAAAAAGGGGAGAGAGGGTGTGTGCCGCTGACAGGTGGGGCCCGAGAGGGAGTAAATGGTGCTCGGGTTCAACTGCTGCATCACAGCTGACAGACGGGCCCGCATTTAACAGCATCATTATTACTTCCTTTAATCGGTTGGCTTAGGACAACTTAAATGATCAGTTAGGGTAGTAATTAATCAGTGAAGGTAATACGCCGGTTGCTGCCTTCTCTGGCTCATCCCGGCCGTGAGGACAGCGGAGCCCACCGGCGGCGGGGAGGGCACGGAGACGCGGTGGTTTTGGCCAAAACGAGTCGCTCAACCCGGCGCGCACCTCGGGGAGAAGGGAATCGACCGGACTCGGCCTGGCGGCGGCCAGCAGCGGGCAGGGCGGTGGCCGAAACAGAGGAACAAGGGCGCTGGCGGCTCGGGCTGCTTGGGCGCAATTCATCGCCGGTGAAGCTTCTATGGGCACCCTTGAGCTCACTTGGGGCGCTAATCGTGGCCGAGGTGGAGCAGGGCGGGCCGACGGCGGGAATGGGTTCGGCGGTGAGGAAGAAGACGGTGGCAGCTCGTTGGGGAGGGAGGCGGGGCTCGGCGGGGTGGGGAATGTGCTTGGGGTACCCCGATGGTGCTCCAAGTGCGCTTAATTGACTTGGGGCGTGGCGGTTCCCCGAGAGATCCCGACGCCGAAGTTGATGAGGAAAGGTGTCATTGGCGGCCTACGGGGAAATAGAAGGCAATTAGCCCGGGCAGAAGAGGAGGGAGGTGAAGGCGAGTTCGATAGTGTGTCAAGGGGGTCCCGTTATCCACCGATTTGTGCTGGTGGCGAGGGATGCCGGTGGAGCACCTGCCGTAGAGGAAACGGCGGGGTGGACAGTTCAAGTAAGCTTCGGTGGGAATGTGCGGTGAAGCGGCAGCGCCTTTTATAGAAGCCGGGGAAGGGGGAAGAAAACGCTGGGGTGTAGAGCGGCATGGCGTCGGCGTGCAGGAAGTGTTAGCGCCGTGCGGCCACAGTTCGGGCGCGGCTTCCGGAGCGTGTCGCGGCGCGAGTAAATGCGGAAGAAGTAGCGCTTGGTCAGGTGGTTGCAGAGGGGTGTGGCGTAGAGAGCAGGGTTGAGCGACGCCGATAGGATGGCCGTGACTAGGGAAGGACCACAGCGGCGCAGCGCGCGGGGGGTGGGGGGGAGGAGGGGACGGCAGGCAGCGCTGAAGACGAGGGCTGTTGCTGCAATAACTCGCGGCGCAGGTGGGTGAGAGGAAGGCGACGAGCGGCAGCACAGACAGAGGAGGGGAGGGCGTTGCAGCCAGGAAGAAGAAGAAGGGGGAGAAAGAAAGGAGATGGGCGGCGGGATTGAAGGGGAAAGGAAGATGAGCGGCCAGGAAAGACTTGGAGTGTTTAGTTTTATAAATTTTTTTTCTTCCCTTTCCTCTTTTAAAAGATTAAAAACAAATCTTCCTTCTCTGAAATTTTCTAATTTTTGAAGGTAACTTTAAATTCTAGATTTTGAAAGGTGACTTTAAATTTCTCCTTTGGGGATAAAACCTTTGGGGATAAAACCTGGTTCTTATTTTAAATCACTTTTGCACTTCTTGAGTTTTCTTTTTGAAAAGCAAAAAGGAAAACAAAGATGAGAATAAAGCCTTTTAATTTCTTTAACATAGATTTGAACTTTACATTATCGCCAGGTTTTGAAAATGGGATGTTACAGATCTCACCCCCCTTAAAATGAATCTCCACCCCGAGATTCGACTACTCTGGAAAAAGAAAGGGAAAGTCAGCTCTAAGCTGGTCCTCTCGCTTCGAGGTTGCCTCTCCCTCGGAGTGGTTGTTCCATTGAACTTTGTAGAGGCAAATAGTCTAGCGTCTGGTTTGCTTCTCCATAGTATCAAGAATCTTGATCGGATGCTCCGGGTAGGACAGATCTTTCTGGAGTTCAATGGTTTCCACTGAGGTCTGCTCTTGGGAATTCTGAGACACTTCTTGAGCTGAGAAACGTGGAACACATTGTGCACATCTGACAGACTTGCTGGTAGCTCCAATCGGTAAGCAACTTCTCCACACTTGGCAATAATAGGGAATGGCCCTATGTATCTCGGAGCAAGTTTGCCTTTCACCTTAACCTGCGGATTCCTCGGAGGGGTGACACCTTAAGGTAGACATGATCCCCAACTTGGAATGTCAACTCTCTACGGCGGTTATCGGCATAACTCTTTTGTCTAGACTGAGCAGCTTGTAAGCGATCCCTAATCAAGCGAACCTTTTCTTCTCCTGCTTCAGAGTATCGGGTCCAAAGATGTACCCTTCTCCTATTTCTGACCAATGCAGAGGGGTTCTGCATTTTCATCCATAAAGAGCTTCAAAAGGTGACATCTTGAGAATCGACTGATAGCTATTATTGTAAGCAAATTCTGCATAGGGTAAACATTTCTCCCAATCTGAAGTAAACTCCAGAGCATAGGCTCGTAGCATATCTTCCAAGACTTGGTTTATTCTTTCAGTCTATCCATCTGTTTGGGGGTGATACGTGGTACTGAACGCAAGATGGGTTCCAAGAGCATCATGTAGACTGGCCCAGAAATGCGAGGTGAACTGGGAACCTCGATCTGAGGCTATCCTCTTAGGTACGCCATGTAGACATACAACGCGAGCCATGTATAACTCAGCCAGTTTGTCCCCCTTATAGGTGGTCTTCACAGGGATAAAATGAGCAATCTTAGTCAACCTATCGACGATTACCCAGATGGAGTCATAGCTTGACTTGGTGCGGGGCAAACCAGTTATAAAATCCATTCCCACTTCTTCCCATTTCCACTTGGGAATCTGCAGGGGTTGAAGTAGTCCGGCAGGTTTTTGATGTTCAGCCTTGACCTTCTGGCATACATCACAACAGGCTACATACTCGGCGATATCTCTCTTCATACGAGGCCACCAATATAGGGTCTTCATTTCTTGATACATTTTAGTGCTGCTTGGGTGTAGAGTATAAGCAGAGCTATGGGCTTCCTTGAGTATCAAATCTTTGAGGTCCTTCTGGTGGGGGAACAAAGAGACATTTCCCATACCATAGAACTTCCTGTTTATCTTCTACCATTTTAGGGGCTTTCCCCTGGGTCATGAGGCACTTGAACTTCTGGACTCCAGGGTGTCCTTTCTGGGCTGCCTTGATTTGTTCCTCGAGAGTTGGGTGTACTTCCATGGTAGCGAGAGTACCATGCTCTACTATTTCCAGGTTAAGGGCTTCAAACTCTCTGCAGAGCTCAGGTTGCAATTCCTTCACTATAAAGTTGTTGCATTGGGGTTTGCGACTCAAGGCGTCAGATACTACATTAGCCTTTCCGGGGTGGTAATGGATGTCCAGATCGTAATCCTTGATTAGTTCTAACCATCTTCTCTGTCTCAAGTTGAGGTCGGCTTGAGTGAAGATGTACTTGAGACTCTTATGGTACATATAAATGTCACAGTGGTTCCTAATTAAATAGTGTCGCCAAATTTTTAAAGCATGCACTACCGAAGCTAGCTCCAAGTCATGAGTTGGGTAATTGTTCTCATGGGGACGGAGCTGTCTGGAAGCATAGGCTACAACTTTACCCCCTTGCATAAGCACACAGCCTAGGCCTTGGTGTGATGCATCACAATATACTTCAAAATCCTTGTGTATATCTGGCAGAACTAGCACATGGGCTGTGGTTAATCTTTTCTTTAGTTCTTGAAAACTCTTTTCACATGCTTCTGTCTACTCATACTTCTTTTCTTTCTTGAGTATGTTTGTCATTGGCCTAGATATCTTGGAAAAGCCTTCTATAAAGCGCCTGTAGTATCCAGCTAGACCCAAAAAACTACGCACTTCTGTGACCGAGGTGGGGTGCTTCCACTCTAGAACTGCCTCTACTTTGGAGGGGTCGACTGCTACTCCTCCAGCAGATACGATGTACCCAAGGAAACTAATCTCATGCAGCCAGAATTCACACTTGTTGTACTTGGCTACAACTGATGTCTCTTAAGCATCTCAAGGACTACCCGTAGGTGCTCCTCATGTTCTTCGGTAGTCTTAGAGTAGATCAGGATGTCATCTATGAATACGACTACAAATTTGTCCAAGCATTCCATAAAGACTTTGTTCATCAGGTTCATGAAGTAGGCTGGGGCATTGGTCAACCCAAATGACATGACTGTATATTCAAATAGGCCATACCGTGTAGTAAAAGCTGTCTTAGGATATCTTACGCTCGATCTTGAGTTGATGGTACCCTGACCTTAAATCTATTTTAGAGAAGACGGTAGCCCCGGATAGTTGGTCGAACAGGTCATCTATTCGAGGCAAGGGATACTTGTTCTTGATGGTTACTTCGTTGAGGCTCTGTAATCCACACATAATTTGGCGGTGCCATCCTTCTTTTTGACAAAGAGTACTGGGGAACCGCACGGGGATGAGCTGGGTCTGATGAATCCTTTGGCTTGGAGATCCTCAATTTGATTCTTTAGTTCCTCAAATTCATTTACTGCCATTCGGTATGGTCTTTTAGCAATTAGGGCAGTCCATGGCTTTAGGTTAATTACAAATTCTATCTCCCTATCTGGCGGCATGCCTGGTAGTTCTTTTGGAAAGACTTCTGGGTAATCTTGAACTACCGGTGTTTCTTCTAATGACCTTGCTTCAAGGTGATGAATTGCACGACCCGAGGAGGGGCGATCCACACTAACTCTTATGACTAGCCCAGGGTACTTGGTGAGTACTACCTTCCTATTAGCACAGTCTGTCATTCCTTGATATTTGGCTAGCCAGTCCATCCCTAGGATGATGTCCAAAGTCTGAGAATGCAATACCAAGAGGTCTGCTGGGAATTCAAAGTCTTCCATGGTGAGTTCTACCCTAGGGCTAACTAGAGTAGCAGTTAAGGGTCCTCCTGGGAAACTAAGTACCATAAGTCTCCTTAGTCTAAAGGTTGGCAGCTTAACCTTTTCAACAAACTCCCTAGAAACAAAAGAATGCGAAGCATCGGAATCAAACAGAACTTGTGCGGGTATCGACTTAACAGAGAACGTACCCATAAGTACTCCTGAGGCATCTTGGGCGTCTTCTGTGGTGATATGGTTGACACAGCCATGGTTCGGAGTTGATGCTGTCCATGGCGCTTGGGGTGCCTGATAGACCTTGTTTGGTGCTGATGACTGGACTCGGGATGAAGTGACTCCTGGATTGAACTTCCCTGGGGTAGCTTGGCGATCCGAGCATTTGTTGGTGAAATGCTCCTTTGCTCCGCAGCTAAAACAATGAAGGTTTGTAGCTGGGTTGGTTGTGGAAGATTGTCCTATGGGGCGGGACACCTGGATTCCACTATTGTTAGGGCGTTGTGCTTGGAATGAAGCTCTGGGTGCTGGCGTTGCCGCCTGGCAAAAAGATGAGCTGCCTTGGTACGCTGGTTTGGACTGGAAATTGCCCTGAGGCCTTTGAGCTGTCCACTTCCTCTTCCTGCTGGCTTCCAGGATTTTCTTTTTGTTTTCCAAGATAAGAGCCTTATTCACCAAGTGGTGGAAACTGGCATGGTTGTGCAGAATCAGTTGCACTCGCATTTCCTCATGCATCCCTTCCAGGAATCGATCAATCTTCTCTTCTTGTTTGGCTACGTCCCTTGAGGCGTAGCGAGTTAGTTGGTTGAATCGTGTGAGATACTCCGAGACGGACATATTGCCTTGCTTCAAGTTCTGAAAATCGTTCTTTTACATCCTCATGATACCTTCTGGAACAAAGTTTTGCCGAAAGGCAGTCTTGAATTTAGCCCAGGTGATGGCGGACTCGTCTGCTATTGGATCTGCTCTCTCTTCATTGTGGTTCCCTTCGTTTTCCTGCTCTTCCTGCTGAGCGTCTGCTGGGTCTTCAACTTCTACTCCTTCTTCTTCTTCTTGTTCTTCCTCTTTGTCTGAGTTGTCGCCTAAGGGGTTCTTCTTTCCACGACAAGTGAGGTAGTTCTCCCACCATGCTGCCGTGGCACCCTTAAGCTGGTGGGTGGCGAAGTCCACCTTGTCTTCTTTAGTGCAACGGGCTAGTTTAAGCTTCATTTATGTATCACGCAGCCAATCTTCAGCTTCTAGGGGCTCATTTGCTGAGGAGAAAGTTATTGGTCGGGTCCTCAAAAAGTCAGATAACTTGGAGTTACGGCCAGCTGCACTAGTTTGCTGACTGGAGAGCATTGCCTGAAGGATCTGTGCTTGCTGTGCCATACTTGTGCCATGGTTGGTGGTGCTGGTGGTGGTGGCGGCAAGTTCAAACCACAGCCTCTGCCTCAATCTCTTTTGTGAGCTGCGGCCCCTGGAGCTTGACCTCTACCACGAGCAACAGCCCTCCTGGGAGCCATCTGGAACAATCTAGAGCCTTTTTAGAGACTAAAAGGAGGAAAAGGCATATATGAGGGTTTGCTAGCCCCCTATTAGCACAATAGGAAACTGAACAAAAGAGAGGCAATAAAACACGAGGCGCCTAGGATAGTTCATTACATTAGGGGGGTTAGGTGTTACATGACAGCTGGGCACAGCATACATGCTTACAACAAGTCATGACACTGAATACACAATGCCTACTAGCTGGGTACATAGGGGCGTAGCGTGCACACCAAAAGAGACTACCTAGACACACTACTGTCTAGGCTACAGCAGTCCACACCTCTGGGGATGGGGAGTGGTTCCAGCCACAGAAGATGCAATCTCCTGGGAAGCAGGAACAGAAGCGGCTCCGGCTGATGCTGGGAGACCGGGAGCGAGATCGGGACCGAGAAGGGCTCGATTCGTCGCTGAAGGAACGAGAGCGGGACGAATGACGCCCCCTGCTAGACTCTCCAAGGGTGCCCTTGGGCGGTGGGTGCACGCTTGAGCACCGCCGCAGGTGCGGGTCCCCGCGCCGAGCCGGTGCCGTGCCGGGTCCGGCGGCGCCGAGCCGACATCGAGCCGGGCTGATATCGTGCCGGCACTAGCGCTGGAGTTGGTGCCTGCACCTGCACCGATGGCGGCGTAGGCAGAGGGTAGGCTGCCCTAACTCGAAGGCGCTCAAGCCCA
The DNA here is from genome assembly GCA_036346575.1 of Dendrocalamus sinicus. Lineage (NCBI taxonomy): Eukaryota > Viridiplantae > Streptophyta > Magnoliopsida > Poales > Poaceae > Dendrocalamus > Dendrocalamus sinicus. The sequence continues at coordinate 9,507,901 of CM070670.1, forward strand.
GCCTCGGCAGCGAGCCTCTCGCGCTCTGCCGCCTGAAGGGCGATCTGGCAACGGTTGAGCTGGGCGCTGAGGACGTCCGAGTGTTGCAGGCTCGCAGTCAGGAGAATGCGCAGCTGCCCGATCTCCTACGAGGCGTGGCGTGGCGCATCGACATCGCTGTGTCACCGGATCTGGTGCGAGCCGGGGTCGCCCACCACGTGTCGAGGCGATCTAGGAGGAACTGCCCCTGGCGGATGCGAGGGTAGTGGGCGAAAGGCGACTGTGCACCCTCCCCTCGTGCACCGGGCACAGGTTCCTGGATGGCATTGACGAGGTGCATCCGTGGAGGCTCGGCGTGGATAGTGTGGGAGTGGAGCTCCCTGGTACCATCCCGTGCATAGAGGAAGACCTCCATGGTCCACAAATTTGTGGTCTGGATGCGGACTCTCCTGCCCCTGAAGATGGGCTGGCGATTGTACCCAAGATACTGCAGAAGCTGCCGCAGGATCTTGACGAACTCTCTGTTGTCTTCCCCACGGGAGAAGTGATCCCACGGACCAACTGGTGAAGCTCCGGCTATCTAAAATTTTGAACACCAATAGGTTAGAATAGATGAAAATACAAAAGAAATTTTGGGTGAGTATATGAACTAAGAGAGTTAAGTAAAGCAGTATTATGCTATATTTTGTAAAAGTTTTTCATACTTTTTGTAAATAGGACTCAGGCCTTAGATCTTGACCAGTCAAGCTAAGGTTCCTACAGTCGTATGCTCTGATACAAGCTTTGTCGGACCCCAAGTTTACTAACCTGGAACCCTTTGTGAAATCACTGCATTATTCCTTGGATCAATAGATAATGCTCACAGATACAATGCTGCATCATTTCATACATGACAAAACCATACATTACAATACCAAAGTTCAAATAGACCACGTCGGCCCGAGGCTACAATAGGGCCGTCAGGCCAAACGTCTTACAACACATAAAGAGCGGAAGCGTACGTAAGCGTAGGGGCACAACAGGCCACAGGCAAGTGACTGGGACAACTTGGGTACCACCGCTATTAACCAGAGACCTGACTAATAATGGATGCACCCACCAAAACTAGCCTGGTCAACCGGTCTGAGGCGAGAGGTAAGACTACCGAAGCCTAATCTAATATCCGCCATCTTCATTTCCTTCAGCATCATGATCCTCGTAGTAGGTGTAGTGCTCTTGATTCACAGCTTCTGAATGGGGGTTAAGAGCGAGGGTGAGCACACTTCAACGTGCTCCGCGAGCCAACACACAGAATGCATATATTTAGTGATGCAAGGCTAATCAAGGGTGGCTCGGGTTCTTTTATTTCCTTAAAGCGACTTTTGGAATAATCATAAATTAAAAGTCCCTATGACCTAGCAATTTACAGAAACTCATGTTTAGATAATTTTGAAAGTGTGCAATAATTTATAATGGGGTAGGTTCCATCCACCGATGTCATGGTTCCATCCACCGTTGCTTTAATTTTTGAGTAGCAGGTTACTTCCACCTTATCACCAACACTGGAGTACATCCCTCCAGGATAAATTACCAAAGTCAGGTTACATCCACCTGACTGACTCTTACTCCCAACCTCAAAAGTTTTGAAATAGAACTAACTCGAGGAAGATTTCCATGTCTGCCTTTGACCGTGGGCACGGCTATTCGAATAGTTGTTTATACTCTGCAGAGACTGTACATCTTTACCCAAAAGAGATAATCATCACGATGGTTCTACATGATTCCTTAGTCATGCAGGTCGAGAGACTACCACGAGGCCTTTACAATACCTCGCTCTCTAGCATCTCACTCCTATGGGGTTGCTTCCATAAGTTGTGCGGGATGTCTACCACAGGTTAGCGCAGTCGGACTCCACTTTCCACATACGCTAGCCTTGGCGACGTCACCTACATCTAATGTCCCATTCCACATGGAGCTTTTATTACCCACCTACACACGTTCTCCATGAAATGGCTAGCGAGTCTAGTAAATTATTCAGCCAAGCCTACAGTATGCCAGCTTGTGGTTGTACTGTTGTACACGGAGGGGTCCACACAAGATTAAGTCCTTAATTTGTTCAGGCAGTTCATTCCACAACCCCTGTGTTCCATCCACACTGACCGCTCTTTCCATGTGCCCAAACAGGTATAGCAGATTTTTAGGGTTTTGAGAAGCATAACACAATTTAACATAAATATTCAGCCGCTTACATCCCATGACTGTCCTAAAACTAGTTTTCATGTGTGAAGAATGCTTATCAGGGCTACTGATGCCCTGGACTTTACAAAACTAGCATGGCAGTAATCAAACTTATAACTACCATAGTTATCATAATATCTAAGGTGACAATGGTCAGGTAAGTTCAAATGCTACTGGTGGGGTATCATATTATTAGGTGGACACACGGTTGTTAACTACCTTAAGAGTGACTTACTTTTGCGTATAAAGTAGGCATGCAGATTTTCATAATTTAGTTGAACATAGCTTCACATAAAACATAGGCGCAAAATGATCAAAGTATTGGCTTGCCTGGATCAAGGGCTTGGGGGTCCTATGTTGCTTCAAGCTGGGGCTTGTTCGCGTCTTCGAACTCTACTCGGAAGAACGAACCGGAAAAACAACACAAAAGAACGAGCGCAGAATAAATACCAAATAAAATAAAATAGAACTCAAATGAACTCAAAACTGAACCAAACTAGAACCATTAGACAGGTCTTGATTTTAGAAAAATTTAGAAATTGGTTTCACTAAGTTTGGACCTATGGTTAGGAAGTTATGGCTTTTCAAAGTATTAATTTCTGGAAAATCAGAAAAATAAAAAGGGGAGAGAGGGTGTGTGCCGCTGACAGGTGGGGCCCGAGAGGGAGTAAATGGGGCTCGGGTTCAACTGCTGCATCGCAGCTGACAAGCGGGCCCGCATTTAACAACATCATTATTACTTCCTTTAATCGGTCGGCTTAGGACATCTTAAATGATCAGTTAGGGTAGTAATTAATCAGTGAAGGTAATACGCCGGCTGCTGCCTTCTCTGGCTCGTCCCAGCCGTGAGGATGGCGGAGCCCACCAGCGGCGGGGAGGGCATGGAGACGCGGTGGTTTTGGCCAAAACGAGTCGCTCAACCCGGCGCGCACCTCAGGGAGGAGCGAATCGACCGGACTCGACCTGGCGATGGCCGGCGGCGGGCAGGGTGGTGGCCGAAACAGAGGAACAAGGGCACTGGCGGCTCGGGCCGTTTGGGCACAATTCATCGCCGGTGAAGCTTCTATGGGCACCCTTGAGCTCATCTGGGGCGCTAATCATGGCCGAGGTGGCGCAGGGCGGGCCGGCGGCGGGAGTGGGTTTGGCGGTGAGGAAGAAGATGGCAGCAGCTCGCTGGGGAGGGTGGCGGGGCCCGGCGGGGTAGGGGATGTGCTTGGGGTACCCCGATGGTGCTCCGAGTGCGCTTAATTGACTTGGGGCGTGGCGGTTCCCCGAGAGATCCCGACGCCGGAGTTGATGAAGAAAGGCGTCGTCGGCGGCCTGGGGGGAAAGAGAAGGCAATTAGCCCGGGCAGAAGAGGAAGGAGGTGAAGGCGAGTTCGATGGTGGGTCAAGGGGTCCCGTTGTCCACCGATTTGTGCTGGCAGCGAGGGATGCCGGTGGAGCTCCTGCGGTAGAGGAAACGGCGGGGTGGACTGTTCAAGTAAGCTTCGGTGGGAATGTGCGGTGAAGCGGCAGCGCCTCTTATAGAAACCGGGGAAGGGGGAAGAAGACGCTGGGGAGCTGAGCGGCATGGCGTCGGCGCCGTGCGGCCACAGTTCGGGCGCGGCTTCTGGAGCGTGTCGTGGCGCGAGTAAATGCGGAAGATGCAGTGCTTGGTCCGGTGGTCGCAGAGGGGTGTGGCGCAGAGAGCAGGGTTGAGTGACGCCGATAGGATGGGCGTGACCTGGGAAGGACCATGGCGGCGCAGCGCGCGGGGGGGGGGGGGGTACGGCGAGCGGCTTGCACGGCAGGGCGGCGCTGAAAGCGAGGGCGGGGAGGCGACCCCGGGCACTGCCTCTACCGGGCGCTGAAGGCGAGGGACGGCGCTGAAGACGAGGGCTGTCGCCGCAACACGCCAGCGTGGGTGGATGAGACGAAGGCAACGAGTGGCAACACAGACAGAGGAGGGGAGGGCGCTACAACCAGGAAGAAGAAGAAGGGGGAGAAAGAAAGGAGATGGGCGGCTGGGATTGAAGGGGAAAGGAAGATGAGCGGCCAGGAAAGACTTGGAGTGTTTAGTTTTATAAATTTTTTTCTTCTCTTTCCTCTTTTAAAAAGATTAAAAACAAATCTTCCTTCTCTGAAATTTTCTAATTTTTGAAGGTAACTTTAAATTCTAGATTTTGAAAGGTGACTTTAAATTTCTCCTTTGGGGATAAAACCTGGTTCTTATTTTAAATCACTTTTGCACTTCTTGTGTTTTCTTTTTGAAAAGCAAAAAGGACAACAAAGCTGAGAATAAAGCCTTTTAATTTCTTTAACATAGATTTGAACTTTACATTATCGCCAGGTTTTGAAAATGGGATGTTACACAATCTTGCAGATGTTCACCTCCATGAAGCAGATCTTCAGCCAATCTAGCGGATCTTCACCTCCATGAAGCAGATCTTCAGGTGTCTCCACTGTATATTTGCTTTAAGCATGTTTTTTTAGTTTCAAGCTCCAAAATGGCAGCATTTTCATCCATTACACAGCCAAGATATATGGTTACCTTTGATATGGATTACATGAACCATTACCAGAAATATAACTAGAAAGATAGAACAAAATGACAGCTGTCATTAAACCATATTCATTAAAACATATGGTGTTAAGGAGGTGTGCCTTCATGTCCAAAGAGACCACATGACATTGTCCATCATATCTCCACTTACGTATGACAAACTATGCGGCTTGGTGAAGATGAGCCTCAATAAGTGTCGAGATCCAATATGTAAATTCGGACTCTCCGTGTATTCTGCACTAGTTCAAGATCACGATAGTGCACATAATGGCATTATAGATAAAATATCAACCATATTCACGAATAACTATGAAAGATGTAAGTATTAGTAATTATCATAATAGTGACCTTATAGCTAAACTAACAAATAATAGCATGAAAGGTCTAAACCAAAATTAGCGATGGAAATAAAGAATAAATATAGTAGCCATTTGATCTGCCCACAAACAATTGACTAGAAAGCGAAGCCCTAATCCGTGAAGTCGTCGGTGCATTCCTTCTCAAATACCTCTGTTTGATATGATACCCCTTCATCAACTTAGCAACAAAATATATAGCTGTGAGTATATAGACGACTCAGCAAGTCATGTATAACAAGATGCAATATATAATTATGCAAGGCTTATCAAAAGATAGCTGAGTGGTTAATTTACAGAAAGCAACAATTTAGAGCAAATATAATAAATAGATTAAAAGCACACTTTGAAAATGAGTAATAAGTAAATAAATAACGAAATCAAAGAAATTGAATAAACCACAAGGAAACTAACCATTCACTTCCGAACCAACCTAAAATTTTATGAAAATCTAACCCTCATGTGAAATCACCCAGCGTTGCCATAACCGAGGACACGGCTATTCGAATAGTTTTACACTCCGCAAAGGTTGCACATCTTTTCACACAAGAAATAATCAACTTATCATACCATTATACACTTCCTTATATGTGTGATTAAGTTATCATCACAAGGCCTTTATAATGCTCAATCTCGACCCGATTTCACCCGCTAAGGTTTCACTGTCGAGTAGACTAATCACCTAGTCAGAAAGTGCCCTCTTGTGCTATATGAAAATATCTAGCCAACACCCATATTCATCTCAATAGCAAAACCAAAGTTGAAACATCACAAATTAATTAGTTAGGTCTATCCTATACTAGATTTGTAGTTGCATGATAAGGCCCAGATCAATAGCACATAAAGTTAAGTATTTAATCAGAACCAGGCGAGACATATACATCACAATTGTGCTAACTACACCTCCTTTACCGATCACTTGACCAAGTGAAAACCGTTTTGTTTAACCAAGACCAATGACACTACACCTGTCATGGTACACAAATTTTGTAACTATGACTAACCATCATGATTTAATATCTTACAAAGTCAAAAATAACTAATTGATCAATATGATGATGAGCCCAACTTATTAATAAGCATGGCGAAGCATATTATACGTACAACCCAAGTGGATACTAATATTGCATCACTAGATAATTGACCATCCTATGGTGAGAATGGAATTATGGCACTCAAACTATTATACGAAGGATTTAATCAAAATTAGTTGATAACTACCAAGTACAAGTATTTATAATAAATTAGCAATGCATAATAACTTAAAGTAATAAAATATTAAATTTAAAATAATATGTTCAACATGATCAAATGTCACAGCTTGGCTTGGTCTTTCTCAGTTACCACTCCTTGATCTTCAAGCTTGCTCCTGCTTCTTTGAAGTCGTTATCTAAACGAGAGAGAAAGTGAACGAAATAATAATAAATTCAAAGAAATAATAAAATTGATGAAAACCAGAACTTAAAGATAGAAGTCAATTTTAGATGAATTTAGGAAAAGAATCGGGTCAATAGGAGTTCGTACAAGGAGAGAGCACTCTCGGAAGATTTGAGGGGTAGGAAAATACTAGAAATTGAGAGAGAGAAAGAAGAATATTCCTTTCATAATGAATAAAAGAAAAATAAAAAGAAAATCTGGCAGTGGGGCCCACATGTCAGTGCCTTCTTCCATATTCCATAGTAACTGAGTCAATCGAACCGATCTGGAATTTAGCCAACGTGGCTTTGAAGCAGCGAAAACGCGATGGACATGAAGCGACTCAGTCGACGCTATCTAGGATGCTGATGTCAGCGATGGTGGTGGTGGCTCAGGGACCGAAGGTCACCGATGATGGCGAGGCACAATAGAGCAAGCGGAGGGGCGCAATATGGAGGAGGATGCGGGGAACTCGGTTGGGCACATGTGCTGTTCGGAGGATGATAGAGGCGACTGGTGGTGAGGAAAAGGTGGTGGCGCGGTATGGTTCACAGCGAGATCGGGTCAGCGATGGGTTTCTAGCAAAGCCGAGGACACAGCGGGGTAGAACTCAATGACGCGATCCCGGGTGTAATTACATCCTATGTCATATCTCGCATAACGAAGGGTATGTACGTGTAGTATATAAGTACTTAAGACCATCTAGGTGGTATGAAGAATTTTTCAGATATAGTATGTACATTGTTTTCGACATACTCCTATTTATGTGCGTATACGAAAGTATTTACAAAATACACTAAAAACTATGGACTCCCTTGTAATTTTTTCGTATGGTTCACATTGGAGTATCTTATAATTAGTATACGACTATACTTAAGGTGATAAAGGATATTTCAAGTTTGTTTAGGTGGTATATTAGAAGTGGGTCACTACTACAAAAAGGTCATCACAGGTGGTTCTAAACCATCATCACAGATGGTTTTCTGAACCGTCTGAATTTATGGGTCTATGATAATAGGGGGTTATCACAGACGGTTTGTGAGCCGTCTGTGATAAGTCACAACACATACAGTTTGTGTAAAGATGCGTTTATGAAAGCCTACTATCACAGATGGTTTGTATAAAAAATCATATGTGAAAGCCTACTACCATAGACAGCTTCTACCAAAACCTTCTATGATATGTGGTCATCCCAGATGATTCTATTTTTAGTTGCCATGCAATTATTTATTTGTTTTGTTCTGCCAAGTTCAGTCTGTGGTTCTATCCAATTTATTGCCTGATTAGTGGGAAACTTGAGGTATCTAATTTATTCGTTTTGTTCTAGTTGCAGTCGAAGTGTCGTGGTCGAAGTGCTATGGTAAAATCGCTGTGGTCAAAGCATAGTGGTCGAAGTGCCGGGGTCAAAGCTTAGTTATCGAAGTCGTGGTCAAAGAGACATGGTCGAAGTGACGTGGTCAAAATGTTGTGGTCGAAGCATCATGGTCGAAGCGTCGTGGTCGAAGCTATCATCGAAGTGCCGTGGTTGAAGTCATGGTCGAAGTGCCATGGTTGAAGCGACGTGGTCGAAGTTCTTTCCTTTAGCTCCTGCACATACAAAATCACTTCCCCAAGTCACTACTGCACACCCTAATCAAAAAACCATGGAACTGACACAATAGCAAAAACAAACACAATAATTTGATTTCGATACCTTCCAAAGCAATTTTCCGGCGGAGTGTGCCTACTCGGCGCCTTGCGGTGCCAGCCCAAACTTCGGCTTCATGTCGTTCTCCTACCAGCACCAGAAAGGTCACATCAATCAAAACTCTGAATTAGATTTGTAATTCTTGGGATAGGAAAATTAAAAAAAGATAGCTACTTGGGATGGACGGATTCATACCAGGGAGGAGACGATGAGGTCACGCTCGTTGGGGACTCTGCGACCATAGTGGAGGATCAGGTACGTACCTGTTGTATTGGTTCTTGGAGTGAATGGAGGAAGGGTAGGGGATTAATAAGGGGTGAAAGGTAGGAGGAGACCCAGTGCTTGTTATTCGATGCTAAGAGAATAGATGGGTGGGATCGGGATCCTATGGGAGATGCCGTGGATCGATGACATGGCATGGCATTATCGCAGATGAGTCGGATTAAAAACCTTCTGTGATATGTAGGCAATATAGACGGTTCTTGGTAATAACCGTATGTGATTATTACAGACGGTACTTATTAATAACCATCTATGATAATTGCTGATATCACTGATAGTTTTTTAATCTGAACCGTCTGTGATAATTCATAGACGGTTATTAGGAATAACTTTTTGTAGTGGTGGGTGTAATTACACCTAGAAGTAAAATGTACTTTTTCTTTATATGTGTGTGTATGTATATATAATATGTACATGTATGTGTGTGTATACACACACACACACACACACATATATATATATATATATATATATATATATATATATATATATATATATATATATATATATATATATATATATATATATATATATATATATATATAGAAAATTACATAAGGCACCATGGTGCCTAGGCACCAACATCAGATACACATGTATGATTGATAATTTTTTGAGTTTGGGTATGAAAATGTTTTATACCCTTGATATATTTATGGTAAGTAAGTTTTGAACTCAGTTCAAATTAGTTTGAACTACTTTTGAGTTCAATGCAACTACAGTGAGTATATACCATAAAAATAGTTCAAACTAATTAAACTGAAGTTGAATTTAAATTTTTCGAGTTTGACATCTCAAATATACTTTTTATGGGTATATGAAGATACCCACATCAAACGTTAGAATCTCAAGCAAATCAACGGTATTAATATTGGTGCCTAGGCACCATGGTGCATGAAACACTCGTCCTATATATATATATATATATATATATATATATATATATATATATATATATATATATATATATGAGATCATGCATGACAAAATAATGAAATAGTAGATGGCAGCGTCACTACATCCAAAATTCCACTTCATAAAAGGTGTCATCAACAAATATTATTCCACTTTCTTATGTATGCGTTTGACCCTCATCACATGAGGACGTTGTATGCCCCCTTTCCTTTGGGCCTAATTGTAACAGGCGTAGCGGACGCATTTGCGATGTGGCCAGGAGCCCTGGCAGCTGTACTCCCTGAGGTGCTTTCCGAAGAAAATGAGGAAGGTCACCTTACACAACGGCTGGACGCACACCATTTTTGCAAAGTCGTAATCGCTACAATGCACTGCATAGAAACGTACCACCTCATTAATGTACTACAAAACCAACCAGTGAATGTACTCAGTTGGGAAAATCATGAAGACTTGAGTGCAGCAACCAAATTAATACTTGTAGTTAATTCCTGATGGAAAATAGGGGCAGAATGAATGACCGGATGATACTTGGACCTTAATGGCGACAGATGGATGGCACGACTTGTGTTAGCCAACGTGTCAAATATAAGGTTTGAAAGTCGTACATTTGTTTTGGCTTATAGCTAGTAACTAACTATAAGACTTCCACATCATCTATATAGTACACACTAAAGTTAGTATTCTAAAGAACTATCTATAAGGATAGCTATTTGATGCTTACATGCACACACAGAATTTATGGAGGCTGCCTCGTTTGGCGCTATAGACTATCTCTAGAGCTGTAGAGAGCTGCGTTCTCTTTCTTCATTTAATATCTTCCACGTAGGACAGTTAATGACATGAACTCTCTTGTAGATAGCTGCTATAGATCCATTGGAGATGCCCTAAGCTCATTAGAAGATCACGCACGCGTAAGAAAAGGTGTTGCCGAATTCCGTGAACGCTAAATCTATAGCGTTACTAGACCTAGACGTGCTTCAGAGATAGTGCGCGTCGTTTCTAGACTGCACGATGTTAGCGCAACACAACGAGCGACGCATGTGTCGGGAGTTAGCAGCCACGCATGATTTTCGTGTGACACAACGAGTCCATGAGGCGCACACATGATAGATAGGTCATTTTTCTGGCAGGCTCACTTTGTAAGACAGAGTACCTCTACTACTTAAAAAAATTAATGATGACTAGTAGTGTGCCCGTGCTAACGCTACGATAAAATACAAAACAAGATAAAATTTGTAAAAAATAAAACGAACAATCAGATTCATTAAGATTCACGTCTCATATATTGTATAACCAAATATTTTTGTCACATAATGAATGTCACATAACGATCGATCCTTTCAGAGGCGACAACATCATTGACTCACCCACCGACACGATCGAAGTTATGAAAATCTTTTCCTCACCGAAACTTGACAATCATCTTTGCATTTAGCTGATCTACATGTGCATTTTTGGTAGAAAGAATGGCACGTGTGCTCATATAAGCCGTTGATCTTGCATTTTCCTCAAGTGATGGAAAGATTTCTGAATGAGTTTGTTTATCGAATATTCGCCGCCTCAGTATATCCAATTATAATATCATCCGTAGGCGTACATAATCATCTACAATCGTCTCTTCGGTGCCATTTCTAATTCTGAGTAGGTAATCTGAAAACCATGGGTCAGATTGAGCTCTCATGTTACGTGACAATCGTGTTTTCCTTATATTGTCCCATAAAAAATATGTTAAATTTAGTTATACCAGCTAAAATTACACGTAACTATTTTTCTGTACGTACTAACTCTCGTAGACAATCAGAATTCAAATATTTAAGCCATAAGTCATCAGTATAAAAGAACTCACTTTAGTTTGTGACGACTCGCGACAACACGTGCCTCGGCTCCACATGTCAGTGAGGATGGTTCTGACGCGACAGCAGTAGGAGAGACTTTTCTCGGATGATGTCGTGATTAGATCTGCACCGTCGGTTCGGTATATCCGGTTTTCGGGAATGTGAGCTAAGATTCGTGCTTAGTTTAGCCTGCCAATTGTTGCTACTCCCGCTCCATGGTCTACTATATGTAGACACCAACAAAATCAGCAGGTTTTTTTATATTCTTATCCTTGCAAAAAAAAAGCAGACGATTTCAAGAAATGGATATCGAGATTTTATGAGCATAATAGGAAAATGAGATCAAGATCATCTCAGATTCTCATCATTGTTCTCCAAGACAAGGGATTCAGCATTGTGTATATCAATCTCATGAGCACATCAAAACTGCAGGGCTAGCACCTATCATCCTACAAGGGCTGGATCAAGTGTCGTAGTACATGATATGTTTCCCAAGAAGCTACTAATTTAAGCTAATATTGCAGGTTCAATTTGCTGAACTGCAGGATATCTTCCACCTACTTGTTTTGATTCCCAAAATCCGGAAATGAGCACTTCACTTCTCCAGGTCCAGGCTTGATGCTCGGTCAGAACGGAGCCGCTTGGGCTCCCAGTCGCCTAGGTGCAGCGACATGGCGAGCTCTTCCTCTGAAGTATTATTCAGATTGGTGATGTTCCTTGGAGCATCTTGGTCGCGGCGCACGGGAGACATACCAACAAAGTTTGAGATGAATTGATGCTCTTCCACATTGACCAATGTGTTGGCCGACTCTCCCTTCAGTTCAAGATACTCGGCAAGTCATGGCGAGGCAATGCTGAATTTTGATCCCTAAAGGCTCAAAGATCTCTTCGACCTTTTCTTCTGCGACGGCAATGAGCCAGCATCGTGGAATACTCCCGACAAGAGAGTTAATCGCAATACCAAAGCAATCCTTTGTCGCTGCACGGCATCTTTATTGTGGATAAATTCATCGGTCTTGTATCATGAAGGAAAAATAACTCGATGTGCAAGTATGAAAATACCAATAACATCACACCGCCACCAACAAAGCCTTCTTTTTAATGAATAGCAAATCATGACCTCTTGCTTGCCGTTGATCCTCCCTCTGTACCAATCAATTGAGATTGTTACAGAGGATGCTTCTTGGGCAGCGGTTTCTTGGGGAGGAACTGTAGTCAAGCACAACTTCTTGAATACAAAAGAAGCTTATTTAACACATTTTTCTAACACTAAGAAAGAAAGATTTCTCTTTTTTAAAAAATTGCAAATATCTGTCCTACACCCATTCTGAAAAGTAGCAATCCCTCATCAAGGCCATAATGTATTGTAGATATGATAGTATTTATTCCGTATAGAAATATAAGAATAAGAGAATAAGAAAGTTTTGGTGGCTTTGGCTTATGGGGAGGTGAATCCAACATACCATCTCATCAGCCAATATCCCATTGATACCATTCTCATACAGTCGAATGAGCCAATTAAGCCCAGCTAGTTGGTAATCTCGCATTTTTCCCTTTATGCTCAAAGCAAAGAAAATGAGAATATAACCATTCAGTCGTTAGCATATTACAGAAGATAATGAAAATATAAAAATCCTAGAAAACTAAGGATTTAAATGCTATTAGATGATTTTCCTGAGAATGTGATTAGAGATATTCAATTCTATTTTCAGGAAATCAAAAAAAGGTTTAGCCTACTTTTCAGGATATAAAAAGATAATGGTGAGAATAAAACAAAGCCCCATCCATTACATCAATAGATATTCATCTTTTAGTTCAAAATCAACACAAAACAAATGCACTACTGGTTTGTTTAGACATTGCCGATGAGAGCGAAAGTCCATAGTCATTTAAGGCAACTAATCTATGTTTGCTTATTAAAAACACAGTTACAAAAATCAACTATGGGATAATGTTGGTTCAGTTCTCACCTAATCAAAATACAGATTCAGTTATGCATTTTGAAAGTTAGGTGTCATATGTAATTGTCATTTTATGGACAAAGTTACACAATGCTTTTATGACAACAAAGAAAAGATCCATATACCTAGCAAGAAAAGAAAAGTATCTTCATATGATCATATCATTTTGGTTATTAATATAAAAGAAAGTGGCAAATGTAAAAATAGTTACACATAATAAGAGAAGGTTTACATGATGGTCATGAAACCAAACGTGTTCCTCCTGCACTGCAAGTGCATCTTCCTCCTCTTTGAGTTATTCTTCTTCTTCCTCCTCTTCTATCATCTTTGACGCATGACGCCCCCTACAATTTGACTCACCTTAGCAACAAATAAATCATAGAATATAGAACAAGACGGAATGTAAATGGAACTACAGCTTATGGCCCTGCATACAAAATAACAGGGAGCGCTCCATATATCATGAAGCCAAAAGCTATTGCTATATAAGGTAGATTGCTTGAATTAACAAATGTATTCAGAACTTAAGCCACAGCTAGAAATGATAATATAGCACTGCAAATGAGAAGGTAAATGCACATCATCTAAATTTATATACACTCCTGACAATTTTATAACAATAACCAGATGAGGACTTGTTTGGGTAGGCAGGGATTAGACCCAATGCCTTCGGATTTAGTAAAGAAAATTTTGGTGTATTATAGAGTAGGGTAGATGAAACCACATTTACGGCTGGTGATTGGGAAGAAAGAGATGCAAGGAACCGTCCCTGCAAAAAGTACATTTAGAAGAACATGCACATGTTATTCTAGAAAGACTGAAAGCAAATGACAAGAAAAAGGCATCATTGTGGTTCTATGCACTACTAACAAACCGACTATAAGGAATATGTATATTAAGTCCGAGCCAGGATAGATACTGCCAAAACTCAAACAGAAAATATATGAAATAGCTAGAATGGCTTTCCATTCAAGATATCTGCTTAAGTTTTATTTAAACTTGATTCTGTACTACCAGATTTCATGTAAAGCATGATATTTGGCAGAGAGACTGACCGATAACCAAATAACTCATGTACACATGAATGATTAAGGACTCAAAGTTGACTGCTCTAAATTGATTCTATACAGTCCGTGATGAAGCAAAGACATAGCAAGTCGCAAGACCAAAGAATCATAAGCCATGTCCCTTCCCATTCTCACAATATGGACAATAGCAATACGTAAAATTAATAATTGGACAAGCAAGGTATGTTTCTAAACTTTTCAAGACTACATGTTTTTTGTTGTTATCATCAAACAAGGAACTTCTTTGTTTAAACTCACAATATGAGAACAGCTACAAGATGTATTAAATTAAGACAGAATAATTCATAATAAAAAAAGATTTTCATTCAGTAAAAGATAGACAGCTAAATTTGCATAGGTAACAAGCTTATGTTACTGGTATATTACATGTGTAACTAAATAAGAAATAGATACACCTGACCATCCATAAGACACGAAAAAATATTAGATAATAGGACAGACTAACGTTGGAATTCTCAAGCTATAATGGCTTCCATACTTTGCATGTAGACATACAGAACGATCAGCACACAAAAATGTGAGTTTTGAGTTGTCATCACCGAGCACACTAAATAGGTGCTTACTACTTATTAGTTCTGCTAAGGTAACATTATATCTGACCATATAAGAAATTTTGGCCCATATTAAAGAAAAGGAAATTGTCGAAAATGGAAGGGGTTGAAGAATTTATACATATTTCATTCAAATTATATAACTAACCTTAGGTTTAGCTTGGCAAACACATTATGCCAACCAATGGAGAAACCGGGTTAGAACTTAGAAGTACTATGATCACCTGCAGATCTCCTTCAAGTAATTTATGCAGAGAGCTAATGAGCAACACAGCTAACTGATGCTAAATCATTTCATTCTCTTCCAAAAAAAATGAGATACACCAATAGGGATCTTGACACTCCCATTTAGCAAAGAACTCTATAAAATCTAACCTAACCTATCCTTAAAATATAAATCTAAGAAGGAAATTATAGCTCTAACATAGTACCTTTCACGCTCGTTGTGTAAAATGCTACAACTGAGATTCAACAAAGAATGTGGTTCATTGTTAAGAGGAATGTTAAAATGACCTAAGGAGACGCTTATATGCAATAGAGAAATAATGCAAATGTTAACCTAAGAATGTTAGGTGTTGGGGTGTGGAAGAATATGAGCTTTGAAATTTAAAATGTAGAAAACTAATCTGCAAATTTAAACAACCAATCAAGGACTTTGATTGTTCAGCAAACCGAAAAATGACTATTCAACGATGTCTAAGAACGTTCTCGCTTTGCTACAAGTGCCTCAAAGAAACCAGAAAATAACTATTCGCAATATCTAAGAACGCATCGCTTTGCTACAAGGGCAATGCGCTCGACGAAACTCCAAAGCACAACACGTGATCCACTCGAAGTTTACTTCTCTAACAGCACAAGTATGATCTTCTTCATCCTTGCTCCTCTTTCCACGAGGAAAGCTCCAGCTGGCGCTAGCCTTCCATCCCTTCACAAGTAAGCACTGCAGAGAAGGGGAAAAATGAAATAACTTTGAGATATGAAAAATTCCTGAGCAAATTGCAGGCTACAGGGGGCAAAGAATCAAAGCTTGAAATTTAAGTTCAGTGCAGAACAGTGTGAAACTGTATGTATTGAGATTTGAGGCAATTATGTGATAGACCATCTGACCATCTATAAAAGGTTATCAGAGAAAATAGCATATAATAGAATACAAGTTGCAATTTTTCCAAGCAGGGTCGTTGATTTAAGACATGCTCATGTTCAATCTTTAGACTTTAGAACAGCAAGATTTTGCTGTTGAAACCTAGCAGTCCCACTCCAAATTCCTAAACCGCATTTAGGGAGCAAGCAATATGGTACAGGATGGGGGTGAAAATTAGAAGAAAAAATTACCCTCTCATAGGTGTCATCGAGGATGATGGCGCCGGAGACGGGGACGCGGAACTTGTAGTGGGTGAAGTCCTTGTAGATGTCGTCTAGATGCGCGCGGTAGGGCCTGAGAGCAGCACAGCTATTGAACACTACACACACAACAACGGCGGCGTTAGCGATCATACCAATATCAAGAATCTTGGGTGGGATTTAAGGCTCTACTGCACACACCGAGAGAGAGATTGAGAGGGAGAGAAAGAAGGAAGCTTACTAAGATAGGTGAAGTCCTTGAAGGAGAGGGACTTGAGGGAGGAGCACGGGTACCTTCGACCTCGTCGCCGACCTCGGGGGTCTCCCACCCTCGCCTCCTTAAGCGCTTCTTCTTGAGGCCCCGCTTCCCGACCTCCTTCTCTCGCCTACCTTCATCACCGGTCCGTCGTCGCCGCCGGTCGCCCATCCCGCCGCCGCCCATCATCATGTCGCGCCGCCGCCGCGGGATGTCGGTCTTCGCCATGGCGGGGCGGGTGAGATGTGCGGCTAGGGATCTCCACCGGATCCGGCGGAGTCGGCTGGCGACGGCGGTTGAGACGCCGCGGTGCAGATGACGACTTCGGCCTCTTTGCGGACGCCGCGCGCGCCCCCGGTCCGAGCAAAGGACGGTGGAGTCGGCCGATCCACGGCGAGAGGCTGGCTCGACGGAGAGACGGCCGGATCCGGCGGGCGGCGGCGGCGCGACCGAGAAGGCCGGATCCGGTGGTCCATCCAGATCCGATCTAGATGTAGTGAGAGCACGAGGAGGGCGCGCTGGGTGGAGACGGGTATAGGAGGCGGCGGCGGCGCGGGGTGGGGGCAGGAGGAGGCGGCGGCCTCGAGCGCGGGGTGGGAGGTGGGAGGTGGCGCGGGGTGGGGGGAGGAGGAGCGGCGGCGCGGGGTGGGGAAGAGGAGGAGGCGGCGGCGGCTGCGCGGGGTGGAGAGGTGGTTCGCTGCGTGGGTGTGTGGTGGGGGGTGCCGCTCACGCGTCACGAGGGCGGAGGCTGCGAGGAGGCTGCGAGGAAACGTGGGGCCGAGCGCTGTGCGTGAGCGCGGGGTGGGTACCGGTTCAATGATGTGCATGATCCAAATGATTTTGACCTTAGGATCTTCAATGAGTAAGAGAATAAGGCTTGAGGAGAGATCCAAGTCATTCATTTGTATGGAGTTGGATTACTTTGGTACACAAATCTGGGTGGACTTAGATTAGGCATGACTGTGGGGGTGGTTGAGGGGGTGGATTTAGTAAAGATAATTTTGGTGTATTATAGAGTAGGGTAGATAATTCACCACCCCTTCAGTTAATGATGATTTATCCGTCATCACACCACCTCTGGGGACGTTTGCTCTGTTTCCTCACAAACCCTATTTGCGCCGTCACGTGGGTCCAATGCCCTCACGCTCACCTAATCGCCCGTGACACTTGGCCCTCTCCGGCTCTCCCGTCCCATTCGTCTCTCATTAAAATCTTAATTGTCCTTGTTCTATTAAAAAAATACTTCTCAGTTTTGTTGCCACTGTTCGATGCGTGCAATTTGGTTGATTAATGGGAGAATCTGATTTACTTTTGTGCATCACGGTTTTCTTTGTTGCTATAATCAGCTCTAATGATATTCTTATGCAAACATGCTTGTTTAGTACAGCAAACATGGTCGTTGAGTACAAAGCACTTGGTCATTGAGTCTGAATCTATATGTAAGATGACACAACGGTAAGCTCTACTTAGAACCATTCTTTTTTCTATGCATGACATATACTTGGTTCATGACTACATATTGCTTTATTCTATCTGTAGCATTCTAAGGGGGGTTACTGGCCTATATGATCTGTTGCTTGAATTTCTATTGGAGATTTACCATTTGGATAAGGATGCAATAAGTGAAAAGAATATACTGACAATGAAAGCCATGACGAGTGGTTGCCTATGCAACATGGCCACGTGCAGCACCTAGGTGGCCATGGCGTTGGCTAGCAGTGGCGGTGGTATAGTTTTCCTCTTATAAAAACATTTCATGTAGTTTTTTAGATCCTGCCACATCGCACAGGATGTAGTTTTTTAGATCCTGCCACATCGCACAGGCATTTGGCTTTCCGTATGCCTTCAGGACATTGATCCATCTCTTAACAAGCTGCAAAGATATCAATTAAGAGGTCTCTAGCTCATGGATGCGGGTTCATGTTCTGCATGCCTATATTTGTAATAGCTGCATGAAAAATCAACATATGTTATTTTGACAGTTTGTCTACCTAATATTCTTCTGCACACTAGCATTCTTTTACTGTTTCTTCTAAATTCTCTTTATTGAAACATTATGGTTGATGGAGAGTTCATAAGAAGTTTTAGTCACTCTAGGCACGGGTCAAGGTGACTTTGGTCGCAAATTCTTTGTGACCTATCAAAATTTCAGATGTGATCATGGTGCTGCTGCATCCATGCTTTGGAGATCTTCTCAGTGGACAGATTTAGTTAAGACCGTAAGAGATAACTTAACTATATTACATCATCTCTCCAATCTTCAGAAAAATCAGCAAAGGCACTGACCCACTTCTGAATCTTTGATGTGTTTTTTTTTCTCGAACACGCAGGAGAGCTGCGCATCTTTATATTAAGAAGAAAAAAGGGGGTAAGAGCCCTTACAACACACACCCACACACCAACACACCCAAGAAAGAGACCAATCGCTCGCGCCTTACGCTTACAACAAAAACGACCTCGACCAAGAAACCAAACACCTACTGGTTGCCTTCAGGCTCTAGCGCCATAAGGAAGGAAATACCCCGAGCCCCTGCCAGACTCCAATAAACCATCTCCTCAAGAGCGAGCTGCAAGGCTCCAGCCAGACTAGGGGGAAAGCCGTCAAAAACACACCGATTACGATGATTCCATAGTATCCACGCCCCAAGAATTATGATCGAGTTTAACCCCTTCTTGGCCATGTCTGTCACTCTCAACTCCACATTAGCCCACCAATCATCGAAGGAGGGATCATCTGGTTGTGGGGAGAGGTCCTGGAGCCCAACTTTGCACAAAAGTTGGAACCAAAATTGCCGAGCAAAAGTGCATGTGAAGAGAAGGTGGCCAATCGACTCCTCCGCTTGATCACAAAGGGGGCAGCGAACAGGATGCGGGAGCCCACGACGGGCGAGCCTATCGGCTGTCCAACACCTATTATGGGTTGCAAGCCATAAGAAAAAACGACACTTCCCTGGCGCCCAAGTATTCCAAATCCGTTCCCAAGGTCTGAAAGTGATAGTGCCTTGGAAGAACCCCTTGTATGCAGATTTAGCCGAGTAATGGCCTGAAGCCGAGAGACGCCA
This sequence comes from Dendrocalamus sinicus, assembly GCA_036346575.1. Lineage (NCBI taxonomy): Eukaryota > Viridiplantae > Streptophyta > Magnoliopsida > Poales > Poaceae > Dendrocalamus > Dendrocalamus sinicus. Next base: position 9,527,391 of record CM070670.1, read on the forward strand.
GACATAAGAATCTCCCACCCCAGGTTGCAATTCCACCTCTGAGAGTATGTCCCATAGATCCAAAAATTCAGCAATGACGCCCACGGTTAGAGCCCCTTGAATATCCGAGACCCAGGTATGGTTAGTGAGGGCCCCCAAAACGGTTCTCCTATTTGACCTTCTCTTGTTAACAAGGGCAAATAGTTGAGGGGCAAGATCAGTGATACGCTGCCCATGCAGCCATCTATCAGTCCAAAAGAGGGTGTAAGCTCCATCTCCAACTTCAGAGAAAACTGCCATAGAAAAGAAGGCTCGAACCGAACTATGAACTTGTATGGGGAAAGCCGACCAGGGACGATCTCTCTCAGTTTTTTGCAGCCATAACCATCGTATGCGAAGAGCCCAACCAAGTGTTTGTAAATTGGAAATCCCAAGCCCTCCAAGTTCTGTTGGGCAGCAAACTTTGGTCCAAGCAACCAGATAATGCCCATTTTTAGCATCTTTGCGACCTTTCCATAGAAACCCTCTTCTTATCGTATCAATGGCCTTGAGAGCCCATGGCGGGAGATCCAAAGCCATCAGTAGATAGACCAAGGTGGATGTGAGCACAAACTGAACCAGAATTTTTCTCCCACTGGATAAAAGATCGCTTTCCAACCCGGAGCAAATCAGCAATTCTATCAATTAAAGGCTGGATTTGCGTTCTTGTTAACCTTCTCAGTGATAAGGGAATACCGAGGTATTTACATGGGAAGTCCAGCATTTCACAAGGCAATTGTTCCTGTACAACCTGAGTGTCCGACTCTGAACAACAAATAGGATATACATTGCTCTTTTGCACATTAGTCTTCAGACCTGATGCTTCCCCAAATAAATGAAGGATGTCTAGTGTCAAAGCGATATCACTGGATGAGGGTCGGAGAAAAAGAACCACATCATCCGCATAAAGAGAAATTCGCTGAGGTAAGACCCGTTGAGCAAGGGGTTGTAGAAGCCCCTCATTGGAAGCCAAAGACATCAGGTGCCCAAGAACATCCATCACAAGAATAAAGAGCATAGGTGAGAGTGGGTCACCTTGCCGCAATCCACGCCGATGTATAATGACCTCACCGGGAATCCCATTCAAGAGCACCTGTGTTGAAGAAGACGCCAGCAGCCCACTAATGATATCACACCAAATTTCTCCGAAGCTGAGCTTCTTCAAAACTTCAAGGAGGAAGGGCCAAGATATCGAGTCAAATGCCTTCGTGATAACTGATATCCAATTTGAGGAGAAGGCGGGGCTGTTTTTGCTGGTGGAGGAACCTTGCCAATTGTTGGATGAGCATGAAGTTGTCTTGAATAAATCGCTTCTTAATGAAGGCGCTTTGAATACTGGACACCATTTGATCAAGCCGGGGAGCCAATCGATTCGCTAGCAGTTTGGTGACCAGTTTAGCAAAGCTATGAACGAGGCTTATTGGCCGAAAATCCTTGACTTGTTTAGCCTCACTCTTCTTGGGGAGCAAGATAATAAATGCTGTGAAAAGATCCTCCAGATTTCTGAATTTTCTGCTCCAAATGGCAGAGATTGCAGCCATGATGTTGTGCTTTATGATCGGCCAACATGCTTGATAAAACCGGCCTGTGAACCCATCAGGCCCAGGCGCTTTGTCACTTGGTAGCTGGGTGATTGTCTTCCACACTTCATTCTCAGAGAATGGGGCGTCTAGGGCACCAAGATTGTGTGCTGCAATATTTAATTCATCAAGATTGATCGTATGCTCTCTGTTTACACTCGACTCGATCAGGTCACAATAAAAATTATATATCACAGCAGCCTTGCTGTCATGGTCCGTAAAAACCTGATCATCACAGACTAACTGAGAAATGAAATTCTTGCGCTTGCGATGCCGAGCATGAAGATGGAACAGGGAAGTATTAGCATCGCCATCACCAAGCCAGGAGATTCGAGAGCGACATCTGGCAATTGTCCGTTGGAGAGAAGACAAAGCCAAGGAGTGTTTTTTAAGCCTACTGCACAACCATCTCTCCTCAGGCGAAAGAGCACGACTATCCTGAGCAATTTCCAACTGATGCAGGATTTCTCTAGCCAAAACCAACTGACTGTTAACATGCCCGATTTTCTTCTGTCCCCAACTTTGCAGCCCTTTAACCGTGGCTCTAAATTTTCTTGACAAAGAAACAAAGGGGCAGGAAGAAGCGGCAACAGAGTTCCATGCCAACTCCACCACTCCCAGGAAGTCATCCTGCTTAGGCCAGAAGGGTTCAAAGTGGAATCTCGGCTTCCAAGGTTTGGTATCTAGTAGCCCAAGAATCAGTTGCGTCTTTCTGGTGACACATTCCCTATAAGTATCCTAATTTCATTGTTGGTAGGGGTGGCCCATTGTCCCTGCACATTAGCATTCTTTTACTGTTTCTTCTAAACTTTCTTTATTAAAACATTATGGTTGATGGAGAGTTCATAAGAAGTTTTAGTCACTCTAGGCACGGGTCAAGGTGACTTTGGTCACAAATTCTTTGTGACCTATCAAAATTTCAGATGTGGTCATGGTGCTGCTGCATCCATGCTTTGGAGGTCTTCTCAGTGGACAGATTAAGACCGTAAGAGATAACTATTTTACATCATCTCTCTAATCTTCAGAAAAATAAGCAAAGGCACTGACCCACTTCTGAATCTTTAATGTGTTGCATCTTTCTGGTGACACCTTCCCTATAAGTATCCTAATTTCAATGTTGGTAGGGGTGGCCCATTGTCCCTGCAAAATTTCAGGTTTTCATACATTGGCAAACCATCAAGTAATTGAAATGGTGGTGTGGCAGTATATCAAAGGGCGTCATTTCAAAAGGCTATTTGCTCGTCGAATTTTGGCACTGTACATTTCAGCAAATTTTAGATGGTGAAGGCTGAAGGCTGAGAGCATCTTGAGATCTTGTCCAGATTTGTTCCAAGTAGTCATGTAGTGTACTTATGATGAAGTTCACGTTGAAATTATGAAACGAGGCATGCTCGGCGGCTTTCACAAGGTATTTACATGAGGATTTGTTAATCGGGGGCTTATCTTCCAATAGTTTTTATGACCATGTGGACATATGCTATTCATCATCTGCCCATTTTGCTGTGTTTTAGTGGCCAGATGTGGCATGATAAATTCCAGAATGCAAAAATGGAGTGTCTTCGAGGCCCTGGATTTGGTTTTGTCATCATTAATCAAGTACAACCATTCAGGTTATTAGGGTACACTAATTTTATTGTGTAATGCTACAATGGATAACGTTCCTAATCTTTTCAAGTTTTTTAAAAGAAAACCGAAGACAGGAGCTCCACCGATTCACTAATTTTTCAAGTTATTGTGTGCAATAATTATATCGTATCTACCTCATATTATAATATAGGTATTTGAATGTGATATGAATTTTTGAAGGCATAGCAAAGCACGAGCATTGGGTCGGATGCGTACAAAAGCATGGGTTGTATTACTACATTTTGAAAAATTTCTTCGTGGGGATATGATCTTTCAAGAACATGAAGAAACTGTGTACTGAATAAATACAAATCTGAATATTAAGCCTTAATTGAAACCATGGAAAACCATGAAATTTCTTGCTGACAAGCAAATTTGAAACAGGACATGACCCTTGGCCCCTTGCTGAATATGAGAAGGTGCTTGAAGAGAAGAAGTCTTTGGAGTCCTCAAAATCAGAGGAGAGGAAGATCAGTGCTATGATGATTTCTAGCCCTCCAGCTGCATATGCATATTGTTGGTACTTAAATTTGTTAGAATTAACTCGTCTTATATTTGGTGAGCTTGATATTGTTAAAATTAAAGATACATCAGTTCTCTACATTTGTAGATTTCTACCTACTTCACTGCCTTTTTACTTCTACACTGTATCTATTTCTTGGGAAGACCATGCCAAGACTTTTAAGTATTGTCCTATTCCTTTTCTGTTGTTGCTAGCATGGTTGTAGATGCAGGAACTCCACAATTCACTATCCTAAAATTTTGGTGCCATCATTTTTTTTATGTCTAAGGTTTCATTGACATCTACTTGTGGTTCAGTTGTATACGTGACCAGCAAGAGTCTGAAGGTGTTTCTCCTGGTGAAGATGTCTACATAATCCTCCGTCTTGATGGTCATGTGAGAAGATCTGGAAGGGTAATTCTTCTTCTGTGGGTTTTATTTATTGACAACGAAATCTACTACTTCATGTCATAATAATAGTAAAATCATAAAATTCCATAATTTGAATGGAACAAGAGAGTCTGAATGATACTGATCTAACAACAGAAGTAATATAACTAACCAAGCACATGTGCCTTTTTTGGTAGGGTATGCCAAACTGGAACTACATTTTGCAGGAACTGCCATGGCTTGAAAATCTGCCGAGCAAACTTGAATGATGAAAAAGGTGAGTATACAGCTGCAATTTGACCATTCCTGTGGTTCCTTTATTTCATTTCATTCTTCATGCCCTTATTTATGTGAAGACCGGGCCAGTGTATTTATTCTTAAAGATACTGAACATCCTGCTCTGTGAGAGTTAGCTTCTTTAAGGTTTTCCGTTGTTTGCAGACGCCAATATGGAGGACTTAACTTTATAAAATGTGGCTTTTATGTGCCAGAAATGAAATGAGACCCAATATTTTAATTACATGAGATGAGTAGGATATATTAACAAACTTGATGGTTCTTTCTAATGATGGCATAGTATTCGAATGTCATGTGCTACAGAGCTATTTGAATGAATGGAGCACAGAAGCTAGCATACGTGTCAAAATATTTCAGTGGAACAATTATGGTTGATATGTCGATTTGAGTCCTAGCTCTTGGTTAGTCTGTGTGGAATAAGATCATCGAAATCGTATCCAAGTGGCTTTTGTAATTTGCAGATGATGTATATGTATAATAACTTAGCCTTTTGGCTGCTTGAGAAATGGCCAGAGATATAATGTTGCAGCTCTTAAAACTATTGCTTGAACGATGAGAGATGTCACATTGTTACTTCACCGATTTCATGTTATTTGCTTTGTACATTGTCACAGTATAGACAGCACTTTTGCTAAATCTATGCATGGATGCGTTCAAATGGGCTCGTGGCTTATAGTTTTCCACTTTTGCTACAGTAACCATCTTTTAAACGGTATATATTTTTAAGGTGGAGTTTATTAAGCGATTGTAGTACATATTATACCGACTTCAGTTATATCGGCCAAAATCGCATGACTAGCTTAAACATGTAACACCCAAGGTTCAAAAATCGCTAAAAGCTCAGCCCCATGGGGCGGGCCACACATGTATATTATCTCGTTTAGGCTTTGTCCTTGCTTCACCTAAAAGTGTTAACTCGGAAGTCCTATGATTTAGGCTATCAAGCATGATACACTAACGTAACTCAAATGTAACTGCTAGCTGTTTGGTAAGCAAAATGTAGGCACAAATGTATAGCCATTGTTGGTGCTTCATCGGTACCCTATAAATATGCTAGAGTTTCTGAATTTGTTTCTCAAGAGAATAAATTAAGGGAATAAACTATAATACTCCATAAGAAACTATGGATCTGGAATACGTGCTCATTTCTTTTGAAAATCTGCACGGATGAGATCGGATGACGCGGACATGAAACCATGAGGATCCAAAGTTTCCAACATTTCAGTGAACAGAAATATATAACTCGCAATCCAACATATAAAACAAAGATGACCAGAGGATGACAAAGCCACAGCCGAAGCTAGATATGCCACTTGAAATTTTGTTCCTTTTATTATTTTTATAGGTTTGACTCCCATGAAATAGAGCCAAAGCATGCAGCCCTTAGAATTCAACCATGGTGGCACATCTCACAGTTGCAGATGCCTTCCTTCCAGTTGCCTTCGCACCAGTACTTCGTCACTTTGCCGCCGTGTGTGCGTCCTGCGTAGAGGAGGCACGCAAGTTTGCACAGAAATTTTGTGCACCACGTTACATTTACGGTTGCCAAGTTGCATTCATCTGCACAAGAAACATCTATGTCCATTACTAAGATGCTTTCTGCACTCCTGTACGTAAAATTGTGAGCCATGATGTGTTCTAGTGTTGGCAACGTGGGGTAACAAATAAAGATAAATAACTCATTACAGAAATACATGTAAAATCAAGTAGTGCACCGTTGCGATCGTCTGACCATGGTTTTTGCTAGGTAATAAATACGACTTGGGGGTATTGCGAAATAGTACAATGCTGATCAAATATATACGAATTCAGATGCGATATATATATGGTATATGAATTTGATGACATATGTCCATGCATAATTCTAATGATACGAGGTAATCTTTTGATCTTCCAACGAAAGTATAATTGCTTGAATGATATACTTTGCATGATATTAGCTGTCAAAATATCATTTTTTAAGTACTTTTCCTGATATAGTTATGACCATGTATGTATATCCTAAAGAAAATTTTCAATAACTATAGCTTTTCTTTGAAATTTGAGGTAATCAATTTCATATCTTCACGATGAATATCTTCTGATCTGGAAAACGTCGATGGAAATTAAACCTTAACCTCTTGTATGAGAACAATTGATCTTAACAATTAAGCACCCTTGTCATACTATAGTTTATTTTGGCCGATAAGTTTCCAAAACTTCATTCTCTGGTTCTCTTAAAGGCCATTTGGAACAGCGGAATTTCACGAAAATTTTACAGTGAAACAACTAATTTCCGCAGCAATCGGGAATTGAAACACACACGCCCTGCCCCAGTGCTTGTGGCTGCAGAGAGAGAGAGAGAGAGAGAGAACCTGCTGCAGCTGCTAATGGAGGATTTCGTTGAATCACGAGTAACAGGAGGAAGAAAAAGGTGGCGGCCCTCATATCCATTGCGGACTGCCCAAACTCCAAGTCTACTCCTTTGGCTTTGTTTCATCGACCTTTGTTTGCCTTGATCCACGTACTGCGTCACTGAGGATACACAGGATGACATCTTGATAGACTGCAGAAACAGAACTTTCAAGTAACACATGCACTGCGAGCAAGCAAATAGGAGCCGCGGAGTGGTGGACCATGTGAAGTGGTTGTGAATCTAGTGATGATGATAAATAATCGACTTTTGAGTTGTATTAAAATTTGTGTTTCTAAAAATTTCGGTCGATACGCTTTTGTAAATCTAAATTTCAGGTTTAGCTGTCTGACCGTTTTGTATTAGACGGTCTGACTGGCTGGCTTCAATCATGCTCGGTAGTCAGTGGTTTGAACAGCTTTATGTTCGGAAGTCCGATCAGCAGGCATTGACCACGGTAGAACGACTACGGTAGATCGACCACGACAAGCTTCGACCATGGCAGGCTTCAACCATGACATTTCAATCACGGTATTTCAACCATGGTAGGCTTCGACCACGGCAAACTTTGACCACGGTTTTTCTATCACGACAGAATGACCACGACAGGTAATCGGTAGGCTTCGATCTCGAACAGTGAATCGGTCGTAAGAAACAGTGAATCGGTCATAAACTACAGTGAACTAGTTTTAGCTACAGTGAAGTAGTCGAAGGTCGTAATCTCATCTGCTGTAGTAACTGGTAAATAGTCATAGCTAACTTTCCGATGATCGTAGCTACAATGCATTGCCATAGTCGTACACTTCACAAACTGTTGTCATAGTCATAGACTTCGCAGTCCATTGTTATAGTTGTAAGCTTCGCAGCCTTTTTGCCGTAGTCGTAGACTTCATAGACTGTTGTTATAGTCATAGACTTTGCTAGTCTATAGTCTTATACTTTGTAATCGGTTGTCTTAGGCTTTGCAATCGGTTGCTATAAACTTCACGATCAGTACTCGTAGACTTCGAATGCTTTAATTCTAGTAATCTTCAAGTATCTTGAGTACTCGTGTTTGATGGGCAGTGGTCTGATCGACCTGTGGATGGCGATCAGACTAGTCTTACTCGGTGGTCGTTACTCAATACCTGGTTGGTACTCGGTAGTCGGTGCTATAGTACTTATTGATGATGGTCGGTACTCGATAATTGGTGGTCGATGGTATAGTGATTGGTTGATGGTCGGTAGTTGTAGACTGGAAGTGCTACGATACTTGTGATTCCCGAATTCTTCACGCTCACCATCTCTGCAGAGCTTAACAAGATAATCCATGCCAACAAGCCTTCGCAAGCAAGGCGATAGTAATTTCTGAGTACTTGTGTTTTTGAGTACTTGATGAGCTAATGACCAACCTGTGCATGGTAGTCATAATGGTCGTAATGAGTGGTCTAAGGCTAATTTCTGGAAGGCGATAGAATTTATAATCATTGCTGATCTGGTTGATCTTGATGGATGGTTAAAGGATTGGAAGGCTGATTTCTGAAAAGCGATAGAATTTGTGGTCATGGCCGATCTAGTTGATCTTGATGGATGGTCAAAGGATTGGTATGAGGGATGGCAATTGTGCCCGTTTACTCGTATACCCGTGGGTAAATACCCTAATAGAGCCAGGTATGGGATATTTTTTTTACCCACAGATATGGAAATGGGGCTAACATTCTACTCGTCGGGTAAACGGGCACGGGTATGGATAAGCTCCACCCATACCCGCCCCGCCCGTTTACCCATGATATAGATTGATAGGTAGCGTAGCCATAGCAATATCTCTAGTTTCTATTGATTGTTATAAACTTTTGCATATCTCTAATTGCTATTAATTATTATAAACTTTTTTGATAGCTATTATATTTCCTAGTAACAGCTGTTGTTTATATATTCTTGTCATTAGTTCGACTCTCAGATGGTGACTTAGTTTGTGGGTAAACGGGCATACCCACAGGTGACAGGTACCCGCGGGCAACGGGTATGGACGAGATTCTTCACCCGTCGTCCTTTGCGGGTATGCCCATGGGCGTAAATTGGGGTCGCAGGTACATGTATGAGCGAGCACTACCCGAGCCCGCCGTGCCATCTCTAATTGGTATGTGTGTGTGGACTAATGGTGGTCAAATTATGAATAACTTGTGCCGAGGAAAATATTCTTTGGTCTTTGCATGTGCAGGTTGGCATGTTGATGATCATGGTCGGTGACGAGGAGGACCGGGATTAGGATGGAGAAGTTTGAGGTCCAAGCTGTCGAGGATTCGTGGAGAAGCTACGGGCAGTGTTGTCCAAGAGGCTTCGATACAAGTGGTGATGATGCGTGGAGAAGTTACAAGAGTACAGTCTTGAAGGCTCCAACACGGAAGTTCATGAGGTGCGATGAAGATATAGGAGGTGTGGTCCTAAAAGCTTCGTCATGTGATGAGTTAGGAGTTGTGAATGGAGTCCATAGCTGAGAAGATTTAGAGATTGGATAAAACATGTGTTCGAAAGGGTTTGAGTCCCTTGATTTTCGGAAGAGATAGAGTTGTGTGTTTGTGATTCAGGTGGATATGGTTTGGATGTTAGCCTATAAAAGTAGGGAGAGGCTAAGGACTAACATATGGTTTTGAGAGGGCTTTTGACAGGAAGGCTTTTAGGGGTGCTTGTGAGGGCACTTTGTAAATCCACAAAAATCTAGAAATAATCATCATTGTGATTCAATCTGGTTTTTTATTTGTTCGAAAAGTGCTAAAAATTGTAGTTGAATTGATTCATACGACCACGTGCATAGTGTTGATTCGCTACCAAGAAAACAAAGAAATTATGAAGTACTTGAAGGCGCTGATTTTGTCGAAGGTACAAGTGATCGAGAGATTCTGTTGCTGGTGTCGACGAATTCGAGTATGTAAAAACCGGTCACATACCAAAGCTGAGCGTTCTAGCGGTCGAAGCATTTAAGTGCCAAAGCTATCAATCGACGGAAGATTTCGACTACGTGCAAAGAAGATCAGTAGAGCGGTCGAGCGTCTTGCGGTTGAAATCTACATCTAATAAGTTAGGTTGCTTGTCTTCTAATTTGAGATTTGTTTTCAGAATAAAAAAACGGACCTTCTCTAATTGCAATATACAGAACTTCGGAGTAACACCGGTACTACCAGCAAGCAAAAAAAGGAACTGCTCTCCCATCCATCTTTGGATGTCCAAAGGCGAGCTTTATTTTTCGCCATCTTTATCTGTGCCCTTCTCTTTTTTGCGTACATCAGACAAACTATTGTCATGTCATGGAGGATAGGATGATGTATCACATTTTATATACATATACACTTACGGAAGAAATGTGAAAATTAAAGCATTTGCATTGGCCTTATCGAGTGCAAGCTAGGTAAGGTTACATAAACACCCAATCCCTATCTGATATGAATTACTCGCTTGATCCAAAAAAGGTTACCATGGAAAAAGTGAGGTCAAACTATTTATATTTGACCAAGAATGCCTCAATGCATGAAAGTGATATGATTAAGTACATTTGACTTGAATAATACTGTCATAATATTGTTTATTAGGTTTTAGAAATGCGAATTCTAGAAATGCAATAATATCAAATGCAAAGCGCTCTTTGGGTGGAACCGACATGAAGAGTAAAATTACAACCATCCGAACACATAGGCAAAAATAAACCGGAAAAATTTCTTCCTCGGTGGAAGTTCCCTGCTACTCCCAAATATTCCTGGCCATATATTCTCTGACAAATGTTAACCGGAAGCATTGATTTGCTCATTAAACATTCAAGAAAACAGGTCGCCCCAACAGAAATTCAGTAGTACACAACATCCAGAAATTAACGGTGAACGTAGTAATAATGAACCAATCTAAATTATGACGATGGATTCTCCAATCCTTTGTGTTGTCCAACAATGTCGATTGGGAAGCCACGAAAGGAGGAGCATCACACGGTGACAACAAATTAATTTCATTTTTGAAGAAAAACTCCTTAAAAATCGGTTTTTCTTGCTAATACACTTTATGATCTGGTTGGTGATAATGGAAAATTTGAAATCAATATGGAAAATTTTGTTTCAGTGATCAACGGGTTCATCTTGGGGATGAAAAGTGTTTCCAAATGTGTGAACAACAGTTTTGGCACAATTATTTCTTTGGTTTAATTTCCATCGCTCATTGCTCAATTGGGAGTTATAGAACACCTTTTTGGTGTATACAAACAAACAAAAGTAATTAGATTTGATTTATTAATGATTATGCAGTGTTTATGTACCAGGAAAAAATATCGAGCTCTATCAGATTGATTTTCCAGCAAAACATTTCTTTCAGTCACGTTTAATTACATTTTAGTGCCGTCGATACCAATCTTTATTTTCTTTGGACCCAGATTAGGCATGACCTAAGCCTTGGTCCTCTAACAGCAATCTAGAAATATTTTGGTGGCATTTGATAAATTGTAGAGTATATGCAGGTTTTGCTTAAAAGGACCACATAATCACTACTAGAAGCCAATTCGCTATGATTAAAAAAAAAGCCAATTCGCTGTCCCAAGCTTGAGAGTTCCAACATTTGGATGTATACATAAATATAAATCACGACAAGCAGAGATCAGAACGTCATAGAACATCCATTTATATATCCAAATAATTGCACACAGCCACGAGAGAAAACATGGTTTTTTTTAAACAAGGGCAGGAGCTGTCTCATTTCATTGATAGAAGAAGAGAATATAACACCAGCTCAAAATATGTACAGACACCACTTAGCACCAAAAAAACTAAACTTGTCATAAAATTTTATGCCTCTTATTATGCATGCACGGGTTTTGACCCCATGATATGGAACCAAAGCATGCAGTCCTAGTGAGGACGTAACTAGTGGCAAATCTCACAGTTGCACAAGCCTTTCGTCCAGCTACCTTCACACCAGTAGTGCGTCACCTTGCCAAGGTGTTTCTCTTGCGCGTAAAGTTCGCACGAAATCTTGCACAGAAATTTGGTGCATATTGTTGGACCCGAATTTTTCAATTTAGAATCCCCTATGAAACATCGCACTATTCCTTTGATCAGTAGATAGTGCTCATAGGTACATTGCTGCATCGTCTCATACATTGCATAAGGCATAGTAAATCATAATATTAGATAACCAAGTTTAAAATACACCACGGCGGGTGACAGTTACATAAGGGCCGAACATGCCAAATGTATATAATACAAAGATAACAGTGGAAGCAAAAGTCAAGTAAGACCATCATCCACAGGCGAGCGACCGACAGGTAAATGCGTGCAACATATATTATCTAACCTAGGTAATATATGTGCATACAATCTCTATTAAGTTAACTTGTCTAGGACATAAAAACGAAGAAGCCACCCTAATTCCCTGTGTTATTTTCTCCATCTGCGGCAGGGGCATCCTCATAAGCGTAGTAGTCTTAGGTTCCTGTTTATGATTTTGGTAATGTGAGTGTGAGAACAAATCCACCGTGCTCCGCGAGCCAATACACAGGATGCAATAATTAACATGCATGGCTTATCAAGGAAAGGCTCGAGTTATTTTGTTTGCTATAAATTGCTTTTAAATAAACCACATAGAAATTTCCTAAGACCTAGCTGTTGAACTTAAAACATAATGTGGAAATAAGGCAACAGTAATAGCGATTCAGATGCCAACCACCGTTACATGGTTTCTACACCATATTCTAACTTTCAGCATCATACCCGCTTACTTTATCTCTGGGGTGACACCTAGGGCAACACAAATCAGGGCCTTTTCCACTTTTTCAATCCCACCTACAAAGTTTTTGAAATAAAACTATTGTAGGGGTGGCCCCCACCTAAACTCAGCAGGCCTGTTAGAGGAATGTAAGGCCCAAAATGGGACATGTATAATGACACGAATACCCCTGAGGGGAGTACTCGGATGTAAGGGTATAATTGTAAGAGCACTCCCCATGTGGATGTATATATACAACACGAGCCATGGGGAGAGGACCTAAGCCATTACTCATCTAACTCTCCACTACCATACTCTCTCTCTCTGTTTGGTCTGTAACCACAACAGTTGGCGCCGTCCGTGGGGAGGACAAGAGCAAGCCTCCAGGTCCGAAGGAGGATGGCACCAAAGAAAGCTTCACCATCGGCGGCGAAGAAGAAGGCGGAAGCGGCGAAATCTCGCGTCAATACCAAGGCTTCGGCTCTAGCAGCTGCAGGTACGGGTGGCGGTGCAGGTGTGACGACTGTGAGCACCGGCGTTCACGACGCGACAGTGCGGACCTCGTCACCAGTTCCAGGGTCCTTCAGGGCAACGCGGCGGGCAGCCTGGGCGCGCAGGCCGTGGTCACCGCCGTGCCGGTCGTGCCGCCGGGCGCACCAATGGCCCCAGCCACGTCCGCGGTGGAGACCGCCCTGTTGGTGGCCCTCAATGCGTTCCAGCGGGAGTTAACAGATCTCCGCGGGGCCGTGCAGGACATGCAGGAGGCTCGAAGCCAGCAGACCCCGCCAGCGGTCGCGTCGGAGCCCACGCCGGAGAGGGCGGACAGCCGCGACGCCCCCACATCGAGCCGCATCCCGCTATGATGTGTGGATCCGGAGTCCCCACTCTCCGCGGGCCTGCAGCAGGCGGCGTGGCCAGAAGACTTCATGTTCCCCAGCGCTATTGAATCGTACAAGGGCGACACGGACCCATGAGAATTTGTGCGCATATACGAAACCGCCATCGAAGATGCTGGCGGAGATGACACCACGAAGGCGAAGGGACTCCCTCTCGCGTTGCAAGACATGGCGCTCTCTTGGTTTTTTACCATAGAGCCAAACTCCATCTACGCGTATGAGCAGATCCGTGACCGCCTCTATAACAACTTCCAGGGGAACTACGTCGAGCGAGTCGACGCTGATCAGCTCTTCGCAGTAAAGCAAAAATCTTCAGAGAAGCTGCGGGATTATTTCAAACGCTTTGCGAAGGTACGCTGTCAAGTCAAGGACGTTAACGAAATGACCATTATCAGTGCAGCCATACAGGGCCTTCGCCCCGGCCCGATGGCCGAATACAACGCACGAAAGCCAATCAAGACGGTGGCAAAGCTCTTCGATAAAATGGAGGAATACGCCAGGGCAGAAGAGGACGCGCGTCGAAGACAAGGTGATGACTCCGACACCAATCAGGAGAGCTTGGCCAAGAGCGAAGACCCGTCCAAAGACGGCTCCTCGAAAGGCAAGCGCAAGCTGGAGCCGTCGAAGGATGCCTCCGAACGCAAGGACATCCACCACAAGGAGTCGTCCGCCGACAAGCCCAAACGCGGCCAGCACAAGTCGCGGAGGCCCCGATACATATTCGACATCGAGGGCGGCTCCGAGGACAACACCTCCGCTGGCCACGGCGGTAGAGGGCGCCGGGGGCGAGAACGGGGCCGCGGCCGGGGTCGCGACGATAGAGGCCGAGGAGAATACGAAGACCACCGCCACGGGCAGTGGTGCGAGGTCCACGGCCGAGGCACCCATGACACACGGGCGTGCATCTCTATCGCGGCGCTCCGGCAAAGCGTCGCCAGGGACAAGAACGTGGAAGCACGTCCACCCGTCGTGACCCACATCCAACAGCCCTCGGAAGCCCCTATGCAGATCCAAGATCAGGGACCGCAGCCTCAGGAGGACTTCTTGCGAATTCAGGCTCATATACAGCAGCCTCGGGCAGGCCTCTTGCAGCTGCAAGCCCCAGAGGGAGCCTAGTGCAGAGTCATCAATGTCATCTCCGGATGTTCCTCGTTGGAGTTTGCCTCGGCACGGCAGCGGAAAGCCTACGCAAGGAGGCTACACCACGTGGCGGCGTACCCGGCGTAGGCACCCCCAGATTGGGTGCAACACGAGATCACTTTCACGCTCGCCGACGCTCAGGGTGTGGAATTCCCTCATCAAGATCCCCTCGTCATCCAAGCCGCCATCGCGGGGTGCGACGTTGGCCGCATTCTGGTGGACGGGGGCAGCTCCGCAAACATCTTGTTCGCGGTAGCCTTTGACCAGATGGGGATCCCCCGGAGTCGACTGGCCTCCTCGGGAATCCCCCTGCAAGGCTTCGGAGGACAACCCCTACGGGTGCTAGGCCAGATATGCCTGCAAGTCTCCTTCGGCCAGGGCGACAATGTACGGAGCGAAGATGCCATCTTCGACGTCGTCAATATCCTGTATCCATACAATGCCATCCTGGGGCGACCAATCCTCAACTCCTTCGGAGCGGTACCTCACCATGGCTTCCTATGCATGAAGCTCCCAGGACCACAGGCCATTATCACCATCTATGGTGACCAGGACATGGCCCCGCGTATCGAGCTCGGCACCAAAGGTCCGCACCGCGAGGCTCAGTGAAGCACCTAGGACGGGAACCGTGATGCAAGGATCTGCGACGTCCTAAGGAACCAGCATGGCGAACCCCCACACAGATCGTCCTGTTACTAGAGGCTCCGGCCGCGCTAGCAACAAGTGGTTAGTACCTCCGTCTTTTGTAATCGCTCACCGCGCAAACAGGAATTTAATAAAGTTCACCGTTTGCCGTACTCCCCTTACTGCCTATAGAGGTACACGGCAAGAACGCGCGGAGGCTCGCCCCCGTGCGCACTCCCGGAGTATAAATAAGACACGCGTTCGCGCGCGCACTCTCTATGAAAAACACGGGCATGAGTATAAACAAAGACACGCGTTCGCGCGCACACTCTCCGTGAAAAACACGGGCATGAGTATAAACAAAGACACGTGTTCGCGCACGCACTCTCCGTGAAAAATGCGGACATGAGTATAAACAAAGATATGCATTCGCGCGCGCACTCTCCGTGAAAAACACGAGCATGAGTATAAACAAAGACATGCGTTCGCGCGCGCACTCTTCGTGAAAAACGCGGGCATGAGTATAAACAAAGACACGCGCAAACACGGGCATGAGTATAAACAAAGACACGCGTTCGCGCGCGCACTCTCTGTGAAAAACACGGGCATGAGTATAAACAAAGACGTGTGGGGGGACGCCTCCGCACGCACTCTACGAAGTATAAATAAGACATAGCGTCGAGGTCCGCCTCCGCACGCACTCTACGGAGTATAAATAAGACGTAGCGTCAAGGTTCGCCTCCACATGCAACTTCACCGCCCGCAACACGCGGAGGCTCGCCTTCGCGCGCAGTCCACGGACACTAAATAAGACTAGCGTCGAGGTCTGCCTCCACACGCACTCCACAGAGTATAAATAAGATGTAGCGTCGAGGTCCGCCTCCGCACGTGTCAGACCCGGATTTTTAATTCCGAATCTTACTGTGTTTCACTGCACTAATCCCTGGATCAGTAGTTAGTGCACACAGGTACATTGCTGAATCATTTCATACATCGCGTAATCAACCATTATATTACATAAACTGAATTACACCACGTCGGGTGATAGTTTACAAAAGGGGCCGGCTAGGCCACATGTCTTCATTACATCAACGCAGCGGAAATTATAGCAAAAACAGACCCAAATCCACGTGCAAGCGCCGAGGGTAATGTGTACCATATATGCCACCCGGTCCCGGTAACATAAATGTACACAACGCCTAGGGTCTACTTGTCTATGCCTAACCACCGAGGCCTACGCCTTAATTATCGCTTTGCTTCCGTCGACGTTGGCGGGGCCTCCTCATAAGCGTAGTGTTCCTGAACTCCTGTTTCAATTGTATCGCAATAGCGAGAATGAGCACTCCGACCCGTGCTCAAGAAGCCAACACACAAAATGCAATAATTATACATGCATGGCTTAATCAAAGGATGGTCAGGCTCATTTTATTTTATGGAGAGTGCTTTTGAATACAATTATAGGAAAAATCCACGAGACCTAGCAATTTTAAACTCAAAACTTTTGTTTATAGAATAAGTTGATCATATACTTGACACGATTCCATCCACCATTACATGGCATCTGCGCCATATAGCATCTTTCAGCGTTATAGCCGCTTAACGTACTAATCGGACAACACCTGACAATTCCAAACCAGGCGATCCTTCGCCCTTCAAGTTTCCATTCGCTTCCAATGTTTTGAAACAGAACTATATCCAGCTAAGTTCCCATGTTCGCCCATGACCGTAGGCACGGCTATTCGAATAGTTTTGACTCGCGAGTTTGTACACTTTCACCACAAGAGATGAACTATCCTTTTGCCAACATGCTTCCTTAGGCATGAGACCCGATAATTTATCACAAAGCCTTTACCTTACTCCGATCTAGCTAGACACCACCCACGCCGAGGTTTCACCGCCAAGGGTTACACCACCACGCCGAAGCCCCTCTTGCGCCGTGTGAGTACAGACACCCTGTGCCTCACTGTGAGTAAACCAAGACACCCCGGCACCCACTTTCCTCGGTGATATCGGAACTAGACCCTTGCAAGTTATTCAGCTAGGTCGCACCCATTATAGACTTGTGGTTGTACTGCTTTACACGGTGGATATGACAAGATTCGGTCCTTAAAGTTACCTGGATGGTTCTACCACATTTCATGATTTGTGCTCCCACCGCACCACTACCACCCCCAAACCATCCATCCAGTGTTTAAGCAATTTTAGGATTTTCCAGAGGTAAAAATCTCGTGTCACCTACTACAATCATTCCATCCATGACTGCCCCAAAACATTTCATACTTTGCAATTGTTGTTTTGGGGCAGCTATGTACCCCGCTTTATCTAGCATTACTAAGCATCGCAATATTTATTGGGACTTACTGATAAAAGCTATGACAAGATAAGTTTTGCTAAGGCGACAAGGTTCACATGTCCAAACATTTCAACGGATCATTATAAGCAAGCATTACAGAGGTGTATAGCTATCATTTCTGAAATGAACATATTTTGCCACATGAAATAACAGCATGCATGTTGATATTTTAAAAGAAAGTACTTTGCAAAATCATAGGTTCAAAATGATCAAGGTGTTAACTCGCCTTGCTCGCGGTGGTCTTGGTCTGGGTCTTCGGAAGCTTCCAAGCTAGCTGCCTCAACCTCCTCTTCCTGAGCCTCGTATGCTATTTAATCGTGCGAAATACCCAAATAAAAGAAAAGCAACCTATCAACAAAATATCACCAGAAATTCAAATGAACTCCAAAAATTATGGTTCTGGTTCCATTAGATAGATCTTGAATTTAAATGAATTTAGAAATTTGTTTCATTCAATTTGGAGCTAAATTGAAGAAATTATAAGCAGTCAAAGTTCTCGGTTCCAGTCAAATCCAAAAATAATCAAATTCTGACATGTGGGGCCCACTGTCAGCCCCTGATTCATTTTAATTTCCATTTTTATTTACTTTTCGGTTCTCTGTGCTACTGACATGTGGGTCCGGTTACTGTTCATGGGGTCCACATGTCAGTACGGTCCTTGCCTAGATGTATCACTGACCGGTGGGGTCCAGCGGTCAGCGTGACTCGGGAATGTAGTGGCTGACAGGTGGG
Source organism: Dendrocalamus sinicus (assembly GCA_036346575.1). Taxonomy (NCBI): domain Eukaryota; kingdom Viridiplantae; phylum Streptophyta; class Magnoliopsida; order Poales; family Poaceae; genus Dendrocalamus; species Dendrocalamus sinicus. The sequence continues at coordinate 9,545,659 of CM070670.1, forward strand.
GCCCACCTGTCAGACTGAAATAAAAGAAAGAAAACTCACCCCGGCGCTGCGGAGCCGGAGGCTCGAACGCGCGCGCCCGGGGAGCTGAGAGGGAGAAGAGAGCGCTGATAGCCAAGTGAGCGGGGAGGCTTTGCCTACCTTTATAGGGCAATTTATCCCCTTGAGGTGGGTCGGCAGCGGTGTCGGGCAGAGAAGTCGGGGACGACGGTGGCGGCGGTGAGGAAGGTCGGGAGCTTGGTGAGTGTCAAACGCGATCCTCGCGTTATGGTGAAGACGGTGACGCGGTCTTCAAGGGCCGAGGAGGTTCGGAGGTGGGTCGGCGTCGAGCGGCAGCGGTGACTCGGGGAAGCTCCAGGCGGTGGCGAACCACAGGCGACGAGGAGCTCGGACGAGGGCCGGGGAAGCTTCGCGGCGCTCTGGAGACGATCCTAGCTCAAGGAATTTGGCTCGGGACAAGAAACAAAGGGAAGTTAGTTCGCCGGAGTTGGGGAGAAGGAGATCGCCGGCGGCTACAGGGCACGAATACCCGATTACCTTTGGATGAACGGAGAGAGCGGCGTGGGGAACTCAACGGAGGGTTTATGGCCTTATATACCGCCAGAGGAGCGCAACGGCGGCGCCGTGGTCGGTCGCGTCGGAGCCGGTGGCGAGGCGTAGGGCTGCAGCGGTGTTAATGCGAGTCCCGTCCGTGAAGACCCATCGCACGCCACGCCCGGGTGGTTGCCTCTGCGTAGCTGCTTCCCTCCTCCTTTTGCCCGCGTGAAACGGCAGCGATCGGCCGCGGCGACGCAATGGAAAAGCTCGGGCGGTGGCGCCAAGTCAAGGGCGACGGAAGGGCGCAGCTTTCCACCCGCAACGGGTGACGCAGCGGGGCGAGGCTGTGCATGCGCGCCACGGGGAGCAAAAGCTCGCCGTGGTGCCGTCGCCGCGGAGAGAAAGGGAGCGGGGCAGCCGAAGGCGCGGCGGGCCATCGGTCAGCGGGAGAGGGGAGGGGAAAGCGCGATGGCGCGGATGAAGCCGCGTGGCGGAGAGGGTCGATCGGGCGGCCGGTGCGGTTTAAGTGAGGGGAACGGAGGAGATCGGCCGAGGCGATCGGTCGGCTGAGAGCGATGCCAGAGGCGGACGGGCCGGATGGGCCGAGGCGCGCGAGAGGGGAAATCGCGGCTGTCCACGCGGCGAGCGGGGGTAAGGGGAAGGCGGGATCCGCCTGGCGACGTGGCTCAATCCCACCCATCCAGGTGTCGGACGGAGGGCGGTGGATTTTCTGATTTCTTTTTGGATTTTAAGTTTTGCTTTTAGAAATTACCGTAAAATCCCAATAAGTCCGAAAAATATGAAAATGCTTCCAAAAATTCCAGAAAAATTCTCGAGGTTCTGGTAATATTCTGACTTAATAAAATATTTCCAACTAAAGTTGGTATTTATTTTACTTTCTTCCCTTATTTTCCATGCCATTGTTTTTCCGAAATAATATTCTATGCCCTAAATCCAATTTCTCTATTTACTTTTATGGATCATCTTTTGATTCTTGTTTACAATTGTTTGTCTTTCTCTTTTATAAATTCTTTAATTTCTGGAACCTTAACCAAATTCAGAAAAGCATCGAAAAATCCAAATCCAAATGGAATACATTGCAAAAGCAATTCAAAAGCTCCTCATTTCTAATTTCAAATTTTTGGGCTGTTACAGCACGCACTCTACGGAGTATAAATAAGACGTAGCGTCGAGATCCGCCTCCTCACGCAACATCACCGCCCGCAACGTGCGGAGGCTCGCCTCCGCCGTAGTCCACGGACTCTAAATAAGATGTAGCGTCGAGATCCACCTCCGCACGCACTCCACGGAGTATAAATAAGATGTAGCGTCGAGGTCCGCCTCCGCACGCACTCTACGGAGTATAAATAAGGCGTAGCGTCGAGGTCCGCCTCTGCACGCAACTTCACCGCCCGCAACGCGCAGAGGCTCGCCTCCGCGCGCAGTCCACGGACTCTAAATAATACGTAGCATTGAGGTCCGCCTCCGCAAGCAACTTCACCGCCCGCAACGCGCGGAGGCTCGCCTCCGCGCGCAGTTTACGAACTCTAAATAAGACGTAGCGTCGAGGTCCGCCTCCGCACGCACTCCACGGAGTATAAAAAAGACGCGGATGCTATCCCTGCGCACTCTACGGAGTATAAACAAAACGCGAACCCCGCGCACACATGGGCATTGCTCCAGTGCGTACTCTTCGGAGTATAATAAGACGTGGATGTCGATCCCACGCACTCTCCAGAGTATAAAAAAACAACCGAAGAGGTTATCCCGGCGTACTCTACGGAGTGCAAAACGCAACACGGGGGCCAACTCCTATGCGCATCCCGCGAAGTACCAAGGCGACGCACCAGAGGCTAGCCCCCGTGCGAGCGCACCCACGGGCGAAAGGCACCAGAGGCTGTCCTTGCACAATCCTAAGGGACAGAGCGCTCGCGCGTCTACTTCGACTAGGGCGCCAGCTCCGCTGCCACCACTTCGAAGGGTAGGGGACGGAGCGCTCGCGCGCCTACTTCGACTAAGGAGCCAGCTCCGCTGATCCCACTTCGAAGGGTAGGGGACGGAGCGCTCGCGCGCCTACTTCGACTAAGGAGCCAGCTCCGCTGATCCCACATCGAAGGGTAGGGGACGGAGCGCTCGCGCGTCTTCTTCGACTAGGCGCCACTCGCGCCACCACTTGGCGGTAGGGAAGGAGCGCTCGCGCGCCTACTTCGACTAAGGAGCCAGCTCCGCTGCCACCACTTTGAAGGGTAGGGGACGGAGCGCTCGCGCATCTGCTTCGACTAAGGCGCTAGCTCCGCTGCCACCACTTCGAAGGGTAGGGGACGGAGCGCTCGCGTGTCTACTTCGACTAAGGAGCCAGCTCCGCTGATCCCACTTTGAAGGGTAGGGGACGGAGCGCTCGCGCGCCTACTTCGATTAAGGAGCCAGCTCCGCTGATCCCACTTCGAAGGGTAGGGGACGGAGCACTCACGTGTCTACTTTGAACTAAGGAGCCAGCTCCGCTGATCCCACTTCGAAGGGTAGGGGACGGAGCGCTCGCGCGTCTACTTCGACTAAGGAGCTAGCTCCGCTGATCCCACTTCGAAGGGTAGGGGACGGAGCGCCGCGCGCTACTGACTAAGGAGCCAGCTCGCGATCCCCTTCGAAGGGTAGGGGACGGGCGCCGCGCGTCTGCCGACCAGGCGCCAGCTCCGCCGCCACCACTTCAAGGGTAGGGGCGGAGCGCCGCGCGCCTACTTCGACCAAGGAGCCAGCTCGCCGATCCCACTGGCGGGTAGGGGCGGAGCGCCAGCGCCTCGCTTCGACTAAGGAGCAGCTCGCGATCCCACATCGAAGGGTAGGGGACGGAGCGCTCGCGCGTCTTCTTCGACCAGGCGCCACTCCGCGCCACCACTTCGGCGGTAGGGAAGGAGCGCGCGCGCCTCGCCCGACTAAGGAGCAGCTCCGCGCCACCACTTTGAAGGGTAGGGGACGGAGCGCTCGCGCGTCTGCTTCGACTAAGGCGCTAGCTCCGCTGCCACCACTTCGAAGGGTAGGGGACGGAGCGCTCGCGTGTCTACTTCGACTAAGGAGCCAGCTCCGCTGATCCCACTTTGAAGGGTAGGGGACGGGCGCCGCGCGCTACTTCCGACATGAGCCAGCTCGCTGATCCCACTTCGAAGGGTAGGGGACGGAGCGCTCGCGCGTCTACTTCGACTAAGGAGCTAGCTCCGCTGATCCCACTTCGAAGGGTAGGGGACGGAGCGCTCGCGCGCCTACTTCGACTAAGGAGCCAGCTCCGCTGATCCCCCTTCGAAGGGTAGGGGACGGAGCGCTCGCGCGTCTACTTCGACTAGGGCGCCAGCTCCGCTGCCACCACTTCGAAGGGTAGGGGACGGAGCGCTCGCACGTCTACTTTGAACTAAGGCACCAGCTCCGCTGATCCCACTTCGAAGGGTTATGGGACAGAGCGCTTGTGCAGCTACTTCAACTGCGCGTCCATCTCGGCCACCCTACCCTCCCGAGGTGCAAATCGTCGTGTACGGGCGAATGCAATAACCCTCCGAGTTCGCCATGGGACAGCGTAGCTGTCGGGACCCGAAGCAACAACTCCAGAACCAAATGATTATCTAGTAATTCTTTATTCTTACCTCACTCTTAGGATTCTTACTCTTTGCCTCCTCTGAAATATTGTTTTCCAAACTTAATTTGACTTCTTATCCCCATAATGTCCGTAGACATCACAAGTGTCCCCTAATCAAAGAGAAAGTTGGTAGGGAAATTCTTCAAGCTGTGCTGTGAAGTTTGGATCAGGGAAGCTCCCAACGTTTCAAGGCAAGATTGAAGATTACCGTGAAGAGCAAGAGCCATTAGATTTGAACCTTGCTATAGTTTTTAGCATCGGCTAGATCATTTTGCTTCTTATTTGCCGTTGGGTGTGATGTGAGCTGCAGTTTTGCTTCTAGCATTATGATGCAGTCATGTCAAAAGTCTTTTTGTGGAGTTTGTTGCTTCTTTTGTTAGCCTATTCGGCTAAGTGACTGCTTAGTTTAGGGTTGCCATTAGTTATCCCCCTTAGACGAGTTTACTGCTTACCTTTGCTTTTCCCTCTTACCTATTGAGCCTTGAGAAGTTAGTTCTCAGCAAGTGGTATTTTCTTTCAGAGCAGAGCAAAAATGGTTGACACTCAGAACACAGTAGGACACAGTCAGATGAACCAAGACCCAGAGGGCAGCAATGCAAACCAGGCAACTCAGGGACCGCAAGCAACCCCAATGGGTCTGGATCTGATCATGAGTCAGCTCATGGCAGCTCAAACTCAACTCATGAACACGATGATGCATAATTTAACGAATATGATGAATCAACAACATCAGGCAGCCATTGCACCTAAGCCAAATCATCTATCATCCGGATTCGCAGAATTTATGAGGACTAGACTGCCAACTTATTCCAATTCATCTGAGCCTTTGGAAGCAAACGATTGGATTCGTTCAGTGGAAAAGAAGCTAAACCTTGCTCAGTGCACTGATCGAGAAAAGTCCTCTACGCTGCACACCAATTGGAAGGTGCTGCATCCGAATGGTGGGAGAACCAATGCGCTGCGCAGGAGGACCTAGAGAGCATTACTTGGATAGAGTTTGCCGCAGCGTTCCACCATGCCCATATCCTAGATGGAGTGCTGGAAATGAAGAAGGAAGAATTTTGTGAGCTACAGCAAGGGAGTATATCAGTAAGTGAATATCGCAATAAATTCACACAATTAGCTCATTATGCTCCAGAAGATGTTGCGACCGATGATGCACGTCAAAAGCGCTTCAAGAGAGGACTTAACCCCGGATTGAAAGTTCAAGTTGTGAGCAATGATTATGCTAGTTTCCAAAACATGGTAGATAAGGCCATACTTATTAAAGAGTCCCGTCATAAGATGGAAGAGTCTCACAAGTGGAAGATGATTCACCAAGGAGTTCAGTTGCAACAATCACAAAGAGCCAGATTCAACACATACCGGCCAGCTCGTGCACCGCAACAGTCAGATTTCAGGACTCCAGCTCCAATGCCTCATTATGATATCTCAGGACCACGCCCTATCAGTGTCGGCAATCAGCCTTAGAGGGAAAGAAGCTCTGCAACTCCATTTAGTTGTTTCAAGTGCCAAGAGCCAGGTCATTTTGCTCGCAAGTGTCCGCAGAAGCGTCAAGCAATCACGCCAATTCCGTTCAACCTTGGAAGTACCCCTACCAAGACCCTAGGAGCCAGCCATGGAACATCGTTAGGTCAGGGAGGCCAGCTACCTCAGAGCATTGCAAGGGGAAGCTTGAACAACATCGTCTCCAATGTCGCACCTGGTAACCTATTTCCTTTAGTAAGCATGAATCTCGGGGTCGAGATTCCGTTAAGGGGGAAGGTTTGTAACATATTGATTTTTAGAGCCTTTTTGAAGTTTTTAAAATAAAATTCACCATTTGGATTTTTGTAGAATTAATTAAAGCTTAATTGGACTTTTCAGTAATTAAAAAAGATTTAATATGACTAAACTAAACATTAACTTTTGTCAAAAACATTTTATTTGAGTTCCTTGAGTCTCAAGGAATTTTCTAAAATTTTCTTGGATTTTTCTAGAGTTATTTGCTATTTTCTAGAGCTTAAAAGGATTTACTTGAATTTTTGGAAAAAGAAAATCCTTTATAATCTTCAAAAGCCTGTTTGGCCGAAGCCCGGTCCAGCTACTCTGGTCCATGCCACTCCGTAGCCCAGCCTACCTCAACCCAGACCGCACCCGCCTTGACCCTCTCGATATGCACCGCATGTCGACCATCCGTGCTTGCCCACCCGCATCCAAGCCGTCCGCACCGCCATCTCCCGAGCCGTCCGTTGTGCCACGCGTCAGCCATCCAAGGGGAAGTGCAATGTGCATCCATGCTTTCTCCCGTAGCTGTCCGATCCCTCGTCGAGACACTTGTCACGCATCCAACAGTTCTGGCACTGTTCCTCTTCTTGCCAGGTGTGACATCCCAAATTTTTGCTAAAATAAAAATAATTAAAATGGAATAAAATAAAATTTAAAATTAAAATAAGTATTTTTGTTGCCTAATTTTAAATTTGGATTTGCCTTGAATTTCTGTTTTTGGAAAAGCTGGATTTGAAAAGCATTTTCAGAAAAACCTAAAAGTATAATTAAATAAAATGATATTTTGATTTTCTATAAAAATCCTATGTCAAATTAAATATTTGGAGTTATTTGGCTTTTATTTGGTTTCCTGGATTTTTTTCTGAGTTTGAAAATGTATTTTTGAAAATAAAAAGTATTTTCAATATGAAAATTAAATACCAACATTAAGTTGGAAATATTTTTATTAAGTCCAAAATGTCTCCAGGAGATCCTCTGAATTTTTCTGAGATTTTTGGAATTTATTTCATATTTTTCTGAGGCCAAATGAATTTCCTAGCCTTTTCTGAAAATCCAGAAATCAAAAATAAAAATAAAAATTCCCTCCCTCCCTCACCGGCCGCCACGTGGACGGCCAGATTTGCGCCCACGCGTCCGGCCGGATTAGCTCGCCCCCATCCCGCCTTCCTCCCTCCTCCCATCGCCACGTGTGCGCTCGAGATTGCGCCACGCCTCCTTCCTCGTCCCCATCCGCCCATCCCCTCCCGCTTCCACCGACAGCCGGCCCCGCTTTGCCGCCGCCGCTCGCTGCTCCTCTCTCTCTCCCTCCGCTCGCTGCCCCGCGGACCCCATCCACCCGTCCGTGCCTCGCCGCTCTGCCGCTCGATGCGCGATCGCCGCGTGGCGCCATCTCGCCGCCGCGCCTCCTCCCCGCCAAGCGGCCGGGCCGCTGTCCCGTCTCCCTCCTCCCGTGCGGCACCCTTCTTCCCCGCGAGCACCGCCGCCTCTTGCAACGGCCCTCCGCCCTACCCGGCAGCCCCTTCCGTGCGTGCGCGCCCCTCTCCCGCAGACCCGCGCCCCACGTCCCCCTCTTCCGCGCCCCCACTTCCCCACCTACCCCGTAACCGCCGCCATGGCCGCCCGCCTCCGGCGAGAAATCCGCGGTGCCCCCGTGCCCCTCCGCCCCTATAAATTGGCCCCCGAGCTCCGCTTCCTCCCACTCCACCTCTCGCCGCCCACCATTTCCCATCTCCGCCCCCTGAGAGCCTCGGCGCCGTGCACGTTCATCTCCGCCGCCGCCTCCGACGATCGGCGAGGAATTGCCGGCGAGCCGAAGCTCCTCACGTCTCGCCGACGCCTTGACCTCCGTGCGTGTGCGCGCAGCCCCCCCCTCCGCCGGCCGAGCGTCCACCGAGCTCCGTCGCGCTTAAGGACCCGAACGCCCTCGCCGCCACGCTCGCCGCCCCCACCACCGCATTTCCGCGCCTCCTCTACCTCCTCGCCGCCTCGCCGGCAGCCGCGCCGCCACTCGCCGATGAGGTCCACGCCCCGTGCGCGCTCGGCCGACCGCCACGCCGTCGCGCCGTGCCCACGTGGCCGCCACGTGGCTGCTCGGTGGCCACCGCGTCGGCACTCGCCCCGCCCGTCGCCGCCACGCGCGCGCCCTCCACCTCCACCACCTCCACCTCACCGCTTACTGTGAACCTAGTCCATAGACCAGGGGCCCACTGTCAGCCGGTCCACCCCCTTGCTGACGCAATGCTGGCGCATTAAATCAGATTTTCCTTTAGGGAAATAATTCCAATAATCCCTGCTGACGTCATAAATCCAATTTCCTTTAGAAAAATAATTCCAGAAAATCCCTTTTTTCCATTTTCTCTGAATTTAATCTTCCCGGAGCCCGTTCTCCTTCGTTCTAACTCCGATTTGGCCCATTCAAATTTCTAAATTCATCAAAAATTCCCCTCTATCCATTTCTAGCCTCAATTAAAATATTTGAGTTTAATTTGAATTTAATTTGAATTTGGTGGGTGATTTTCACGTGTAGACTTCGACGATTCGGGAGATTTCTTCGACGAAGATTCAAATCAATTTGAAGGGCAAGGCAAGTCACCCTCCTTGATCATGTTGATCCCAGTTTTCAAAATAAAATTATGTTGATTCAAATTATATTGCATGCATATTTTTATTTAACGTATTTCAATTCAGTTTTAAATTTAGTTATTGCCTACTTGTTAATTCCTCCATTGATATTGAATTCCTTATACCTTGTCACCTTAGATTCAAACTCTAGTTAATACATTAGTGTTGGCTAGAGGAATTTATATTAAATGCTTAGACACGCTTAGCTACAATATTTGTTTTGGGATACTTTTTCACATAAAATGATAACCTGCTTTACATAAAATGATATGAACTCTTGACTTTGGTGAGTCAAGGAGGTTTATGGATTATTTTGAAAACAAAATATAAAGCTGGTTTAGACTTAGGCAAATGGTTAGAATGGTGGGTGCAGGCATGCCCTGTTGGTTGGAGCCGCAGTGGTTGATTGTCGTGCACGGGGGTATGTGGTTGGGCCTGAGTCAATTAAGGACCGGTCTCGTGAGCTCTTTGTTGCAAAGCCCTAATCGTACTACCACATGGTGGTATGGGACAGCCACGGTGAATAATTTGTGAAGTCCCAATCTGAGTCAAGTCGTAGGTTGAAAGTGAGCGTGGTTGGTGCCATGTGAAGTCTCACTTGGGCGAGCGTGGTTAAGCCATGAGAAGTCTCGTCTAGGCTCAAGAGGGGTCCTGGCCGTGGATTCCTTCGGGTGAAACCATAGAGTTGGCTCGACCGTGTTGAAGGCTTTGCATTGTAAAGGCCTTGTCACGACTCCTCGCCGCACACCTAAGGAAGTGTGTAACCCGGTGGCAATATGGGATGATCGTGTCTTGTGGGTAAAGCTGTACAACCTCTGCAGAGTGTATAATCTATCCTGGATAGCCGTGCCCACGGTCATGGGCATGCTGAGTAAAAGTTTTTCATGGATTAGACTTTGCTTTTCAAAAATGTTTTCGAAAACCTTGTGGATGGATGGAATCCACGAGTGATGAAAACCTTACGGATGGATGGAATCCGTGAGAGATTGAAATCTGGTGAATGGATGGAATTCATCAGAGTTGCGCAGTGAAAGCGTGTGGATGGATGGAATCCATACGTGAGCTTTTGGAAAAGATGGTCCGGGTGGGATGCCCGTGGATAGGTTGGTGTTTGGTCGGAGCCGACACTGACGGTATTATTTTCAATTATAAGTATTGTTTTATCTATTGTATTAAATTCAGCAATTTCAATCTACTTATTGTATTTCTTAAATGCTGTTTTATGCAAACTAACCCTATAAGCCTTCTATTGAAGTCTTTATCATTATGTTGCATTTTCCCGGGTGATTTGCGGAGTACAAGTTGGTACTCACCTTGCTTTTTCCACACAGAGAAGGAAGACGTCAACTACGGTGAAGATCTGGACGAGTAGGCCGCGTCTTACTATCGTTTGCCTGTGGGCAGGCTTGGGCTTCGCTTTTATCAGTTTGCTTCCGCAGATATTTCCTTTATTTATTTTGCCAATGAGCATTGATGTAAGACTTGGCCATAAGGCCGTACCCTTTATTTAATATATTGAGTCATTTGTGCTTGGTTATTATCTTTGTTGTGACTGCGTGCACTAGCTGATCCTGGACTAGTGCAATTTACACAGAGGATCCAAGAGTCGTTACTCCGGGTTCCGACACCAGGTTACCGCCGCCGTGTTTGTCTCGGTTTCCACCGTCGCCGTGCCGTCTCCTTCCCGGACTCGACATCCATGCCTGCCATGGACTCCTCAAGGTCTAGGTATAAAAGCTAGCCAACCCCCTCGTCCTCCGCATCCTACTCCACCGTCGCCGCGGCCGAGTCACCTGTGTGCCGTCGCCGTTGAGCTCGTGTCGCCGGGGTTGCCCCCTTGTCTTCGGCTGTCGTTCGTTGTCATTTTCACCGTCGGTGAGTTGCTGACCGTGGCTGTCTTCCCTCGATCCGTGCACCATCACCTCGGTCACCGCATGCGATGCCTCGCGCCCGCAGACGTCAGCACCAATGTCACACAGCACCCGTGCCCCGCCATTGCTTCATCTACCCGTAGACCCCGTCCCTCGTGCGCCAAGCTATTGCCAGCCGGGTCCAACCCGTCAGCATGTACTGTGTCATAGATCCATGAGCCGACCGAGCTGAGTCAGCAGCCATGTGTCGACCACATCAGCCCTAGTGCACACGTGTCTTGCCACGCCACTGCCACGTCAGCCCTAGCCGCACGTCATCAGCCTAGTCACTTGCACTATTCCATGAGCCGAGTCTACCGTAGACTAGCCTTCTCCGTGCACCGGGTTCAGAGCACAGTAACTTTTCTGATTTTCAGCCTTTTTCTTTACATTAGATTTTCTGAGAGCCCGTTCTCCTTCGTCCGAACTCCGATTGACCCGATTATTTTATCTAAATTCTTCTAAAATTGAGCTCTATATTTTGGTTCTACTTTGGAAGTTTTTGGAGTTCATTTGAATTTTTTTGAATTTGTTTTGTGCTTCATTTCGTTTTCTCTCTCGTTAGATCACACGTTCGAAGGAGCTGAAGCAGGATTCAAAGATCAAGAGCCATCAACTGAGCAAGGCCAAGGCAAGTTGTGACCTTTGATCATGTTGAACCTAGTTTTCAAGTCTATTATGTATTGCTTTGTTTTGAATTATCATGTATTGCTATTTTATTATAAAACTTTTGTATTGGTAGTTATTATCCAAATTGATTAATTCCTCCGTGATAATTTGAATGCCATGATTCTATTGTTACCATAGGATTGGTAACTATCTAGTGATGCAATATTAGTTATCACATAGGATGTACGTTTAAACTGCTTAGTTATGCTTGTAGTACGTTGAGTTTGTCATCACATGTGATCAATTAATTAATTTTGACTTAATGAGATATTGAATCATGGTGGTAGCCACACTGATAAAATTTGTGTGCCATGACATTGGGGTGTCATTGGTGTTGGTTATACAAACTTGATTTTCACCTGGGTAAATGATCGTATAGTAAAGGGGGTGCAATTTGCACATTGGAATGTGGATGTTTCGCCTGGATAAATCTAAAGACTTAACTTTATGCGCCATTGATCTGATGTAACAGCCCAGGTTTTTTTAAAAAATAATAATACTAAAAATAATTTAAAACAAATATAAGTGTTTTGGTTGCCTAAATTTTATTTTCGATTTCCCCTCATTTTTCTGCTTTTGAAAACGCTGTATTTGAAAAGTAATTCAGGTAAAAATATAAAAATATAACTAAATAAAATGATATTTTGATTTTAAGTAAAAATCCTATTTCAAATTAATTATTTAGAAGCATTTGGCATTTATCTGGACTTTCTGTGTTTTTCTGGATTTTAAAAATCAATTTCAAAGCTAAAAAGTATTTTTGTAAAAGTTAAAAGACCAACTTTAAGTTGGAAATGCTTTCCTAAGTCTAAATCAACTCTAGGAATTTTTGTGAATTTTTCTGGAATTTTTAGACTTTATTTCCTATTTTCTTAGTGTTTTTGAAAGTTCATGAAAATCTAAATCTAATTTTAATCCAATCTGCCGCACCCGATTAAATAACGGCCCTCCATCTTTACTTAACCCACTCCATCTCCATCCGATGGCCTGGATTCAATCTGCGCCGCCCGATTTGATCACATCCCTGGCCTATGAATCCAGTTCGCCATGGACCCAGTCCACAAAAGCCACCTATTAGCCGAATATATTCCTTTTCCTTTTACAAAAATAAATCAGCGGAAAAATCATTTCTCCTGCTAGCGTCACCCTGTTGTCATAAATCCTTTTTCCCAAAGAAAAATAATTCAATTCCTTACTCATGTCACAATCTTCCTTTTCAGAACAAAAATAATTCAGAAAATCTCCTTTTTCTTTATTCTTGAGTTTCAAAGTTCCAGAAGTCCTAACTCCGTTTGAGCTCGTTAAAATTTCAAAATTCTTCAAAAATCCTAATCTATCCAATTATATCCTCTTTTCAAATTTTTAGAGTCTGTTTGAAATTCCTTCGATTAAATTAAAGCTTAGCAAAGAAAAATATTTTAAACGGTTAAAATAAACTTCAATTAAATACAAAATTATTTTATTTGATCTTTTTGGATTCCAAGAATTTTTGTAGAATTTTCTTGAATTGTTTGAATTTATTTTGTTTTTTAGAAAAAAAATGTTTTTCTTTTCTCTCTCCTCGCTTCGTCTTCCTCACGAAGTATTACGTTCGGACCGAGCCAAGCGCCATGAACGCGATTTTGGATCTTTCAAAACTCATGATTTTCTCATCGGATTTTTGCACAATCAAAGGCATTGAAATCCTCTCATCAAGGCCTTTCCATTCCTGGCCTTAGCCCCCCAATTTGGTGCGCCTATTTTGCGGGAATATTCCTTGCCACCGAAAAGACATTCCCTGCGCATCTCCTCATCCGGTCCACCTCCACGCCTATAAAAGGGAGCACCGGGTGCCCCTCCTCGTTCTCATTCACTCCCAAAAATCTAAGTCCTCTCTCCCTTCCTCCTCGCCGCAATCGGTATTTTTCTATCGCCAACCAAACGGCGTTCGTCAGCCATTTGCGTTGCCGACAGTGGAGTTCCACCACATTTGACCACATCATCGGCTTCGCCTTCACGCGTTCTACATGGTGCTTTCCTCGCTTTCGCCGGAGCATCGCCAGAGTACCGTGGCAAAACCGTGCCGCCGCTTCTCTCCTCGCTGCAAACTGACCATGCATGTTCCACCACAACCGAGGTGAGCACTGCGTTCCAAATGCTCTCCTCTTCGTTTAGCCACAAACCTCACCCACAAATTCCTCTCCGTTTGCCCGGAACACCGATGTCAACCCGCCGGTCACTGAAGGTCTTCTCCACCGTGTTTCGCCACCATCCAATGTCCTTTGGCTGAGCTGTTTGCACTGTTGAGTTCACCTCGATGTGTTCTACATCGTGCTTCCATCACCATCACCTAAAGATTCCCCGAGTCCTCGTCGACCTTGTCGAGCCAGACACTAAAACTGTGTCTTCACGCGTACACCACTTTTTTGGTGAGCTTTTTGATTTTTTTTTGCATGTCATATCGTGTCCTAGCCTCTAAGAAATTTATCTACTATTTTTATTTAATTTCTCGTGGAGCCAATTGTCAGAAATTGAGCTTTCCGCGAAAACGGTCATTTTTGACATCTCGACGTCGACTCGTCGTCTCCGGTGAGTTTTAGCCTATACCATCACCTCTGTCATAATTGTCTCATCGCGTTCTAAACTGTGCTTCCCTCCTTTCCTCCAAAGACCATCCACAAATTTTTGCCTTCGACACCTAGCCATAGCCACCTAAGCCATCTCACGTTCCTATCTATCCGGTGATGCTTTCTCCAATTTTTTTACGTCAAAATGTGCCAAACTATTCTAGGTAGCTATCTTCCACGTGGTTTTAGATTTGCTCCACTGAGCACTAAGGTATCAAGTTTTTCCTTTTTCTCTACCGTCGTCATTCAAACGTCGATTGTATCGTCTCTGATGAATTTTCAGCTTACCCAATAATTTTCCTAATTTTACCATACCGTGTTCTACCCTGTGCTCATCTTACATCTCTATGTTCCATACCGGGTACTACCTCTCTCCAACCTGTCGTTGTTGCTACCACGCCGTCACTGCCGTTTTTTCCTCACCACCGGTGATTACCGCCATTCCTCGCTGCCGTCCCCGCATCACCACCTTTGCCTTGTCATCAGGATTGCATTTTGCCCATTCACCAGCCACCTCGCAGCCAACCGACATCGTACTATTCAAAAAGTATTTCTCGGATTCTGTTATCATTTCATTTGATATCCAAAACTTCCAGATATTCCTTCTCCCTCATACGAACTCCGAATCTATTGATTCTTTCTCCTAAATTAATCTAAAATCATAATCTATCCGTCAATATATATTTTATAATTTTTAGATTTTTTAGATTTATTTGAATTTATTCGCTTTGGTTCTTCGCGCGTAGACTACGATGATTCGGAAGAATTCGACAATGACTCACACTAGACTGCAGAGCAAGGCAAGTCACACACCTTGATGACGTTGATCCCAGATTGTAAAATAAAATTATGTTGCTTTAAATTAATTCGGCGTGCATATTTTTATTCACTGTATTTCAATTCAGATTTAAATTTAGTTAATACCTGTTTGTTATTACCTCCTTTGACATTGCAAATCGTTATACCTTGTCACCCTAGTATCAAACTCTAGTTAGTATACTAGTATTGGCTAGAGAGTTTTTACATCAAATGCTTAGATCTGCTTAGACATAATATTTGTTTTGGGATACCTTTTCACATAAAATGATAAGTTTTTCAAATGTATTCTTGACTTTGGTGAGTCAAGAAGGATTATGAAATATTTTGAAATAAAATACAAAACCTGGTTTAGACTTAGACTAATGGTTAGGTGGTGGGTGCAGGCATGCAATGTTGTTCGTAGACACAGTGTTGATTGTCGGGCACAGGGGGTATGTGGTTGAACCTAAGTCAATTAAGGACCGGTTTGTGAGCTACTGTTATAAAGCCCTATCGTACTACCACAAGACTGGTATGGGACAGTCATGGCTGATTAATTTGCGGGTTCCAACCTGAGTCATGTCGTAGGTTGAAAGTGAGCGAGGCGTAGGCCAGAGAAGTCTCACTTGGCTCAAGAGGGGGTCTTGGTCCGGTGGATTCCTTACTGGGGTGAAACCTTAGTGTTGGCTTGGCCAGGTTGAAGGCTTTGCATTGTAAAAGCCTTGTCATGATCTCCTCGCCGCATACCAAAGGAAGTGTGTTAATTCGATGGCAATATAAGATGATCATGTCTTGTGGGTAAAGCTGTCAACCTCTAAAGAGTGTATAATCTATTCTGGATAGCCGTGCCCACGATCATAGGCATGCTGAGTAAAGTTTTTCATGGATTAGACTTTGTTTTTCAGAATGATTTATGAAAACCGTATGGATGGATGGAATCCATACGAGATCTTTTGGAAAAGATGGTCTGAGTGGGATGCCCGTGGTTAGGTTAGTGTTTGGTCGGAGCCTGCACTAACGGTATTAATTTCATTTACAATTACTATTTTTATTTACTGTATTAAATTCAGCAACTTTTAATCTATTTATTGTATTTCTTTAAATACTGTTTTATGCACAAATAACCCTATATGCCTTCCTTTGTTGCCATTATCATTATATTGCATTTCTCATGTGACTTGCGGAGTACAAGTTTGTACTCACCTTGCTATCTCCACACAGAGGAAGACAACTTCGACTACGGTGAAGATCTGGACGAGTAGGCCGTGTCTTACTATCGTTTGCCTGTGGGCAGGCTCAGTAGGCTTCTTCCGCTTTGTTTTTTTCTTCCGCTGTTTATGTTTAATTTCGGCTTATGTGCCATTGATGTAAACTTTGGCCATTAGGCCCATATTCATTTAAATAAAGTTTGTCATTATACATGATATTTGTCATTGTTATCACTGTGTGCACTAGCTGATCCTGGACTAGTGCGATTTACATAGAGGATCTAGGAGTTGTTGCTCCGGGATCCGACATCTGAGCCTTACCGTACAACCACATGTCAAGTATGGGATGGGCCTGGCTGATTAATTTGTAATGTTCCAATTTCGGTTCCATCATTGGGATGAGTGTGGTGTGGTCGGAGCCATGGATCTACATTGGCGCAAGAGAGGGCAATTATCGACTAGGTGGTAGCCTACTCGACGGCAAAACCTTAGCGAGACGGAACTGGGTTGAAATTGAACATTGTAAAGGCCTTGTCATGATCTCTTCACTGCACACCAAAGGAAGTGTTTTAATCTAGTGGCAATATGAGATGATCATGTCTTGTGGGTAAAGTTGTACAACCTCTGCAGGGTGTAAAACTATTCGAATAGCCATGTCCTCGGTCATGGACAACGCTCGGTGATTTCACACAAGGGGTAGAGTTTTCATAAAAATATGGTTGGGTTAAGTTAGGGAGTGAATGGTTAGTTCACTGGTGGTTCACTACGTGAATCTTGGTTCATAGATGATTCATTGGAATGAATGGCCAGTACACTTGTGGGTTGTCTCAATTCCTTTGATTACTTATTTATTATCATTTTCAAAGTTAGCTTTTTAATTTAATTATTGTATTTACTTTAAATTGTTGCTTTCTGTAAAGTTAACCTTTCAGCCATTTTTGGTAAGCCTTGCATACTATATTGCACTCTTTGTTATAAACGACTTGCTGAGTACTCTATACAGTTACAGCTTCATCCATATTTGCTCAGTTGAGGAAGAAGGACCTGATTAGTAAGAGGTACCAGAAGGAGGATACTTTGATGACTTCGCAGATTAGGACTTCGTGATGTGACGATGGCCCGATCTTCCGAGAGGTACTGATAAGTCGATTGTGGAGATCTCGACGTTGATGATCCAAAGGCTCCGACCAAAATAGATCGAACCCCTCGCAATCACTACACCACTGCTCTGTTGGTTATCAACCGTGCCGAACACGATTGACCTCGCCAAGAAGGCTATCTCCTGCAAGCGAATCGAGAACACGAGAAGAGAGTAAAAGATGCAATCTGTATTGCGAATAAAGATTAAGTTCACAAGTTGGCGTTTCTCAACCGAACATGCGGCGAAACTGCTAAGCAGAATAATCTCTTAAGAAAAACCCAAGGAAAACTAAAGGGGTGCGGCCTCCTTAAATAGGGGAGGGGAAAGCCGCACTTATCTAACGACAAGGGATATGGTACTATTCATGGTTACTGTTCATGCGGCCGTGGTACTGTTCATGTGACCAGTACCGGCCCAAATAGCCCAAGTTACAAGGCCCTCGGCCCACTTTGACTCGGACTGAAAAAGTGATGTGATTTGTTTCGCAGTTTCTGATATACTCGGATGGAGTTTGGAGGTGAGACCAGATCCATCTGAAAGTAGACTCCATGAGCTTTCCAACGAGTACTCACAGGCCCTGAGAAGACTTCTGGATCAAAAGTTATGGCCGTTTGAAATAGGCCTATCAAGCTGAATCCGAATTGATCTGGAGGCCGAATTGGATTCCAAAACCTGTCCAACTTGAACCCTTGCTTCAATTGGTTCCAAAGTGATGTGGTGCTACAAATATATATATTTTCATCATTAGGTAGCATCATATTCTCATTTAAAATGTGTTGAAGTTGAAGAAACGAATTCACCTTTAGTTTAATCTTGATATTGACCGCTATGGTCGTATGTGTTGGTGGCATGGTCACATCATCCTCCCCTTCTTGACAGAAAACCGTCCTCGATTTTAACATAGGTGTAGCATCACGTATTGCATGATCTTGATCATAAATCTTGGTACATGATAACAAACGCAACAAACTCTCATTATGTAATATCATAAGTTCTTTATCAAATAAAGTAAAATCTCTTTGAAACGAGCTCACCTCATAATTTAAGTGATGTGTAGGAGCTCTTGTAATTGGAACAACAAGTATAGTAAATATGGTTGTATCCATATGGTACATGTTCTTATCACTTCGCTCCCCGGTCGATTGCCTGTGGGCATGTCGAATGGCTACTACGCTTATTTCTGTTTTCCGCTGCTAGTTTCTTTAAGCATTTCAGCGTGGTCATAAACGACTACATAGTTGAAAGCTCGACAGCGTGGTCATAAATGACTACATAGTCGAAAGCCCGAATCCATGGTCGTAAACGACTACATAGTCGAAAGCCCGACAACGTGGTCGTAAACGACTTATGACCACGGTAAGTGAAGGATCCCAAACATGATCGTAAAGCATTACGATCATGGCCACACAGCAGGAAGGCATGGTCGTAAAGTGCTACGACCATGACTGTAAAGAAATGAACGTTGTCGTAGGGTGTTACGACTACGGCAGTGAAGGAGCAAACATGGTCGTAGGGTGTTACGACTACGTCAGTGAAGGAGTCAACGTGGTCGTAGGATGTTACAACCATGGTAGTGAAGAGGTGAACGTGGTGTAAAAGTCCTGGAGCAATAGTAAAGATTGCAACATCGGCGAGCTCACCGCCGCGGAGGAAGCGGCAGCTGGCCGTGAACATTCCAAAAATGGAATGCTCATGCCCGCGTGCACGACTTGGCTCAGTCCTGTAGGCCAATTTGGCGGTGGCGGCGGTTGGCGGTGGCTAAGGGTGGCGACAGAACAGGGGAAGAGTGGGCGCGATGGCACACAGCGCTAGAGTTCAATTGCTGGCTAGGGTAGTATCTTGGTGAGGTTAGAAGACTACGTCGAGGGTCAGAGAAGCTTGAGGAAGGAGGTGGTGAGCTGGTGAAGTGCGACGGCGACGAGCGGAGGTGGCGCACGTGGTGGACG
Source organism: Dendrocalamus sinicus (assembly GCA_036346575.1). Lineage (NCBI taxonomy): Eukaryota > Viridiplantae > Streptophyta > Magnoliopsida > Poales > Poaceae > Dendrocalamus > Dendrocalamus sinicus. The sequence goes on from CM070670.1 coordinate 9,564,482, forward strand.
AAACAGAGGCGACGAGAGGTCCTGCAGAGGTGGGGAACAGCGTCGCGGTGCTCCGGGGGTGCTTCGGTTAGGAGGAATCGGACCACGGCGGCGCCGAGCGGTGGATTGCTCACTGATTAGAATTGGGGAAGAAGGCGATGCCGGTGAGCCATAAGGCACGGGAGACTAATTCGTGGAGGTGTAAGACAAAGGGATGCGGCATGATGTGAATGCAGGGTCGTACGGGTTTTATAGATGGCGAAAAGGGGCCGACAATAGATAGGCGGTCATCAGATCATGTCGGTGTCAGGCGCTAGCGACACTGCAGCGCCTGCGATGGGATTACGGGCAGATACGGTGTGATAGCACAGTGCGGAGGCAGCAGGCTTTTGCGCCGCGCAGGCTGGGGCAGACACACCAAGGCGGGGAACTGTGGGCGGCGGCGCGGATACTGTGGGTGGTGGCGGTGGAGCTGTGGGCGGCGGTGGTTTTCCTAGCACGCGGGCCGGGGCGACGCGATAGTACGGAGAAGCTGTGGGCGGGGCGGTGGAGACGGTGGGCGACGATGGCCGGCGGGGTCTTTAAACGTAGTGTCTTTTCAAGATATGGTCTACTAGTTAATTGTAGTACATACTGTATCGACTTCATTTATATCGGCAAAAACCGTACATAAGTTTCAATGATCAACGGGCTCATCTTGGGGATGAAAAGTGTTTCCAAATGTGTGAACAACAGTTTGGGCACAATTATTTCTTTGGTTAAATTTCCATCACTCATTGCTCAATTGGGAGTTATAGAACACCTTTTTGGTGTGTACAAACAAACAAAATTAATTAGATTTGATTTATTAATGATGATGCAGTGTTTATGTGCCAGGAAAAAATATTGTGTTCTATCAGATTGATTTCCCAGCAAAACATTTCTTTCAGTCATGTTTAATTACATTTTTGTGCCGTCGATACCAATCTTTATTTTCTTTGGACCCAGATTAGGCATGACCTAAGCCTTGGTCCTCTAATAGCAATCTAGAAATATTTTGGTGGCATTTGATAAACTCTAGAGTATATGCAGGTTTTGTTTAAAAGGACCACATAATCACTACTAGAAGCCAATTCGCTATGATTAAAAGAAAAAAGAAGCCAATTCGCTGTCCCAAGCTTGAGAGTTCCAACATTTGGATGTATACATAAATATAGATCACGACAAGCAGAGATCAGAACGTCACAGAACATCCATTTATCCAAATAATTGCACACAGCCACGAGAGAAACTAAACATGTTTTTATTTTTAAACAAGGGCAGGAGCTGTCTCATTTCATTGATAGAAGAAGAGAATACAACGCCAACTCAAAATATGTAGAGACACCACTTAGCACCGAAGAAAATTTTATGCCTCTTATTATGCATGCACGGGTTGTGACCCCATGATATGGAACCAAAGCATGCAGTCCTAGTGAGGACTTAACTAGTGGCAAATCTCATAGTTGCACAAGCCTTTCGTCCAGCTGCCTTCACACCAGTACTACGTCACCTTGCCAAGGTGTTTCTCTTGCGCGTAAAGTTCGCACGAAATCTTGCACAGAAATTTGGTGCATAGTCCTCTGCAAGAATTGAACATATCTGTAAGTTAGTAACAGGCTTTCTCTAACAGATATGTACACTTGTGGATGGTGTCACTACCACAGAAAGCCTAATACTAGACGACAAATCACAGACGGTTTTATCAAATCGTCTGTGATTGACACTAACACAGACGGTTTTAATTTGGACACTGTCTGTGTTGATGGCGTTGGAGAAAACGAAACGAGTATCACAGACGGTTCTTGCCGATGAACCGTCTGTGACATTTAAGTATCACAGATGATTTTTAATAAAAACCGTTTGTGATAATCTGGAATTATCACAGATGGTTTTTTATTAAAAACCATCTGTGATAATCAGCTTATCACAGACGGTTTGTATAAAAAACCATCTGTGATAATCTCAGAATTATCACAGACGGTTTGTAATAAAAAAACCATCTGTGATAATGCCTCTAGGCATTTATTGCGCCGATTAGAACCACATCTGTCTTCATTTCGATCCAGATCTAGCCGGTGCTGCACTCTTTCGCTCAGGAGGCAAGCTAGGCGATTTCAGGCCAATTAATTTGGTGAGAGGAGGCAGAGATTGAGCTTTGAAATTCATACATTCCTGGTTGCTCTAGATATGGTTAGTAATGAAATTTATTTTTGTTTGCATTACAATTAATTTGGAACTAAGTTTTGGTGAGTGTTAATGGAGATGGTTTGCATCCAGTTGACTATACATGATCAGTTCCCGTCATGTGGGAGGCCAAAATTGTCAAAATTGTTGGTTATATACCTTCAGCGATCGCTGGGGAAAAATAGCTGTTATACATGTTTATAATATGAATTAAACTAGCAAAGCCTCAATGCATGTGGACGTCATGTGCACTTTGGATTAGGGCTGGAAACGAGCCGAGCCGAGCCAGCTCGAGCCAGGCTCGGCCGAGCTCGTCCGAAGTTGCGGCTCAGCTCGGCTCGGCTCGTTCAGAAAACGAGCTAAAAGCCTAGCTCGGCTTGGCTCGTTTTCTGGCTTGAGCTGGCTCGAATGAGCTCGTGAGCTACACAAACTCCCCGTGCATCCTCCCCCATGCCCCCGTCTTCTCCTCCTCCCTCTCCATCCCCGCCGCTCCCGATGCCGCCATGACGACCCGTCCACCCCCACCCCGCTCGCCTGCGCCGCCACCGAGGCCTGCACCAGCGCCGCTGCGGGGGCCTTCATCTACGCCGCCCTGCTCCCCATCGACGCCATCAAGACTCGTCTCCAGGCCGGCACGGCGTCCCGCGGCTCTGGTTAGTTGTCGACGACATCGAGGAAGCGGTCGTTGTCGGTCGAGGAGTAGCTGGGGTCCTTCACCAGCAGCGCCCCCCGTGTCCCGGAGGCTGGCGCGGTGGCGCCCACCACCTCGTAGAGCACACGCACCTCCTCCTCCACCGTCAGTGCCAGGCCTCCGGCGATCTGCAAGCACGACGCAAGATCCACCACAGGGAGGTCCATGGGTAGGGCCGTAGGGCGTGCGGCGCGGTGGGCGGGCTGGGAGAGGAAGGGGATCGTCGGATCGGGGCGGGACAGAAGCCAGAGATGGAGAGGATGGCCGCAGGATCCACCACGGGAAGGGGGTAGGGCCGCAGGGGGGAGCACATGGCAAGGGGCTGCGGAGCACATGGCGGCGAGGGGGCACAAGGCGGCGAGGGGGCACACGGCGGTGGAGGGAGCAACGCCGACGGTCGATGCGACGTGAGTGGGGAAATTGGGAGATGGGAGTGGAGATGCAGATGCGAGTGGGAAATGGGAACTCGGGAGGGAGATGGGAGAATCGGGAGCGACGAGCCAAAATAGCTCGTGAGAGGGAGACGGGAGACGACGAGCCAAAATAGCTTGTGAGAGCTGACGGGAGATTGGATGGACTCTGGTCTGGACGTCTGGCACTCTGGTGGGTGGGGATGACTCGCGGAGAAATAAAATGAGCGAGCCAACGAGCGGCTCGCGAGCCCGCTCGGGCTCGGCTCGAAAATTTAACGAGCCAGGATTGAAGCTTGGCTCGCTTGTATATTAGCTGAGCTCGAGCCGAGCCGATTTTGAGCCCGAGCGGCTCGCGAGCCTCAAGCTTTTTGTCCAGCCCTACTTTGGATGATCGCCGCCTAGCCATCGACCTTTTTTTTTTGTCCAGGTAGTTTAGGATGACTTGAAATATCGAAATAAAGCAATGGTGGTAAAATATAGACGTATTCAGATCACACAATTCTAAATATACATCAATGGGGACAATGGGGACAATTCGCTTGCATGATATCAAAGAAACAACATTTATGTTCGTTGCCTTCCAAATTTTGCACCCATATCTTTGGGGACAATGGAAAATTGGAAATATTTAACAACAAATCCTGAGAATTTCATGGATTCTATCTTTCTTTATAAATAGGAGATCTTGCTAATAAAAATCCTAAGCTGGCTAAAGTTGGTGCAAAATTTGAAATCAAACCATGAAAAGATCAATATAGAATTTTAGTTACAAAACCGGACCAGTTTTGGGGGACGGACGGTTTCCGGGAGAAATCTGGGAACCCCGGTCCCGGTTTTTTTGTCAAAATACCTAGCGGGCCATGGAAATGGAATAGTTCATCTTAACCATCAAGCTTAATAAATCCAAGTCACACTAATAATCAATGTTAGCCTGCAAGTGTCAAACTTTTTGGCGGAGCACGATGTTTTTCATATTCTTTTACCACCTTTATGCCTTCATAGGAGTTCAATCGTTGAGCATCCCCGGCTAAGGACTATGATGTAAAACAGATATATAGAAGGAGGATAGGATGATGTATATATATATAAGTTTCTTGAAGAAATGAGAAAATAGATGTGTATTTATTGCGTACTTATGAAATGCAATAAAATGTGAATCTGGCCACCTAATCCCTTGTTGGTCTCCATTAATTTGTTCCCCTGGGACTTGTCATTTTTTATTCGTTTATAAATTTTTTATTCGTTTATAAATATCAGTCAATCTTGCAGATGTTCACCTCCATGAAGCAGATCTTCAGCCAATCTTGCAGATGTTCACCTCCATGAAGCAGATCTTCAGCCAATCTTGCAGATGTTCACCTCCATGAAGCAGATCTTCAGGTGTACACTGTATATTTGCTTTAAGCACGTTTTTTTAGTTTCAAGCTCCAAAATGGCAGCATTTTCATTCATTACACAGCCAAGATATGTGGTTACCTTTGATATGGATTACATGAAGCATTGCTAGAAATATAACTAGAAAGATAGAACAAAATAACAGCTGTCATTAAACCATATTCACTAAAACATATAGTGTTGAAGGAGGTGTGCCTTCATGTCCAAAGAGACCACATGACATTGTCCATCATGTCTCGACATATGTCTGACAAACTATGCGGCTTGGTGAAGATGAGCCTCGATAAGTGTCGAGATCCGAATATGTAAATTTGGACTCTCTTTGTATTCTGCACTAATCCAGCGTTGCCATAACTGAAGACACGGCTATCGAATAGTTTTACACTCCGTAGAGGTTGCACAACTTTGCACACAAGAAATAATCAACTTATCATACCATTATACGCTTCCTTAGGTGTGTGATTAAGTTATCATCACAAGGCCTTTATAACGCTCAATCTCAACCGCTAAGGTTTCACCGCCAAGTAGGCTAACCACCTAGTCAGAAAGTCCCCTCTTGTGCCATATGAAAATATCTAACCAACACCCCATATTCATCTCAATAGCAAAACCAAAATTGAAACATCATAAATTAATTAGTTGGGTCTATCCTAGACTAGATTTGTAGTTGCACGATAAGGCCTAGATCAATAGCACATAAAGTTTAGTCTTTAATCATAACCAGGCGAGACATACACTGATCACTGCACCTCCTTTACCAATCACTTACCAAGTGAAAACCGTTTTGTTTAACCAAGACCAATGACACTACACCTGTCATGGTACACAAATTTTATAACTATGACTAACCATCACGATTTAATATCTTACTAAGTCAAAAATAATTACTTGATCAATATGATGATGAGCCCAACTTATTAATAAGCATGGAGAAGCATATTAGACATACAACCCAAGTAGATACTAATATTGAATCACTAGATAATTAACCATTCTATGGTGAGAATGGAATTATGGCACTCAAACTATTAAAGGAAGGATTTAATCAAAATTAGTTGATAACTACCAAGTACAAGGATTTATAATAAATTAGCAATGCATAATAACTTAAAGTAATAAATATTAAACTTAAAATAATAGATTCATCATGATCAAATATCATAGCTTGGCTTGGTCTTTCTCAGTTACTACTCCTTGATCTTCAAGCTTGCTCCTGCTTCTTTGAAGTCGTTATCTAACAAGAGAAAAAGTGAACAAAATAAAAATAAATTCAAAGAAATACTAAAATAAATATTAAAATTGATAAAATCAGAACTTAAAGATAGAAGTCAATTTTAGACGAATTTAGGAAAAGAATCGGGTCAATAGAAGTTTGTAGAAACGAGAGAGCACTCTCGGAAGATTTGAGAGGTAGGAAAATACTAGAAATTGAGAGAGAAAGAAGAATATTCCCTTCATAATTAAATAAAAGAAAAATAAAAATGAAATATGGCAGTGGGGCCTACATGTCAGTGCCTTCGTCCACAGTGAACTGTGTCAATCAAACCGATCTGGAATTTGGCCAATGTGGCTCTGAAGCGGCGGAAACGTGATGGACATGAGGCGACTAACTCGACGCTATCTGGGATGCTAACGTCAGCGATGGTGGTGGTGGCTCAAGGACCGAAGGTCACCGATGATGGCGAGGCACAACAGAGCAAGCGGAGGGGCGCAACATGGAGGAGGACACGGGGAACTTGGTTGGGCACATGTGGTGTTCAGAGGATGATAGAGGCAACCGGTTGTGAGGAAAAGGTGGTGGCACGGCGAGATCGGGTTAGCGATGGGTTTCTAGCAAAGCCAACGACACGGCGGGGTAGAACCCGACAACGCGATCCCAGGTGTAATTACACCCTATGTCGTATCTCGTGTAACAGAGGGTATGTACGTGTAGTATATAAGTATTTAAGATCATCTAGGTGGTATGAATTATTTTTCAGAGGTGGTATGTATTTTTTTTTGACATACTCCTTTTTCTGTGCGTATATGAAGGTATTTACAAAATACACTAAAACTATGGACTCCCTTGTAATTTTTTCGTGTGGTTCATATTGGAGAATCTTATAATTAGTATATGAGTATACCTAAAGTGATAAAGGTGTATTTCAAGTGTGTTTAGGTGGTATATTAGAGGTGGGTCACTACTACAAAAAAGGTCATTACAGGCGGTTCTAAACCATCATCACAGATGGTTTTCTGAACCGTCTGAATTTATGGGTCTGTGATAATAGGGGGTTATTACAGACGGATTGTGTGTCGTTTGTGATAAGTCACAACACAGATGGTTTGTATAAAGATCCATCTATGAAAGACTACTATCACAAACGAGTTGTATAAAAAACCACATGTGAAAGCCTACTATCACAGATATCTTCTACCAAAAACCTTCTATGATATGTGGTCATCCCAGATGATTCTATTTTTGGTTACCGTGTATTATTTATTTGTTTTGTCCTGCCAAGTTCAGTCTGTGGTCGTATCCAATTTATTGCCTGATTAGTGGGAAATTGGATGCATCTAATTTTTTTGTTCTAGTTATAGTTAAAGTGTCGTGGTCGAAGTGCTATGGTCAAATCGCCGTGGTCAAAGCGTAGTGGTTGAAGCAGTGGTCGAAGTGCTGTGGTCGAAGCTTAGTTGTCGAAGCCGTGGTCGAAGTGTCATGGTTGAAATGTCGTGGTCGAAACATCGTGGTCGAAGCATCGTGGTTGAAGCCGTCATCGAAGTGACGTGGTTGAAGTCATGGTCGAAGTGCCATGGTCGAAGCGACGTGAGGGAATTTCTCTGCCATGGGGGACGTCTTTCCTTTAGCTCCTGCACATACAAAATCACTTCCCCAAGTCACTACTGTACACCCCAACCAAAAAGCTATGGCACTGACACAACAGCGAAATCAAACACAATAACTCGATTTCGATACCTTCCAAAGCGATTTGCCGGCGGAGCATGCCTGCTTGATGCCCTGCAGTGCCAACCCGAATTCCAGCTTCATGTCGTTCTCCTACTAGCACCAGAAAGGTCGCATCAATCAAAACTCTGAATTAGATTTGTAATTCTTGGGACATGAAAATTAAAGAAAGATAGCTACTTGGGATGGACGGATTCATACCAGGGAGGAGACGATGAGGCCACGCTCGTTGGGGACTCTGCGACCATGGTGGAGGATCAGGTACGTACCTGTTGTATTTGTTCTTGGAGTGAATAGGGGAAGGGTAGGGGATTAATAAGGGGCGAAAGGTGGGAGGAGACCCAGTGCCTGCTATTCGATGCGAAGAGAATATAGATGGGTGGGATTGGGATCCTGTGGGAGATGCCACAGATCGATGATGTGGCAAGGCATTATCGCAGATGGGTCGAATTAAAAACCGTCTGTGATAATTCATAAACGGTTCTTAAGAATAACTTTTTGTGATAATTATATATCACAAATGATTCTAGCGATGCGTTTGTAAAATCGTCTGTGGTAATCTTAACATAGACGGTTCCGCTGAACCGTTTGAGTTGAGGTGTCCAGTATAACCTTTTTTTTTGGTAGTGGTGGGTATAATTACACATAGAAGAAAATGTATTTTTGTCTTGGGAGTGTCTAGGCATCACCCGGATGTTTTCTTCCTAACTATCATCCAAATTTGTGACCTTGGATTAGAGATCAAGAGGTTCCTTGTTTTTGAAGAGGGGAGATTTTTTTTCAAAGGGGAGGGGGTAGAATTCAAGGGGAAGGGGGAGAATTCATGGCCATTGAATATCTAATCCAACAGTTCTAAATCTGGATGATAGTTAGGAAGAAAACATCCGAATGATATTTAACAAAACCTTTTTTCTTTAGATGTGTGTACACACACACACACACACACACACACACACACACACACACATATATATATATATATATATATATATATATATATATATATATGAGAGATCATGTATGACAAAATAATGAAATAGAAGATGGCACTGCGACACTACATCCAAAATTCCACTTCATAAAAGGGTTTCATCAACAAATATTATTCCACTTTCTTATTTGTGCGTTTGACCCTCATCACATGAGGACGTTGTGTGCCCCCTTTCCTTTGGGCCTAATTGTAACAGACGTAGCAGACGCATCTGCCATGTGCCCAGGAGCCCTGGCAGCTGTACTCCCTGAGGTGCTTTCCGAAGACAATGAGGCAGTCCAGCTTACACAACGGCTTGATGCACACCGATTTCGCAAAGTCGTAATAGCTGCAATGCTCTGCACAGAAACGTACCACCTCATTAATGTACTGCAAAACCAACTAGTGAATGTACTTAGTTGGGAAAAACATGAAGACTTGATTGCAGCAACCAAATTAATACTTGTAGTTAATTCCTGATGGAAAATAGGGACAGAATGAATGGCCGGATGATACTAGGTTGGATCTTAATGGCGACAGATAGGTGGCACGACATGTGTTAGCCAACGTGTCAAATATAAGGTTTGAAAGTCGTACATTTTGTTTTGGTTTATAAGCTCATTAGAAGATCACGAAACGTGTAAGAAATATGTCTAGATTTGGTTCTTCTAACACGTATATGAGAACCACGAGCCTTAGTCGATCGAACATGGAAATGAAATATCGCTTATCTAACATGTTGCTGATGCTTTGTGCTGTTTTTCGTATAACGGTGGATTATGATAATTTCATTTGGTTAAGCTTATTTTAGATACTTGGGTAAATACCATGCTGTTTTCTTCTTAATCAAGTTGTAAATGGACATATTGTTACATTCTAGGACATAGAAGATGAAATATGAGTGGACAATTGGATAACATAATGTATCGAACTTTAATCTGAAGTCAAGCAGAGTATTAGACTTTTCACAACTTCTTTTTCACGACAATTTACGAAGAACATAACACAACTTAAATCAATTTTGCTTCGCAGGACAGAGGGAAAAGACACAGCTAGAGAGAGAGAGAGAGAGAGAGAGAGAGAGAGAGAGAACCTGCTTGAGTAGAACTTCCTAGTAACACAAGTACCATGAGGAAGCACAGAGTAGCAGTTCCCCTCTCCATCTTCTGAGTGCGCAAATGGAGACGTCTTTGGTCGTCTTCTTATTTGTTTACCCTCCCTTTAGTTTGGTCAAAGACAACGTCTAGGAGGATATAGAATGAAATATTTATAGCCTTCTCAAAGAATAACAACAAAGAGATATCATTAAATTATTCCCTGGCGGCACATTATTTGCAATATCAAACGAATCAAAGCACGCCAATATCCCCTGTACCACACGAATTACTTGACTTTTTTGTGCTATTATCCATTTAATGTGACAATGCACATCTTTGCTAGGACAGGTTGGCGGCGGAGTTGACGCAGAATAGAGATGAGGCCGAAGAATAGATGGTTTCATTGCGATTCGGGGTGGGCTGTATTGCCTGTATTGCATGAGCCGGGCTGCAATCCCGAGACAATTCTTTGCAACTCCGAATGGTGGTCGAAGCAAGGTTCTGTAGATAGCTAAACAGAATGCAAGGACGTAAGGTGTTGCCGAATTCCGTGAACCCTAAATCTATAGCGTTACTAGACGCGCTACAGAGATAGTGCGCCTCGTTTCTCCACTGTACGATGTTAGCGCAACACAACGAGCGATAGTGATAGACTGTATGCGTCAGGGGTTAGCAGCCACGTATGATTTTTGTGAGACACAACGAGTTCGTGAGGTGCACACATGATAGGTAGGTCATTTTTCCGGCAGACTCACTTTGTAGGACAGAGTACCTCTACAATTTAAAAAAATTAATGATAATGATTCACTACCCCTTTAGTTAATGATGGTTCCTCCGCCATGGTACCACCTCTTTAATACGATCGCTCTGTTCCCTCACAAACCCTATTTGCGCCGCCACGTGGGTCCAATGCCCTCGCGCTTACCTAATCGCCCGAGGCACTTGGCCCTCTCCGGCTCTCCCGTCCCATTGTCTCTCATCTGCGCGGCCATGCTGCCTTCTCTCCCTTCCATCGCAGCTCCCTCTCGCCCTTGTCAGCATCGGCTCTTCCCCAGACCGCATCCCACCCGTTCTCTCGTTGCGGCAACTTCTCGTCTCATCCTCCGCCTATCGCCACCGTCTTGCTTCACCTAAAAGTGTTAATTTGGAAGTCCTACGATTTAGGCTACCAAGCATGATACACTAACGTAACTCAAATGTAACTACTCGCTGTTTGGTAAGCAAAATGTAGGCACAAATGTATAGCCATTTTTGGTGCTTCATCGGTACCCTATATATATGCTAGAGTTTCTGAATTTGTTTCTCAAGGGAGTAAATTAAGGGAATAAACTATAATACTCCATAAGAAACTATAGATCTGGAATGTACGTGCTCATTTCTTTTGAAAAGCTGCACGGATAAGATCGGATGACGCGGACATGAAACCATGAGGGTCCAAAGTTTCCAACATTTCAATGAACAGAAATATATAACTCGCATTCCAACATATAAAACAAAGACGACCAGAGGATGACAAAGCCACAGCCGAAGCTAGATATGCCACTTGAAATTTTGTTCCTTTTATTATTTTTATAGGTTCGACTCCCATGACATAGAGCCAAAGCATGCAGCCCTTAGAATTCAACCATGGTGGCACATCTCACAGTTGCAGATGCCTTCCTTCCAGTTGCCTTCACACCAGTACTTCGTCACTTTGCCGCCGTGTGTGCGTCCTGCGTAGAGGAGGCACGCAAGTTTGCACAGAAATTTTGTGCACCACGTTACATTTACGGTTCCCAAGTTGCATTCATCTGCACAAGAAACATCTATGTCCATTACTAAGATGCTTTCTGCACTCCTGTATGTAAAATTGTGAGCCATGATGTGTTCTAGTGTTGGCAACGTGGGGGTAACAAATAAAGATAAATAATTCATTACAGAAATACATGTAAAATCAAGTAGTGCACCGTTGCGATCGTCTGACCATGGTTTTTGCTAGGTATTAAATACGACTTGGGGGTATTGCGAAATAGCACAATGCTGATCAAATATATATGAATTCAAATGCGATATATATGGTATATGAATTTGATGACATATGTCCATGCATAATTCTAATGATACGAGGTAATCTTTTGATCTTCCAACGAAAGTATAATTGCTTGAATGATATACTTTGCATGATATTAGCTATCAAAATAGCAATTTTCTTAACTATTTTCCTGATATGGTTATGACCATGTATATATATCCTAAAGAAAATTTTCAATAACTATATCTTTTCTTTGAAATTTGAGGTAATCAATTTCATATCTTCACGATGAATATCTTCTGATCTGGAAAACGTCGATGGAAATTAAACCTTAACCTCTTGTATGAGAACAATTGATCTTAACAATTAAGCAACCTTGTCATACTATAGTTTATTTTGGCCGATAAGTTTCCAAAACTTCATTCTCTGGTTCTCTTAAAGGCCATTTGGAACAGTGGAATTTCACAAAAATTTTACAGTAAAACAACTAATTTCCGCAGCAATCGGGAATTGAAACACGCACGCCCTGCCCCAGTGCTTGTGGCTGCAGAGAGAGAGAGAGAGAGAGAGAGAGAGAGAGAGAGAGAGAGAGAGAGAGAGAGACCTGCTGCAGCTGCAGATGGAGGATTTCGTTGAATCACGAGTAACAGGAGGAAGTAAAAGGTGGCGGCCCTCATATCCATTGCGAACTGCCCAAACTCTAAGTCTACTCCTTTGGCTTTGTTTTATCGACCTTTTTTTGCCTTGATCCAAGTATTGCGTCACTGAGGATAGACAGGATGACATCTTGATAGACTGCAGAAACAGAACTTTGAAGTAGGGATGCAAACGTATCGAATACGGACGAATAATATTTCTACTATATTTGTTTTCATACTTTTTGGATACGGATACGAATACGGATACCTCGGATACGAATACAAGTACGAATAATATCGAATACAGATACGGAGCGAATTCAAATCGAAACGAATATGGTCACGAATATTTATCGGAACATAAAAACCCCTTAAACTATACATCTAAAATCAATAAAAACACATAAATAATTTATCTTGTCAAAACATTAATGAAATCTAAACAAGTATAAGTATTTTTTATCTACAATAGTCATACGTACAGATTTTAAATCTTCAAATGGCAGTTAATTTTTTCTAAAGTCCTAAATAATTCTTAATGGATTTATACCATTTACATGTGATTAATAAATTGATTAAGAATTTAAATTTGCATCAAAATGATTTAAACGGCGGTACATCAATTTAATCGGTACAAATTTTAATCTACCGACAATAATAAATTTATTTTTAATAAACATAAATATTTCCTAGTGGGCTGGTTGCAGGGGAAATGAGAGAGGCTGGCTTGGGCTGGGCAACGTTGGGCTAAAATCTCGGATATTCGAATCTGTATTCGTATCCGTATTCGCTAGATATCAGGCGTACTGTATTCGTATTCGTTTCCGACAAAAAAAATCCGTATTTATTTCTGATCCGAGAATTATCCGAAGAAAATCCGATTCGACACAATCCGTATTCATTTTCATCCAGATCGGTCGGAAACTATCCGATCCGTTTTCACCCCTACTTTCAAGTAACACATGCACTGCGAGCAAGCAAATAGGAGCTGCAGAGTGGTGGACAATGTGAAGTGGTTGTGAATCTAGTGATGATGATGAATAATTGACTTTTGAGTTGTATTAAAATTTGTGTTATGAAAGTTTCGGTCGATGCGCTTTTGTAAATCTAGATTTCAGGTTTAGCGGTCTGACCGTTTTGTATTAGACGGTTTGACCGGCTGGCTTCAATCATGCTCGGTAGTCAGTGGTTTGAACAGCTTTGTGTTCGGAGGTCCGATCAGCAGGTGTCGACCACGGTAGAATGACTACGGTAGATCGACCATGACAAGCTTCGACCATGGCAAGCTTCAACCATGACATTTCGACCACGACATTTCGACCACGGTATTTCGACCATGGTAGGCTTCAATCACGGCAAGCTTTGACCACAACTTTTCTATCATGGCAGAATGATCACGACAGGTAATCGGTAGGCTTCGACCTCGAACAGTGAATCAGTCGTAAGAAACAGTGAACTGGTTATAAACTACTATGAACCAGTCGAAGGTCATAATTTCATCTGCTATAGTAACCGGTCGGTGGTCGTAGCTAACATTTCGATGGTCGTAGCTACAGTGCATCGCCATAGTCGTACACTTTGCAAACTGCTGTCATAGTCGTAGACTTCGCAGTCCATTGTCATAGTCGTAAATGTCGCAGTCTTTTTGTCATAGTCGTAGACTTCGCAGACTCTTGTCATAGTCGTAGACTTTGCTGGTCTATAGTCTTATACTTTGTAATCGGTTGTCTTAGGCTTTATAATCGGCTGCCATAAGCTTCACAATCGGTACTCATAGACCTCAAATGCTTTAATTCTAGTAATCTTCAAGTATATCGAGTACTTGTGTTTGATGGGCCAGTTGTCTAATCGACCTATGGATGGTGGTTAGACTGGTCTTATTCGATGTTCGTTACTCAATACCTAGTTGGTACTCGGTGGTCGGTGCTATAGTACTTATGGATGATGGTCAGTACTCGATGATTGGTGGTCGATGGTACATTGATTGGTTGATGGTCGGTAGTCGTAGACTAGGAGTGCTACGATACTTGTGATTCCCAAATTCTTCATGCTCACCATCTCTGCAAAGCTTAACAACATAATCCATGCCAACAACCAAAGCCAACAAGCCTTTGCGAGCAGAGCGATAGTAATTTCTGAGTACTTGTGTTTTTAAGTATTTGATGAGCTAGCGACCGGCCTGTGCATGGCGGTCATAACGGACGTAATGAGTGGTCTAAGGCTGATTTCTGGAAAGTGATAGAATTTATGATCGTGGCTGATCTGGTTGATCTTGATGGATGGTTAAAGGATTGGAAGGCTGATTTATAGAAAGCGATAGAATTTGTGGTCGTGGCTAATTTGGTTGACCTTGATGGATGGTCAAAGGATTGGTATTAGGGATGGAAATTGTGCCCGTTTACCCGTATATCCATAGATAAATACCCTAATGGAGCCAGGTGTCGGACCCCAAGTTTACTACCTGGAATCCTCTGTGATAACACTGCGTTATTCCCTGGATCAGTAGATAATGCTCACAGATACAATGCTGCATCATTTCATACATGACAAAACCATACATTACAATATCAGAGTTTAAATAGACCGCATCAGGTCGAGATTACAACAGAGCCATCAGGCCAAATGTCCTACAATACATAAAGAGCGGAAGCAGAAGCGTACATAAGCGTAGGGGCACAACTCGCCACAGGCAAGCGACTGGGATAACCTGAGTACCAACGCTATTAACCAGGGACCTGGCTAATAACGAAAGCACCCGCCAAAACTAACCTGGTCAACTTTACTGAGGCGAGAGGCAAGACTACCGAGGCCTATTCTAATAACCACCATCTTCATTTCCTTCGGCATCCTGATCCTCATGATAAGCGTAGTGCTCTTGATTCACATCTTCTGAAAGGGGGGTTAAGAGCGAGATTGAGCACAAACAACCGTGCTCCGCGAGCCAACACACAGAATGCATATAAATTTCGATGCAAGGCTAAACAAGGATGGCTCGGGTTCTTTTATTTGCTTAAAGCGGCTTTTGGAATAATCATATTTAAAATTTCTATGACTTAGCATTTTACAAAACATGCTTTAAGGAGTTTGAAATTGTGCAGTAATTATAGCGGGGTAGGTTCCATCCACCAATTTCATGGTTCCATCCACCAATGCTAAATTTTGAGTAGCAGGTTACTTCCACCTTATTACCATCACTGGAGTACATCCCTCTAGGAAAATTATCAAAGTCAGGTTACATCCGCCTGACGGTTTTCTTATTCCCAACCTCAAAAGTTTTGAAATAGAATTTAACTCGAGTGAGTTTCCATGTTCGCCCTTGACCGTGGGCACGGCTATTCGAACAGTTTTACACTCTGCAGAGGTTGTACACTTTCACCACAAGAGATGAATTATCTTAATAGTCATCATACTTCCTTAGGCATGAGACCCAGATAATTTATCACAAAGCCTTTACCTTACTCCGATCTAGCCAGACATCACCCGCTGAGGTTTCACCGTTGAAGGGTTACATCCACCACAGTCAGAAGCCCCCTCTGGCGCCGTGTGAGTACAGTAAATCCCTGTGCCTCACTGTGAGTAACCAGTACACCCTGGCACCCACTTACCACTGGTGACATCTGAACTAAACCTTTGCAAGTTAATCAGCTAGGTCGTACCCATTATAGACTTGTGGTTGCACTGTTTTACACCGGGAGGTCATCACAAGATTCAGGGCCTGTTTGGTTGGTGCCTAACCTTGCTATGCCTAAGCTTAGGCAATATGTGGCTGCCACAGAAAGTGTGGCTAACAAAATCGAAGCCACACTTGTGGCAAAGTTTGGCAAGAAACTGAGTCTATGACGTGTGGGGGCGGGTGCTAAGAAAGTGTGGCATGCCACAGTTACGTCAGTGAACCAAACAGCTACCTAAAAACTGTGGCACGCCTAACTTGTGGCTAGGCAACTTCTGGTCATAAACCAAACAGGCCTTAATCTGTCCAGGCGGTTCTTACCACAAACCACGGGTTCTCGTGCTACTTCCGCACCAACCACTCTTACCACCCGCCCAGACAGGTTTAGCATATTTTTAGGGTTTTGAGAAGCATATCACAATCTTAACATAAATACTCAGTCACGTACATCCCATGACTGTCCCAAAACTAGTTTTTCATGAGTAAAGAATGATTATCAGGGCCACTAGTGCCCTGGACTTGACATGACCAGCATGGCAATAATATGACTTATAACTACCATAGTTATCATAACATCTAGGGTGACAATGGTCAGATGATTCAATATTACTGATGGGTATCTTATTAGGAGGTAGACATATGGATGTTAACTACCTTAAGAGTGACATACGTTTGGGTATAAAGTAAAGCATGCAGATTTTCATAATTTAAATGAACATAGTTTCACATAAAATATAGGCGCAAAATGATCAAAGTGTTGACTCGCCTGGTTCAGAAACTCGGGGGTCTTGGGCTGCTTCGAACTGGGGCTCGCTCGCGTCGTCAAACTCTACTCGGACGGAAGTACCGGAAAAACCACATAAAATGAAGAGCGCAGAGTAAGAACCAAACAAAACAATAAAACAACTCAAATGAACTCGGAATTGAACCAAACCAGAACCATTAGACAGATCTCAATTTTAGAAAAATTTAGAAGTGGGTTTCGTTAAATTCGGAGTTAGGGTTATAAAGTTATAGCATTTTAAAGTTTCAAATTCTAGAAAATCCGAAAAATAGAAAAGGGGAGGGAGTGTGTGCTGTTGACAGGTGGGGCCATAGAGGGAGCAGGTGGCGCTCGGGTCTGCAGCCCAACAGCCGACAGGTAGCCCTTAAAAACAGCGGTTATTGCCCCTTTAAGCGGCGGCTTAGGACACAATAAATGGTGGATTAAGACAATGGTTAAGTTAGGGAATAAATGCACTAGTTGCTTCTCTATTCTGGCTCACCCCGACCGTGAGGGAGGCGGAGCCGGCCGGCGGCGGTGAGGGCACGGAGGGGAGGCGACGCCGGCCAAAACGGGCTGCCCGAACCGGCGCGCACCTCGGTGAGGGAGGAATCGGCCGGGGTCGGCCGGTCTTGGCCGGGCGGAGGGCGACGGCGGGTGAGGCGGCGACGGAGACAGGGGAGGAGGGCGTCGGCGGCTCGAGCCATAAAAATCCGATTGCTCGGCGACGAACCATCCTCAAGCTTCCGTGAACTCACCTAGGGCGTTGGCCGGGGCCGAGGTGGAGCAGGGTGGTCCGGCGGCGGAGGCGGGCTTGCCGGGGAAGAAGGTGACGGTGGCGGCTCGCTAGGAGGGGCGGCGGGGTCCGGCGAGGTGAGGGGCGGGTTCCCGGGGTCCCGCTGATGCTTCACACGCGGGGAATCGGCCCGGGGCTCCGGCGTTCACCGGGGAGGTCCGACGCCGGTGTTGGGGAAGAACGTGGTCGGCGGCGGCCTGCAGAGGAGGACAACCCGATTAAGCGGGGGAGGAGGGGGAGAGGGTAGGAATGAGTGCGGGGAAATAGGCCCGGGGCCCTGGCGGCGACCGTGGCACGCGGGGGCGAGGTTCCACCGAAGTCGCTCGCTCGGCAGAGGAGGGGGCGGAGTGGAGGTGCTTCGGTGGGGGTGCGGTGGGATAGCGACGCTATTTAAAGAGACCGGGGAGGATGAGTGTGGAGCCGGGGAAGAGACACGGCGGCATGGCGACCGAGCGCGCGGGGCGTCATCGCCGTGCGGCCACAGGGTGGGCGCGGCTTCCGGAGCGTGGCGCGACGCGGGTAAATGCGGGGACACGGCGCTCGGTCCGGTGGTCGCAAGGGGGGCCGTGGCGAGAGGACGGAGCTGAGCGATGCCGAATGGACGTGCGTGACCCGGGGGAAAACCACGGCGGTGTGGCGCACTGGTGGGGGCCGGAGGGCGGCGTGTACGGCGGGCGGAGCTGAAAACGAGGCGAGGAAGTGTGCCCAAATCGCTGTTGTTGTCGGGCACTGAAGGCGAGGGCGGTGATGCTGTCAACGAGGCTGCCTCTGTCGCATTTACTCATTGGTGCCGGTGGTTGAGGGGATGGTGAGCGGCGGCAGGAGCGGAGGCGCCGCAGCCAGGAAGGAGGAGGGGAGTTGCTGCGGCCCAGGGAGAAGAAAGATTGGACGGCAGGGATGAAAGGGAGAAGAGGATGAACGGCTTGGAGTGAAGGTTCCCTCCAATTTAGCATATATACATATGTGTATGGATATGTATATATATGTGTGTGTATATATGTCTTTGCTTCACAAATTTTTAATCTCCTGAATCCCTCAATTTTTGAAATACATTTCATATTTTAGATTTTATAAGATTAACTTGATTTTCTTCCTTGGAGAGGGAACAAGGTCTTCATTTTAAGTTACTTTTGCATTCTCTAGAATATATAGATATATATATATATATATATTCTTCTCTCTTTAAAATATTAAAGCATACCTTAACTTCCTAAATCTTTTAATTTCTTTTGAGATACTTTTCAGGTTCTAGATTTTTAAAAGATTGATTTGATTTAACTCTTGGAGAATAGGCAAGATTTTCATTTTGGATTATTTAAGCACAACTTGAATTTTCTTTTGAAAACCAAAAAGGAATAACCAACTGAGAAAAAGCCTTTCAAATTTTCATTAACATAAGTTTGAACTTTACATTAGGCCAGATTTTGAAAATGGGGTGTTACACCAGGTATGGGATATTTTCTTTACCCACGGGTATGAAAATGGGGGGGGGGGGACATTCTACTCGTTGGGTAAACGAGCACGGGTATGGGTAAACTCCACCCGCACCCGCCCCGCTTGTTTACCCATGATATGGATTAACAGGTAGCGTAGCCATAGCAATATCTCTAATTGCTATTGATTGTTATAAAATTTTGCATATCTCTAATTGCTATTGATTATTATAAACTTTTTTAATAGCTATTATATTTCCTAGCAATAGCTGCTGCTTATATATTCCTGTCATTAGTTCAACTCTCAGATGGTGACTTAGTTCGTGGGTAAACAGGCATGCCCACGGACAGGTACCTACGGGCGATGGGTATGGGCGATGTTTTTCACCCGTCTCCTTCGCCGGTGTGCCCGTTGGCGTAAATTAGGATCACGGGTACAGGTATGGGCGAGCACTACCCGTACCCGCCGCACCCGATTGCCATCTCTAATTGGTATAAGTGTGTGGACTAATGATGGTCAAATTGTGAATAACTTGTGCCGAGGAAAATATTCTTTGATCTTTGCATGTGCAGGTTGGCATGGAGATGATCATAGTTAGTGAGGAGGAGGACTAGGACTAGGATGGGGAAGTCTGAGGTCCAAGCGGTCAAGGATGTCATGTGTGGTGATGATCCAGGAGGCTTCGACACGAGTGGTGATGATGCTTGGAGAAGCTACAGGAGGTACGGTCTTGAAGGCTTCAACACGAAAGTTGATGAGGTGTGATGAAGATATAGGAGGTGCGATCTTGGAAGCTTCGTCACGTGGTAAGTTAGGAGTTGTGAATAGAGTCCATAATTGAAAAGATTTAGAGATTGGTTAAAATATGTTTTCGAAAGGGTTTTGGGTCTCTTGATTTTCGGAAGAGATAGAGTTGTGTATTTGTAGTTTTAGGTGGATATGGTTTCGATGTTAGCATATAAAATCAGGGAGAGGCTAAGGGCTAACATGTGGTTTTGAGAGGGCTTTTGATAGGAAGGCTTTTAGGGGTGCTTGTGAGGGTACTTTGTAAATCCATGAAAATCCAGAAATAAATATCATTGTGATTCAATTTGGTTTTTGATTTATTTGAAAAGTGATGAAGATTGCAGTTGAATTGATTCATACGACCACGCACATAGTGTTCGTTCACTACCAAGAAACACAAAGAAATTATGAAGTACTCGAAGGCGTTGGTTTTCTCAAAGGTACAAGTGATCGAGAGATTCTGTTGCTGGTGTCGACGAATTCGAGTATGTACAAACCGGTCGCAGATCAAAACTGAGCGTTCTAGCGGTCGAAGCATTCAAGCGCCAAAGCTGTCAAGCGACGAAAGATTTCGACTACATGCAAAGAAGATCAATCGAGCGGTCGAGCGTCTTGCGGTTGAAACCTACATCTGGTAAGTTAGGTTGCTTGTCTTCTGGTCTGAGATTTGTTTTTAGGAATAAAAAAATGGAGATAATTATTCACCTTTCTCTGATTACAATATACGATCCTAGAGAAAGGGAGAAAGAAAACCAGGATAAACAGAACTTTAGAGTAACCCTGGTACTACCAGCAAGCAAAAAAAGGAACTGCTCTCCCATTCATCTTTGGATGTCCAAAGGCGAGCTTTATTTTTCGCCTATCTTTATCTGTGCCCTTCTCTTTTTGGCGTACATCAGACAAACTATTGTCATGTCATGGAGGATAGGATGATGTATCACATTTTATGTACATATAAACTTACGGAAGAAATGTGAAAATTAAAGCATTTGCATTGGCCTTTTCGAGTGCAAGCTAGGTAAGGTTATATAAACACCCAATCCCTATCTGATATGAATTACTCGCTCGATCCAAAAAGTGTTACCATGGGAAACGTGAGGTCAAACTATATATTTGACCAAGAATGCCTCTATGCATGAAAGTGATATGATTGGTGATCGGTTCGGCTGAAAAGCTCATGGCTTATGGCTGAAAACATCAGTAGTTGGTGAAAAAGCACAGAGGTGATAAAGGCTTATTTAGCATAATTAAATTTTAAAAAATTTAAAAATATAAAAAATATGTTAGCCCATTACGTATAATACAAACAAATACGGGAAAAAAAGAACCGGCAAAAACGCTCAACAAAAAGCCAAAAGTTCAGAAAAATACGAAACTTATGAATAGTGAAAAATAAGCCAGAAACCAGAAGCCGAAGCCGAGTTGATCAGGGATTTGATTTGAATAATACTATCATAATATTGTTTATTAGGTTTTAGAAATGCAATAATATCAAATGCAAAGCGCTCTTTGGGTGGAACCGACAAGAAGAGTAAAATTACAACCATCCGAACACATAGGCAAAAATAATCTGGAAAAATTTCTTCCTCTGTGGAAGTTCTGCTGCTCCCAAATATTCCTGGCCATATATTCTCTAACAAATGTTAACCGGAAGCAATGATTTGCTCATTAAACATTCAAGAAAACAGGTCGCCCCAACAGAAATTCAGTAGTACACAACATCCAGAAATTAGCAATGAACGTAGTAATAATGAACCAATCTAAATTATGACGAATGGATTCTCCAATCCTTTGTGTTGTCCAGCAATGTCGATTGGGAAGCCACGAACGGAGGAGCATCACACGATGACGACAAATTAATTTCTTTTTTGAAGAAAAAACTACTTAAAAATCAGTATTTCTTGCTAATACACTTTTTGATCTGGTTGGTGATAATGGAAAATTTGAAATCAATATGGAAAATTTTGTTTCAGTACAACGGGCTCATCTTGGGGATGAAAAGTGTTTCCAAATGTGTGAACAACAGTTTTGGCACAATTATTTCTTTGGTTTAATTTCCATCGCTCATTGCTCAATTGGGAGTTATAGAACACCTTTTTGGTGTATACAAACAAACAAAAGTAATTAGATTTGATTTATTAATGATTATGCAGTGTTTATGTACCAGGAAAAAAATATCGAGCTCTATCAGATTGATTTTCCAGCAAAACATTTCTTTCAGTCATGTTTAATTACATTTTAGTGCCGTCGATACCAATCTTTATTTTCTTTGGACCCGGATTAGGCATGACCTAAGCCTTGGTCCTCTAACAGCAATCTAGAAATATTTTGGTGGCATTTGATAAATTGTAGAGTATATGCAGGTTTTGCTTAAAAGGACCACATAATCACTACTAGAAGCCAATTCGCTATGATTAAAAAGAAGAAGAAGCCAATTCGCTGTCCCAAGCTTGAGAGTTCCAACATTTGGATGTATACATAAATATAGATCACGACAAGCAGAGATCAGAACGTCACAGAACATCCATTTATATATCCAAATAATTGCACACAGCCACGAGAGAAAGACATGGTTTTTTTAAACAAGGGCAGGAGCTGTCTCATTTCATTGATAGAAGAAGAGAATATAACACCAGCTCAAAATATGTAGAGACACCACTTAGCACCGAAGAAACTAAACTTGTCATAACAATTTATGCCTCTTCTTATGCATGCACGGGTTTTGACCCCATGATATGGAACCAAAGCATGCAGTCCTAGTGAGGACTTAACTAGTGGCAAATCTCACAGTTGCACAAGCCTTTCGTCCAGCTGCCTTCACACCAGTACCGCGTCACCTTGCCAAGGAGTTTCTCTTGCGCGTAAAGTTCGCACGAAATCTTGCACAGAAATTTGGTGCATGTCCCTATTCCTAGGGCTGGCAAGCTACAGTCCTCTGCAAGAATTGAACATATCTGTAAGTTAGTAACAAGCTTTCTCTAACAGATATGTAAACTTGTGGATGGTGTGCACTTTGGATGATCGCCGCCTAGCTGTCGACCTTTGTTTTTTTGTCCAGGTAGTATAGGATGACTTGAAATATCGAAATAAAGCAATGGTGGTAAAATATAGACGTATTCAGATCACACAATTCTAAATGTACATCAATGGCTTGCATGATATCAAAGAAACAACATTTATGTTTGTTGCCTTCCAAAATTTTGCACCCATATCTTTGGGGACAATGGAAAATTGGAAATATTTAACAACAAATCCTGAGAATTTCATGGATTCTATCGTTCTTTATAAATCGGAGATGTTGCTAATAAAAATCCTAAGCTGGCTAAAGTTGGTGCAAAATTTCAAACCAAACAATGAAAAGATCAATATAGAATTTTAGTTACCAAACCGGACCAGTTTTGGGGGACGGCCGGTTTCCCAGAGAAATCTCACAGTTGCACAAGCTTTTCGTCCAGCTGCCTTCACACCAGTACTGCGTAACTAGTGGCAAATCTCACAGTTGCACAAGCCTTTCGTCCAGCTGCCTTCGCACCAGTACTGCGTCACCTTGCCAAGGAGTTTCTCTTGCGCGTAAAGTTCGCACGAAATCTTGCACACAAATTTGGTGCATATCCCTATTCCTAGGGCTGGCAAGCTACAGTTGGCTAAAGTTGGCGCAAAATTTGAAATCAAACCATGACAAAGATCAATATAGAATTTTAGTTACCAAACCGGACCAGTTTTGGGGGACGGACGGTTTCCGGGAGAAATCTGGGAACCCCGGTCCCGGTTTCCCCCAAAACCGGTTTTTTTTTCTCAATATGCCTAGCGGGCCATGGATATGGAATAGTTGATCTTAACCATCAAGCTTAATAAATCCAAGTCACACTAATAACTAATGTTAGCCTGCAAGTGTCAAACTTTTTGGCGGAGCACGATGTTTTTCAATTTTCATATTCTTTTACTACCTTTATGCCTTCATAGGAGTTCAATCGTTGAGCATCCCCGGCCAAGGACAGTGATGTAAAACAGATATGAGAATCCTCTCAACAACCTGCACACAATCGTACATCTGTTTCCACTTGCAAGTTGCTAACTAGTCAAGCAATGTTCAAAATGTTTGCAAAAACGCCATAGTTAGATTTACTGTAGGACCCTAAGTTTACTAACCTGCAACCCTCTGTGAATCACTGCATTATTCCCTGAATCAGTAGATAATGTTCACATATACAATGCTGCATCATTTCATACATGACAAAACCATACATTACAATACCAGAGTTCAAACAGACCGCGTCGGGCCGAGGTTACAATAGGGCCGTCAGGCCAAATGTCTTACAATACATAAAGAGCGGAAGCGTACATAAGCGTAGGGGCACAACTCGCCACAGGCAAGTGATTGGGACAACTTGGGTACCATCGCTATTAACCAGGGGCCTGACTAATAACGGATGCACGCACCAAAACTAGCCTGGTCAACCGGACTAAGGTGAGAGGCAAGACTACCGAGGCCTAATCTAATATCCACCATCTTCATTGCCTTCGGCATCCTGATCCTCATGGTAGGCGTAGTGCTCTTGATTCTCAGCTTCTGAATGGGGGTTAAGAGCGAGGGTGAGCACACTTCAACTGCTCCGCGAGCCAACACACAGAATGCATGTATTTAGTGATGCAAGGCTAATCAAGGGTGGCTCGGGTTCTTTTATTTGCTTAAAGCAATATTTGGAATAACCATAATTTATAAGTTCCTATGACCTAGCATTTTACAAGAACTTAAGATTTGATTATTGAAAGTATGCAATAATTTATAATGGGGTAGGTTTCATCCACCGATTTCATGGTTTCATCCACCAATGCTTACTTTTGATTAGCGCAGGTTACTTCCACCTTAATACCAGCACTGGAGTACATCCCTCCAGGGAAAAATTGCCCAAGTCAGGTTACATCCACCTGACAGACTCTTATTCCCAACCTCAAAAGTTTTGAAATAGAACTAACTCGAGGAAGATTTCTATGTCCGCCCTTGACCGTGGGCACGGCTATTCGAATAGTTTGTATACTCTGCAGAGATTGTACATCTTTACCCATAAGAGATTTTGCCCCGATGGTTCCACATGATTCCTTAGTCATGCAGACCGAGAGAATATCACGAGCCCTTTACAATACCTCGCTCTCTAACATCTCACTCCTATGGGGTTGCTTCCATAGGTTGTGCGGGATGTTTACCACAGGTTAGCGCAATCGGACTCCACTCTCCACATAAGCTAGCCTCGGCGACGTCACCTACATCTGATGTCCCATTCCACGTGGGGCCTTTATTACCCACCTACACACGTTCTCCGTGAAATGGCTAGAGAGTCTAGTAAATTATTCAACCAAGCCTACAGTATGCCAGCTTGTGGTTGTACTGTTATACACGGAGGGTCCACACAGGATTAAATCCTTAGCTTGTCCGGGCGGTTCATTCCACATCCCCTGTGTTACATCCACACCCATCGCTCTTTCCACCCGCCCCAACAGGTATAGCAGATTTTAGGGTTTTGAGAAGCATAACACAATTTAACATAAATATTCAGCCACGTACATCCCATGACTATCCCAAAACAAGTTCTCATGAATAAAGAATGATGGTTAGGGTTGCTAGAACCCTGGACTTGACAAGAATATAGCATGGCAATAATAAGACTTATATCTACCATAATTATCGTTTATATCTAGGGCGACAAGGATCATATGGGTTCAAAATGTTACTGGTGGGGTATCTTATTATTAGGTAGACACATGGTTGTTAACTACCTTAAGAGTGACATACTTTTGCGTATAAAGTATATCATGCAGATTTTAATAATTTAAACGAACATAGTTCCACATAAAATATAGGCGCAAAATGATCAAAGTATTGACTCGCCTAGATCAAGAGCTTGGGGGTCTTGTGCTGCTTCAAGCGGGGGCTCGTTCGCGTCTTCGAACTCTGCTCGGGAGAAGAACCGGAAAAACAACACAAAAGAACGAGCGAAGAGTAAATACCAAATAAAATAAAATGAAACTCAAATAAATGCAAAACTGAACCAAACCAGAACCATCAGATAGATATTGATTTTATAAAAAATTTAGAAATTGGTTTCACTAAATTGGAGTTATGGTTAGGAAGTTATAGCATTTCAAAGTTCCAAAGTCCTGGAAATTCATAAAATAAAAGGGGAGAGAAGGCGTGTGCCGCTGACAGGTAGAGCCTGAGGGGGATTAAGTGATGCTCGGGTAATCACTGCAGCATTGAAACCGACAGGTGGGGCCACAATTAACCGGGTTATTACCGGATAACGGCGGCTTAGGACAGCAGTTATTTAGTGTCATTAATGAGTTCTCTCTGCTCGAGCTCATCCCGGCCGCAAGGAAGGCGGAGCCGGCCGGCGGCGGAGAGGACCCGGAGGCGCGGCGGCGTCGGCCAAAATGGGTCACCCACCAAGGCGCGCATCTCAAGGAGGAGAGAATCAGCCGGACTTGGCCCAGCGGTGACCGGCGGCGAGTGGGGCGGCGGTCGAGACAGGAAAAAGGGGCGCCGGCGGCTCGGGCCACGGGACCCGATTGCTCGCCGAGAGAGCAACCTCAGGGGGCCTTGAGCCTACCTTGGGCCCGGGCGGCGGCCGGAGTGGAGCCGGGTGAGCTGGCGGCGGTGAAGGACTCGGCGGCGAGGAAGAAGGTGGCGGCGGATCGCTGGGGAGGGAGGCGAAGTCTGGCGACGCGGTGAAGGTGATTGCGAGGTTCGGGCGATGCTCCATGCACGGGGAATCAGCCCGAGATGCAGCGGTTTGCTGACGGGGACCGACACCAGAGTTGGGGAGGATGAGCTTCGCCGGTGGCCTGCAGGGGAAGAGAAGGCAATTAGCCCGGGCAGAAGAGGGAGTAGGTGAAGGCGAGCTCGACAGTGGGTCAAGGGGTTCCGATTTCCATCGGTTTGCACCGGCGGCAAGGAATGCCGGTGGAACACCTGAGGCAGAGGAGGCAGCGAGTGGGTAACCCGAGTGAGCTTCGATGGGGTGTGCGGTGAGGCAATCGGCGCCTTTTATAGAGCCAGGGGAGGGGAAAGAGACGCCGGGGAGCAGGGCGGCATGGTGTCGCCGTGCGGGGAGTGTCAGCACCGTGCAGCCATAGGACGGGCGTGGCAATCGAGGAAGTCGCGGCGCGATTAAATGCAGGGGTGCGGCGCTCGGTCCGGTGGTCGCAGGGGGGGCCGTGGCGCAGAGGGCAGAGTTGAGCGACGCCGATGGGACGGGCGTGACCCGGGGAGGACTACGGCGGTGCAGCACACGGGGGGCGAGTGGCGTGCACGGCAGGGGTGGTGCTGAAAATGAGGCGGGGAGGCGTGCCCAAGGTCTGCTGCGGTCGGGCACTGCAGGCGAGGGGCGGTGCTAAAGACGAGGTCTGTCGTCGCAATTACTCGCCGGCGCAGTTGGTGGCGGAAGGCGACGAGCGGCGGTAGAGCCAGAGGAGGAGGGGCGCTGCAGGTGGAAGGAGGAGGGAGGGACGCTGCCGCCAGGAAGAAGAAAGGAATGGGCGGCTAGGATTGAAGGGGAAGAAGGATGAGCGGCCAGGGAAGACTTGGGGGATTTTCCTTTTATTAAAATTCCTTTTTCTTCCCTTTCCTCTATTAAAAGATTAAACACAAATTTTCCTCCTCTGAAATCTTCTAATTTTTGAAGAAAATTTGTAGATTCTAGATTTTAAAAGGTTACTTTGAATTGCCTCTTTGGAGATAAAACAAGGTTTTCATTTTGTAATACTGTGCACTTCATGAATTTTCTTTTTGAGAAGCAAAAAGACAACAAAGCAGAGAATAAAGCATTTTAATTCTTTGACATAGGTTTGAAATTTACATTAACGCCAGGTTTTGAAAATGGGGTGTTACATTTACTGTTTCCAATGCCAAAACCAGGAGCGTGCAGAGAGAGAGAGAGAGAGAGAGAGAGAGAGAGAGAGAGGGGGTGGGGAGGGATGAGAGCCTGCT
The DNA here is from genome assembly GCA_036346575.1 of Dendrocalamus sinicus. NCBI lineage: Eukaryota > Viridiplantae > Streptophyta > Magnoliopsida > Poales > Poaceae > Dendrocalamus > Dendrocalamus sinicus. Next base: position 9,592,258 of record CM070670.1, read on the forward strand.
GAGACAGTTTCCAGATAGCACAAGCGCTACGATGAAACATTTTCTTTGAATGTCCAAGGTGACCTCGTTTCTTCCTCTTCTTATTTGCGTACTTTCCCCCTTTTTTTCTTGAGACAAAAAATTATTATATACATGGAGGATAGGTGTAGGATCGTCCTTGGCAATCAAAGGCGGTGAATAATTGCAGTGTCTAGCGGAAGCTTTTCAAAATTTATTAATATTTTTAAACCTGCAAATCATAGAAGCACACAAAAAAATATCCAGGCACAATACATGCAAAACAATTTGTATATATATATATATATATATATATATATATTCATGCATAAATCACAAGCTCAAAAACTTAATGCTAAACAAAAAAACATAAAACCTAATTAGCCTTACCGAATCCCTTAGCACTAATTAAGTTTTTCTCCCTCCTCAATGCACACTACGGATGCATGCAAAAAGTAATCGCACGGGCATGAAAAAATAACGATGGAAAAACAATGCTGTGATTAGCTATAGAGTCAATAAAAACATTACCTTTCAGTCGCGTGAATCAAGGCAATAATGACCAGCGTAAAATCTGAGCACAAGGTATGGCGTTGATTCCTCCGTACTGCTGGTTGTAGATGAATCTTTGCTATCAATTTTTGTGGTGACGCACGAGCCAGACTTTATCTCACTGAGCGGCTATGATTAGGGGTGGAAACGGATCGGATACGGTCGAATAGTCTCAAATACGAATACGAATCCATATTTTTCAAACGAATACGGATACGAATTCGAATATTCTCATATACGGATACGAATATTCTCGAATACGAATACGGATATTTTCGAATACGGATTTTCTCGGATACGAATATCGGATAAAATGGATTCCTAGCGGTTTTACCGATTTTTCACCCGTTTTTAACCGGTTACCGGTTTTAAACCGCCTAAATTCAAATTTTGAATCACAAAATTTGTACGAATTTTTCATAGGTTCTAGAAACGGATCGAATATGAATCGAATAGTCTCGCATACGAATGCGGATACGAATATTCTCGAATACGAATGCGAATACGAATACTCTCAAATACGGATACGAATATTCTCGGATACGAATACGAATATTTTCGAATACGGATTTTTGCTTACCATATTTGTGTTTTCTCGGATACGAATATCGGATAAAACGAATTATCCGTTACCGTTTTCCACCCCTAGCTATGATGAAGCTTGCTGGCCGAGCAAGCGCCAATTCTTACACGCGGCCCGATGACGCTGAGCTGCTACTTTTCGCGTGCGGGTTGTGAGACAAAACCGACTTGACCTCACGAAGCCGACTGGACAAAAACGTGTTTGGTCCCCCAAAAAGCCTTCATCGTGAGCTCGACCACCTCGTGACATCCTTGACCGTCTGAACCTTAGATTTTCCCCTCCTAGTCCTGGTCTTCCTCGTCACCGACCATGACCGTCTCCACGACCAACCTGCACATGCAAAGACCAAAGAACATTTTTCTCGGCACAAGTTATCACCAACTTGACCGATATTAGTCCACGCACACACGCACACGCCTCGAATAACAATATTAAGCAATGTTGTCAATTATTCATCATCATAAAAATTCTAAACCTAGCCACATGGTCTAACAATAGGATGATGTACATATAAGTTTCTCGAAGACATGAGAAAATAAATGTGTATTTATTGCGTACTTATGAAATGCAATAAAATGTGAATCTGGTCACCTAATCCTTGTTGGTCTCCATTAATTTGTTCCCCTGGGACTTGTCGTCATTTTTGATTCGTTTATAAATATCAGTCAATCTTGCAGATGTTCACCTCCATGAAGCAGATCTTTAGGTGTCTCATGTCTTTTTAGTTTCATGCTCCAAAATGGCAGCATTTTCATTCATTACACAGCCAAGATATATGGTTACCTTTGATATGGATTACATGAACCATTGCCAGAAATATAACTAGAAAGATAGAACAAAATGACAGCTGTCATTAAACCATATTCATTAAAACATATGGTTTTGAAGGAGGCGTGACTTCATGTCCAAAGAGACCACATGACATTGTCCATCATATCTCCACATACGTATGACAAACTATGCGGCTTGGTGAATATGAGCCTCGATAAGTGTCGAGATCCAATATGTAAATTCGGACTCTCTATGTATTCTGCACTAGTTCAAGATGCACATAATGGCAATATAGATAGAATATCAATCATATTCACAAATAACTATGAAAGATGTAAGTATTATAATTATCGTAATAGTGACCTTATAGCTAAACTAACAAATAATAGCATGACAAGTCTAAACAAAAAATTAGCGACGGAAATAAAGAATAAATATAGTAGCCATTCGACATGCCCACAAACAATCTACTAAAAAGCAAAGCCCTAATCCGTGAAATTGTCAAAGCATTCCTTCTCAAATACCTCTGTTTGATATGATTCTCCTTCATCAACTTAGCAATAAAATATATAGCCGCGAGTATATAGACGACTCAGCAAGTCATGTATAACAAGATGCAATATATAATTATGCAAGGCTTAACAAAAGATAACTGAGTGGTTAATTTACAGAAAGCAATAATTTAGGGCAAATATAATAAATAGATTAAAAGTACACTTCGAAAATGAGTAATAAGTAAATAAATAATGAAATTGAATAAACCACAAGAAAACTAACCATTCACTTCCGAACCAACCTAAAATTTTATGAAAATCTAACCCTCATGTGAAATCACCTAACGTTGCTATAACCGAGGACACAGCTATTCGAATAGTTTTACACTCCGCAGAGGTTGCACAACTTTACACATAAGAAATAATCAACTTATCATACCATTATACGCTTCCTTAGGTGTGTGATTAAGTTATCATCATAAGGCCTTTATAATGCTCAATCTCAACCCGATTTCATCCGCTAAGGTTTCATTGTCGAGTACGCTAACCACCTAGTCGGAAAATCCCCTCTTGTGCCATATGAAAATATCTAACCAACACCTATATTCATTTCAATAGCAAAACCAAATTTGAAACATCACAAATTAATTAGTTAAGTCTATCCTATACTAGATTTGTAGTTGCACGATAAGGTTCAGATCAATAGCACATAAAGTTAATCTTTAATCATAACCAGGCAACACATACACATCACAATTGTGCTAAGTGCACCTCCTTTACTGATCACTTGACCAAGTGAAAACCATTTTGTTTAACCAAGACCAATGACACTACACCTGTCATGGTACACAAATTTTATAACTATGACTAACCATTACGATTTAATATCTTAATAAGTCAAAAATAATTAATTGATCAATATGATGATGAGCCCAACTTATTAATAAACATGGCGAAGCATATTAGACGTATAACCCAAGTGGATACTAATATTGCATCACTAGATAATTAACCATCCTACGGTGAGAATGGAATTATGGCACTCAAACTATTAAAGGAAGGATTTAATCAAATTTAGTTGTTAACTACCTAGTACAAGGATTTATAATAAATTAGGAAGATTTGAGAGGTAGGAAAATACTAGAAATTGAGAGAGAAAGAAGAATATTCCCTTCATAATTAAATAAAAGAAAAATAAAATCTAGCAATGGGGCCCACATGTCAGTGCCTTCATCCACAATGAACTGAGTCAATCGAACTGATTTGGAATTTGGCCAACGTGGCTTTGAAGCGGTGGAAACACGATGGACATGAGGTGACTGACTCGACGCTATCTGGGATGCTGACGTTTAGCGATGGTGGTGGTGGCTCAGGGACCGAAGGTCACCGATGATGGCGACGCACAACAGAGCAAGCTGAGGGGTGCAACATGGAGGAGGACACGGGGAACTCGGTTGGGCATATGTGGTGTTTAGAGGATGACAAAGGCGACCGGTGGTGAGGAAAAGGTGGTGGCGCGGTATGGTTCACAGCGAGATCAGGTCAGCAATGGGTTTCTAGCAAAGCCGAGGACACGACGGGGTAGAACTCGACGACGCTATCCCGAGTGTAATTACACCCTATGTCGTATTTCGCGTAACGGAGGGTATGTACGTGTAGTATATAAGTATTTAAGACCATCTAGGTGGTATGAATAATTTTTCAGAGGTGGTATGTACATTTTTTTCGATATACTCCTTTTTATGTGCGTATATGAAGGTATTTACAAAATACACTAAAAACTATGGACTCCCTTGCAATTTTTTTGTGTGTGGTTCACATTGGAGTATCTTATAATTAGTATACGAGTATGCCTAAGTGATAAAGGAGTATTTCAAGTTTATTTAGGTGGTATATTAGAAGCGAGTCACTACTACAAAAAGAGTTATCACAGGCGGTTCTAAACCATTATCAGAGAATGTTTTCTAAACTGTCTGAATTTATGGGTATATGATAATAGGGGGTTATTAGAGACGGTTTGTGAGCCATCTGTGATAAGTCACAACACAGACGGTTTGTATAAAGATCCATCTATGAAAACCTACTATTACAGATGGTTTGTATAAAAAACCATATGTGAAAGCCTACTATCACAGACAGCTTCTACCAAAAACCTTCTATGATATGTGGGCATCCTAGATGATTCTATTTTTGGTTGCCATGCAATAATTTATTTGTTTTGTTCTGCCAAGTTCGGTCTGTGGTTGTATCCAATTTATTGCCTGATTAGTGGGAAACTGGAGGCATCTAATTTATTCGTTTTGTTCTAGTTGCAGTCGAAGTGTCGCGGTCGAAGTTCTATAGTTAAATCGTTGTGGTCAAAGCGTAGTGGTCGAATCAGTGGTCGAAGTGTCGTGGTTGAAACGTTGTGGTCGAAGCGTCGTGGTCGAAACCGACATCGTAGTGCCATGGTTGAAGTCGTGGTCAAAGTGCAATGGTTGAAATGATGTGGTCGAAGTTCCGTGAGAGAATTTCTCTGCCACAGGGGACTTCTTTCCTTTAGCTCATGCACATACAAAATCACTTCCCCAAGTTACTACTGCACACCCTAACTAAAAAGCCATGGCACTGACACAACAGTGAAAACAAACACAATAATTCAATTTCGATACCTTCGAAAGCGATTTTGCCAACGGAGCGTGCCTGCTTGACACACTGAGGTGCCAGCCCGAACTCCAGCTTCACGCCGTTCTCATACCAGCACCAGAAAGGTTGCATCAATCAAAACTCTGAATTAGATTTGTAATTCTTGGGACAGAAAAATTAAAGAAAGATAGCTACTTGGGATGGATGGATTCGTACCAGGGAGGAGACGATGAGGCCACCCTCGTTGGGGACTCTGCGACCATGGTGGAGGATCAGATACGTACCTGTTGTATTGGTTCTTAGAGTAAATGGAGGAAGGGTAGGGGATTAATAAGGGGCAAAAGGTGGGAGGAGACCTAGTGTCTGCTATTTGATGCAAAGAGAATAGACAGGTGGGATCAGGATCCTGAGGGAGATGCCGTGGATCTATGACGTGGTAGGGCATTGTCGCAGATGGGTCGGATTAAAAACTATCCGTGATATGTAGGCAATATAGTCGGTTCTTGATAATAACCGTCTATAAATTATTATAGACAGTTCTTATTAATAACCGTCTGTGATAATTGCTGATATCACCGACAGTTTTTTAATCCAAACTGTCTGTGATAATTCATAGGCGATTCTAAAGAATAACTTTTTGTGATAATTATATATCACAAACGGTTCTAGCGATGCCTTTGTAAAATCATCTATGGTAATCTTAACACAGACGGTTCCGCTGAACCGTCTGAGTTGAGGCATCCAGTATAACTTTTTTTTTTGTAGTGGTGGGTGTAATTACACTTTTTATGTGAGATCGTGCATGACAAAATAATGAAATAGTAGATGGCACTGCGACACTACATCCAAAATTCCACTTCATAAAAGTTGTCATCAACAAATATTATTCCACTTTCTTATTTATGCGTTTGACCCTCATCACATGAGGACGTTGTGTGCCCCGTTTCCTTTGGGCCTAATTGTAACAGACGTAGCAGACGCATCTGCCATGTGCCCAGGAGCCCTGGCAGCTGTACTCCCTGAGGTGCTTTCCGAAGACAATGAGGCAGTCCAGCTTACACAACGGCTTGACGCACACCGTTTTCGCAAAGTCGTAATCGCTGCAATGCTCTGCACAGAAACGTATCACCTCATTAATGTACTGCAAAACCAACTAGTGAATGTACTTAGTTGGGAAAAACATGAAGACTTGATTGCAGCAACCAAATTAATACTTGTAGTTAATTCCTGATGGAAAATAGGGACAGAATGAATGGCCGGATGATACTAGGTTGGATCTTAATGGCGACAGATAGGTGGCACGACATGTGTTAGCCAACGTGTCAAATATAAGGTTTGAAAGTCGTACATTTTGTTTTGGTTTATAAGCTCATTAGAAGATCACGAAACGTGTAAGAAATATGTCTAGATTTGGTTCTTCTAACACGTATATGAGAACCACGAGCCTCAGTCGATCGAACATGGAAATGAAATATTGCTTATCTAACAAGTTGCTGATGATTTGTGCTGTTTTTCGTATAACGGTGGATTATGATAATTTCATTTAGTTAAGCTTATTTCAGACACTTGGGTAAATACCATGGTGTTTTCTTCTTAATCAAGTTGTAAATGGACATATTATTACTTTCTAGGACATAGAAGATGAAATATGAGTGGACAATTGGATAACATAATTTATCGAACTTTAATCTGATGTCAAGCAGGGTATTAGACTTTTCACAACTTCTTTTTCACGACAACTTACAAAGAAGAAGAACACTAATCAATTTTGCTTCGCAAGACAGAGGGAAAAGACACAGCTAGAGAGAGAGAGAACCTGCATGAGTAGAACTTCAATTTGCCCTCGGTTCTTGTTGGACCGAACTGGCGACAGAGGGGGGTGAATGTCGCTTTCTAAAAATTAAATTCGCCCCTCAAGTACCCACTCTTATACTTCTTCTCCAATAGCTATGGAAGCTATGAAGGTAGAAGATATGCACTACTGGAAGTCAAGGCAACAAGGAAAAACCAGATCCAGAAAGAAGCAGTCAAGAAAAATAAATTCAGAGCAAGTCTGACTGCAAGCGGTAGTACCGCTGGGACGAGCGGTAGTACCTCTCGAGGAGCGGTAGTACCGCACGAAGATCGGACTTGTCCGAACGTTCTGTCGCTGCTGATCAGACTGGTCCGAATAGAACCGGTAGTACCGCTGAGACGAGCGGTAGTACCTCTGAGCGGTAGTACCTCTCGAGGAGCGGTAGTACCTCTCGAGAAAATCAGCAAACAGGATTTTCAGAAATTTAAGCAAAACGCAAGGATTCTTGGATTCTTGGCTTGGGAAACTTTGAGGATAGCTAGGGAACACTCCCAGAAGAATAAGCCAAGAGCCAAAACAAAGAATCCACTAGAAAAATAAAAGGATTTCAGATTCATGCCCAAAACCGAAAATATTCAGAGAGCTGCGCAAAAACTCAAATTCTCGTTTCATCTTTGATCATTTGGCTATGAAACTTTGAGGATAGGTTAGCAATAGCCTCTAGACCTCTCATGCCAGGTTTCACGCCATCTCATGAAGGGAAAAGAAAATAGCACCAAACCCTAGAAAAGCAAATGAAGAACAGAGGAAGTCTCAAAAACGAAAATATGAAATTAAACCAAGTTTGCTCCTGGGAAACTTGATCAAATGATCTTGAGGCATCATCCCAACATATAGCAACCCATTTTGGGCCTTCCCAACAAGAAACAACTCAAAAACAAGAAAGCTCAAAAATCACCCAACAAGAAGCAACGAAGAACAGAGAGCACGAACAGAAGAAAAACTTCAGATTTTCATTCATATCACGCGAGGAATACAGAGGAGTCCCGATACGCATGGACATTAGAACAAGTGGAATGATTACAAGGGACTCTCACCTCATCCTCTCCCTCTCCCAACTCAAGAACGCAAGAACCCTACATTCTTCCTGGAGAGGAGACACACACACACACTCTCACCTAGAAACCATCGAAGGGGACACAGAGGGAACACAACTCTGCCTCCACCAACAACTCTCAACAACTAAAGCCTAAAGCCAAAGCAAACTCTAAAGCCTATTTTGACTAAAGAAAACCCTAAAATCCCTTGAAGTGTTCAAGTGGGCATGCAGCCCCTCAATCCTTTATATAGCCCACGGCTAACGGGTCTCCACCCCATTACGCCCGCTAAGTCCAACGGAGCCCGCTCCTGCTTGTGCAGCCACGTGAATTTCCCGATTCGCCCCTCGTGCACCTTCCGGGAAGCTTCCACGCTCCTTGCCTCGCACGCCTCGCAACCACCTCGAGTCCATGTCGTCTTCGACACATCCCGACCGTTGTGACCTCAGCGCCACCTGCGCCTAGTCCGGTCCACTGTGTCTCACCACGACTCCGTCTCGACGTCCTGCAGCCACACAGACAAGAAACACGTCAAATAGCACCGCTCGATACATGAACGCGTAAATAACATTACTTACCATACCGAAGTCCAAACCTGTCGAAATATCGGAATATGCAACCTAATCCCATACGACCAAGTTTGACCAAAATCCGACTGAGTCCGTTGCACCACGCAACAACATTGACTCCGAACCACTCAAACCAAACTCGACTTACCTAAACCACTGTCAATTACTCATCATACACACGTGGTCACCTCCACATGGTTTATCAGTTCTTAAACATCTTCAAATTCTCGCAATCAGTGCATAGACAACACATATATTCCACCCCCTTATTCAACATATCCTCCTCGGCGGCTCTTATAAAAGCAGACATGCCATTAATGTACTCTTCACTCACACGGCTCGCGGCATACATCCAGCTTCGGTCCTACGTTACGTACATATATAACAACTTAGTATTAAAATCTAGATTAACTAATTATAATTACTACATATATACGCCACATTTATTATATTGAGACTTAATTTGCTAGCTCAATTCATATTATAAACACAATAGCTATTATATAACCAACAATTTTGCAAATTAACCATCTTCAATAACACTCATGGATTACTTAGACCTAAATTGTAATGCAACAAAAAATAAATTTCATTACTAACCATATCTAGAGCAACCAGGAAAGTCTGAATCTTCAACCAGGAAAAAATAAATTTCATTACTAACCATATCTAGAGCAACCAGGAAAGTCTGAATCTTCAAAGCTCAATCTCGCCTCTTCCCACCAAATTAAGCGGCACGAAATCGCCTAGCTTCCTCCCGAGTGAAAAAGTGCGCGGCAGATGGCTAGATCGGATCGAAATGAAGACAGATGCGATCGAGCAGCGCAATAAATGCCATAGAGCCATTGGCGGTTTTAATTAAAAACTGTGCGTGATAATTCGACTTATCACGACGCGGTTTTTATTAAAACCATGCGTGATATCTGGGATTATCACGAGGCGGTTCTTAATATAGACCGACCGTCTGTGATAATCCTTTTCCCGCCACAAATACCACAGACGGCCTCTAAATTACAACCGTCTGTAATTGTGTTAATCAGAGACGGTTTCACAAAACCGTCTGTGATGAGGCGTCTACTATGAGGCTTTCTGTAGTAGTGTCAGATGCGATATATATGGTATATGAATTTGGTGACATATGTCCATGCACAATTCTAATGATACGAGGTAATCTTTTGATCTTCCAACGAAAGTATAATTGCTTGAATGATATACTTTGCATGATATTAGCTGTCAAAATAGCATTTTTAAGTACTTTTCCTGATATAGTTATGACCATGTATATATATCTTAAAGAAAATTTTCAATAACTATAGCTTTTCTTTGAAATTTGAGGTAATCAATTTCATATTCTTCACGATGAATATCTTCTGATCTGGAAAACGGCGATGGAAATTAAACCTTAACCTCTTGTATGAGAACAATTGATCTTAACAATTAAGCACCCTTGTCATACTATAGTTTATTTTGGCCGATAAGTTTCCAAAACTTCATTCTCTGGTTGTCTTAAAGGCCATTTGGAACAGTGGAATTTCACGAAAATTTTACAGTAAAACAACTAATTTCCGCAGCAATCGGGAATTTAAACACACACGGCCTGCCCCAGTGCTTGTGGCTGCAGAGAGAGAGAGAGAGAGAGAGAGAGAGAGAGAGAGAGAGAGAGAGAGAGCTGCAGCTGCAGAAGGAGGATTTCGTTGAATCACGAGTAACAGGAGGAAGAAAAAGGTGGCGGCCCTCATATCCATTGCCAACTGCCCAAACTCCAAGTCTACTCCTTTGGCTTTGTTTTATCGACCTTTGTTTGCCTTGATCCAAGTATTGCGTCACTGAGGATACACAGGATGACATCTTGATAGACTGCAGAAACAGAACTTTCAAGTAACACATGCACTGCGAGCAAGCAAATAGGAGCAGCTGAGTGGTGGACCATGTGAAGTGGTTATGAATCTAGTGATAATGAATAATTGACTTTTAAGTTGTATTAAAATTTATGTTTATGAAAGTTTCGGTCGATACGCTTTTGTAAATCTAGATTTCAGGTAGTGGTCTAACCGCTTTGTACTAGACGGTCTGACCGGTTGGCTTCGATCACGCTCGGTAGTCAGTGGTCTAAACGGCTTTGTGTTGGGAGATCCTGTTAGAGTTTCTAATCTTGTTTTCCAGTTCAGAAACTATGGTCAGTAGTCGTGGTCATAGTTATGATCGTGTACAAGTGGTCGGAGTCGTGTACGAGTTTGGTCGTGGTCGTATACAAGTCCATGTCGTGGTCGAGTTTGAGTCCACACTACTACAGAAAGCCTCATAGTAGACGCCTCATCACAGACGGTTTTGTGAAACCGTCTCTGATGAACACTATTACAGACGGTTGTAATTTGGAGGCCGTCTGTGGTATTTGTGGCTGGAAAATGGATTATCACAGGCGGTTATTACCGAAGTATCACAAACGGTCTGTATTAAAAACCGTCTGTGATAATCCCAGATTATCACAGACGGTTTTTAATAAAAAACCGTCTGTGATAATGGCTAAGGCATTTACTGCGCTGCTCAGACCGCATCTGTCTTCATTTCGATCCAGATCTAGCCACTGCTGCGTACTTTTTCACTCGGGAGGAAGTTAGGCGATTTCAGGCCAGTTAATTTGGTGGGAAGAGGCAGAGATTGAGCTTTGAAGATTCAGTCTTTCCTGGTTGCTCTAGATATGGTTAGTAATGAAATTTATTTTTTCTTTAATTGCATTACAATTTAGGTCTAAGTAATCCATGAGTGGTTATTGAAGATGGTTAATTTGCAAAATTGTTGGTTATATAATAGCTGTTGTGTTTGTAATATGAATTGAGCTAGCAAATTAAGTCTCAATATAATAAATGTGGCGATATATATGTAGTTATAATTAGTTAATCTAGATTTTAATACTAAGTTGTTATATATGTACGTAACGTAGGACCAAGCTGGATGTATGCGCGAGCCGTGTGAGTGAAGAGTACATTAATGGCGTTTCGCTTTTATAAGAGCCGCCGAGGAGGATATGTTGAATAAGGGGTGGAATATATGTCTGTCCATGCATCGATTGCGAGAATTTGAAGATGTTTAAGAACCGAGGCAAATTGTAGCGCACTTGATTCGGAGGGGTTTCAAAAAGGATTATACGTGTTGGACCAGTCATGGCGAAGTGAATGATCATATGCCGCCGGATGACATCATCGGTGAAGTGAATGATATGCCCCCAGATGATATCGCCGATGAAGTGAATGATATGCCCCTGGATGACATCGCCGGTGAAGTGAATGACATGCCGCCGATTGATGTCGATTGTGGCTCGGATTCGGATAGGTTGCACGATGATAATCTGGATCAGATGCTTCGCGATGTAGAAGAGAACTATGATGAGAGAGAGTATGTCAAATTCCGTGGCTTGATGGAGGACTCAGAGAAACCTTTGTACACGGGCTGCAAGTACACGAGGTTGTCGGCCGTGCTTGAACTGTTGAAATTGAAGGCAAGCAATGGTTGGTCCGACAAGAGTTTCACGGCGCTGCTAGGTCTTTTAGCGGACATGCTTCTGGAGGGAAATGAGTTGCCTAAAACCACGTATAAAGCCAAGAAGGTTCTTTGTCCGTTGGGAATGGAAGTAGAAAGAATACATGCATGCTCGAACGACTGTATCCTCTACCGTAAAGAGTATGCAAACATGCATGTATGTCCGGTGTGCAACGCATCTCGATACAAACGTAACAATCAATCAGATGATAGCAAGGGAACAGAGGCGAAGAAAGGACCTCCTGCTAAGGTGGCATGGTATTTTCCTATAATTCTCCGTTTGAAAAGGTGTTTTGCAAATCCAAAGGAGGCAAAACTGCTGCGTTGGCACTCGGAGGAGCGCAAGAAGGATGGAATGATAAGACACCTTGCTGATTCCGCGCAGTGGAGAAACATCGATAGGAGTTTTGCAGAGTTCGGTGCAGAACCAAGGAATATAAGGTTTGGACTGAGTACAGATGGAATGAATTCTTTAAGTAGCATGAGCAGCCGACATAGCACATGGCCCGTGACTCTCTACATCTATAACCTTCCTCCTTGGTTGTGTATAAAGCGAAAGTACATTTTGCTGTCGATACTTATCCAAGGTCCAAAACAACCTGGGAATGATATCGATGTGTTCCTAGCACCGTTGGTGGAAGATCTAAAAGTACTGTGGAATGAAGGGGTACAGGTATGGGATGCATACAAACGAGAGAACTTCACTCTGCGCTCCTTATTGTTCTGCACCATAAATGATTATCCTGCCCTTGGTAACTTATCGGGCCATAGTACAAAAGGTGCCAAAGCTTGTACTCACTGTTTAGATGGTACCGAGAGTGTGTGGCTGAGACACTCACGCAAAACCGTCTACATGCGTCACCGCGGTTCCTTGGAGGGCTCACCCATACCGCAAGATGAAGAAACAATTTGATGGAGAGAAGGAAGACGGTTCAGCTCCAAGGCATTTAAGGGGACACGAGGTTTATGATATGGTTAAGGATTTAGATGTTGTCCTCGGAAAGGGACGTAAATTGAGGGCTCATGAGAAGAACACACGGAAGAAGAGATCAATATTTTGGGACTTACCTTATTGGGAGTACCTAGATGTTCGCCTTGCATCAACATCATGCACGTAGAAAAGAATGTGTGCGGCGAGCTTGATTGGTCTCTTCTTGAACATCCGTGATAAAACAAAGGGCGGTGTCAACGCACGGCTTGACTTGGTGACATGGACATCGGGCCCGAGTTAGCACCGACATGCACGATAATGGACGACGTACCTTCCCCTGCGTGTTACACTCTGTCCAAGGCCGAGAAAACAGAATCGTATCGGTGCTTGCATGGTGTCAAAGTTCCGTCCGGTTACTCGACAACGTGAAGAAACTTGTTTCGATGCAAGATTTGAAGTTAAATGGCATGAAGTCTCATGATTGTCATGTCTTGATGACACGATGCTCCCTATTGCAATTAGAAATATTTTGCCGATCAAAGTCCGAGAGACAATCATGAGGCTATGTTATTTCTTTAACACAATTGCTCAGAAGGTCATCGATCCCGAAGGACTAGATGCTCTGCAGGACGAGGTGGTGATGACTCTATGTCACCTTGAAATGTATTGCCCTCCTTCGTTTTTCAATATCATGGTCCATCTCATTGTTCACATTGTGTGGGAGATAAAAATGTGCGGGCCCGTATTCCTACACAGCATGTACCCATTTGAGAGGTTCATGGGAATTCTCAAGTCCTACGTACGGAATCGTTCTCGGCCGGAGGGCAGCATCGTCGAAGGTTATGCAAGCGAAGAGGTCATTGAGTTTTGTGTCGAATGATTAAGGTTAACTTTTTCGAATTATGTAGGGCGTTCGCGATGTACATTGAAATGGGAGGTGACTCGAAGCGCGGGGCCAAAGGCCTGCTGACACATGTTCGAGATTTTAAGGTATTCGCTATTTCACATTAATTAATCCTATGCAACAGTTGGTACTAATGCCTCTTGAACTAACACATTCCATTTTTGCAGTGTCACCGGCGAGAGCGGGCAACACATGTGGATACTACGTTTGCCAACATATGGAACTACTCCTCGATTCCTCGAGGCTCACCAATCGCAAGGTTTGTCACTCTTCCCATAATTACTTCATACTTAACACGTTACATATATCGCACATTGATATTCCTATCGACAGTGCGTCCATCCCGTCAAGCGCATTGCAACACTGTTCTTGGAGGATTCGAGGAGAGTTGGCATACTTTGCGACTCAAGTCATAACGCCAGAGGACGGTTCCATCTGCGCACCATGATTTCTTAATGGTCTTATCACTAAGTGCAAATCTGATGCAGATCTTTTGTAATCAGTGCATTTGTTAATGGATATTTCATTTCAATTCAATTAATCGATTTGCGAAATGGATGCATGCTTTATGTTTGTCAAATGAAGTGCGATGTCAATGGGATGTTTTTATATGCGTGAAATGTATCCGAAAGGAAATGAGATGTGTGAATTGTATGTTTTTATGCGTGATTATCTGCTTGTTTGAGGGCATGGCTAGCATTTCTGAGGCTAGCTATAAGCGAAATAGATTCTGGGGGGAGGAGTATCACAGACGGGTTTTCATTAAAAACCGTGCGTGATTATGCGATATCACGAGCGGTTTTTAAAAACCGTCGTGATATCGATAATCCTGACGGTTTTAATGAAAACCGTCGTGATATCGCATAATCACGAGCGGCTTTTAATGAAAAACTGCTGCGTGATATCGCATAATCACGAGCGGTTGGCAAACCGCTGTGATAACTGATTATCATCGACCCATAATTTGAGCGGTTGAGAAAATGCGTGCGTGATGGCGTTCGAACCGTCTGTAATGTGGATTTCTGTAGTAGTGCCACTTCATGGTCGTTGCCGAGTTCGAGTCATAGTCGTACCTGAGTAGAAGTTATAGAGCAAGAGAGAGCGATCGGTGTGATTGAGAGAAAGAAATAAAGAAGAGAAGAAAGAGCAGTTTGGCTTTGGGAAACTATCGAGTATCGAGTTCATCGTGTGTTCGCAGACGTGGTCATAAACGACTTGCGACCACAGCGAGCAAAGGATTGCAGACGTGGTCGTAAACGAAGTTACAACCACGGCGACGAGCGGAGGTGTCCGCAGGTGTTGAAGGCGTGGTCATAAAGGAGTTATGACCATAGCGAGAAGGCATGGTCATAAGCGACCATAGTGGGAGGCGTGGTCGTAAAGCATTACGACTACACTAGCGACAGAGCCTTTGATGTGGTCGACAAAAGCACTGCGTGATCGTAAGGAGCTACGACTATGGTGATCGACAGTGGTCGAAGGAAGTGCAGCGTAGCAGCGGTGAACATGGTCGTAACTTCAGCTGAAGTTTACAACTATGTGGTCGGAGCAGCAAGGAGTGATCAGAGGGATCACAACGTGATCGTAACGACTGTCAGTGTGGTCGGAGAACCAGCAGAGCGGTTGTAGCGACACAGGAGGTGGTCGTAGCCTCTTGAACATGGTTGTACAGCTGCAGGAGGTGGTCGTAGAGACTACAGAGTGGTCATAGAGATCCTGGGGCAGTCGTAAAGGCTGTAACAAGTGGTATCAGAGCATGGGTGACAAGGCAAAGGCTCAGGGTAAGCTAATCTCTCTCGAGTACCCTCTCCTGATGATCGACAATTACCTAGTGTGGGCAATGAAGATGAAGGCAAACATGAGCGCCTAGGGAGTCTGGGGTGCAGTCGATCCGAAGAGGAAGGACAAGGAGGTGGACGGCAAGGTGGATCAGGCGGCTTTGGCCCTCATCTACCAGGCGGTGCCAGATGTGATGATGCATCAACTCATCGGCAAGGAGATGGCATGGGAAGCATGGGAGACGCTTCAGACGATGCACAAGGGCATTAATCGTGTCAAGGAGGTGCGGTTCTAGAATTTGCAGTGCGAGTTCAAGAACCTAAAGACGGGAGAGACCTAATCGGTGGATGAGTTCGTCGGCAAGCTGAGTTCGTTGTACAATCAAATTAACTCTCTTGACGACAAGATGGAGGAATCTATGATGGTGAAGAAGTACCTACGTGTGCTTCTGGAGAAATATATCTCCATAAAGCATAATTACAATATTGCCCTTACAGTTGTGTATCTCTTAGAAGGGTATACATGTCATTACACATATCACATTGGATCTTACAATCCCCTAAACAGGCCGGATGAGCTCAGGTGGGGGCCACCCCTACTACAGGAGCCTCTCATGGTAAGAGCTTCTCACGGGCCGAAACCATGCCACCGAGCCCTTTGGCCCCCTCCGTCCTTATGGCCTATGATGCAATCCTTTATGGGTCTTACAAACTGAAGGCTTGTTGAAGCTTGACTGAGGTCGTACCGCCTTTTTGTGCATAGTGGGACACACGGCGGAATGCTGCTTGCGCATCGTGCAGTGCCGGCTGAAGTCTGACCGTAGTCGTGCAGCCATTTGTGGCATTGTGGGACACGTGTGCGTGCGTGGTTAGCGGGTCGTGCACTGTCAGTTTTCGTTGGTTGCGCTTCCCAATCGTGGGGGAGCCGAATGGGCTTTAAAGCTACGCTAGCCATCGTGTAACTGTCCTTCACGATAGACCTATTGTGACAATGTTACTTTTCCACCACCGCTCCCATGCGCACTACTGCCATATACACCGCTCGTTGCCGATGTCCACTGCCACCCTATCTCTCCCTTTCACCGGCCCCATTTAGTAGACGGTATCATGACCAGGCTAAGCCGGAAGCATCCCATCATTTGCCACTAGCCATCCTCTAAAAATCGTAGCAAAATGGTTTGTGGTGATGACCGTTGCCGTAGGCCAAGAGGTGGCGCCTCGTCGAGCTGCAGCGGCTCTTCTAGCCGCCGTGGGTCGTTTGCGACCGAGTCAGAGTACGAGCTGGTCGGGCACGACCCATCCATGGCAAACAAGCAGTGGAGTGCGGTGAGGAAGCTAATTGGCATCTGCTTGAATTTTCTGGGGCAGAGCTTGGTGACCGAGGCAACCATCCAGTCGCTTGTCCATGAGGGGAAGATATCGGATCATGGCGCGGTTCGGCTACCCTCCGCTGACGAGACAGAGCCCCACCCAATGGAGTCGGAGGCTATGGTCTTCGTCGCCTACCTTGAAGGTGGGCTCCGGTCCCCCTGCCATGTTCATCGGCGAGGTGCTAAGGCTATATGGGTTGGAGCTACCGCAGCTGACTCTGAATTCTCTGGTTCGCTTGGCTGTGTACTGTTGTAGGTAATTTCTTAAGGTTTTCAAAAAGTCCAAGAACACAATTTTTAGATAAGTAAAGTAGAAGTTATGAATTTTGAGAGGCTGTTGTCTAGGACTGGGTTGCTGCTGGACACAGTCGTGCGAAACATTAATTTGACTAATTAAATGGCAGGATTAAATATAGAAATAAGTAGAAAGTGGTAGGAAACTTCATGAACATTCTGAAAATGTTAATATAGGTTTGCATGTGTAGATTAAAAGATATTAAATTATTAATTCTGCTATCCATAAAATGGCGGATCTATCTTCTAGGTTAGAAGGGGGATTTAGATGATTTAATCTAAAATTGTGATCAATTAGAAAGTTGTAAAAAATTTTATACGGATTGTAGAACTGATATGATTTGCTAAATTTCGAAATGGGAATTGAAAGTTATCATTGTTTTAGTGCCAGGACAGCGGAGGAGACTGCCCGATAAAGGGAATAGTTGTGGATTTGGGGAGCGTGTAGAGCGTTGTCATTTATTTGTTGCCTTGTATTGATGTGGATTGTATTGAGAATGAGTAATTACTGTAGGAGGAGTAGTGTTGGGTGTGCTATCATCTCCTGATCAAAACGGTCATCGCAATTAGAAAGACAAGTGTTTAGTAGAATGATAGATAATGATTGATAATTGCTTACTATTGTTGAATTATTCATGTCATACAATAATTTTGATTATATTTTGTTTGTATGATTTTAGTTTGATGACAAATATGATATGTGGTAAAGTGATGAAAAAGGGCATTCATAACATGACATATGAATTACGAGTCGGGGTGGTGAGAAAGTCAATAGTTATAAATAAAGTTATTTGACTATTACAGTGTGCTCTTGAGTAATACCTATAGAGGTAGGCACCTCCACGGGATGGAGGTAGAGGGTGACATCGACTGATGTGCCCTCCACTATACTGGTATGAGCTACAGAAGGAGTTATATGCATTGCATTCATAAAAAGAGATGAGATATTGAGACATGTAGATGAGAATTGATGAAAATGAGATGCGAAAATTGAGTTAATGATAAATAGATATAAATTGTTAAAATGATATGGATTCATTTATTGTTCTGCTTTATACTTGTTGAGTCGTGGATGTTGTAAACAATGCGATTTTAGCAAATGTTTAGATTTAATTTCAGCAGTATTAAGCATAATTAAAGTATATTTCTAGCAGCACATAAATGACATGTAAACATGTAATTCTTTCAGATCATTCGAGCTGAAGAATATACTCAAAACATAGAACAAAGAGGGAACAAAAACTAGCATATTGCTCAGGTTTTGATTTGTTTGTGAGGGTGCTCTCGGAGGCCGTGTTGCTCAAGACTTTAATCTTAGCCCTCATGGCGCTTGTGTCAATTTAAATCATGATTGATTATGACAATTATATGAGGTAATTAGGCCTTGAGCCAAACTACAACTTTGCTTTAAGACAGTTCATGCAAATCAGTAAGTAACCATCTACTGAAATCAGCATTGTACATATAAACAAACTGGTATTCCAGTTAACAAATCAAGACATCGTGCAAGCTTATAACAAGATGAATCATAGTTATGCTTAGTAATCAATGAATAGTAACATTAACACAGTGAAACAAACGCATAAGCCACTAATGAACTGTGAAGATCATATATACAAAGCATTCATGAATTGTGTATCTAAAGATATAAACAGCAAGTACTGATTTAGCTCAAGACCAAATTGTGCACAATTACCATATTTAATTTTAGGATAGACACTTGTTCAGTACTAGCTAGTGAAGTAAAACTACTAGTACAACACACTTGAATAGATATTGCCCACAATCGAAAAATACTCATAGTTGGGATGGCACTCAAAGCCACCGAGAAATGGACAAGGCAAAGCACACACTCGGCACTGTCCCAGAAAACCAAGCTCCTTGCTGTGCCACGTAAATAGGCAAGGTTGACGGAGATATAATGTCGATCTTTGCACTTCAGGACACACCAAAAGAATGAAGCTGAGGTACAAGGAATATGCTACACAACACTAACTGAGGTGCTCTGGACAAGAGCACCATGGAACACCAAGTAACAAGCACAAATCCCTCTTCCTCAAATTGATTCAGAGCAGACCGGATTTGACCTTCAAGGCCAAAATCCACAAATTCCTCACTACCAAAACCTCAAAGAGATATAGCATAAGGAACTGCTCGGGAAATGCCAAAGGAGACTGTTGTGGGGGTGGCCCAACCCCCGTGATAGGGTCTTGCAGTTGGCCTAATATGTAATAGGCCCAATGGTATAGAGGAATGTACCATGTACCCTCATCCTTTGTAATTACTGAGGGGTAGGATGAGGATTTCTCATCCTACCCCACTCATGTATATAAACACCTAAGAGGGGCAGGAGGAGAGGGATCCTCTCATCCTTACTCACCCACATTCCACACACGACCTCTGTGTTGGCTCTCCTCTTCTTCTGCTAGTCCCCTTCTTTACTGTTTGGCCTGTAACCATAATAGAGACAAATCCGGACTGCACTGTCATCGGCACCAGCAAGGAACACAGTGAAGGCGCAATACCAGAACTCAAATCGGGATCCAACAGAGAGAGGAAGCGACAGAGTATTAGAGAACTCACTGGTTTTCGATGCCGTAAAATGGAAAGGGAGGCCAGCTTATATAAAGGAGCGAGAAGGCGACTGGCAGGGTATAGCCAATGGCCTGCACCAAGGCATATGCGCCATTGGCGCCTCTAGCTCTGCTGCGATCATCGCAAGACCCAGCTGCCCCAAGAGTTTGGTTAGGGTCGAAGGCCATCCAGATGCACACGGAATAGAAGTCTCTAGCCTTATCTCCTCCTTTGTCCCACCGATAGGTAGGACCCACCTCTCCTCTTTCTCTTCTTTTTTCAAATTAAGAAATTACCACAATGCCCTAAAAAACTGATAGTAGACTCACTCTTACTTATTTGTTGTTTTTAGGTGAACGTTGAAGGCGATATGCATGGATGGATGTAGAACATGGTTTATTGCACACTTGTACCTCTTCACTCCACCTACCAACTTATCATTTATGGATATGAACAAATTAGTAGTTTCCATAAAATTAATTAGGCAATTTATAGTTTCTTTTAGTCTTTTATAGTTCATAATGTTGCTACTTGATGTTTTACTTAATTTTGATTTGGTTATGATTCATCTTAGTTATTGTTGGTCTATATTAAGTTCAGTTTATGGTTTACATTATTGCTAAATTTATGTTTAATGTTATATTGATTGTTTATTCTTGAAGTTTAGTTGTTGGTAAAACTTGTTTATGGTTAAAAATTAGTAGAGATAGTAGTTGTACATGATATCTTAGGCTTTTGTTAAACTTGGATGTTTCAAGGTTTGACTGGGCTAGCCATATACTATTTCTTGCAAATGTCACATTTGCAATACCCTTTACCCCATTTGCCACTACACCATGCATCCCTAACCTTGTCATGGAGGCCAATTGACTTGATCAGCATGTCATCTTGCACATCGGTAAGTGGCACAAGAAACCTGGGATACGGAGCAAGAAGCAGTCCTTATGAAAGACCGAATACGGCAACAAAGGGGTGAATGGTGCCTTCTAATTTTCCCCCAAGTATTCAACACCCCTTCACTCCAATAGCTACAAAGCTATAAAGATTGGAATGAGAAACCAACACCAAACAAGCAAAACAAACATCATAAATTTTAGAGAAAAATTAGAGAAATTGAAAGTATCTTTGTTATAACTACAGTACTATCGAAAATCAGAAGTACTTTTGTTATAACTGTGGTACTACCTTTTGTCGATGAACAGTGAAATTAGCCCAAATTCAAAAGCTAAAATTGATGAAACTTTTGATTCTCTTGGATATCATGAATCTATTCCAACAAACGATTATGAAAATCATGACAAAAGTTGAGACCTTTTCAGTTTAAAGGAAAGGTGCACCGAAACTGAGATAAAACCAAAATCTGTGAATACAACTTGCTCATGGGATGATAATGACTAAGAAGGGTCTAGATGTATTCTCACACATCATAGCAAGTTAGATCACTACAGAAACTTAGCCAAAAACCCTTGGATCAAGAGATGGACCAAAGAGACCAAAGTCAAGAAAAACCGAGGTTTCTTGTGAATCTTTCTATCAAAATGCCTAGATGGGTGGAAATGTATTCCGAAGGGTTATCTCCATCTCTTACATATCCTTGGCACAACAAAATCACAAGAAGAAAAGCAAAGAGATCAAAACCAACCAAAAGTGAAGCACATCAATCAAAATAAGAGGGACTCAAGAGTTGCACAAAGATTGATGTATTGCTTAATTGACACTACTACAAAAGAGGCTATACTGAACGGCTACATCACGAGCGGTTTGACAAAACCGTGCAGGATTGACACTGCTACTGAGCGATTTTAATTTGGACACCGTGCGTGTTAGTGGTAGAGTATCACTGACGGTCCTCATCGATGAATATGCGTGATACTTTGAGTATCCAGACGGTTTTTATTACAAACCGTGCAGTGATAATATGGAATTATCACGACGGTTTTCATTAAAACCGCTCGTATTGTATAGACTATCACGATGTTCTTCTTAAGAAACCGTCAGGAATGTTCCTGACGGTTTTGACAAGAACCGCTGTGATGTCCTTTGTCTGTCATATTACATTCATGATCGAGGTTAATATATAAGTACACATTGCTTCTAATAACTTTACTACGAACTATTGAGACAAGAGATCACAAATTAAAGGCAAATATATTAATTTCATTTAGAGGCAAATTTATTACAAAAGTCGCATTGTAAAGAGTTTCCCGGATAGTAATCTTTTGGGCTTCAGCGCTTCTTCTTCGACTTTGGGACTTGGAGGATCAGCCATCGACTTCTCGAGCGCCGTTAAGATTGTCCTTTTCCTCAGCACTTCCTCCTCCACTGGGCAAATAATCGTAGCATAGCCCATACGTCGTGCAGGATAGCATGAAAAGATTCCTCGAATCTGCCGTTTACGCTTGATCGGCAAGGCTATCCATCGCCTCTCAATGCGTGTAGAGTTTCTTCCGCTGCGCACATTGTGAGACGAACGGGGTAAGGGCTGTTTCCCTTTCTTGAGCGGCGGCGAGACGCCTCCGTCGGCGGCGGATGATCAGTCGAGTGACGGATGCAAGAAAGTCGGGAAGGAGAGCGGGCGTGTGCGGAGAAGCTGCTCGGATGCAAATTGCTGGCCGCTGTGTAAGGTTCGGTCGAACAATTCTTGATGAGCAGATGAGAGGAAGGAGATGATCACAAGAATAGTAGAAGCCATATTGTGCGTGCGTAGAAGAGACTGGATTAGCGCGCATATTTAACCTTTAGCACGAGCGGTTCGTATACCCAAACATTAATGATATAGGCGCCGTATAACGATCGAGAGGCGTTAATTAGGCGATCGAAACACGAAGCATTCGACATAAAGCTTATGACGACGGTTTTTATAAAAAAAGTACGTGATAAGATTATCACGAGCACGTTTATATACTTAGAACCGTGCGTGATATTGATATCACGAGCGGTTCTACGCCCAAACCGCTCTGATAATGTTAGAGATCACGCACGGTTCGTGTTAATAACCGTCAGCGAACTTTCGCGACGGTTAGTAATACGAACCGCTCGTGATAATGAAACATCACGACGGCTCGTATTAAGAACCGTGCGTGATATCAATATCACGAGCGGTTCGCGTTAATAACCGTCTGCGTGATAATCACATATCACCAATAATTGGCGTGTGATAATCACGTGACACCAATAATTGGCGTATACCGTGATTTCGATCTCACCGTCCATTCTCTCCACATCGAATGGCGGCGGCGATTCCTCCCTCTGCTCGGCCCTTATAAATAACGCCCCATCTATCTTTCCACCGGTACTAGTCACGCGTGAGTTCATCCACTGTGAGCATGTATAGCTGTAAGTGTGGTAAGTGTGTCTTTTTCACCCGCACCGTCGTTCCATGAAAAGTTCACTAGCTTGTTCTCCTGTAATAGATCTAAATGTGTTGTCGTGCTTGCCTCTGTATTTGCATGTTCCTCGACGATGCCGACTACTGCCGAGATGTGATGTCCACTCCAACAATCCTTCTTTTTCCTGCAAAATTCAAGGCAATTTTATTACAAAAGTTCAAAAAAAGATATTCCCAGATTCTTCGGTGAGCAGCCGACATAGCCGACTTCTTCGTTGAGCGACTATCCATTTGCTTCTTCCCATTTCTTTTCTTCATCTCTGGTCTCTGGATCACGTACGCCAGTAGCGATGATTCAGTTAAATGAATCATCGCTACTGGTGTACATGATCCAGAGACCAGAGATGAAGAAAAGAAGTGGGAAGAAGCAGATGGATAGTCGCTCAGCGTAGAAGTCGGCTATGTCGGCTGCTCAACGAAGAATCTGGGAATGTTTTTTTGCACTTTTGTAATAAAATTGCCTTGAATTTTGTCAGGAAAGATGAACTATTTCGTCGAGCAGATCGCCAATTGAAGCATATATAGCATAGCATTGAGGCACATCAGAGACTGCTTTGTTGTGTCTTGAGAATGCCAAGAGCTGGTCTTGGATGTGGCATCTCAATACCAGCTCTTGGCATTCCTCAAGACATAGCAGCTGGCATCGGATGTACCTCGGATGCTATGCTATGCTTCGAGTTGGCGATCATGCGCTGACAAAAGATTCATCCCCATGTAACTATCACGAGCGGTTTGTAGTGTAAACCGTGCGTGAAGGACTATCACGAGCGGTTCTATATACGAACCGTGCGTGATACGCATAAATCACGAGCGGTTGGTATTTGAACCGCTGCGTGATATTATGTACATCACGAGCGGTTGTGTTAAACCGTGCAGTGATATTGTTTGTATCACGAGCGGTTAATATTAATAACCGTCGGTAATAATTCCTGACGGTTATTAATACGAACCGTCAGTGATATATAATTTTCACAGACCGTTTGTGGTTGGAACCGTCTGTGATATTCTGCGTAGTATTAATTACTTGGCGTACTTGCTTGAAGGATGTCGACACCGATCTGTCTTCATTGCACTGCATCGGTGGAGCAAGGCGGCCAGCTTTAGGGAGTTGGGGGTGAAAAAATATCTCCGTCTTCTTAGTGATCTGATCAGAGGTTAGTATACTCAATTACTTAACACTAGTATAGTGCCCGTGCTAACGCCACGGCGGCATTTCAGGGATGCACATGAAAACAACCAAATGAGGATATTTTTTTTCATAGTTTAAGTTTCACATAATTGTATATCACCATGTATATAATCTGAAAAACACTCATGTATATCACCAGCAAGTTCAGGTCATGAAATTACAAGCCTAGACCAATTATAATGCATAACAAGGCAATAATAAGTCATGTCTACTTTGAACCATCTAATTTCTGATTTGCTTAAGTAGGTCTTGGAGTTCTCCAGGGATAATGTCTTTACATTCATTTTCACTGCTATTCAAAATGTCCACCAAGAAATTCGTCCTCAGTGAATGTGATCGCTGTGCATGGCAGATATAATAAGTTAACTTATTAATTTGCTATGTAGTCTACATAATATACATAGAGAATATTATATGCTCACAGTGTTGATAACTGGTAATCTTACGCCATTCCACGACCACATGAAACTGTATACAAGGAAGCCTTCCAATTTCCTGGGGAAGAGCACGTGTTTAATTGTTATAGATAAATCAAATGATATTTGATAATAAATATGAAACATATTATAAGTTATTACCAGTCCGTAGTTTTGGAACCCATGTTGGGAATTTCTGACCTTGATAAAAATATCGTCTTTCCATGCGGGATGTGCCAATTCCATGGCGAGTTTGAAATTATTGGCAATATTGTGTAATTTAGTTATATATGGGATGCTTGGATCGTTACCCTTGTACCATGATTTTTTAGGAAGCGGATCCATAATGTACACAGTTCTCTTAACCATGTCTAGTATGAATAAAATGTAGGACCTATGTCGATAGTATGGCAGTAGAACCTGTAAACAAACACCCAGACTATAAGTGCAAAATGATAAAATATAAGTATTTAAAGGAGTATACAGAACATATAGCTTACAGTGCTGCAATTTTCAATATCGTAGTCCATGTCAAGCCAGCATTCAAGCAATTTTGCCAGTTCTTTGTAGTCTACCTTGTCACACCGCCGCAGATCTCGTCCAAACTGAGATATGGACTGTTGATTTTGCAAAATTTATAATTATTATTTGAGTAATTATACAATTATATATACACAACAAGGGAACAATTATATCAACTTACACAAATCGCCGGTCCATGAAGTGGTATTTGTCTTCTATCCACAACTAGGCTTTGTTGCATAACCGTCCGAACACCATGTTGAAGCAATCACGATCAATGGGTTTATTTTCATCTAAAATATTTCTAATTGTTCGAGACTTAAAGAAATTGGATATGATGCGGTGCTTGGACCCATTCTTTGCTAAAAAACAAGGACCGAGAACGAATTAGTTGACCACATCTTTTTAGTATTAGTATATGCAATTAATTAGAAAAAATACTTACTCTAAACACTCTTCATCGTCTATCGACCGGATGTATGTGCTCAACCGATGCAATAGTTCCTTTCGTAAAGTGAATATTTTGGCGATGGTTCACCTAATAGTTCTTGTATGTTTGTTGATGTTATTCCAGATGGAAAGAACACATGGAGTTACATCCATTCAGTTTGATGTGAAGCTTTTGATGGTTTAGGAGCTTCAGCCATAGTATCGATAATTTCAACATCACTTGGACTGTCTTTGTCATCATTTGGCTGCTCGAGTTCTTGATATCCGTTCTTTATGTTTAATCTCGAATCCCACTAGATTGCAGGTAGCTTAAACCTGAAATTATTTATATCATCCTGCAAAGTAGTATAAGTTTTATAAAAAAAATTTATATTATGTTCAGATGATATATATATAAGTGACTACACAATATGCAATTCCTCTATGAATCACCTGAGTTACTTTATCAGAGAGGGAAGATCCGGTCCAATATTCCATGAAGTTTACCATCCATAGACCGCATGATGTCCTGTACATTAATAATTGAAAAATCTCACGGAGTTGCTAAGTATGTACAAACAAACATAATCAGTTTTGTAAAATAAAAGTCACATGGCATGTACCCATCTGTTTGCATTCGCTCTTGGATCTTCTCAATAACAGGCCATGTTGAAACATCAAGGTCCTTCCACTTGTCTCGGTTAAGCTTTTTATTATGTTCCAATGCAAGTTTAATCTGTCTTTCTAGTCCTTTTAACTGTTGTGCTAATTATATATCATTTCAGGATTAATAATAATGTAATAAGAAAACATTTCTAAAAGGAAATAATTACTCACTTTGTAGTTTTTAGGTCTCTACGGTCCAATAGTTGTAGTCCCATTGAATCGAGTACATGTACCTCACATTTTTAGCATTGACAACTGCGGATACGGTGGCATTTTCTATGTTAATTGGAATGAAAACCTGCACCAAACATTGACATTTTTTAAGTATTGACCATCAATATATCTCCATTATAAAGGAACCGTCCAAATACATTATAAATGGCAGATTTAAGTTTTACCATGTCAGCTTGTAAATATTTGTCCACCCTTTGATCAATGGTGTCTGTCTTATAACTTAATGTCACCTTAGGGTCACCATCACGCTTAAGCAGGCTGCAAATAAATGCATTCTCCAAAAAAACCTTTCCACCTTCTCTATGAAGTAGATGCTCTTCATCCCTGATATAGTGAATATATGCACTTAAGACCTGTTATAAGAAAAAAGATTACAGTAAGTAGATCATATAGGCAGGTTTAAATATCAATAATTTAAAGTATACACTTGTACTTACTTCGCCATTCAATTGCATGTTATCATGAAACATACATTCCATATCATTTCTGTTTAGCCATGCACTGTCGATGTTCACCAGAACTCTTTTTTCGGGTGCTGATTTCAGGTATTCAATAATCTCAACATCTTCTATGGTGCACATGTAATCTACAACAAATAACATTATAGTTTTCTTAAATAACTGTGCAAAACAAAGAGAGGCAATAAAGTAAGAGAAAAGCACTAATTACCCTGGGGCACAACTTGAGCTATGTTTGATTTCTTTGGTTTGTTATGTTGTGATATTCTAATCATTGTCTGCAACTCATTTTCTTTGTTAGGGCTTGATGGATTACCAATTTGTTCCAACATCTGTTCATCGGAGCATATGTGAGTTGATTCATTCTGAACCTCCAAATAGTCCATCGCCGTCACATCTGTATGCATGAGAGGGAGACATAAGTGTATTATCCTCCCCCCCCCCTCTATAATATCCAGTGTGATTTCATCAGTATGCAGGCAAAGATTGAGTAGAAGATTGATCTAGCGTTCGTGTCTCCCAAGTATTCTAGAATAAAGAACAATAGGAGGATCTTGTGCAAGTTCGGTTCTTTGTAGTTTGTACAGATAATGTTGCTTGCTAATTTGTTTAACTAATGTTTTCGTTAGTGCATGCATGCACAGGACATGTGTAGTTTACTTTCAATCAATCAATGGAACATATATATAGCAAGCGCATGCTGGTAATAAACATCGACGCACATGAACCAACAAATTATTCATGTAACTGGAATATGTTGAAGTTCATCTCTTTAATTAAAAAAAATAATGTTTATGGACGGAGTTAGTTTTGCATTATGTTTGTCAATTTTTTGACGTCCTATTGGTCAAATATTAACTCTCGTGTTGAAATGATCGCCGGACACAAATATTCTAAACACAGAGGTGTAGATTAGGATAGCCCAATATAATACAGAACTTATTTTAATTTAAGGCATGTTACTATAATTAGGATGTAGAACTTATTTTATCAGAGGGATGTTGAGACCTGAACAACAGAATTCCCCGAACCAAGCAACCCTACAGCGGCATATCTTCCCCCTTCTCCCAAACTCTCAAAAATATTAGGTGCACCAAGTGAAGAATTCCCTTGCACACAAAGATCGAGCTTGCGAAGACAGTAACAAATGATCTTTCTGAAAGGTACATACTGATAATTAGCAAACCAGTTGGCTGAAATAGTTTTGTTCACCTCTTAATTGGCGGTTTATCACAGTACAATCCAGTTTATGTTTTGTGACTCTCAAACTAACTGTTACTAATATACGCTACTGGTTCCTGCAAATGTCATAGCTAGGTAGTTGGAATTACATGCAGAGATTGTGCTTGGTTTCGGTATGCTGTTTGTTGAACAATTGTAACTGGCGAGAGTGATAACAACATTAATTTCTTGACAAAAATGTTAACAAGCTCTTGTGCAACATCGAATTTGGTTGGAACTTGAACTAAATTGGAAACATAGCCGCTACCTGCCACAACATCGAGCATAGGTTCTCCAACATTGCCAACACCGACCTTCACTTCCTCTCCTTCTATATCCATGGCAACTTGATCTGTAAGCAATTTACTGAAACATGAGTTTTCTTGACACAAACAGTAGTTTGTAATATTGATAACAATGCTTACCCTTTTGTTGTGTGACATCAGCTTCGTCTGGCACTTGAACTGAACTGGAAATGCAGTCGCTGCCCGCCACAACTTCGAGCATAGGATCTTCAGAAACGACCGCATAGAATCTCATGATATACAACCCCACACGGGAGAAAAAATTATAAACACAATAAAAGGCTAAAAAAAATCGAGAGGTCATTACGCTTGTTCCTAATGCACCAGAATGCAAAAACAATCTAAATAGGCAAGATGCATAACTCTGGGTCCAGCTCGCCGGAGAACCTCGCGGCGGCGGCATCCGTGGTCTCCCACTGCCCGATCACCTCGTCGACGTCGAGCTTCTCCTTGCCGCGTGACGCTGTGATCTGGTGCTTGCGCCGAATTGCAGGCTGTCAGTGCGAGTGAGGAGTAGAGGGAGATGAAGTGAGGAGTAGAGGGAGATGAAGCGAGGAGCAGAGGGGGCACTCATGTGGCGTCGGCTCGGGAGATGAGGCGTCACCTCTGCACTCAGAAGGCGGGCGAGTACCGATGCATTGTTGATGGCGTTGGGCCCTGAGTCCATGGCCATTAATGGCGGCGGCGGATGTATTAGCGAGCTGTTGTTTATGTTAGACCATGTGGTTAGGTCTACGTTATTTTGATGATGAATAATTGACAATGGTTAATTTGTTATGATGAATATTTGGTGATTTTGTTTAGCGATGTTATGCGAGGTGTGTGGTGCGTGTGTGCGGATTGATGTTGGTCAAGTTTGGAAGAACTTGTGCCAGGAAAAAGTTCTTTGGTCTTTGCATGTGCAGGTTGAGCATGGAGACGATCATGGTCGGTGACGAGGTGGACCGGAACTAGGATGGGGAGATCTGAGGTTCAGACGGTCAAGGATGTCATGGGATGATCGGGCTCATGCTTGGGGCGCATGGAGATCAAAGGTGGATGATGCGTGGAGAAGATACAGGAGGTGCGGTCCTGGAGGCTTCGACACGTGGAAGGCTGAAAAAATTGGAAGCGTAAAAAGAATTAAAAACCCATGTTATGAAGGGTTTTTGGTTCCTTGAAAAGTAGTGGGCCAAAAAGCCTGGTGGAGGTAAAAAGGCCTAGGATGAGTTGTATTAGGATTTCAGTTCGTTTGTAAGTTGTTTTTGGATTTGTGGACACGCTATAAAAAGGTTAGGGCCGGCGGCCATGGGCTGTACGGTTTTTGGCGGCGTATTTTTCTTTAGATTATTCCCGTCTTGTTCGCCGTGCGGCAGAGGTCTCGAGCGAAATAGAAGAAACAAAGGCAGAGCGGCGGCTGTTCTGGTGTGCACGCATGTAAGCGAGATTACGTTGATTGGAGAAAACAGAGACGGCGGCTTGTAGTGGGAATAGATAATTGCGAGCGGCGGCCATGTTCATTAGAGAAATAGAAAAAGGAGATTTGTGCTGATGAAGTTCGGCTGAGACTCATTGTTTGAGTTGCGTGCGGCTGAATTTTTTTTTCTTCGGCGGATCGAAGCATTGAGCTGCGACCGACTTGGATTGATTGAAAAGCCGAGCGTCGACTGCGTTGCATGGTAAATACTCTTCCCGTATACTATACGTATTTGTCTTGGTCTGCATGCATTGTCTTCTTTGCGTTGTTCCAGGTGAAAAGTCTTTTGCAAGACATCCATCACTGATTGAATACGAAGGGGAGAGAGAGAAGTATATGAAGTGACTTTTTGCATGCAGACGTGTTATGCATTGAGGAGATTGGAAAATATAATTAGTGCCAAGTGATTAGTAAGACTAATTAGGTTTCACGTTTTTTTGTTCTCTTTGCATTAAGTTCTTAAGCTTTTGATTTATGCATGCATCAGAATATATATATTGCTTTGTTTGCATTGTGGCTAGATATTTTTGTGTGTGCTTCTGTGATTTGCAGGTTTAAAAATAATAATAAATTTTAAAAAGCTTCCGCTAGACGCTGCAATCATTCACCCCCTCTGATTGCCATCGACGATCCTACAGTTTACTTGCCACCCACAATGTGTGTTGCCTTCTACTGCTCATTGTTAAACCAATTATCGCTGAATTTCACTTTAGCGCAAGCGTGCGCGTGCATTTCTTGGAGAGGAACATGATCTTCAAAGTTGCTCTTTCAGTTTTGTCTGGCTAGGACTTTCTGCTTCTTTTTTCATTTTTGAGAGGATTTGCTCCCTTTTTCTAACTACTGTACTCGTTCGGTTTTTCCGCCGTATGAAAGCCAACATCGATCAACAACCCTCACGTGATCATGGCGAGATGTTCAGGCATCTAAAAACCTCCACTTAATTACACAGAAGCGTCAAAAACCTCCACTTAATTACACAGAAGCGTCATTCAGAACTAAGCTAGCTAAGCTCAAAGAAAGCGTTGTTTGCCGGCGTATGGAGAAGAAGCACTTAGTCAGGCAATGCAGTAGCTGTTTTTGCCGTTTTTCTGTTTGCTTGAGTCAGTAGGGAGTTCAGCGGGAGATCTGTGATCCTGCAATTCCGATTGACCATTTCTATTATGTAACAGACTGTTGAGTTAAGTTATTAATAAGAATTAGTAGTGAACTCCAGATTCAATTGGAGGTTGAGGGCGGTTCGCCAAAACCACTTGCGCTCTGCACTTGCCAGTTCTCTGTATTGTCGGATTTCCGTCAGTACACTGTTCATCCCTGAAACTTCCACCTGAGAGCGAGTGAGTTCAGATAGGGATTTCTGGACGTGATTGTCGATAGCCAAATAACCGACCATATCCAATTTCTTTAAGTCTCAGAACAATCTCTTTAACCAGCGGCCTTCATGATAGATATGGCACCTACAACCATGACTGCTGTTTTAGCCATCCATCCAATGAAAGATTTAATTCCTCCATGTGAATTACGGCTTGATGTGCTATTATTTCTGTTTTCCAGCCCAGTCCACCTTTAAAAAAATATTTGACAGTTGCATGGAAATTACAGGAGAAATCACTTTCCAAGATGGTTGTTTTCTGATTCTAATATTTATGCATGCAGCCATACAGCATCCATTGCAGCTGGTAATCATGGAATTCCTGTTGTTGTGGCTGGGCATCACTTTGGGAATGCAAGTGGCATGGCTCCTCGTGCACAGTAAGTCTATAAAGCTCTGTACAAAAGCTTCGGAGGTTTTTACTGGTTTCAGGAAGCAATCCAATCGGGAATCAGCCAGGCGTTCGAGAAGCAGAAAGGCGGCTCACTTGAATGAGCTGGAGGCACAGGTCTGATAGTTCACATTGTTGTTTTCGACGGACAGAAAATTCTAAAATACTTGGCTAATGAGTTGAGTTGTGGACGGCGCATTACAGGTAGCACAGTTAAGAGTTGAAAACTCCTCATTGGTAAGGCGCCTTGCTGATGTTAATCAGAAGTACAATGACGCTGTTGTTGACAATAGAGTATTAAAAGCGGATGTTGAAACCTTACGAGCAAAGGAACGCTCCTGTGTTATATGCTTTTTGAGCTATGCATCTGTTGGATCGGCCACTTGAGCTTGTTTCAAATGACGTGTGTGCTTAGGATGAATCATGTGCACCAGTTTTTAGAGAAAGAATCCATGTTAGATCACTGTTTGGCC
Organism: Dendrocalamus sinicus; assembly: GCA_036346575.1. Lineage (NCBI taxonomy): Eukaryota > Viridiplantae > Streptophyta > Magnoliopsida > Poales > Poaceae > Dendrocalamus > Dendrocalamus sinicus. The sequence continues at coordinate 9,624,646 of CM070670.1, forward strand.
ATTGGCCCGTCCGAACATGGTTATCAATCTGGTAAATCTGAACATGGATTTGCATCAAATTTTGCAGGCGAAGATGGCAGAGGACTCGGTGAAGCGGGCGACAGGCATGAACGCTTTGTTCCCTGCCGTTTCTGATATATCATCCCTCAGCATGCCCTTCAACGGCTCCCCATCTGATGCCACCTCCGACGCTGCCGTCCCCATCCAAGATGACCCAAACAATTACTTCGCCACAGCCAGTGAAGTTGGAGGTAACTACGGTTACATGCCTGAGATAGCTTCCTTGGCTCAAGAGGACGACGATTTTGTCAACGGGGCCCTGGCTGCTGACAAGATGGGCAGGACAGCCTCGCTGCAGCAGGTGGCAGGCCTGGAGCATCTTCTGAAGAAGATGCAATGTTATTCATACACTTTGTAATTGAGAGGGTGTTAAGAATATTTGTGATATTGTATTTGTAGTCTAGCGTTTAATGTGTCCTTAGTTCTTGTACTATAAATTTGCCTCTTGCAATAGAAATAAGTATTCGCATTTACGCTCCTGCTCTTTATCTTAACAGAGGGGACATCTAGTATCCTTGTCGCTCCGTTCCTAAAACACGGCCGATTTCATGCACATTCTGTCATTATTTCACAGTTCCATATCGAAACATATTTGATGTTTTTTTCTTGTGTCGAGCAATTGAAGCTTAGTAGTACAAAGGTCGAGACAACGGAAGATTGTTTTGAAAAAGTTTTCTTTGAAAAAAAAAAGAACGGGAGATTAACCAGTAGGGTACACATACAGCAGAGGGCATCAACAAACAAGTAACAACCATCACAAGATTAGCAATGATTTTTTAATAAACTCGTGACAACCATCACAAGTCCACAACTAATCACTCAGGGTAGTAAATGGTTTTTTAAGAAAAACATTTCTTATATATGCAATATTCATCAGCGCTTGCTTCGTTTGGATGTGAACAACAATCAATGAATGAGGTCGTAACTCGTAGGAACAGCCTAGCTACAAAAGTGCATAAAAATTCCGTATACGAATTACAATTGAAGAGCTTGTTATTGTACTCCTTGATGAAAAGAGCACGAGACTTGGCAAGCATCTGGATGCAATATCAAATTGGAATTTAGTTGCATATAATCATAACGAGTTTCAAAGATTTGAAGCGGACTGTAGATTGACAACAAAAGGCAGAAGACATCAATTTGCAGAATCTGTAATGTGCACTCTGCTCTCCGACTTTGAAGTATGGCATATCAAAAAGTAATATTAACATGTCAAGGATAAATGAGAGATGAAAAGAGCTGAAGCATGACTTTTTTTGGGAAGTTTCTCAAGCCTTTAAAGTCTATGCATTAGTTCATCAGTTCACATGATTCTTTTGTTATTCACAAATCAGGACAAGGGTTTAGTGGCACTATCAGGTTGCTAAAGAAGATTAGCCTTCCACAGGGAACTTGCCACCTCATGACCTTGCTGCAGTTTGTCAACTGGTACCGGTAGACCTAAGCCATCCATTTTCTCCCTATACACCTTCAGACATCGTTCTATAATGGCCTTATTGAAAATTTCAACAAGAGATCCCGTTGTTGGAATCTCTCCTTTATTCAAAGCCTCAAGAATCTGAAACACAAGAGGAATAAGTTTTTTAAAAAACTGATGGATCAAATACATCATACATGTCAATAATAACCACATCAAGTATTTCACCTGCTGCAGGAAGGACACAAATTCCTTCCCATTTAGAGTTCTCCCCTGCACAATTTTTGGTTTTATGATGGATGCAACGACCTGCTTCAATTGCTCCGTCTTTGTACATATAAGGGCTCAAGCTCTCTGTCCTCCATGTCACACAACTTTGTTCTTTGCAGATGAGGCTGTAAAAATGAAAATCGGAACCATGATGCTTTTTTGGGTATACAAAGCAATAGACGGAAGCATCAACATTAATCGGTATCATACATGACATATGTAATGCTTGGTATCATTTACATAACTACATAACGGCAATGTTAAACACTCAAAAGTGCTACCGTTGAGCATCCAATGATAATGTAAATATACTGCAAAGAAGTCATCAGAAATGCACCTGGGGCAAGCTAAAAGCAGTGCTGTTTAGAACCAAATATCATGACCCATGCTATGGTTCAAGTCAGAATTATGTCTTATAGTCTACAAGATAATATTTAGTGGCTTTAAGTTCTGCAGTCAATTTGTTTTGGCATGCATCAGAATCTAGTTCAAGACATTATCTTAAAAAAATTCAAGAAGGAACAGTAGAACTATTTGGGTGACTTCATGTTTGGAAAATATTACTTACCACTCATCACCAGTTCAACACATCTTTATATACAATATTTTTGGTGCTCTTCCCTGTAGAATCCAGTTCCTTGTTTGGTTTTGACAAAATTCTGGTTGTTTCCCTTGAAACTCCCCTTGACAAAGCCACATAAAGCTGTCCATGTGAGAATACCGGTTCTGGAAGGTAGATGCCAACATTTGGGATGGTCTGCCCTTGCGCTTTGTTTATGGTCATTGCAAAACTTAGGCGAATTGGGAACTGTTTCCTTCTCATCTTGAAAGGCAGTGAAATATCATCGGACGGAGACATTGGAATCCTAGGTAGGAACACCCTTCTGCCTGCATGCTGCCCACCAACAATTTCAGCATCAATAGCGTTGTCCTGGAAGGCTCTAACCATTAACCTCGTGCCATTGCACAATCCATTGTTTGGATCAAGATTGCGTAGAAGGATCACAGGGCAGTTGATTTTTTACTTTAAGCACATGCGGTGGGAGACCATTTGGAGTGATGGAGTTTAGGAAGTCAATCGGATTAGTGTTGAGCTCAATTACATAGTCACCAAGATTTGGAATAGAGCCAGCTATATTAAAGGTCTGTACATAAGGGTTATTTGCCTGTAGTATGCTGAGCACATTTCTTACAATATTTATATCAAGATCAGGTGACCTTTTCACTCTATGCGACAATGTATCGTCTTCTGTGTCATAAAAGTAGAGTTGCAGGTGACGTGGCCCTTTTGATCCTGGCACTAAATGGTCCAGACGATGATACATCGCACCATGTACACGGAATGTATATATGCCGGTACCTACTGCGGTGCAGTATCTCCGGTCTAGTGTAACTCCGAGACTTGTGAATGAGAAGTGAGAGTTGAAGTACCGTATGTGTTTTCTGAAATATTTTGCATTAGTATCCACTTGACTCGTGAACAACCTCTTCAACTCAGCAGGTACATCATTGATATGCACTTTTATCTTTCCCATTCTACAACAGAATCCCGGTGGTTCGCCTTCAAATCTCATGGCTCCACAATATCGGCAGTCAGGAACTTTTTTCAAAACATGGTGCTCTCCCGGCAAGTTATGGAAGACAAAATCATAAGGATCATCAGCGGCAACATTGCCAGTGCAATCATTGTTGACATGATACGACTGGAATGCACATTCTGTTTTTTTATATTGAAAAATATGTCAATATGGTAGTCACTCTACATGGTTACAATAATTTAATTAAGAGTTACCTTCAGCAATAAACTGCATTGTCTCAAAATCTTTAGGACCATCTTCTTCTATGACAATTCCTCTTCTATGTCACGTAGATGATCTGTTGCATATATATGTTTGAAATTAACAGGATGCATGCAACAAAATGACGACAAAGAAAAAAACTGCATTGGTGAACAGATTTGTAAACCAACCTTCATGATCAGAATCATGGCTTGTAGGTTCGAATAAAGCAGTATCAAACTCGACTTCATCATTGGTGTCTACACATCCCGGCTGGACAGGTGTCACAAGCATATGGTTAACATTTTCTCGCTGGTTGTTTTCCGTCGCTCTTGCCTTTTTGTAGTCCCTCTTCTGTTGTAGCAATTTTGCCTTGGTTGTCGCATCCACATTTAGGTACCAGTTTCGCCAAGACCGCAGCTTGTCAGTGCTTGAAGAGGCACCTGGTCACCATTGCACACAAGAGATATATTTGATCCAATCTGTACCCCTACTAATTTACCATGTCTTAGATAGATGGTAGCATACCTGTATTAATTATGGCTCCGTTTGGACTCTCGGTTTGTAAAGGCATTAATGGTGGACGTTGTTTCCTGACATAATCATCATTCCTATGCAGCCACTCTCTGGACTCAATTGGAGCATCATTTTCCTGGTCACGATGTATTGATGCTTGGCAAATGGCAGAAACACCACTTTCTTGTGGTGATTTTCCTCCTGTGACCGAGATTATAATCACTCAAACTGGATATATTTTTCATACATCTCTATCATATATAGTATATAGTATATATAGTAGAATTATAATGAACACATACCCGACCGAGATGGCGCCAAGGTGGAATGTACTGCTTCAGTCATTTTAACGTCTGTGCAACCGGATATAGGTTGTACATCACATGGTTACAGGTGTATAAAAATTCGAGGTTACTTATTTTGATGCATAAACATGATACATGATCGGACAAGTAATACCATGATCGAGTCGTTGATGTTGCGGAGTTTTTTCCTAGCACGGTATTCACGCTGTTTTCTATTCCGCTCTTCTCTTTGTTCAGTGGTTTCTTCGGCCATTTTTCGTGCGCGGTACTCACGTTGTTTTCTATTCCTCTCTTCCCTCTTTCTTGTCTCTTCATCCGCAGCTGCTCCTCTATTCTTGTGGTATATAATTTGTGTCACAGTTATGCTAGAAAATTTGAGAATCTGACCAGGAACAATGACAACGAACTTACCCTGTCCAATGGTGTTTGATATGTCGCTAAATGCAGTGCGGGCTTGTCGCTTATCTGCCATGTCGGATCACCTGTAATGCAGTAACTCGATGATTGCGTAATTGGGACGGGAAAGCAGAGCCCCAAATGGTCACTGAAGCAGCAGCATTGTTAGAAGAGGAGAAGGAGAGGGGACGAGCAATTTAGCAGGGGGATGGGCGAGCACGCAGACCTTTGACGACGGCGAAGAGGGAGCAGAAGATGGTGGCGTTGGGGACGGCGAGCAGCAGCAGCACGCTGGCCCTGCGACGGCCGACCAGCTACAGCACGCGTGCGGCACTCCGGCGCGCGTCCTGCCGGCCGAAGCCACGCGGCGGCGTCCTGCGTTGACAATGGCGAAGAGGGAGCGAGCCACGCGCGGCGCGACAACGAGCAGCAGCGGCGAGCGGCCTTGCGGCGGCCGACCAGCCGCGAGTTCCTCGGCGGTGCGCGTTCCTTGGCGCACGTCCTCGTCCTGGCCGAGCCACGCGCGCGCGGTGGCGACCTAGCGCGCGCGGCCGAGACTGGAGGCGTCCCTCCCGGCGCGGCTGGAGACCTGGCGGCGCCCCTCCCTGGCGCGGTTGGAGACTTGGCGGCGCCCCTCCCTGGCGGCGCGGATGGCTGGCGGCGCGTCTGGCTGGAGAGCGTGGGAGTGGGAGAGGCCGGAGAGCGGGCGTTGGGGAGAGGGAGAGTCGGGCCTCGCGCATCGCGCCGTGGCGCGTGGGGTGTGCGCGGGAGGGGAACGAGGGATGAGTGATGAGGTTTGGTCCTAGCAATCTGATCCATTGGATCTGAGTGAGTAAGAGAAAGACAAGGTTAGATGGGATCTTGTCCCTTCATTTCAAACGTTGGTTGGGTTTGGGTGTAAATTTGTGGGTGTACTTAGGATAGCTAATGACTGTGTTGTAGAATTTTCTGTGTGGCTTTATGATTATTTTTTAGGTGCATTATATGTGGTAGAGATTCTTAGTGATCTGATCAGAGATTAGTACTCAATTACTTAACATTCTTAGTGATCTGATCAGAGGTTAGTAGTAGGGGTAATAATCATTTTTGACACCCATTTGTCACTTGTGTAGCGTAGATGGACCGAAGCTGGATGTATATTGAGAACCGTGTGAGTGAAGAGTACATTCTTGGCGTGTGCGCTTTTAGAAGGCGGCGAGCTGGATATGTTGAAAAAGGGGATGAAATATATGTATTGCCCATGTATTGATTGTGATAATCTCAAGATGTTTAGCAACTCAGTAGCAGATTGAAGCTCACTTGATTGAAGGGGTTTCGAAAAGGGTACAAATGTTGGACCATCACGGTGAAGAGAAGAGTACACAAGAAGGTAGTTATGACATAGTCGAGGGAGACAACGATATGCGGTTGTGGACTGTTCTTTCGATCATGAGGATAGGTCGCAGGATGACAATCTGGATCAGATGTTACGTGGTGCAGAAGGGAACTATAGTGAGAGAGAGAGTTTGGTAAATTCGAGGGCTTGATGGAGGACTCGGAGAAACCTTTGTTCCCGGGCTGCAAGCCGCAATACACGAGGTTGTCATCAATTCTAGAACTGCTAAAATTGAATGCAAGCAATGGTTGGTCCGACAAGAGTTTCACGGCATTGTTAGGTCTCCTAGTGGACATGCTTCCAACGGGAAATGTGTTGCCGAGAACCACCTACCAAGCCAAGAAGATTCTTTGTCCATTAGGAATGAAAGTAGAAAGAATACATGCATGTCGGAATGATTGTATCCTGTACCGTAAAGAGTATACTAGCTTACATGTTTGTCCGGTGTGCAAAGCATCCCGATACAAGCGTAAAAATGACTCTGATGATGGGAAGGGCATCGAGGTGAAGCAAGGACCTCCTGCTAAGGTGATGTGGTATCTTCCTTTAATCCCCCGTTTGAAGCGTTTATTTGCAAACCGTAAGGATACAAGATTGATGCGTTGGCACTGCGAGCAGCGTAAGAAAGACGGAATGATAAGACATGTTTCTGATTCTGCCCAGTGGAGGAACATCGATAGGATGTTTGTAGATTTTGGTGTGGAACCGAGAAATATAAGGTTTGGTTGAGTACAGATGGAATGAATCCTTTTGGTAACATGAGCAGCCGACATAGCACCTGGCCCGTGACTCTGTGCATGTACAACCTTCCTCCTTGGATGTGTATGAAGCGAAAATATATTTTGATGTCACTACTTATCCAAGGGCTGAAGCAACCTGGCAACGATGTTGATGTGTTCCTAGCCCCATTGGTGGAAGATCTTACAATACTATGGAATGACTGGGTACATGTATGGGCTGCGGACAAACGAGAGAACTTCACTCTACGCGCCATGTTGTTCTGCACCATTAATGATTTTCCTGCCCTTGGTAACCTGTCAGGGTTGAGTATAAAAGGATTCAAAGCGTGTCCGCACTGCTTATATTATACCGAGAGTGTGTGGTTGAACAACTCGCGAAAAACTATGTACATGCGTCACCGTAGGTTCCTTCCAAAGTATCACCCATACCGCAAGATGAAGAAACAATTTGACGGAAAAAAGAGGATGACTCAGTACCAAGACCTTTTAGCGGGAAAGAGGTGTATGATATGGTCAAGGATATAAATGTTGTGTTTGGAAAGGGACGTAAATTGAGGAAGAACATGTGGAAAAAGAGGTCAATATTTTGGGACTTGCCTTATTGGGAGCACTTAGAAGTTCGCAATTGCATCGATGTCATGCACGTAGAGAAGAATGTATGTGACAGTTTGATTGGTCTCTTACTAAACATTCCTGATAAAACAAAGGATGGTGTTAACGCAAGGCGTGACTTGGTCGCTATGAACATCAGGACCGAGTTAGCACCGATAGAGACCGATAAAGGCCGGACGTACCTTCACCCAGCATGTTACACTCTGTCTAAGTCCGAGAGAACTGAATTGTGCCAGTCCTTAAATGGTGTGAAAGTTCCATCCGGTCACTCCACAAGCATGAAGAAACTTGTTTCCATGTAACATTTGAAATTAATTGGCATGAAGTCTCACGACTGTCATGTGCTAATGACTCAAATGCTACCTGTTGCAATTAGAAGTATTTTTCCGAACAAGGTTCGAGTGACAATCATAAGGCTATGTTATTTCTTCAACGCAATTGCTCAGAAGGTCATTGATCCGGATGGACTAGATGCTCTGCAAACCGAGGTGGTGACAACTCTATGTCATCTAGAGATGTATTTCCCTCCATCATTTTTTGATATCATGGTCCATCTCATTGTCCACCTTGTGAATGAGATAAAAATATGTGGCCCCGTATTTCTACGTCATATGTACCCTTTCGAGAGGTACATGGGAATTCTGAAGTCCTATGTACGCAATCGATCTCGACCGGAGGGTAGCATCATCGAAGGTTATACAACAAAAGAGGTCATTGAGTTCTGCATCGGCTACATGGCTCAGGTAGAGCCGATAGGTGTACCTCTATCTCGTCACGAGGGGAGGCTAGAGGGTTTCGGGACTATCGGGAGAAAAGCAATAACTCCGAATCAAAATACGTATGCTCAAGCCCATTTCATGGTTTTACAACACATGACTGAAGTGACCCCATATATTGAAGAGCACAAGGACATGCTACGTCAGGAGAATGCAGGCCAGTCAGAAGTTTGGATCACGAGACAACACAACCGTCAGTTCAACGAATGGTTCAAGGCGCAATTGACTAGGAGGTCGTCAAGTGAAACACTACAATGGTTAGCAAAAGGGCCAAAATTTACGATTGTGACATGGCAAGGATACGACATTAATGGCTACACATTTTATACAACAGATCAAGATAGAAAGAGCACAGTCAGCGAACTCGGTGTCCGCATAGATGCCTATGATGCGCACGCAGCATCACTGGCCCAAGCTCGTACTAGGGGCTTGTAGAGGAGATTTGGGAGCTTCACTCGTAATTTTCAAAATTCCTCTATTTCGGTGTCGTTGGGTCCAACTCCACGGGTGTAAGGTTGACAAGTGCGGCGTCACTACCGTGGACCTCGAATGTGTAGGATACAAAGACGAACCATTCGTACTCGCGAGGCAAGTTGTTCAAGTATTTTATGTAACCGACCGGCAAATAAGAAGCGCCATGTAGTTCTTCAGGGAAAAAGAAGGATTGTCGGGGTTGAGAATGTTGTGGATGAGGAGAGTACAATCAATTTGATGATTTGCCTCCATTCGGAGATGGCATCAGGCTCGAGGAAGAACAAGGCGATGAAGCAAGCTATATGCGTGTCGATCATCGTGAAGGGCTTTATTTAAAATGATATAGCCAAAGTGTAATAAATGATATTGGTTATGCTTGTGTTTTTCATAAATGTATATATGTTCCATTGTAATTGTAAAATGACTAAGGAACTAAGAAATAGTTATATTTATGGTTATGCTTGTGTTTTTCATAAATGTATCTATGTTCCATATTGTAATTGTAAAATGACATTGGAACCTAGCTAGTTGCGGGTATTTATAGTGAACTATCACAGGCGGTTTATCAAAAGAAACCGTCTGTGATAACACATCACAGACGGTTCTATCGATATAACCGTATGTGATAATATGGATATCACAGACGGTTATATCTATAGAACCGTCTGTGATAATGTGCATATCACAGACGGTTATATCGATAGAACCGTCTGTGATAAATCTATCACAGACGGTTCGTTTAAGGAACCGTCTGTGATAGCTCATCTTTAAATACCCGCAACTAGGTCTGCGGAGTCCGCTCTGGCGCTGTCTCTTGCCTCCACTTTGCAACGCCCCTTCTAGCTAGGTTTTGCTCCCTCCCACTGCCGCTCCCTCCCGACACCGGTCCCTCCCGACGCCGCTCCCTCCAACGCCGCCGCTCCCTCTCGACGCCGGTCCCTCCCAACGCCGCCGGTCCCTCCCGACACCGCCGCTCCCTCCCGACGCCGCCGGTCCCTCCCGACGCGGCTCACTGCAAGGTCTATTTGGAAGGCCCATAGCTCACTGCAATTAGTTAATCGTTAGAACTTTTTCAAAGGGCATAAAGCAAGTGACACACTCCAGTGTATCTTGTTCAATGAACTTGATGCACTGGTTTATGTCACTTGATTCATAGAACTTTGACAAGCTGGGTCCATAGCTCACTTCAGTTAGTTTTTTCTTAGAAGAGAGATGACGTCCACATAGTCTTCGTTGTCGTCATCTGGATCTCACGCTCCCAAGACTGCGAAATCTAAACGTGGCCGAGGAGTATCGAAATGGCCAGAGGGCCGAATGACCATCACGGTGGTCTCTCCGAATGGGATCCCTCTGGAACCGTCGAAAGCAGCGTCATCATTTCGGACTACCTGCGGGATAATTGGAAGGCAACGGGTCCCCATCACCATAGCAAGCTGGAAAGATTTGACAAAGGATCACAAAAATCAGCTATGGGAGGAACTTACAAATTCGTTCGAGATCCCAGCAGAAGCACAGGGACTCGTGCAACGGCAGGCGCTCCTCGCGATGGGAAAAGCATGGAAGAATTTTAAGAGCACTCTTGTGACGAAGTACGTGGCCGAGGATGTCACGCCCTTCACGAAGTATCCTTTCGTGTCGCCGAAAACATGGGAGGCCTTTGTGCAGATCAAGACGACGACCGAATTTGTACAACAAAGTGCGGCGCACAAGGATCTCCAGTCACATAACACGCACCCTCACAGACTTGGCACTGCTGGGTACGCGGGTAAAATCCCGCAATGGAGGATGCAGGATGAGGTCGCAATCCGATCGGAGGCCTCTCCGCCATTTGCCGGGATCGCAAACGAGCGCGCTCGAAACTGGTTAAGAGCGAGGTCATCAACCACATCTTCGGGTGTCTCTTTCAAAAACCTTGCAGATGAGGAAGTGTCCCAACGCCTGGTAAAATATGTTAAACAACATAGTTGTTAACACCTCTTGAACTTCATGGGTTCAAAAATAACATGATTAATTGCCTCTTGCAGCAATCATTGACTACCGAATCTTCTCGTGGCTCCTTTGAAGAATATAGGGAGATAGATTTATTCCAAGACATATAGGAGTAGGAAGAGATCCAAGGCGTACCGCAGCGAACAAATAAAACAGGAGCTTCGTGCTCAACTTGAGGAACAACTATCTGCCTCACTTCAAGAGCAGACTGCCTCACTTCGAGGAGAGATAGATTCGTTGCGGGAAGAACTGAGACAAGTCCGCAACCAATCGCAACCCACTCCTAGTACTGCGGTACCCAGTCCCCCTCAACGTCGCAGTAGCTGCGCGTCCACACCAATTTCTGAACATAGCGACGCCCACTTGCCTATTGATGACATTCAGGTAATGTACCTCTTTAGAATGGTACATAGATCTCTCTGGTAGACGCCTTAACTCATCTCTTGTATCGTTATGTAGGAGCCCATGCCTTGCAGCCTCAAAGTCAGGCTTGTTGGCTCTATTCCCGTTGACGCTGGGCGTGGCATGGTGTATCCATTGCTACCAGGGACGCTGGTGCACGGTGTACAAGTAGACACCGGTTTTATAAAGGTCCAGGTGGACATGATTAATGATATTTTAAAGTCCGTCCCTCTTGAGCAGCCCCCAAACGAAGAATTAAGACATTAGGGGATGCCGTCCACACATTCATTCAGTGGCCCAAGAGGGACATCATCCTCGACATGTCCGTGCCACAATCTTCACATCCAGTGGCCCAACAGGGATGTCGCCCTGGACCTGGCACATCGGCTCCGGTGGCTCCACCTCCACCTCCAAATCCAGTAAAGTCTGTTGCATCGGCTCCCGCCAAGACGCCACCGAGAACATATCATAAGCGAGGCTCCAAGGCCTCCAAGGCTCATGCGAAGAAAATTAAGCCACGTCCCGTGCCATGGACATTTACTCTAGGAGTGTCGTTGGTGCCCGACTCACAATTACGCCAGCTTGGTATGATTTGCAATTGATTGCATGCCTGGTACATGGAGAAGTCCAACATGAAGCCAAACCGGCAGAGTGCATTCACTTTGAAATATAACGAGACGCATTTCCTCCACGACTCGGGCTACATCGTCGTGACATTCAAAGATTTATTCTTACTATTCAATCTCGACGAACTCGACGCCTCACTTCTACGATGCTGGACACTGTAAGTGTACTGTACAATGAAGTTCTACATTCACGTTATACAGATAAATGTCATTACTCTTTCTTTATGTATAGATACATGATCCAACAAGTCCGGCAATCGTGACGACCGGTGGGTTTCCTCGACCCTCATTTGGTCTCCGAGCAATCTATCAACGAAGATGCATCCTTCGTGCAAGGTTACATAACGAAGGGATTGATTGCTCACACCGACAAGGAGTACGTTATGGTACCCTTCAACCAAGGGTAAGTGCTTCACTAGTTGCCACACATACGTTTCATTTGTACTTTACATGCAGCATGAACTTAGGATTAATCACTATGGCGACACACATGACTAGGCATTACTGGATTTTGATTGTGATTGTACCAAAGTGGAGCAAGGTAATATACCTTGATTCCTTCCTTAGGAGCAACCACCACTTCAGTCGTGTGCAAGAAGTACTTAACAGGTAAACTCATTTCCTCTATACATAACTCTATTGTAATATTTCTTTTGTTTGCCACGGCCGAGGCTAAGTTTTTTGAATCACGTAGGGCGTTTGCCGATTATGTTGCCCAAGGAGGAACATACGACAAAAAATCCAGTGACACGCTACGACACAACACGCGATTTCCGGTACCCGCTACAACACAACAATCCTATATCATACTTTGTTATAATGCCTCTAGAATTGACAATACCGATGTATGTAATTCTATTTTTGCAAAGCCACCAAGAGCTACTGTGGCAACGTATGTGGATTCTACGTTTGCCGCCATATGAAGGAAATCATGGGTACTAAGATCAATGATCTAGAGGTTTGTTAGGTCCTTCCAATAATTATTATTTTTTGATTATATATATGTATTTATATTACACACACATGCTAATTAATGACTTAACATTGCTCCTAGCGACAGCGGGTGAACATCGACAAAAGTGCATATGATCTTGACAATCTCGTCGAAATTCGTGCAATCATCTCCCAATTCTTGATAGCAGAGGTCATAAGTAAGAGTGGAGAGTTCCACGCCGGCAATGGTGATAATTAGATGTTGAAACATTGGATTCAACTGTACAAATCAAACAATTCCTTCAATTGAATTCATTTGTCAGATTTTGTGTAACGATTTTCATTCTATATATGTATGTGATCTGCTGGCCGTTTGTTACATTCATCTGTGTATCGAATTTTGTTGTAATTTACTATGAGTTGCAATTAACTTATATCTGTCATTTATCTATAATCTGCTTGCTTGCTTGCTTTCAGAGGGCATGGCTAGCATATCCTGAGGCTAGCCAAAAAACAGCAAATAAAATGGATGATGCACTTGGTATCACAGACGGTTCGTTGTCAAAAACCGTCTGTGATACAATATTACAGACAGTTTCAAAGAGTGTCGTCTGTGGTGTGAATGATATCACCGACGGCCTTTACTACTGACCGTCTGTGATACACGCAATATCACAGACGGTTAGTAATAAAAACCGTCTGTGATATTATGTATATCACAGACGGTCTTGATTACTAACTGTCTGTGATAGACGAGTATCACAGACGGTTGTTTATTAAAAACCGCCTGTGATAGTATCGTATCACAGACGGTTGTTTATAAAAAACGCTTGTGATAGTCTCGTATCACAGACGGTTTCTTACAAAAACCGTCTGGGATACGAGACTATCACAGACGATTTTTTATAAACAACCGTCTGTGATACTTGTCTATCACAGACGGTTAGTAATCAAGTCCGTCTGTAATGTGAGTTATCACAGACGGCTCGGGAACCGTCTGTGATAACCACCAACTATCACTGACACCTAAACACTGACGGTTCAGGAACTGTCTGTGATGACGGCTCCGAACCGTCTGTGATAGGGCTGTCTATAGCAGTGTGAGAAGATATGTTTTACAGCTACTCCACCTTAGAGGATAAAGAACACCTAAGATACTCACTCTCAAACCCTAACCCTAAACCTGGAGAAGAGAGCACAACAGATGGGTTGGATGGTTAACCTTTCATGTCTCTATCCCAACCCTTTTCATAGGTGGGCAACTAGCCACCTATTCACCTTAATGAATACTATCCACTATTACAATGGAGGAAACCTGCTAACTCCACACACATGGGTTTTACTCACACAAGTGCACTTATGCATGCTTTTCAAAAGCATAAGTGTGCATTCGCTAAATCTTTAGCTTTGATCCACCTTGATCAAACCTGCTCCACCTTGTCATAAACCGCTCTCCAACGCATTACCCATACGCCGCAGTTTTGATCCGAGATAGTTTTTGGTATATTGGTCAAACTACCAAAATACCTTTCCTTGACCCAGTCATCATCAACCACTACAAGCAATCACCATGCTTGCCATGTATAGGTGCACCACTAGCTTGTCATGTATCACCAAGTCTCTCCTGTCCTAGTTCCATTGAACCATGGCATACTTGGCCTGTGCAAGCCATATAATGCCATCCCGCTGTTCGAACTCACCTTTAACATTTCCTACCTTTCTCGTACCATGCTTGAGCTCACTGTCTCACCCGGCATCCTCGATCATTCTAAGCCTCAACTCCTTTATAAGCCTAGCCCCGATCATCATCGTTGACCACATTTGACTCAAGCGACCCTGCACATTCAAAGACAAAGAAATCATTTCCAGGTACAAGTTCTTCATAACTTGACCTACATTAGCTAAGACATGCATCATGTAAACTTAATCGAATGACCCAGATCATTCGAACTCAATCCATGACTCAAATTTCAAAACCATATTTTTCTGGGAAGATCGGTAATATCGCACGCAACATGCTGGTACTACTGCACTGTGGTACTACCACTCCCAAAAGCGGTACCACTGCACCCTGCAATCTCGAACTATACCTCTTTGAAACAAATTTACTGCACTTTGTATCGGAACTACCACCTGTGCGGCTAACAACGCTGGTACTACCATTCTGTGGTACTACAACATAAATACCTGCAGTACTTCTGATTTTCCTAACATTTCCAGAAAACAGCCCAACCGAAATGCGATCTTTGCAAAAACACTTACAATGATTCATCACAACAATATCCTGAATCTTCTCACATGATCCTTTAATCTCCCCCTTATGAACCTATTGGCAATTCTTCAAAAATGCAAATTGGAGGTGGTTTTAGAAAAGGAAGGAAGAATTTTGCTAAGAGAGCTCTACATAGTCAAAAGAGAGTTGCGAAGAGCTAAAGATGACCATTTGAAATGGAGATGGATAGAAGCTACTGAAAATGATAATTTTGCACAAAAAATCCATATCCACCAAAAAGTATTAGGAAATCTCACTCTAGGTCCAAAGAAATAACAATTGTTCAATTTGACCTTGATCATGGTGGGAAAAGATGAAAAGCTCTAAATTAGCAAAAATTTGCACAAAAGCTCTAAAATATGCTCTAGATATGCATTTTTGACCGATCTTTCTCCCCGTTTGACAATGGAGTCACCAAGATACAAGGAAGAAAATAAGAGCATGAATGAATTGAAGTGGCAGTAATTTATTTATTTTTAGCATTTAGGAACCATGAAGATATTCCAAATTAACTTTCTAAGTATTACACTAAGCCATAAAAAGGTAAGGTGCTATCTAGATCACGACAAAACATGTATAGCCAAGCTAAAGCCACATAAGCAATGATCTGAAATTAAATAGATTGTTAACATGTCTAGGTGCTCAAGTTTATAATTTAGCCAAGAGTAACAAAAAATGAGCCAGGCCATGTCAATATGCTAAATGGAACCAAGAAGCTACCATTGAGTTAGTTTAGAGTGCTATAAGTTCAAAAACGAAACATTTTGTTAAAGCACTTGATATTACTTGTAGTTGAGAAAATTTAACTCATTTGGCAAATTTTGAATTCATCAAGTTTTTCACATTTAAAAAGCTAGCATGGAAAGAGCTAAGCTACACATAGAAGGTTATGATAACCTAGCACAAGTTTTGGTAAGATGTAAAGCAGTTTTACATGTTACATAAAGATAATAATCAGGGCTCTATGTGTTTATATTACAATACATATTGCTGAATTTAAATATGATGACATAAAGATTCCAGCTCCCCTCAGCAAGTGAGTTAGTTTTAGAAATAATTTGGTTCAAGTGGAGTTATGTCAGCATTAAGCTCAAGAAAATCTCAAATAAACTCTTTTTGAACCAAAGCAAAATGCATGATAGAAGAAGCTTAGAAAAACGAAGAAATGACAATCCTTAAAGCATAGACAAGATAGAAGGATTACTATGGTTTATGTTGTAGGGGTGGCCCCCACCTGAACCCAGCAGACCTGTTAGAAGGCTGTAAGGACCAGAGTAGAACATGTGTAAAGACTTAGATACCCCTGGTAGGGGTGCACCCATGTAAGGACACAATTGTAAAAGCATACCCCCCATGAATATATATACAGGAGGACTATGGGAGGGGGAGACAGAACACTCCCAACTCTCCACATGAGGGGGGGCGAACGACGACTCACCAAAGCGAAGCCGTAGCCGAGAGCCTCGGGAGGACGCCCCGGGAGGCGACGATACCGAGGACCAGGAAGGCTCTTCGAGGAGCAGGCGCAAGCCCAGACGTCACCGGCGCAGGTCACAGAAGCCCCGCCACGGCTGGAAGGGCGGGGTCAACTGCGACGAGCAACCCCGTGCGGAGCGGGAACCTCTAGATTACGACAAGTGGTGCGAGGCGCATGGTTACGGCGATCACTACACGAAGGCGTGCGCCGCGGTCATGGAGCTCAGGCGCGCGGCGGTCGAGCCTCGTGCTTCGCCTCTTCGGCCCCCCGCCGAAGCCCATGCATGGCGCCCGAATGCCAGCCCCCCGCGAGTCTCCACCAGGGGAGACGCACAGCACCACACCATTAACGTTATCACTGGAGGTTCCCTATCGGGCGCTCCGGTGGGGCAGCCACAATCGTGGATGCCGCCCTGCAACATCACCTTTGCCCTGGACGACGCCAGGGGTGTGGAGTTCCCTCATCAAGACCCCTTAGTCGTTCAAGCCCGTATCGCGGGTTACGACGTCAAGCGCATCCTCGTCGATGGAGGAAGCTCCGCGAACATCCTCTTCGCAGGAGCCCTCGACCGTATGAGGATCCCCCGAAGTCGTCTAGGGCGCTCCGAAGCTCCGCTGCAAGGCTTCGGAGGTCAGCCGCTACAGGCCATAGGAAGCACGTCCCTCCCAGTCACATTCCGTCAGGAGGGCAACATCCGAACCCACCATGTTGTCTTCGACGTCGTAGACGCCCCACATCCCTACAACGTCATTTTGGGACGGCCCGCCATCATCTCCTTTGAGGCGGTTCCGCACTACGCCTTTTTGTGCATGAAGCTTCCAGGCCCGGAGGGCGTCATCACCGTCTTCGGCGATCAGGACCTCGCCAGGCACACCGAAGTCAGAGGCAGGAACCCCCATCGCCTGGTGCATGCCCTCCCGGGGTGGACACCTAAGCCTCGGCCCGAAGGCAAAGTCAAAAGGGTGCCGTTACAGGCGGAGGGACAGTTCGTGTCCATTGGCGAGGGGCTCCCTCCGGAGGTCGAACAAGAGTTACTTCAAGTGCTTCGGAGTAACATTGACATCTTCGCATGGTCACCGGAGGATATTAAGGGCGTAGACCGTGCGGTAATTGAGCATCGATTGGCGGTCCGCCCCGACGCCAAGCCGGTTAGGCAAAAACTTCGCCGAATGTCCTTGGATCGGTAGCAGGCAGCCAAGGCAGAGGTGGAGAAGCTTCTCCGGGCCGGGGTCATTCGTGAAGTCCACCATCCAGAGTGGCTGGCCAACCCAGTGTTGGTCAAGAAGGCCAGTGGGGCTTGGCGCATGTGCATCAACTTTACAGCACTCAACAAGGCGTGCCCAAAGGACAACTACCCTTTGCCGCGCATCGATCAATTGGTCGATGCTACCGCTGGGTGTGAGCTAATGAGTTTTTTGGACGCCTATTCTGGATATCATCAGTTATACATGGCCGAAGATGACGAGGACAAGACTAGCTTCATCACCCCGATCGGCACTTTCTGCTTTGTCAGGATGCCCTTCGGCTTGAAGAATGCGGGCGCTACCTTTACCCGCCTCGTCGCGATTGCCCTGGCCACCCAGCTAGGGAGAAATGTGGAGGCTTACGTCGATGACGTGGTAGTCAAAACCCGGCAGCTCGCTCTGCATGGCCGGGACCTTCAAGAGACCTTTGACAACCTCAGGAAGGCAGGCATCAAGCTCAACCCTGACAAATGTGTCTTCGGCGTGCAGGCGGGTAAGCTCCTGGGTTTCCTCGTGTCTGGGCGGGGCATCCAGGCGAACCCCGATAAAGTCGACGCCATATTAGGTATGGAGCCGCCCAAGACGACGAGGGAGGTCTAGAGGCTGGCGGGCCGCATGGCAGCCCTAAGCCGTTTTCTATCCAGGGCAGCGGAGCGGGGCCTACCATTTTTTAAGACACTCCGTGGGTGCGATGGATTTCGTTGGGATGCCGACTGCGCGGAGGCCTTCAACGAGCTCAAGAAGCATCCGCAAGTCTCCCACCTCGTCGCCCCAAACGAGGCTCCTCCCGCTCTATCGGCGCGTCACCACAATGATCGGCGCCGTCCTTGTCCTAGAGGAGGGCGCCGTGCAGCGGCCTGTATACTTTGTCTCCGAAGCCCTCCAAGATACCAAGACAAGATACACGGAGCTTGAGAAGCTCGCCTACGCATTGGTTATGGCCTCCAGAAAGCTCCGGCATTATTTTTTGGCCCACCCGATCACGGTGCCTTCCTCATTTCCCTTGGCGGCGATGCTGCACAACAAGGAATCTACGGGGCGCATCGACAAGTGGGCTGCCGAACTCGCCCCGTTCTCCCTGACATATGCTTCACGAGCGGCAATAAAATCCCAAGTTCTCGCCGACTTCCTCGCCGAATGGACTCCTCCGGCTCAGCCCGCCCAGAAGCAGGACGACCCAGTTTGGACGCTGACTATCAATGGAGCCTACGGCGTTGCGGGCGCGGGCGTCGGGGCGGTGATTGTCATGCCCGAGGGGCAGCGTTTATTATACTCGGCTCGCCTTTCCGGCTACTAATAACACAGCTGAGTATGAAGCGCTGCTCTTCGGCCTGACAAAGCTCAAGGCTGCCGGCGCGCGACGGGTACTCGTCCGCACCGACTCGCGCCTGGTGGCTGGCCACGTTGACAAGTCATATCAAGCGAAGGACCGTGAGTTGGCCAAATATCTCGCAGCCGTAAGAGCGAGGGAAAGGCACTTTTTGGGCGTCACCGTCAAGGCCATCCCCCGCGCGGAAAATGAGCAGGCCGACGCCCTCGCCAAGGCAGCCAGCCAGCAACTTCCTCTCCCCAACGGGGCGTTTTATGAAGTGCTACCACAAGCGGCCATCGCGTAAGACAGTCGGGACGCGGCCCTCATTCACCACATTACCCAGCAGGGCGACCGGCGAGAACCCATCTTCAATTTCCTGCAGGGCATTGCCGAGCCGAAAGACCCCGCGGAGCTTCAACGTCTCCAATGTCGGGCAAGATCCTTCCCGGTGTTCGAGGGAATACTCTACAAGAAGGGGGTCTACACACCGCTTTTGCGCTGCCTCCCGCGCGAAGAGGGACAAAAGCTCCTCGAGGAAATCCATGCGGGCATGTGCGGGTCCCACCTGGCGCCAAGGTCCCTGGTCGGCAAGGCTTCTACTGGCCGACTGCGGTCGCCGACGCTCAAGACCTCGTGCGTTGGTGCCAGGGGTGCCAGTGGATGGGGCGTATCATCCGCAAGCCCCCCACGAGCCTCAACCTCATCCCCCCGGTATGGCCGCTGGCACGCTGGGGGATCGACATAGTCGGACCACTTCCTCGAGCCCCGGAGGACTTGCGATTCGTGGTAGTCGCGCTGGAATATTTTTCCAGATGGCCGGAGGCGGTGGCCCTGGCCAAAATAACCTCGGCGGCCATGCAGCGCTTCCTTTGGCAGAACATCATCTGCCGCTTCGGTGTGCCCAGGGACCTCACCGTCGACAACGACCTGCAATTCGATGCCACACTCTTCAAGGAGTTCTGCGACGGCGTGGGCATCACACTTCGGTTCGCCTCGGTTGGGCACCCCCAATCCAACGGGGCGGTGGAGAGGGCGAATGACGCCATCTCCGTCGCTGTCAAAAAGCGTCTGGTCGGACTACCGAAGGGCAAGTGGCCAAGCGAGCTCCACAGCGTCCTTCACGCCTTTCAAGCTCCTTTTCTGGGACAAGGCAGTGACCCCCGAAGAAATCAAGGCTGGCTCGCGGAGGGTCCTCGTCCAAGCGCCCGACGAAGAGCGCCACGTGTCCTTGGACCTCCTCGACGGGGTACGGGCGAGCGCAACCCAACACGTCGAGAAGTATGCGCGGCAAACGGTGCGCACTCGGGACCGTTCCGTATACCCACGGACATTCAAGCCCGGGGACCTCGTCCTCAGAGTGGCGCTCCATGCAGAGACTGCTGGCAAGCTGGAATCCAAGTGGGAAGGCCCTTTCATCGTAGTGGAAGCATTGCAGAAGGGAGCGTACCGCCTCCCCACGCTTGAGGGACAAGCTCTCCGTCACACATGGAACGCGGACAGGTTGCGGCGGTATTACGCCTACAAGCGACACGATGATCATAACGGCACCGGCCGTTTGTTGTACGATGCTCACCCGCGCAAACGGGAGTTCAATAAAGCTTGCCGTTCTTGAAGCTGCTGTCCCTAAAGTCCACGGACTCTAAATAAGACGTAGCGTTGAGCCTCGCTCCGCACGCGCGAGTCTGCGGACTATAAATGAAGTCGTAGCGTCGAGCTTCACTCCGCACGCGCCAGTCTACGGACTCTAAATAAGACGTAGCGTTGAGCCTCACTCCGCACGCGTGAGTCTGCGGACTATAAATGAAGTCGTAGCGTCGAGGTCCGCCTCCGCACGCGCCAGTCCACAGACTCTAAATAAGACGCAACGGGGGGACGCCTCCGCGCGCACTCTACGGAGTATAAATAAGTCGTAGCGTCGAGGTCTGCCTCCGCACGCGCCAATCTACGTACTCTAAATAAAGTCGTAGCGTCGATCTTCGCTCCACACGCGCCAGTCTACGGACTCTAAATAAGACGTAGCATTGAGCCTCGCTCCGCACGCGTGAGTCTGCGGACTATAAATGAAGTCGTAGCGTCGAGGTCCGCCTCCGCACGCGCCAGTCTACGGACTCTAAATAAGACGTAGCGTTGAGCCTTGCTCCGCACGCGCGAGTCTGCGGACTATAAATGAAGTCGTAGCGTCGAGGTCCGCCTCCGCACGCGCCAGTCCACAGACTCTAAATAAGACGCAACGGGGGGACGCCTCCGCGCGCACTCTACGGAGTATAAATAAGTCGTAGCGTCGAGGTCCGCCTCCGCACGCGCCAGTCTACGGACTCTAAATAAAGTCGTAGCGTCGAGCTTCGCTCCACACGCGCCAGTCTACGGACTCTAAATAAGACGTAGCGTTGAGCCTCGCTCCGCACGCGCGAGTCTGCGGACTATAAATGAAGTCGTAGCATCGAGGTCCGCCTCTGCACGCGCCAGTCTACGGACTCTAAATAAGACGTAGCGTTGAGCCTCGCTCCGCACGCGCGAGTCTGCGGACTATAAATGAAGTCGTAGCGTCGAGGTCCGCCTCCGCACGCGCGATCCACGGACTCTAAATAAGACGTAGCGTTGAGCCTCGCTCCGCACGCGCGAGTCTGCGGACTATAAATGAAGTCGTAGCGTCAAGGTCCGCCTCCGCACGCGCCAGTCTACGGACTCTAAATAAGACGTAGCGTTGAGCCTCGCTCCGCACGCGCGAGTCTGCGGACTATAAATGAAGTCGTAGCGTCGAGGTCCGCCTCCGCATGCACCAGTCTAAAAGACTATAAATAGGAAGCACCAACCCAAAACACAGCTTACATAAGAGCAAGTGGCGCCTCAGTTCATTCGAAAACATGGGGTCCAATGATTACAACCATAAGCATACATGTGCGAACCCCCCTCCCCCTATGATCAGCAGCCTAGCCTTCGCGCGGCGTCGGTGGGCCCGCGCCGCTGTCGTGGCCCCAGGGAACCTCTTCGAGCCAGCGAAGGAAGTCCCCCTCCCCACGCAGTGTCTGCTGCACTGCAACCCTGGCCGCATCTTCCCCGACACGGCCCCAGATCCGTTGATGGAAGTTCCGGACGCCAGGCTCAAGGGAGCGGATAGCGTCCGATAGCGCCCCCTGCCGGCCAGGGAGATCCAGATGAGGATTCGTCAGCTCGTGGGCGTGCCTACACCCGCGAGTGTGAAGCATGCCAAGAGCAAGGCATGCGCCAAGGTAGCCGCAGTGCTCGCCGAAGGTCCTGGCGTCGCGGAGAGCAACGCCCGCCCCCTCCTTGATCAACCCAAGCGTCTCCGTCAGGTCCTCCGGCCCGTGGGTCGTGTCCGGCACGTCGACACATAGGTCACGGAGGGCCCGGTTCAGAGACTCCATCGCCCCCACGCCGACGCGGACGCATCATCCAGGGCACGGCTCTTCTCTGCGAGAGATGCGGCCAGCTGCATCTTCTCCTCCTCAAGGGTGGCGATCTGCTGCAAAAAGGAGGCGCGTTCCTCATCCGCGGCGCGCTTAACTTCCTCGGCTTCAAGTCGCGTGGCAGCCACAACACCCTCCAGCGTGTGAAGCTGCTCGTCCTTCGCCGCATGAGCATCATCCGCTTCACGAAGCCTGGCCTCTAGGTCCCTTCGCTCTCGGATCCGGGCCTCGTCCAGGCCTTGGCTAATGGCAAGGGTCTGGAGGCAACAGCAGGAGTCAGCAGCTACTCGGTGGGAACCCAGAAATCGCGGGTACAAACACTTACTCGTATTTCCGAGGCTCGCAGCGCCAAGGCCAGCGCGTCTCCCTCGCACGACGTGAACATCCGTCGGTCGACGGTGCCCGTGGCGAGCCCCGCGGCATAGTCAGAACATGAAGTATCTCTGAGCGCGGAAGGAAGTCGGAAAGAACGGGATCCGGCCCCACCGCGGGGAAGGCTGCGGGGGTCTCGACAACGTCGGCGACGGCGGACGCCTGCGGTCCACCCTGTACAGCGTGCGCGACTTCGCGCACGCCCTCGTTGCTCGATTCTTCACCGCGCCCAGGAGACTTCATCTCGCCTGATATCGACGGAATGAGCGAGCAAATCGGAGAGAGTTTCACGAAGTCGCGCGAGGAAAAGGAGCTGCACCTACCTGCCGCCCCTTCCGTTAAGGCAGGAGGTTACGCCTGGTCGACCGCTACTCGTCGAGAGGAGGTCTCGGTGGATGGTTGCGAAGACCCTACGACCGCGCCGGGCGCCACAATTCCCAGCATAGGGCCGGCAATGTTGTACCGACCCCTCGAAGGTGGAGGGGAATGAACTCGAGGACGCTTGGCCTGGGGCACCACAGTCGACTCCCGTCCTGGTTCCGCCGGACCCATCGCCGCCCGCGCGTCCCGTCCCTGTGTGCCGCGCCGAGGGGCCGGGATCTGACGCCGCGGACGCGGAGCGATCACGGCGCCGCGAAGGCACCGCCCATGCCTGGCTTCCACCGCCGCGACGGCCCGGGGTCCCCGCGGGAATCGCCTCTGGCATCGCGCGCTCGGGCGCGCTTTGGTCGCTTCCTCGCGGAGCTTGTGCTTCTCGAGTGTATACGGGCCAAGGAACGCAGCAACCGTGCGTTCCGCATCTTCCAACCGAGCCACTGCGTAAAAGATGGTAAGCCGATCAGATGGGGACCACGCGAACACAGGAGGGGTGCGTACCAGGGTGCTCGATGGCTTACAAGGAGTGGAGGGCAGAAGCAGGCAAGACACCGGTGGGCTGACCCCGTCCTTGCGTCTGTCGCCTTGTCCAGCATACTTCCACTGGGCGGAGAGTGGGCCACCCCATACATTGTGAACTCTTCGGCCAGGTCGCGCATACTTAGCCAGCCGCAGGTTTCAGGCTCAGCGAGCTGTTGAATGAGATTGGCGCACCTCGGCACCACATCCCGCTCTGGCTGGTCACGGTGTAATAAAACCACTTCCGTGTCCAGCCGGGTTCCCACTTCCCCAAAGAGGCGGCCGCGGGGAATAGCGTCGAGCAGGACGTCCGTAGCATGAAGTCCACGCTGCCAAAGTTGGACACCGCCCCTTCAACTTTCCTGGGGTGGCAGCAGGCATCGTGCAGGGTGGCAAACAGGCTCGCGCTGGGATGCCACCCTTCTGTTCGCATCGCCCACGAAAAGACAGCCAAACGAGTTAGTGCGTTTGGCGTCAGTTGGGCCAGCTCCAGCTTGTAGGCCCGCAGGACTTTGCCTACAAACATCGTGGAGGGCATTCGAAGGCCGGTGTCGAAGAATGCGACGAAGACGATCACCTCCATCGCCTGGGGCTTCGGCTCCGTCTCGTCGCGGTGGGGTAGGCAAGCCCGAGCATGCTCCTTGATCTTCCCTTCTCGGACAAGCCGCTGCAGCGTCTCTTCGGTTACACGGCTCCTCCCCAGCACGCGGGAGCAGCGGCCCCCCGAGCGCTCCATGGCATCCCACTGTTTGTCGGCACGCGAGCGTTGCCGCGGCACCAGCTGGTATTCCCCAGGAGGACAGGACAATTCACCCCGGCTGGATGTGGAGTCACCGCCAGGATGGCAAGAGGCATCGTCGCGGCTGGCCATTGTCCTCTGGGATTACAGCAAAAGGGGCAGAGGCCAGAGCAAGTCACGCTCCTATCGGCAGAAGGCAAGTGAAGTTAGGCGAAGGGAAACAAAACGCTGCCCAATAGCAAGCGTACCTTATAAAGCCCGCTCGCCTCCTCCCCGGACAGAAGCGTGGCCAAATTAAACCCCTAAGCGGTTTGGCTACCACGGCCTGGAAAGCAGAACCGCCGGTTCCTGGAAAAGCACGCCGGGTAGGTGGCCAGGCAGCGCACAGCGCCAGCGTGAGCCTGCCACGAGCTCCCCCTCCCTGGGGAAGACGCGAACGGCCGCGGTCACGCAACCGCTCACGTCCCACGACGCGCCAAGCGCAAGCTGCCGCGTGTCCCGCCCATGGGGAAACAGACTGCACGACGCGACAGCCTGACTTCTGACAGGCCAGGCGCCGGCGTGAATCCAGGCCCCATTAAAAGCACACTACCCAACTGTTCGGTCACAGCAGCCCCTCGACGGAGTGCGCACGCGCACGCGCCTCTACTCCGACTTGGGCGCCAGCTCCGCTGCCACCCGTTCGAAGGGTAGGGGACGGAGCGCGCACGCCTCTACTTCGACCTGGGTGCCAGCTCCGCTACCATCCGTTCGAAGGGTAGGGGACGGAGCGCGCGCGTGCCTCTACCGACCGGGCGCCACTCACGCCACCCGCTCGAAGGGTAGGGACGGAGCGTCGCGCCTCTACTGACTTGGGCGCCAGCTCCGCTGCCACCCGCTCGAAGGGTAGGGGACGGAGCGCGCGCGCCTCTTTCGACACGGCGCCAGCTCCGCTCCCACCGCTCAAGGGTAGGGACGGAGCGCGCGCCTCACCGACCAGGCGCCAGCTCACGCCACCCGCTCAAGGGTAGGGGACGGAGTGCGCGCGCCTCTCCCGACTTGGCGCCACTCGCGCCACCCGCTCGAAGGGTAGGGGACGGAGTGCGCGGCGCCTCTGCCGACACAGGCGCCAGTGCGCCGCCACCCGCTCAAGGGTAGGGGACGGAGCGCACGCGCCTATTTCGACACGGGCGCCAGCCCGCTACCATCCGCTCGAAGGGTAGGGGCGGAGCGCGCGCGCTCTGCCGACCAGGCGCCACTCGCGCCACCCGCTCGAAGGTAGGGGGCCGAGCGCGCGCCTCGCCGACTTGGCGCCAGCTCGCGCCACCCGCTCGAAGGGTAGGGGACGGAGCGCGCGCGCGGCTCCGCCGCCACCCGCTCAAGCGCTCCGCGCCACCCGCTCGAAGGGTAGGGAACGGAGTGCGCGCGCTCTACTCCGACCGGGCGCCACTCGCTACCACCCGCTCGAAGGGTAGGGGACGGAGCGCGCGCGCCTTTGACTGACAGGCGCCACTCACGCCGCCGCTCGGGTAGGGAACGAGCGCGCGCGCGCTCTTTCGACACGGCGCCAGCTCGCGCCACCCGTTCGAAGGGTAGGGGACGGAGCGCGCGCGCGCAACTGCAACAACATCAGCCGCGGTTTCGACCTTAAACCTCAGGCTTTGCAGCACAATTAGGTTTCGCAGGATCAGAAACGTTCACCGGCCGCAGGGACGGAGGGGGCCAAAGGACTCAGCGACATGGCTTCGGCCCTGTGAAGCCCGTCACCATGAGAGGCTCCTGTTGTAGGGGTAGCCCCCACCTGAACCCAGCAGGCCTGTTAGAAGGCTGTAAGGACCAGAGTAGAACTTGTGTAAAGACTTAGATACCCATGGTAGGGGTGCACCCATGTAAGGACACAATTGTAAAAGCATACCCCCCATGAATATATATACAGGAGGACTATGGGAGGGGGAGACAGAACACTCCCAACTCTCCACTACCATCTCTCTCTGTTTGGTCTGTAACCACAACAGTTTAGATTCCCTTTTATTTACCACATATGACTCTAGGACTATTAGCTGGTCATCTAAAATATAAGAGAGTAAATGCATTCCTTGTCTACCCAAGAGGGTCCAATCCCTGCTAGACCTAAAAGAAGTGAGTGAATTCAACCAGTGAGAAAAGAAGCAACTAATAAGCAACATCATAGGATCACAAGATGAGATGAAGAATTCTAAATAGCAGAGTATGAAAACCACTTTGGTTTTTGCTAGAGAGATTAACCCAAATGCACCCATAAACAAAATGCAACAAAAGATAAATGTACATCTAATACAGAAAGTACATGATGCTCCTTCTCAGATTATGCCATAAAGATAGACCACCCCAAGCTCTCACCATAAGGCTATGAACCATGAGCTATCTAAAGGCTTCATGAAAATATCAGCCAATTGGTGGTCACTCTCCACAAACTGAAGCACTATGTCACCCTTCTCCACATGGTCTCGGATATGATATCGGATATCTATGTGCTTGGTCCTAAAGTGCTGCAATGGGTTTTTGGCAATGTTAATGGTAAAAGTGTTATCACAGAAAAGTAAAACATTATCTATGGCTAACCTAAAGTCCCGTAAGGTTGAAATCATCAAAAGCACCTGACTACATCAACTAGTGGCTGCAACATACTCAGTCTCTACGGTGGTCTATGCAATAATGGACTATTTTCTAGAAGACCAAGAAACAAGAGATGCCAATGAATTAGCAAGTGACAGAAGTGCTTTTCCTATCTATCCTACAGTTAGTAAAATCTGCATTGGAGAAGGCTCTAGGAAAAAGATAGGAAGTAGAATAGTACCAAATACCATAGTTTAGAGTAGGTCAAAGGTACCTGAAGATGTGCTTCACCACCTGACGGTGAGAGATGCGAGGAGAAGTCTGAAATTGAGCGCACAGACACACGGCTAAGTTTATATCCGACCTCGAAGCAGTGAGGTATAGGAGGGATCCAATCATGTTGCGGTGCTCCTTCTAATCTATAGGCTCACTATCCTCATCAAGATCAAGTGTAGCCGAGGTCGCTATCAGAGTCGCTATCAGATTTAGCTTCTTCTTGCCTCCTACAAATCTCTCGAGAGTGTTCATAAGATACTGAAACTCCCGAAAGAGAGAGGTGCAAGAAGAGCAGGGGGAAGAAGAGACAGAGAAGGTAAGGGAGTAGAAGGAGAACCAATAGCAGAAGAGCGAATGGCTTGTGCATGCACAACTGACTCAGAAGGGACAATCCTACTGCTAGCCATTTGGTTCACGTCGCTAAGCGTCTCTACCTTACCCTTGGGCTTCTCTCCCACATCAGCACACACAATACAAGGAGATTGTGACTTCTTTAGAAGGTCCTTAGTTAGCTTCACACATTTGTCATCTAATGCAATCAACTCAGATTTTAGTTTTTCACAATTATTGCATGGTGAGCTAATAGGGTCCTTAGAAGCATATTGAGCCATCTTTTTGTTGTGGTCAATCATTTCTTGAAACTGTTTTGAGACAGATTCAAGTTCAGCAGTTAATTTAGGACAGTTCATACATGAGGCAATTGGCTCAGCAAAGAAGCATGCAACTCAGCAATCTTATGATCTGCCCTTTTTAGGTTCAATTTCAAGTTAATGCAGCTTTCACAAGACTCAGGCAGATCAAGGAGCATGGTATAAAGACCTCTAAAAGCATTATTTTTATCCTCACATGAGGTGCAAGAAATAGTCTCAACAGGAGTAGATGAACGAGGCGCTACCCTACTCATCTCTAGCTCAGCAAAAAGACTAACATTCTCCACCTTAATCATGTTAAGCTCAGACGACAGACTATTATGAGAGGTCCTTAATTTCTCCATGTCACCAAGCAAAGCACAACATGTATCACATTCGTCACGGGAGGGAGCAGATATAAGTGAAGTAAACTCCCGTGACAGTCTATCTACTTCCTTCTCCAACTCGCTACACCTAGCTCTAGATCTAGCATGAAATTTACCTAGCTTAAGAAAAGCATCATTAAGCTGGTCGTATGTGGGGTATACCTCGTCGGAGTCTGAGTAAAGCTCGTTGTCGCTGATCTCGCCCTCAAGGGCCATGAAGCACATGCCGGAGAAGTCGTCGCCACCCTTGGGGTCTTGCTCGTCCTTTCCATCATCGTCGCTCCACCCCTCCACCTCGCTGAGATCGAGGTCGTCGAAGGCAGTGAGGACGCGGTGGAAGAGCTTCTTGGCTTTGCCAAGGTCGCGAAACTTCTTCTTGCCTTGGACATGAGCTGGGGGCTTCTTGTTGCGGTTCTTGTCGATGTAGTTGTTCTTGCTCACACCGCCGTAATCGCCCTTTCCCTTCCCCAGCTTGGGGCAATTCGCTCGAATATGGTTGGGGCCACCACACTCGAAGCAAATTATCGGTCCACTCCTCTTCCGATCCCTCACCCTCTTGTACGTGTGGGAAAAATTTCTGGCTAGAAGGGCTAACTGATCCTCTGGTAGCTGCTCCAACTGATCATCAGTTACGTCACAGAGAGCAACTAGAGAGAATCCACAAATCAACTCGGAAGAAGGTCCAAAAACCAGACTGGGATCGGTGACTAAGGCCATCGACTGTGACTTCGACCTACGAGAGATTATGTCAATCTCGTAAGTCTTGAGGCATGAGTACAACACGTCAAGAGTCAAGGTCGAGAGAATGGTGGGGTCCTTGATGGTAGTCACCTTCATCTCCCACACACGCAAATCCAGAGCTACGAGCATCTGTCGAGCATTGTTCGAGTTGGGGTATGTGAGACCGACCGCTCGGAGGTTGCTCAAAATCTTGTGAAAACGCGCAAAGCACTCATCGAGGGACTCACTAGCGAGCGTTTCAAACTTGTTGTAATCTCGCTTGAACTGGTCCTGTCGAACTGTCTTGATCTGGGTGGTGCCCTCATGGTATGCGTCGAGGGTCACCCAGATGTCGAAAGCTGACATCAGATGAGAGATACGATCGAACTCACTTCTGCTCAGACCCTGAATTATGATGTTCCTCACCTTAGCGTTCGCCTCAACATCAAGCATATTTCCGGCGTTGATGTTCTCATCGGCAGGAACAACATATCGGGTCTTGACCTTTCGCCAGATGGTGTAGCCCTGAGCCTGGATGTAGGTCTCCATCCGACTCTTCCAAAAAGGATAGTCGATCCCATCAAAGATTGGGGGCTTGGTCGAGTACTTGTTTGTCGCCATGGCTCTAGAGACCGGTTAAGATCTATTGAGAAGAGCTAACCGACTCTGATACCAATTGTTGGATCGAAATCGGCAACAGAGGGGGGGTGAATGGTGCCTCTTTAAAAATGACCCCTCAAAAGTACCCCTAAAAGAATCTCCAATGCAATAGCTATGAAAGCTATGAAATGGAGCTCAAAAGCTCACTGGAACTTTAAGAAAAGCTCACTGGAACTTTAAGCTAACTAAGAGAAGAAAAGCAAAGCAGAAGCAATCAAAAATAAAAGGCAGCAGCAAAAAACCCTAATGGCTGGTCAGACTGGTGTGTAGTGGCCGGTCAGACTGCCCGCATACCGCTGGTCTGACCGCCCCTTTTAATCCGGTTTGACCGCCTCTTGGCCTCTGGTCAGACCGCCATGGGTCGGCTGGTCTGACTGCAGGTCAAAGTCCGGTCTGACCGGTCCAGTGTTCAGACAGGACCGAGCTGATGACTGAAAAGGCTGAAAAACTGATTTTTGCTCAAATCAAAGGAAATGATGAAATGCTTCTAATTTCCTCAGACAAAAAGCTGAAGGACTTGTTCCAAATAACATTTGAACTTCAGGAAACTGAAGATTTCACCAAGAGGATAGGAAATCAAGAATTGAGCATAAAACCTAAAATTTTTCAAAGAATGGACAGATTTCCAAATTGGTCAACAAACTTGAGTCCTTTGCACATGAGCTTTTATAATCAACATAGCAAAGATCACATGACTCTAGAAACCAAAACTTATGCCAACTTGTGAAGGAAAACACAAGATTCAAGAATCCCCAGTTTCAAAACCCTAGAACAGGAATACACAGGGGAGAAATGACGAGGGCTTGACAAAAGCTCCAAAACATGATCTAGATATGCATTTTGACCTATTTTTCACCCCCTTTGACAATGTAGTCACCAAGATGCATGTAAGAAGATATAGCATGAATGAATTAAAGTGGATGTTATTTATTCATTTTTAGCATTTAGGAGCCATGAAGATTATCCATATTAACTTTCTAAATATTACACCAAGCCATACAAAGTGAAGGTGTTACCTAGATCATGGCAAAATATGTATAGCCAAGCTAAAGTCACAAAAGCATTGGTCTAAAATTAAATGTATTGTTAACATGTCTAGGTGCTCAAGTTCATAATTTAGCCAAGAGTAACAAAAAAAGAGCCAGGCCATGTCAATATACTAAATGAAACCAAGAAGCTACCATTGACATGGCATGAATTATAAGAGGATTCAATACAGTAAGAGATGATTTAATTCAAGTTTTTTATATTTAAAAAAGCTAGCATGGTAAGAGTTAAACTACACATAGAAGGTCATGATAAATCTAGTAATCTAGCACAAGTCATGACAAGATGTAAATCATTTTTATTATGTCAAATAAGGATAATAATCAGGGATCCATGTGTTTATATTACAATGCATATTACTGAATTTAAATATGATGACATAAAGATTCCAGAGCTCTCAGCATGTGAGTCAGATTTAAAAACAATTTGGTTCAAGTTGAGTTATGTCAGCATTAAGCTCAAAAAAATCTCAAGTGAATTCTTTTTGAACTACATAACCACGTTCTCCCTGTGTCTACATTTTGGCCACACTGGTTGAGCACGCCTGTTTGGCATCAAGCGGTTGTTAGGGCCGAAGTCCCCCTCCTTTCCAAGGGAAGGTCTTCCTTTGGCATACCCGGTTGGACTAGCCCTTCGGCATCTCCCATGGTATGTTACTCCAAGACAGCGAAGGTTGTTCTTCCAACGGTTCACTAGGTTGAGTGCTCCTACTTTCAAGGGATGGGGGATGCATTTTATAGCCCGGGGGAGGGGGAAGCAGCGTGCTTTACAACAAACCAGATCGTGTGCTAGTTTTGTGCAGCTTTACACAGTGAGTACACCACCTGGGCCAGCTTTGAGCAGTAGTTAACAAGGTTCATCCCCTGTTGTTTTTAGAAGCAACACAAAATAATTAGTGGTAGTGCATGGACAGATCGTAAGAGCATCTTTAGACAAAGGACCTTGTTGAAATGTAATTTTGGGTGTCAATTAAAATATAATGAGCCCTGGATCATTGGTCAATAAACATAAATATGCTAGGCTATAGAATTATAAAAAATAGGGTAAGAAGGCAAATTACTTTAACCTTAATAAATAAATCCACGACTTTTCAATATGTCGTATTGTGAAGTCTAGTTATACGTAGAGCAAGCTAAGAGTTGCATCACGAAGCTTAGTCCTTAGGGGCCCAGAGAGAACTTGCCTCTAGACCAAAATGACAAGACTATGTAAAGCTTGATGTGATAGCTCCGTACAAAGTAAGACATGACAACACTCTCTCTTGCCAACTTTTCAAATCAACTTGAGAACACTGACCTCCTCACCTTTACAAACCAAAAAGAAAGGATTGCAAAGCATGATGTAACAATACTCTTGAGAGACCATGTGGAGGTATCCCCATGTTTGTGATGAGTAATTAACAGTTGTGTTATAGAGTTTGAGTTTGTTTTGGGTATTCTAGGGTTGAGTATTTACTTATGCTATTACTGATATGCTGTTTCGTACGGTGTTATGTGACGGTTTGCTTGTCTGTGTGACTGCAGGACTTCGGAGCTAGGTCATGGTGAGGCGAGGAGGACTGGAACTAGGCACAGGAGGTGTTGAGGTCCAGACGGTTGGTGATGCCGAAGATGATCGAGGCTGGTGAGGTGGTTGCGAGTTAGGAGATGAGGAACCGGAGCTGGAGCTACCGGTTATGGACACCACGGGCACCGACGAGCGAACCGGGACTAGGCTCAGGGAGGAGTCGGAGGTCCAGACGGTTGGGTGTCGGTTGCGGTCGTGTGTGATGGAACATACCAGGACTAGACTCAGGTGGAGTCGGAGGTCTCGGTCGGAGTCAGGTGGACACGACGGGCAGCGGCGAGATGGATCGGGACTAGACTCAGGTGGAGTTGGAGGTCCAGACGGTCAGGATGCCTGGTGCGGTCGTGTGACGACAGGAAGCTTCCGGGAAGCTACTTGAGGGGCAAATTGGAGATTTGACTCAAGTGAGTGGTTTCCCTCCATTTCTTGGAAAGGGTTTGACTTTCTTGCCTCATGTGGATGAGAGGTAAGGGAGTGGATGTAGTATGCCATTTCGTGATTTGCTATTAGAGGATGGGAGGTCTTCTATTTAGTAAAGGGAGTTGGCATTCTGGTGTTGCAAGAAAAGAAATGAGTGGAGCAATATCAGTGCATGCTTGAGCTCAGTAGAAGCTAGGGGAGTGAGCTGAGGGCTTGAGCTCTTGCGTGAGTTCTTCCAGTAGTGAAGCATGTAGTGAGAGTTGGCACAAACCATTTGTAATCATTCATCTCTCTTCCTCAATATCAATGTGAGAAGGATTGTGTTGAGCTGTTTTCATTTCTTGCTCTCTCTGTGATGAATTTCATTTTTCAGTCTTCTTTCTGTACCTTTTGATCTGAGGTGAGCTCTTGAGAGAATAGCTTTTGATTTCTGACTCTGTGATGGGATTTGGTCTCAAGACCATTTGGTCAGTTGATTCCCAAAGAGCTAAATTATAGAATAAAAAATGTCTCATATTTACTCATGGGCTACACATGCTCTGTTATTCACTGTAGCTAGGGTTTATTGCTAGAGCATGTTTGAATCTTTGATTTCCCTTCATTAGGTGGCTTCAAACGTGTGGTGTGATGTTGTGAGACCATCTCCAGTTGGTTTTCTCGAGTTCTTGAGCAAAGGATTAGAGATTAATGAGTAATTTGAAAATCAACTCATTATGTATCAAAGTTTCAGACTTGTGCTCAAAACCTAATTCTTTGCTCTCTTGATGAATTCCTTGGATTCCAAAGGTCTCTATGCTATTTAAAACGAGTTCCTACTCTTTTGGCCTGAGAAAATCAGAAGCACTTCACCTATTCTCTTAAAATCTGCAAGATTCAGTTTTTCAGGTTTTTCAGTCGTCAGCTCTGCCTTGCCTGAATCCTGGACCGGTCAGACCGGACATTGACTTGCGGTTAGGCCGGTCGCACAATAGGAGTCAGACCGCTAACCCTAGCGGCCAGACCGGCCAATGCATGGCGGTTTGATCGGCGGAACACGGGCGGTCTGACCGGCCAATGCATGGCGGTCTGACCGTGTAGGACTGGAATTGGCAACAGAGGGGGGTGAATGATGCCTTTAAAAATCGTCCCCAAAGTATCCACAAAAATCTCTACTCTCTGATAGCTATTAAAGCTATGAAGAAGGAGATAAATGCTCAATGGCAATAAACAGATCACAAACAGAAAGGTAAACAAAATAGTCCAGAGTGCATGAATTGAGCCGGTCTGACCGGGAACAGGGTCTTTCTTTTCAGACTTGATTTTCGAAATAGACCGAGAGCAGATGCTATCAAAATATCACAAAGCCAAAACAAAGCATGAACAACAGTCAAGCAGCACAAAAACTGGACTGAACCGACCAGAACCTACAAGGCAGCAAACAAAAGAAATCGAAAGGAAAAGAATGACCCAAAAGAAGAGAAACAAGCAGAAAAACAAAGCTGACCGAAAAAGACTATAAGAGCAGACTAGAGACACTGCACTGGCCGAACAGACAAAACAAAAGAAGCTGCACTGTAAACTTTTGTTATTAGTTGAGATTTTAGCCGAAAAGCTGCCTACAACTGAGGGACTGAAAGAGAGTTAAAAAGAGAACTGAAAAGAAAGAGATTAGGTAATTAGAGAAAACCAAATACTAGCAATCCTACTTTGATCGAAAGAGACAGGAGTTCAGTTCACTCTCGGCTGGCAGTGAGTTATCCCGAGTAGACAAAAATAGAGAAGGAAGATCGGCTGGAACCTGAAAAGAAGAAACCGATTTGCTGAAATGGAGATAGCAGCAGCACTTTTGTCAGACAATAAGTACACAGAGATGAAGAACCGGGATTAAAGGCAATCGGCTGCAGCTCTTTCTCAAGTAAAAGAAATGGAACTAAAAACCAAAAAAACAGAGTGAACTGAGAAGCATAAATTCAGATCAGAAGGACATCTCGGCAGGGAATCAAACAGAGAGGAATCGATTGACTTCAATTACCGAACCACTAAAGAAAGAACAGAAAGACAAAGATCAAGAGCAGCAGACCAAAAACAATAAAGAAGAAACAAACCTGATGCTATGCAACAAATGTCTGCAGGCAAGAATGTAAAGAAAAAGCTAGGAAGAAAAGAGAACAGCCAGACAACCGAAAAGATGAACTAAAAACTATTTGCACGGAAGTACTGAGAAAGGCCCGAAATCAGTAAATTGATGTAAACTTGCAGCTCTCCTCTGCCCAAAAGATTGAGACTTACAACTCAAACAGCAGATTGTCCTTAGAAGCAAGGAGATTCAGACAAAAATCAGAAGGAAACGGTGAATGGAGGTTTCGTCGAAAGGAGAACTGCAGGAAAAGCAAAATCCAAATTGCTTGAACTTCATGAATCTTTTGTGCTTGTGGCTTTTCAAACAAAACAGAGAATCCTCTCTCAACAAAAACACATAAACCAAATCACTTTTGCATCAAGGAAATCAATAAATCAAACTTGCTCTGCTTTCACAAACAGTAAACCCTAGAAATATTCAAAACAGGGGAAGATGTGAGGCGTATGAGATTTCGGAGAGGAGCGCAGCTAAAAAGATTTGCTCTCGAGTATATACTAACCAAGTGGCCTTGAGAAGATACTCAGTTCAGAGCAAGGATTTTACAACAGCTTGACCAAAGATTCAACTTCAAAATGATGGGAACAGAAGAAAGACAAGAAACAGAGAACCCATGAGAGAATCAGACAAAACACCATATGACACACAGAACTCAAAATAAATGCTGAGAGATGAATGATTGCATTATCAAGGAGTTCTTATAGCCATTATACATCTTCCCCATACGCATATACGCAAAAGGAAAAATCAAGAACTCACACCATCTCAACTCAGTTTCATACTCTCAATGAACACCTGCAAGGAGAAACAAAACACTACTGTTGCCTACCACTCATGCAGACAGGGAGAGCAAAGAATAGAAAACCCTCACACACACTCTCGGCTTTCTCTCTAGCCTACCCCTCTCCTTTTATAGTCTCCACTAACGGGTTCACAACCCAATAGCTCTAACAAATCAGCGCTTTATCCATTAACTCGAACTGCATCCACTTCCGCGAGCCTGAGTCAATTTTACCGAATTGCCCCTCACGCTCATTCCCGGAAGTTTCCTCTTTTCTTGTTGTCCACGCCTCGCAACCACTTGGAGTCCTCACCGTCTTCAGCACATCCCGACCGCTCCGACCTCAGCACCACCTGCGCCTAGTCCGGTCATCCGTGCCTCGCCACGACTCCGCCTCGATGTCCTGCAGCCATCACAGACAAGAAACACATCACATAGCACTGCTCGAGATAACGTAATCACACATTCGCATCAGTAGTAAAATTAAAACACGAACTAACCCAAACCGGTCGAGAAGAATAAATGACTTAAGCACGTTCGACCTAGTTCAGCCAGGTCCGACTGAAACCAACTGCACCAAGCAACATGGCACAAACCACACAAACCAAACTCACACTTTTCAGAACATAAGTCAATTACTCATCACAAACATGGGGTCATATCCACATGGTCTCTCAGACCGACCTACACACGGCGGTCTGACCGGCCAATGCATGGCGGTCTGACTGGCCCTTTTGTGTGTGGCTGCTTTCAGTTGTGGTTTCTGTTGCCTTTATGTTGCTTCGTGTTTTTCCTTTGTTCTTTGTTGTCTCTTTATCGTGATTGTTTAGTACGAATCTCCAGAGAGCATGAATCTTCCTCTTCATAGTTTTTCGTAGCTATCGGAGAGGAGATTCATTTGTGGATACTTTGGGGGCAAATTTTTAAAGAGCACCATTCACCCCCCTCTGTTGCCATTTCCGATCCTACAACTCTACAAAGTAAGATGTGACAACACTCTACCTCACCAACTTTTTAGATCGATTTGTCAACACTGACCTCATCGGCTTTTCAAACCAAAAAGAAAGGACTCTGCAAAGCAGGATGTGGCAACACTCTACAAAGTAAGATGTGACAACACTGCCTTGCCAGCTTTTTAGATTGATATGATAACACTATACCTCCTCAACTTTTTAGACTAAAAAGACAAAACTCTGCAAAGCAGGACGTGACAGCTCCCTACAATGTAAGACGTGACAACACTCTACCTCGCTAGCAACTTTTCATAAAGACAAGGCAATACTCTGCCTCGTAGGCTACTTATATGAAATTAAGCACACCATGGCAACCCTTTGGCTTATAAAATGAGGTGGAAGAGATGTAGGAAAGAACAATACACAACCAAACCCAAGACTACACCACAACTTCCTTCACCACGTCAGGATGGACAAGAGGTAGAAGAAGCAATGAAACAAGATGATGAAGCAATGGGAGAAGACCGATGAACTAGCAAGGTCTATTGCGGCCCGCGACGAACAAGCAAGGGCTGCTGCGGCCTGGGATGAATAGGTGGAGCGTGCCAAGGGCACCTCCCCACAATGATGCCCCTATACCAGCAAACCCGTCCTGAACGTTCCAACTGAGCATTCTCCTACTATTTCGCCGCAACACCCGCTTGAGGGGAAGACATCGTCCCTCTATTGGTGAAGGGACCCATGTAAATTCTTCAAGTCTAAGCAACAACTCGGCTTGGGCATGCGTTACTGGGCTTGCTCAAGCTACTCCTTTGACTATCTTGATCACCGTTGGGACACGAGCAGCTATCAGTAGATGGTAAGGACTAGTTACAGTGTGTTCCCCTACTACTTCTCTTTCAAAGTACGTACATATAAACTCTGTCGTCTACCCATAGAGCCCGAAACTGCTATGTAGCTACTGCAAATGGATCGATCTAGAGATCCACCCACATGACCAGTAGACTCTCGACTATGAGGAGTGGGATGTCAAAAGGGCATGCGAGATCCGCGAGGATTAGCGCCGCAACGACGAGCAAACTGAGCATATACATCGAGAACTGAAAGCTCATCTCGAAGTGTGCACGCGCAGGGAGCGCAATGCTCGCAAGAGGGAGTGCAAGAAAAAGTGGAAAATGGCGGTCGAGGCCAAAATGGTCGTCGAGGAGTTCAACACTGAGCTTGCAAGGAAGGGAAATGGCCCTGATCCACGCAATAGGTCGGGTTGTTCCGCACTAGTCCCTGAAGGTCAAATTTATTTCCATTCCAAAATCTCATATGTATCATAGAAGTACTTCGGTTTGTTGCCTCGTGCATGATGATGTTTCTTATGCACGTAACCAACCACTGTGCGTCGTGTTATTCCCAACTTTATTATAAAGTCTATTTTAATTCGCAACATTAAATCTCGTCGTCTTTTCGCAACATCAAACCCCCATGTCTGATGAACGGTCGTGTTGGTTTCCTTATGTCATTTATCCAAAGTTCTCCTCTATGTATGAATTTTCGGTTGCATCATAATATCACTTAGTTTTGTACTTACCAATCGTTGTTATCCTGATCGTCCTCATAAAATTTTTCAGAAAATTTCTTGCACTACAACAAAATACGACAATCGCAAAATGTTATTGCAAATCTAACAAATTTTGTACCATTCACAATCTACGAGAATCACCAATAGATCAACCGACATTATCTGTCCTTTTATTTTTTAAAAAAAATTACAACTTACAAACAAAAATTGATAAATGTTACCTATCTACAACAATTATCATTTACCCCCATGCGCGGATGGGGGCAAATTGCACAAAAATTAGGTGGAGGTGGTAGTCGCCCAACGATTGGACAATAGGCTCCAGTCGCCCAACAGTTTGGCAACAGGACGCAATTGCCTGACCGTTGGGGGATTGGAGTCTATTGCCCAACGGCCCACTTATTGCCTATGTGTCGCTCGGCCGTTGGGCGACAACCTCCAGTTGCGCAACGGTTGGGTGACTGGAGCACATTACTATAAAAAATTTACGCGCGGATATATTTCTGTAATTTCAAATAAAAAATAGATTATTTTTTAAAAAAAATCCTTTAGTCACTACGAAGGACAAAGATCCCGTCGGTTTCCTTGGTCCCTCCCGGTTTGCAAGAAAACCGAGAATTTTACATTTTAAATGTTAGAATAAAAGGAGGAAGCAACCGTGGCTGTAACAGCAACGCAGAAATAGACAGGTAGTAAGCAGAGGAGTTTGGGCCCAGGCGGTGTAGGTTTGAACTCTGAAGCCGGTGCTTTTGTTCTTCGATTTTCCTCTTTCCCGGAGTAAAAATTCAATATTGAATTCAAACAATTTCGGACAAAATATGCCGACAACATCCAGAAATCTTGGAGGGGACCAAGAATTTTGTTTTTGAGATTGTTTCGTGGTCATGATATATGTGTTTTGGATATCAAGCTAATATCCGAACAACAGTTTTCATGATGTCAGTTTGTAGGATCACAGAGAGCAATTTGTTGGCTTTGCATTTTTAACATTTATTTTTTAGAAATTTAATTACCAAACAATTGGCTTTATTGTCTTTATGGCCTTTCTCAAGAGGAACAGCATTGTTCCGGATCTGGGGGGATGCACGCAACTCAAAAGTGGCACAGCCTCTGTTCCATATGTACGGCTGATTTGCAGTCATCCACGCGACAATTATCAGTGGCCCCTCGCTACAATTGGCTTGCATTTGGCTTGCAGGCATATCTGTTCACTATGTATGGCTTGCAGGCATATCTGCTACAATACTCCTACGATGAGGATCGATGAGTGGACCTCAAACAAACCATTCTAGTAGAAGTATAAAGCATGATCTGCCAGCCTTACATTACTCACAAAAACAAAATTATAGTTGGAACATGATCTACAGGCAAAGGCATCCACGCTGTAAATTCCATATTTCCTTATATACTGCCTCGAATTATTAATTATTCAGCCCATTGTGATGATGGGTCCGATCCTTGTAACCTCAGGCAATGTTTAAGTACACATGCTTGGAATTTAATCAACGATCGTAGCAAAGCTTACATCTGCAAATGCCTTGTGCAAAACCATCGCACCAGCCATCCTTGTACTTGACATGGTAGAATCGGGCGTCAATCAAGCATGCCAATCTGCACAATGCTGTGATACACAAAGTTTTCGCCCGTTGACTGGTGAAAAAGCAGTCCTCTTCTGAAAGAAAAAACATATTAATCCAATAGTTAGTGGTGATGTTAATATATGTGTACAAGTACTGTACATTCTGTGTGATCATGTGGCTTTTCTTTGTTAATTAAACAAAGCACAATTAAAGACTGTCAGGAAATAAAGACAATTGACAGAGGCCTTCAATGCTATACATGCTCCTATAGTAGTGGATCGGTAAGTTGCCTCTGCAAAATCCACCGAGTAGCAAACAAACTATTTTCTAAATCTTACAAAAAAAATTGTGTTATGTGTGGACAGCTGAGAGAGAACCTGCAGAAGAAGGATTACCCAGTAACAGAAGTACAAGGAGAAATCAAACACATGCAGCTCCTCTTTCATCCATATTATTGAGTGCAAAATAATAAGGTTAACACTCCTCTTCGTTTACTTATCCTGCTTATTAACAGCAACGTATATTATTTATGTCATGGAGGATAGACACGACTATTTTCTAGAATTATGGAGAAAGATAAAAAAATCGAAGCGTTCTGCTTGCGCACAATGAAAAAGATCCTGTATTTGTTTCCCTTCTCATAATTAGTATTTGAGAGTGTCTAGGCATCAACCGGATGTTTTCTTTATAACTATCATCTAAATTTATGATCCTTAGATTAGAGATCAAGGGGCTCCTTGTTTTTGAAGGAGAGAGATTTTTCCAAAGGGGAGGGAGTAGAATTCGAGGGGGAGAATTTATGGCCATTGGATCTCTAATCCAATATTTCTAAATTTGGATGATAATTAGGAAGGAAACATCCGGATGATGTTTAACAAAACCCTTAGTAAATTAGGAAAAATAATAATTAATTGCATCTTTATAAAATGTGTGACTGTGCATTCAGTACAAAGTAAAATGAAATTGAATACCTTTTGGCCGAAATCCAAGAGCTTAGCAGGAATTTCTTTTCTTCTTATACTGTCTATGTTAGACGGGATGCTAACTTGACGGCTTATTTAAGTGCCAAGGAAGCATTACCGGTTAATTCCGGCTGTGTTTGGCTAAACCAGGTAGCAGAGTTTTTGGTAGCCTGAATAATGCACGATTGTATTCTTGCTGATTAAATGAAATGAAAGCTCTTTGTGTAAACAAATAAAATCGAATACTCAGTTAAGTAAATCTTAGGTACGATATCAAGGAACATATCCATCCATTAACGACTAAGAGCTTTGTAACAGATGCAATATGAAGTTACACACACTTTGTTCGATCATTTTCTGTTAGAAATGGTGTAGTTGGTTAACCCAGTAGTATCATTATGCTTGCATACTCTGTCCATCATCTTATCTATATGTGATGCAAACAATTTTGTAGGAACACACTATATTTCCTAATTTTATTTTTGTTACATATTTAGACATTCCAATTAGAAAACTATATGTGAAGAATTCGAAATTATCTGTGACCATCCTAAAGAGAGACAAGCACGGGCGC
The DNA here is from genome assembly GCA_036346575.1 of Dendrocalamus sinicus. Classification (NCBI taxonomy): domain Eukaryota; kingdom Viridiplantae; phylum Streptophyta; class Magnoliopsida; order Poales; family Poaceae; genus Dendrocalamus; species Dendrocalamus sinicus. The sequence continues at coordinate 9,665,870 of CM070670.1, forward strand.
ATTCTACGACTGGGTCTGGGTGGGCTCCAGCCCCGGGCGCCTCAACCATAATGCATATATATTTATTTATTCTTGGCAAGAGTTTTAGGGATATGTAAGTGCATGGTCTTATAGATGATTAGTTGAGCTCAAAATCAACAAATTCTGAGTTCAAAACCTAGCAGGAATGCTTTAGAACAATTTTCTAATGTTTTATTCAAGCTTTCCTTTGGTCGGTTTCTACAACCACCTCGGCAGACTTGTTCAAAAACAAAATCGAAGCAGAAAAACACCTGATATTTTCTCCAGACACGTAAGAGCCATAGGCCCAAACAGAAACTGGAACAGAATTGCTACATATCCTGATATTCAAGGCTTAATTGAAGGCATGAGAGACAGAGAGAGAGAGAGAGAGGACAAACCTGCAGAAGAAGGATTTCCTTGAACCACAAATACAAGGAGTAAAAGGGATGCAGCTCTCACGTCCATTGCTGAGTGCCCAAACTCATTCCTTGTTTTTGCTGTATGTGTCTTGGTCGAAGTATTATGTCATTGAGGATACAGGATGACATCTCTATAGACTTATCAGTAAGACAAAAAATGGAAGTATTTAATGCCTGTAGGTTGGTAAAATGAACATGACCTGTTTAATGTAAAATCGGTAAGGAATAAGTTACTTACCATCTGAACTATTACGAAAGTCTAAGATTCAACCTCAAAGTATAAAATCGGATGTTTTACACTACTGAGCTGCCTGCGTTTCGCCTCTTCTCCGGTTGTGCTTCGGCAACTTGCGTTCCTGGCCCCGTTACTCGTGCCTCTGTCGTTTCGTACATCCCCCCGGTCTTTCTATATGAGAACAAAAAAAATATTTATAAATATGAGGAAAATCTTATTAGTTTTTTTGGAGAGAAGATCTAATACCACTCATAAGATTGTTACTTTGGAGCTTGCATAGAACAGCTCGTGGACTTAGGCGTTCAGCCCGTTTAGACCTGTGGCCTGAAAAGTAAATCTTGTTGGACCTAGACATACGGCCAGGTTTGATCTGTCAAGTGGTATTAGAACCCCATCGCCTAACATCTCCTTAGACTTTATGGTTACAGAAGTGTAGAACCAATGTGTGAGAGGGAGAATGTTGGGAATAGTCCGACATGGGTTCACTACTACAGAAAGCCTCATAGTAGACGCCTCATCACAGACGGTTTTGTGAAACCGTTTCTGATTAACACTATTACAGACGGTTGTAATTTGGAGGCCGTCTGTGGTATTTGTGGCAGGAAAAAGGATTATCACAGACGGTCGGTCTATATTAAGAACCGTCTGTGATAATCCCAGATTATCATAGATGGTTTTTAATAAAAAACCGTCTGTGATAATGGCTCTAACGCATTTATTGCGCTGCTCAGACCACATCTATCTTCATTTCGATCTAGATCTAGCCACTGCTGCGCACTTTTTCACTCGGGAGGAAGCTAGGCGATTTCAGGCCAGTTAATTTGGTGGGAAGAGGCAGAGATTGAGCTTTGAAGATTCAGACTTTCCTGGTTACTCTAGATATGGTTAGTAATGAAATTAGAAATATTTTGCCGATCAAAGTCTGAGAGACAATCATGAGGCAATGTTATTTCTTTAACACAATTGCTCAGAAGGTCATCGATCCCGAAGGACTAGATGCTCTGCAGGACGAGGTGGTGATGACTCTATGTCAACTTGAAATGTATTTCCCTCCTTCGTTTTTCGATATCATGGTCCATCTCATTGTTCACGTTGTGTGGGAGATAAAAATGTGCGGGCCCGTATTCCTACGTAGCATGTGCCCATTTGAGAGGTTCATGGTAATTCTCAAGTCCTACATACAGAATCGTTCTCGGCCAGAGGGCAGCATCGTCGAAGGTTATGCAAGCGAAGAGGTCATTGCGTTTTGTGTCGATTATATGGCTCAGATTCAACCGATAGGTGTCCCTCAATCATGTCATGAGGGGAGGCTGAAGGGTCTCGGAACTATCAGAAGGAAAGCAATCACTCCAGATATGGACACGTATACTCAAGCCCATTTCATGGTGTTGCAACACATGGCTGAAGTGGCGCCTTATGTGGACCAGCACAAGGATGTGGTTCGGCAATAGAATCGGAGCGGCGGATGTTTGGATCATGAGGCAACACAACCGTCAGTTCAACCAATGGTTGAAGGAGCAAATCGCTAGGAGCTCATTGAGTGAGACGCCGACATGGTTGGCAAAAGGGCCGACATTTACTGTTGTGACATGGCAAGGATATGACATAAATGGGTACACATTCTATCTGCATCTCGGGATGTCAAGAGCACTAACGAGCAGCGGTGTCCGCATAGATGCGTTCGATGCCGATGGGTCGAGAAACTCGTACTATGGCTTCATAGAAGAGATTTGGGAGCTCGACTATGTGGTTTTCAAGATCCCCTTATTTATTTGTCGTTGGGTGCATCTCCCACGGTGAAGGTTGACAAATGCGGTGTCACGACCGTGGACCTCCAACGTGTCGGTACAAAGACGAACCATTCGTACTCGCCAATCAAGTTGTTCAAGTTTTCTATGTAACCGACCCGGCAAATAAGAAACGCCATGTAGTTCTTCATGGAAAATGTAGTGGACGAGGAGGAATACAATCAATTTGACGAGTTACCTCCTTTTGGAAATGGCATAAGGGTCGACAATGAACAACGTGACGAAACTAGTTACGTACGCATTGATCATGATGAAGGGCTAATTTTTAAAGGAAATAAGCAAGTACAATAAGAATGTATATGTGAAAATGTGTGATGTAGTCAATTTTGAGATGTATATGTGAAAATGTGTGATGTAGTCAATTTTGAGATGTATATGTGAAAATGTGTGACAAAATGTATCAAGAAATGCAGCTGGTTGGTGTTGTATATGAATGCAGTTGTTTGGTGGTTGATCATGAATTAATGCAGCTGTGTAGTTATTGGTGTTGTCTTAATAACAACAGGCGGCAAAGCTTATCACAGATGGTTCTAAACTTAGAACCGTCTGTGATATCATATCACAGACGGTTCTAAGTTTAGAACGTCTGTGATAGTAAACTATCACAGACGGTTATAAACTTAGAACCGTCTGTGATATGATATCACAGACGGTTCTAAGTTCAGAACCGTCTGTGATAACCTCCTTATATATACCCTCTCGCTAGGGTTTTCCGTGTGCGCTGCAGTTATTCGATCTATATCTAAATCTCGAGCCCGTCGTCACCGTGGCCACCTCCCCGGACGAAGACGTCGCCGCAGCCTCCTCCTCCTCCGTCGCTGACGCCTCCTCCTCCTGTGTCGCCGCCGCCTCCTCCTCCTCCGTCGCCGCCTCCTCCTCCGTCACCAAAACCCTAAGGTCATCAAAACCCTCCCCGAGCTTCATGCTTACTGTTAGGGTTTAAGGTTGATGCTTGATGCTTCATACTTAGTGTTAGGGTTTAGGGCTTACTGTTAGTTGCTTACTGTTATGTATATGGTTAGTTGCATTCATGTATATGCTTACTATTATGGTATATGCTTACTGTATATTCAAGTTTGTTATGCTTACTGTTATGGTTAGTTGCTTAGTTGCATTCATGTATATTCAAGTTTGTTAATCTTCCATATCTTGAGATTGCTGTGGGATTCTGATTGCTCGATGATGATAAATTCATATACTGAGATTGGTTCATTCGGTCTTTGAGCTCTAATAGCTGTCGGTTCATGCAGTTTTCAGGTATCTTGATCTGTTAGGATTTAATCTTGACAAGTTAGGATTTAATAGCTGTCGGTTCATGCAGTTTTCAGGTAACTGCTGTCTGAATATATGCATGCTGAATATATCTTGATCTTGAGATTGTAGAGTTTGTATCTAGAGCTCAAAAGACTGAATTCATTATTTGGCATAACCAATCAAGAAAGAGTATATAATTTAGTAGCGGGACGGCCAAGATTAATCTTGTGCAACCCTACAATTTGAGAGCACAAATTAACCAATCAAGGAAGAGTATATGATCAAAGGGCATGAAGCAAGTGACACACTCTAGTGTATCTGGTTCAATGAACGGGATACACTAGTTTGTGTTATTTGCTTCATAGAACTTTGTTTAGAGACCTTGTAGTAATAGTATATGACATATAGACCTTCAAGGGGCATGAAGCAAGTGACGCACTCTAGAATTCCCGTTCAATGAACGGGATACTCTAGTTTGTGTCATTTGCTTCATAGAACTTTGTTTAGAGACCTTGTAGTAATAGTATATGCCACATAGACCTTCAAGGGGCATGAAGCAAGTGACACACTCTAGAATTCCCGTTCAATGAATGGGATACTCTAGTTTGTGTCATTTGCTTCATAGAACTTTGTTTAGGGACTTTGCTATTTGGTTTATAGTATTAGCAACTAAAGTAGGTGCTAAGATATAAACTGACATAAACATTCGCCCTCTCTATGTCCATATCACCCCCTCCCCTCTACTCCTCTCCTCTCTTCCAATTCAATTTGATCACTTTCTCATCTTATCCTAATAGACCCACAAAATAAGCAACATGTCACCCGTACATTCTTCAACATCATCGCCGGAGGCGTCTGCTCCAACATCAAGATGCCAAGGAAGAGGGCTATCGAAGAAGCCTGAGAGCCGATAGACCATCACAGTGGTGGATGCATCTGGGGTCCCTATCCTTCCTCAAAAAGCAGTAAACGCATTCCGAACCATGGTCGGAATAGTTGCACGAGAACGAATTGAGATCACATACAATTCGTGGAAGAACGTGCTTGACACTCGAAAACGTGAGCTATGGACCGAAATTTTGGCATCGTTCGAGATCCCAGAAGAACACCTATACGTTGTGCAACGACAAACCTACCTAGCGGCGTGCAAAGCATGGAAGAACTTCAAGAGCAGGCTTGCCAGGAAATACGTGGAGACGGACGAAATGCCTTTTCATAAATACTCATTCCTGGAACCACAATGGGAAGAGTTCAAGGCGATGAAGACGTCCGAGGATTTCAAAAGTACAAGTACGGCGCACAAGGCCCTCCAGGCAAAAAACACACACCCCCACAGACTTGGCACATCTGGGTATGCGGGTAAAATCCCGCAGTGGAGGAAGGAGGATAACCTGGCAACTGCACAGGACATCGCCCCGCCATTTTCCAATATCCGGATGAGCGCTCGAAGTGGATTAGAGCAAGGTCATCTACAACGACATCGGGGGCGTCTCCTTTGAAACCCTACAGACCAGCAAGTGTCCCAATGCAGTAAGATATCAATAGAACTACGTAGCTTGTAATTACTCCACAACCGTGCAATTGAAATGACATTTCGTGCTCTTGCGGGAAGAGTGAGTTTTGAATCTACCAGGATCATTCCAGGAACAAGGGAGAATGATATGCTCTCGTGGCGCTGAAACAAGGAGCACCGGGTCGTGCGAGAGGCCTTGGGCTTTACGTTCCTTGGAAACACGGTTTCCAAGATGACTCCGGAATGTATCGGCATAGGAAGAGAAACAAAGTCGAGCGTGATGCACAACTACGAGAAGAGATCAAGGCATCTCTTAGAGAGGAGCTAATGGGTGAGTGGCTGGTGTAATCGAGAGATGAGATGCGGAAACAAACAAAAGTCGTGAGCCGCTACCACCGCTCTGTGCTAGCTAGCCCGCACAACCATCCGAGTAGTGCGCGTCAATCCGACGCATAAACCCAAGCCAAATTTCCTGTGGATGACATCCTGGTAACAATTATTACCTATCGAATGCTTGCTCCATTGATAGGCCTATTCGAGTAGCTAATTTTGTATCATTATGTAGGAGCCTCGAAGTGCAGGCTCCAAGTGAGATATAGCTCCATCCTTATACGCTGCTTGGGGCCAAGCATATTAAATGCAGTATCGGGGCCATGGTGCACGGTCAAGCTTTAGCGCCGAGCCATAAAAGTTAATGTGGATGGTGTGCATGTTAATTTTGAAGTGGTCCCGCTCATCAAGCCCCCAACGACGAGATCGTGACTCTAGGACGAGCCATTGGAACATTCATCCGGTGGCCCAGCGACATCTCCTGGAGGCTTCTTCACGGTGGCGGGACGAGCAACATGCACCGGTGCCATCTCCATTACAAGACCGATCGGTTCCACCACGGATCTTGCACCGTGCTATCTCCACGGTCATACTCGCCAGAGCAACATGCACCGGTGCTATCTACATTACAAGACCGATCGGTTCCACCACGGATCTTGCACGATGCTATCTCCACGGGTTCTATTCTCGCGAGCAACTTGCACCGCTGCTACCTTCAAAGTCGATCGCCATGAAGTCGACCTATAGCCGAGGCAGCAAGGTCAGCAAGGGCAAAGCAAAGAAGACCAATGATGATATGCCGTACCTACCTTTGGCTCGCAAATTCGTGCTTGACGAGCCGTTGCTCGAGCAAAAAGACCTCCAAAGCTACCATATAGTTGCATGCAATTGTACACGTGGTATATCAGCGATCCAATAAGCTAGAGGAGAACGGACTTCAAGTATCCTTTGTCAAATTCACGTCGGATGATTTACAGCCACAGTCTTCAAGAGTGTATGTTCGTGGTCGCCTTTGAGGATTTATTCGATCTGTTCACGCTCAACGCTCTTGGCGTCTCAATCATTCGATCTTTGGGCCGCTGTAAGTGTGTACAATCACGATCTCAGTTAATGTCATACCGATAAATGCCATATCTAATTTGTTGCTTTCGTGTGTGTATATATAGACACATGCTGACTAGAGCTAGATTATCCAACTCATCAACTGGTTTCTTGGACCCACACTTGGTCGCCAAGGATACCATCGAGCGAGATACACCCCTCGTCGAGAGGTACATTGCATCGGGATCTTTGGGTTGCATAATAAGGAATATGTACTTATGCCCTTCCATCAGAACTTTCATTGGATTTTAATAGTAATTGTACCAAAATGGAACAAGGTATATTACCTTGATTCCCTAAGTAAGAATAAAATGGACTTCATAGTTGTCAGCCAAGTAATCGATAGGAAAGCACATATTCCCCATACATATCTACATTGTACTCTTTCCTTCCGAATGACTAAGGTTAACTTTTTTGAATTACGTAGGGCATTCGCGATGTACATTGAAATGGGAGGTGACTCGAAGCGCGGGGCCAAAGGCCTGCTGACACATGCTCGAGATTTTAAGGTATTCGCTATTTCACATTAATTAATCCTATGCAACAGTTGGTACTAATGCCTCTTGAACTAACACATTCCATTTTTGCGGTGCCACGGCAGCAAGAAAGCAACACATGTGGATACTACATTTGCCAACAAATGGAACTACTCCTCGATTCCTCGAGGCTCACCAATCGCAAGGTTTGTCACTCTTCCCATAATTACTTCATACTTATCACGTTACATATATACGCACATTGATATTCCTATCGGCAGTGCGTACATCCCGTCAACCGCATTGAAACGATCGATCTTGGAGGATTCGAGGAGAGTTGGCGTACTTTTGGCGACTCAAGTCATAAAGCCGGAGGACGGTTCCACTGCGCACCATGATTTCTTATTGGTCTTATCACTAAGTGCAAATGCGTGTAGATCTTTTGTAATGTGCATTTGTTAATGGATATTTCATTTCAATTCAATTAATTGATTTGCGAAATGGATGCATGCTTTATGTTTGTGAAATGAAGTGCGATGTCAATTGGATGTTTTATGTCGTGAAATGTATCGAAAGGAAATGAGATGTGTGAATTGTATGTTTTTTGTGCGTGATTATCTGCTTGTTTGAGAGGCATGGCTAGCATTTCTGAGGCTAGCCAATAAACGAAATAGATTTTCATTTAGGAGGAAGGAATATCACATACGGTTTTAATTAAAACCGTCAGTGATATGTATCATGAGCAGTTTTACTTAAAACCGTTTGTGATTATTGATTTCCTGAGCGGTTTTATTTAAAACCGTCGTGATATTGATAATCGCAGCGGTTTTTAATTAAAACCGTCGTGATATCTAATAATCACGAGCGGTTGAAAACCGTCTGTGATAACCTTCGATTATCACTGACCCATAAATTTAGACGGTTCAGAAAACCGTCTGTGATGACGTTTCTGAACCGTCTGTAATGTGGATTTCTGTAGTAGTGGTTGTAGGAAGAAAAAAGCACGACTTATAAGTGTGAGGGAGACCTCACCCATTAGACTAAACTTTTGGGGGAGAAAGCCCAGTACCACTTATAAGGTTGTTGCTTTAGGGCTTATATAAGACAGCCTATGGGCTTAGGTGCTCAGTCCATTGGACCTATGGTTCAGGGAGTAAACTCGTTTGGACCTAGGCATACGACTATAGTCTGATCTGTCAGTTTTACACTACTACAAAAAAGCTCATTACAAACGGTTCGGAAACGTCATCGCAGACGGTTTTTGAACCGTTTGTGCTTATAGGTCTGTAATACCCTAAGTGCATTATAGATGGTTTTTGAACCGACTGTGATAGTATATTATCATAGGCTGTTCCTAAATAGAATCATCTGTGATAAGTTCCTATCAAACTAAAAAATAGGCACTCTTCAGTTCATCAACATTCTCTGATTGTACTGTTTGCACTAATTGTGCTATAAAATAGTGCAATCAGAGAATGTAGATGAACCAAAGTAGGTATATTTATGCGAACAAGATTATCCTAGCCATATCCATCTAATCATCATATCCATCCAAGCATCAACAAGCATCACATCCATCCAAGCATCCAAACCTATTTATGAGAACAAAATGAACTAAGACATCAATAAATAATTTTCACACACATCATATCCATTCAAGCATCAAGGAAGAGAGGGGAGGGGATTGGATGGGGGATGAACAAAGTACTAGTGACGATGAAGGAGAGGAGGTGGAAACATTACCATTGTGTCACGATGGTGACACTACACAAGACACTCTTATGACAAAAGTGTCTCATGCAGTGAATCATGGTGTCACAACCGGACGCGGAGGATCTTGGAGGAGGTAGCGCTTCGATCGACGACTTGGGAGAGCTAGTAGGTAGATTGGTTTGGAGTGTGTTTGGGGGAGGCATATATAAAGGTATTTGGGTAGTGGAACTGAGAGGTCACGATGCTTTAGTTTGAAAGTTTGAATAGTGGGGGCAGTAAAATTGGGCGGCAAAATATTACAGACAGTTTTTAATACAAACCGTCTGTGATGAAGCAATATCACAGATGGTTTTTGATACAAACTGTTTGTGAAGTATCACAGACAGTTTAAATAAAAAACCAATTATGATATTTGGTAATATCACAGACGGTTTTTGTGAGTAACCATCTATGGTACTTCACAGATGGGTTTCACCATGAACCGTCTGTGATATTTTCTCTTGACAGACGATTTGTATTAAAACCGTCTGTGATTGTACTTAATACTGATGGTTTTGGTTAATCGTCTGTGATGAGACATCTAATATAGCTTGTTTTGTAATAGTGTAATCACCTACTTCTACCACGTTCTCCTCTTCGATGGTGCGTCAAGGCGATGAACCTGTCGCCGCATCCGCTGTTTCATTCCACCCCCTCTGTAAGTTCCGCAAATACTGAAGGATTGTGCGTAGGCCATGAAAGCAGAAAACAAAACTTTTCTACCGCGCACACAAGGACATCATGCTAAGGAGGGATCATGGATCATTACCACTAGGCGCGTGCGCGTGAAGAAGAGTTGGAGAAACCGATCCAACCACGCGCGTCGAGGTAGTAGTGGAATTAGCCGATCGTCCCGAATAGATCGTCTCCTCCACGCGATCAACCACACCACGAGCAGATCCAATTTGTAGGTTGTTGATGCCAATCAACACCGCAACGAGCAGCGCCTCCACCGGTATCCACATGTCTGGGGCTGGAACGCCGATCGCGAGTGTACTAGCACTCGTGAGCGGCTAGGGTTTGGCTCAGAGGTTAACAAAAGCGCATTCCCCTCAGCCCCTCGCCACCATATATATAGACCTCCTCACTTGGGCCTTATGGACCAAGGCCCAATAGGAGTCTATTCGGATCTCTATCCGAATTGAGCCTACATCCGAATCATATTCGAATTAGTGTTCCAACCCGTTAAGCATGCGACCCTGTAGGTTCACGAATACTTGGTCGCGACTCGGAAACGCCTTTCCGGTCACCCTGTTAATAGCGGCCTCTAGTAAGACATATTAACCCCAAAGTATACGTAAAGATCATATCGGCTGAACCTGTAATGTTCTCATGTACGAATCCCTTTGCCTCACGATATAGATTGAGCTCAAGGCGAGACCTGTGTCATCCTCTTAATAGCTCAATCACTCTCTCGATTCCGTGATGGATTATAAACTTGTGATTGACTCCTCAATCACCTTGGCATGGCCATGCACTTTCATAATCCATTACATCGAGGGGCCCAGAGATATCTCTCCCATAAGGAGGGGCAAATTCTATCTTGATCATTCACATCCCACTACATGTTTCATGGCAAACCCGAAGACTACTTTTATGACTACCCAGTTATGGAGTAGTGTTTAGTAGTCCCAAAATAAGCTACTACGCATGTTGGGAACCATGATGATCTCAAGTCTAAGGATTCTACATAAACACTACTTGAGACCAATTGATGACACATGGAATCTCTGCAGTGTCTCATGGCGGGTCTATCCAACATATGTTCACTAACACATGTCCATATTATTGATTTGGTATCACCATACCATGACCCATGAGACATGATCATCAATCAATACATATGCTGATCTTTGAATCATATTTGTTCCTCATATGATATATGATCAAGGATCATTTAGAAATAGCAATATTTTAGCATTAAGAGTCTCATGAATAAGTCACATACTCATTGATCAATAATGATAATGTTGTTATGAATATTGTGTGTGTATTGATATGAGACCCAATGGGCCATATATATAGGAGAGTATGTTATGAATATTGTGTGTGTATTGATATGAGACCCAATGGGCCATATATATAGGAGAGTACAAGAGATATAAGGAAACAAATAAGAGTCCTATTCTATCTCTAATACCTTATCTCTAATACCCTTAACACCCCCCCACAAATGCAAGGCGTATGCAATAGCATTGCATTTGAAAAAGGGTTAATACTAAAACAAAAAATATCCAACATCCGAGTCGTGATAAAGTTGTCGTTGCGTGCAATCGTCGAATAAATCAAATCAAGCGAAGAGGAATAGATAAAGCATGGCGGCACAGATCGAAGCTCGAGAGGCAGCGGCGCAAGCGCGACAAGAAGCGCAACGGAGGCGCGGTGCGAAGCGCGCGCGCAATGCACAAGAAGCGCAACGGAGGCGCGGTGCAAAAGAAAACGCGCGACGCAATGCACAATAAGCGCAACGGAGGCGCGGTGCGAGAAGCGCGGCGGCCTCATAGAGACTTCTACAATGCGGGCTCAAGGAAAGAGAGCGTGCTGCCGCCATGCAAAAGAGAATTCCTACACTTCTATGACTGACAATAAAATTTGTGGACTCGCACGGCTTGGACGAACTAAATATTAGAGACTACGGATTTTGGGTGGACGCAACGAAGGACTCACGAAAAAGGACGAAAGACTGACTAAAAGAAATCAGCAGCAGAAAATCCCTCAAAATACTAAGCAACACCGACCGCGGCTCGTGCGCGCCGTCGGATCCCATCGGGCGGCTGAAAACTTCTCCACACGTGACTTAAAAGGAGGGCCGGAACCCTAACCCTAAATCACTGCACCGTCTCCTCCCGAAAATCACGCGCGACCGGAGGGGCGTCTGGCGGCGGCGCCGCGCGCGCGAGCGGCTGCGCGGCGGCCAGCGGCTTGAGCGGAGCGCGCGGCGGCGGCGGCGGCAGCGTGCTCGCATGGCAGCAGCGCCCGCATGGAGCAGCGGCACATGGCCCGAGGCGGCGGATCCGTCGGATCGGCGATCCGGATCCGTCGGATCGGCGAGGACTCCTCGAGCGGCGGTGCCGAGGTGGAGCGGCGCGGGAGACGCGCGGCGGCGCGGAGAGTCGGCTTTGGCGGCGGCGGTCGATCGCGGCAGCGCGCGGATCCGAGGCGGCGTCGGCCGGATCGGCGGCGCGCGTGGATGAGGCGGCAGGCGGCGGCGGCGGCTGAAGTCGGCGAGGCGCGGGCGCGTTCGACGGCGAATCCGGCGGCGGAGAGCGGAGACGGTGGCAGCGGCGGCGACCTGGACTATACGGGCGGCCGCGACGGGAAGAGGCCGCGACGGAGGCGACTCCCAGGCGCAGCCATGGGAGCGCCAGATCTGGCGCGGGCCAGCGATGGGAGGTGGCGGCCTGGATGTGGCCCGGCCCGAGAAGCCTTCAGTGTGGATCTGACGAGGGGACTCCTCCAGGCGGCGGTGCTGAGCGGTGGAGATCCGGACGGATCGGCTCCAAGCGGCGGCGCCGATATGACGAGAGGCGAGGCGACGACGGCGAGGCGGCTCCAAGCGGGCGAACGAGGGGCGACCTCTCCAGACGGAGGCGCGCGCGGAGAGTACGACGAGGAGCGGCGGCTGTAGAGGATGGCTGCCCGGGGAAAGAGGTGGCCGCCCACCGGGAGTGGAGCACATTCCTCCCGGGGGCGGCGACGGTGGCGGCCGGTGGTGGCCGGCGGCGGCCGGAGCGGAAGTAGATCGAGGTTAGGGTTTTAACCTAAGCTCTGATACCATGTTATGAATATTGTGTGTGTATTGATATGAGACCCAATGGGCCATATATATAGGAGAGTACAAGAGATATAAGGAAACAAATAAGAGTCCTATTCTATCTCTAATACCTTATCTCTAATACCCTTAACAAATGTCTATTTCAAGGAACAAAATAATGTATCATAAACATAGTATGTGATATATACAACATCTCCATATTGTCTCTAGGGCATATCACTAACACAAAGATTGCTCGCCAACATGCTCTGTGAGCGTCCTCTTCTCTACTATTTCCAATACTACTTGATGCACCTTTTTGACTCTTGGACTTCCTTAGTACTCGCCCGTGTCTCCATGGCTTCGGGGTCGTGAGAGAGGCCCAGATCCAGGCCGTCTCTCTTAGATCCGCTGGAACCAAGACTTCTACATCGAGGAGTCGCCGATGAGCCCTATGGGAGCCACCGTTGGAAGAGAAGGCGGGTGGTGGCTCGCGAGGAGGCACGTGTAGGCGGAGGGCACAGTCATGCAGTGGCCTTTCTAGGCGTGCTGTGCTGTCTTCAGGGGCCCGGTACCGTGCCCGCACCCGCTGAGGTCGAACTACTCTGTGCTATGCTCGGTGACCCTCCTCTTCTCTACTGTTTCCAATATACTTGATGCATTTTAGCTGCTATATATGTAGCTACTATGCAAAAAGACATTGCAAATTTGGTGGAATTCGTCCATGCAATGATCGTTCATCACCAAATTTTTGTTGTGCTAATCTGTATGATAGAAAATTTTGGGTGCCCGCCGAGGTCGACCTGCGCGCGCCGCCCTGGCAAATGGGGATTCTTGGTGACATCGTGACATAAGTTTCGATAAGGCATGGTTTTAGCATTTGATAGGATTATCATCTGGATTATTTTTCTCCATTCTTGGTGCTGAAGCCTATTTTTTCTTCCTGGGATTTTTCCGTGCTTCTCGACATTCTTGCCTCCTTGGTTCCCGTTAAATTGTTAAGCTTTGTTTGGTTATTTTGTATTCAAGGTTGCTATTGTGTTAGTTTCCATTCTTGAAGTTGTTGTTAAAGGGGACCGAGAACGGCTATCCATTCTCTGAAGAACCTTCAGGCCTTTTTTTCCTTCATATTATTGTTCTGATGCAGATGCAATGTAGTTGTTGAATGCTTTTCGATAATTTTCCCAGTCCAAGTTTTAAGCTTGTTAAGCCATCCTTAGTTCTACTTATTGTCGTTATCTCTGTTCGAGCTAAATAAATTACTTTAGTTTCTGTAGCTCTGACAGTGTTGTTAACCTTGCTTGCCATATGATGTGGTAAAACTCAAAATGTCTTTCATCGAATTGCAAGCTATTGATTCTTACCAACAAAACTTTAGGTGATAAAGTTGGGTCTGACAATCAGGGAATGAAAGCTGCAAATTTCATTCTACTGAATTTATAGGTAGATTGAGACATGCTCAATAGATCAAATTGTGCACAGTAGTGCATCCTACACTTTGAGAAACTGAAATTCCTAGATGAAATCTGTGAACAGACTTCAACATAATTTTTGTACTTAAGATTGCGCCTTGTGAAGTAAATAGTGTATGCTGTATATTAGTTATCAGTTTGTGCAATCAGGCCTGAAATGATTTTTATTTTTAATAGAGTCGGATCCTTTACAAACAGTGGTACAGCTGTGCTCATAATCGCTGTACTTTGCCATTTTCAGCCCTGAATCATATAGGTTTCTTATTAAATGTTTTAAGCACAAACATGTTATTCTGAAGCTACATCAAGTTGGGCCCAATCCCCTTGCATTTGCTGGGAACAAACACTTGTGACAGTGTATATATCTGTATATCTTTCTTTGCTGAAGACCGAACTTAGAAATTCTGTAAATAAACTTCAATGCAGTGTAATTCATTCACAAAAGGTTAGCTGTGTTATCATTGAGAACGAAGATGTTGACTGCTTGGAAATCTTCGCTAAATTGGCTCCCGGGCGCCATATTTTTGCAGCTTTAGCCTCCTTCGTATTTTTTTAAAATCTAACCCCCTCCCCGTGTACGAAATTATGGGAGGCTAACACGTGATAAATCCGTGCCCAGGGAGTGCGGAAACTCTATTTCTGCAGTACTGTAGCACTTTTTTTTTTCAATTCCATGCCTTGGGAGTGCGTAAAATGGCATTATCGCGCTGTGCCGTGCTACAGTACCACGGATTAGGAGTTTCTACACTCTCCAGGCGCGGATTTGCTACGTGTCAAGCTAGGGTAATTTTACGCTCGGGAAAAGGCTAGATTTATAAAAAAAAATACTCAAGGGCTAAAGTTACAAAAAAAAAGACATTACGAGGCCAAATGAGTAAAGATTTCAACTGCTTGTGCATATGCCACAAATGGGAAAAATAGCAGTCAACTGATGTAGCATAAACTATATGACATTGCAAGAGAAAATGGTAATATGATGGGAAATATCATTTCTTTGTTCCACTTATTCATTTTTACATTTGAAATTCGTATTTGCTGCCTCCCCGCCCAGGGCCCAACGATGAGGCAGCCTCCTCCGTCGCCCACGGCGACCACGGCCTCGTCGTCCGCAGAAATCGTCACAAGTGTGTCTCTTTGAGCTCTCATGTGCGTATTTTGGCTTGCTATTTGTTGGAAACGTGGGTGATATTTTAATTCCATGTTTTATTAGGAGACAAATATAATAAACTAGTGATGTAAAACATACAATTAACAGCATGCTACTCATCATATTTCAGAATATACACAAGTAAACTATAGTATCAAAGTCGAACGAACGCGCAAATGACATACAATTAGGCTTGATGAAGAATAGGAAGCAACATAGGCTTGATACAGTGCAAAATGTAATGATGCAGTGAAGTGAGCGGTCGCGCAGATGTGCGCTGCCCAGAAATCTTATTGCCGCCCCGTATAGATATTCTCTGAGGTAATGGTTCGGAGATAGCCACTCTCTCTCCTTTCAGGTGCACGTCGGGAAGAAAGGTTGGCGAAACTCAGACGGCGCAATACAAAAGCACAAGATCGCAGAGAAGAAGTCTGAGCCTAACACCGGTATCCTCTTGTGTCCTGGACAACTCTACAGAGTATAAAAAAAATCACATAGTGGCCCCGCGTCCCGCATACTCTGCGGAGTATAAAGCGCTGGCAACTTAGCCGTCCTAGGCAACTCTATGGAGTATAAAAAATTGTATGGTGGCCCCATACCCCGGCATACTCTGCAGAGTATAAAGCGTCGGGAACTTAGCCGTCCCAGGCAACTCTACGGAGAATATAAGAAAATCACATGGTGGCTCCACGCCTCAGTGTACTCTACAGAGTATAAAGCATTGAGAGCTTAGCCATCTCGGGAAACTATACGGAGTATAAAAAAATTGCACGGTGGCCCCACGCCCTTGCGTACTCTGCGGAGTATAAAGCGCCAAGAACTTAGCCATCTCGAGCAACTCTACGGAGCATAAAAAATCGCATGATGGTTCCACACCATTGCGTACTCTATGGAGCATTAACCGCTGGGAACTTAGCCGTCCCGGGCAGCTCTACCGAGTATAGATGGTAGCATGGGACAATATGTGCAGCTGCGCAGGAAGCGCGTGCTTTGCATATCCAACTAGGGAGTCCCTAGCGTGGACCGAAACTCCAGTGAGTCTCACATGTTTCACGCGCATCACCAGGGAGTTCACCATGCTACTTCGTCCGACCGCCCCGTGGTCATGACATCGTCTGACCACCTCGTGGTCGAGACCTCATCTGACCACCTCATGGTCATGACCTTGTTTCACCACGACATGGTCGTAGACACTTCGTCCGACCGCCCCGTGGTCGTGACTTCGTCCGACCACCTCATGGTCGAGACCCCGTCTGACCACCTCATGGTCTTAACCACGTCTAACCATGACATGGTCATAGACAATTCATCCGGTCGCCCTGTAGTCGTGCCTTCGTCTGACCACCCCGCGGTCGTGGCTTCGCCCAACCGCCTCGCAGTCGAGACCTTGTCCAACCACCTCATGATCATGACTTTGTCTGACCACTACGTGGTCATAGACGCTTCATCTAACTACCACATGGTTGTAACTTGGTCTAACCCTTGCATGGTCGTGACTTCATTTGACCACCTCGTAGTTGTGATGTCGTCCGACCATGACGTGGTCATACACGCTTCATCTGACCACATTGTGGTCATGACTTCATCCGATCATTACATGGTCATAAATGATTTGTCTGACTGCCACGTGGTCATGACTTTGTCTGACCGCACAGTGGTCGTAAATGCTTCATTCGACTACCCAGTGGTCGTCACTTCGTTCAACCCCCGCGTGGTCATGACTTGGACCAACCACGATGTGGTCATAGATGCTTCATCCGACTACCCATGGTTGTGATCCCGTCCGACCGCGACTTGGTCATATATGCTTTGCTCAACCATGACGTGGTTGTAAATGCTTAGTCTGACCAACTCGCGATCATGAATTCGTTTGACCACCTTGTGGTCGTGACTTCATCCAATCACGACATGGTTGTACATGCTTCATCCGACCACCCCATGGTCATGACTTCCTCCGACCGCCTCATGGTCGTAGACACTTCGTCGGACCGCCCCACGGTCATGACTTTGTCCGACCACCTCTTGGTTGTAGATGCTTCGTCCGACTGCCTCACGGTTGTGACATCATCCGACCACGATGTGGTCCTAGACGCTTTGTCCAATCGCCATGTACTTCGTCTGACCACCACACGGTCAAGACCTCCTCTGACCACGCCGCAGTTGTAGATGCTTCGTCTGACCGCCCCATGGCCGGGACATCATCCGACCCCCGTGTGGTCGTGACTTCGTCTAATCACCCCATGGTTGAGACTTTGTCCAACCACGACGTGGTTGTAGATGCTTCGTCTGACCGCCCACGGTCATGACTTTGTTCGACCACCACGTGGTCGTAGATGCTTCATCTGACTACACCATGGTTGTGACTTTGTTCGACCACCTCGTGGTCGTAAACACTTTGTGTGACCACCTCATGGACACAGATGCTTCTTTGACTGCCCTGTGGTCGTGACTTTGTCTGACCACTTCATGGTCATAAATGCTTTGTCCGACCATCCTGCAGTCAAAACCTCGTTTGACCACCTCATGGTCGTGATTTTGTCCAACCACGACGTGGCCATAAACATTTTGTTCGACCACCCCGTGGTCATGACTTTGTTTGACCGCTCCACGGTTGTGACTTTGTTCGATCCCTATATGGTCGTGACTTCATCCGACCACCTCGTGGTCATGGCATTGTCTGACCACGACATGTTCATAGACACTTTGTCCGACCACCTTAGGGTCATGCCCCGTCTGACCACGATGTGGTCGTAGACACTTCGTTCGATCATGATGTGGTCGTAGACACTTTGTCCGGAAAACACGTGGTCATAGTTGGTTCGTCTGACCATCCCGCGGTCATGACTTCATCTGACCACCTTATTTCTTAGACACTTCACCTGACCACCTCGTGGTTATAGAAGCTTCATCTGACCGCCCTGCGGTCGTGACCTTGCCTAACCACAATGTGGTCCTAGATGCTTCGTCCGACTGCCTAGCGGTCGTGACTTCGTCCGACCACCTCATGGTCGTGCACATTTTGTCAAACTGCCTCACGGTCGAGACCTCATCTGACCATGCTGTGGTCATAGATGCTTTATCTGACTGCCTCGTGGTCGTGACTTCGTTCGAACCCCTACGGTCGTGATGTCGTCTGACCACCGCACATTTGAGACCTCGTCCAACCATGACGTGGTTGTAGACACTTCATTCGACTACGCCACGGTCGTGACTTGGTCTGACCACCTCGTGGTCGTAGACGCTTCGTCCGACCATGCCACGGTCGTGACTTTGTCTAACCACCACGTGGTCATAGACGCTTCATCTAACCACCACGTGATCATAGACGCTGCACCCCGTCCAACCATGATGTGGTCATAGATAATTTGTGTGACCACGACGTGATTGTAGACACTTCGTTCGACCACCCCATGGTCATGGCTTCATTTGACCACCCCGCGGTCATGGTTTCATTCGACCGCCCCGCAGTCATGACACGCATGTGTCTGACCCTTGTGTCACCGTCGCCTTTACTGACACCAAGTTCAAAGGGTGGGGAACTGACTGATCACGCCCGTCTAATCCCCATGTTGCCACCACGTTCGTTGACACCGAGTCTGAAGGAAATAGAGCCTCGTCTCACCACCGCCTTTGTCGACACCGAGTCCATAGGATGGGGGACGCATCGTGCGCGTCAGATCCTTGTCTCACTGCTGAATTCATTGTTGCCAAGTCCAAAGGGTGGGGGACGGAGCGACCACGCATGTCAGACCCTCGTCTCACTGTCACCTTTGTCGACACTAAGTCCGAAGGAGGCATAGCCTCATCTCACCACCGCCTTCACTGACGCCAAGTCTGAAGGGTGGGGGACGGGCTGACCACGTGTGTTAGACCCTCATCTTACTGTTGCCTTCACTGACACCGAGTTTGAAGGAAGTAGAGCCTTGTCTCGCCACCGCCTTCACTGACATTAAGTCCGAAGGGTGGGGGATGCATCGCACGCGTCAGACTCTCATCTCACTGCTGTCATGGAGTCTGAAGGGTGGCTGAGACTCCAATGACTTTGCTTCGAAAGTGCCATTTTGACGGGGCTCCTTCGACTGCATCATGGGACTTCGTCGCCCTCCTTGTATGTATCGCCTCGTAGGGGCGGCCTAGCCCTTGACTCCGCCCCAAAAGCTCAACCTCGATGGGGTGCTATCGACTGTGTCACGGGGCTTCGTCGCCCTACTAATGGGCATCGCCTCGGAGGGGTGGTCCAACCCATGATCCCGCCTTTATGTGCCACCCACATCGGAATAGGACCTTGATGACACAGTCGGAAAATCGGCATCGGAAGGGCTAGAGCTACCAATTGCATCAGCTCGCTCTTCGGGACATTCGTGCTTGTTGATTGGGGACAGGGGGCTGGGATAGTTGGTCATGTCAACTCGCCCATTGGGATCTTCACGGTTACTGTCGAGGGTGTACTATTGTAGGGGTGGCCCAACCCCCGTGATGGAGCCTTGCAATTGGCCCATTATGTAATAGACCCAATAGTATAAATGAATGTACCAATGTACCTCTACTTTTTGTAATTATGAAGGGGTAGAATGAGAATTTCTCATTCTACAGTACTTATGTATATAAACCCCCAAGAAGTGCGTGGATACCCAGATCCACTCATTCTTACTCACCAGCTCTCTTTAGTTAGTCCCCTCATATACTATTTGGTCAGTAGCCATAACAATAATTGTGTCCCCATGTCGGTGTTTTGGGGAAAATGGCGAATCCCTGTGTCTATGTTGTGCCGTGTCCCACATGTGTGTCCATGCAACATAGACTCCAGGTATCGAACTACACATCTTTAGATATTTTCCATATTGAGCTACATTTTTCTGTCTCATGGCATAACGTAGTGTGCTACCCTGTCTAGTTGGCATTACCTTCGGAAGTAATGGGGAATACTTACTTTAGTCTCTACCAAATGAGCTCCTATAATGGAACATGGGTTAATGCCCTTGGTCTAGCAGGAGTTCAATCTGAATATGCTATCTTGATTGCTTGTTTGGAGTTCAATTTGAACATGGAACTATTATATGTGAAGATTAGCTCACTAGAGAAGAAATAGGATACATGAATTACACATAGAAGTATGAGATCGGGGATGATTTGATATTTCTAAGGTCTAATCTGGTGCATAGGAAACACTCTCTAACTGAACAATCAAATTGAATTGAGCCCATAGACTCTCTTCCCTTTCTTGAGGGGTCTCGGCAAGGTTGACTTGGTCGTCCACCACCTAGACTAAGCACTCTAAGCGACAGCAAGCCACCTGGAGACATGCAACATCGTTGTGGAGGACCACATCGATGGCGAGGTTAGCTCACCGGAAGCGGGAGACCAACTGGAAGACACGGCGGTGAAGGATGTCAAGACAATGAAAGGTGGACTTTAACTGTTTTAGCAAATCCTCGGACATAGAAGGGACGACATTGTTGGCACAGTGTCCTTCTATAGCATTTGCCAGCGTACGATCGGTGAGCTGCTCGTACAATATGGCTAGGTTGGCCATCAATGCTGGCGAAAAGGAAGAGTAGGGAGCTATTTATTTGTTCTTAAGAGACAACGAACATAGGCAAGCAGCCGGTGAGGTGCTTTGTCGGGACCCCGGATTTCCGAACCAGGACCCTCTGTGTATTACAACAGTAGTCCCAGATCAAAGCTAGTGCACACAGTCAAACAGAAATGATTACATAACCAACAACGCTTTATTACAATAATAGAGAGTACCGACGAAAGGTCTCATTATTACAAAGGAGGTTTCAAGACCTCACACACACAGAACACAGCGGAAGCAAAAGATAAATCCAGCGAAGTCCCATCAATATGCCACAGGCGGTTGACTGGGAAAACGCAACCTAGAACTCCGGGAAGCCTTCATCGAATCCACACGCGAAGTAGTCATAGTCACCATCTTGAGCTTCATATTCTTCTGAGTTGATTTTAGTGCAGCATGTGAGTACATAAAGTACTCCGCAAGTCTTGGGAAAATAATGCAGTAGATGCAAGGCTTAACAAAGGAAGGCTATATGGTTCTTTTGCACAAAGCAATATTATATTTCAAATAACATTAAATATTTTCGAAGGCATTAATCTAACAAAATAATTGTTTTAACTGAAACTAGTAAGCATTTTATAGTGAAGGGTCTATCCACCAACACTAATTAACCAGCTCTAACCGATAAAGTTTAAAACTGCGGGTTACATCCACCCACACTGGCTCCAACCGCCAGGACAACCATCCGAGAGTTCCCTCCACTCTCAGAATACCAAAACTTTGTTTTTTTTCTAAAATGAAAACCAAAGATCTACCATGTGAATGCATTCCTTGCCCGCCCTTGACCATGGGCACGGCTATTCGAATAGTTTGACACTCTGCAGAGGTTGTACAACTTTACCCCCAAGAGATAAATTATCTTCACAGTCACCACGCTTCCTTTAGCATGAGACACAGATAAATTATCACAAAGCCTTCTCCTCACTCTAGTCTAGCTAGACACCACCCGCTGAGGTTTCACTGCAGAAGGGTTAAATCCACCCAGTCCGAAGCCCCCTCTTGCGCCATATGAGTACAGTAAATCCCTGTCCCTCACTGTGAATAACCAGTAAATCCCTGGCACCCACTTTCCACTGGTGGCACCTAAACTAAACTATCATGATTTAATCAGCTAGGTCGTACCCATATAGACTCGGAGTTGTACGGTAATGCTTAGTCTGGACAATCACAAGCATCGGTCCTTAATCGACTAGGGCGGAACATACACTTTACAAGATCCTGTGCTTGCCGCACCAACCCAACCAACCATCCGCCCCAGTCTAAACCAACTTTCACATTTTATTTATTTTTAAAAGAACAGCGGTAACACCAATCGCCACTTATTTCTAAATACAAATACCAGTTGAATGAAATACGATTTCCCAGTCCAAGTTACAAAAAGAATTTAAATAACATGACTAAGCACTTTACTACCGTTCTAATATTACCAAAGGATTATGTAATTCTCATTATTGAGACAAAAGAAATCCTAAGGTTACAAAGGTACATGACATTCAACTTCAATTGAGGGCATATCAATGATTGGATTAACTAACTTGCTAAAACAAAATTAAGATTTTATGTAAATAGCGATGCACATAACTTTAAAATAATTTAAAACATTTCACAAATATAGGTTCAAAATGATCAAAGGAGACTTGTCTTCTTGTGCACTGGTTGGTCCCTCTTGCTGCGGTTCGACAAACTCTTCAGCGACGTCAGGTTCTACGCGCGAAACGACAAAACAAACAAAACAATTTCAAATAAAATTCAAATGAACTCTAAAAACTGTAAAACTAGAACCAAAATATAGAGCTCAATTTTAGAAGAATTTAGGAAAAAGAATCGGGTCAATCGGAGTTCGGATGAAGGAGAACAAGCGATCTAAAGTTTGCTGGGCGAGAAAATGCTGGAAAATAGCAAAAGTTACTGTTCACCCGAGAGCAGCACTTTTGGAGAAGGCTAGCGTCGGCGAGAAGAGGCATGGGTGGTGAATCTAACTAGCAAAATGGGTTGCTAGGGACCCAAGGCATACATAGGAAGCGACGGCACGTCAAACGGAGAACGATGACGGCACGGGCGGCTACAATGACATGGTTAGGAGAGAGGAATAAAACCCGGGCATGAAACATGGGGAAGTAGGGTGAGCACGGGCTAGAACGTGCCTTGGCGAAGCTAGAAAAATTGTCGGCTCAGACAGAAACCCATCAGAGACGACGCAAACGACGTTTGAACGACGTCGGAAAGGAAAAAGCAAAATCTTGATATCTTGGTGCTCGGTGAACGAAATCTAAAACCACTTGGAGGGTAGCTACCTGGGATGGTTTGGCACAATATGACACGAACGGATTGGGAGAAAACATCACCGGATAGATGGGAATACGAGATGCCATTGGCGGCTATGGCAAGGTTCGGAGGCAAAAATGTGTGGAGGATTTTCGGGGAAAAGGAAGTGAGCACGGCGTAGAACGTGACGAGGGAAAAATTACGGCAAGGGCTAAAGCTTACCGGAGATAACGAATCGACGTCGGGAAGCGATCTTGGCCAAAACTAAATTAACTTGGCAAGAGGTAGATGGTATATGATGGCACAATGTGATGCGAAAGGATCACGGAAAAACTCACCGAATAGCTTGAGACGTGACGAGCAAATTTGGGACCGAAGGGCCTCAATGCCGATGGTGATCTGGGCTTTGAGGGGACTTGGCACGGCTTGGGACAGGTTTAGAGGGGTCAAAGGGTCGTATTTATAGGCTTGGAAGAGATAGAAACTGACTTCAATTCGCGGATTTTGGTTTAGAGTCCATTTCAGAAAATAGGAGATAAAAGGTAAACGGATGAACGAAACGGAAAGAGGCTAATTGGGATGGATTTCTTGCGTGATTTGGCACTACTTTTCTTTTGGGAAGACATTGAAATAAAGTCCGGATTGAAAGTTATGAAGAGAGAGAAAAATGGAAGGAAACTGTACAGAACAGATCGATCTGTGCCTGCGAGCACGCTGGGGAAGACTCCTCTCTTTTTAAAAAAAAAATTAAAATTGAACTTAAACAAACTCCGAAAAATCCAAGAAAATGCAGAAAAATTCCTTGTGACACAAGGAACACAAATAAAATATTTTTGACAAATATTAATATTTAATTTAATCATATTAAATCTTTTTAATTAATAAAAATTCCAATTAAGCTTTAATTAATTCAAGAAAAATCCAAATGGTGAATTTTATTTTAAAAGCTTAAAAAAGGCTCTGAAAATCAGGATGTTACATGCTTATACAGGATTAGCGATGTGGGATTAACCTCCTGTGACGGACGATCATTTTTATACAATAAGGAATACATCCGGCGCGTGAGACGAAGAGATGCATCGGGGAGACGAAAAGATCGAAGAGGTGCGCATCGGGGAGACGATCATACGTACAAATACATACCATAGACTGTTCTAATCACAAGTCATCTATGATACGCAATTATCATAGACAGTTCATACTAATAACCGTCTGTGAACTATCACATATGGTTCTAATTAAAAACCGACTGTGATATCTGTAATTATCACAGACGGTTCATATTAATAACCACCTGTAAACTATCATAGACAATTATTAAGAAGAATCGTCTGTGATAGTTGTGTTTCACAGATGATACACCATCAGACTTGAAAAACCGTCTATGATAATTATAACAAAGACGGTTCCTAATAAACCGTCTATGATGAGGCATCCAGTATAGCTTGTTTTATATTAGTGTGCATCCATGTGATCATACAAGCACAATCTAGTTCAATTACCTTAGGTACCCAAACAGAATATCATTGTTACAACGGAAAAATAATTATAGCTGTATTTCTTTGTGCCTAGAACACTACGAGTGTAAACTGCTAACAGGTGGAAAAAAAATTTAGGGCTCCCAAGCAGACCCTAAGTTTTGTGTTTCGTAAGAGAATTTTTTGGCTTGCACTTTTCCCATGCAATTAATTTTGTTTTACAAAGTTAACTATGATAATTTTACCTATAATATTGTCTCATAGCCTACTCGAGAAGAACAACATTATCCATGGTCTGGTGCAAGCATGATTGAAATTGATATATAGGCCCCTATTCACTACAGACAGCTGATCTACAGCCGTCCACATGCACGACAAACAGACGGCTCCTGTTTGCTACAATCTTTTGAAAGGGGCAGGAACACTGCCCAATTGATTAAGCGAGAAGAGTCAAGAGAACATGATCTACAATTTAATGCGTCGACGTTATGAAAAAAAAAGTGTTCACTATTCTGTGACAGTCGGATAAACTATTCTGGTATAGAAGTGTAGAACATGATCTGCCCGTCGTAATTACTAAAGAAGAAAGGTATTTAGTAGAACATGATCTACAATTTAATGCATCCACGTTATGAAATCCATATTTCAATACAGCCTTGAATTATTCATTGTTCTTCCCCTTGTGATGATGGCTGCACATCCTTGTAACATGAGGCTATCTTTAAGTATACATCCTTGGAATTTAATCATCCATCATAGCAGAGCTTACAGCTGCAGAGGCCTTTCACGAAACCTTCACACCAGCCATCCTTGTACTTGGCATGATTGCGTTTGGCGTCAATCAAGCACGCCAACAGGCAAAATGGTTTGACACATACAGTTTTGAGCCGTTTACTGGTGAACACGCAGTCCTCTTCTGTAAAAAGAATATTAATCCAACCGTTAGTGATGAGGATTAACATATGTACGTGTAGAACTGTGCATATATTCTGTATAATCGTGTGGCTTTTTTTTCCCCTTTGCTTGCTAAATAAGCACAAGTCGGGATTGTCAGGAAATGAAGGCAATTGAAAGACAGCCCTTTGTCACCCACACACTAGTTGACTCGTTAAGAGAGAAATAATTCCATATACATATAGGAAAGGATTAAACAAGGCAGTATCTGAATTGGAAGAGGTTGAGATGACTATGGGCCTGTTCTTTTTGGCCGAGGTTTGTGGGTTTTGGGTTATTCATGCGAGAGATTATAGAGTAACAGAAACTCATGTGCTGTTTTTGCCGATATAAATGAAGTCGGTACAGTATGTACTACAATTAACTAGTAGATCTTATCTTAAAAAGACACTCCGTTTAAAAGCTAGTTACTATAGAAAAGTCAAAAGGAGAAGCCAAAAGCTGAAAAAAATAGGACCTATTCCAACAGAAATCCACCTAAATCTTACAAAAAATTCTGTATATGCGCACACAGAGAGAGAGAGAGAGAGAAAGAGAACCTGCAGAAGAAGGATTCCCTACAGGGGCGGAGCCACGATCCAGATAAAGGGGGGGCCGACCCGCCAAGGCGTCGGCGTCATGGGCCCTAGGCGCCGTGTGTCGGCAAAATTAAACATACACATATATAATTAAACATACGCATATATATTGTCATATAAATTCTTTGTTTTAATATATACTGTAATATATTAATATCACAAATGAAACTAATTCTACAAATATAAAAATTAAATCAAATTGATAATATTCTAAAATTCTAATATCTAAAATCTTTGATGCCATCACATATGTAAATTAATTAAATATGCTCTAAGTATGATACCTAAATATATGTGTGGGCCATCTTGCTAGTTGTAAAGAAAATTTAGAACCTGATGGTCTAGAATGAAGATAGAGCTATTGATGGTATATCGTGAAGAAGGTAGTTATTCCATGGTAAATAATGTAGATAGAATGAAGATAGAATGAAGCATACACCTAGATTATGGCGATACAACGCAGAAGAGGGAATTCATACTAGATGTGCAAGAGTGATGCGTGCGATGCGAGTACAAGAACATGTATCTCGAAGTGAATATCTGCTTGTCCTTCCCTCAAAGCTCGGCTTGATCGATCAGTGGGCTCTCAGTTTTCAGTACTGATCAGGCCAGAGGAAGGCGCCCATGGCGAAGCTCCGCTTGGCCTCGAGGTCGCCGGCGACGGGGAGGCCGTACTCCCGGAGGAGGCAGTCGACGCGCCTCTCCGGCATCGCCTCGTAGTCCGCCTTCTTGTACCGCGGGTAGTGTAGCGGCATCTGGAAGCCATAGTCGCTGCTGATGCTGCAGTTCTTCAGACTGTACGGCGAGATGGGAGATGGTCAGATGGAGATGGGAGACGAGTCGTCGCAGCACCCAGCACGCCGCGCGGCCGCGGAGTAGTCGATTCGCTGATTCGCATTCACCGATTGGGATTTGGGGACATGAGGACGTGACTCTTCGACTTCGTTTCCTTTTTGCATGGCCGCATGGGTCTAGACGTGAGGACGTCTGGTGGACTGGATTATTGGGATTGGGGGGTCTGGTGGGCCATTGGGGGGGCCAGGCCCCTGCCCGCCCCCCCTCTCTCCGCCCCTGATTCCCTAGTAGAAGTACTATGAGGAAGCACATACATGCAGCTCTTGCGTCCATTGTTGAGGGCCACACTTCAAGTATATCGCACGCTATGGAGGTAATATTATGTCACAGAGGATATATGATGATATATTTATAGGCTTTTTGAGAAAGGCAAAAATTGGAAGTACAATTGTCGTCCTATTGGCACAATAAACATGGACACCTGATCACTTGTTAATATCTACACAATTTTTTTGTTACCCTTCAAGCTCTATGAATTAAATTTTGATTGTAATTAGTTAGCTAAATAAAAAATTATTTGATTTTGGTTATAATTAGTCACATAAGTATATCTTTAAATTTTTTCTGCTAAGCAAATCCTTTTTCACTGAATATTGTGATACAACCAGTCAAACATGCAAATCTTTGGATACGACGTTTTTATTACAGCTTGCATTTGCCCACGCACATTGAGTGCATGACAAAATGAAGGCATGACAGATAAGTTTTATATATGGTAATTTTATTATGGAATATATTGGATTCCATAAACTGAAGGTGTAGCCAAATCGCTCGCCACCAGGGGACTTACACAGGCCGGAGGTTTATCAGGCCACAACATCACACGCGAGGGATCAAGACTAGCACCATGTTTAGCTAGTTCATGGGCCACTCTGTTCCTATCGCGTTGACAGTACAGGAGCTTCACTTCACAGAAATTACAAAGCATCGGGAATTTAGTTTCCCTTACTAAAACACCAGCTCAATCCTCCTCATTCCTGCATCAACTGCATAGTTCAAGGCTTGGACACAGGCTTCAGCTTCAGCTCGGAGAGGGGTCTATAGCAGCTGGGATATTGTAGTATCCCATTTTTGGGACTTGTAATTTGCTTGATTGAAATGCCAAGATTCAAATTTGTATTCAAAAGTCATCACAAAATTTGACCAAATTTTGAATTTCAAAATTTTCCAAAGCTCCTTGGGCCTAGCCCAGCCCAACCCACCCCTGCCTCAGCCTGGCCCACCTGGGCTCGGTCCAACCCAAATGGCCCCCTGGCTTGGAGAAAGAAATAGATGGCGGCGGTGCTTTTTCATCAGATCGATTGACGGCGTCTCGGTTCTAATATCGACCACGCTTATGACGTTCATGCAGAGAAAAGAGACAGTTGCCGTCAGTTCATGCGTGAGCAGTGGCAGCACGTTGCGTCGTGTTCACGTCTGCGTTGCCTTCATGTCTACGATTTCCTAGCAAGGCAGCGCCTCCTGTATCCGATCCAAACGCACGTCATCCCGTCTCATCAGCGTTGCGTCGCCAAACTCTGTCATGTGTTTTGATCTCTCGCGTCAACACAGGGGGCATGAGAAGCTAACGTCTTCAGTAAGTAAAAAATCCATCACGTGAATCACTAGTTGGAGAGAGAGAGATTTGAGGTTTGCAAAGTTAATACCATTGATTAGACGTCAGGTTTCATGCATGCAAGTTTTTTTCTTAGGTCCTGTTTGGCAGAGCTCTAGCTCTAGGAAATCTACAGATTTCCTAGAGCTAGTCATCTGTAGCTTTAGGAAATTCTAGATCTAGAGTTGCAGGCATGTTAAGTGCATTTACATGACTCATTTCATTTATATTATATATTAAATAAAAACATTTAAATCACTTTAATTTAGTCAATAAACTACAGATCTAGCATAGATCTTGGAGCTAGAGCTATGCCAAACAGGGCCTTATTTTTGTTGTTTTCTTTTTTTGTGTGTCTTTGCTATAATTGCAGGTAAAGAAATAAGTAAATCTTAAAAAAAACTCCCGCTAGGCATTGCAATCATTTACCCCCCTCTGATTGCCATCGACGATCCTACAGACGCGATGGAAGAGCTTATTGGCTTTACCAAGGTTGCGAAACTTCTTCTCTTTGCTTGGAGGCTTCTTGTTGCGGTTCTTGTCGATGTAGACGTTGTTGCTCAAATCGCCGTAGTCGTTCTTGCCCTCTAGCTTGGGGCAGTTTGCTCGAATGTGGTTGGGGCCACCACACTCAAAGCAAATCACACGACCTCCTCTCTTTCTCTCCCTAACCCTCTTGTAAGCATGAGAAATTTTCTGGCTAAGAGGGCTAGTTGATTCTTTGGAAGCTGTTCTAGTAGGTCATCACCCATCTCACAAACAGCAACAAGAGAAAAACCAGAAACACCATCGGAGGGAAACTCAGAAGTCGAATTGGGATCAGTGACCAAAGCCATCGATTGTGACTTCGACTTACGAGAGACAATGTCAATCTCGTGAGTCTTGAGGCGAGAATACAATGCATCAAGAGTCAAAGTCGAGAGGTCCGTCGTGTCCTTGATGATGGTCACTTTCATCTCCCAAACACGCAAGTCCAAGGCCGCAAGCATCTGACGAGCATTGTCCGAGTCGGGGTATGTGAGACCGACCGCTCGGAGGTTGCTTAAGATCTTGTGGAATCTCGCAAAGCATTCATCCAAGGACTCTCCAGCGAGCATTTCAAACTTGTTGTAATCTCGCTTGAATTGGTCCTGTCGAACCGTCTTAATTTGGGTGGTGCCCTCATGGTAAGCATCAAGGGTCTCCCAAATGTCGAAGGCCGACGAAAGATGAGAAATACGATCAAACTCATTTCGGCTCAAACCTTGGATGATGATGTTCCTTGCCTTAGCATTCGCCTCAACATCAGTCATGTTTCTGGCATTGATGTTCTCATCGGCAGGAACAACAAAGCGAACTTTGACCTTGCGCCAAATCACATAGCCCTGAGCCTGAATGTAGGTCTCTATGCGACTTTTCCGAAAGGGGTAGTCAATCCCATCGAAGATCAGGGGCTTGGTGGAATACTTGTCCATTGTCATGGCTCACATACCAGTTAAAGATCTATCAAGAAGAGCTAACCGACTCTGATACCAATTGTAGGATCGGAAATGGCAACAGAGGGGGGTGAATGGTGTCTCTTTAAAAATTTGCCCCCAAAAGTATCCACTAAATGAATCTCCTCTGATAGTTACGAAAACTATGAAGAAGAGTTCATATGCTCACTGGAAACCTAAGCCTAAGCCTTTTAGAGGACGAAGCATGGCAGAAACACTGAAGCACAGCATGCAAAGAAAATCAGCAAACAGGGAGTAACAACAGCCAAAACAGCCGGCCGGTCTGACTGCAATGCATCAGGCGGTCAGACCGCACTCATAGGGCCGGTCAGACCTCCACCTGCGGCGGTCGGACCGCTGCGGGGCGATCGGACCGTCGGTATGGAGCGGCCGATCGCCGTCCTACTCCGGTCAGACCGCCAACCTTCGGCCGGTCAGACCGCCATGGTCTGAGCGGTCTGACCGCTAGGGTTTGTGGTCTGACTGGTCTCTCGCGAACAGAGCAGACAGCAGCTCTAAAAATTCAGAGACTTGCTCAAAACAAGGAATTTGTGATTTTTCTTCTTTTCTCCTCAAGCCAAAAGGTCAAGAACTTGATCTAAATATCTTGGAGACTCTAGGAAACAAGAAATTACATCACATGAGCTAGGAGTTGAGATTTGAACACAAATCTGAAAATAAATTGTGAATGAAGCTGATTTTCAGATTTCTCATCAATTGCTAGTCCTTTGCTCGAGAAACTTTGCATTTCAACTGGAGATGATCTCAAGACTAGAAGACACAAGTCTCAAGCCTTCTCTTGGAGAGAAATCAACATTTCACAAATTCTCTGACTACAAACCCTAGAAACATTCAAATAGAGGAAATTTGGACGAAGCATAGAGAAAAGAAATAAGTCATTGAATTCTCCATTTGCTCTTGGGAATGGAATGGCCAAGTGGTCTAGAGTATTTTTCCCATCACAGAGCATCCAATTTTGCAACTCCTCAACAAGAATCAATCAAGGGCCTCAAGAACACAAGAACTCAATAGAGAAACACAAAGAAGCAGAAAATTGGTCCATCTCAAATAAAAAGCTTCTCAGATTGATACAAAGAGAGGAATGATTACAAGGGTTCATACCATCTCACACTACTGCCCCATACGCAGTAGGAAATGAACATACACACACTACATGCTTACACTTGAGAAGCACACACGTACACAGAGCTCACTACAGAGAACTCTCCCACTCCCTAGAGCTCACTACAATGGAATGCCTACACACTTTCTTGAATTGCTGCCTCCTCATCTCCACATATAAGAAGGCAAGAGCTCCCACTCCAATGGCAAATCAATAAGTGTCATACTACCTCCACTCTCCACCTCTCACACACATGAGGCAAGAAAGTCAAAGCAACCTTTTGGAGGGAAAAACCAGCCTCCAACTCATGGCTTGAGTCAAATCTCCAATTTGCCCCTCAAGTGCCTTCCCGGAAGCTTCCCGCGTGCGGTACCTTGACTGTCTGGACCTCGACTCCTCCCTGAGTCTAGTCCCGGTCCGCTCCGCTGCACACGACCGCACTCGGCATCCTGACCGTCTGGACCTCCGACTCCTCCCTGAGCCTAGTCCCGATCCACTCGCCGCTGCCTGTCGTGTCCACCCGACACCGACTGAGACCTCCGACTCCACCTGAGTCTTGTCCTGGTCTGTTCTGTCGCGCACGACCGCAACCGACCTCCAACCGTCTGGACCTCCAACTCCTCCCTGAGCCTAGTCCCGGTTCGCTCG
Source organism: Dendrocalamus sinicus (assembly GCA_036346575.1). Taxonomy (NCBI): domain Eukaryota; kingdom Viridiplantae; phylum Streptophyta; class Magnoliopsida; order Poales; family Poaceae; genus Dendrocalamus; species Dendrocalamus sinicus. The sequence goes on from CM070670.1 coordinate 9,697,682, forward strand.
TCATTGCCCGTCGTCTGTCACCGGTAGCTCCAGCTCCGGTTCCTCGTCTCCCGACTCGCAACCACCTCACCAGCCTCGATCGTCTTCGGCATCATCGACCGTCTGGACCTCAACACCTCCTGTGCCTAGTCCCGGTCCTCCTGACCTCACCATAACCTAGCTCCGAAGTCCTGCAGTCACATAGACAAGCAAACCGCCACATAGCACCGCACGAAATAGTATATCAACAATAGCACAAATGAAAGGTACTCAACCCTAGAATAACCAAAACAAACTCAAACTCTCTAAAGCAACCGTCAATTACTCATCACCAACATGGGGATACCTCCACATGGTCTCTCATTAATATCAATTGCACACAGGTTATCCCAATCGCTTGCCTGTTGTGAGATGTGCCTTCCCTTTTGCTTCCACTACCGCTTCCGTAGTTTATGTAATATATTTATTTGGCCTAATTGGCCCTATTGTAAACATGACCCGATGCAGTCTATTTGAACTACGATATTTTGTAATATTAATGTATGATATGGTTTATGTCCTGTATGAAATGATTCAGTGATGTATCTGTGAGCACTATCAATTAATCCATGGAATAGTGCAGTAATTTCACAAAAGATTCTGTATCAGCTAAATATAGGCCCGCTAGATATTTCCCGCTCCGACACCATGAGCTTGTCCATTAGCATCCCTGGCCACAAAACCCAGCCCCTGAACATGTTTCTTCAGAAAATGCACCATCAATGTTGAACTTTAAGATGTTGGCTGATGCCGGTACCCATCTCACCAATGGTGTAATCTTCTCTGAAACTTGACATCCCAGGTGAATAACGAAATCTTACACAAAATAAGTGATTTGCTTCTCAACGGGGACACACACTATCTCCTGCATTCATTGCATTTTGTTCTATCCAAACACACTAGACAAAGGTGACTATTCTGATTTGCTGCTCTTCAAGAGACAAACAAAGCGTAGCCATGAAACCTTTCACTGTACCCTTTACCAACAGCTTCAGTCTAGTAGTTTCCCAGTTAAACATCTGCGAACACATTTTGACAAACTTGCAATTTAAAAGCATATGGCCACCATCCTCGTCAATGCGTGGCATAATGTGCACCTGGTATCAAGTTCAATGCCTCCACGATCTATGTTCCTGCGCATGGGTAAGCTGTTGTGTGCAACCAAAGGACAACGTGAGAAGATCCATGTCATTTGGTGATGAATAATTAGCACATTTGTTGAGTTGAATTTTGGATTTTTACAAAACTTTGACAAAATTCAATTCTGTTATTAGTGGAGCTAGTCTAACCAGTATGTGGGATCAGTCAAACTAGTGTTGCGGTGTGATCGAGCTATGATAGCCAATTGCATTTTTCCAGAGAGGGTCTTTAGAGCTAGGAGGTGGCAATCAGATTGGCCAGGGGTTGGCAGTCTGACTAGCTAGATGGTGGCGGTCTTACCGGTATGCTGCTGTGGTCAGATTGCTCCGCTGTTACCAAGAGAGTGCAAGGGAGGGTAGGTATGTTTGGGGGTATCTCTAGGGTTTCCAGAGAGTTTTGGAGTGGGCAGACATCTTTAGGATACCCAAAACATGTCTGAGTTGTTAATGAAAATGGATATAGGCATGGTAGAGTGTGTGCATGGCATAGATGTTGGTGCTAGGTTGTGTTGTGAATGGAACTTGTGCTCGATATGGTTGCGTGGTCTTTGGATGTGTAGGTGGCTTGAAGAATATTAGCAGTCGACAGCAAGTGACTAGGACTAAGAGGGAGAGCTAAGGGCCGAGCGGTCTTGTAAGTCTGGGTGAGACTACGTGGCTCAAGCAAGAATCTCATAAAAGACAAGGATCGTGAAGTGGCTAGCTAGTGCATGAGATGTGCTAAGTGACTTAGGGTTGATGCAAATAAAGACGATCTGGGGGAGACTAGATAAGTGAAGACTTGACAGCCAAGTTATTGAGCTCCACGAGCTATGTGTCAAAGCATACGAAGAGGCTTTGATGTGAAGACATGGCGAGCAATGTTAAGGTGGACCTGCACTAAGATTAAGAGGAATTGAGGTCTAGAACAGTCAAGGAACCTAGGTGCAGTCATGGTGCATGGTGAGGCATGTGATGCGTCAAGTGACTTAGGCTTGTTTGCATGTAAGGATAGTTCAGTATGATCCAGACAAGTGAGAGGCTTGGTGAGAAGTCATTGGGGTCACATGAGAGGTGACGTAGTCAAGCAAAGGTACCCAAAAGCTTCATTAAGGATATTTTGATCGTTTACCAAAATACAGGGTTTGAGCCTTGGATAAAACCACAACGCAAAGTGTCGCAAAGGGAAGTGATTTAGGTCAAGGTGAGTTGCTTTGGCTAAGTGGTCAATTGCTAAGGGTTTAGCTGGCGATAATGTGTAAAGCCAGTGTTAGTGGGGTTGATGGTTTTCCCTAATTACTTAGCGGGTTGAAGCCCACTAAGTGGTGCTGGTTATATGAGAGAGGAGAGGGAAGAGCTAGGGTTGAGGTGGTAAGAAAGACATAGAGAGATTGTCTAAGACCTGACTAGAGATTGTATAAGACCTGACTTGTTTCTTCTCTCCCTCCCTATGTGAGAAATCTTTTACATGTAAGGGTGGTGCTTTGGGAGTACCTGGTAATCATCTATGTACTCATGAATCACCCACTCTACTAGTAATAGATAAAATCTTTGATCCATTCTTAGTGTTTCACTTCTTTGTTTAGTTTTTCATGTTCTTGTGCAAGAAATTCGAAATCATAATCTATATGGTTTGTACCTGAATCTTTGCCTTGATAACCTTGGTAGGACATATGGTAGTAGGTCTTGACGATCTCATGTCTTAAATCACATCGAGTAAGTAGTAATTTAGTTTTTGGGTTTTTGGGTGTTTTAAGTCCTTAGATCGATTTTCTTCATATTAGTGAAACTATGTCTAAGAATCTCGTATTTCTTTCCTTGACCTAGTCTCAAAGTCCTGGAGAAAGTGTGTTCAAAGTTTTAAGTCATTTGGAGCCTTCTTGTAAAAGTTCCATAGATTAGGGTTTGGATTTGTGATGTTTTCTGTTCTAGACGTAGGGTAACAGTCAAATCGCTATTACCCCTATGGCCAAACTAGCTAGCTGTCAGACCGTCCTACCCATGGAGTTAGACCAGTAATTAGTTAGACTGGACCCAAGTGGTGGTCAGACCGACCTTCTAGCATCTGTAGCATTCCATTGTGAATCTATTCTTTGTAGCTGCACATGCATATTGGAGTGAAAATTCTAGAGTACCTAAGGGGAAAATTTTTGATACAATCATTCACCCTTCTCTGATTGCTGACATCGGTCCTACAACAAGTCTCCATAAAAAACATCTTGACCTTATTTGAAACAACATCCATTGTCAGAGTTGTAACAGTGTTGCATTGTGATGTGGGGATGCCCGACCTTCTAGACTTAGGACCTTGGGTAACTCGTGCAACTTGATGGGTCTGGCATGACCAACTGCTGCCCATGCAATGACCTATAACACATGAACTCACCCAACCACATGCTAGATATTTCTTCTACCTGACCATGAGGAAGTAGAAGACTTGATCCTACAATTGCCGAAGGAACAACAAGAACCAAGGGATAGAGAATGCTCTATTCTAAGTAGTATGGTAGTTGTGCACGACCCTAGAATAGGCAATGAAGCAACATACTATTTCTTTGATTAAATGTGGTCTAAGCCAAAAAGGCACGAATACATGAGTATATATGACCCCTAGGTTTGGCCACAAGGTATGCAAATCGACTCCAACTCATCCCTAAGCTCAAACTCACCCAAAAATGAGACCTAAATTTATAGGTATCACATTGTTTTGGTCATATCGATGTGACCACAAGGTTTCTGAGGCTGACACCATATCGATTGCATGGGTCTTGGAATAATCTTTCCAACAAGCATAAGAGCAACCGAATTGGACTTTGTTTGTGAAAGTTATGGCCTTTTTATTATGGTCCCTATGGGCTATCCCAAAGTGAATCTGAATTGAGTTATGACTTGACTCTGATTTTGATTTTGGTTGGGCTTGAGGAAAATCCAAATTGGGCTTAGAAATCTTATCCAAAACTTGGGCTTTGGGTTCTTGGGCTTCTCCCCTTTTTCTTCTCCTTTCTTCCTTCTTTTCCATGCACGCTTCTTTCTTGTCCTCTCGGCTGCACAGCTCTTCTTGCATCCATGCACTTGACCAGCTTCTCTCCTTTATGCTTGATACTTTGTAGCTTTTTTGAGTTATTAGCACATGAACTACATGCCCTTCTCACTTGCATTGGCCTCGGCCTCCCTCACCTCCCTCTCAATCCAAATGCTTTTATCTTGTCAAACCTAAAAATATATAAAGTATTTGCATCAGGTAGTAGCCAATTCTCATGTAAAGCATAAGTAAATTCATTAAGAAACAAATTCACCTCTTGGTTGAGTAATTTGGCTCTAGATCTTGTCATGGGACTCTTATGGAAATCATGATTAATATCTTGTATACTTGAAGAGATGGACAATGCACTAGTGTCTAGGATGTTCCCGTCACATTGTCCTTAACTCTCTTTCCAGATTATCAATGAACACCCGGCATGCTGACTTGACCCAAAAAGGCCTTCTGATGAAAATGCCATGCATAAAAATCTTCATGTCTTTGCTCAAAGAAATCAATACGATCATAGCTGCATCATTAGCGTTGAAGGTTTGTCCAATCAACGGAGAATCCCACTACATGCCCAGTTACGAGATCAATCAACTCACATACTAAAGTAGGGTATGACCAAAATATGACGTAGGTTTCCTTGTCAAACCCCATGGGATCCATGGGTCTTCTCATATCTTTATGAACAGCGATTTACTACTTTATATATTAATATCTTCTTTAGCAGATCGAGGCCATTGAGAACACTCTACCATGCATAGGACATGCCGTCAGGGTTTGAGTGTTGTGGTATGCTCTCTTGTCTTTTAGGTGGAGTGACTATAAAACTTTTATCCTCAAGTTGCAATAAATCAAATTTGTTCTTCACTCATGGAGTCTCCTTGATTTGTTGATTTGCTTTTATTCTTATGGTTTTGATCTCTTCTCTCCCCTTTTGATCTTGCTGTATGCCAAGGATGTGCAAATGATCAAGATGACTCATGGAGATCAATCCCAATCCATCTAGGTGTCAAGTCTTGCAAGTTCTTGAAGTTGCCCTATTTTGCTTGGATTTGACCTTGGCGTGAGATTCTTGATCCAAGGGTCTTTGTCTCAAATCTTCGGGAGTTCTTGCTTGTTATGACCCATGAGAATATATCTTCAGGAGATGGCTCTAGATGTATTCACACGTATCACAGCAAGCAAGAATTCCTGAATATTTGAGGCAAAGACCCTTGGATCAAGAAATCTCACGTTGAGGTCACATCTAAGCAAAATCAGGCAACTTTAAGAAATTGCAAGACCTGATGCCTAGATGGATGGAGATTGATCTCCATGAGTCATCTCCATCATTTATACATCCTTGGCACACAACAAGTTCAAGAAAGAGAGTGAAGATCAAAACCAACAAGATCAAGAGAAAAACAACCAAAACAAGAGAACTCCACGAGGGATAAACAAAGTTGATGTATTGCTATCTGAGGATAATAGTTTTATAGCCACTCCACCTGGAGAACAAGAGATCCCACTATAGCAGTCACACTTCTCAAACCCTAACCCAGGAATATGGTTGAATGGTTAACTAGCAAGTCTCTATTCTAAGCCGTTAAATAGATAGGGCAACCAGAACCTATATAACCATAATGGATACTATTCACTAGAACACATGCAGAAAACCTGTTAACCCTACACAACATGGATTTTACTCACACACTACACTCATACACGTTTTGCAAAGCACATAAGCCTAAATTCGCTAAGTCCTTAGCCTTTGATCTAACTTGATCTTCTTAGCTTATCCTTGACCTAAACTGCTTTCCTAAGCACTGCTCGAGCACTGCGATTTTGATCTAAGGTAATATATAGTATTTGACCATCTTACCAAAATACCCATTTTCACATGGTCTTCATCTTCCTTGCAAGCAATCACCACACTTGCCACATATAGGTACACCACTGGTTTGCCATGCGTCAGCAAGTCTTTCCTATTCTAGTTCCACCGAACCACACATCGCTTGGACTGACCAAGCCACATATGGAATCCATCGCTCAGACTTCTCTTCAACATTTCTTGCCTTCCTTGTGCCATGCTTGAGCTTAGCCATCTCACCTAGCATCCTTGATCATTTTAGGCCTTAGCTCCTTAATGAGCATAGCCCCGATCCTCACCGTTGATCTTAGTTGACTCTAAGCTTCCTTGCACATCTAAATACCAAGAATATTTCTACACGCAAGTTCTTTACAATTTGACCCACGTTACTCAAAACATGCTTCATACAACACATATGCACTGACTTAAGTCAAAACAACCCAACCAAAAATCACAGTTCCCAAATTTCCAAAACCCAGCTAAGGCAAGTACCTAGGCTGGTCAGACTACTGCCTCTAATTAGTCTGATCGCTGGTGGCTACCGGTCAGATCACTGGAGCTAGCCAGTCAGGTCTACAAACTAATATGAAAAAATACAAATTTGTGAAATCCAAATCCCAGCTCCATCAATTTTGCAATGATTCATTACAATGAAACACTGGACCTTCCCAGGTGGTCCTTCGGTCTCTCTACCCCTTGTATGGCTAACTGAATTTGAAAATCCAATTTGGCTTCATCACTGTAACACCCCAGCCAAACAATGACCTGGAATGCTACTAAACTAACAACATATTAAGGAAGAACCTATATTCACATTACAAAATTTCGGCAGAACCTCCTTTGTTTAATGAGTAAATCAAAGGTTTCAACATGCATAGACAAATGATCTGAATAATAGTAAACAATAAATATCCAATTCTAAACAACTGAATTATGTTTGCCATCACAATCGTAACCACAATACTTAAATAAAGAACGTAAGCAATGTAAAAGTTCTAAACCTTTATTACATTCTAAACATGGTGATCTTTAATCAGTTACCACTTAAGCTATTCAACAAATAATGTTTAAGGTTCTTTATTTCTTCCAAGGTGAATGGACCGTGCAAGTGCAACAAAGCTAATCCATCTCTATCCCATGCATGCCGGTCTCATGTAGGTACCTAAAAAAAATAAACAACAACCACAACAACAAACAAGTGTGAGTCCAACGACTCAGCAAATATAAATAGTGGCAACGTGAGCAAAAGGGAAACATCACTTCCCATGATCATCCATCAATCAAATAAATAAATCATGCTATGCAGTATGTTCAAAAGAATCTCTTTATCTCTTCTCTTTCGCATTTTACCGGTAATGCGGAGTGTGCATCCGTCAATGCACACCCATGCCTGTACCCTCTGGTACAGGGACCATTGCCCATACTCCGCAAGTATGGGGACCTAAGCCCATGCTCTTCAAGCATGGGGACCTTTAGCCCGTCATGACATCAACATGGCGGGGACCTCAACGTATGGTCGTCTCGTGACCAAAACCTCAATAATCAACATGATGCACAAATGTGAATGTCTCAATGAATAAATTGCATTCACGATAACTATGCACCGGAAATTCTCTCATGCGTTTGCAATCAGCGATAACCAAATTCAATCATAGCATTAACATGATCAAAATCAAATATTCTCATAAGATAGATCAAAACATCCACAAACCATCAATCATCCATAATCCATACTATGAAGGTTAGACCACTATTGTACTTGCCTTAACCACGAGAAAACGGGGAATGAGCAGAAGGTGCGGCTCCTGGAATCCGTCCTCCTCCTGAACAATAATTATAATAATCTCTAAGGCAACAGGAACGAGTCTTTATATTAAACAAAAACACCCCCAACTAACCCAACATGTTTAACTTGACTCAAAACCCCAAATCTTTTCGGGCACCCTGTCCCCCCTCTACAGACAGACAACTTCAAAAATTCTTATCTAATGGTACAGAAGTCCGAACAGGAAGTTCTCAGATTTTCTGGAAAGATAATTAAATTATCTAACTAACTCTAGTTGGTGAGTCTCCCTGATTCGGCCAACTTCTACCCGCACCATCTAACTTTCTAGAACATCAATTCCGTAATGAGTTCTCTGGACAGCACACTAAAATTGTCATAACTTTCACCCCGAGAGTCGGAATCAGGATTTCTTGATCTTTCTGGAAAGCTAAGAAAAATGTCTGAAACTTCCATAATATGGAGATCGTCTGATTCTCCTGATTTCTAATCGCCCAAACCCATCTACCGAAACCTGACAGGAATTTCCCCGATCTACAGGACAGTCCGACTAGAAAAATCATAACTTTTTCTACAGAGGTCCGAATGACGCGTTCTAGCACTTCATGGAAAGCTAAAAATGTCCTCTACAAATCTCTAGGAGAAGACCAGACCTGAATCCCCACGGATCTATATCAAAAAGACCGTCTAACAGAGGCTGTCCTGAGCAGATCCGAAAACCGACATTGATAACGCAATTAGAATTTACATCTACTAGGGGAAGAACATGGATTACCCTTGACGAACACTGAAGAATACCACGAACACCCCACGAATCTCTCCTCTCCTTCTTTTCCTCTTTGTCCCTTCTTCTTCCCTTCCTCCGAGTCCAATCGCCTAGCTACGAATTATTCCTTTCCCCCGATCATTCGGCATCAATTGGAGGTCTTGATCACCGGCAATGGAGGAGAGGGGAGGAGGAGACGCTGCTGGACGGCGCAAGGCAGAGGGGAGGGGCGCACAAGGGGAGGAGAGGGGGAGGCGCAATGGGGGAGAGGGGGAGGGGCGGCTAGGGTTGGAGGGGGGAAGGTGGCGCCCCCCTTTGCTGGCCGAAATCCCCACCTGGGCCAAGGCCCAGGCCCAGGTTGCCAGGGAAAATCAGAAAAACCCCCTCTAAACTTGGTATTTTATTCTTCCCTTTAAGGTCCTTTACTCCGATTAAACGATTAACGGTCGAAACTCTTCCGGGATATTACATTCTACCCCCCTTAAACAGAATTCGACCCTGAATTCTACCCACGCTTACGCCAAGAAATATAATCACAGTTAAGTCTTACTAACATTGCCACGTACCTGCTGTGAATAACTCCGGATATTGCTCGCGCATGCGAGACTCCAATTCCCAAGTGGCCTCTCTCTCGGTCTGCTGCGACAAAAACACCTTGACGTACTGACGCGTTACGCCTTACTACATTGTCCCATCCTTTCAAGAGTCACTCGACGGACACGTCTCGAAGGCACGGTATTACCCGTGGGTCAACGGCTCAAACGAAACTTCATGCTCCAGATTCCTCCAGTACTTCCTCGACACTAGGTCATACAAAACGATCTGAGCGCTACGCTAGGACTCAAGACGGTTCTAGCAATACGCTCTCTACCAAGTCTCTCCAACTTTCAGAAACCACCATTATACCTTGGGCCAACATTCCCTTGGGTACTAAACCACACAACCTGCCCAAACACACAAAACTCTTGATCCTTGTATCAATCGATCTCTTCACTTTAACAATGAGCACCTCTTTTAACCAGGGACGTACAACAGTTCCTGACTGAAAACAAAAGAGTCTTAATGCAACCAACTCAAAACCATCTTCCCTTCAGAAGAGCCCAATCCAAAGACAAAGACTCAACATGAAAACTTTTCCACCTTTCAAGTAGACAGTTTAGAAATAAATGCCACATAAGCCAAAAACGAAACCCCTCGAATAACCAGATTAACTTTTTTTTCTTAACTGGAAAGAACCAGACAAACCGACAAGAACCCACTCAATATGTAATAGACATCCATCATAAACACAAAGCTCAAATAAAAACTAAGAGAATATCTCACTGAGCAAGATCACGCTCTTTTCCACCATCTTTCTTTTAAGAATTTAACTTTCTCTTAAACTATAGGATCCCAAATCGTCGCATAACATTCTAACTCTTTTCTCTTAAATTAGCAACCTCATGGCCATGCTCAAGCTGAACACAAATTCCACACCTATGAAAAGAGACTCTTTCAATCCACAATAACATACCGTGATCAACTTCTCTAGCAGAGGAATTACTTTGATAAATAATTCCCAACACACCACGATATAGCTTACAGCCACATTCACATCACCTAAATCTGTTAAGGATGATCAACTTTAAATTCACCACCTTCATGCTCATTTACTGCTTTCCAAGGATTCTATCAAACATCACCATAACTCTTGGAATCTAATCATGGAAAACCAAGATGCTAGCATAAAAAAAATGCAAAGCCCACATTTCAACCTTTAAGACTCTTACAATGAATTTCTAGTATACTTGATAGGTAACCCTCAGATTTAATGACTAAAATTTTCACACAACTCAACCATAACCTCGGTCACTCAGGTCAACACTTCTCACCAATCAAGTAACCGCCCAAGGCGATTCATTTCACCAATCTTAGACCTTCTCTAACCCACACCAATCAAATTTAGCTACGCGACCACAAAGTAGCCATTTCTAACTGATTGACCAAGTTATCCTTAGAGATAATCTATCTCACAAAGGGTTACTCACTGAGGCCGAGTCATCCTTAACAATAACTCAACCATCCTTGCTATCCCATTAATTAACACGACTATTAGATTCCTCTATACTACTACTCTCATCAAACTACACCATCAAAAATCTTCTACACAATCTTACCGAGTACCCAAAATGCGATACTCTAAGAAACTAATCAAGATTTCCATACTTGCTAATTCTAATATTCTATCAGGATGAACACAAGATCTTGGACCACATCTCGCTATAGGTCCTACTAGTTGCGACAACGAAACCTATTAACTCCAAAGACAAACATTCTATTTAAATCAAACCCTTTCCAAGGATTATTCGATAAATCGATTTATTGCGCCATGCATCTCAAACATCTTGACACCTGAAGCCTCACAGAATCATCTACTCGACCACCACTATCCAGTTGCCAACATTCATCTTTAAAGGCTTTGCAACATGAATTAGTTAATCCTTTCTCAGAAGAAGAGGCCAATAAGAATAATAATAATAATTTCAGCACTCAGATAAACGTTTACCAATCATGGTAAACACGAGACCAAGAGGAACAGTCAATTGGCAATGAACTCGAAAAACATAAGGAGTCCACAATTGAAGGCACAATCCCCAAGAAGAGGATATCAAATCGCAAGATCTGAAACTTGGCTTCAGACCTCAACTACTCCTAATGCACTCTTTCCGTTAACATAGAAAACAATTCTTTGACTACAACAACACTTGGTCACTCGAACAAGACAAGTTCTTAAGACCAAACCACAAGAACCACTTAAGAACCAATAAGATCTTTCACACTTCACTTTGCTCGAACAGTTCAACTACCAAATAAATCATGAGATCCAAATGATCTCCGCCGCAAAACTCGGAACATTTTTATTTACGAAATATCACGAAAGGCAATCAAATTAATCTCCTCTTAAAGGAATCAACATCACTCTAGCAACCATAATCGCTAGTCTTTCTAACATCACATCATGCACTCTGGCATGAACCAACATAACTCACTATCCCATCATTAACCTTCCCGGAAACACAATAACCTATTTCATATATTTTTTCTATAAGGTTGCAATACTCAACCTGGTCAAGAGGATAACTAATGCACAAACCCCACTATCGAAGTAAACCGTCTTTTAACTAAGGCATGTTGCCCAGGTCATCCTCAGAACCCACCTATTTAGATCACTCTTAAATTCTAATCATTAACCTATTAGCAATTCTCAACATCAATTTAGTGCACACCAATTCCAATCTAATGGTTATCGTAAACAGTTGACGATTATACCGTCATGGAAAGGATTTATGGTCATTTCTCTATTTGTGTTCCAACTAGCAAACATAAGACCATCAAGAAACCAAAAACATCCTTATCTCTTCCTTCCTACACAGAATTAATCCATTGAGATCAAGTAATCCAACCAGTTTAGTAAACTAAACAATTTTAAGGATCAACCTTCTCATCAAAGACATACTATTATCCTACCACTCCACCATCAGGTAACATAAATCACCAATTACATTCCATCAGTTCATCTCTTAGTGATGCTCAAAACCATACTTCGATACGTAATAAATGCACCTAGCAATTACATATGATCAGTACTTATCCATAAAAGGTAACTCCAAGATTAATATCCACTATGACAATATTCTAACATCTTCTGGACTTATCCATCCCAAAGGGTTAGATTAATCCGTTGAGACCCGCAGGTCCACTCTATCCGAGAAGCTTATCAAAATATATCACCTATAGTGATCAAACCCGTTTCGTCAACGTTCCCTACTTGTTATTAACTCTGTTGATTCCACCTAAATATAGTCATACTCCCAGTCACAGCTCATCAAGAACTACTAGAGAACATCCTCAACTTATTCAACTTTCCTTTCAAGGATCTTAGCTAAGATCAATCATGCACACACTGCAACCCAATCTTGATAATCCATATCATATTCATTAAGTGCTTTGATTATAACCTCTCATCTTATCATGACAACCCATCGCCAAAGGGTTTAACATCTTCTTTCATAAAAGAGATCCATTAAGCTTCAACACTCAAAATACCCAAGAAAGATACAATGAGTAAAAGCCTCCACGAACTAAAGGACTTGCAGAAGGAAACTTTCATTAACCCAAAAACATCAAGCGAATAAATGGATCAAGATTTCCCATGAGGAAGACAAAACTCCAATATAAAGGTCAAACTTGACCACCAACCAAGTTCACCAATCATAAGAATAACTCATCGGCTGGGAAAATAATGATTGCTTTACAGGACAAGTTCAGCCCAATCAAAACACACTATCCTTTCTCAAAGCAACCGATCAACCGTAATGAACTAATAACCCAAGAGAAACTCATCGAGCCCAACTGGACTAGAGTTGACCAAATTCAAAGTCAAAGAAGAGGACAACTCTTCTAGAGATACTCACTATCAACGCCTATTCTAAGATATCCGAGGTAACCGCCTTCATACTCTCATACCGCTAACGATGGTGTAACCTGGTACAGCCCAGGGCCACAACCACGACCTCAACCTCTCAACATGGGTTATCCCCACACATAATATCTATAGTTTTATAATATAGATATAATATATCATCTCAAACCACAATCATCAATACAACATAACGGAAATGTAAATGCAATGCTTCACCCATTCCCATCCTACTGTGCACTGTGTGTCAATTTAATTATTCAATTACCACGGACCTAAAGCCCGCTCTGATACCAACTGTAACACCCCAGCCAAACAATGACCTGGAATGCTACTAAACTAACAACATATTAAGGAAGAACCTATATTCACCTTACAAAATTTCGGCAGAACCTCCTTTGTTTAATGAGTAAATCAAAGGTTTCAACATGCATAGACAAATGATCTGAATAATAGTAAACAATAAATATCCAATTCTAAACAACTGAATTATGTTTGCCATCACAATCGTAACCACAATACTTAAATAAAGAACGTAAGCAATGTAAAAGTTCTAAACCTTTATTACATTCTAAACATGGTGATCTTTAATCAGTTACCACTTAAGCTATTCAACAAATAATGTTTAAGGTTCTTTATTTCTTCCAAGGTGAATGGACCGTGCAAGTGCAACAAAGCTAATCCATCTCTATCCCATGCATGCCGGTCTCATGTAGGTACCTAAAAACAAACAACAACCACAACAACAAACAAGTGTGAGTCCAACGACTCAGCAAATATAAATAGTGGCAACGTGAGCAAAAGGGAAACATCACTTCCCATGATCATCCATCAATCAAATAAATAAATCATGCTATGCAGTATGTTCAAAAGAATCTCTTTATCTCTTCTCTTTCGCATTTTACGGTGTGCGGAGTGTGCATCCGTCAATGCACACCCATGCCTGTACCCTGCAGTGCAGGGACCATTGCCCATACTCCGCAAGTATGGGGACCTAAGCCCATGCTCTTCAAGCATGGGGACCTTTAGCCCGTCATGACATCAACATGGCGGGGACCTCAACGTATGGTCGTCTCGTGACCAAAACCTCAATAATCAACATGATGCACAAATGTGAATGTCTCAATGAATAAATTGCATTCACGATAACTATGCACCGGAAATTCTCTCATGCGTTTGCAATCAGCGATAACCAAATTCAATCATAGCATTAACATGATCAAAATCAAATATTCTCATAAGATAGATCAAAACATCCACAAACCATCAATCATCCATAATCCATACTATGAAGGTTAGACCACTATTGTACTTGCCTTAACCACGAGAAAGCGGGAATGAGCAGAAGGTGCGGCTCCTGAATCCGTCCTCCTCCTGAACAATAATTATAATAATCTCTAAGGCAACAGGAACGAGTCTTTATATTAAACAAAAACACCCCCAACTAACCCAACATGTTTAACTTGACTCAAAACCCCAAATCTTTTCGGGCACCCTGTCCCCCCTCTACAGACAGACAACTTCAAAAATTCTTATCTAATGGTACAGAAGTCCGAACAGGAAGTTCTCAGATTTTCTGGAAAGATAATTAAATTATCTAACTAACTCTAGTTGGTGAGTCTCCCTGATTCGGCCAACTTCTACCCGCACCATCTAACTTTCTAGAACATCAATTCCGTAATGAGTTCTCTGGACAGCACACTAAAATTGTCATAACTTTCACCCCGAGAGTCGGAATCAGGATTTCTTGATCTTTCTGGAAAGCTAAGAAAAATGTCTGAAACTTCCATAATATGGAGATCGTCTGATTCTCCTGATTTCTAATCGCCCAAACCCATCTACCGAAACCTGACAGGAATTTCCCCGATCTACAGGACAGTCCGACTAGAAAAATCATAACTTTTTCTACAGAGGTCCGAATGACGCGCTCTAGCACTTCATGGAAAGCTAAAAATGTCCTCTACAAATCTCTAGGAGAATACCAGACCTGAATCCCCACGGATCTATATCAAAAAGACCGTCTAACAGAGGCTGTCCTGAGCAGATCCGAAAACCGACATTGATAACGCAATTAGAATTTACATCTACTAGGGGAAGAACATGGATTACCCTTGACGAACACTGAAGAATACCACGAACACCCCACGAATCTCTCCTCTCCTTCTTTTCCTCTTTGTCCCTTCTTCTTCCCTTCCTCCGAGTCCAATCGCCTAGCTGCGAATTATTCCTTTCCCCCGATCATTCGGCATCAATTGGAGGTCTTGATCACCGGCAATGGAGGAGAGGGGAGGAGGAGACGCTGCTGGACGGCGCAAGGCAGAGGGGAGGGGCGCACAAGGGGAGGAGAGGGGGAGGCGCAATGGGGGAGAGGGGGAGGGGTGGCTAGGGTTGGAGGGGGGAAGGTGGCGCCCCCCTTTGCTGGCCGAAATCCCCACCTGGGCCAAGGCCCAGGCCCAGGTTGCCAGGGAAAATCAGAAAAACCCCCTCTAAACTTGGTATTTTATTCTTCCCTTTAAGGTCCTTTACTCCGATTAAACGATTAACGGTCGAAACTCTTCCGGGATATTACAATCACGGGAACCCAAGTGTTAGTGATAAGGTAACACCATGCGCAAGTTCACTGAGGATACCTCTGATCCATCCTCTTTCTTAGCAAAATCATGGTGTTGCTGCATTTGCCATTGGCTCTCACCTTCTCCATTTGTTAATTTGAAGAACCACGTGAGAGGGTCCAGGATTACGCTGTAATGAACCATTGCAATTTAGGAAGGTCGGCAATTTGAATTGGAATTTTGTCAAAGATTTCTAGAAGTCATCAGGCTAGTTGATTAGACCGGCTCAAGAGGGTGGTCAGACCAGAATTCACCACTGGTCTGATCGGTGCATTTGTGTGGTTCTATAGGGGTGCAGTCAGACTGGCTAGAAGGTGAGCCTCGAGCATGGTTTTGTTTCGTGTGGTTTTGAGTCACGGGAGGTCAGTGGTTATAGGTTGCATGAGACTTGTTACTGCTAATGTAGGTCAAGTTGTGAAGAACTTGTGTCCAAAAATAATTTCTTTGTCTTGGATATACAGGGTCGCTAGAAGTCAATCATGATTAACAGTGAGAATCCAAGCTACGCTCATGGAGGAGTCGAGGCCTAGAACAATTGAGGATGCTAGGTGAGATGGTTAAGCTTATGCATGGCATGAGAAAGGTGGGGAATATTAAAGGGAGGTTCAAATGACGGGTTGCACATTGTGGGTTGATTGGTCCAAGTGAGATGTGGTCCAGCGGAACCAGAATGGGGGAGACTTGTTGATGTATGGCAAGTCAGTGGTGCATCTACACGCAGTAAGCATGGCAATTGCTTACAATGGAAGGAGGTGACCAGATCAAGAAATGGTATTTTGGTAGTTTGATCAAAATACAGGAAAAATACCTTGAAGCAAAACCGTGGTGTTGGGAGTACAGTTTAGGTCAGCGAGAATCTGAGAAGGTCAAGCAGGATCAAGACTAAGGACTTAATGGATTCAAACTTATCTGCTTTGAAAAGTGTGCATAAGTGTAGGCTATGACTTAAAACCTTATGTGTGGGGCTATTGGGTTTTTTTCCAATGTGCTAAGTGGATAGTATTCACTAAGGGTTAGATGTGGCTATCTGGCCTAACTATTTAACTGGTTGGGATGGAGACTTGTAGTTAACCATCCAACCATCATCTTGAGACCATGTGTTCACATGTTAGTGTTAGGGTTTGAGAGAAGTTGATTGCTATGGTGTGCTCTCTTATCCTTCAAGTGAAGTGAGTGTAAAACTTCATTCTCAAGTAGCAATATATCAAAAAAAATTCTCCATGAATCTCTCTTGTGTTGATTGATTTGCTCTTGACTTATTTGGTTTTTTCTCTTCTTTCTTCTCTTCTTGATCTTGCTATATCAAGGATGTATAAGAAATGGAGATATCCTTTAGAAATCAATCTCTATCCATTTAGGCACTTTGATGACAAGTTCTTGACGAAGCTCGTTTTTGCTTGATTTTGACCTCACTAAGTGCTTTCATGATCTAAGTGTTTTTAGCTCGATTTCTTTAGTGTTCTTACTTGTTGTTACATGTGGGAATACATTTAGAGCCATCTTGGTTATCCTTTACTCACGAACAAACCGTATTCACCATTTTCGTATTTTGCCTGGTTTTGGTGCATACTTGCTGCAATTTGAAAAGGTCTAAATTTTGACATGGATTTCTACAAGCCATGGATGGAATAGGTAACAAAGACCTTAGACAAGGTGTGTACAAAGTTTTGTAGTATTTGGGCTTGTATTTTAGTTGTTGTATCAAAACTAAACTTTGTTGGCCAGTTCTAGAATAGTGGGTGGTTCAACTGCCACTGCCGGTCAGACCAGCCCCTGCCAATGGTCTGACCACTAGGGGTTAGACCTATAATAGCAAGCTAGGCAGACCTCTAGGGTTTGGATTTTCTTAGAGTTTGATTCCTTGAGCTATTTGATTTGGGATTTTGGCTATTGATTCTTTGCATGGTAACTCTATAGTTACTTGAATTAATGATCAAGAATACTTGGGGGGGTTAGACGTGACCATTCACAACCTGTGTTGCCCGTTCGGTCCTACAAGTGGTATCAGAACCCGATTAGCACTTTTCATATATCTTAACCAGTAGGAGCCATGGCATTAGAGAAGTATTCAACCAAGCCACCTATATTCAATTGAGTCAATTTTTCTTATTGGAAGACACACATGCATTCCTACATCGAAGCTCAAGTGCATATAATTTGGCTCAAATTCAAGAATCCTTATGTCATACCGGCAATGTTGATGTCATCATACCCAATGTGGAAGCAAATAGTAATGCTCAAAATTTTCTAATTCAAGGGCTCAGTTGATCTGAGTTTGAGTATGTTGCTCACTTGAGGTCTGCTCATGAGATCTGAAAAATCCTTCTTGACCACCATGAGGGCTCTACCACAATCAAGAATGTGATACAGAACCAACTTAAGAAAGAGTACTCAAACATCTAGCAAAGGCTTGGTGAATCTTTGAATGAGCTATGGGGAAGGTTTTTCAAGATCATTCATGATTTGCATGCTATTGGCCTTGTGTTTTGAATCTGCGAATGCATGCCAGCTATTGGGTGCGCTTGATGTTTGGGGGATGAAGATCACTTTCATCAATAACAACACTGTCATGAGTAAACTTACCATAGATAAGCTCTACTCGAGGTTAAAGACACATAGGATTAACTTTATCTTGCATCTTCCTAAGACAGAGTTGATGGAACTTATGGTCGACCATTCTCAGAGTAGCTCTTTTGATTCTTTGGATTTTAGCTCTTCTGGATTTTCATTGTCCATCTTGCACTCCTTGAGTGATGAGTAGATAGAAATGCTATCTAAGGATGATTTAGCCCTCCTATCCACAAAATTCATAAGAGCATATAATAAAGTGAGGAACAAGAGGAGAGGTGGACCTATCACTTGCTTTGAGTATGGTGAGCCAAACCATATTCAGGCCAAGTTCCTTAAGCTAAAGGGCAAGGAGGAGAAGGACCTCCAAAGGCATCCTCAAGCTTGAGACACGAAGGCCAAGAAGCCCAACTACCGCAAGTTTGTCAACTGAGTCTTTGCCTCTCTTGAGAATGTCGATATGAGTGATGTGGACTTGGGGATGGAGGATAACTCCCATGTCAAGAAGAAGGCCTAAAATTTTACCGGTATGTGCTTCATGGCTAAGGGTAGCCACGATGTCAACTCCTCCGATGAAGCCCTACAACAATGCTGACATGGTATGCCCCTCCTCCAAAGAGATTAAATGTGCTCTTTTTATTGCTGAATAAAAATTGAAAAGACAAGCCGAAATGATTAGGGATCAGGATATCAGGCTCAAATCCAATAATTCTTATGATAATTGTGAATCTTGCTTATGCTTGCATGATAAAATTGCTAATTTAAAAATTACTCGTTTCTCTATTGCTAGCCAGCTTAAAGATGTTCTAGATAAACTAGATTCTCTTAAGTCAAGTAGTGATCATGATTGCTTGGATGCTATTGCCTTAGATGTGATTCCCTTATATGTTATTTCTTTATCTTGCTCAAATTGTATTTTGCTTGAATTGAAATTAGATAGTGCTACTAAGAAATCACATAAATTTAATCCTAGCCATACTTGCTCTCATTGTGAGGAAAGCAAAATTTAAATGAAAGAAATGACTAAAATGTTTCTTCATTTTAGGACTAAATCATGTGAAAATTGTTTTAAACTCATAATTGAGATTGATGCTCTTGACAAGACACTTGAGAAGAAATCTAAAATTAAAAAATCCATGCCCATGAGTGCATCTAAGAAAGTTATTGATTCTATCTCTTATGCATTTTGTGCTGAAATTGGGACTGAGTTAGATGAGATGTATGAGGCTTTTAGAGTCAAATATAATGAGCAGTTGGCTAGGTTAGAAATTCCCCTTGTCTATCTTGTGAGGCTTTAAACCTTGAGGTAGGTGTGCATAAAGAGAGATAGGGCAACTAAGACAAATGTGTTTGCCACATGTGAGAACCTAGCCCAAGAAAATGACTAGCTCAAAAGGACTCTTGAGAGTTTTTCTAGTGGGAAGAAAAACCTCAACATGATCCTTGACCAATCTAACGTGAACGTGAGGAAGAGAGGCCTAAAATTTAATTCCGTAATGTATTACAAGAACCATTAACCTAAGGTTGTGAGGGTTGTTGAGAATGACAAGTTTGAGGTAAAACCCTCTAAGCCATCTAAGACTGTCTTTAAATTTACAGGTTTTGCCCAAACCCCTTCTAGCAAGATAGGTGTTTCTACTTCAGCAGGTTAGACCCCTCAAAAGGTCAAGTACCATTGCACCTTCGGCAAGAAGGATGGCCACATAGTTGTATTCTGCTTCCATATATTCAAGGTTCAGTAAGGAGAGGATGCATGCTTTGAGGTTTATTAGAGGAGTTCCATCACCCATGAGTGTCTCTAGAGCTAGACAACCTATCTTTCCTTCTAGACATAGACTTAGGTTTGTAGACGACTTCTTTGACTCCTTTTGTGGCTCTAGGCAGCACTTTGGATTAGGATATCATGAGGGTAGATCATGTGTAGCATTTAGATAGGGGGAGTACTAGTGTTTTGATAGATTGATTCAGAGAGGTCTAGATGGTTCTTGTGTACATTCTCATGATTATCTTTCTAACCATTTTATTCCTATTTCTATTGGTGTTCCTAGACATCATGTAGATTAGTACTGGATTTCTAAGTACTTGCTTATGCTTTTATCGGTGTTCCTAGCCATCATGTAGCTCAGTACTAGATTTTTATGTACTTGCTTACTAATCCTTCAAGATCTAAGATTTGAGCACATTATTCTTCTCATGTGTAGGTACCGAGATGTGAGATGGAGAACATGAGCTTGATTGAGTTCCGCTCTTTGACTTCATTGTTGATTGGAATACCTGATGGTTCTCCACTCTCTTTGATGGCCTCCAAGAGGCATGTGCATTCACGTTTGGCATTTCCACTTACTTTGCGAGCTATCCTATACCTTCATATTCTTATATTCATTTTTGATCATAATTGGTATGTTGTGCTTATCCATGTGTTCACTTATACTATATTAGCATGTACTTGTCATGTCACATTTTTTGTCATGTCTTTATATGCATTATTCTTGCAATATCGTATTTCATGCTCCTGCCTGTGTTTCATATATTCATGTGCTTGTTTGATATCATTGTAGCATGTATTTACATGATTTGTTCCATATTATATTTCCTATATACTTGATATTGTGATATATCAATTGTGGAATACATGAGATTTTTCATATTGTCATTAGCATGTGCTATTCTAGTTTCATCATTTATCATGCTTTTTGCTTGCTCATATGTGTATAGGCTAAAATTTTGATCTTGATCATCATGTATGCATGAGCTTGACTTTGTTATTGTGAGCATATGTTATCTTGATATATCCACTATCTTGTTTTTATGATATCTTGCTCTACGTATCCATGCATCTATTAGATATCTATGTTAGCATATCCTTTTCTTGATCCTTGTTAGCATAATTTAGGTATGTTTTGTCCATTGACAGGTTTTATGCTCGCATGGTATTGATAATACAAGTGATATTGCTAATTGTGGATAGATGAGTTTTGCCATAGCATTTCTTGTATGTTTTGTCATCGATCGTGTACTTGCTATGCTATGTGTCTTATTGCTTATTTGCTTTATTACCTACCATGGATATATATAGAGCTCGATTTATCTCTCTAGCATGTAGTATTCTTGTTTTGCTCATTGCCATACTTTGTATATTCATGTTTATGCTCAAAATTATTTGTTTGTGCTTATGTAAGCTTTTAATTTTCATTACCTATCTCTCATATTGGGTTATAACATTCTTGATTGTCATGTGTCTTGAGAGTGAATTTGCATATCTTCACTAACCCCAGTTGTAAAGCACAAATGACATCTTTTCTAATGATATAGGCTTGACATGAGAAAGGGAAGACCAAGTGTGCAACTTGGATTAACTTCTACTCTTTCAACTACATCTCATCACCAAGCGGTGTGGTGTAGTCAAGCAATTCAAAGAAATTACCTTCACTCAACAATGCAAGTACATAAAAGGACTTTCTTCAGTGGTTCGACATGGGAAGCAGCAAGCCAATGTCTACTCCCATTGCCACTTCTACCATGCTGGATCCTGATGAGGATGGAGAGCTCGTGGACTAGAAATAGTACTGCGGCATGATCGGCTCCCTCCTCTACCTCACGGTATTGAGGTTGGACATACAATTTATTGTGTGTGTGTGCACTCGATTTTAGGCTTCCCCTCGTGCTCGCATTGTCAATTAGTGCGTCGTATCTTCAAGTACCTTCAAGACACTCTTAACTTTGGACTATGGTATTCTTCTGACTCTGCTATCTCCATTCTTGCTTTTTTTTTATACTGATTTTGTAGGGTGTAGAGTAGATAGGAAGAGTACTTTTAGCACTTATCATTTCTTAGGCACATCTCTTGTCTCTTGGTCATCTGGGAAGCAGTCCTATGTTGCACAGTTCACTGCTGAGGTGGAGCACGTAGTAGTAGCTAGTAGTTGCTCTTAGGTTCTCTGGATCTCATGTACTCTATGGGACTATTGGTTGGATTTACATAGTGTTTCTCTCTTTTGTGACAATACTAGTGCCATAAATATTGCTAAAAAAATCAGTGCGACACTATAGGACCAAGCACATTAACATTAAATACCAATTCCTTAGAGACCATATAGAGAAGGATGATGTTGTGTTTCACTTTATAGAGTCGGAGTAATAGGTTATGGATATTTTCACAATGCCTCTTGATTATTCCTGTTTTGCTTCATTGCGGGGAAAGTTGGGGATTATTAATCTTTTTGCCTGTTTTGAGTGGGAGTTTAATTCTTTTGCATCTATTGTATCACATTGCACAATTCATTTTTGCAACTTGCATATGTAATATAACTATATAGAGCTTTGACTATTATCCCTGTGTGACATGATATCTTGCTTTACATCTTGCCATGTCTTATGTTAGTTTGCTAGATTTATTATGTCGTTCTATGTGTAGCTTAGCTTTTTGCCATGAGATCTATTAAATGTGAAAACTTGAACTAGATCTTGTCTTGTTAGATCATGTGACTAGTTTTACTCTATAGATCCTCTTATGAATTATGCCACGTCAAATAGGCTAAATTGAGTCTTGAATTTAAATTGAGTTTTAGATTGAACTATACTAGTTCTTTATTAAATTATGAACTAAGTCAAAAAAAAATAAAAAATAATCTCTTTTGTGCGAAAAAACTAGTCTCACCAATTTTTCTATTGAGACGACTTGTTATTACACTAGGCATGAGCACAAGGGGAGTTTTGAATGACCTAGACCACTATTTTAAGCATCTTGCTTGAGGTCTAGCACATGTCTAAGAAAGCCAAAAATATAAAAAAAATGGTTGAAGGTTATGAGACAATTGTGGATGGCTCTTAGTCTAGAACTTGCTTTACTAGGATAAAACAAAAAATAAATTACAATAAGTGTTAAATTTGATAATGATGCTCAATTCTACTGTAACAGCCCATCTGTTTATTTCAAAATTTCTGCAAAAAAAATATTAAAAATTAATTTAATTTAAAATGAAAATAAGTGTTCTTTGGTTGCCTAAATTTTAGAGATTTTATTTTGCCTGTTTTCAGCTTTAGAAAAAGGCTTTTGTTAAAAGAAATTTAACTAAAAATATAAAATTATTATTATATAAAATTTTATTTGTAAATTTTTGTAAAAAAATACTATTTCAAATTAAGTATTTTAAGGCATTTGGCTTTTATTTGGATTTTCTGGGATTTATTTGGAGTTATCTAGATTTTATTTCAAAGCCTAGAGTAAGAAAATATATTTTAAATATTTATTAAAGCCAAAAAGAGTTTATTTAGCTTTTCCCATGCTCCCCTGAGTTTTATAGAATTTTTGATCATTTTTGGAATTAAAAATCAATTTTAAAGTCAAAAAAGAATTTTGTAAAAATTTTAAAAGCCAAATTTAAATTAACAATATCATTCCAAAAGTGTAAAATAGCTCCAGGAATTTTTATGAAATTTTGTTTGGAATTTTAGACATTATTTACTATTTTCTAAGTATTTATAAAAAATTTCTAGCATTTCTGAAAAATTAAATCAAAATTTAAATCTGAATTTATCTCAGGCCGACACGTGTCTAGCCTGGAGTCAATCCACCCCCTCCCCTGATCTAATCTAGGCTGTCCGGCGCCACTTATGCCTTCGACGACCGAGATCCTTTTCTTTTGCGATCCGTTCACCCATCCCTTCCTCTACCCTTCTATCTCACTTACGAGCGGGCCCCACTTGTCAGAGCCTTTTTCCACCTCCCCCTTCTTCCTCTCTCTCCTCTCACCGCCGCCGCCATTGCCGCTCACCGAAGCCTCGATTTTCGGCCGCACCGCCTCTCTAGACGCCGCCTCAGGCTCCCCCCTCGCCGCCGCACCCCTGCCGCCCCATAAATGCATCGCTCGCCCACGTTCACATCCGAACCGGTCTCCCTTCCCGCGATCTCCGGCGAGCGCCGCGCCGCCTCCCTCCCCCTATAACCCCCCCGAGAGCTCCTTCCGCATCCCCTCTCCCCGCCTCGCCTCTTCCCCTCCTACGGAAGGAGCTCTCGGGGGGGGGGGATGGGGTTTATAGGAGGAGGGAGGCAGTGCAGCGCTCGCCGGAGATCGGGGGGAGGGAGGCCGGTTCGGGTGTGAACGTGGGCCCGCTTGTCAGTGAGAGAAGGGGAGAGGAAGGGATGGGTGAACGGATGGCAAAGGAAAAGGATCTTGGCCATCGAAGGGATAAGTGGCAGCGGATGGCCCAGATTAGATTAGGGGAGGGGTGGATTGAATCCAGGACAGACACGAGTCGACCTGAGATAAATTCAGATTTAAATTTTGATTTAGTTTTTCAGAAATACTAGAAAACTTTTATAAATACTTAGAAAAATAACAAATAATGTCCAAAAATTCCAGAAAAAATCTTGGAGCTATTGTAGATTTTAGGAAAAATATTTTTAATTTAAACTTGGCTTTTAAAATTTTTACAAAATGCCTTTTGACTTTTAAAATTGATTTTTAATTCTAGAAAATTCTCAAAAATTCTATAAAACTCTGGGGAGGTTGGGAAAAGCTAAATAAACTTATTTTGGAATTAATAAAATATTTAAAGTACATGTTCTAGCTCTAGGCTTTGAAATAAAATCCAAATAAACTCCAAATAAATTCTAGAAAATAACAAAAAATCCAAATAAAAGACAAATGCCTTAAAATACTTAATTTGAAATAGTATTTTTACAAAAATTTATATATACTCTTTTATGTAATAATAATTTTATGTTTTTAATTAAATTACTTTTAACAAAAGCCTTTTTCCAAAGCTGAAAACAAGCAAAATAAAATCTCTAAAATTTAGGCAACAAAAGAACACTTATTTTTATTTTAAATTAGATTAATTTTCAATATTTTTTACTGAAATTTTGAAATAAACAGCTGGGCTGTTACATCTATGTTCTTGAATAAAATAATTCAACACTGAACTTGTAGCACTCTAAATTGACTCAATTGTAGATTCCATTTAGTTTATTAAGATGGCATGGCTCATTTTTGGATACTTTTGGCTAAATATAATCTTGAGTAACTTGACATGCTAAATATACATTTCATTTTAGACTATTTCTCTTTTTGGTTTTAGCTTTGCTATATATGGCTTGCCACGATTTAAAATAGCTACTTCACATAATATGGCTTGGTGTAATACTTATAAAGTCACTTTGAATAATACTTATAGACTCACTTTGAATAATTTTCATGGCTCCTATTGCTAAATATGAATAAAATATAGCTACTTTATTTCATTCATGCTCCATCTTCTTCCATGCATCTTTATTATTCCATTGTCAAAGGGGGAGAAAATTTAGTAAAAATGTATATTTGAAGGAGAGAAAATTTAGTAAAAATGTATATTTGAAGGGGAGAAAATTTAGTAAAAATGTATATTTCAAGTATGATTTGGAGTTTTTATTCAAAATCTCGCTAAATTGGAGCCTCAATGTCTTACTGTGATTCTCAGCTAGGGTTTTGTTTTGTGTGGTTTTGAGTCACGAGAAGAATTTAGATGACCTAGGTCAGTGGTTATAGGTTGCATGAGACTTGTTACTGCTAATATGGGTCATGTTGCGAAGAACTTGTGTCCGAAAATGATTTCTTTATCTTTAGATGTGTATATCACTTAGAGTCAACCATGGTCAATGGCGAAGATCAAAGCTGCGCTCATGGAGGAGCCGAGGCCCAGAATGATTGGGGATATTGGATTAGATGGCTGAACTCAAACATGGCACGAGAAAGGCAAGAAATGTTGAGGGGAAGTTCAAATGGCAAGTTGCATCATATAGCTTGGTCGATCTAAGTGAGGCATGGTCCAGCGAAACCGGAACGGGGGAGACATATCGATGCGTGGCAAGCCAATAGTATACCTATATATGGCAAGCACATCGATTTCTTGCAATGAGATGACCGGGTCAAGAAAGGGGATTTTGGTAGTTTGATCAAAATTCCAGAAAACCACCTTGAAACAAAACTGGTGCTTGGGTGGTACTTGGAAGTGCGGTTTAGATTAAGAAGAAACTAAGAAGATCAAGTTGGACCAACGCTAAGAACTTAGTAGATTCAGACTTATGCTCATTGAAATGCGTGCATAACTGTAGTGTGAGTTAAAACCAGTATGTGTGGGGTTATCGGGTTTCTTCTAATGTACTAATTGAATAGTATCCACTAAGGGTTAGATGTGACTGGCTATCCTATCTATTTAATAGGTCGGGATGGAGACTGTAGTTAACCATCCAACCATCATCTCTTGAGACAAAGTGTTCACATGTTAAGATTAGGTTTGAGAGAAGTTGAGTGCACTCTCTTGTCCTCCCAGTGGAGTGGATGTAAACCATTCATCGTTAAGTTGTAATATATCAATCTTTGTTAATCTCCATGAATCTATCTTGTGTTGGTTGATTTGCTTTTGACTTGTTTGGTTTTCCTCCTCTCTTTTTTTTCTTGATCTTGTTGTACTAAGGACGTATAAGAGATAGGGATATTCTCTGGAAATCAATCTCTACTCATCTAGATACTTTGATGGCAAGTTCATGAAAAAACCTATTTTTGTTTGATTTTGACGTCACCAAGTGATTTCGTGATATGAGAGTTTTTGGCTTGATCTCTTTGAATTCTTGCTTACTGCAATATGTAAAAATATATCTAGAGCCATCTTGGTCATCCTTTGCCCATGAACAAGTTATATTCACTGTTTTCGTATTTTGCCTGGTTTTGGTGCATACTTGCTCAAATTTGAAAAAGGTACAAACTTTGATATGGATTTCTATGGATGAAACAGGTTTCTGAGACCTTAGACATGGTGTGTGCAAAGTTCCATAGCATTTGGTCTTGTATTTTAGTAGTTGCATCAAAAGTGAACTTCGTCAGCCAGTTTTGGAACAGTGGGCAATTCAATCGCTACTATCTGTCAGACTAGCCCATGTGCCGACTATTTGACTACTAGGGGTTAGATCGGCTGCAGCAAGCCAGTTAGACCTTTAGGGTTTGTATTTTTATGGAGTTTGATTCCTTGAGCTATTTGATTTGGGATTTTGGCTATTGGTTCTTTGATTGGTAACTCTGTAGTTACTTGAGTCAAGGATCAAGAATATTTGGGAAAAAATTTTAGACAGCACTTTTCACCCCGTCTGTCAGAGGCGGAGCTGGGCCTCGGGCCGCTGGGGCAATGGCCCGAGGCCCAGCTGACAATTTTCTCTATGATTTACTGTAGGCCCACCTCAGAAATTTCCCAATATTTTTTCTTTTAGTGGGCTAGGCTTGAGTCCTAACTTTGGGCTGGCTACACCCTGCCGTCTGTTGTATGTTCGGTCCTGTATAATTTTTTCATTTGCTTCACTTAATGTCACCCATGGGATTGGGTTGTGATACAACTATATGTAGCGTTCGGGAACAGTTTGAAT
This sequence comes from Dendrocalamus sinicus, assembly GCA_036346575.1. NCBI lineage: Eukaryota > Viridiplantae > Streptophyta > Magnoliopsida > Poales > Poaceae > Dendrocalamus > Dendrocalamus sinicus. Next base: position 9,725,277 of record CM070670.1, read on the forward strand.
AGCCTGCCAAACAGAATAATAAAAAGAGCAAAACACGGCACTGGTGAAGACATAAATCTGTACATGTGGGTTGTAATATATTTCTGTACGGCCTATTCTCTAAAATTTATATGCTTTTCCCATATTCCTTGCGTACAGTGGCCCTTTTTTTTGGCACAAAATCTGTGTATCTCCGCTTTCTATTTGCATGGACTTCATGATGTTTGCAATAGACCTGGATAAAGATAACCTTATAGACTGACATCATTAGTTACTAGGGCTATATGTGGACTTTTTGTAATTGCTTAAAAGTATTGTATAGGGAAAAAGTTAGAATCTTAAACATCTTATAGGGAAAAAGTTAGAATCTTAGACATCTGTAGTCAGATTAGACCCTATAGTCAATAGGTTCTTCCAATGCACAGGCCAAGGCATAGAAATATTCCACATAAGTTGTGTTTGAAAGTGAAAATTTTCATTATGTAGTTGTGCTTCGATCTAGATGAAACTAATGGCTTGTATGTTGGGATAAGGGTAGGCGATATCCATCCATATCCGTTTCGATTGCACTCCTAAATTCGGTGGCAAAATCACTCTCAAAACCAACCTTAAGGGTAAAGTAATTCGATATTGAAAGTTTAGGGGTTATGTGAAAAAAAATAGTTAAGGGTTAAAGACAGACGTGATACTTTAGGTAAAATGAATCTTTTTGTTTAAAAGAAATGGTGCCATCAGTTCCAGTCCAGCGACCCAACAGCTGGCTGTCACACCTCGTTCCACCGCCATGGAGCAAGCAGCAGCAGCAGCAGCCATCTCCTCCATCTTGGAGAAGAATCGGGAAATAACATATGTAAGCATCCAATACTTGTCTTTGGACACACCCAAAAAGAAAAAATTGTCTATCCAGTAAACAGCAAAATGAACCTGTAAGCACCAATTTCTTGGTGTCCATGAGTGCGTCTTGCCATTTTTTATTCACTGGACCTGTTCGCAAACATTGTTCATTAACAGAGTTCGGGGTCAGAAATCAACAATTAAACTTGACATAATTAGCTCGGATGACAATTCCACAGCTACAAAAAGGGTTATCATAGATGGTTTGAAACCGTTATCACAGACGGTTTTTCGAACCATCTGAATTTATGGGTCAGTAATAATCGGAGGTTATCACAGACGGTTTGTAAACCGTTTGTGATAATCACAACTCAGACGGGTTGTAACTAGAACCGTATGTGAAAAACACTATCACAGACGGCTCAAATTAAAAACCATCTGTGATACTCACACATCACAGATGTTCTAACTACCAACCGTCTATAATGGATGAGTATCACAGACGGTTGGTACTAGAATCATCTGTGATATTTTTCATCACAGACAGTTGGTAGATAGAACCATCTGTGATGTGCTAGTATCACAGACGGTTTTTGTTTGAGCCATCTGTGATAAACCTTCACAGATGGTTTATATCACAAAATCGTTCGTGATAGTTCATTCTATACCTAATTTTTTTTTCTTTTTTCGGCTAGCCTCAGGAAATGTTAACTATGCCATCTGAAAACAACCAAATACAGTAAGAAACACAGTACACATTCTATTTTTTATTAAGATTAGAGCCTACCATTACAATATCCCAAAAGAACGAGCAGGTTACCCATCTAGCTAACACAACAAGAACAGAGAGAAAACAAATATCCTCTATGCCTATACCTTCTCGCTCCTGATGCAGCGTACAAGCTAGATGTCTTTGACGCTCACCATCGTCGGCGTTGATTGAGCGTCGCCTTGGTAGCTAGTTGCTTCTGCGGTGTCTTGCCTCCCGTAGACTTGTGTGTCATCTGTTTCGTGCGGGCTATTATGGTAAGGGTCAAGGAGGAGGAGAATGGCAAGGAGGGTTGGTTTGGGTGATTATTTATAGGGAAGGGAGAGACAAGAGTGCGAAAATTTTTGGCGTAGGGACGGAGAGGTGGAGCTACAATTCATGGGGTGAGGGTTGGTGGATTTCTATTGGCTAGGATTGGTTTGGGGAGGATCGACGGGCCCAGCGGTCAGATCATTACAAACGGTTCTACATGCAAACCGTCTGTGATACTCTCCACCACAGATGGTTGGTAGTTAGAACCGTCTATGATAAATGAATATCATAGATAGTTCTATATACCAACCGCCTGTGAATTAGAGCACAAAGTTTTATATACCAGTGTAATATAAACAACTAGTCTCAAAAGATAAAATAGCAAAATTTTATATGGCGTATATATACTCATTTGAAAGGTTTCGATGAGATCTACAACTTTTCAGTTGAAACAAAATCCAAATTCCGAAGAGAAGACCAAGAAAAAGGGCAAAAATAGAAAAAAAACTTGTAACGCAAATTTGAGGATAAAGATGGCCGATTTTTAGGGTTTTATAGGGCAACTGGCTTAAGCCAATCATTTTTTTGGATCGGGCTCATCGTTAGCTTTCCAACGAGTATAAGAACGTTGAAAACGGACACCGTATGCAAAAGTTATGTCCGTTTTACTAAAGATGTCTCGGAACGGAATCCTACTCGGACTCAGGCGAGAGATTATGAAATTTTGGAGGATTGTGAGGCGGGAAACATATCACAGACGGTTTTTAATACAAGCCATCTATGATAACTTCATTATCATAGACAGTTTTTAATACAAGACGGTTTGTATTAAAAACTGTCTGTGAAAATACTACAGACAGTTATTCATATGAACCGTCTGTAATACTTGCAGCAGAGACGGTTCCTAGGAATCGTCTGTGATGTAAGCGTCCAGTTTAACCTCTTTTGTAGTAGTGACTAATCCTGCATCTTTTGTATTGCGGGAGAACATTGCAATCCCTATATAAAATCCGATCATCACTACACTGCAGAATCTAAAAACACATCGAGATCGATAGCGACAATAGCATTGACGCAAGAAATTAAATACTAGTAGCGTCGAAGCAAACAAAGACAACTCCGGAGACTAACTAGCTTAAATTATTCATTCCCGTTTGATGAGACTAACTTAAGACGTCATGGATTATTGATTCCCCTTCGATTAGGGGCTTGATCACTGCCTGTAAACATGAGGCTATATCTTAAGTACTGCTACTTTTCGCAAATATAACAGTAACAGTAGCTCTTCAGGGCTGGTCCCATGCACCTGGCTTCCTTGACTCTGCCGTGTGTGGTTTTCCCGGCAATCCAGCACGTCGTCTTGCAAAGGAAACTTACACAGATTGGACCCCCGGAACAAAATTCCCAGCAATTTTCTGCAAGAAATTAACAGACATATCCACTCCGCCATTAGTACCTTATAAGCTCAGCTAATCTTACTCGCATGAAACGGGTAATTTCGAAAATATCCATGAAACTGGTAAATGTAAACACTTTCAGTTTCTGCAAAGAACCACAATACTCAACGCAAGGTTGGTACTGAATTGCTGCAAATCCATCATGGATCAGTTGATCATGAAATATACTTGAATACAACGAGAGCGAGTGTGTGTGAGAGAGAAGACGAGCACAAACCTGCGAAAGTAGGATTCCCAAGTAACACAAGTACTACGAGAAAGCAAAGAGTAACATTTCTCCCATCCATTGCTGTGAGCCAAAACTTCAAGGATAGCCCTTTGCTTTCTGTGCTTTGTGACTTTGTCTAAGCTATCGAGAAAATATTATGTCATAGAGGATATATGATAATAGATTACTATATCTTTATATATAGACTTTTTGAGAAAGACAAAAATTGGAAGTACAATTGTCGTCATATTGGCACAATGAACATGGACACCTGATCAAGTTAATATCTACAAATTTTTTGTTCCGCTCCAAGTTCTATCCATTAAATTTTGGCTATAATTAATTAGTTAAAAAACCAAAACTTTCCTTCGGTTTTGGTTTTTTTAGTCACTTACGTATGTTGAAAATATAAGCACATGTAGGTTCAATTTATTCCATAAATAAATCATGACATCATGCACGCAAAATAACAGAACCATCACGGGCATAAAAGATCTAGACATGTAAACCAGAAACGTACATGAACAGATCTATACGGAGAACATGATCATATGCGTCGATGGTTCTTTCGATCGGTTTGCCGATGTAGACGCCGCTGGCACGGTGAGGATGACACGAAGTCGATGACGATTCGCCGAAGCCGAACGACGAGGAAGACGAGCCAGAGCTACAGCGAGCAGTCGCGCAGAGCGCTTCCCAAAAACCTTATTCGCCCTCTCCCGGTGCAGGACTTCGAAGGCGACGGTTCCGGAGACCTGCTCTCCCGAACGACAGTGCACGCCGGCGGACGGGACGGAGTAGACTACATGGGACGGCGCAGCACAATGGATGGAGGAGGCAAAACCCTAGATTGATTTTCGCATATGCTGTATGGAGACGGCGACTCCGTATTTATAGAAAACCAGGACGCGTGATCAAGACGCCTGCAGGTAGTCAGCAAAATAAAACTTAAAAGGAAGCCGCGTCTGCGCAAGCACCTGGAGCCGATTTTGGCGGACCATTCACGCAGGTGCCGTGCGCCCGCGCCCCCCGCCCCGCCCCGCCCCGCCCCGCGAGGCGAGGTGAGGCGAGCGAGCGCGCGCGTGTTATCCTTTAGTTCTCTCCCACACATGCCTCAAGTGGCTAGGAGTGCACCATCCCTTTTAAGGTGGTCTTCCTCTCCTAAAACTAGCAATATGGTACTAAAGGTCACATGCATGCCTCCTTTGCATGAGTGGGCCTTTGAAATTTAATAGGAATTATTCTTATTATATGGGCTTGGCCCACATAATCCAACAATCCCCCACCAGATCTCAAAGTCCCACAGAGATTTGCGTTAATTCCAATGTACTGTTTATATATCAGTATTTCGATGGAGACCGATTAAGGTTGAACATCCACCTAGAACTCCAAGCTACACTTACTCACAACTTGAACAATGGACTATGCCTTGAATTGCAAGTTTGGTGCAAGCAAGCTTCACTTAAAGACTTAAGCGATACTAGGCCGCCATGAGGCTACCCCTCGGTTGGAGCGTATAAGTCATACTCCTTGGTCTCTTCATGAGCTTAGTAGGAGATTACCCAAGATCTCCATAGATCTGCGACTAACAGTCGGGCTCATATAGGTGTGTTCTTTCAAGAACGCTCTGCAGGATAGCGTCGTCGCTTCTAAAAGCCAATGGAACACATTAAGACCTTAGTCAACCTGCCTTGCAGTTTCTGAGAGTATTGCATCTTCACATAGAGAGAGTTGAAATTACTCTCCTCCAGTTAACTAATGGCTTGTTTTTCCCAGATCCTAATTCACGGGATCTCCGATCACATAGGTTGGGTTACTACCATAGATAACTCACATGGGTCTCATACCCATCTCCTTTGATGCACTATCTATCACATTCCGTGATAATCCCTTTGTAAAGGGATCTGCCAGGTTCTTATCTGTTTGGATGTAATCCAAGGTTATAACTCCGGAGTTTCTCAATTTCCTGACAGACTTCAATCGTCTCTTGACATGCCTAGACGATTTCATATTATCCTTAGAACTGTTCACTTTAGCGATAACGGTTTGATTATCACAGTTCATAAGGATAGCTGGCACTGGCTTTTCCACCGTAGGTAGATCCATCAATAGATCCCGTAGCCATTCTACCTCAACAGTAGCAGTATCTAGTGCCGCAAGCTCTGCTTCCATGGTTGACCTCGTCAAAATGGTCTGTTTGCAAGACCTCCATGAAACAGCACCACCACCAATAGTGAAAACATATCCACTAGTGGCTTTGATCTCATCAGCATCAGAGATCCAGTTGGAATCACTGTAACCCTCCAACACCGACGGGTACCCAATATAGTGAAGTCCAAAGTTCGAGGTACCTTTCAGATAGCGCAACACTCGCTCAAGCGCCTTCCAGTGATCATCTCCTGGGTTAGATGTAAACCGGCTCAATTTACTCACAGCAAAAGAGATGTCTGGCCTTGTTGCACTAGCTAGGTACATTAGTGAGCCAATTATCTGTGAGTATTCCAGCTGATTCCTAGCAATTTTCTTATTCTTACGAAGTAACACGCTAGGATCATAAGGTGTTGGAGAAGGCTTGCTGTCAGAAAAACCAAAACGGCTCAAGACCTTTTCCCCATAATGAGATTGCAAAAGTGTAATCCCATCCTCACCTCTAATCAATTTAATGTTTAGAATAACATCAGCCACTCCCAGATCTTTCATATCAAAGTTTTGAGACAAGAATGATTTGACCTCATTAATCACATTGATGTTTGTCCCAAAAATCAAGATGTCATCCACATACAAACATAGAATAACTCCCTCACCCCCACCATAGCGATAGTATACACATTTATCTGCCTCATTGACAGCAAAGCCTGCAGATGTCAGTGTTCTATCGAACTTCTCATGCCACTGCTTAGAGGCTTGTTTCAGACCATACAAAGATTTCAACAGTTTTAACACCTTGCCTTTTTGACCTTCTACTACAAATCCATCAGGTTGTTCCATGTAAATCTCCTCATCCAGCTCTCCGTTAAGAAAAGTTGTCTTAACGTCCATTTGATGAACGAGAAGACCATGTGAGGCAGCCAAAGCAAGTAGTACTCGAATTGTGGTCAGTCTAGCAACAGGTGAGTAAGTGTCAAAGAAATCTTCGCCTTCTTTCTGAGTATAGCCCTTGGCAACAAGCCGAGCCTTATATTTTTCAATAGTACAATCAGGCCTAAGCTTCTTTTTGAACACCCACTTGCACCCTACAGGTTTGCACCCATAAGGTCTATCTGTCAGCTCCCAGGTTCCATTAGCGATAATGGAATCCATTTCACTACGGACAGCCTCCTTCCAGTAGTCTGCATCAGGGGATGCATACGCTTCTGAAATAGACTTGGGAGTGTCGTCCACAAGGTACACAGTGAAATCATCACCAAAGGATTTGGATATCCTTTGTCTCTTGCTCCTTCTAGAAGCTCCATTGTCATCCTCCTCATTGACAAGTTCAGGTGTATGTTCAAAAGGTTCAGGTGGTGTGATTGAACTGGGAATTATTTCAGAAGGTTGACTAGTAGTGTTATGTGTATCCTTCATTGGAAAAATATTCTCAAAGAATGTTGCATCTCGAGACTCCATAATTGTACCAACATGCATGTCAGGTACCTCAGTTTTAACTATCAAAAATCTATAGGCAATGCTATGATTAGCATATCCCAGAAAGACATAGTCCACAGTTTTAGGTCCAAGCTTGCGTTTCTTAGTTATTGGCACATTGACTTTCGCCAAGCACCCCCATGTACGCAAGTAAGAAAGTGATGGTTTTCTTCCAATCCATACCTCGTATGGTGTTTTGTCCTTATTTCATTAGGAACTCTATTTAATACATGATTAGAGGTTAGCAAAGCCTCCCCACCATGCCTTAGGTAATCCCGAGTGTCTAACATGGCATTCACCAAGTCAGTCAACGTGCGGTTTTTCCTTTCGGCAATCCCATTTGACTCGGGAGAATAAGGAGGCGTCCTCTCATGTATAATGCCATGTTCCTCACAAAATAAGTCAAATTCATTTGAGAAATACTCTCCACCACGATCTGATCTAAGTCTTTTTATCTTTCTGTTTAATTGGTTTTCAACTTCTGCCTTATAGATTTTAAAATAGTCTAAAGCCTCATCTTTCGTTTTCAATAAATACACATAACAGAACCTAGTTGCATCATCAATCAATGTCATGAAATATCGTTTTCCACCCTTCGTCAACACGCCATTCATCTCAGAAAGATCTGAATGTAGGAGTTCTAGTGGTGCCAAGTTTCTCTCCTCGGCAGCCTTGTGAGGCTTACGAGGTTGCTTTGATTGCACACAGCTATGGCATTTAGAACCTTTGGTGATGGAAACGTTTGGAATTAAATTCATACTGGAAAGTCGAGACATCAAACCAAAATTAATATGACATAGACGTGAGTGCCAAACGTTAGCCTCATCATCCACACTACCACAAATATGGTTCACAGTCTTATTGCAGAAATCTGGAAGGGAAAAGCGGAACAAGCCTCCGCACTCATAGCCTTTACCAATAAAATATCCATGTTTAGACACGACTACTTTATTAGACTCAAATACCAACTTAAGCCCGTCTCTACATAAACGGGAGCCACTAACGAGATTCTTGTCTATAGAAGGGACATGCTGCACGTTCTTGGTGCACGATCTTTCCCAAGTAAACTTCAGATCTACCGTACCAACACCATGAGCAGTAGCATGTGACCCATTCCCATTAGGACGGAGGAATCTCGGGCGACTGATAAGAAGAAAAACATGAAATATCAGCACACACATGTACATTAGCTCTGTATCAATCCACCAATTGGTAGATTGACTAACTGAAAGAACAGTAGGTAAATTACCATACCCAGTCTCATCTCCAGTCTTGCCAATGGTCACGTTGACAGACTTAGAAGTCTGTCCTGTAGGTGCCTTCTTTCCTTTGCGTTGTGGGCACTTCTTGGCCATGTGACCAGCCTCACCGCACACAAAGCAAGTTCTATCATCCTGATTGTAGTTGTTCTTCTTCTTCTTGAAGTTGGTTGTCTGTTGGGCTTTAACAAATTTCCCTTTGTTCTTGTTTGAGGGTTTCTGTACCACATTGGCACTAGACTGCCCTCCATCACCCTTAGACACAGTGTCCTTTTCCCGAGCTTTCTCCTCAAATTCAAGAGACCCAATCAGATTCTCAACAGAGTACTCTTGTCTCTTGTGTTTGAGTGCTGTTCCGAAATTCCTCCATGAAGAAGGTAATTTCGCAATAATACAACCAGCCACAAACTTGTCGGGTAAGGCGCACTTCAGGAGTTCGAGTTCCTTGGCAATGGCCTGTATCTCATGAGCCTGATCTACTACAGAACGGTTATCAACCATCTTGTAGTCATGAAATTGCTCCATGACATACATGTCATTGCTGGCATCAGTAGCACCGTATTTGGAATTCAGTGCATCCCACAACTCCTTTGCGTCTGTCATGTGCATATACACCTCGCACAGACAATCAGCAAGAACACTAATGTAATATCCTGATTTTCAGAGCCTTTTTGAAGCTTTTAAAATAAAATTCATCATTTGGATTTTTCTGGAATTAATTAAAGCTTAATTGGAATTTTTATTAATTAAAAAGATTTAATATGAATAAATTAAACATTAATATTTGCCAAAAATATTTTATTTGTGTTCCTTGTGTCACAAGGAATTTTCCTGTATTTTCTGGGATTTTTCGGAGTTTGTTTAAGCTCAATTTTAAATTTCCAAAAAAAAAAGAGGAGAGAGAATGAACAGTACTCGACACGTGTCAGCGCATGGTTCATCTTCAACCTCCAGGAAAGATCGATCCAGTTCCTGTACGTGCAGTTTTCTTCCGTTTCTCTCTCTTCATAACTTCTAATCCGGACCTTATCTCAATGTCTTCCCAAAAGGAAAGTTGTGCCAAATCACGCAAGGAATCCATCCCAACTGGTCTCTTTCCGTTTCGTTCATCCGTTTGCCTGTTATCTCCAATTTTCTGAAACGGACTCTAAACCGAAATTCGCGAATTGGAGTCGGTTTCTACCTCTTCCAATCCTATAAATACGACCCCTTGGCTCCTCTAAACCCATCCCAAGCCGTGCAAAGTCCCCTCAAAGCCCAGGACGCCGTCGGCACCGAGCCCCTCCGGTCCCGAATTTGCTCATCGTGTCTCGAGCTATTCGGTGAGTTTCTCCGTGATCCTTTCGCGTCACATTGTGCCTTCATGTCCCATCTACCTTCTAACCAAGTTAATTTGGTTTTGGTGCAGCCAAACTCCCGGAATCGAGTTTTCCCCAATCTAGGTCAAGAGCGCTTCCCGACGTCGATTCGTCACCTCCGGTAAGCTTTAGCCCTTGCCGTAATTTTTCTTAGACTTGTCTCGCCGCGTTCTACGCCATGCTCACTTCCGTTTCCCCGAAAAGCCTCCACAAATTTTCACCTCCGAACCTCGCCATGGCCGCCAATGGCATCTCGTGTTCCCCATCTACCCGGTGATGTTTTCACCAATCCGTTCGCGTCACTTTGTGCCAAACCATCCCAGGTAGCTACCCTCCAAGTGGTTTTAGATTTCGTTCACCGAGCACCAAGATATTAAGTTTTTCCTTTTCCCTTCCCGACGTCGTTCAAACGTCGATTGCGCCGTCTCCGATGGGTTTCTGGCCGAGCCGATAATTTTCCTAGCTTCGTCAAGCCGCGTTCTAGCCCGTGCTCACCCTACTTCTCCATGTCCTATGCTCGAATTTTATTCCTCTCTCCTACCCATGTCGTTGTAGCCGCCCGTGCCGTCAACGGTCTCCGTTTGGCGTGCCGTCGCTTCCTATGTGTGCCTTAGATCCCTAACAACCCATTTTGCTAGTTAGATTCATCTCCCATGCCTCCTCTCGCCAGCGCTAGCCTTCTCGCCAAAAGAATTGCTCTCGGGTGAACAGTAACATCTGTGAATTTCCAGCATTTTCTCGCCCCGGCAAACTTTAGATCGCTCGTTCTCCTTCGTCCGAACTCCGATTGACCCGATTCTTCTTCCTAAATTCATCTAAAATTGAGCTCCATCTTTTGGTTCTAGTTTTGCAGTTTTTGGAGTTTATTTGGGTTTTATTTGAATTTGTTTTTGTGTTTCGTTTCGCTTTCTCTCTCGTTAGATCAAGCGTTCGAAGGAGCTGAAGCAGGATTCGAAGATCAAGAATTCCTAACTGAGCAAGGCCAAGGCAAGTCATGTCCTTTGATCATGTTGAACCCAGATTGCAATCTATTATTTAATTATTTTGTTTTAAATTATCTTGCATCGCTATTTTTATTCAAACCCTTGTATTGGTAGTTATCGTCCCAATTGGTTATTTCCCTCCTTGATATTTGGAATACCTTGTTGCCATTGTCACCTTAGGTTGGGAATTTAATTAGTGATGCTATGCTATTTGTCACATTGGGTTGGTACGATTAGAATGCTTAGCCTTGCTTATTTTGCGAAAGGGTTCATCATCGCATGTGATTAATTAATTTGACTTAATGAGATATTGAATCGTGGTTGGTGCCACTGTTATAAAATTTGTGTGCCATGACATTGGTGTGTCATTGGTGTTGGTTATACAAAATTGGTTTTCACTCGGGCGAATGATCGTGCGAAAAGAAGTGCAGTCAGTCGCACATTGGGATGTGGATGCTTCGCCTGGGTAATTCTTAAGGACTTAACTTTGTGCGCCATTGATCTGAGCCTTACCGTACAACCACATGTCCAGTATGGGATGGACCTGGCTAATTAATTTGTGATGTTTCAATTTCGGTTCCGTCATTGCGATGAGTGTGGTGTGGTCGGAGCCATGGATCCACAATGGCGCAAGAGGGGGCAATTATCGACTAGGGGGTTACCCTACTCGACGGCGAAACCTTAGCGAGGCGGAACTGGGTTGAGATTGAACATTGTAAAGGCCTTGTTGTGATCTTCTTGGTCGGCATGCCAAAGGAAGCATGTTATACCGGTGACATTACAAGATGATCATATCGTGTGGGTAAAGTTGTACAACCTCTGCAGAGTGTAAAACTATTCGAATAGCCGTGTCCTCGGTCATGGATAATGCTCGGTGATTTCACACGAGGGGTAGAGTTTTCGTAAAATCTTGGTTGGATTAAGTGAATGGGTAGTTCACTGGTGGTTCCTTATGTGAATCTTGGATCGTGGGTGATTCATCGGAGTGAATGACCAGTTTACTTGGGGTTTGTCTCAATTCCTTTGATTAATTACTTATTATCATTTTCAAAGTCAGCTTTTCAATCTAGTTATTGTATTTACTTTAAATTGTTGCTTTCTGCAAAATTAACCTTTCAGCCATCCATTGTTAAGCCTTGCATACTATATTGCATTCATTTGTTACAAACGACTTGCTGAGTACCAATGTACTCACGGCTTTATGCCCCTGTTGCTCAGTTGAGGAGGAGTATCACCAGCAGGAGGTTCCAGAAGGAGAGTACTTCGACGTCTTCGCGGATTAGGCTTCGTTCTCCACTCGATAGACTGTGGGCATGTCGATTGGCTGCTGCGCTTTCTTTTGGATTTTCCGCTGCTAGTTTGTGTTAAGCCCTTCGGGCTAGTCTATTGTAAGCTTGACCATAAGGTCGTACTCTGATGATTATTAATAATATTTGAGTCTTTTCTTAGTGAATCGTGATATGTTCGATATTTCATCTTTGCTTATACTGTGTGCACTAGCGTGATCCTGGACTAGTGCAGAATACACAGGAGAGTCCGGATTTGCATATTCGGGTCTCTACAACTAAGAATGCATCCAACAAAGAGAGTAGTGGCAGTCTCGTATTCTTTCTGCTTTTCAGCATCAAGAACACCTTCAGGCTTGCCATTACTAACCCAGAATACATTCATAGCAGGAAGCCACAGAGTGACCTTGATCTACCATCTCTTAAAGTGCACACTGGAGAATTTATCCGGCCTCAGTGCATCGGCAAATCCAGCCATGGCAAAACCACAGTGCCTACAATAAGGTTTTTGGATTGTTGAAAATATAAGCACATGTAGGTTCAATTTATTCAATAAATAAATTATGACATCATGCACGCAAAATAACAGAACCATCACAGGCATAAAAGATCTAGACATGTAAACCAGGAAACTGTACATGAACAGATCTAATACGGAGAACATGATTGTTACGCATCGATGGTTCTGTTCGATCGGTTTGCGATGTAGACGCCGCAGCACGGTGAGGATGACACGAAGTCGATGACGATTCGCCGGCCGAACGACGAGGAAGACGAGCGAGCTACAGCGGCGATCGCGCGAGCGCTTCCCAAAACCTTATTCGCCTCTCCGGTGCGGGACTTGGCGGCGGTTCCGAGACCTGCTCTCCGAACGACAGTGCACACCGCGGACGGGGCGGAGTAGACTACGTGGGGCGGCGCAGCACAATGAATGGAGGAGGCAAAACCTAGATTGATTTTCGCATATGTCGTATGGAGACGGCGACTCGTATTTATAGAAAACCAGGACGCGTGATCAAGACGCTGCAGGTAGTCAGCAAAATAAAACTTAAAAGGAAGCCGCGTCTGCGCAAGCACCTGGAGCCGATTTTGGCGGACCATTCACGCAGGTGCCATGCGCCCGCGCCCCCCGCCCCGCCCCGCCCCGCGAGGCGAGGCGAGGCGAGCGAGCGAGCGCGCGCGTGTTATCCTCTAGTTCTCTCCCACACATGCCTCAAGTGGCTAGGAGTGCACCATCCCTTTTAAGGTGGTCTTCCTCTCCTAAAACTAGCAATATGGTACTAAAGGTCACATACATGCCTCCTTTGCATGAGTGGGCATTTAAGATTTAATAGGAATTATTCTTATTATATGGGCTTGGCCCACATAATCCAACAACGTATATATCTCAATTTTGTCTGCTAGGCAGATATTTATTCATTGAATATTGAGGTACAATCAGTCAAACATGCAAATCTTAGCTTTGACGTCTTTATAGGTTGGTCGAGAAAAATATGATGCATTTATACACGCATATTGAGTGCATTACAAAATGAAGCGTTGACAGGTAACCACTAGTTAGTAGTTAGTATCCATGCCTTTTGCACTTGATAATGTTATTTATATAGCTAATTAATTAGCAGATAGAATCTAACACCTTGATATGGAATTTTGTACAAACTCCCGTGGCCATGTCTTTTGGTTCTTACTGTAAAACGGAAAGAAATATCACGAGATATGGATGGATCGGCAGTTGCCAGATTATGTACAGTGCTAAGTATAGCAACTGTGTAATAACCGTATTGACCGGATTGTATTAAGAGATACCATGTAAAATACGTCATGTAATCATCAATTGATGTATGTATGTATGTATGTATGTATGTATGTATGTATGTATGTATTAGGAACACAATCTGCGAAGGTTGTGTTAAATCAAAATTCTTCATGTCATACTTTTTAACTTGGTATCAGAGCCAATCCTGGAGAGTTCATCCATGGCATCCTTAGCCGCAGCCGTGGAAGACATCATTGGTGCGATCATTCTGGCATCCAGCGACAGCATTGCCATCCCCACCTTTGGGCACATCATCAGCATTAAGCCTCGTGAAAATTTCCTGCTATGGAAGGCTCAGGTGGAATTCCTACTTGTGTGGGTAGAACATGTACAGCTACATCGATGGCAGCGTCGTGCCACCTCCAGTGATGCACGCAAGGAACCAGATCTGCTCAGTGTCGAGTGCCGATCTTGCATATCTGTATTGGTTTCGGCAAGATAAAATTGTACTGAGCACTCTCTTCTCGTTGATGATGGAGGGCATTCTCAGTCAAGTTGCCCGCCTCTCCACTTCAGCCAAAGTCTGGGGAGCACTAACGGCGATGTTCTCATCGTAGAATTGGGCAAGAGTCATGAAAGTTTGGTACCAATTATCAAAGATGAAGAAGAATGACCTGACGACGTCTGAATACTTCCACAAGATGAAGGGACATGCCGATACCATGGAGTCGATCAGCAAGCCCCTCTTTGATGATGAAGTGATCGGCAACATCTTGGTCAGTCTCGACTTAGAGTATGACCCCTTGGTCACCTCCATTACCACGAAGAACGAACCGGTGAGTCTTAACGACTTATATGCCTATCTTCTGAGCTTTGAGCTTCGGCTTGGACAGAATAGCTCATTTTAGGAGATACAATTCTCTACAAACATTGTTACTTGTCACCATGATGGCAATAGTAAAGGTGGAAACCGAGGCAGAGGAGGTCAAGGCCACGGCTGTGGCAAGAACCAGAAATAAGGCTGTGGCCAAGGCAGTGGTCATGTCAAATCCACAAGCCAGGTGTGTGGCAAATATGGGCATGACGCGCTGCAGTGTTGACAGCGTTTTAATCATGCCTATCAATCAGAGGATCATCAAGCTAGGAACGGTGTCATGTTTGGAAACTATAACAGCGACCCAAACTGGTATACGAACACTAGCACAACGGATCATCTGACTAGTGACCTGGACTAGCTCACGGTGCACGAGTGCTACACCAACAAGGATCAAGTCCAAGTCACCAATAGTGCAGATTTGACAATTTCGCATATTGGTAATTCTATTTTACCTGGCTCAAATAACCCTCTCATTCTTAATAATGTGCTCCGTGTTCCTTGCATAAATAAAAACTTGCTATATATTCACAAGCTCGTTTCTTATAACAACGTGTTTGTTGAATTTCATCCCGGTTCTTTTTTTTTGTCAAGGACAAGGTCACGAAGAAGATTCTTCTTCAAGGTAGAAGTAGAGATGGTCTCCACCCTGGGCCGATCAGCCATGCATCACCACCCTCCTCCCTACCTAATTAGCATGCTCGCTCTGGAGTCACTATTGGGATGACATAGTGGCATAAGAGGCTCGGTCATCCCTCCAGATCTTTTGTTGAGTCCATTCTTCACTCAAATCAAATAGCCTATTCTTCTAGTTCACAAGAGTCACTAGTCTGTGATGCATGTTCCCTGGCTCTTAAGTCTATGAGCAGTTTCAAATATTATGTGAGTTTCCTAGATGATTTCAATTGTTTCATTTGGATTTATTTGCTCAAGCATAAATCTGAAGTAGAACACGCATTCTGTAACTTCGAAAAAATACATTGAACAACAATTGAGTGCTAAAATACAGTCTATTCAATTAGATTGGGGTAGCGAGTATCATCGGTTGCATCACTATTTTTTGAAAAATGCATCTCTCACCATGTATCATGCACGCATACATCTAACCAAAATGGCATGGCAGAAAGGAAGCATCGGCACATCTGGAAACTGGCATTGCTCTCTTGGCCCATACTTCACTTCCTTTACATTTTTGGGATGAGACCTTTCTCACCGCATGTTACCTCATTAACAGAATGCCAAGTCGTGTTCTCCAAAACTCAAGTCCGCTTGCTTAGCTCATGAATATTGCCCAGACTACTCCTTCCTTTGCCTATTTGGTTGTGCTTGTTGGCTGAATTTGCGATCATATAACCAGAGGAAACTTGAGTTTCATTCTAAGAGGTGTGTTTTCCTCAGCTATAGTACTTTACACAAAGGATACAATTGTCTCAATCAGTCCACGAGTTGTATCTACATATCTCGGGATGTAATCTTCGATGAACCAATTTTTCCCTTTACTGTGTCCACCACTAGCACATTCTCGTCCACCTCTCCAACCTTGTTTCCTATTCCTGAGGTAGTAATTCAAGATTATTAATCATGAAATTATGACTTACAATTGTTGGAGACTGACCATGATCTTGCTGCATCATCTACTTCCACAAATGGGCTTCCCTTGTCATGCATGTCGTCTATGGCCACCGACCTGGAACATGCGAACCGGGCACCTACTGATGTTACACTAGATGGCATGGCTCCAACATCAACTGAGGCTAATGCACCAATCAAAATTGGTTTACTAGCACCATATGGCATGACTCATGTTCCCCTGCCTAGCACACTGTCGGGACCCTGGATTTCCAAACCCGGACCCTCTGTGTATTACTGCACTAGTCCCAGATCAAATCTAGTGCACACAGTTAAACAGAAATGATTCATGACCAACAACGTATTTATTACAATTATAAAGAGTACAGACCGAAAGGTCTCATTATTACAGTAGAGGTTTCAAGACCTCACACAATCAAAACACAGCGGAAGCAAGGGAAACTCAAAGTAGACCCATCAATATGCCACAGGCAGTTGACTGGGGAAGCGCGACCTAGTCCTCCGGGAAGAATCCATCACAGCCACAAGCGAAGCAGTAGTTGTAAACACCTTCTTGAGCTTCATGTTCTTCTGAGTATTATTTTTTTGAGTGTAGCATGTGAGTACATAAAGTACTCCGCAAGTCTTGGGAAAAATGCATAGATGCAAGGCTTGACAAAGGAAGGCTATATGGTTCTTTTGCACAAAGCAACATTTTAAAATTCAATTACTACTAATTATTTTCGAAGGCATCAAGTTAATAAAGTAAATGTTTTAGCAGAAACTATCATTAACTTTCTAGTGAAGGTTCCATCTACCAACACTAGCTAACAACTTGAACAAGTTTAATACTGCGGGTTACATCCACCCTCTCTGGCTCCAACCGCCAGGATACCCTTCCGAGAGTTCCCTCCACTCTCGGAATACAAAACTTTTGATTTTTAAAACAAAACCAGAAATCTACCATGTGCATGCATTCTTTGCCCGCCCTTGACCGTGGGCACGGCTATTCGAATAGTTTTACACTCTGCAGAAGTTGTACAACTTTACCCACAAGAGATAAATTATCCTCAAAGTCAACACGCTTCCTTTGGCATGAGACCCAGATAAAATATCACAAAGCCTTTACCTTACTCTAATCTAGCTAGATACCACCCACGAGGTTTCACCGCAGTAGGCTAATCGCCCAAACCGAAGCCCCTCTTGCGCCATATGAGTACGGTAAATCTCATCCCTCATCGTGAATAACGGTCCATCCTGCACCCACTTTCCACTGGTGGCACCTAAACTAGACTATCGTAAGTTAGTCACCTAGGTCGCACCCATATAGACTTGTGGTTGTACGGTTAATTCTCGATCGGACAAACACAAGCGTCGGTCCTTAATTGACTAGGTGGAACATACACTTTACAAGATCTCGTGCTTCTGCACCAATCCAAACTAACCATCCACCCTAATCTAAACCAATTTTCACATTTTAGTTTATTTTAATAGAACAGTGGCAACTCCAATTACCACTAATTTTCATAAACACAGGGGTATTACAATAAATCATAATTTCCCATTTTCAAGATTTCAAAGGTATTAAATAGCGAGACTAAGCATTATACTACCATTCCACTATTCACAAAAATTCAGTAATAATCTCATTATTGAGACAAATGAAATTCTAGGCTGACAAAGGTACATGGCATTCAATTTCAATGGAGGGTATAACAAGGTTGGTTTAACTAACCCTTAAGATTTGAACTAATATTTTATATAAATAGCAATGCACATAATTTAAAATAATTAAAACATTTCGAAATCATAGGTTCAAGATGATCAAAGGAGACTTGCCTTCTTGAATGCTGTTTGGGTCTTCTTGCTGCGACTCGACGAAATCCTCAGCGACAGCGGAATCTACGCGCGAAAAGACAGACAAACAAAACAAATAAAATCAAACAAAATTAAAATAAAACTCAAAAATTCAAAAAGAGTCCATATTTGGATAGCTTAGGATTTTAGAAAAATTTAGAAATTTGAACGGACCAAATCGGAGTTAAAATGAGAAAGTTATGGCTTTCGGAAGATTAACAGGAGGGAAAAAGGAAAAGGCTGACTTTCGGGAATTAATTTTGCACTGAAAAATGCTATTTATGACGTCATCAATTTTCGAATTTTCTGAGCGGGAGATATTATTTGAATGACCGGTGGGTCCGGTCTACCGTGAACCGGATCCACGGACCACGGGATTCGCCGACGTGGCACACCGGCCACATGGCGTCATGCGGGCGCGAGGTGGCGGCCACGCGGCGCCCACGCAGCACAACCGCCACGCGGCGCACGCGCACCGCCGACGGGAGGTGGCCGGCCGGCGGCCTGCCGGTGGCCGCGACCGCGGAGGGCGGCGGCGGATGAGGAGGCGGCGCGCTACCGGCGGCGGCGGCGGAGGTGGCGGCCGGCGCGGTGGAGGTTGGAGGTGGTGGCGGCGGGGTTTGGGTGGCCGGCGGTGGGGCACCGGGGGGCGGCCGAGAAGAGGAGGAGAGGGGCGGTGGGAGGCGGTGGTGAGGGAGGGCAAGGGGAGGGCGGTATTTATAGGCAAGGGGAGGAGGGGGAGGCCGGTGGTTTAAAGCTCGCCGGAATTAATACAAACCGCAATTAGGGGACTTAAATTGAGAGGAAACGGCCGGATGAATGGAGGGGAGTAATAGGGCATCCGTTTCCACTCTTTAATCGGGATTTTATGAGGGAGAGACGCGGGATTTTAAAGCTCATTTTCGGTTTTAATGGTGGAGGAGAGAGAGAGTGGGAGGAGGAAGAAGGTGAGGTTGAAGAAGGATATGACATATGGGTCCCATGTGTCATAAAGAGTGAGAGTTAGTGAAGGGGTACGGGCCGTCGGATTCGCGACACGTGGCAAGTGGATGGATGAGGGCCTTTGGATTTTATGAAGGGGTAAGTGATCATGTGTGGCTAGGATTAGAACGTGGAGAGAGGTTGATTTAATCTGAGAGCGACACGTGGTGGCTAGGAATAATTTGATTTTTATTTTCGGAATAAATTTCAGCAATTACTAGAAACTTTATAAACACTTGGAAAATTAATATTTAATGTCTAAAAATTCCAGAACAATCATAAAATATTCCTGGAAGCATTTTAGACTTATTAAAAATATTTTTAATTTCAGATTTGAATTTAATAATTTTATAAAATACTTTTTAACTTTGAAAATTGATTTTAAATTTCAGAAAATTCTCGAATAATATTTAGAAATTAGGAGAGGCTAGAAAAAATATAATTTTCCCTTTTTGGCTTTAATAAAATATTTAAAATGCATTTTCTTTCTTTAAATTTTGAAATAAAACCCAGAAAATCAAATAAAAGCCGAGTAAAATCCAATTACTTTAAAATAGTTAATTTGAATTTAAATTTTTCCAGAAAGCCAAATTTTGGGATGTTACACACACCCAATGGGGCTGCCAAGCCGTCTGATACACCAGATGTGATGACTTCATCTCATCCAATGCTGACTCGGCTTCACAAAAAAATCACCAAACCCAAGCACTTCACTGATGGCACCATGCATTACTCATCTCATCGAAGAACATTCTTTACTAAGCCCGTGTCACACAAAGTTGCATTTTCTGATTCACAGTGGCACGTTGCGATGGAAACTGAATTTCAGGCTCCCTGTAATAACCAAACCTAGAGGTTGGTACCACGACCGGAAGGACAACATGTCGTTGGTCGTAAATGGGTCTTCAAGGTAAAAGAATGTCCTAATGGGTCTGTAGACAAGTACAAGGCCCGACTTGTTGATCAAGGGTTTGCTTAATGCTATGGGGTCAACTACACGGGCACTTTTAGTATAGTTGTTATGTCGGTGATTGTCAGGTTGTCTTGTCCATTATAGTTTCCAGGGGCTGGTCCTTGTGGTAGATTGACATGAACAATGTGTTCCTTCATGGAGTATTGGAGGAAGATGTTTATATGAGCCAAATGCTAGGCTTCAAGGGCGCTCGCCATTCATCCTATCTGATGATGGGATTTGGCCTGATCTTTCAATGAAAATGATAACTACGATTGTTTGATATGATGTTGACGATGAGGCTACTTGACCGAAATGACCAAGTCCATCCTATAATTGCTACACCACACCCTTGTCATTACCAATCGTGCCAAACATGGATGATCTTTCCTACAAGCAATCGAGAATCAAGTAAGAAAGAAATTAGCACAATCTAAATTTGTGAATTAAATATGAAGTTTCATTTGAAGAGGCTTGAAGTCGTCATAGTTGGTCTAGTCGACACAAGTAAACAATTGATGTTTTCGGAATGAAAATCAATCTAAACAACTCTAAACCCTAAAAGTGGCACCCCTAGTAGTTTTTGAGGGGCTAGGGATGTGGGAAGCACATCTGTAAGGGTGGGGAACATCCCACTATAACTCACTAGTTGGGCGGCCTAGGTTTGGAACTTACTTGAATTGTTTCATAGATTACAATATGCTCAGGTGAAGTTTTGAGGTGAGACTAGAACCATTGGAAAGAGGACATTACAACCTTTCCAACAAGTCTAAGATCACCTCATTGGACTCTGTATGCATCTGTTATGCTCGTTTGAAGTTAGCGTTGTCTCTAGAGGCTGAATTGGATTCTAGAACATGCCCAGCTTTCACTCTTGGTAGTCCTAGATTCAAAGTGACATGATGACCTCCAATGTTCATTCCATGTGTGTCTGTGACTCTATGTATCTCTCCTTGGTCCGTGCCCATGTTCCTAAGCACAATCACATTACATGCATTAGGCAACAACCTATTCTTAGAAGCTAAATTCAACAACCCTAGGAATGGGTTCACCTAATAATTCAACTATTGTGCACGTGCCCTTGTCAAAGTTCCTTGCCTAACATCTTGTGGATGAGTGTTGTGTGTATCCAAAAAGTGATGTAATTATTATCCTTCTCTTCTTAAATTAGAGTTGTCCTTGACTCTCATCTTCTTCTCCTATGTATAGCTTATCCTCGACTTAAATGTGGGACTAACTCCAAACTCTATAGGCAACTCAAACTTGTATGCATTATCATTAATCTTTTGAATAATCTTAAAAGGATCATCAGCTCTAGGCATCAACTTAGACTTTCTCAAATATGGAAATCTATCTTTTCTCAAATGTAACCAAACAAGATCATCAGGTTCAAAAATTATTTCTTTTCTACCTTTACTACCAGCAACCCTATATTTCTTATTCATACACTCTATGTTTTCTTTTATGGTTTCATACAACTTAAGAACAAATTCAGCACGTTTCTTAGCATTTAGATTTACCCTCTACGAAGATGGTAGAGGCAACAAATCAATTAGAGCGCGAGGGTTATAGCCATATACTACCTGAAAAGGGCTCGTCTTTGTGGTTGAATGCAGCGAGCGAGTAGACAAACTCCACATGAGGTAGACAATCTTCCCATATCTTCAAGTTCTTCTTTAAAATAGTCATCAACCTTATTGACAAGGTACGATCGATGACTTCAGTTTGTCCATCAGTTTGGAGATGACAAGTAGTTGAAAATAGCAGCTTTGTCCTAAGTTTTCCCCAAAGTGTCCTCCAAAAGTGACTCAGAAACTTCACACTACAATCTGAAACAATTGTCTTTGGCACACCATGTAGTCAAACAATCTACTTGAAAAAATCAGCAACATGTGTAGCATCATCGCTTTTATGACAAGAAATAAAATATGCCATCTTAGAAAACCTATCCACTACAACAAAAATGCTATCCCTCCCCATCTTTATCCTAGGCAACTCTAAAACAAAATCCATGGAAATATGCTCCTAAGAAACACTAGGAATAGGAAGAGAATGATGTGAGTCTTGTCAAGTTTTATATACTGAGTTGGAGACTGCTAGGTCAATTAATGCATCAAACTTGGTCGAACTTAGTGATGTAACTGCTAAACTTGATGAACTAAATTGGCACATGACTCTTGTGATGAAAAGTTAAGACTTGTAAATAATGAAATTGAAAAGCTCAAGTCTAGTTCTTTTATATGTTTAGATCCAAGTATTTCAAATGCTCAATCTAAAGCTTGATCTAAATGTGATTTGCTACAAGCTAGGCTTAATTTATCTCAGGAATCAATTCAACAAATGCTTTATCATGAGATTTTTTCTTGCTCTAACTGTACTAAACTTAACACTAAAATAGAAGCATTGACTAGACAACTTAATGATTTTACTAAAAAAGAGAGATTGACTGAGTCTATTGCTTCTAAGGATCTTACTAATGAATTTGTTAAGTGTGCATCTTGTTCCTCGCTGGCTAAGGAAAATGAGTATCTTAAGAACACTTTAGAGATATTCTCTTTTGGCAAAAAGAATTTGAACATGATCCTAGACAAGTTGAAAACAAGTATGAAAATTATGGTCTAGGATTTAATTTTAAGTTACTCGAACCAGGAAAGTTTGAAGTAGAATGTGAACCAAAACAGATTGTTTTTAGATCTGCTAGTATTGCAAAAGAGTTCTCTACCAAATTGGGTACTGTGAAGTCAATTGATATGATCACTCGTCAAGTCAAGTATCAACTCACTCATTGTGGTAGAGATAGTCATTTGGTTCAATTCTATTTTCGAAATGCAAAGAAAGAGAAGAAAGATAGGATAAGGAAGGGTTTTCGACCAGTGGTTTCCCATGGTCGAACCAGTGTGGTTGGACTAGACATTCAACCAGTTGTTTCTCGTGGTCAAACCAGCGTGGTTGGACAAGATTTTCGACCAGCTACTTTCTATGGTCGGACCAGCTTCTCAAGAGAATCTCAACCAGTGTTTTCTGCTTGTTTAGACCTGTCGGAGGTCAGACTAGCTTTATGTAGGTAGTCAGATCATTTTCAACCAATGGTGTCCATGAGATCTGACCGATTGATGGTCAGACCAACTATGCTGAGGAGGTCAGACTGCCCTATGGTCGAACCAGCATCTCAACAACTGTCTGATTGAAATATGACAAATGCTAATGCTTCACTTAAATCTTTATTAGTGCATGCGTTTGCTCCTGCTTGTCGAGTATCTCAGTACTGTATTCCTAAGTCTTATTTCACTCACACCAGTATAGTGAGACCGACGTTTTCTTTGATGTAAGACCAATTAACATGGGATGGAGAACATGTGGTTGATTGAGTTCAGTCTTTTACATCACTGCTTGACTGGAACACTTGATGGTTCTTTGCTTTCTTTGATTGCTTACAAGATATTTCACCTTCTGGTTAGACCGTGTGGAAAAAGTGACGTTGTCCTACACCTGGTTGATTTCCTTTTTTCAGATTGCTCATTTTATCTCAAAATCCGCCTGATTCTTCTTGTTTTGGTCTTTTGCAAAGTGAATTGGGTGTGTTGCATCTTTTGGGATTATTGTGAGGGGGGCTTGTTATTGTTAGAGGTATCAAGAGCTTTGTTTATTATGTTTATCAAATAATACATCAAGTCCAAGTCATTGAAATCAAATGGATAGTAGAGATGTCTTTATCATATTTTCTCATGTGCTGTAATCAATGTGCTATACTCGAACTAAAATATGACATAGCGAAATTCTTTCACTAGATTGATTATAAATAACACTTTGTGATGTTCATTTAAAAGGATTAGCTTGATTGTGAGTCCTCTTTTAAATCTTAGCTATGAGGCTCATATGTTTCATATTGCAATCTTTTTATGTTCGCTCAAGTTGGCATGTTATAAAAAAAAGGAAGAGTAAAATGAAAAGATGTATGCTTTAAGTATGCCATGGTTAAACAAAAGGAAAAAAAGCATAAAAAGTGCTCGAATAACAAGAAGTATGCTTCAAGCATGCTACCATTTAAAAGAAGTTTGCAACAAAGATGGCATCGTGAAAAGAAGTATGCTACAAGCTTGCCACATGCTTAAGAGTTGAGTGTGGAGCAACATGTTGCTATATGAGACTGCTAGCTCGCCTAGATTTAAAGTTTGCTTCATTGTTAGGCTTACTCTTTTTGGTGTGTGTCAGACCCCAGATTTTACCATCCGGAATCCACTGTGATTTTACTGCACTATTCCCTGGATCAGTTGATAGTACTCACAGTTACAGCAATGAATATCAAAATACATATCATGCGGAAGCGTAATATGGTAATAGACTTACTCATGGGCCGATTAGGCCGAAATCAATAAATTGCAGCAGCGGAAGAATGAGCACACAGGTGGGACCTTCAGGACATGCCCACAGGCAGCCAACTGGAGGATCGTGACCTAGTTCTTGACATCTTCATCTTCTTCGCCATCATGATCCAAAAGTATTGTTGAAGCGTAGTGATCTGATTCCTGCTTCTGAATTTGTCGCAAAAGCGAGTGTGAGCACAAACCACCGTGCTCGCGAGCCAATACACAGAATACAAATAAATAGTATGCATGGCTTAACAAAGGAGAGGCTCGGATTATTTTATTTGCCAAAAATTGCTTTTAGTAGCTTTGTCATTATTTAATCATAATGTTATTGTTACTGCCTATACTTCACCTAGCAACTACCATAATCAACTTAATCCACCAAAATACACTTTCTTTATTGATTGCTGTCTAAGACTCCAAACAGCGAGCGACATCATTTATCTAATATCATTTATTTAATCCACCAGTATCCTTTGCATTCTAAATTCTTAACAATCCTTTCGTTATTGATCCACAACCATAATTCTTCAATAATCAATCTTATTTTTCCATTATCTATCTCTAACTAATTCATGAGTATACATCCACCAAGAATATCATTGACCAAGTATACGAGTCACTAGTTTATTTCCACCAAGTATATTATTGATTAGGTCTACGATTCACCAGTATTCATCTACCAGGAATATCATTGATCAAGTTTATACTCCAGGAATTGTTATCATACCCCAAACTCCCAAGATCAATTCATCCATCCAGAACTTGTTCAAATCCTATTAATACCAATATTGTCAACATCTCCCAAGAATTTATATCAAATATCAGTGTTGTAATCCAACCAATACCCTTGCACTCCCTAATACTCCAAAGATCATATAAATCATCTATCTAGTCTAGATATCCATTTGGGCTCATTTCTCCCAGAATCCACACTATCGTTTTCTTTTTATAATCGGCATGAGTCCACCAATATATTTATGTTTTTACCACAAACTCACATCTTCATTACTCCCGACTCTACTTATTTCCTCATATATTTTACTTTGCGAGAAGAGAAAACATTTTACTTTTGCAATATGATACATAAAAATTTCCTGAGACCAAGCAGTTTCGAACAAAAACATAATGTTCAAGAAAATGCAATAATAATAGCGATCCAGATTCCATCCACCGTTACATGGCATCCGCACCATATAGCATCTTTCAGCGTTATAGCCGCTTAACTTACCACTGGGACGACACCCAGGACAATTCAAATCAGGGCTTTCCACTGCCCTCCACTTTTTCCATTACCACCCACAAAGTTTTTGAAATACAACTATATCTAGTTAAGTTCCCATGTCCGCCCTTGACCGTGGGCATGGCTATTCGAATAGTTTTGACTCTGCAAAGTTTGTACACTTTCACCACAAGAGACAATCATCTCATTGCCCCACACGATTCCTTAGAAGTGTGGTTGAGTAGACCATCACAGTGACTTTTCAAAATATCTAGTCCCTTCTCTCATCTCACCTTATGGGTAGCCGCCCACTTGCGGTGTGTCCCATCTATGCGCGGGATGTTTCCCACAGCCACTAACGCAGCTCGGGCTTCTACTTCCCGCAACGTTAGGACAGCTGGGAAACTTCACCCACCACTGGTGTCCCTTCAGGCCCCCTTGCCATAGCGTAGCCCCGTCAATCCACTACCAGTGAGATGAGTCCGGAGTTCGATAAGTGTACTTAGCCAAGTTGTATTTTACAGACTTGTGGTTGTACCGTTTTACACGGGTTGACATGACAAGATTCAGTCCTTAAGGTTACCTGGGCGGTTCTACCACAAACCACACTCTCGTGCACCCCTGCACCATACCCCCGAACCATCCGCCCAGATAAATAAGCCATGTGAGGTTTTTGGGAATATAAAATAACCATATCCAACATACACCAGTCATTACCACCATGACTGCCCAACCAATTCTTCTCAGGATTAAAAGTGTTGCTTGGGCGCTCTCGCGCCCATGAGTATCTAAGCAATACTAAGCATGGCATATAATTACGAACTTATTTTCGAAAGGTTACTATTATAATTTTTGCTAGGGCGACAAGGTTCACAAATTCAAATATTCCAAAGGGAGTGTAATATTATTCAAGGCAAACAATGGGCATATAACTAGAATATTGAATTTATCATGTATTTGCATATAAAATAACATCATGCAATTTGATAATTTAAACCAAAGTAATTTGCAAAAAATGTAGGTTCAACATGATCAAAGTATTGACTCGCCTGGCGCGGTTTGCTGTGGTCTTGTGCTCTCTCAAAGCTGTCTCATTTGAGGGGGCTGCCATGCTGGTCTTTTCTACACTTTGATCTTGGCCTTGCTTGATCCATTGATTCTTCGGAACTCCAGTTTCTAACTATGCGATAAGCGACTGAATCCAAATAAAAACAAATAACTCAAGAGATCCAAATAAATCCAATCACTTTAAATTCCCGACTTACTTTAAATTATGCATTTATTATGGTCGGAGAATAGAGGGATGATTTAGGTTGATGTGTTGTAAGCATAGCGGTAGCTGGGTTTGAGCAGGAGGACGAGTTGTCTGAATGCTTTACTGTGAGGGGAAATTTTAGAAATACGAGGGATCAAAAGTGAAGATGTACCTACAGGAATTATCTGCTTTTGGGAAAGGAAGGTGGCCATACATGGCCGATTGGGGAGAAGCGAGGCTTGACCTTTTTATTAATAATTTCTTTTATCATTTTTGTATTTATCAAGGAAGTTCCATGAGTTAGGTTAGACCTATGAATAGGTGCACAAGTTTATCTTAGCATTATTTTGTTGAGTGCTATTGTTCAGGGCATTTTGGCTTACCGAATAAATTTTAGAGTCTAGGTGTATAGCATTTTATGGGGTGATATTTTATGTAGCCTCAGTTTTCATTAAGCCTATTTCAGTTCGAATTAGGATTCAGTTGTATGGGCCATATCTTGTTATTTCATGCTCAACATTATTATTTACTAAATCTAGTATTAAGATTTAATTAATGATACCATTATTAGCTATTTGGGCAAAGCTTGTTACGTAGGGTTATATTTTTAATATTTGTTGCTTCGCAAAATCTACCTCTAAGATTTATTTAATGACAGTGTGTTAATTACTGGACATATATCTTAATTATATTTAAGGGTATCTTTACTAAATTTGGGTATTTAACCAAAGCCACATTTTCTTATTAATGTCCTTATTTGATAATTAGACCTTCATTAAATATTTAATCTACATCAGTTGCTCATGCAGTAAATAACCGGATACTACATGCTAAATAACCTTACTTTACATCCTAAATAAATTTATTGTGTTCCCTAGATTATTCCCAAATTGTCCATAATTTTCACCAAAAATTCATATGAGCTCTAAAATTTCTGGTTTCAGTTCCATTGGATAGATCTTGAATTTAGATAAATTTAGAAATTTGTTTCACTTAATTTGAAGTTAAAATGAATAAGTTATGCCCATTTGAAAATCTCAGTTCTGTGAAATTCCATAAAATGGAAAACTCTGACATATGGGTCCCACTGGAGTTTTTAATTCATTTTCTTTGTATTTCATTTCCTTGTGTACTGTGTCTCTGACATGTGGGTCGGCTACTGTTCTGTGGGGTCCGCATGCCAGTGTGCCGCTGTCTAGCGGGGCCCAATGGTCAGCGGGCCGCTCGGCCTGGCCCCCACTGACAGGTGGGGCCCACCTGTCAGGCGGAAATAAAAGAAAAGTTCGAGTGCGGGCCGGGGCTCGAGCAGCGCCGGGAACAGGGGGAATAGAGTTAGCGCTGCTAGCCAGGGGAGCGCTCGGGTGTTTCTTACACTATAAGGGTAATTATACCTTTTGAGTTAGCTCGCGGAGGGGGTCGGGCAGAGGAAGTCCAAGGCCGGGGAAGGACGGTGGCGTCGCCGGTGAGGAGTGGCCGGAGGGTCGGAGGTGATGGCCAAAATGCGACGCTGGGGTTGCGGTGGTGCCGGTGGTGGAGGCGACGGAGACTGAGGGGCACCGGAGCTAGGCTGGCAGCGTGCGGCGGCGGCGGCTCGGGGAGGTGCTCGGTGACGGCGAACCACATGCGACGAGGAGCTCGGGCGAGGGTCAGGAGAGCTTCGTGACGCTCCGGAGGTGGTTTAGGTGAGAGGAATTGGGCTCTCGTGCAGTGGAATGGTGGGGAGCTGGGTCGCCGGAGTTGGGAGAGAATGGCTCGCCGGCGGTGGAGAGGGGTTTACAGCATGATTACCTGGAGGGGGAGAGAGCTGAGAGCGCGGGGAGGACGATGGGAGCTTGGGGGTACTTATAGGGGCCGGGTGGAGCTGGCAACGGCGCTCCCGCCCGAGCGGTCGTGTCGGGGCAGGCGGCAATGGCAGGCGGCGGGGCAGCAGCGGGATTCCTGGCGCGCGTGGTCCTCCCGGGCATCCTTTTGCGTCGCGCTCGCGAGAGGACGCGTCAGGCAGCGGGCGGCCGCTCCCGGGCGCATGCGTGCCACGGGGAAGAAAGAGGCTGCCTCCGCGCAGAGAGAAGGAGATGGGGGAGGAAGGAGACGCCTCTGACAAGGCGGGTCCACCGGTCAGCGGGAGATGGGCCGGGGCGCGGGGAAGTGGAAATCACGGCCGCCCACGTGGCGAGCAGGGGAAAGGAGAGGCGGGATCGGCGGGGCGACATGGGCTGATCCTGGCCGTCCAAGTGGCGGCCAGAGGAGTGGGTTGAGGTTTGAATTTTCCTGATTTTGATTTTAGCTTTTTAGAAATTGCCAGAAAATCCCAATAAGCTCAGAAAAATATGAAAATACATCCAAAAATTCCAGAAAAATTCACAGAAGCTCCTGATGACATTTTGGACTTAGTAAAAATATTTCCAACTAATGTTGGTATTTAATTTACTTGCTTCCATTGTTATTCATGCCATTATTTTCAGAAATGATATTTTATATTTTTAACTCAGGTTTCTTTCTCCTTATACTGGATCATCTTTTCAGATTCGTATTTAAAATTTTAGTTTTCTATTATTTACACATGTTTATTTCTTTCCTGACCTTTTAACTTTTTGGAACTTCAACCAAATTTCATAGGAATACCATAAACTCCAAATTCAAATAAAATATATTGCCAGAATAATTCAAAAGCTCCTCATTTTCAAATTTCAAATTTTTAGGATGTTACAGTGTGATATTCCACTGTGCCTTTTATAGATCAGTTTGATCATTGTTGAGATATCTGTCACTAATCCAATTTGCTTAATCACGCTAAAGCCTTATTTTGACTTGCTATAAGGTATATGACTTTATATGATCTAGGGATCTCTACTAAAAAAGATGGCTTGGGTACATTCTTAAATCAATGCAAAGTGACTTAGATAATCTATAAAACTTCTGGACGTTTACTCTCATTGCTCATTTTTAGAATTATTCTCTATCGAGTTCTTGATGATTTCAATGCCAAAGGGGGAGAGTTTGGAGATATTGGGGAGAAAAATAGAAGAAATTTGCTAAAATTGCTTCTCTTGTGTTGAGAGGGAGTTTTCTGAGCTTTCCGCTAAGCTTTTCTTACTGTGGTCAGCAGAGTTTTCTAATGTGGTTTGCAGCTTTGTGTTTTCTGCTGTGGTCTGCAACTTTGAATCTTTCTGTTGTGGTCTGCAGCTTTTAATTTTTCTTTACACAAATTTTCTCATTCAAGAGTTTTGGAGGTGTTGTAAATGTATTCATTAAGGGGGAGATTGTTAGACCATGTGGTTAGGTCATGCATTTAGTGATGATGAATAATTGACTTTTTGGGGTGCATTGAAATTTGTATTTGTGAAAGTTTTCAAGATGGCAGATCGACCACGGTAGTTGACCACAAAGGTCGACCATAGTAGATGACCACAATAGTCAACCATGGTAGGATGACCACTATAGGTTCAGGTGGTAGACTGACCACGACAGATCGATCACTAAAAATTGAGCATGGGTGAACAACCACAAGTGATCGACCACGTCAGAACGACCTTGATTCAGGGTTTTTAGAAGAGTCGGAGAGCAGTTGGGGAGATCAAAGACCTTGAGGCAGAGATTCTGAAGTATTGTAGTGAACCAGTCGTACGGAATAGTAAACCGGTCATTGCTACAGTAAACCGATCGTAGTTATAGTGAACTGGTCGATGGTCGTAAGTAGAGGGATCTGATCGTATGCTTCGATATAATCAGTCATCGCTACAAGGAATCTGTCATACGCTATGGAGAACCGGTTGTATGACATAGTGAACTGGTCGCAAGATACAATGGACTATAGTCGGTAGTCGGCAGGCTTCGACTAGGATGGTTGGGGTCATGAGCTTCAGTGGACCGGTCAGAAGTGACAGTAACCGGTCAGTGGTCGCTGCTACAGTATTAGGTAGGTACTTGGTGGTCGCTGCTACCATACTAGGTCGGTGCTTGGTGGTTGTTGCTACAGTACCTGTTATGTACTCGGTGGTCGTTGCTACAATACCAGGTTGGCACTCGGTGATCGTTGATAAAGTACCTAGTCGGTACTTAGTAGACAGTGTTTCAGTACTAGGTCGGTACTCACTGATCGATGGTTCAGTGATTGGTTGGTTGTCAGTAGTGCGATACTTGTGATTTCCGAGTGTTTTGAGCGGAGCAATGGTAATTCTTGAGTACTCAATGAGCTAGCGACCGGCCTGTGCATGGCGGTTGTAGCTGTCATAATGTGTCGTCTAACGCTGATTTCTGGAAAGCAATAGCATTTGTGGTCATGGCTGACCTGGTTGGTGTTGATGGATGGTTAAAGGTGTGATATGAGTGTATAGACTAATGTTAGTCAAGACGGGGAGAACTTGTGCTGAGAAAAAGTTTCTTTGGTCTTTGCATGTGTAGGTTGGCATGGAGGCAATCATGGTCAATGACGAGGAGGACCGGGACTAGGATGTGGAAATCTGAGGTCCAGGCTATCGAGGATGTTATGAGATGGTTTGGCTCACACTAGAGCACGTGGAGATCAAAGGCGGGATGCATGGAGAAGATACGAGAGGCACATTACTGGAGGCTACGACACGTGAGGTGATGATGCGTGAAGAAGCTACGGGAGGTGTGTTCCTGGAGGATTCGACACATCAGGTGATGATGCGTGATAAGGATACAGGAGGTGCTGTCCTGGAGGCTTCATCACGTATTGAGTTAGGAGTTGTGGAAGGAGTCCATAACTGGGAAGGTTTAGAGATTGGTTAAAACCCGTGTTTGGAAGTGTTTTTGGTCCCTTGATTTTCAGAAGAGATAAGATTTTGTATCCGTGTTTGATGATGACACGTTTGGGGCATTAGCGTATAAAAGCAGGGAGAGGCTAAGGGTTAACATAGGGCTTTTGAAAGGTTTGCGGCGAGTAGAAAAAAGAGGTTTTAGTTTTTGTTAGGGCTTTTAGGGGTGTTTGTGGGGACACTTTGTAAATCCACAGAAATCCAGCAATAAAAATCATCTTCAATCAATCTGGTTCATATTTTGCTTGAAGAGCACTTGTTATCGCAAGTGGATTGGATCTTACGACAATGGCCAAAAGAATTCAAGAGGTTCAACTTCTGGTGTTGAAGATTTCAAGCACGTACAAATTGGTTGAAGATCAAAGCTGAGCGAGCGGTCGAATAGAGCGATCGATCAAGCGATCGTGCTCTAAGCAATTGATCAGGAGGTTAGGCCCTGAGTGGTTGAAACCTTCACTGACTGCCAGGAGACTCCAAAAAGCGGCGACGATCATTCAACCCCTCTGATGGCCGTATTTGATCCTACACACCGTATTGTCATAAAAATTGAATAACAACATTCTTTCCGCTCACTGATGAAAATATGATGCTACCGCACAACCAATATCATTAGCCATCTTAAAAATATATAGCAATTAGTATTTTAGACAACTAACATTGCATGACTATAAACCCCCACAGAATGACATAAGTAAGAAAAATAATAACCAGAATGGTGAAGATCTTGT
Organism: Dendrocalamus sinicus; assembly: GCA_036346575.1. Taxonomy (NCBI): domain Eukaryota; kingdom Viridiplantae; phylum Streptophyta; class Magnoliopsida; order Poales; family Poaceae; genus Dendrocalamus; species Dendrocalamus sinicus. The sequence continues at coordinate 9,757,625 of CM070670.1, forward strand.
GAGATATGTTAGGAATTCACCACTAGACTCCCCAGAGAAGAACAACGTTCACAATTTCACCTACATAAGCGATAGTGATGGTTGAATGCCCCACAAGTGCATGGTATTATTGCTAGTAGCTATTTCAAACGAGTATGAACTGCAGAACTTGGATGCTTGAACCGAGGGGGAGACCATGGTATTTAGCAAGGTTGGTGCCTGTGGGCACCAGGTGTGGCACCAACCCTGGCTGAACCCGTTTTGACCTCCTGGACTTCCTCTTTCCATGTTTGCTCTTACTTTTTTGTTTGTAGGTCACATTCCCTTCCGAATCCCTTTCTTTCCTTCCTTGCCGAGTAAGTAATCTCCAACTTTTACGAGAAGGAGCTAGTGGCAAACTTCTGGAAGCTTGGAGGAGTGTTAAGTTGTAGTCTGAGATGACTGAGGGGTTGCACCCTGGGTGTGGCCTATGGGCACCCCTGGTGGTGCCAGCCCTTGGCTGGTGGGCCCAAGTAGCCAGTCTCCTCAATCACTTGCTCAAATCTAAATCATTTTTCAGTTTTTCATTGTAACCAAAATATCAGTGGTAACCCCTTGTAACATCCTGAAAAATCTGAAATTTAAAATATGAATTTCTTGAATGGTTTTGCAATATATTCTATTTGAGTTTGGATTTTTATGGCATTTTTCTGGAATTTGGTTGAGGTTCCAAAAATTTAAGAAGCTCAAAAAGAAACAAAACATTAGTAATACCCTAAAAGGAAATGTGCAAATAATAGAAAGATAAAATTTCAAATATGAATCTGAGAAGATGATCCAGTATAAGGAGGAAGAAACTTGAATTAAAATATAAGAATTTAATTTTGAAAAGTATTATAAAGGGAAACAAAAATAAATAGAATCTATACAAGTATGTATACAAGAGCCTAGAAAGATGAGCAATACATAAAATGTATTTATACAAAAAACTAAAAATAAAAATAGGCATGAAGGAAATATATACATATGAATGTGCAAATAAATAAATATATATATATATATATATATGTAAATATATATAAATAAAATAAATATATATGTACATATACAAAAATAGAAATAAATTAAATATATATATATATATGTATATATACTTGTATATACATATGTATATATACACTAAATAAACAAAAAGAAGAAGAAGAAAGGAAGTCAGGCCGGCCGAAGGCCCGGCCCAACTTCCCTTCCCACCCCGCCAGCCCATTTCCCTCCCCCTCTCTACCAACACTGCGCGCGGGCCCCCTTCTCTCTTTTCCTCCTCTCTCTCCGCCCGCGCACGGCTCCCCTTTCCTTTCTTCTCCCGTGCGCTGGGGCCCCCTCCTCCTCGCTGCTTCGGTAAAGCTAGCTGACACGGCCCCGCTCCGCCCGGCCCCATCACGCGCACGGCGCCATCATCACGCCGGATTCCCGCGATCTTCTGCCCTGCCACGCCGCCTGCAACGCCGCCCGGTTCTTCCGCTGCCACCACCGCCCTGCCGGCCAACCCGCACGCCGCCCGGTCGGCTCGGGGTCTTTAAATGCGAGATAGCACCCCCAATCACTTCGCCTCATCTCCCTCCTCCTCCCCTCTCAAGCAATCGGCCCCTAGAGCCTCACAGCCCGCCGGCTGCTTTCTTCATCTTTAGCTCCGGCGAACCAAGGAGTTACCAATTGAGACCACCTCGAGTCAATTAATATTGGCTAGAGCGTCACGGGAGTTCGGCAATGTCATCCCCACCTTTGACCGCAGAAATCGCCGACTGCAAGCCGCCAGCACCGTGCGCCACAGCCGCCCAACACCGCTTTGCGCCTCTAGTCCGCTACAAAACCTCCCCGGCTCGGCCAACAGCAGGGTAAGCCTCTCCCTACCTCCTGCATGCTCGGGCGAACTCGCAATTTCTTCCTCTTCCTCCCAGTCGCCGGCGCCCGTTCCATCCCTGCCTTCGGTCGCCGAGCCTCGCCGTCGGCCCACCTCGCCGCCGCCCCGGCCGTAATGCCGACTTCAGTAGCTTCACCTTGCTGCCAGCATCCCATTCTCACGCTCGCTCCGACCTCCCCGGCCATTCCCCTCCGGCGACACCGCCGCCAACCATGCGTCGGCTAGCTCCTCTGTTTTGGGCTCCCGGCCAACCCATACCTTTTCTATTTCTGTGGGAATAACCATATCAGTCCAGTGCCTCCTTTCAGATGGTTATCAGCGGCGTTTGCTAAGTCACAGATCTCAGGTTCGAACTCAATCGGCCGAACCTCTTCCACCAATTTTTAATTTAATTTTTGCAACCCATATCAAGCAAGAAAAATCAAGGAAAATTTGAGGACAATTTAGAGAAGCTAATAAAATTTAAATAGGAGGTAAAAGAGATTATATAGGATTTAAATTTGGATTAGTTATCATTAAGGTGCTTTTAGTATTTGTTTTAAGTATAATTATTAATTAAAGGCATTAATAAAGAAAAACAAATTTGGTTAATGACAAAATTTATTAAATATTTCCTTAGTCAAAATTTAAGATATGTGCCCAACATTTAACATGACGCCATTAAATAAATCTCAGTAATAGATTCAATTAAGTAGCAATATTAAAATATGACCCGGTACAACAAGCTTTGCCTAGATAACTAAACTTAAATTAAATTTAGATTTAAGCTTAGCCTAATAATAACTAAAGTATAGACAAAATAATAATGTGCCCTAAATTAAATCTTAAATGTTAGATGTGGTAAATAATAATATTGAGCATGATTAAATATAGCAAGCTAGGGCCCGTATAAATAGAGTCTAATTCAAATTAAGCTAAGCCTAGTGCTAACTAGGATACATAAAATGTTGTACCATAAAATACTATAAACCAGACTTTAAGATTAATTCGATAAACTAAAAATTATATATATATATATATATATATATATATATATATATATATATATATATATATATATATATATATATATATATATATATATATATATATATATATATATATATATATATATATATATATATATATATATATATAATATGCCCTAAAGATTAGCGCTCGACAAAATGATACCCAACTAGCCTCGTACAACGATTCATAGGTCTAACCTAACTCATGGAACTTCCTTGATAAATAGCAAAATAATAAAAAGAGATTATTAATAAAAAGATTAAGTTATCGTATCCTACCACCGGCCTTGCCTCAAATCACTCGAATCACCCGTTAACTCATAATAAAACTAAATTGAGTTTATTCAGATTTATTTGGATCTTTTGAGTTATTTGCTTTCATTTGGATTCAGTCGTTTGTCGCGTAATTAGAAATTGGGAGTCGTGAAGATTCAGTGGATCCAGCGAGATTAAGCTCGAAGTGAAGATAAAGACCGGAAGCTCAAGAGAAAGCATTGTGTGAGCTCAAGGCCACGGTAAACTGCGCCAGGCGAGTCAATACTTTGATCATGTTGAACCTACATTTTCTGCAAATTACTTTGGTTTAAATTATCAAATTGCATGCCGTTGTTTTATATGCAAATACATGTTTAATTTAATATTCTAGTTATGTGCCCATTGTTTACCTTGAATAATACTACACCCCATTTGGAATATTTGAATATGTGAACTTTGTCGCCCTAGCAAAATTACAATAGTAACCTTTCGAAAATAAGTCCGTAATTTATATGCCATGCTTGGTATTGCTTAGGTATTCGTGGGCGTGAGAACGCCCAAGCATCACTTTAATCATGAGAAAATTTGGTTGGGCAGTCATGGTGGTAATGACTGGTATATGTTGGTTATGATTATTTTATGTTTCCAAAAATCCCAACTCACTTAAATATCTGAGCGGATGGTTCGAGGTGTGTGTGTGCTGCAGTGGAAGCACAAAGTGGGTATGTAACATCCCAAATTTTCTTTGAATTTTAAAATTTTATTTAAAGATTAAAAAGTATTTTAAAGGAAAACCAAAATTAAAATCTAATGCAGGGAATGTGTTGAAATCTTTTATTTGGGTCCCAAAACTTATTCAGAAGCTTCTGTGAATTTTTTTGAATTTTTTGGGATTTGTTTCATATTTTTCTAAGCTTTATTGAATTATTTGGGCCTTTCTGAAATTCAAAAACAATTTTAAAATTTAAAACCCCCCTCCTCCTCCCTTCTCCGGCCGCCACGTGGACGGCTAGATGCCGCCCACGTCACCCGCCCCGCCTACCCTCTCCTGCGCTTGCCACCTGGCCGGCCCGGATCGCCCACCTCCCCCACCATCCAGCCCATCCGGCCATCCACCCCTCCTTTCCCCCTCGCCCTCCGATCACCATCCGATGCCCGCGCATCCTCATCCCTCTCTCTCTCCCACCGTCACCCGGCCCCACTTGTCGGCACCTCCTTCCCCCTCGTCCTCTGTCTCTCTGCCCTGAGAAAACATCAACTCTACGCCAACTTCGGCAAGTGCGAATTTTGGTTAAGTAAAGTGGCCTTTTTGGGACACGTAATATCTGCTGAAGGAGTTGCAGTAGATCCTTCAAAAGTTGAGGCGGTATTAGATTGGAAGCAACCTACCTCAGTGACAGAAATTAGAAGTTTTCTCGGGCTCGCTGGATATTGTCATCGTTTCATAGCAGGATTCAGCGAAATAGCTAAACTGATGACCCAACTCCTGAAGAAGGACAAGAAATTTGAATGGACAAAAGCCTGCGAGCAAAGTTTTCAGACTCTCAAAAAGAGATTGGTGACTACTCCAGTACTTGTTTTGCCAGACATCCACAAATACTTTGAGGTATTTTGTGACGCCTCCCGGCAAGGACTAGGATGTGTCTTGATGCAAGAAGGCAAAGTTGTAGCATATGCGTCTCTCCAGCTAAGGCCGCACGAGTGCAATTATCCTACCCATGACTTAGAATTGGCAGTCGTGGTCCATGCCTTGAAGATTTGGCGACACTACCTCTTAGGTAACCGTTGCGAGATCTATACGGACCATAAAAAGCTTAAAATACATTTTCACCCAAGCAGAGCTCAACCTAAGGCAACGCCGATCGATGCAGTTGATCACAGATTATAATATCGGGATACACTACCACCCAGGCAAGGCCAATGTCATAGCAGATGCATTAAGCAGGAAGGCCTATCCGTTGCCAGAAGAAGTCCAAACTCAACTTCAAGAAGAAGTTGCCCGTCTAAATTTAAACCCAGCCTCAAGAAGCATACTTTTTGTCCTAGAAGTCCAACCAACTTTGGCGGACCAAATCCATGAAACACAAAAAGTAGACGAAGACATCCAGGAGATCAGGAAGAACATGAGACGGGGTAAAGCTATATGATTCAGTGAGGATGAACGTGGAACTGTTTGGTATGAAAACCGTATCTGTGTACCCAACAATCAACAAATTAAAGAGATGACACTGCGAGAAGCCCATGAGACCCCTTACTCCATTCACCCGGGACGTACAAAAATGTACCAAGACCTTAGAGAAAGGTATTGGTGGGTTAGCATGAAAAGGGAAATTGCCGAATTCATAGAAGCCTGTGACACCTGCCAGAAGGTCAAGGCAGACCATCAAAAGCCTGCATGCTTGTTGCAACCCTTGCCAATTCCGGATTGGAAGTGGGAAGATATAGGCATGGACTTCATTACTGGACTACCCAGAACACAGTCCGGTTACGACTCCATCTGGGTCATCATAGATCGATTAACCAAAGTAGCACATTTCATACCAGTCAAGACCACCTACTCAGGAAGCAAGTTAGCAGAGATATATATGGCTAGAATTGTATGTTTGCATGGAGTCCCCAAGAGGATTGTGTCAGATCGAGGAAGCCAGTTCACCTCTAGGTTCTGGCAAAAGCTACACGAGGAACTCGGTAGCCGACTTAATTTCAGCACAGCCTATCATCCCCAGATCGACGGACAGACATAACGAGTTAATCAGATACTGGAAGATGTGTTGAGAGCTTGTGCGTTGGATTTTGGCACTAGCTGGGATCACACCCTACCTTACGCTGAATTCTCTTACAACAACAGCTATCAGTCTAGCCTGCAAATGGCACCGTTTGAAGCATTGTATGGAAGAAAGTGCCGAACCCTGCTTCTGTGGGAACAACCCGAAGGAACCCAAGACCCTACACCAAGCCTACTCCAAGACTCTAAGGATAAGGTGAGAAAAATTAAGGAGCGACTTCGAATAGCCCAGTCCCGTCAAAAGAGTTATGCTGACAACCGACAGCGTGATTTGACCTTTGAGGTAGGTGACTTAGTCTATCTGAGAGTATCCCCGCTCCGTGGAGTAAAAAGGTTTCAAACAAAAGGAAAGCTCGCACCAAGGTTTGTGGGGCCATTCAAGATTTTGGAGCGTAAAGGAGAAGTTGCTTACTAGTTGGAACTACCATCAACCTTGTCAGGGGTGCATAATGTCTTTCATGTCTCGCAACTCAAAAAGTGCCTTCGAGTACCCTCAGAGCAGGCAGCACTTGAAACTCTTGACCTGCAGGAAGACCTCACCTATCGAGAGCATCCTATCAAGATCCTTGAAACATCTGAGCGCCAGACCAGAAGAAAGTCAATTCGTTTCTGCCGAGTGCAATGGAGCAATCATACCGAAGATGAAGCCACTTGGAAAAGAGAAGAGGACCTGAAAGCCAACCATCCCCACCTCTTCTGCTAGCCTGTTCGAATCTCAGGGTTGAGATTCTGTTAAGGGGGGTAGGTTTGTAACTTCCCAAATTTTCTTTGAATTTTAAAAAGTTATTTAAAGATTTAAAAGTATTTTAAAGGAAAACCAAAATTAAAATTTAATGCAGGGAATGTGTTGAAATCTTTTATTTGGGTCCCAAAACTTATTCAGAAGCTTCTGTGAATTTTTCTGAATTTTTTGGGATTTGTTTCATATTTTTCTAAGCTTTATTGAATTATTTGGGCCTTTCTGAAAATCAAAAATAATTTTAAAATTTAAAACACCCCTCCTCCCTCCTCTGGCCGCCACGTGGACGGCCAGATGCCGCCCACGTCACCCGCCCTGCCCCGCCTACCCCTCCCTGCGCTTGCCACCTGGCCGGCCCGGATCGCCCGCCTCCCCCGCCATCCAGCCCATCCGGCCATCCACCCCTCCTTTCCCCCTCGCCCTCCGATCACCATCCGACGCCCGCGCATCCTCATCCCTCTCTCTCCCACTGTCACCTGGCCCCACTTGTCGGCGTCACCTTCCCCCTCTTCCTCCGTCTCTCTGCCCTACGGACCTCGCCCGTCAGCTGCTCCCCGCCTCCCTCTCTCGCTGACCGCCCGGACCCACCTGTCGGGTGCGTCTCCCTTCTCGCGCCACCTTCCTTCTTCTCCCCTCTCCTTTCCTTCTTTGCTCGGGCTGACCGAACCGCACCAAATCCGGCCTTGCCCTTGCCGCGTCCTCTCCGGTTTTGGTATCCGGTCGCCGCCCGCGACAAATCCCCCAATCCCGCACCCCCTTCTTTCCTTCCGCGCCCCCTTTCCTTTCTTCCCCTCTCTTTCCTTCTCGCCGCCCGCCATCTCCGGCGAAAAATCCCCATCAGCTCCCTCTCCCCGAACCCTATAAAAGCCCTTCCCCGGCTCCGCCCCTTCTCGCTCCACCCCTCGATCGCTCTCCCCACAACCAAGCGCTCTCTCACCGTGCGCCCATCCCCGAGCGCCGCCACCTCCCTCCGGCGAGCAATTGCCGGCGAAGGAGCATCGCCCGAGCCCCGCCAAGGTCACCCCAAGCTTCCCTATCGCCGTGCGCAACTCCTCCACCCCTTCCCCGGTCTCGATCGTCGTCGGAGCACTGCCGCACTGTGGAACCCGAAGCCGCCGCCGCCCCTCGCCGTATTCGACCACCTCCCGGTCGCCCTCGGTAACCGCCACACCCCTCTGCGTGATCCACTCTCTCCGTTGCTGCCCTCGCCGTCGGCAACCGCGCAGCCGTGCGTCGGCGAGCCCGCCAGCCCGAGCACCTCCCCGCCGGCCTGTCCACGTTAGCCCCACGTGTCTGCGTGGCGGCTGACATGGCGCCACACCAGCGCCACCTTGGCGCCCGCCTGCCCCGTCAGCGCCATGTGCGCACCCAACCCCTCCCATGCCGCCTCAGCCGATTCATCCGCCCATGGGCTCGGTCCATGGACCAGGGCCCACATGTCAGTCACATGTCCGAAAACCCACTCTGGGGCTGACGTCATGCCCACGTCATAAACCGGATTTCCCGTAGAAGAATAATTTCAGACAAAAAGAAATTCCTCGCTGACGCAATGCTGAAGCCATAAATCCATTTTCCTTTAGAAAATAATTCCAGAAATTCCTCTTTTTCTTTTTCTCTGAATTTAAACTTCCCGGAGCCCGTTCTTCTTCGTCCTAACTCCGATTTAGCCCATTCAAAATTTTAAATTCATAAAAAATTCCCCTCTATCCATTTCTGGCCTCAATTCAAATATTTGAAGTCATTTGAATTTATTTGGATTTTATTTGAGTTATTTTCACGTGTAGACTGCGATGATTCCAGAGAATTCTTCGACGACGATTCACACCCACTTGAGGAGCAAGGCAAGTCACACTTCTTGATCATGTTGATCCCAGATTGCAAATAAAATTATGTTGATTTAAATTATTGCATGCATAATTTTATTCAATGTATTTCAATTCAGTTTTAACTTTAGTTAATACCTGTTTGTTATTCCCTCCTTTGACATTGCAAATCCCTATACCTTGTCACCTTAGAATCAAACTCTAGTTAGTACACTAGTATTGGCTGGAGAATTTCTAAATCAAATGCTTAGACCAGCTTAGACATAATTTTGATTTTGGGGAACCTTTTCACATAAAATGATAAACTTTTGAGATGTACTCTTGACTTCGGAGAGTCAAGAAGGTTGATAAAATATTTTGAAAACAAAATATAAAACCTAGTTTAGACTTAGGCTAATGGTTAGGTGGTGGGTGCAGGCATGCACTGTTGTTCGAAGACGCAGTGTTGATTGTCGAGCACAAGGGTATGTGGTTGAGCCTAAGTTAAATTAAGAACCGGTCTGTGAGCTACTGTTGCAAAGCCCTATCGTACTACCACAAGGCTGGTATGGGACAGCCCTGGCTGAATAATTTGTGGGTCCCAACTGAGCCATTTCATAGGTTGAAGGTGAGCGTGGCGTAGGCCATGAGAAGTCTCACTTGGCTCAAGAGGGGGTCCCGGTCTGGTGGATTCCTTACTGGAGCGAAACCTTAGAGTTGGCTTGGCCAGGTTGATGGCTTTGCATTGTAAAGGTCTTGTCACGACTCCTAACTGCACACCTAAGGAAGTGTGTAATCTAGTGGTAAAACAAGATGATCTTGTCTTGTGGGTAAAGCTGTACAACCTCTACAGAGTGTATAATCTATCCAGGATAGCCGTGCCCACGGTCATGGGCATGCTGAGTAAAGTCTTTCATGGATTAGACTTTGGTTTTAAAAACAAATTATGGAATAGTGTGGTCGGAGCCACGTGAAATCTTTTGGAAAAGATGGACCGGGTGGGATGCCCGAGGATAGGTCAGTGTTTGGTCAGAGCCTGCACTAACGGTATTAATTTTAACTACAGTTATTGTTTTTACTTATTAAATTCAGCAGTTTCAATCTATTTATTGTATTCTTTTAAATGTTGTTTTCTGCACAACTAACCCTATATGCCTTCCCTTGTGGCCTTAATAATTATAATGCATTTTTCCATGTGGCTTGCGGAGTACAATTTGTACTCACTCTTGCTATCTCATCACAGAGGAGGACTACGACAACTACGGTGAGGATCAGGACGAGTAGGACACGTCTTGCAGTCATTTGCCTGTGGGTAGACTTGGGCTTTGCTTTTCCAGCTCATTTCCGCAGTTTCTTTTGCAATTAATAAATTTTGCCAATGTGCAATGATGTAAACGCTGGCCATAAGGCCGTACTCTTCTAAGTGGAATAATATTGTCATATTGCTTGATATTTATCTTTGTTATCCGCTGTGTACACTAGCTGATCCTGGACTAGTGCGATTTATACAGAGGATCCTGGAGTTGCCGCTCCGGGTTCCGACAGGGTTTACTCCCAGTGTACAACAATACAACCACAAGCTGGCAACGTGTAGGTAGGGTTTACTAATTTGTGTGGCTCTAAGGTGGTTACGTGAAGGTATGACCACGAGCAAAGGGATGGATGGTCTCATCCCCGCCTTTGCCCGTGATGGCTCACGAGGGACCCTTCCCGAGGGATGTGCGCATCTACGGAAGATAGACCTTAGCGGGCGTAACCACAGTAGGAATCATGTGGGGCATGGCTAAGGAATCATGTGGGGCAACGAGTGGATTTATCTCTTGTGGGTAAAGTGTGCAAACTCTGCAGAGTCAAAACTATTCGAATAGCCGTGCCCACGATTAAGGGTGGACATGGGAACTTAGCCAGATATAGTTCTATTTCAAAAACAACCTTGTGGGTGGAAATGGAAAAGTGGAGGGCAGCGGAAAGCCCTGATTTGAGTTGTCCTGGGTGTCGCCCCAGTAGTAATGTAAGCGGTTATAACGCTGAAATGTTAGCATATGGTGCGGATACCATGTAACGGTGGATGGAATCTGGATCGCTATTATTATTGCATTCTCTTACATATTATGTTTTTGGTCAAAACTGCTAGGTCTCAAGAAATTTCTATGTATTATATTTTTAAATAATGATAATACTTCTCACAAAATAAAATGTCAGGAAGAATAAATAGATTCATAAGAAAAAAAGATGGATGTTTGTGGTAAATACATAAAGTTGTCAGTGGATTCATGTCGATCATAAAAAAAGAAACGACAGTGTGGATTCTGAGAGAAATAAGTTAGCAGAGTCTAAATAAATAGATAGGCTAGATAGATGATTTAAATGATTTTGGGAGAATTAGGGAGTGCAAAGGTAATTGTTGGATCAATTTTTGGGAGATATTGGCGATCATGGGATTAATAGCATTTGATCGATTACTAGATGAGTCAATTGAATTTTTGGGAGTTTGGAGATATGATAATTGGAGTATAAACTTGATCAATAATGTTCTTGGTGGATGTATACTAGAGAATTAGTTAGAGGGGTAATGGAAAATATGGTTGATTACTAGAAGATAAAATTATGGTTTTGGTCCAATAACCGAAAGGATTGGATTGTTAGAAAAATCCTAATACAAATGAAATCGGTGGATTTGAAAGTAATTATGTTAGAGAATCATTAGAATTCAGAAGTGAAGAGTTGATGATTAGCAATTCCAAGATTGGATTATTAGAAATTCAGAATACAAAAGATATTGGTGGATTCAAAATTAAATGATGTCACTTGCTGTTTGGAGTCTTAGATAGCATTCAATATAGCAAGAGTATGATCAGTGGATTAATTAAATGATGTCAATCGCTGTTTGGAGTTTTAAACAGCACTCAATATAGAAAGTATGTGTTTGGTGGATTAAGTAGATGATGATACTCATTGTTTGGAGTCTAGACAACAACCAATAAAGAAAGTGTATCTTCGGTGGATAAGTCAATTATGGTAATCACTGTGTGGAGTTTAGGTAGCAACAATTACACTATGTTTAAGTAATAATAATGCTACTAAAAGCAATTTTTGGCAAACAAAGTAAACCTAAGCCTCTCCTTTGATAAGCCATGCATGCTATTTATTTGCATCTTGTGCATTGTCTCGCAGAGCACGGTGGTTTGTGCTCACACTCGCTTTCACAACAAATCCAGAATCAGGAATCAGATTACTATGCTTTAGCAACACTATTGGTCATGGTGGCAAAGAAGATGAAGATGTCAAGAGCTAGGTCGCGCACCTCCAGTTGGCTGCCTGTGGGCATGTCCTGAAGGTCCCACATATGTGCTTCGTTCTTCCGCTGCTGCAATTTAATGATTTCAGCCTAATCGGCCCATGAGTAAGTTTACTATTATATTTACGCTTCCGAATGATATGTACTTTGATATTCAGAACTGTAAACTGTGAGCACTATCTACTGATCTAGGGAATAGTGCGGTGGAATCATAGAGGAATCCAGATTGCAAAATCTGGGTCCTTACACCCCTCTATCCAAAATATGCCATAAAGTTTTCCAAGAGTTTACATAATTATTTTAGATATTTTCTTATCAATTTGTATAATATTTGCAACAAGCATGACTAAGCATTTGCTAGCAATTTCACTAAGTCCCACTAAATATATGCTAAACTTGTGGGTAAATATTCCTGATGTGACAACAACTAGTAACATTCAAGCCGAATGGATATTTCATTGCAATATAGAACATAACTAATTTCCTAAGCATAAATATAATAATTTACTCAAATTAAGCATGAAAAACTACTTATATTATAAACAACATAGCTTTTGAAAACGTAGGAGCAACATGATCTATCTCAAATCAATTTGGCACGTCGATATGTAACGAGAAAAGCCTAGAAACACAAATAAACACCAAATAAATTAAAATAGAGAGAAAATTCAAATATTTTTGTAGATTATGATAGTTTATAATTTTAGAAAAAATTTAGAAACAAGTTTAACTGAATTTGGAGTTCATATGCAAAAGTTATGAGCACCCGAAGTTTTGCCGGGAGTAAAAATCCTAGAAAATAAGATAAAGCAATGTGCATCAATTTTCCCTTTAATTTCTATTTTTTTCTAATGGAAAACTAGGTTTTTCTCTTGGTGAGGCTGATAGGTGGGGCCTACTATCAGGTTTTTATTGTTTTACAAATAGGTCTGGCAGGTGGGGTCTACATGTTAGTGAAGCAATACATTAACTATTGTTAAAATTAAACACACCGGTTGCAAGCTTTGACATTGATTTTGCACTCAAATTTGAATACATTGGTTCGCTACCTCATTGCGATAATTGTTGTGTCATCAAATCGAATCCTCTTGGTCATCATGCTTAAACCATTTGGCGGTGTCTCAATGTTGATGTCTCCATCATGAGATGTCACCTCCCCTTGCTGTTCACTGATAGAAGTAATGGCCACCTCCTCAGCATTCCTTCTTTCTTTCTCGGCCATCTTTTCTTCTACCCATTTCTTAGCTTCTTCTTGCTCCTTCTTTCTTTGCTCTCATTGTTGTGCTTCAAATTTTGTCATAGCTTTGTCATGCCATTATCGATCTTCCAAGTATTGTTGGTCTATCCAAGATTCGATCTCCCATCATGTTCCACTCCATGAAAAAGAGAAGTGTATGATCAAAACTCGAAGCAACTCACCTTATGTCCTATTCTAGCAACCAATATGCCTACCACCAACCAACATGCTTGCACATGTATAGGAATTACATCACAAGTAACAATTGTAGCATACACATCGAAAGAAGACTTCACTTTCACTTGTTGCATAATTGGGATGTATTGATCTAACCACAGCTAGGGGTGTCAATCAGATCTGGATTATTTATTTTATTCAGTATCCATATCCAAATTATTCGATTCATATTCGATGCATTAAGGCTCAAAGAGTGTCAATCATATCTTTATTATCCATTTTATCGAGCATCCATACGTGAACTATTTGTATTCAATCCGTTGACACCCCAAACCATAGCAACCGATATGGCGTTAAATGTGGTGTTATCGTAATCCCATTGTGTCCACAAGCATTTTGCTTGCTATGTTGATGAGGCTTCTTCAGTCCATCATCATGGCACAATCGGTGTCTCCAACTCAGCATCGGCACAAGCTAAGTCATTTTAGAAGTTGTTGTGGCCACATCAGAGCCTAATGGGCCATTCCCTATCGCAGCCCATGCCGTGCCAGGTGGCCCATTTGGCTAGGTCTGGTTGGTATTCCATCCTATCTGGGTATTACTTTGGAGATGTGAACTCAATCATGGTTAATATTGATCTTTGGCAGCATGGAGACCTTTAGAAAGATTATGGGCCTGTTCTTTTTTGCTGAAGCTTATGGGTTTTGGCTGTGGCTTGTAACTTTTGAACTGTTCGTGCGAGAGATTATAGAGTAACAGAAACTCACGTGCGGTTTTTGCCGATATAAATGAAGTCGATACAGTATGTAGTATAATTAACTAGTAGACTACAGCATCTAGCTTTCAAACGGAATGTCTTTTCAAGGCGGAGTCTACGTGTCGATTGTAGTATACATTGTGGTGATTTCATTTATATCGGCCAAAATCACACATGAGTGTGTCTCTCTACAGGGTTCTCTATAAGTTGTTGCTATTTATAAGCCAAAGGTAAAAGCCATCAACAAAAGCCAATGTGAATACGCCCTAAGGGCAGCATTAAATGTAATTTAGACATACAGATTGGAAGTGTATAGTTGTAATGTGTAAATTGCCTTGGCTTCTCTGTGAGGCCTCATCAAGGTATCAAATGAGTATATCAGCTAATCAGTATAGTTCCATTTGTAACAATCGGCGCAAACTACTGTTCTAAAATTGATTTGTAAACATATATGTAGCACCTATGTACAACAGACACAATGGATTCATATCTCTATAAAAAATTCTACACAATCAGCCCTTGATGCTTTTATATTTTGGTAAGAATGAATCATGTGCTATTAGACACCATTACATGCAGTTCTATCGTCAAAGATGCATATGCATTAGCAGTTTAGCACAGAAATTATATGCCCTTTTCTGGTGTTTATGTTTTTCCTAGGCAAAACCGCATTGTTACCAAATTCGTGATTGGGTTTTCCAGCTGAACCTGATTAGCCAAGATTTACCTTCCTTTTCCTGTAGCTCAATTGCATACCTAGCTAGGAATCCAACAATGGTACGGTGGCACAGATGTTGATATTTATAGATTAAGGAGGTGTTAGGAAGGGCAATGGTTTAATTCCCCTTTCATTTAACTATCCTTCCTAGGTATCAATCATATTCATAGATTACTTTGTATTCCTCAAATAATGTTTTTTGTTTCTTTGCTCCCCATTACAGTAGAAGCCGCGTGGGCCATCTAGTGTTATACAGAAGAGAGTGAAATGAACCTACACATATCCCTGTGTAAATCGTTACCATTCATCTATATATCTATGCCTATACTACCATATATATAATGCAACCATTTCAAATTTTGGATTAGCACACCATTTGTGTAACGTCCCTGTTTCTATGAACAGGGTCATCATTACCTTCCGTAACAGCCTAGAAGTTCAGTTACGGATAGAAAGAATATCATACCTGCTCATGAACATTTAAATAGGGTTAAGATGATTAAAGTAGGATCTAATGGTCAACTTTAACAATTTTACGTGCGTCCAAGCCCAAAAATTCAACTTACATACAGAGGAAGCGAAGAAAATCACCATAGGAACGCTTGAGTGCTGTCGTAACCCTAACACGTAAACTTGAAGTATTCTTTTTTTCTTCTAGTACCTGTTGTGGTGGAAATATAGCAAGATTGAGTAGATCCAATCGTACTCAGCATGTCACTATAGCAGAATGCATATATAGGGCTATCATCTATATGCAAAGTTAAATCAAAGGATGGTTTTATGATTCTTTTGCATTAATCCAGATTTTCAATATCACAACATAATTAGTTTTCAAACATATGACTTAGCCACTTTAATTGAAATAAAATAAATAAATAAAATGTCCATAAGCATTTGACTATGTGGGAGCAACTCCCCACACAAGTATTTCACATGCCCTAGACCTCAGTCCATGTCCTTTACCATACTCCCATACCAATAACCATTTTATGAAAACTACACACTGTGGTATTTCAATATGTTGCCCATGACCGTGGGCACGGCTATTCGAATAGATTATTAACACTCTGCAGAGGTGTACAACTTTACTCACAAGATACAATTATCTCATTATGTCAGCCATTACACGTTTTCGCAAACGTATGACTGAGTAATCATAATAAGGCCTTTACAATACTTATTTTGATATTTCTCCTGCTCGGAGCTATGCACCCTTAGTGCTAAATGACTTCGTTATTAGCTTATTGCGAGTACACTCTCTCTTAGGGTAGAGAACTTCGAGTCTCTTGCTGGCAGTGACCGCTATAGGTTCGCTCCCAAACATATCCTTTCCCATGCAATGACCCTACAGGTCACCCCTAACTGGCACAGGAGAGTATATCAAATAAACAAATTAGTTGGTCTGGTCCATCCCATATCAGACTTGTGGTTGTATGGTAGGTGTAGAAATGAGATCATACGGATTCGTCCTTAATCAACTCAGGCGACACAAACCAACAATTCAAACCACAAGTAGTACCCTGTACCAGACTTAAATCAACCTCTCACCCGGGTCTCCCATCATTTTATAATAATTACCTATTTCCAACGGTAACCCATGTTACCACTACCATTATCATGTTTCAAATTTTAGTTGGCAATTTTTGTGTCGTATTTACTGTTATCTCTAAAGCATATATAAGCACAACTATTATTTTGCAATATTACTGTTGTGATAAACCTATGGTGACAAGAGAAAGGTAATATCAAAAAAGAAGATAAGAGGTATCACTGTATGGTGTAGCTAGGCAATCTATACATATAATAAAGGTAAGCATGCATTTGTATTTGAAATCAAAATGTTGCATTTGAAAACTAGATTCAACATGATTAACGTAAGGACTTGACTCCTTTTTTGATATCTTTGGTCTTTTCCTATAGGCTTGAGGCCTGCTTCAATTGCTTGTGTAGTTCTTCTGTTGACCATTATATAGCATTTCCCCATGTGACTTGTTAAGATGGTTGGTTGTACTCAGTCTTGCTTTATTTTTCACCAACACAGAAATCAAAATAAGAAAGTATGTTACAAGTTTCACCAACACTCAAGCATTCCTGTGGAAATTTTGCTTGGATCTTCTGAATGTAAGTAAATTTTGGGCTTGGACACCCTTAAAGCTGTTAAAACTAATTGTTAGGTTTTATTTTAATTAAATTAACTATTTTGAAATCTTCATGAGCAGGCATGATACTTGTAACATCCTAAAGTTCAAATGTTCAAAAATATGGAGTTTTTAAAACTTTTCTTGCAATTTGCGGGCATTCAAATTTCCTCTGAATATTTATTTGAAATCTTTTGAGTTTTGTTACATGCAAACAAATATATTGAGAAATAATATCCAAAGTGAAAATAATAATGGAGTTAATAAAATATAGGGGAATAATATAAAACAATGAATTATGAATTCTAAACCAATTTTAAATTATACTCAAATCCAAAGTAAAATTGAAAATTTAAACTCAAATCGAGAATAAAACCACCGCATCTAAATAATTGAACTGAGAATTCAATTTTTGAATTTTAATATCCTGCAAAACTAGAAATCAATAATCTTAAATATGAATTAGAAATTCAAATTCAAAATCCAAAAAATTGCTATAGCCTCTCATTTTTCTCTCACTCTTTTCCCATTTTCCTCTCTCTCTCTCTTACATGTGGGACCAGCCTCTTTTTCCTCTCTCCTCCTTCCTCCCATTTTTTTTCTCTGGCAGCGGGCCCTCTTTTCCCCGTTCCTCTCTCTCCCGCCCTCCTTTCTTCCCTCTCTGCGTGGGGGCCGGCCTCCTCCTTCTTTCTTCTCTACCCCTCCTTTCTCTGTGCTTTCCTTCCTTCCTTATCTTCTTCGCCCGACAGTGCTTGCCTCGCTCTGCCTGACCGCCTGGCCCCGCTCTCCCTATTCACCCATTTCCCTCGCGTCAGCCGTGTCGCGATCCCCTCACCATCACCCATCACCGTCACGTCTCTTGTGTCACCATCCCAATGCCATGCCTGCGCGCACATGTCGCCCGGCCATGTTGTTGCCCACACCGTGCACTGTGCTTTGGTTGCCAGCCATAGTGCGTCTCGGCAATCCTCCCACGCTATAAGTAGTATCCGACCTCATCTCAGCCTCCTTGCACCCTCCCATCTCCGCACTTCCTTGCTCAAGGCTTCCCCTGCCACCACCTTGGCCACCCAACCACCGTCGCCTCACACCGCCCTGGCCTCTCTGATGAAGCCCTGCCACTCCGACCGCATCACAGCGTGTCCCTACTCCCCATCAGCCTCCCCTCCGAGCTAATTGGGTTTCCGCGCGCCGACGCTCGCTGCATGGCCGATCTTCCCTAACTCTGGCCAAAATAGCCACCGCCGACGCCATTCCTCATCCAAAGCACTCCAGTCCAATTCCTCACCATTAAAGCATCTCCTCGCCGTCCTCAACATCCCCCAACTGCCAGCCGACACCCTCTGCCACCCAAGCTTCCCCTCCACGGTGACCCCCTCTACGTCGCTACCCATGCACGATCCCAACCGGCCTCGGTCCCCCTCCGGTCCCGCCAACTCGTCGGTGAGTGTTCCTTTTGTCCACACAAGCTTATGCTCCCCCTATCTTTTTCCTCAACCCTCCCAACCGTCGCCGCCCATGCAGCCACCCGCCTCCGGCCGCCGAGCCTCGCCGCTGGCCCGCCTCGAAGCTCTTCGGCTCACGCCAGTGCCTCCCTCAGCTTCCATCTGACGTCGGGAGTTGCATTTTGGCCATCGCCGTGCGCTGCCCCGAGCTCCTTTGTTTTTCCTCTGTTTTGGGCTCTACGCTTGCTTCGTTTAATTCAATGCCCCCTGTTGTGGCTACATGCCAAACAATAGAGAAGGGGACTAGTAGAAGAGGAAGAGGAGAGCCAGATCTGTGGGAGTTGATAAGAATGAGAGGATGTCCCTCCTCCTGTCCCTCTTGAGGGTTTATACACATGAGTGGGGTAGAATGGAAAATCCCCATTCTACCCCTTGGTACTTACAAAGGATAATGGTACACTGGTATATTTCTCTACACTATTGGGCCTATTACATGTTGGACTAGTTGCACGCCCCAGTCACGGGGGGTTGGGCCACCCCCACAATAGTACTCCCTCGACAACAAGCGCTGAGGTCCCGATGGGCGAGCTGACGTGATCAACCACCCCAGCCCCCCCGTTCCCCGACAGCAAGCGCGAGGGTGCCGAGTAGTGAGCCGATGCAACTGGTAGCTTGCAGACCCCAGAGGCAATGCCTACGAAGAAATCATCGAACTCCTACGCTGAATCCCGCGTCATCCCGCCGAGGCGATGCCTACGAGGCGGACGGCGAAGTCTTGCATCGGAGGCGGAGCCGAGCGCCGAGGACGTGCCGTCCCGCCGAGGTGATTCCTACAAGGCGGACGGCGCTGTCGAGCGCCGAGGACGTGCCGTCCCGCCGAGGCGGACGGCGAAGTCGAGCGCTGACGACATGCCATCCCACCGAGGCGATGCTTACGAGGCGGATGGCGAAGTATGCTGTCTCGCCGAGGTGATGCCTACGAGGCGGACGGCGAAGTCGAGCGTTGACGACGTGCCGTCCCGCTGAGGCGATGCCTACGAGGCGAACAGCGAAGTATGCCATCTCACCGAGGCGATGCCTACGAGGCGGACGGCAAGTATGCCGTCGCGCCGAGGCGATGCTTACGAGGCGGATGACGAAGTCGAGCGCCGAGGACGTGCCATCCCACTGAGGCGATGCCTACGAGGCGGACGGTGAGGTCAAGCGCTGAAGACGTGCCGTCCTGCCGAGGCGATGCCTACGAGGCGGACGGCGAAGTCAAGCGTCGAGGACGTGCCGTCCCGCCGAGGCGATGCCTACAAGGCGGACGACGAAGCCGTGCACGAGAGCCGCGCCAGAGCCGTGCCGTCCCGCCAAGGTGATGCCTACGAGGCGGACGGCGGAGTCCTGCGCCGAAGCCATGCAGTCATGCCAAGGCGATGCCTACGAGGTGGACAGCGGAGTCGAGCGCCGAGGACGTGCCGTCCCGCCGAGGCGATGCCTAGGAGGCGGACGGCGAAGTCGAACGCTGAAGACGTGCCGTCCCGCCGAGGCGATGCCTACAAGGCGGACGGCGGAGGCGAGCGCCGAGGACGTGCCGTCCCGCCGAGGCCATGCCTACGAGGTAGACGGCGAAGTCGAGCGCGGAAGACATGCCGTCCCGCCGAGGCGATGCCTACAAGGCGGACGGCGGAGTCGAGCGCCAAGGACGTGCCGTCCCGCCGAGGCGATGCCTACGAGACGGACGGCGGAGTCGAGCGCCGAGGACGTGCCGTCCCGCCGAGGCAATGCCTACGAGGCGGATGGCGAAGTCTTGCGTCGGAGTCATGCCGTCCCGCCGAGGCGATGCCTACGAGGCGGACGGCGGAGTCCTGCGCCGGAGCCGTACCATTTCGGCGCCTACGAGGCGGACGACAGAGTCCTGCGCCGGAGCCGTACCGTCCCACCGAGGCAATGCCTACGAGGCGGACGGCGCAGTCCTGCGTTGAAGAGGCGCCGGAGCTGTGCCGTCCCGCGGAGGCGATGCCTACGAGGCGGACGGCAGAGTCCTACGCTAGAGCCGTGCTGTCCTGCCGAGGTAATGCCTATGAGGCGACGCGGCGCGATCTGCTGGCCGGCCGCCGAGCCGTCTTTGTCCCACCGAGGCGATGCCTACGAGGCGGACGGCGAAGTCCTACGTCGGAGTCATGCCGTCCCGCCGAGGCAATGCCTACGAGGCGGACGGCGAGGCGGTGCTCTCAAGCCGGGTCGATGCCGTTCCCCTACCACGAAAAACAGTGCCCGCGGAGAGCGGGCGCTTGCAGCATAGGCCGAGGGCGATACACGCGCGGAGGCAGGGAGGCGGAGCCGCCGTTCCCCTACCTTCAAAAACAGGGCCCGCGGAGAGCGTACGCTTGCGGCATAGGCTGAGGGCGCTACGCACGCCGAGGCAGGAAGGTGACACCGCCGTTCCCCTACCTTGAAAAAACAGTGCCCGCGGAGAGCGGGCGCTTGCAGCATAGGCCGAGGGCGATACGCGCGTGGAGGTAGGGAGGCAGAGCCGCCATTCCCCTACCTTCAAAAACAGTGCCTGCGGAGAGCAGGCGCTTGCGGCGTAGGCCGAGGGCACTATGCACGCCGAGGTAGGGTGGCGGAGCCACCGTTCCCCTACCTTCAAAAACAGGGGCCGCGGAGAGCGGGCGCTTGCAGCGTAGGCCGAGGGCGCTACGCACGCTGAGGCAGGGAGGCGACACCGTTGTTCCCCTACCTTCAAAAATAGGGCCCGCGGAGAGCGAGCGCTTGCAGCATAGGCCGAGGGCGATACGCGCGCGGAGGCCGGGAGGTGGAGCCGCCGTTCCCCTATCTTCAAAAACAGTGCCCGCGGAGAGCAGGCGCTTGCGGCGTAGGCCGAGGGCACTACTCACGCCGAGGTAGGGAGGCGGAGCCGCCGTTCCCCTACCTTCAAAAACAGTGCCCGCGGAGAGCAGGCGCTTGCGGCGTAGGCCGAGGGCACTACGCACGCCGAGGTAGGGAGGCGAAGCCGCCGTTCCCCTACCTTCAAAAACAGGGCCCACGGAGAGCAGGCGCTCGCCGAGGTAGGGAGGCGGAGCCGCCGTTCCCCTACCTTCAAAAATAGGGCCCGCGGAGAGCGTGCGCTTGCAGCGTAGGCCGAGGGCGCTATGCACGCCGAGGCAAGGAGGCGACACCGCCGTTCCCCTACCTTGAAAAAACTTGGCGATGCACTCCCTGGTGCAACGCTCGCGAGGGCGCGATATCCAAGTGGTGTGCCGCTTAAAGCGAGGCACTCCCTGGTGTCTCAGCTATGTCATAATTTTTATACTCTGTAGAGTGCGTGGGAACATTGTCCACGTCTTATTTATACTCCGGAGAGTGCGCATGTGGACAATATCCACGCGTGCGCGTGATCCACGTCTTATTTATACTCAGTAAAGTGCGCAGGGACAACATCTGCATCTTATTTATACTCCGTAGAGTGCGTGGGATCAACATCCATGACTTATTTATACTTCGAAGAGTATGCATATGGACAACACCGCTGCGTGCGCGGGATCCGCATCTTGTTTATACTCAATAGAGTGCGCAGGGACAACATCCGCGTCTTATTCATACTCCATAGAGTGCGTGCGGAGACGGACCTCGACGCTACGTCTTATTTAGAGTCCGTAGACTGCGCGCGGAGGCAAGCCTCGGGGCGTTGTGGGCGGTGAAGGTGCGTGCGGAGGCGGACCTCGCGCTACATCTTATTTATACTCCGTAGAGTGCGTGCGGAGGCGGACCTCGCGCTACGTCTTATTTAGAGTCCGTAGATTGCGCGCAGAGGCAAGCCTCCGCGCGTTGCGGGAGGTGAAGGTGCGTGCGGAAGTGGACCTCGCGCTACGTCTTATTTATACTCCGTTGAGTGCGTGCGGAGGCGGACCTCGCGCTACGTCTTATTTAGAGTCCGTAGACTGCGCGCGGAGGCAAGCCTCCGTGCGTTGCGGGCGGTGAAGGTGCGTGCGGAGGCGGACCTCAGCGCTACGTCTTATTTATACTCCGTAGAGTGCGCACGGAGGCGTCCCCCCACGCTTCTTTGTTTATACTCATGCCCGTGCTTTTCACGGAGAGTGCGCGCGCGGACGCGTGTCTTCGTTTATACTCATGCCCGTGTTTTTCACAAAGAGTGCGCGCGCGGACGCGTGTCTTTGTTTATACTCCGTAGAGTACGCCGAGGCACGAGGCCGTCGTGCGATTTAAATCAAAAACGCGTGCCAAAACAGAGGCAGCAAAGAAATGGCCGAAGACTTGCGACAACAAAACACTCCAGAATGCAGTACCGGAAAAAAGCATTAGATGCCACGATAACCCAGAGCGGGCCAAAACTGGACAAACAATGACGGCCAAATCAAATGCTTTTAGAATGGAACTGCAGCCGCAATGAATGATATTGTTAACAATCATTTCTTTAAGGCCATGCACGCAAGAAATACAGGGGATACTATTAAAGCCTCACACGTGATCACATGCAATGCGTACCAGGCGGGACGGTGGCGACGCGGAGTAGACTGCGCAGGTGCGGAGACCCTGGCTGCACGGAGCTAGCGGAGGCCTCGTCGCGAGGCGCGGAGGCGACGCCGTTAGTCACATGCTCTGGTTGCGGCCGCCCATGCATGCATTGCTGTATGAGTTTGCTTGCTCTCTGCATGTCCTCATGCATGCATCAAAGCCGAGGCAGAGTGGCGCTAGCAGGCCGGCGAAACCATCGCAGAGTTGAACGAAGGCCGACGAGGATTCCCCGGAGCCGATCGGTGGCGGCGCGACTGCGATGGTGATGCTGGTCGATACGCCCCTTGACGCTTACGCGGCTGTGTCATGCACCCATACGAGCAATGCATGCCTTGCCATTTGCTACGTGCATCGCCATGCAAATGCATAAGTGATGCATGCATTGCCACCTGCTTCGTTCTTGCGCGCGGTGATGCCCGAGAATCCCCTGCACAGCGCGGAGACTGGCGAGTCGAAGCTGGTCTTCGGCAGTGCGGAGACGAGCGTAGCCGAAGCTGATCTTCGGTCCGTGCGAAGGCCTTGGGAGCCCCGAACTCCGCGTAGACAGACTTCGTCGGCACGGGAGCGGAGGCCATCACCTGGACGGACCTCGCCGGCGCGGACTTCGTCTGAGGTCTTCCACGGAGCGGAGCCCCCGACGAGGCACGGAGGCGTGTGGAGCAGGGTGTCGAGCTTCCGCTTGGCGTGAAGACGTAGGTCGGCGCGAGAGCAAGCGCGGCGGCGCTGCAGACGATCCCGGTGCGAATACCTTGCCGGCATGCCTGGGTGGTGGAGCACTTGACGTCCTCTCCTGGCGTGCATGGATGGATGGCCCATCCCTGTGCTCGGAGAGGTACGCGCGGAGGTCCCTGTGCTCGGAGAGGTACGCGCGGAGGTAACAGATGCGCATGCTCCTCCGTACGGGTGGGGAAGGCCGAAGGCGCCGGGGCGAAGTGACGCGCGAAGTCCGGAGCGGAGCCCGCCATGCGAAGTAAGTGGCGCGCAAAGTTCGGAGCGGAGCCCGCCATGCGAAGTCGGTGGCGAGGAGCCCTCCGCTAGCGGAGACGCCGCTTGACACGAAGGTGCGGAGGCCCAGGCGGAAGCCATGCAAAGTGCACATAAAGTCAACTAATGCTCGCGGCATGCATGCAGAGCGAACTGGCTCGCTGGAGCTTACGTTTATGCATGCATGTGTGCCTACACGTGAAAGCAAGGAGTGCATGCATGGGTGAATGGATACGCCCAACATGCATGGATAGAAACTCATGCATGGGTGGAGGCATATGCGTGAATAGCTTTTTGGAGTGCATGGATGGACAGAGCAGCGGCGCAGACTTCGACTGCGTGCGAAGCAGGAGCGCTTCGTCGCGAGACAACGGCAGTGGCTGGGTGGAGTCCCGCGCGTTGACGCCGAGGGCGCGGAGGCGTGGGCTGCGTCGAAGAAGACCCCTCCGCGTCGACGTACTGACGGAGTTCACCACGTGAACCAGGGGAGGAATGAGCTCCGCGCAGCTAAGCGGCGTCGCCGACGGAGCGGAGCCGAAGTTGAGGACGTCGGGGAAGACTTCATCGTAGCGGAGACCGTGGATGTTGGATTTAATCTTGAGCATTTGCTATTTTTAGTCGCATGCAGTCTTTTGGAATTAGTAGCATGCAGCAGTTTCTAGCATGCAGCAATTAGTAATTTAATGCAGCAGTTTTCAAGTAGTTTAATACATGAAAAAACTGAAGTTAGTGGGAAGTTAGAAGGGTCTTTTGTATTTGCTATAAAAGGAGAAGAAATGAATCAGAAAAAGTGTGCAGTTCGGAAGCACCAAAAATACTTGTGTTCATCCTGTGCTCTTTGTGCTTATGTGCGTGTTGTGTGCTTGTCTTCATCATCTCCGGCAAGGGGAACCCGGAGGCGAAAACAACATTTGGTATCAGAGCCGGTGTTGTGATGGCGAGGATGGCAAGATCGGTGTCTCCGTCGTTGTCGAGGCGTATCGCCGGTGGCCTAGAGGAGGTGGCCAGCGGCGGCATGCATGTGGCTAGCGGCAGCGAGCATGTGGCTCGCGTTAGGCCGTTGGCGCGAGTCGGGAAGGAGGAGAGCGTCACACTCCAGTACCAGTTGTTGACTAGTAGCAACTATGCTGCATGGTCAATGAAGATGCAAGTGTACATGGAGGCGCAAGGAGTGTGGGATGCCGTTGAAGAAGACGGCGTCGAGAGGCGTCAAGACAAGAAGGCACTTGCGGCCATCTACCATGGTGTTAGCGAGGAGACCCTTCTTGCTCTTAATGGCAAGAGGACGGCGAAGGAGGCATGGGTGACTCTCAAGTCTATGTATGTTGGAGTTGAGCGCGTGACGAGGGCCAAGCTCCAAACTGCCAAGAAAGAATTTGACAATCTTCATATGCGTGAAGGTGAGTCAATTGATGCTTTTGCCATGAGGGTCACCCTCGCTCTTAGCAAGATGCGGACGCTGGGAGAGAGGGTTGGAGACTCTTGTGTGGTGGATAAGGTGCTTCGGGTCTTACACCGAAGTTTCTACCGATCGTTTGCACCCTCGAGAACCATGAGGACTTGGATGTGATGTCGGTCGAAGAAGTGTTCGGACGGCTAAGGGCGTTCGAGGAGCGCCACATGGTTGATGAGGAGAAAGGTGAGCACCTGCTGCTCACCCGCGCCCAATGGGAGTCCAGAGCCAAGAACAAGGAAGGCGGCTACGGCTTCGGCAAGAAGAAGAGCACCTTTGACAAGGCGAAGGTGCGTTGCTATAACTGCCAAGAGTACGGGCACTATTCTTGGGAGAAGAAATGCCATGAGTCGAAGAAGGAGAATGAGACGCATCTCATTATGGCGGACGCCGACGATGAGCCAACGCTACTTTGAAGACCGACGAGGAGGTGATTGGTATCAGATTGTCAGTTTAATCTTGTTTTGCATTAGTTAGCAGTGTGTCAGCAATGCATGTAATAAGCTTAGTCCAAACTGGTTTAGTGCGAGCTGCATGGCGTAGTGGCAGGATCTGGAGTGTGTAGTGAGCGGATCGCCAGCCAGGAGTTGAGAGCACGCATGTTTGTTTGGATTAGCCAAAGCATGAGTTTAGCAAGCTCAAGATTAGAGGGGAAATTGTTGGATTTAATCTTGAGCATTTGCTATTTTTAGTCGCATGCAGTCTTTTGGAATTAGTAGCATGCAGCAGTTTCTAGCATGCAGCAATTAGTAGTTTAATGCAACAGTTTTCAAGTAGTTTAATACATGAAAAAACTGAAGTTAGTGGGAAGTTAGAAGGGTCTTTTGTATTTGCTATAAAAGGAGAAGAAATGAATCAGAAAAAGTGTGCAGTCCGGAAGCACCAAAAATACTTGTGTTCATCCTGTACTCTTTGTGCTTATGTGCGTGTTGTGTGCTTATCTTCATCATCTCCGGCAAGGGAAACCCGGAGGCGAAAACAACAGTGGAGGGGACGCCGGATGGATAATGTGTGCATGCACGAAGGGATGGAATGCGGCGGATGGATAATGTGTGCATGCACGAAGGGATGGAATGCATGCATGGATGGTGAGGCCTATGCAAGATGCATGCATGAAGGGTTGTGCATGCATGGATGGTTGGGCCTACGTGAAATGCATGCACGGACGTCTCCCGCGGCGCGGAGCCTGGCTCTCACGAGGCGGGTCGGTGACTTCGCGCGCACAGGGTCCGCGACCTTCGACAGGGCAGAGCCCACGGCCGAAGTGGTCTTCGCCCGTTCCGAGGACTCAGCGCTGGCGACGCCCTTCTTCCGGCGCGCGGCCGCCACAGCCTCCGCGGAGACGCAGCTGACGGCGTCGACGTAGCGCTAAGCGCGGAGGCCGCAACCGAGGCGAAGACCAAGACGCTGCAAAGTGGAGGCCAGCTCTCCGCATGCGGGGTCCGATGCTGTGCGTGTGAAGCCGAGCGAAGACCAGCACTTTGCATTTTGCCAGCTCATACTGTGCCTGGATGGATATTTGAGTGCTTGCTAGCCATCTCCACGGTCCAAGACCTCACTTCCCTGCGTGACCACCCCAGCAGAGCGGAGATAGAAGCAACATAAAAAATATACGGTTCTATTAGATCTATTCAATACTGCATCTGGAAAACAAAGCGAAGTATATAGATAAAGCCCATACGACTCCATAGTCAGGATGGTTAAATTTTTAGCGAGCAAACTACTTATCTATCACTACGGACGCCACAAATGAAGCAGCGCGCTCCCAGGAGCAGAAAGGATCCACATAGCCGCCGGTCTTGCTGATTGTTGGAGAGATCTCTTCCATACACAACTTCTAGTCGTCCCCACGGACGGCGCCATTTGTTGTGGCTACAGGCCAAACAGTAGAGAAGGGGACTAGTAGAAGAGGAAGAGGAGAGCCAGATTTGTGGGAGTTGATAAGAATGAGAGGATGTCTCTCCTCCTGCCCCTCTTGGGGGTTTATATACATGAGTGGGGTAGAATGGGAAATCCCCATTCTACCCCTTAGTACTTACAGAGAATAAGGGTACATTGGTATATTCCTTTACACTATTGGGCCTATTACATGTTGGACTAGTTGCACGGCCCAGTCACGGGGGGTTGGGCCACCCCCACAACACCCCCTTCAATTCATAAATAGGTAGTTGCCCAATTGGTCAAGCCCAGTTGCGATTAACGTAGAGGCGTGGATTCGTTTTTCATTTCTCTTTTTATTTTTATTAATCCATTTCAATTAAGAAAATCAAGGAAAATTTTGAAATTAATTCATGGAAGCTAATAAATTTAACTAGGATGTAAATGAGATTATTTAAGATTTAAATTTGGATTAGCTATCATATATGAGTAATTAATGTGGTTTGAATAATTATCTAAAAGACTAATTATTAATTAAAGGCATTAATAAACAAAAATGACTTTGGTTAAATGTACAAATTTAATAAAGATTACCCTTAATTATAATTAAATATACCCTAACATTTAACATGCCACCATTAAATAAATCTCAGTGGTAAATTTAATTAAATAGCAATATTGAAATATGACCCTGTATAACAAGCTCTACCCTAGATAAATAAATTTAAATTAAAAATAAAGCTAAGCCTAATAATACTAAAGTGTAGAGAAAATATTAATGGTGCCATTAATTAAATCTTAACATTAGATTTAATAAATAATAATGTTGAGACATGATTGTATATAACAAGCTAAGACCCATATAAATCACCATTAATTCCACCAATCAGTCTAATGGTAGCCCCAGCGCCATAAAAATCCGATGTGAACTTCTCTCCACCGCTGACCAACTACAGCCATCCCAAGCCATGCTATGCCCAAAAATGGAACCTCCTCATCTCCAGGAATCCACCCATATCCTTGGCTTTGTTTCACTAAACCACAGCTTGAGATCTACTCATTCTTCTATTGCCCCTATCTCTTGGTCACTATAGCGCGCAAGTGAGGTTGAAGATGATTAATTGTTCATTGGGCTGGGCTGGCAAACACTATTTACTACTGTATGGTACTGTAGCACCCGACCCAATTTTAAACAGTAGGATTCGATACTATAGTAGACCGAATCCTTTATGAACAGTACCAGATCCGCGATGAACAGTAAATACACATTACTATTCATCCAAACCCCGAAATATATATTTATACCCGTTTTGATCGATTTGACCCCACGAAGCCCATTCTCAACTTTCTTTCGCCAAACTATACATTGGTAAAACCCTAGAACTCCTATACACTATTCCAAACCCTAAGTCCAATGCGAACCAAACCCCTACTATTCACTAAAACCCTAAAAACAATATATATACCCATTTGATCATTTTGAGCTCCTCTATGCCATTCTCAGCTCTGTTTTGTCAACATGCTCTGTTTTGTCAACATAGACTCCGATAAAACTTTAAACTACCCAAATGATATTTTGACTCCAAACCCAATACCGTTCATAACTGTAACCATTTGCAGGAAATCCATTAACACATATATACATCTTTGACCGTCTCGGACCCTTCTAGCCTAATACCAACTCTGTTCAACCAGATCAAGCACCACCCAAACCTCTTCTTTGCATCTTTTGTTTATTTTATTGTATTTTGTTCCCAGCTTGCATTCTGCAAAGTAGGAACTTATTTGCTCTCATTTTCCGCAATCGAATTCGGACCCAGCAAGTTGGTCAACAGAAAAGCTATGTGAGCAATTAAAGAAGTCTGTCCCATGGATAAGGAGGCAAGTCACATGTTTTTGATCATGTTGAACTTATATTATTTTAATTATTTATTTATAATATTTTCATTACTATTATTTATGCACTATTATTTGCTTAAAAATAAATGTTTAGAATGACGTGATAATTAACTATGTCCTGCCACTGGAAAAGCCTTGTTTTATTTGATGACCATATTCATCTTGACAAGCCCTAGTAATAATAAATTACTATAAAATATACCATGGTAGTTTAGGAAATTCAACTGTTTTACACTTGCAGTGGCAGTGCCATAGTGCACTGGGCTATTCATTTGTGGATGGTTATCTAGTTGATGAAAAGTAAGGACTTGAATCTTACATTGAGTAAAGAATATATTGATCGTTCAACCATAAGTTTTGATTTGTCAAGACTTGGTCAAGTAAATGTTCAATTGAATCTAGTATTTATAGGGTGTTAGG
This sequence comes from Dendrocalamus sinicus, assembly GCA_036346575.1. Classification (NCBI taxonomy): domain Eukaryota; kingdom Viridiplantae; phylum Streptophyta; class Magnoliopsida; order Poales; family Poaceae; genus Dendrocalamus; species Dendrocalamus sinicus. Next base: position 9,787,017 of record CM070670.1, read on the forward strand.
ATTTTAGAGACGGTAGGTCCTGCGAGGTCCATCACCTATCGGCTAAACATGGTAGGTCCCACGAGGTCCATCACCTATCGGCTACACACGGTAGGTCCCACGATATCCATCACCTTCCAGGTAAATACGGTAGTCCGGTGAGTCCATCGCCTACTGGATTAAATAGTAGGTCTTGTGAGGTCCATCGCCTACTGAGTAGAGATGGTAAGTCTAAACATAGTCGGGCCCAACACTATGAGGTCCATTGCTTATCGAGGAGAGACTAGAAAGAAGAGAGCAGTGAAAAATCTTGTTATCTCAATTCATTCACATGCTAACATGTTGTGTGTCTATAGCTTGACATTATGAGTATCAGTTATCTTGTGGGTAAAGTTGGGCAAGTCTACATAGTAAAAATATAAATGGTATTCGAATATATCGTGTTTCTACAAAATGAAGCTATGTTAAATGGGTGGTTCCAATAGCAAAACATAAGTAGATTTGGAAATAATTTGGAAGTGTTAAAGTCTGGTAATCAAGTTGTTGAAACCCCAAATTTCTTAAGAAATTTACGCTTTGTTATTTTATGTTAATAATATTTACAAATAAAATTGCATCCACAAATATCTGAAGAAAACCACTATTATCCCCATCTCTTGAAAATCCTAGCAAGTAGTTATATAGCGTTTCACATGTGACTTGTTGAGTACGATTAGTTATACTCAGTCTTGCTTTATTTTTCACAAACAAAAAATCAAAAGAAGAAAGGATGTTATAAGTTTTTATGTTAGGGTTACAACCGCACTCAAGCGTTCCTGTGAAAATTTACCTTAGATTTTTTGAGTGTAAGTAAATGTTGGGCATGCACGCCTTTAAAGCTATTAAAATTGACCGCTAGGTCTTATTTTAATCAAATTAACTCTTTTGAATTGTTCATGAGCAGGCATGATACTCTTTCCAACGCAACTGAACTCCTAGGTTGTTGTAGGACGTATGACGACTCTGTTCCTACAAATGGGGGCGTTACAAGGACCATACCGCATGCACACATATAAGCACATACATCCTCTGCCATCCTAGTAAGTACGCATACAAGCTATGTAAAAAAGTTTAGGCATGTGAAGGAAAAAAAACCTTACATACTGGTACACAAAGTAGCTAGCATATCTTTGATATGCTATCAAAAAAAAAAGATGGCTCTGATATAATCAACGGAGATTATTTTTATCAAAAAAGTTAGAATCTATTATACATGTATATGGCTCATATTGAAATTACAATTTTGTATTTAGTTTGAAAAGGAAGAAATTCAAATTCCTTTTTGTAATATATAAATATAAATTCAAATGTTCAGTTATTTTTCATTAAAAGTGGATCCAAAATAAAATACATTCAGAACTAACTAATATTAAATGTGAAAAATAAGAGTTCCAAACTAAAGTAACATTTTCAGTAGATAAACTAAAAATAAGAAATAAAATTATATACTAAAAATAAGAAATAAAATTATATAGGATTTAAATTAAATCATACTAAAACGAAATTTAGAGAAAATTATTTAAATTCAAATTTGGAACATAAAACTATACCATCCAAATATAGTATGTTCTAATGAAATTAGAGAAACAGAATTTACATTCAACATTGAAAATTTTCAAATTTATAAATATAATTATGATATATATATATATATATATATATATATATATATATATATATATATATATATATATATATATATATATATATATATATATATATATATATATATATATATATATATATATATATATATATATATATATATATATATATATATATATATATATATATATATATATATATATATATATATATATATATATATATATATATATAAAATTGTTTTTAGGTTGTATGTACGAATTTGAAGTGAAATTTCCTATGTTGATAATGTAAGAAATTTATAAATTGGGACTTCTAAACTAAATCTTTGTTGTTCAAATAATATTAAATCACAATTTTAAAATTTTGATGTCCAAATATTTTAAATCTATAATTGTACTTAACCAAAAAATTAGTATCAATTTAAAATTTTTAACATTATTATAAAACTATGGCATCCAAAGATTGTTATGTTCAAAATAAAATTCGAGGAACACAATTTACATTCAATGTTGAAAACTTTCAAATAAAAGTACTAAAAATCCATATAATAATGCGGAATCACGAAAGTCTATTGTGTTTAGGTTGTGTGTACAAATTTGAAGTGCAATTTCCTATGTTGATAAGGTAAGAAATTTGTAAATTATGAATTCTAAACTAACATTTTCATGTCCAAATATTTTTAAATCAGAATTGTAAAACTTTGATGCCCAATTAATTTTACATCCAAAATTGTAGTTACAAAAAAATAATATCAATATTTATAAGTTAACATCGTGCAAACATTTAGTACCTAGTGTTTGTAGATTGCTCACACTGTTTTACTGCTAGCCCATCTGGCCAACTAAGAAATTAGGTTGGTCTGTTCAAAACAAATAAAACTTGATGTGTCTTAATGATTTATCACGTTACGGTTAGAGTTCAACATGTTATATAGCTTAAAACATGCTGCCCGTGCAGATGCACAAGTTGGTTACTAGTTATTATTGAATTTGGAGGTGCTCCTTGATATTCACTAAGTTATTCCTGAAGGCCCCATTAGCAGCCATGTGTTGAATTAATCCTGCCAACGCACTGACCAGTAAGGTAAATAGAGTTGGTGATAAATGGTTTCCCTGTGTTACTTAAGCAGTCAAATCTTAAGCCAATGCTACCATTGACAATTACTCCTCGATTGAAATGCATTTGTTTCTGAGGCTGTTTGATGCATGTGTGTGATAGAAGTAGAACCTTGTACTATCATCCCCCATACTAGCCTGTATCTATCTGAACCTTCGTTTGAATATAGCATGAGTGATCTTCATTTTGCGATCTCTTGTGTGAACAATTGTTTGAAATTTCTCTCCGCAGTTGACGATAATTGGTGTTCCAAGAGGTAGTCGAGGAGTGCTAGGACATTGTCACAACACCTATGTTGCTGCTCAGTCTGCCTAAATCCGCTTTAGTGCTCCAAAGCCCTGTGAGTGGCTATTTTCATGTTAGCGATGTTCGTTGCCTCGTCTTCATTATAAATGCAAGCGTTGCACACATTTTACACAATTTCCATGTTTTAGTTGAAGGCCTCCATTTTTAACGATGGATTCCCAATTTCTGAAGATTGTAGTCCTTATCTGAAAATATTCCTCCTTGATTGTTGGTAACATTGTTCTGTGCTTCTTTTATACCCTTTGTAGTGGTTTTTATTTTTCATACTAAAGTATGCAGCGGTACCTCCCGCATATATATTATCAACTCCTGAGTTGCATTTGAAGCAAACCATCGTTTCAGTGGTACACGATGATCAAAAAGCGAATGCATCCACTAAGCTACTAGCTATATTTGTCTATTTTCTTTTCAGTTTATGTCTTATAATTTATGCCTTCGCTTAAATAAACAAATGAAACAGCTATTTTCTTCCCTTTTCGAAATGGCTTAGTGGAATAGTCTTTTCGAAATGGCTCATTAGCATTCGGTTCGTATGTCTAAGTACTCACGTTAAGACCAAAATCAATCAGACACAACCATAAACCATCAGTTATAGTCATTTAAACTCCACACGGCTTTCATGAAAAATTAAGCGAAAATTCAAAGCACAAAGTAGAGAATTATTCATTCCTCTTCCATTAACACGAGGCTATCTTAAGAGTCCATAGTAAGCATCCATTGAATTTCTAGCCATCGAAGCAAATCTGGCAGTGACAATTGTGGCCAGAACACCTAGCGTCGCGGACATGGCCACCGTCCGCTAGGTATGCACAGGTCAACTTGCAGAGTGGTTTGGTGCAGAAGAGGAGCCAATCACTTTCGTCCTTGCAGTTCTCTGTGAAAAACATAACAGTCTATTAGTAATGAAGCTCTGCATCCGTAGCACGTGCGTAAAACTCATAAGGTAGGTGGAACTAATTGAGATGATAGTCAATTTGATTTTCAGATATATTTCTCATTACTCAGATAATCTGCGTTTTCAAGTCAAAACGTACGTACGAGTCATAAGGTGGGTGGTGCCCGTTCAAAAAAAAAAAAGTCGGCGGGAACAAATCGATACATATGTAACATATCCATGTAATTATGCGCCCATTCGCATCTCATGCAGGAGAAGAATGTTGAATCAGGCATGGAATTGTGAGAAGCACAGAAATCACTAACAGATTTTATGGTTATATTAAGGCTTCCTTTTTTGGTTTATGGCTTTGTTTTTCACCGTCATTTTAAGGCGAGGTGTATAAGTTGATTATATTGTAATAGACACTATCCTGATTTTATCTATATCGGTTAAAATCGCACGTAAATATCTCTCTCCGTATTCTCTTTCGTAAACAACTAGAATTAAAAAATTTAAGAAAAAACCATAAACAACTATCCAAAAGAACCCATCCATATATATCACGGGATAAGCATTGGAATTTTCCAGAGAAATTGCAAGTATTGTAAGGATGTCGAAGAGCCTAAAAGGTATGCAAGAAAGTATATCATTGCATAGAAATTTCAACGGCAATGGCCTTTCCTTTAGGCCAAAGACATATCGGATTTCAAAATTCCTCTATATTTCCCTCTATCCTAACACTGAATCGTTGAGTCGTACAAAATCTACTTGAGAGCACGATTAGAGAGGGAGAGATGCACCTGCAGAAGTAGAAGTTCCTAGCAACACAAGGACCAGGATGAAACAAACACTTGCGGACCGTGCATCCATGGTAGAACACCGCACACCAACACAACAGAGCCCCTTTTCTTCGTCTTTATCTTGTTTGACTACGAAACAATGTTATGTCAAGGAGGTCACATAATGCCATCTTATAGACTTCTCTTGGCCATCTTATGTTTGCGTAGCGAGAATACCAAAAAGGATGAAGACGAAATCAAAATTGATCCCATTAATTAATTTGTTTCTATGACACCATTATGATCATTTTCAGAAATAACATAAGGAAGCATCCAATGCATATCGTATAGGGCAAAATGAACCTAGACATATCCATGAGTAAATTGTTGCCTTTATATATTCTTGGTCACTCTAGGAAACCGGTACTCCACGTCTCCATCACAATAGAAAAAGGATAACACTAAGTAATATTGTTATTACCTTCTATCTGAAATATATTCCGTAAGTCATGTTATTATTCAGCAGACATTTTTCTCCATAAAATTGGCAAAAAAAAATCCTAGTCAATCTGCAAAATTGGGAATTAACAAATTGCAATAGTGCATCTCAATAAAATCAAGTTAATTTTAATAGAAAAAGTCCAATTTGCAACCCTCAATTATTGCTTCGATCTGATTTTCAACCCGCAACATCAAAACCGTGTGAAACACAACCTTTACCTAACAAAACCAGGTCACATGACCCCCTCGACCCATTACAGAGCGGTTTTGGCATGATGTGACATCCCAAAATTCTCAAAGTATGTATAATTATTCTCAAAATCATCATTTGTGCATTTTTTGGCTTTTTTAAAATTTCCAGCATTTACTTAAGATGTTTTCTTATTTTTTGAGTAGATGAAAATGAATTTATAACATTAATTAAAACTTTGCTAGAGCTTGGAAATAACTTATTTGGGCTCTAAATATTCTAAAGTTCCTCTCCAAAAAAATCAAAATTTTTGGAATTGGGTTGCTAATTTTAAAAATTCAAACATAGTTTCTGCAATTGAATCAATTAGAAAATGATTTCAAAATCCTACTCCATCAGTGGGCCAAATCCTTCCCTCTCAGCCTAGTCCATCTCCTGTTTTGGCCCAGGTCACGATGTCTTCCCCGCCGAAAGCCATCTTCCTCTCTACAATTTCTTGCCTTCCTCATTCCGTTAGTGTATTTCATTGAAACTGCAACCTCTCTCGTATGCATCTCGCTATCACCGACCAGTGGGCCCGACACCCACCTAACAGTCACCTTCATCCACCTCCCACTGAGCTACAGTGAGCCCATGTGTGCGTAGTGCCAAACATGTCGCGACAAGCTCCCTACCAATGTCGAGACCTTCGTTGCTTCACCAATGGCATTGCTGCAGTATCATCATCCCCTGCCGTGCGTGCTCAAGCCATCCTGTCACCTATAGAGCTAGTGCATGCCATTCTCATGTCACGGTCCAGGGAGAATCACTAGGTGATTCCCCACTGATAGACCATGTGGAGGTGACCCCAGGTGTGTGATGAGTAATTGACATCGGTTTAGGAATGTCGAGGTTGGTTTGTGTGGTTCGGGCCATGTCGTTGCGTGGTGCAATTGATTTGGTTGGACTTGGTCAAACTTGGTCGAAGCGATTAGAATGCTTATTTCTTGATTCGACAGGTTTGGGCTCTTTCGTGCGTAAGTATGATTCATTGATTCTATTTATGCTTTCATGTGTCGAGCGGTGCTATGTGATGTGTTTCTTGTCTGTGATGGCTGCAGGACGTCGAGGCGGAGTCGTGGCGAAACACGAGTTGACCAGACTAGACACAGGAGGTGTCGAGGTCAGAACGGTCAGAGGTGTCGAAGACGGTGGAGGACTCGAGGTGGCTGCGTGGCTTGGAGGGCAAGGAATGAGGAAGCTTCCTGGAAGGTGCGCGAGGGCGTTTTGGTGAATACGCAAAGCTGCACTAAAGGAAGTGGATCATAGATAAAGCACTAGGGTAGTTGGTGGCTTAATGGGCAAAGCATGTTGCAAACCCATTAGTGGAGGCTACAAATAGAGAGGGTGCTCTCTAGTAGTCTTTAAGAATTCAGCATGTATGAAATGAGAGTGCAGATTTTTGGGGAGATGGCTTGAGAGTGTGTGTGTGAGTTTGTCTCCTACATGTGTGCTATGAGTTCTTGAATCTCAAGCATGTATGGGGACTTAGTTAGGGTGAGTTTGAGAGAGATATGAGCTGAGAGCAACCCCTTGTAATCATGTATGTCTCCGTATCAATTTCATTATGAGAGATTTTACTTGAGTTGCTCTAGTGTTCTTTTATTTTCCTGCATTGGTTTCTTGTTGGCTCTAGTTATTTCTCCTCTGCTCTCAAGTTTGCTTTGCTCTTAAAATTTCTCAAGTTTTAATTTCAGTTTGTGCTATATGTGTTCATCCAGCTCATTGCGACAGTCTGCAGTCTCAATATGCTCATTACTTGCTGTCCGCTTATCTTTCTTTGTGGTCTTTATTTTCGGCTCATGGACAGATGGCTTGTTCCAAGGTGTTTCTCTGCTATTTCTTGCGATTGGGTTTGCTAGTTTTTTGAGTGCAAGCGGTTGGTTCATCCTTCTTTTGGAAGAGGAGCAGCCGAATGCTTCTATGCATTTCTTTTTGCAATCTGTTGGTTTGGTAGGTTGGGAGGATCAGAGTATCTCTTGTGTTTGTGCCTCCTCTTTTATGTTGCTTTGGCAGTACTCAAAGTCTTCTTTTTCAGCTTTAGTAGTTCACGGCTTGAGCCTTTAATTTTGGTCTCTTCTAGCCAGGCTGCTAGGCAGCAGTGCATTTAATTGTGGCTGCATTATCTTCGGACAAGCCTTTGGAGACCTCTGTTCTGTTCAGCCAATCAACACTTCTTTTTCAACATGAAAATCAGCATATTATTTAGTTTCCAGTGATCGACTTGTCTCTTTTTGATGCTGTTTTGGACTGCAGATTTCAACACCTTTTGCTTGTCTTTCAGTCCAAGAATTTGCAGTAAGCCTTGTTGTTTTGGGCTGCAGATTTCAGCATCTTTTGCTTATGTTTTTCAGTCCAAAAATCTGCAGTAAGCCTCTTTTTTCAGCCCTTGTTTGCTGGAATGGTCCTATGACTGAATCTCTCAGTTTTGATTTGTCTTGCTAGTCAGTCAGCCTATTACTCTTATAGTTTCGGTCAGTGGTTCTCTTGGCATCTTTCCAAACCAGTCCTTGTAGTTCAAGTCTTCTCATTTTCTCGTCAAAGTTGTTTTTTTTGGTGAGTAAAATTTAAATCTTGCTTCATAGTTTTTTAAAAAAATGAGAGTACTTGGGGTCAATTTTTAAAAGCAACATTCACCCCCTTCTGTTGCCGATTTCGATCCAACAATTGGTATCAGAGCTGGTTAGCTCTTTTCAATAGATCTTAACCGGTCTCAAGAGCCATGGCGACGGACAAGTACTCGACCAAGCCTCCCGTCATTGATGGCATCGATTACCCTTTCTGGAAAAGCCGAATGGAGACATATATCCAGGCTCAGGGGTATGCCATCTGGCGAAAGGTCAAGGTCCAGTTTGTTGTTCCTGTCGATGAGAACATCAATGCTGGAAATATGCATGATGTTGAGGCGAACGCTAAGGCAAGGAACATCATTATCCAGGGCCTGAGTCGTAGCGAGTTTGACCGCATATCTCATCTTTCGTCCGCCTTCGATATCTGGGAGACGGTCGATGCATACCATGAGGGCACCACCCAGATTAAGACGGTGAGGCAGGACCAGTTCAAGCGTGACTACAACAAATTTGAGATGCTTGCTGGTGAGTCTTTGGATGAGTGTTTTGCGCATTTTCATAAGATTTTGAGCAACCTCCGAGCGGTCGGTCTCACATACCCCGACTCGGACAACGCTCGTCAGATGCTCGCTGCACTCGACCTTCGTGTTTGGGAGATGAAGGTGACTACCATCAAGGACACCACCGACCTCTCGACTTTGACTCTTGATGCGTTGTACTCACGCCTCAAGGCTCACGAGATTGACATTGTCTCTCGCAAGTCGAAGTCGCAGTCGATGGCTTTAGTCACTGATCCCACTCTGGCTTCTAGTTGTTCTTCCGATTCGCTCTGTGGTTTCTCCCTTGCTGCTCTATGTGATGTAACTGATGATCAGTTAGAGCAGCTTATGGATGAACAGCTGGCCCTCCTAGCTCGGAAGTTCTCTCATGCTTACAAGAGGAGGAGGGACAGAAAGAGAGGCGGACCAGTCATTTGCTTCAAGTGTGGTGGCCCCAACCACATTCGGGCAAACTGCCCCAAGCTGGAGAAGGGCAAGAACGACTACAGCGGTTTGACCAAGATCGACTACACCGACAAGAACCGCAACAAGAAGCCTCCAGCTCCTACACAAGGCAAGAAGAAGTTCCGCAACCTTGGCAAAGCCAAGAAGCTGTTCCATTGCGTCCTCACCGCCTTCGACGACCTCGATCTCAGCGAGGTGGAGGGATGGAGCGACGATGACAGGATGGGTGACCAAGACCCCAAGGGCGGTGATGACTTCTCCGGCATGTGCTTCATGGCCCTTGAGGGCGAACTGAGCGACAGCGAGCTGTACTCCGACTCGGACGAGGTATGCCCCACCTACGACCAGCTCAATCATGCTTTTCTTAAGCTATGTGGATTTCATGCTAGAGCTAGTGATGAGGACATCACTTCTTTGGATACACACAACACTCCTCCACTTGACATTCAAGGACCAATCACTAGAGCTCGCGCCCGACAATTGAATTTACAGGTGAGCTCGTTCCTAAGTACTTCTTTTTGTTCATTTGAGAATAGATTGCTACCTAATGATTTAATTATGATTAGAAACCATAGAGAGGATCTGGAAGTACTTGGAGAAGGGCTACGGGGAGCACAAGTCCAGCAAGGGCGGTCGAATCAAGTTGGAGGCCCAACTCAAGCCGACTTCGAATCCAATTCGGAGTCCAGAACCAGGCCGCACTAAAATGGACGCCCAGATCGCATCCGGATTCCGTTTTGGACGTTCTACATATGTATAAAAAGCTAAGAAGAATACCTTTCCAATGGATCTGGTCCCATGTCAAAATTCCTTCTGAGTCAACGGGAATCGTCGAAACAATTGGACATTCAGGATCTATCAGGGTGCTGCGCCACCGTCTTTTGGGCCGTTCGGCTTTGTATCGTGTTGGAGCCCATTAGGAGCGCGTCCAAGGGTTTTGCACACCCCTCACCCCTTTATATCCAGCCACCACCCCCACCATTAGGGTTGGGTTTTGCTTAGATTAATTCTGTCTTTGAACAGTTTCGCCGTTCACCGGTTTGTGAAACCCCAACTTTTCGAGTGCTACATCAATACATCCGCAATTCAGTTGTGTTCTTGCTTGTGTTCTTCGATTCGCAGGCAAGGAATAGCCTTCTTGGCGAGGTCAACCGGGCCGCGCACGGTTGATAACCTGAGGAGACGTGGTGCTGCGATTGCGGGGTTCGGAACGTGTCGTTCGGAAGCCGGATCGATTTGTGTCGCGTCTCCACCAAATCGAACATATCCAGAACCTGTTGGAAGATCGGGACCCCGTTCCCATCAAGTGGTAATTAGAGCTTCAGGTGTTCCTTCAGGTTCGCGTTACCGAACTTTGTTGTTTTCGGTTTCATCCTAGAGTCCATGAAAAGCCCTACAAAAAAATTGTAGTCATAGGTTGTTTCCTGTCCTAGATCTCATTTAGCCTTTGCACAATTTGATTCCAGAGTCCATAGTGTTGAGTTCGTGTCCTTAGTCGAGTTGTGTTGCTGGTTTAGATTGTGTTTTATTTCGGGTTGTCTTGCTTCCGCTTCATCCCATACAAACCCTAGCCGTCATCCATCGTGTATTGAACCCTCTGCTTATGTTTTCCCACCCATATCCCACCCTCTGTTTGAGTCATCCTTCGCGTCTCGTGATCACACAGCATCATCCCCCACCTTTCCCCGAGCTTCCGCCACCAATTTCCACCAATTCCCTCCACCCGATTTCGTTTTGGCCTCCACAGCAACCATAACTCGGAGGCCCATCTTCAAACGGCCATAACTTTCGCATACGGACTCGAAATCAGGCGATTTTTTTTGAAATTGGGTGAAATTAAATTTTGCATCTGAAACCGACCAGACTCGGTCGGGTTTCGGCGAATTTATTTTGCCCAAATTCGGCCTGGAAAGTGCAGTACTCGAGCTCCGAACTTTCATCACCAAATTTACAGCACATTCATCATTTTCTGTAGGCCACACCTTACATTAGATTGAGGTGAAACTTTGTGTGGTTCCTATTTCTGTGCTCTTCTTTGTGAAAAAAATAACAGAAAAAAGAAACAAAAAAGAAAAAATTTCGGCACCTGGTTTTGCCTGAGAGCAAAGGCACATGAGTTCCGTGCATAAAAAAAGAAAAAAGCAAAAAAAAAACAGCACAGTTTTAGGTGACAGATATTGTTTTGTGCTGTCTTTGCCTGGCCACCTTTGTTGCTGTCTTTGCTTTTCTATTCTGGTCTTAACTCCTTGTTCATCATATCATACCTAATATAGGACACATTTAGACCAAAGAACTAGGACCGTGCTTTGGGCATTTATTCAGCATTCCTATCTGTTATTGATTTGTGTTCCACTGATATATTTGGCCTTCCAAGCTCCATATATCTACTGGATAGCACGCTTTGACCCTTGCAATCGTACCCACGCTCGACATGGTATCACGAACCACCACCGGTTGTACCACTGCCGCTTTGGTAAGAACACTTGTAAGAGCTTGGTAAGCCACTTCCTTTGCGAGTTCCCCTACCCTTCATTTGTAGTTGATAGGGATAATCTTTTTGTTTTCCCTGTGTTTCCACTAACTATGGCAGGAGACAAAGGAGACGAGACACCAGTCGATTTCAACGAGTGTGTTAGTCGCGGCCATCTACAAGCTGCGCTTGACAAACAAAATGCTTCAATCACTGATCTCGGCGCGAGAATGGACACCATCGTCGCCGCCATTGCCAAGTTGAACACCACGGAAGGCATTGAGCGGGTGGAGCGGCGGTTGGCTGACCTCACTGGTCGGATGGACACATTGGAGGCACGCCTGCCACCTATCAATGATGGCCATCATCCTGATGATGACACAGTGTATGATGCGGATGGCAACATTGATCGGCGGGCGACACAAGATGCACGACTACGTCGGCGTCTTCAGCAAAACCGACAGGGCATGGGAGGTAATAACCAGAACCGTCATGGTAACGACGACCCTTTTGCTAAAGTCAAGTTTACCATTCCATCTTTTGCTGGTCTTTATGATGCTGATATATATCTTGATTGGGAGATGACGGTAGAGCAAAAATTTAATTCTCGCTTGGTTGCTGAACAACATAGAGTTAGACAAGCTACTAGTGAGTTTAAGAACTTTGCTATTATCTGGTGGAATGAACTAAGTAACATGCGCTTACAACCTGATACATGGGAGCAGTTAAAAGAAGATATGCGTAATCATTTTGTTCCTCCCACATATAAACTTGATTTGCGAAAAAAATTGCAGCGCTTAGAACAAGGTGATCGTTCTGCTCGTGGACTATTATGCTGAGCTTCAAAAGGGTATGATGCGTTGTGGGGTTGTTGAGGACACGGAGGATAAGATTTGTCGTTTCTATGGGGGTTACGGCGTGAAATTCAGGACATTGTTGATTATAAAGAATTTACTATCACAACCGCTTGTTCCAGCTTGCTATGCTTGCAGAAAAAGAATTGCGGGGACGCAAGGAATCAGCGAAGGCAAGCACCGGACGACCCTTCTACACGCGCGCATGACTACATCGACGGACTGCCCAAGTCTTCTTCGAGTTTCGTTCTCCTCCACCACCTGTGAACAAGATTGCAGCAGCGCCACCGGCCACCTTCCACGACACGCTTTGCAGATGCTACAAAAATTCTTTGCGAGTTCCAGCCAAGAGTTCTTCTTCCGTGGCTTCAACGGGCCGCTCCTCCGACATTCGGTGCCACCGCTGCCATGGGCTTGGTCATGTGCGAAGAATTGCCCTAGCCAACGGGCACACATCGCCACGAAGATGGAGGCTACATCAGCACTTCAGATGTCGAGGAGGATGATGATGTTGCTGCTGCCTCGGACGACAATGGTGGTGGTGATGACGACTTGGTCCTTGGTGGGGCGTCCACAGCGACGCTACGGAGCATCATTGTGCAGCGAGTCCTCAGCACACAGGTACAACAACCCAATAAGCTTCAACGCCATAATTTGTTTCAGACTTTCTTCGCAATCAAGAACCGGCGCGCACGTGTCATCATTGATGGAGGAAGCTGCAACAACTTGGTGAGTTCTGATTTGGTCAAGAAGCTTGGCTTGACCACGCGACCGCATCCACATCCATACCATATTTAGTGGTTAAATGATTCTGGACAAACTAAGGTAACGCAAACATGCCGAGTCCATTTTTCCATTGGTGATTATGCTGATCATGTTGATTGTGATGTGGTTCCCATGCAAGCATGCTCTCTTTTATTGGGTCGACCTTGGAAATTTGATAATGATGCTTTACACCATGGTAGTAGTAACAAATACACTTTTATGCATAAGGGAAAGAAAGTTACTTTACTGCCTTTGACCCCAACTGAGATTATAGAGGCCGATAGGGCGAGAGCTGCTGCTGCTAATGATCAAAAGGAACATGATAAATCTGAAAAACAGCAAGTAATTCATTTGAAAAATTCTGTTATGCTTGCCACAAAATCAGACCTTGCTGAAATTGATGATGTTAATGATACATGCTATGCTTTTGTGTGCAAAGATGCTTTATTTTCTCTTGATAATATGCCTTGCACTTTGCCTGCTCCTGTCACTAACCTTTTGCAGGAGTTTAGAGATGTTTTCCGATGAGATACCTCCGGGACTTCCACCCATTCGAGGGATTGAGCACCAGATTGACTTGATTCTGGAGCGAGTTTGCCAAACCGTGCGGCATACAGGACCAATCTGAAGAGACTAAGGAGATTCAGCGACAAGTCCAAAACCTTTTGGACCGTGGGTATGTACGTGAGAGTCTTAGTCCTTGTGTTGTTCCTGTTCTTTTGGTTCCCAAAAAAGATGGTTCTTGGCGTATGTGTGTAGATTGTAGAGCCATTAACAACATTACTATACGATATCGTCATCCTATTCCTAGGCTAGACGACATGCTTGATGAGTTGTGTGGTGTTATAATTTTCACAAAGATTGACTTGCGTAGTGGATACCACCAAATAAGAATGAAACTTGGCGATGAATGGAAAACGCTTTTAAAACTAAGTTCGGCTTGTATGAGTGGTTAGTCATGCCTTTTGGTTTAACTAATGTACCTAGCACTTTCATGAGATTAATGAACGAGGTTTTACGTCCTTTCATTGGCAAATTTGTGGTCGTTTACTTTGATGATATCTTGATTTACAACAAGTCCATGGATGAACATTTGACTCACTTACGTGCTGTTTTTAATGCTTTGAGAGATGCACGTTTGTTTGGTAACCTTGATAAGTGCACCTTTTGCACAGATCGAGTCTCTTTTCTTGGCTATGTTGTGACTCCACAGGGAATTGAGGTTGATAGAGCCAAGGTGGAGGCGATATGGAGTTGGCCCACACCCACGACAGTCTCCCAAGTGCGGAGTTTTCTTGGCCTTGCAAGATTTTATCGCCGCTTTATCAAAGAATTCAGCACCATTGCGACACCGTTGATTGAGTTGACCAAGAAGGGCGTCGTGTTCCATTGAGGGCCATCACAAGAGGAGTCCTTTAATCTTTTGAAGGACAAGCTTACACACGCACCATTGCTCCAACTTCCGGATTTTGGTAAGACTTTTGAACTGGAATGTGATGCTAGCGGAATTGGTATTGGTGGTGTTTTGATGCAAGAAGGCAAACCTGTTGCCTACTTTAGTGAAAAATTGAATGGTCCTGCTCTTAATTATTCCACATATGATAAAGAATTGTATGCTCTTGTTCGTTCTTTAGAGACGTGGCAACACTATTTATGGCCTAAAGAATTTGTCATTCATTCCGATCATGAATCACTTAAGCATATTCGTAGTCAAACCAATTTGAATCGTAGACATGCTAAATGGGTTGAATTTATTGAATCTTTTCCTTATGTCATTAAACACAAGAAAGGGAAGGATAATGTGATTGCTGATGCTTTGTCTCGACGCTATACCATGTTGTCTCAACTTGATTGTCGCATTTTTGGTCTTGAAACTATTAAAGGACAATATGCTTTTGATGCTGATTTTAAGGATGTGTTGTTGCATTGTAAAGAGGGACAAGCATGGAATAAATTCATGATCAATGATGGGTACTTGTTTAGAGCTAACCGCCTATGCATTCCAGTTGGATCCGTTCGTCTTTTGTTGTTGCATGAGGCGCATGGAGGCGGTTTGATGGGACATTTTGGTGCTAAGAAGACAGAGGACGTTCTGGCCACACACTTCTTTTGGCCAAAGATGAGGCGAGATGTTGAGCGATTTGTTGCTCGCTGCACTACATGTCAAAAAGCTAAGTCTCGCTTGAATCCACATGGTTTATATATGCCTCTTCCTGTTCCTTCTATTCCATGGGCAGATATTTCTATGGACTTTGTTTTAGGATTGCCTAGGACTAAGAGGGGGAGGGATAGCATTTTTGTTGTTGTGGATCGTTTTTCTAAGATGGCTCACTTTATACCATGTCATAAAACCGATGATGCCGTTCATATTGCTGACCTCTTTTTCAAAGAGATAGTTCGTTTGCATGGTATGCCTTCTACTATTGTTTCAGATCGTGATGCTAAGTTCTTGAGTCACTTTTGGCGTACTCTGTGGAACAAGTTGGGTACAAAGTTGTTGTTCTCTACAACATGCCACCCACAAACTGATGGCCAAACCGAGGTGGTGAACCGCACATTGTCTACCATGTTGAGAGCTGTTTTAAAGAATAATTTGAAGCTGTGGGAAGAGTGTTTGCCACATGTTGAGTTCGCATATAATCGAGCGGAACACTCCACCACTAAGGTAAGTCCTTTTCAGGTAGTGTATGGATTCAATCCCGTGCCCTATTGATATTTTACCTTTGCCTACTAGTGAGAGAGTTCATAATGATGCTAAGGAGCGTGCTGATTTCATTGTCAAAATGCATGAGACTACTAAGGCAAACATTGAAAAGATGAATGAAAATATAGGATTACTGGTAGTAAAGGTAGAAAGGAAGTTAAACTTGAACCGGGTGATTTTGTTTGGTTGCACTTGAGAAAGGATAGATTTCCTGAGTTAAGAAAATCAAAATTGATGCCTAGAGCTGCTGGTCCTTTTAAGATAGTTGAGAAGATAAATGATAATGCATATAAACTTGAGTTGCCTCCCGAGTTTGGGATTAGTCCCACCTTTAACATTTCAGATTTGAAGCCATACTTGGGAGATGAAGATGAGGCTGAGTTGAGGACAACTCCGCTTCAAGAGGGGGAGGATGATGAGGACATCACTTCTTTGGATACACACAACACTCCTCCACTTGACATTCAAGGACCAATCACTAGAGCTCGCGCCCGACAATTGAATTTACAGGTGAGCTCGTTCCTAAGTACTTCTTTTTGTTCATTTGAGAATAGATTGCTACCTAATGATTTAATTATGATTAGGAACCATGGAGGGGATCTAGAAGTACTTGGAGAAGGGCTACGGGGCGCACAAGTCCAGCAAGGGCGGTCGAATCAAGTTGGAGGCCGAACTCAAGCCAACTTCGAATCCAATTCGGAGTCCAGAACCAGGCCGCACTAAAACGGACGCCCAGATCGCATCCGGACTTCGTTTTGGACGTTCTACATATGTATGGAAATCTAAGAAGAAGACCTTTCCAATGGATCTGGTCCCATGTCAAAATTCCTTTTGAGTCAACAGGAATCGTCAAAACAAGTGAACATTCAGGATCTGTCAGGGTGCTGCGTCACCGTCTTTTGGGCCGTTCGGCTTTGTATCGTGTTGGAGCCCATTAGGGGTGCATCCAGGGGTTTTGCACGCCCCTCACCCCTTTATATCCAGCCGCCACCCCCACCATTAGGGTTGGGTTTTGCTTAGATTAATTCTGTCTTTGAACAGTTTCGCCGTTCACCGGTTTGTGAAACCCCAACTTTTCGAGTGCTACATCAATACATCCGCAATTCAGTTGTGTTCTTCCTTGTTCTTGCTTGTGTTCTTCGATTCGCAGGCAAGGAATAGCCTTCTTGGCGAGGTCAACCGGGCCGCGCACGGTTGATAACCTGAGGAGACGTGGTGCTGCGATTGCGGGGTTCGGAACGTGTCGTTCGGAAGCTGGATCGATTTGTGTCGCGTCTCCACCAAATCGAATATATCCAGAACCCGTTCCCATCCGCTAGGGCTAGGTGTACTGAGTTAGAGAAGGAAGTAGATAGATTGTCACTAGAAATTATTGTTCTTACATCTGCTCCTTCTAGTGATGATTGTGATACTTGCTGTGCTCTGTTGGGTGACATGGAGAAATTAAGGACCTCGCATGATAGTCTGTCCTCTGAACTTGATATTGTTAAGATGGAGAACATTAGTCTTCTTGCTGAGCTTGAGATGAGTAGAGTAGCGCCTATTTCATCTACTTCTATCGAGACTATTGCATGCACCTCATGTGAGGATAAGGACAACGCTGTTAGAGGTCTTTATACCATGCTTCTGGATCCGCCCGAGTCTTGTGAAAATTGCAATAATCTGAAGATGAACCTAAAATGGGCAGATCATAAAATTGCTGAATTACAAGCTTTCCTTCTTCAGCCGATTGCTTCATGTGTGAATTGTCCCAAGCTTACTGCTGAGTTTGAAGCTGTCTCCAAACAGTTCCAAGAATTAGTTGATGACAACAATAGATTGGCTCATACTGCTTCTAAGGACCCTGTTAGCTCACCATGCATTAATTGTAACAAACTAAAATCTGATTTGAATGCTTTGGATGAGAAATGTGTGAAGCTAACTAAGGACCTTCTAGAGAAGCCACCTTGTGCTTGTAATGTGATTGTGGAGAAGGGGGAGAAGCCCCAAGGTAAGGTAGAGACGCTTAGCGACATGAACAAACTGGCTAGTAGTAGGACTGTTCCCTCAGAGTCGGCTGTGCGTGCACAAGCCATTCTTTCCTCTACTGTTGGTTCTTCTTCTGCTCCCTTACCTCCTGCTGTCTCCTCTTCTCCCTGCTCCTCTTGCATCTCTCTCTTTCGGGAGTGTTAGTATCTTATGAACACTCTCGAGACATTTGTAGGCGGCAAGAAGAAGCTTAATCTTATTCTTGACCAATCTAAGATTTGCAAGTTCAATCAGGGTCTAGGATATGATTTCTACGAGGACATGAGGAAGCATCCACCGCCGTGCTCGGACCCATAGCACGTGTGTGATCGAGATCGAGCCCA
The DNA here is from genome assembly GCA_036346575.1 of Dendrocalamus sinicus. Taxonomy (NCBI): domain Eukaryota; kingdom Viridiplantae; phylum Streptophyta; class Magnoliopsida; order Poales; family Poaceae; genus Dendrocalamus; species Dendrocalamus sinicus. Next base: position 9,805,169 of record CM070670.1, read on the forward strand.
GGACCGAAAAAGTCCATTTAAGTCAGCGGGCTTTGTCCAAGGGATTTCGACGATGGTGAGTCCACTGCTGCTTCGCCTCTCGGAAGGCGAAGCCATCTCATGCTACTTCGCTTCTCGAAGTCGGTATCATTGCACCTTCTGTCAGAAGGATGGACACTTGATCGATAGATGCTTCAGGCACGCCAGGATCGCGCAGAGAGACCATGTTGCAGCTCTTAGGCGTATTCAGGGTCAGCCCCAGACCTTGAGTGCACCTAAGACCAACACGAGGTCTAGATTTGCTTCAGATACTTCAGATGGTTTTGGGCAGCATCGAGGACTTGGTTTTTCTGTGTTTTCTGGTTTTCGTCCTCATGCTCCCGTTGGTCGTGACTTCTGCCGTCCTGAGGGTAGATCTCGTTTCCCCCGTTGAGATAGCTATCCGCGGCGTGATCAGCATGTTGCTGGTGTCTTGACTCGCTCCTCCATAGCAGTCAAGCCCAACAACAGCTCTGGGTCTACACGCAGACCTTCTAGCGTGTTGAGTGACAGAGAGCGTAGGGTAGTTAGAGGTCAGTCGTGTGTGGCTACTTCTTCTACTCGACATGTTATTCAGTATTGGGCGCCAAAATCACTCTTGATTTACCCCAGTACTGAGACTTTACTCTCTTGTTGACTCAGGTTCGCCGGGTTGGGAAGGGAGAGGTTTGGCTCATAGACTCCGGGTGTTCTCGTCATATGACCGAAGACTCACGTTGGTTCTCTTCCCTAGCCCGTGCTCTAGGTGATGAGACGATCACCTTCGGAGATGCTTCATCTAGGCGTGTCATCGCCAAAGGTACTGTGCATGTTAATGATTCATTTCTTTTGAGAGATGTTGCCTTGGTTAGTAAGCTGCAATATAATTTGCTTTTAGTCTCTCAGCTTACCGATGACGGTTATGAGGTGAGCTTTAAGAAAAACAATTGCAAAATTCTTGATTCTTCGGGTAGTCTGGTTTGCGGGATTTCTCGTTTTGGGAGGATCTTTTGTGCTGATTTTTCTGAGTCTTCTGGTGATCCTCTCCGGTGTTTGGTTGCTTCTGAGTCCCGCGATCTCTCTTTCTGGCATAGGAGACTTGGTCATATTGGATTTGACCATTTGACCCGAGTTAGCGGCCACGATCTCATTCGTGGTTTGCCGAAACTCAAGATGGTCAAAGATCTAGTTTGTGCTCCTTGCCAGCACGGCAAGATGGTTGCCGCTTCTCACCCTCCAGTCACAGTTACCATGACCGATGCACCGGGACAGCTGCTCCACATGGACACGATTGGACCAGCTCGAGTGCAGTCAGCAGGAGGGAAGTGGTATGTTCTTGTCGTGGTCGATGACTATTCGAGGTTTTCTTGGGTGTTTTTCTTAGCCTCGAAGGATGAGACATTTACCCATTTCCGAGGTCTTTTCAGTAGGCTTTCTGTGGAGCTCCCAGGTGCCTTACGAGCGATCCGCAGTGACAATGGCACAGAGTTCAAGAATTCCTACTTTGAGAGGTTCTGCGATGAGACAGGTGTAGAGCACCAGTTCTCTTCTCCGCACGTCCCATAGCAAAATGGCGTCGTGGAGAGGAAGAACCGTACCTTGGTCGAGATGGCTAGGACGATGCTTGATGAGTACTCTACACAGCGGAAGTTTTGGGCTAAGGCTATAGCCACCGCTTGCCATGTTTCTAATCGAGTTTTTATTCGGGCACACTTGCACCGCACTTCTTATGAGCTGAGATATGGGCGAAAGTCTAGCGTCTCTCATTTTCGTGTGTTTGGTTACAAGTGCTTTATTTTGAAGTCCGGGAACCTAGATAAGTTCGAGTCACGTTCCTGTGATGGGATCTTTCTAGGTTACTCGTCTTCTTTGCGGGCTTATCGGGTTTGAAATTGCGAGTCTAGTAAATTGGTAAAACCTGTGAAGTGACCTTTGATGAGGCCAGTCCGGGGACTAGGCCCGATATCTCAGGTTCTTTAGAGCAGTCCGAGCCCATCTTTGTGGATGATGAGGACGATGGAGATGAGGGTTGTCTACCCGATCCAGTCCCTCATCCACCCCTCGAGGTGCCTTCTTCCACCGCACCTCGGGGAGATCAGCCCATGCCTTGTGCTTCTTCTGGAGCTAATGGCTCTGTTCGTGCCTCGTCAGCTCGTCAGGTAGAGGCCACTTCTTCATCTCATCCTGGACCTCCTATACACATTCAAAAAGACCATCCTTCTGAGCGGATTATTGGAGACCTGTTTGAGCGAGTCACTCGTTCAAAATCTGGCATGTCTCAATTCTGTCTCCATTCTGCATTTGTCGCCTCATTTGAGCCCAAGGACATTAGTCATGCTCTTTCCGACGAGTCTTGGGTCAATGCCATGCATGAGGAGCTTGAGAAATTCGAGAGAAACAAGGTCTGGTTGCTTGTTGAGCCCCCACGAGGTCACAATGTCATTGGGACTAAATGGGTGTTCAAAAACAAGCAGATCGAGGATGGGGTGGTTGTTCGAAACAAGGCTACACTGGTAGCTCAGGGGTTCTCCCAGGTTGAGGGTCTAGATTTCGAGTAGACCTTTGCCCCTGTAGCTAGACTTGAGGCCATTAGAATCCTGCTTGCCTTTGCAGCTTCTAAGGGTTTCAAACTTTACCAGATGGACGTCAAGAGTGCCTTGCTTAATGGCTTCATTGAGGAAGAAGTCTATGTGAGACAGCCTCCTGGTTTCGAAAACCACAAATACCCTAACCATGTCTTCAAGCTTTCCAAAGCTTTGTATGGACTTAAGCAGGCCCCTAAAGCTTGGTATGAGAGGCTTAAGTCCTACTTGTTGAGTCATGGTTTTGATATGGGTAAAGTAGACAAGACCTTGGTCATCCACCGCCACGGCACAGATATTCTGCTCGTCCAGATTTATGTGGATGACATTATCTTTGGCGGCTCCTCGCATGCTCTCGTTTCCTAGTTTTCCAATGTCATGAGCTCGGAATTTGAAATGAGCATGATGGGCGAGTTAAGCTTCTTCCTTGGCTTCCAAATTAAGCAGACTCGGGAGGGTACCTTCTTGCATCAGGGCAAGTACACTCGAGACCTCCTGAAGCGCTTCAATATGAGTGATGACAAGCCAGTGTCCACTCCTATGGCTACCACAATTTCACTCAATCCAGATGAGGATGGTGAGCCAGTTGATCAGAAGGAGTATCGCAGCATGATTGGCTCCCTCTTGTACCTTTCTGCCTCGAGACCGGACATACACTTCTCCGTGTGTCTTTGTGCTTGGTTTCAGGCTTCTCCTCGCGTATCTCACCGCTAGGCGGTGAAGCGCATTCTTCAGTACCTTCGAGCTACCATTGACTATGGTATCTGGTACTCTTCCTCGTCCTGTCTTTCCTTGAGGGCCTACTCGGATGCAGACTTTGCTGGCTATAGGATAGATAGGAAGAGCACTTCGGGCACCTGCCAGTTCATTGGCACTTCTCTAGTTTCTTGGTCTTCTAGCAAGCAGTCCGATGTTGCACAGTCCACCGCAGAGGCCGAGTACGTTGCTGCAGCCAGTTGCTGTAGCCAGGTGCTTTGGATGGCTTCGACCCTGCGGGACTTTGGGTTAGTCATTGACAGTGTTCCACTCTTTTGTGATAACACTTCTGCGATTAACATTGCTAAGAACCCAGTGCAACACTCTCGGACCAAGCATATTTATGTTCGCTATCACTTCCTTAGAGACCATGTAGAGAAGGGTGATATAGTGCTCCAGTTTGTGGAGAGTGACCACCAGTTGGCTGATATCTTCACCAAGCCTTTGGATAGTTCGAGGTTTTCAGCTCTGCGGGGAGAGCTTGGGGTGGTTTGTCCTTATGGGCTGCTGTGAGGAGGAGTTTGTGCTTTACTGCTTTGTTATATTGATTATGCTCTTACTCCTTTCTGATTGCATTACATACGGGTGCATTGGGTTAGTCCTTCTAGCATAGGTTAGAGTGGTTCTCTTGACTAGCTGTTTAGACTTCTTGCTCTTATCTTGTGACTCTAGGATGCTGCTTGTTAGCTGTCTCTCTTCTCTCTAGGTTGAGCTTACTCACTTCTTGTGGGTTCTAGCAAGGGTTGGGCCACCCTCGGGTAGACAGGGTACGTGTTTGCTCCCTAGGTTGTTAGTAGACCAGCTGATAGTCCTCGAGTCATATGGGGTAGATGAGAGTCAGTCTGAGCCATAGTTTCCTCTATATCTTATCTATGCTTTAAGGACTGCCCTTTCGATTTTTCTTGCTAGCTTCTCTTGTTTATTGCTTTGGTTCAGGGGGGTTCATTTGGGAGCTTCTGGAGCTTAATTTTGTCATAACTCAACTTGAACTAAAAGTTGCATCACATGTTGAGGGGGAGCTGGATTTCTTGCATGTCATTCTGCATTGTAAATATCTACATTGAGCCTTGATTATTATCTATTTATGACATGGTTACAATGCTTTACATCTTGCCATGACTTGTGCTTATTTGCTAGATTTATCATGACTTCTATGTGTAGACTAGCTTTTGCCATGATAAGTTAATCAAACTTGCTCAAATTGAACCAAAACTTGTCGAGCCTAGTCTTTCTTGAGTTATCCTTTTATGATTCCTGCCATGTCAAATGGACTGAGTTGAGCGTTGAATCTTTGTTGAGCCTTAGATTGAGCTATTTTAGTCTCTTGATGCAGCATAAGTTAGTACAACATGTTTAAAAGGCAAAAAGATCTCTTTTGTGCGAAAAAACTGATCTCACCAATTCTTTCTCATGAGACGGCTTGCCATTGCACTAGGCACGAACTCAGGGGGAGTTTTGGATGACCTAGACTATCTTCTTAAGCTTCTTGCTTGGAGTGGTCGCATAAGGCTTGAGATCTAGCACATGATAAAAATATTGGTTGGAAACGACCATAAGCTTCAAAAGAAAATATGTCATTTATGCTCAATTTGTTTAATTACAAAAAGAACCAAGTACTTAAACCAATGTTTCTTTCTTGAGCATATAGCACTCTGTTTGACTCAATACTAGATTCTTGGTTCCGCTTAGCTTATTGACATGGCCTGCATCATCTTTGGATATCTCTAGCTAGACTTTGCTTATTGATGACTTGACTTGCTCTGAAAATCAAAATTTGAAAATATGAATTTCTTGAATTATATTTGCAATATATTCTATTGGAATTTGGATTTGTGGTGTTTTCTCGAATTTGGTTGAGATATCAAAAACTGAATAATTCATAAAAGATAAAGACAAACCTTAGTAATGCCAAACAAAAGAAAGGATATATGCAAATGACAGAAACTTAAAATTTTAAATACGAATGTAAAAAGATGATCCAGTATAAAGAGTGAGAAACTTGAATTAGGATATAAAATATCTTTTAGAGATAATAGCATAAATAGCAACAAGAGTAAATGAATAAGAACAAACATAAATATGCATATACAAATTGTGCAAGGAGTGTAGCAGTATATGAAATTATATGGATATATATACACAAATAACCTAAATAATAATAATAATAATAGACCCTCTCATTCAATAGCTAAAAATTTAAAGCCTAAATTCTAAATGTCATGCGAAAATCAGTAATCATAAATATGAAACAAAAATTTAAATTAAATCTGAAATTTCAAAACTAAGCCCAAACATTTATCTCCTCTTTTTCCTCTACCATTTCTTTTCCCATATTCTCATTTACATGTGGGCCCCACCTTTCTCTTTTCCCCCACACCATTTCTCCTTTTACCTCCCTGTGCGCGGGCCCCTCTCTTTTCTTCTGCCGCGCTGGCTTCTTCTCCTCCTCTCGTTCTTCTCTGCTCTCCCCGCCTCGCCTGCATTTCTCCCTCCGCGCGCCCGGGGCACCTCCTCCTCTCTGCCTCTCTGCCTTGACCACGCCGCGAGACAGCCACTGTGAGGCACGGCCCCCGAATCCCGGCCACCGCCCACACCCGCGCGACCCGGCTTCCCTGGAATCCCACCTCCGCCGCCTCCGACCGCGCCGGACACCCCCCCTCCGGCTCCTCCGCTCTGCTTCGGCAAAGCGGTGCGGTGCGGCCAGCGCACGCCTGCCGCCGCACGACACTGACACTTGCCACAGCGCGAATCACGGCCGCGCGATCCCGCCGGCCTTCGTCATCTTGCGCCCAACCCCGCCGCCCAGACGTGACCGCCCGGGCGAGTTCCCTATGCCAACCCCGTCCGCCCGCCTTTAAGACCCGCCGAAGGCCCCGCGGGACTCCTCAAGCTCCCTACTCCCTCCACACCGAGCTAATCGAGTTTTCGTGCCATGTTTCCCAACGCCGGCCGCCGCCGACATACCCACCGTCGCCGCCTCCTCGGACAGCCTCTCTTCGATTCCTCGCTTGGGGAGCGTCTCCTCACCGCCCGGAACTCCCTCCAACCGTCGGCTGAGCCTCCCGTCGTCGGAGCTCCTCCCTCCACAGCAACCTCCCTACGCCACCACCAGCTACCGCCGCCGACCCGTCTCCGGCGTTCCCCGGCCTCCGCCTACCCTGCCATCGGGTTCCTCGAGGTTCCGTCATTCCGTTTTGCCCGCCGTCGGCAATCCTCAGGCCGCCCTTCACCGGCGACGCTGTCGGCCAAGCGCCGCCCGAGCCCCCTCTGCTCTTCCTCTGTTTGGCCACAATAGTTCCTCATCTGTTCTGTTTTGATCCCACCCCTACATCACCAAGTGGGTGCGGCTAAGTTGGTTACCGATGCTTGTGGCTTACCACTTTCACCGTGAGGTCCCAGGTTCGACTCCCCTCACTGCATCTTTTTCCTTTTCTTGCTATTCCATTTTCTTAAGCCATTTTCAAGGGAACATAATTAGGAAAAATTAAGGTAAAAATATAAAATTTTCTTGCTATTTCATTTTCTTAAGCCATTTTCAAGGGAACATAATTACGAAAAATTAAGGTAAAAATATAAAATTAGTCCATGAAGGCCAACAAATCTTATTAGAATGTAAATGAAATTGTTTAAAATTTAATATTGGTTAGCTACCATATATGCATAATTAATATGTCCTTATTAATTATCTTAATATGAATATTAAGTGAAGGCAATAATAACAGAGGGATCTAAAATTAATAAACACCCAATCAAAAAGACATTCAAGTAAAAGTTAGGGAAAAATAAAATTTGATACCATACTGACTACAAAAATAAGGATTTAAATTAAAGATTATCCAACTATACTATATGCCCTAACATTTGGTATGCCATCTTAAATGAACCTTAGAGGTAGATTTTGCTAAATAGCAAATATTAAAATATAACCTTACTTATGGAACTTCCTTGATAAATACAAAAATACTAAAAGGGATTATTCGTATCCTACCACCAACCTTGCCTCAAATCACCTAAATCACCCAATAACTCATAATAATACAAAAGTTGAATTTATTCGGATTTATTTGGATCTTTTGAGTTATTTGTTTTCATTTGGATTCAGTCGTTGTCGCGTAATTAGAAATTGGAGTCCTGAAGATTCCACGGATCAAGCTGGTCAGAGCAAAGTGAAGATAAAGAATAGAAGTTCAAGAGAAAGCATCGTGTGAGCTCAAGACCGCGGTAAACCGCGCCAGGCGAGTCAATACTTTGATCATGTTGCACCTACGTTTTCTGCAAATTACTTTGGTTTAAATTATCAAATTGCATGCTGCTATTTTATATGCAAATACATGTTTAATTTAATATTATAGTTATATGCCCATTATTTACCTTGAATATTATTATGCCTCCTTTGGAATATTTGAATGAGTGAACCTTGTCGCCCTAGCAAAATTATAATAATAACTTTTCAAAAATAAGTCCCTAAATATACGCTATGCTTAGTATTGCGTAGATACTCATGGGCGCGAGAGCGCCCAAACATCACTTTTAATCCTGAGAAAAATTGGTTGAGCAGTCATGGTGGTAATGACTGGTGTATGTTGAATATGGTTATTTTATATTCCCAAAAATCTCAAATTGCTTATTTATCTGGGCGGATGGTTCGGGGGTACGGTGCAGGGGTGCACGAGAGTGTGGTTTGTGGTAGAACCGCCCAGATACCACTAAGGACTGAATCTTGTCATGACCTCCTGTGTAAAATAGTACAACCACAAGTCTGTAAAATACAACTTGGCCTAGTAAATTTACCGGACCCTGAAAGTCACCCTTCCAGGAGAGGGTGGTGGGATAGTGCAAGCGGCTGTCTGTGAGACGGCTTGAATGGGACACTCATAGAGGGTGAAGTTCTGCTGTGGCGGGCTAGCAGGGGTGGTGACCAGCTGTTAGACGTTCAGAAGGAGAACATCCCGCACAACGTATGGGACCCACCGCAAGTGGGAGCGACCCATAGGGTCAAATGATGGAAAGGGCGAGGTACTTTGAACAATTACTGTGATGGTTTGCTCAACCGCATGACTAAGGAATCGTGTGGGGCAACGAGTGAATTGTCTCTTGTGGTGAAAGTGTACAAACTCTGTAGAGTCAAAACTATTCGAATAGCCGTGCCCACGGTCAAGGGCGGACATGGGAACTTAACTAGATATAGTTCTATTTCAAAAACTTTGTGGGTGGGAATGGAAAAGTGGAGGGCAACGGAAAGCCCTGATTTGAGTTGTCCTGGGTGTCGTCCCAGTGGTAAGTTAAGTGGCTATAACGCTGAAAGATGTTATACGGTGTGATGCCATATGTATGGAAAAATTATGGTGATATTAGGCATATGGTGTGATGCCATATGTATGGAAAATCATGTTAATATTCCTTGAACATTATGTTTTGTTCCAAAGCTGCTAGGTCTCAGGAAATTTTATGTATTGTATTTCAAATAGTGGCATTTCTAATCTTACAAAATAAAATATGGGTGGAATAAACAGGGTCGTGAGTGAAGGAGATGGATGTTTGTAGTATGCACATAAAGGTATTGGTGGATTCAGGTCGATCATGAATAGGAAATAATAGTGTGGGTTCTGGGAGGAATAAATTAGTGGGGTCCAGTTGAATAGATAGGCTAGATAAATGATCTAATTGAATTTTCGGGAATTTGGAGGAATAATACAAGTATTGGATTATAATTCTTGATTAGTGATATTCTTGGTGGATATATATAATGGTGAATCGTAGAGTTGATCAATGATATTCTTGGTGGATATATAATATCGAATCGTAGGCTTGATCAATGATATTCTTGGTGGAGGTATACCAGTGGGTTAGTTAGAAATAGATAATGGAAAATAAGGTTGATTATTGTAAGAACAAATTGTGGTTGTGGATCAATAGCAAAAGGAATGGGTTGATAGGAATTTTGGAATACAAAAGATATTGGTGGATTGTATAATTGATGGTATTCGCTGTTTGGAGTTTTAGACAGCACTCAATATAGAAAGTGTGTATTCGGTGGATTAATCAAATGATATTAGGTAGATGATGTCACTTGCTGTTTGGAGTCTTAGACAGCAACCAATACATAAAGAATATGATCGGTGGATTGAATAGAGGATGACACATGTTGTTTGGAGTTTAGAGAGCATTCAATAGAGGAAGTGTAATTTTGGTGGATTAAGTCAATTATGGCAATCGCTGTTGGGAGTCTTAGACAGCAGTTAATAAAGAGCGTGAGTCTTTGGTGGATTAAGTCAATGATGTCATTTGCGGTGAGGAGTCTTTAGGTCACAAAAACAACAATATGATATAATAATAGAAATGCTACTAAACGCGTTTTATGGCAAATAAAATAACCCGAGCCTCTCCTTTGATAAGCCATGCATACTATTTATTTGCATTACGTGTATTGGCTCATGAGCACGGGGTTGGAGTGCTCACACTGCGCTTTGCGACAAAATTCAGCATCGAGAATCAAATCACCTCACCTCAGCAACAAGATTGGACAAGCTGGCAGAAAAGATGAAGATGTCAAGGGCTAGGTCGCACACCTCCAGTTGGCTGCCTGTGGGCACGTCCTGAAGGTCTCACCTGTGTGCTTTGTTCTTCCGCTACTGCAATTTAATGATTTCGGCCTCATCGGCCCATGAGTAAGTTTACTATTATATTTACGCTTCCGCATGATATGTATTTTGATGTCCATAACTGTAACTGTGTGCACTATCTACTGATCCAGGGAATAGTGCAGCTAAACACAGTAGAATCCGGATTATAAAATCTGGGTACTACACTCACAAATTGCACTACATTTCAGATTGTTAGCTCTTTGGTTTAGCTAGCATATATACATCTTGTCATGATTTAGATAGTATTTTATTGAGTTATGGCTTGATGTAATTCGTTATGGTCATTATGGATAATTCTCATGGCTCTAAATGCTTAAAATAAACCAACTTCAGCCATTTCATCCATTTTTTTGACCCTATTCTCTTTTTTTTGCTTCCTTGATGTGTTTATTGCCAAAAGGGGAGAATATTGGAGAAAAAGTTATGGGATCTTTCTAGAGCTTTGGAGAACAATTTGCTCTTTCTTTGTTGCTCTAGTGTTCCTTCTGTCCACATGGTCATTAGCTTCATTATCTTCTTTTGGACCATGTTGGACTTTTCAAAACAAACTCAACTTCACGCTTTTTTCTGGGTTTGTCAATATACTCACCAAGGGGGAGATTGATGGACCATGTGGAGGTGACCCCAGGTGTGTGATGAGTAATTGACATCGGTTTAGGAAAGTCGAGTTTGGTTTGTGTGGTTCGGCCCATGTCGTTGCGTGGTGCAATTGATTTGGTTGGACTTGGTCAAACTTGGTCAAAGCGATTAGAATGCATATTTCTTGATTCGACAGGTTTGGGCTCTTTCCTGCGTAAGTATGATTCATTGATTCTATTTATGCTTTCATGTGTCGAGTGGTGCTATGTGATGTGTTTCTTATCCGTGATGGCTGCAGGGCGCCGAGGCGAGTCGTGGCGAGACACGAGGTGACCGGACTAGACACGGGAGGTGTCGAGGTCAAACGGTCGGAGGTGTCGAAGACGGTGGAGGACTCGAGGTGGCTGCGTGGCTTGGAGGGCAAGGAATGAGGAAGCTTCCTAGAAGGTGCGCGAGGGGTTTTGGTGAATACGCAAAACTGCACTAGGGTAGTTGGTGGCTTAATGGGCAAAGCATGTTGCAAACCCATTAGTGGAGGCTACAAATAGAGAGGGTGCTCTCTAGTAGTCTTTAAGAATTCAGCATGTATGAAATGAGAGTGCAGATTTTTGGGAGATGGCTTGAGAGAGTGTGTGTGAGTTTGTCTCCTACATGTGTGCTATGAGTTCTTGAATCTCAAGCATGTATGGGGACTTAGTTAGGGTGAGTTTGAGAGAGATATGAGCTGAGAGCAACCCCTTGTAATCATGTATGTCTCCGTATCAATTTCATTATGAGAGATTTTACTTGAGTTGCTCTAGTGTTCTTTTATTTTCCTGCATTGGTTTCTTGTTGGCTCTAGTTATTTCTCCTCTGCTCTCAAGTTTGCTTTGCTCTTAAAATTTCTCAAGTTTTAATTTCAGTTTGTGCTATCTGTGTTCGGCCAGCTCCTTGCGACAGTCTGCAGTCTCAATATGCTCATTACTTGCCTGTCCGTTTATCTTTCGGCTGTGGTCTTTATTTTCGGATCATGGACAGATGGCTTGTTCCAAGGTGTTTCTCTGCTATTTCTTGCGATTGGGTTTGCTAGTTTTTTTAGTGCAAGCGATTGGTTCATCCTTCTTTAGGAAGAGGAGTAGCCGAATGCTTCTATGCAACACTTCTTTTTCAACATGAAAATCAACATATTATTTAGTTTCCAGTGATCGACTTGTCTCTTTTTGGTGCTGTTTTGGACTGCAGATTTCAACACCTTTTGCTTGTCTTTCAGTCCAAGAATTTGCAGTAAGCCTTGCTATTTTGGGCTGCAGATTTCAGCATCTTTTGCTTATGTTTTTCAGTCCAAAAATCTGCAGTAAGCCTCTTTTTTCAGCCCTTGTTTGCTGCAATGGTCCTATGACTGAATCTCTCAGTTTTGATTTGTCTTGCCAGTCAGTCAACTTATTACTCTTATAGTTTCGGTCAGTGGTTCTTTTGGCATCTTTCCAAACCAGTCCTTGTAGTTCAAGTCTTCTCATTGTCTCGTCAAAGTTGTTTTTTTCGGTGAGTAAAATTTAAATCTTGCTTCATAGTTTTTTAAAAAAAAATGAGAGTACTTGGGGGCAATTTTTAAAAGCAACATTCACCCCCCTCTGTTGCTGATTTCGATCCAACACCCACGCTCCATCCCATTAAGTCCAATCCGAGCCCACCTGATGAGGACATCCTTTCCATAGATACAACTGTGCCGATTCCACAACAAGCTCAACAAACTGAAACTATGATATATGGACCAATGACTAGAGCGCGAGCACATCAACTTAACCATCAGGTGAATGCGTTCCTAAGTTTCCATACAAATGTTTCAAAGAATGGAATATTACTTAATTCTTGTGATGACTTAATCGTCCTTAGGAACCATGGGGAAGAACCACGAGAGCTCAAGTATAGAAGTGGAACCGTCAAGCGCAAACCAAGTCATGTTTGCGAGTTTGACTCGGATTCGGCCTTCCCAATAGCATCTACTTCAAATGGCCATAACTTTTGATCCAGAAGGTTTCTTGGGGCCCGTGAGTACTCGTTGGAAAGCTCTTGAAGTCTACTTTCAAATGGATCTGGCCTCACCTCCAAATTCCATCCGAGCCAGTTAGAAACTACAAAATAAATCATACCACTTTTCCAGTCCGAGTCAAAGTGGGCCTTGGGCCTTGTAATCGAATCCTATTCGGCTTCCATGTGTTTTGGCCGACTCTCCACCTCCCGTGTCTCTTAAATAGGCAACTGCACCCTCTTCTAGGGTTTGGGTTTTGATATACTAAGTTAGCTTTTGCTACTTCGCCTTGTACTCGTGCGTGTCGGCTAGACCGCCCGAATACTTGTCTTTGGAACCTCACCGTTTTTCTATTTTTGATTGAAACCTACATCGTTTATTTGCAATTGAGTTGCTGTTCATCTTGTTCTTGCCTGTTCTTCGATTGCTTGCAGGAACAAATTCCATCGTGGTTAGGTTGATTGTGCGTCGACAAGGTCTCGAACAACCTCTGGAGTTGGTGTATTGATCGCTAAGGCGCAACGTCCTTGGATGGTTGTAGTCGGGTTGTCAACGTCATCTCCTTCCCCAATCAAATCTACCACTCTCATCGAAAGATCGAGACCGCTAGTGCTATCAGTTGGGACCACCTCATAGGGACTAGCAACCGAGGCAGTGATACACCAAATTTTCAGGAGATATTGTCTTGTCTTGTCAGCTGCCATCACCTCGTGCTCACTGTGATAATAACTTGTAAGAGCTTGACAGAACAGGTTGAGAGTGTGCGACTTGATTTAACCACATCCCAGTAGTTGTGAGGGTATAACCTGCAGTTTTATTATTTTTCTCTTCTTGGTTTGTTTCTTGTGTTCTTCTAACAATGTCAGGAGAACCAGCGGACCTGCGGGCAGCGCCACATTCCCCTCGGACTAGGGGCATCATACAACACTTTGAGCGCCAAATAAAGCTGCACACTGAAGGACTTGATGAGGATGTACGGGTCACTAATGAACGCCTTAGTCAATTGGAGGCCGCGCAGATCGACACCAACACTACGCTTGCAACATTGGAGGCTTCCGTTGGCACCGTCAACGCCTCACTTGCTGAGATTTTGAGACGTCTTGATGAGATGGGCCGTGCATCTCCCGCTGCACCAACTCAGCGTACTCGTACCAACATTGGTGTCTTGGGTAGCAGGGTGGACGAAAATGGTGGAGACGAATATGCGGCTGATACTGAGATCAATGATGATGAGGACGCTTACCGTCATCGTCAACCACGCCAGAATGAGGTACGTGAGAATGATGAATCACTTGGTAAGATTAAGTTCACTATGCCACCTTTTGATGGAAAATATAACTCTAATGCTTATATCACTTGGGAATTGGTTGTTGATCAGAAATTTGCTTGTCATGCATTCCTTGAAAACAAAAGGTTAGGGCTGCTACTAGTGAGTTTACTAACTTTGCATCTGTTTGGTGGAGTGAATATTGTAAGAAAAATCCTTTAACCATACCACAAACTTGGGATGCATTTAAAAGAATCATGCGAGCTAGATTTGTTCCTTCATATTATGCACGTGATTTGTTACATAAGTTGCAACAATTGAAGCAAGGTAGTAAAAGCTAGAGGAATATTTTCAAGATTTGCAAACAGGAATGCTGCGTTGTGACTTAGAGGAAACTGAGGAAGCTGCTATGGCTAGGTTTATGGGTGGTTTGGATCGTGAAATTCAGGACATTTTAGCTTACAAGGAATATAATTCTATCACTCGTTTATTTCATCTTGCTTGTAAAGCTGAAAGAGAAGTACAGGGATGACGCGCGAGCACTAGGACTAATGTTTCTACAGGTCGTGGTAACATTGGTCTCAACGTACATCTGCTACACCATCAAGCCAACCGATTACACCTTCTTCCTCCAACAGCAAGCCACGGTTTTCATCATCAAATTCAGCATCTCGGGCATCCGAAGCAACAAAGGGGTCAGCCCAAGCACATGCAAAGAGCTCTTCATCCGTTGCATGTACGGGACGAACGAGGGATATCCAATGTCATCAATGCGAGGGGTATGGCCATGTGTGCAGTGAGTGCCCAAGCAAGCGTGTTTTGATTGTGAGAGATGATGGTGAGTATTCTTCGCTAGTGATTTGGATGAGGATACATATGCTATGCTTGCGGTGACCATGCGGGTAGTGGGAAGGAGCAAGAAGAAGAACACATTGGTGCTGAAGATGCAGAGCGCTATGAGAGCCTCATTATGTAGCGTGTGTTGAGTGCACGAATGGAGAGGACAGAGCAAAATCAGCGGCACATCTTTTTCCAAACAAAGTGTGTCGTCAAGGAACGCTCATGCCGTGTGATCATTGATGGAGGGAGCTGCAACAACTTGGCGAGCTCCGATATGGTGGAGAAGCTTGCGTTGAACACCAAACCTCACCCACAACCTTACTACATTCAATGGTTCAATAACAGTGGCAAGGTGAAGGTAACACGAATGGTGAGAGTAAATTTTGCTATTGGTTCTTATCATGATGTTGTAGAATGCGATGTTGTCCCTATGCAAGCATGCTCTATGCTGTTAGGTAGACCGTGGCAATATGATAAAGATTCACTGCATCATGGTAAGACAAACCAATATTCATTTGTGCATCATGACAAGAAAATTGTGTTACATCCTATGTCTCCTGAAGCTATTTTCAAAGATGAGATTGCTAGAGCTAGTAGAGAGAAAAATCAGGAGCATAATAAGAGTGAAAATCAAATTGTAGCAAACGAACTGGAGCAACATAAGAAGAAAAACTCTAAATCTATTCATGAGACGAAAAGTGAGATTAAATTAAAAGGTGCATGTTTTCTTGCTACTAAGTCTGATGTGAATGAGATGGATGCTAGCACTTCATTTGCTATGCCTTACTTTGCAAACAAGCCTTATTTTCATTCGAGGAGGTATCTTCTTACAGCCTCCTGCTGTCACTAATCTTTTGCAGAGTACATAGATGTCTTTCCAAAAGACGTGCCACCGTGGCTACCACCAGTCAGGGATTGAGCACCAGATTGATTTGATTCCCGGGCATCTTTGCCCAATCGCACCATACAGACCAATCCGGAAGAAACTAAGGAGATTCAATGTCAAGTTCAAGAACTGCTTGATAAAGGTTATGTGCGTGAGTCTCTTAGTCCTTGTGCTGTTCCGGTAATTTTAGTGCATACGAAAGATGGATCATGGCGTATGTGTGTGGACTGTAGAGCGATCAATAACATTACCATTAGATATCGTCACTCTATTCCTAGGTTAGATGATATGCTTGATGAATTAAGTGGCTCTACTGTTTTCTCTAAAGTTGATTTGCATAGTGGGTACCACCAAATTCGCATGAAATTGGGAGATGAATGGAAAACAACATTTAAAACTAAGTTCGGTTTGTATGAGTGGTTAGTGATGCCATTTGGTTTAACTAATGCACCTAGCACATTCATGAGATTAATGAACGAGGTTTTGCGTGCTTTCATTGGCAAATTTGTGGTGGTATATTTTGATGATATATTGATATATAGCAGATCACTAGAGGAACACCTTTACCATTTACGTGCTGTTTTTGATGCTTTACGTAATGCACGTTTATTTGGTAACCTTGAGAAGTGCACATTTTGCACGGATCGAGTCTCTTTCTTGGCTATGTTGTTACTCCACAGGAATTGAAGTTGATCAAGCCAAGGTTGAGGCAATCTGAGTTGGCCGACTCAAAACGATCACGCAGTGCGAAGTTTTCTAGGACTCATTGGATTCTATCATCGTTTTGTGAAGAGTTTCAGCACCATCGCCGCACCATTGAATGAGCTCACTAAAAAGGGGGTGCCGTTTACTTGGGGGAATGTAGAGGAAGACGCCTTCAACGCATTGAAAGATAAGTTAACACATGCACCATTATTCCAACTTCCAGATTTTAGTAAGACTTTGGAGCTAGAATGTGATGCTAGTGGAATTGGATTGGGTGGTGTGCTGTTGCTAGAAGGTAAATCTGTGGCATACTTTAGTGAAAAATTGAGTGGGCCTAGTTTGAACTATTCTACTTTCGAGACATGGCAACATTATTTATGGGCCAAAGAATTTGTCATTCATTCTGATCACGAGTCATTAAAGCATATTAGAAGTCAAGGAAAATTGAACCGTAGGCATGTAAAGTGGGTTGAATTCATAGAGTCTTTTCCTTATGTCATAAAACACAAAAAGAGAAAGGAAAATGTTATTGCTGATGCATTGTCTAGAAGATATACCATGCTGTAACTAAACTTTTGAGTTGTTGTGGGACATACGACAACCCTGTTCCCCAAAATAGGAGCGTTACAGGGACCATACCGCATGCACACATATAAACAGATACATCCTGCCATCCTAGTAAGTACGCATACAAGCTATGTAAAGAAGTTTAGGCAAGTGAAGAAAAAAACTTACATACTCGTACACATAGTAGCTGGCATAGATGGCTTTGATATGCTCTCCAAAAAAAGATGGCTCTGATATAATCAACGGAGATTATTTTTATCCAAAAAGTTAGAATCTATTATACATGTATATGGCTCATATTTAAAGTACAATTTTGTATTTAATTTGAAAAGGAAGAAATTCAAATTTCTTTTCGTAATATATACATATAAATTCAAATGTTCAATTATTTTTCATTAAAAATGAATCCAAAATAAAATAAATTCAGAACTAACTAATATTAAATATGAAAATAAGAGTTCCAAACAAATGTAACATTTTCAGTAGATAAATTAAAAATAAGAAATAAAATTATATAACGATTGACCAGTAAGGTAAATAGAGTTGGTGATAAATGGTTTCCCTGTGTTACTTAAGCAGTTAAATCTTAAGCCAATTCTACCGTTGACAATTACTCCTTGATTGAAATGCATTTGTTTCTGAGGCTGTTTGATGCATGTGTGTGATAGAAGTAGAACCTTGTATTATCATCCCCCATACTAGCCTGTATCTATCTGAACCTTCGTTTGAATATAGCATGAGTGATCGTCATTTTGCGATCTCTTGTGAGAACAATTGTTTGAAATTTCTCTCCGCAGTTGACGATAATTGGTGTTCCAAGAGGTAGTCGAGGAGTGCTAGGACATTGTCACAACACCTATGTTGCTGCTCAGTCTGCCTAAATCCGCTTTAGTGCTCCAAAGCCCTGTGAGTGGCTATTTTCATGTTAGCGATGTTCGTTGCCTTGTCTTCATTATAAATGCAAGCGTTGCACACATTTTTACACAATTTCCATGTTTTAGTTGAAGGCTTCCTTTTTTAACGATGGATTCCCAATTTCTGAAGATTGTAGTCCTTATCTGAAAATATTCCTCCTTGATTGTTGGTAACATTGTTCTGTGCTTCTTTTATACCCTTTGTAGTGGTTTTTATTTTTCATACTAAAGTATGCAGCGGTACCTCCCGCATATATATTATCAACTCCTGAGTTGCATTTGAAGCAAACCATCGTTTCAGTGGTACACGATGATCAAAAAGCGAATGCATCCACTAAGCTACTAGCTATACTAGTAATGTGCCCGTGCTAACGCTACGGTAAAATACAAAACAAGATAAAATTTGTTAATCTGCAATATATAATATTTGACGACGACGAGCGTGTTGTAAAGGCCTTACGACCTCCCAGGACTTTTTACGACCGGTTCCAATCAATTACGATCGGTTCGACCACTTCATTGCCGTTCGACCACTCATAGGTCAGTAAACTCCTCCTCTAATACCAATAGTAGTGTGCCCGTACTAACGCTACGATAAAATATAAAACAAGATAAAATTTGTTGATCTGCAATATATAATATTTGACGACGACGCGTGTTGTAAAGGCCTTACGACCTCCCGGACTTTTTACGACCGGTTCCAATCAATTACGACTGGTTCCGACCACTTCTGTTGCCGTTCGACCACTCATAGGCTGTAAACTCCTCCTCTAATACCAATGAGGCAATGACCAAGAAAGTCTCAAGTTACCTACATACACTCCACATGTCCAAACATAGAAATTCTCGGTCAATGAGGACGCGGAAGAAGGCGGCAAGGCTGTAAAAAAGAGCAAAAGTGGAGATAAGGTGCGCGCCTGCATTGATCTCGGTCACTCGTCTCGGATCGGATGGCCCTGGTCGGGTATGTCCACGAACTATGCCTTGTTCACTATATATCTTCCCCACAAAAATGGATCTGATACGATATATAGGTGAATTCTATGCCCCTTTATTCATTACCAACTCAACTTACATCAACAGTAGCATTGGTGTCAATGTCAGCGGGTAATACACGGAAAACATACAAAATAAACTTCCAAATCCTATGCCCCCAACACTACATCATTCCTCTATAGTTGGGGTACTGCAACAAAAAAGAAAAGCCAAGTCAGCAAGGATCATCTCCAAAAACACAGTATAAGCCCCCTGCTTATTGGCTGTATTATATCCTCAAGGAGCAAAGAATACGGCGGTAGTTGATCTGTAAAGCCTACATAAGTGCCATCCTGGAAAGAACCCCAAACCACACGCTCATAACGATCCATCTGCAAGTGAAAGTAGCTGCACATCAGCTCAAACATTTTTTAGCCAAACCTTAGATCGGAAAGCTTCCTTCCAGTGACACTAATCAGCTACAACACAAACACCATATGTTTGAAACCGTCCTCCTCAGCCCCCCAGTTTATGGATCAAAATATCTGAGTACGAGGATTAAGGTATGCATTGTTAACTGTCACAATCAAGTAGTCAAAATAAGAGAGGGACGGAAGGATCATGTTGCTACAGACTACATGCCTAGGAGTAATAACTAAAGGAGAAAAAAATGCAAAGCATGGGTGCAAATTTACTTCATCAAAGCCACATTATTTCATGAATCTCAGTGAAAAGAATGATAGGGTTGAAGTGTCTCCCAAGAGGACCAATACTACTTGTTAGCAAATTAACTGCAGTAGCAACACCAGCTTTACAGCCTGCACAAATATAGATCCACTGGGAACAGTAGAAGATACCTTTGGTATCATGACTTCAGAAAGCTCAAGCTTTGTACTCATGGACGTGCATCCACTTGGTTGATGACCATTTATTCCCTTTAATAACAGGACACCCCCCTGCAAGAATAATGTGATGTAAGCAAATTTGTAAGAGGATTGCGCTCAGAGCATATATAACACATGCAAAGAACTGGAAGAGCATCAGTTAAACGTTAATAGGAAGAAGTTTCCAGAAGGAAAATGGAACAAGAGCGTCAAAGGTGACAAGTCTAATATCCTTCAGGTCCTGCAAACATTTCGCATCCAGGAAAAAAGGTAACAAGAACAGCGGACAAGTCATTGGACTGACCATGCAAACTTAATGGGTCTAGAGTGGCATCTGGTTTCATGCTCCAGAAAAGCAGTGCATCTCCCATCTTTGGTTTGACAGCAAGACCTCTTCTGGCACACTCCGAAAGCTCATTGTACCATGGTAACGAACTGCTGTTCACATTTGCATCAGGAAAATAGTCTCACCGCCTTCTTCAACATCTGATCTGTTTCCATTGAAATTATTTTTACAAGAACATAGTAGAAATTCCATTAAGATCACGTGTAACCAAAATGTTATGGATGTTGTCATACTTACAGATACATCAGAAGAGTAGCCATCCTTTGACCACCATTGTTGGTGTTGAACTCATCAAGAAAATAGTCAAAGTGAGGTTCATACTTCTGCCCAACTTCATAGTGCAGAACTTGGAGTCCCTCTCCGTGTTCTGTAGCCAGCATGGATAAATATGATTAAACAAACCTAATAAACCTTCAAAGGATAAAAGCAGAAGATGTTAAGAACTACATTGTTGGGACTGCATGTCACGATCCAATGCCATAATACTTGCATGCTGACAAAACTTAAGCACCTATGTAATGCTATCAATAACTAAGAAGACACATAACCGTCAGACTGCCCTAAGTGTTATATGGGTGAAAATTCTCTGTATACCTTATCTTAGTATATCAACTGGGAGATCACACTACGAATTTGGTTAGTTCATGGAAAAAATATAACCAAACACAGAACTTATCATCGACGGACCTCGCCTCGATGATGGAGTCGTCCCTGTTGGTGTTGGCAACGAGGACGACGCGCTCGTACTCCTCCTCGGCGGCGGTGCGCGCGGCGCGCTTCTTGGCTGCCTCGGCCTCGCGCTCGAGGCAGATCCGCTCCTCCTCGCGGCGGCGCACGAGGTCGGCCTCGGTGACCTTGGGCGCTAGGGCGCCGACGCGGCGGCCTTGCGGGCGGCGGTCTTGGGCGGGCCGGCGGCGCGGCCTCCTCCTCGGCGATGCGGCGGTTCTCGGCCTTGCGGGCGGCGGCCTCGGCCCGCTTCTCGGTGTCCTCCTCCTGGCGGCACACGGCTGCGGCAGAGGCGGCATAGGGGGGCCAACAAGGATGGCGGCCATCTCGCCCAGGTCTACCTCCTCCGAGTCGCCATCCTCGTAGAGCACGCGGAAGTACCCCGCCTCGGCGTCGTACGAATCCACGACGCCGGCCTTGTTTGGACAAACGCTCAGCTTCAACATCATACTTCAGGATCCTGAAGCATTCCAATCTGTCCTCCAAAAACAGTCCATATGTACGAACCCATGCAGAACAGTCCCAAGTTGGGCAGGACTGAATATTAGTACATTGGGAAATCAAAAGGTAATAAGCAGTTCAGCGGGAATTTTGTATAAAATGAAGAAATACTAAGTACTAACCAATTGGGCTGGAGTCGTCCTTGAAGTTTGAGAGCTGCAGAATCCATCCCCTTTGTGTAAAATTAAGAAGCTCTTCTCGAAATGTAGGATCACCATCCCTAAGAAGTCTATGAATCACTACAAGTGTCTTCAATGCTACCTGTATGTTACAAAAAGGCATAAAGAAAATCAACTGCCTGCTTTTGAAATTCCAAAATATTTCTTTTTTATTTTTTGTAAGTGTAATATTTAATTTTGCTAATCATACAGGACTATTCGCACAATCATTACACATGCCATAATGGGATCGGCAAATTATGATTAAGTATTTTTATGGCAGCAATCGTTCCACAGATGTTCTGTTGAATGGAGATTGATAATATGCTTGCGCTCATACATCTGACTGCATTGAGGGCACTGAAAATAGTGAAAGTGAGATGATCAGATCAAAAGTTACAGGTATAGCAACTACATGGGCGCAACTATAATTTCTTTTTTTAACAAGGCAGCTATAATTTCAAAATGAGAAGAAACAACATACCTTTGCTGTGGTGTTCCCGCAGCAGACGCAGCCATTTGTCCAGGAAGGATCTGCCCTAGGCCCCTACACATGTCCACAAGGAATACAGCTGCAAGTAACACACAGGCTGTGATTAGTAACCTCAATAGTTCCAATGCGTTGGTTTTTCATCCTTGCCACTGATCAACCACCAATGAAATCTCAGTGCAAGCTGCTTTCATAACTACACATGCATACTGTTTACATGCACCTAAATCTCCTCACTATTAAGCAGCTATGTGTACGATTCCCAAATTGATTAGCTGTAATATTACCTTCTCATGAACAAATTGTCTGATGTTTTTTTTGGCGAGGAAAAAATTGCCTGGGATGTTTCCTAACATGCATTGGAGATAATAAAGCAACCTAAATGCTACGCAGAAATCATCCTTGTCTTCTGGAACATAAAGAATTCCATTTGTTCCCAACAAAACCCAAAAGGCCAAAACCTAGAATAAAATGCTTCTATACCAATTACTGATGACAGTCATCCTTGCCTCTCCCAGATGAGATGCCCCATCTGACAACATTGCATAACGACATGCGATTAAGTCAGGAAAAGTCATTTGCATGAGTCTGCGCGGCCCTCTTCAGCGCAGGCATTTCATCGAGCACATCGTGTTCACTGCCCAAGGGGACAGGGGAGTAGTAAAAGTTTCTATCTCCTTTAATTTGCGCGCACGCGCTGATCTAGAGTAAGACCCTAAGGCATGGTAATTACACATTGACTAATTCTGGTCTCACCAGATGCGATGCGCGCCGTCGGAGGCCCAGGGCTCCATGCAGACATAGCAAATGGCCACCGGCGGCTGCTCCGAATACTCCACACCGTCACCCGCTTCCGCTACCTTCTCTGCAGTCGATGAATCCGCAGCTACGTCGCGTCCGTCCTCGCGCCGCTCGACACCTATCTCATCCTCATCGTCGCTGTCGTCCTCCTCGGAGTCTTCGTCTACGTCCTCCGAGTCATAGAATCCAACTGGCTAACGCGGGGGCGGCGAGGCGAGGGGCTAGGGTTTTGGGAGGCGGAGATGGGTAGCGGAGGGCAGCATTTGCGGGGTTTGAGGCGAAGGGGAATGGTGGCGGTGGCGGTGGAGCTTGCGGAGACGGTGTGCGGGGGAGGAGGCGGCGGCGCGGATCTAGTAGCTAAAGGGAGGCAGTGGGGTAGGTGAGGAGGAGGAGGCGGCGGCGCGAGGTGGGGAGGAGGCGGCGGCGGTGGAGCAGATGAGCGGGGGAGGAGCAGGCAGCGGCAGCGCGGGGTGGGGAGGAGGAGGAGGAGGAGGAGGAGGAGGAGGAGGCGGCGACGCGAGGTGGGGAGGAGGCGGCGGCGGTGGAGCAGATGAGCGGGGGAGGAGCAGGCAGCGGCAGCGCGGGGTGGGGAGGAGGAGGCGGCGGCGGCAGAGCGCAGGGCGGGGGAGGAGGCGGCGCCGGCGGAGGGCGGGGGAGGAGGCGAGGGAGAAATCAGGGGAGGCAGGGCGAGGGCGACGGCGGCCGGGTGGAAGGAGCAGGAGAGAGGAGGGCGCCGCGAGTGAGGAGAATCAGGGGGAGGAGGCGCACGGCTCGTGTGTGGGGGGGGGGGAGGCAGCCGCACGGGCGGTTGGAGGGGGTGGACAATTTGGATTTGGATCGTTGGATATGAGTGGGTAAGGAGAGAGAAAGGTGAGAATTGATCTTTGATCGTTGATTTCACTGATTGGTTTTTCTGGGGACACGAATTGGTGTGGACGCAGGAAAACTCATGACTGCTAGGGCACAATTTGGGGTAGGCGTAGGAAAGAACTGAACTGGTGTATTTTAGGGGTAGAGATTTGTCTATTTTCTTTTCAGTTTATGTCTTATAATTTATGCCTTCGCTTAAATAAACAAATGAAACAGCTATTTTCTTCCCTTTTCGAAATGGCTTAGTGGAATAGTCTTTTCGAAATGGCTCATTAGCATTCGGTTCGTATGTCTAAGTACTCACGTTAAGACCAAAATCAATCAGACATCAGACACAACCATAAACCATCAGTTATAGTCATTTAAACTCCACACGGCTTTCATGAAAAATTAAGCGAAAATTCAAAGCACAAAGTAGAGAATTATTCATTCCTCTTCCATTAACACGAGGCTATCTTAAGAGTCCATAGTAAGCATCCATTGAATTTCTAGCCATCGAAGCAAATCTGGCAGTGACAATTGTGGCCAGAACACCTAGCGTCGCGGACATGGCCACCGTCCGCTAGGTATGCACAGGTCAACTTGCAGAGTGGTTTGGTGCAGAAGAGGAGCCAATCACTTTCGTCCTTGCAGTTCTCTGTGAAAAACATAACAGTCTATTAGTAATGAAGCTCTGCATCCGTAGCACGTGCGTAAAACTCATAAGGTAGGTGGAACTAATTGAGATGATAGTCAATTTGATTTTCAGATATATTTCTCATTACTCAGATAATCTGCGTTTTTCAAGTCAAAACGTACGTACGAGTCATAAGGTGGGTGGTGCCCGTTCAAAAAAAAAAAAGTCGGCGGGAACAAATCGATACATATGTAACATATCCATGTAATTATGCGCCCATTCGCATCTCATGCAGGAGAAGAATGTTGAATCAGGCATGGAATTGTGAGAAGCACAGAAATCACTAACAGATTTTATGGTTATATTAAGGCTTCCTTTTTTGGTTTATTGCTTTGTTTTTCACCGTCATTTTAAGGCGAGGTGTATAAGTTGATTATATTGTAATAGACACTATCCTGACTTTATCTTTATCGGTTAAAATCGCACGTAAATATCTCTCTCCGTATTCTCTTTCGTAAACAACTAGAATTAAAAAATTTAAGAAAAAACCATAAACAACTATCCAAAAGAACCCATCCATATATCTCACGGGATAAGCATTGGAATTTTCTAGAGAAATTGCAAGTATTGTAAGGATGTCGAAGAGCCTAAAAGGTATGCAAGAAAGTATATCATTGCATAGAAATTTCAACGGCAATGGCCTTTCCTTTAGGCCAAAGACATATCGGATTTCAAAATTCCTCTATATTTCCTTCTATCCTAACACTGAATCATTGAGTCGTACAAAATCTACTTGAGAGCACGATTAGAGAGGGAGAGATGCACCTGCAGAAGTAGAAGTTCCTAGCAACACAAGGACCAGGATGAAACAAACACTTGCGGACCGTGCATCCATGGTAGAACACCGCACACCAACACAACAGAGCCTCTTTTCTTCGTCTTTATCTTGTTTGACTAGGAAACAATGTTATGTCAAGGAGGTCACATAATGCCATCTTATAGACTTCTCTTGGCCATCTTATGTTTGCGTGAGCGAGAATACCAAAAGGATGAAGACGAAATCAAAATTGATCCCATTAATTAATTTGTTTCCATGACACCATTATGATCATTTTCGAAATAACATAAGGAAGCATCCAATGCATATTGTATAGGGCAAAATGAACCTAGACATATCCATGAGTAAATTGTTGCCTTTATATATTCTTGGTCACTCTAGGAAACCGGTACTCCACGTATCCATCACAATAGAAAAAGGATAACACTAAGTAATATTGTTATTACCTTCTATCTGAAATATATTCCGTAAGTCATGTTATTATTCAATGAGACATTTTCTCCATAAAATTGGCAAAAACAAATCCTAGTGAATCTGCAAAATTGGGAATTAACAAATTGCAATAGTGCATCTCAATAAAATCAAGTTAATTTTAATAGAAAAGTCCAATTTGCAACCCTCAATTATTGCTTCGATCGATTTTCAACCCGCAACATCAAAACCGTGTGAAACACGACCTTTACCTAACAAAACCAGGTCACATGACCCTCGACCCATTACAGAGCGGTTTTGGCATGATGTGACATCCCAAAATTCTCAAAGTATGTATAATTATTCTCAAAATCATCATTTGTGCATTTTTGGCTTTTTAAAATTTCCAGATTTACTTAAGATGTTTTCTTATTTTTGAGTAGATGAAAATGAATTTATAACATTAATTAAAACTTTGCTAGAGCTTGGAAATAACTTATTTGGGCTCTAAATATTCTAAAGTTCCTCTCCAAAAAAATCAAAATTTTTGGAATTGGGTTGCTAATTTTAAAAATTCAAACATAGTTTCTGCAATTGAATCAATTAGAAAATGATTTCAAAATCCTACTCCATCAGTGGGCCAAATCCTTCCCTCTCAGCCTAGTCCATCTCCTGTTTTGGCCCAGGTCACAATGTCTTCCCCGCCGAAAGCCATCTTCCTCTCTACAATTTCTTGCCTTCCTCATTCCGTTAGTGTATTTCATTGAAACGCAACCTCTCTCGCATGCATCTCGCTATCACCGACCAAAGGCCCGACACCCACCTAATGATCACCTTCATCCACCTCCCACTGAGCTACAGTGAGCCCATGTGTGCGTAGTGCCAAACATGCCGCGACAAGCTCCCTACCAATGTCGAGACCTTCGTTGCTTCACCAATGGCATTGCTGCAGTATCATCATCCCCTGCCGTGCGTGCTCAAGCCATCCTATCACCTATAGAGCTAGTGCATGCCATTCTCATGTCACGGTCCAGGGAGAATCACTAGGTGATTCCCCACTGATGGACCATATGGAGGTGACCCCAGGTGTGTGATGAGTAATTGACATCGGTTTAGGAAAGTCGAGGTTGGTTTGTGTGGTTCGGGCCATGTCGTTGCGTGGTGCAATTGATTTGGTTGGACTTGGTCAAACTTGGTCGAAGCGATTAGAATGCTTATTTCTTGATTCGACAGGTTTGGGCTCTTTCGTGCGTAAGTATGATTCATTGATTCTATTTATGCTTTCATGTGTCGAGCGGTGCTATGTGATGTGTTTCTTGTCTGTGATGGCCGCGGGACGCCGAGGCGAGTCGTGGCGAGACACGAGGTGACCGGACTAGACACGGGAGGTGTCGAGGTCGAACGGTCGGATATGTCGAAGACGGTGGAGGACTCGAGGTGGCTGCGTGGCTTGGAGGGCAAGGAATGAGGAAGCTTCTGGAAGGTACGCGAGGGCGTTTTGGTGAATACGCAAAGCTGCACTAAAGGAAGTGGATCATGGATAAAGCACTAGGGTAGTTGGTGGCTTAATAGGCAAAGCATGTTGCAAACCCATTAGTGGAGGCTACAAATAGAGAGGTGCTCTCTAGTAGTCTTTAAGAATTCAGCATGTATGAAATGAGAGTGCAGATTTTTGGGAGATGGCTTGAGAGAGTGTGTGTGAGTTTGTCTCCTACATGTGTGCTATGAGTTCTTGAATCTCAAGCATGTATGGGGACTTAGTTAGGTGAGTTTGAGAGAGATATGAGCTGAGAGCAACCCCTTGTAATCATGTATGTCTCCGTATCAATTTCATTATGAGAGATTTTACTTGAGTTGCTCTAGTGTTCTTTTATTTTCCCGCATTGGTTTCTTGTTGGCTCTAGTTATTTCTCCTCTGCTCTCAAGTTTGCTTTGCTCTTAAAATTTCTCAAGTTTTAATTTCAGTTTGTGCTATCTGTGTTCAGCCACTCCTTATGCGATATCTGCGATCTCAATATGCTCATTACTTGCCTGTCCGTTTATCTTTCGGCTGTGGTCTTTATTTTCGGCTCATGGACAGATGGCTTGTTCCAAGGTGTTTCTCTGCTATTTCTTGCGATTGGGTTTGCTAGTTTTTTGAGTGCAAGCGGTTGGTTCATCCTTCTTTAGGAAGAGGAGCAGCCGAATGCTTCTATGCAACACTTCTTTTTCAACATGAAAATCAGCATTTTATTTAGTTTCCAGTGATCGACTTGTCTCTTTTTGGTGCTGTTTTGGACTGCAGATTTCAACACCTTTTGCTTGTCTTTCAATCCAAGAATTTGCAGAAGCCTTGCTGTTTTGGGCTGCAGATTTCAGCATCTTTGCTTATGTTTTTCAGTCCAAAAATCTGCAGTAAGCCTCTTTTTTCAGCCCTTGTTTGCTGGAATGGTCCTATGACCGAATCTCTCAGTTTTGATTTGTCTTGCCAGTCAGTCAGCTTATTACACTTATAGTTTCGGTCAGTGGTTCTCTTGGCATCTTTCCAAACCAGTCCTTGTAGTTCAAGTCTTCTCATTTTCTCGTCAAAGTTGTTTTTTTTCGGTGAGTAAAATTTAAATCTTGCTTCATAGTTTTAAAAAAAATTGATAGTACTTGGGGGCAATTTTTAAAAGCAACATTCACCCCCCCCTCTGTTGCGAATTTTGATCGAACAATTGGTATCAGAGCCGGTTAGCTCTTTTCAATAGATCTTAACCGGTCTCAAGAGCCATGGCGACGGACAAGTACTCGACCAAGCCTCCCGTCTTTGATGGTATCGATTACCCTTTCTGGAAAAGCCGAATGGAGACATATATCCAGGCTCAGGGGTATGCCATCTGGCGAAAGGTCAAGGTCCGGTTTGTTGTTCCTGCCGATGAGACCATCAATGCTGGAAATATGCATGATGTTGAGGCGAACGCTAAGGCAAGAAACATCATTATCCAGGGCTTGAGTCGTAGCAAGTTTGACCGCATATCTCATCTTTCATCCGCCTTCGATATCTGGGAGACCCTCGATGTATACCATGAGGGCACCACCGATTAAGACAGTGAGACAAGACCGATTCAAGTGTGACTACAACAAATTTGATATGCTTGCCGGTGAGTCTTTGGATGAGTGTTTTGCGATTTTCATAAGATTTTGAGCAACCTCCGGCGGTCGGTCTCACATACCCGACTCGGACAACGCTCGTCGATGCTCGCCGCACTCGACCTTCGTGTTTGGGAGATGAAGGTGACTACCATCAAGGACACCACCGACCTCTCGACTTTGACTCTTGATGCGTTGTACTCACGCCTCAAGACTCACGAGATTGACATTGTCTCGCAAGTCGAAGTCGCGATCGATGGCTCTAGTCACCGATCCCACTCGCTTCGGTTGTTCTTCCGATTCGCTCTGTGGTTTCTCCCTTGCTGCTCTATGTGACGTAACTGATGATCAGTTAGAGCAGCTTGAGGATGAATAGCTGGCCCTCCTAGCTCGGAAGTTCTCTCATGCTTACAAGAGGAGGGACAGAAAGAGAGGTGGACCAGTCATTTGCTTCGAGTGTGGTGGCCCCAACCACATTCGGGCAAACTGCCCCAAGCTGGAGAAGGGCAAGAACGACTACTGCGGTTCGGGCAAGATCGACTATACCGACAAGAACCGCAACAAGAAGCCTCCAGCTCCTACACAAGGCAAGAAGAAGTTTCACAACCTTGGCAAAGCCAAGAAGCTGTTCCATCGCGTCCTCACCTCCTTCGACGACTTCGGCCTCAGCGAGGTGGAGGGATGGAGCAACGATGACGGGACGGGTGACCAAGACCTCAAGGGCGGCGACGACTTCTCCAGCATGTGCTTCATGGCCCTTGAGGGCGGCCCGAGTGACAATGAGTCAGTACTCGACTTCGGACGAGGTATGCCCCACCTACGACCAGCTCAATCATGCTTTTCTTAAGCTAGGTGGATTTCATGCTAGAGGGCTAGGTGTACTGAGTTAGAGAAGGAAGTAGATAGATTGTCACTAGATATTATTGCTCTTACATCTGCTCCCTCTAGTGATGATTGTGATACTTGCTGTGCTCTGTTGGGTGACATGGAGAAATTAAGGACCTCACATGATAGTCTGTCCTCTGAACTTGATATTGTTAAGATGGAGAACATTAGTCTTCTTGCTGAGCTTGAGATGAGTAGAGTAGCGCCTATTTCATCTACTTCTATCGAGACTATTGCATGCACCTCATGTGAGGATAAGGACAACGCTGTTAGAGGTCTTTATACCATGCTTCTGGATCTGCCCGAGTCTTGTGAAACTTACAATAATCTGAAAATAAACCTAAAACGGGCAGATCATAAAATTGCTAAATTACAAGCTTTCCTTCTTGAGCCGACTTCTTCATGTGTGAATTGTCCCAAGTTTACTGCTGAGCTTGAAGCTGTCTCCAAACAGTTCCAAGAATTAGTTGATGATAAAAATATATTGGCTCAAACTGCTTCTAAGGACCCTGTTTTGAATGCTTTGGATGAGAAATGTGTAAAGGTAACTAAGGACCTTCTAGAGAAGACACCTTGTGCTTGTAATGTGATTGTGGAGAAGGGGGAGAAGCCCCAAGGTAAGGTAGAGACGCTTAGCGACGTGAACAAACTGGCTAGTAGTAGGACTGTTCCCTCAGAGTTGGCTGTGCGTGCACAAGCCATTCTTTCCTCTACTGTTGGTTCTTTTTCTGCTCCATTACCTCCTCTGCCTCCTCTTCTCCTGCTCCTCTTGCATCTCTCTCTTTCGGGAGTGTCAGTATCTTATGAACACTCTCGAGAGATTTGTAGGCGGCAAGAAGAAGCTTAATCTTATTCTAGACCAATCTAAGATTTGCAAGTTCAATCAGGGTCTAGGATATGATTTCTACGAGGACATGAGGAAGCATCCACCTGCCGTGCTCAGACCCATAGCACCAGGTGTGATGGAGACTGAGCCCAGGACCGAGAAAGTCCAGTTTAAGTCGGCGGGCTTTGTCCAAGGGATTTCGGAAGAAGGTGAGTCTACTGCCGCCGGCCTCTCGGGCGGCCATCTCATGCTATACGCTTCTCGGAAGTCGGTATCATTGCACCTTCGCCGGAAGGATGGACACTTGATCGATAGATGCTTCAGGCGCGCCAGGATCGCGCAGAGAGACCATGTTGCAGCTCTTAGGCGTATTCAGGGTCAGCCCCAGACCTTGAGTGCACCTAAGACCAACACGAGGTCCAGATTTGCTTCAAATACTTGAGATGGTTTTGGGCAGCATCGAGGACTTGGTTCTTCCGAAGTTTTACGTTTTCGTCCTCATGCTCCCGTTGGTCGTGACTTCGCCGTCCCGAGGTAGATCTCGTTTCCCCCGAGATAGCTACCGCGGCGTGATCGACATGTTGTTTGGTGTCTTGACTCGCTCCTCCATAGCGCAAGCCCAACAACGACTCTGGTGCGCACGCAGACCTTCCGGCGTGTTGAGTGACGAGAGCGTTGGGTAGTTAGAGGTCGATCGTGTGTGGCTACTTCTTCTACTTGACGTGTTATTCAGATTGGGAGCCAAAATCACTCTTGATTAACCCCAAGATCGAGACTTTACTCTCTTTTGACTCAGGTTCGCCGGGCTGGGAAGGGAGAGGTTTGGCTCGTAGACTCCGGGTGTTCTCGTCATATGACCGGAGACTCACGTTAGTTCTCTTCCCTAGCCCGTGCTCCAGGTGATGAGACGATCACATTCGGAGATGCTTCATCTGGGCGCGTCATCACCAAAGGTACTGTGCGTGTTAATAATTCATTTCTTTTGAGAGATGTTGCCTTAGTTAGTAAGCTGCAATATAATTTGCTTTCAGTCTCTCAGCTTACCGATGACGGTTATGAGGTGAGCTTTAAGAAAAACAATTGCAAAATTCTTGATTCTTCGGGTAGTCTGGTTTGCGGGATTTCTCGTTTTGGAAGATCTTTCGTGCTGATTTTTCTGAGTCTTCTGTTGATCCTCTTCGGTGTTTGGTTGCTTCAGAGTCCCGCGATCTCTCTTTCTGGCATAGGAGACTTGGTCATATTGGATTTGACCATTTGACCCAAGTTAGCGGCCATGATCTCATTCGTGGTTTGCCGAAACTCAAGATGGTCAAAGATCTAGTTTGTGCTCCTTGCCGGAACGGCAAGATGGTTGCCGCTTCTCACCCTCCGGTCACAGTTACTATGACTGATGCACTAGGACAGCTGCTCCACATGGACATGGTTGGACCAGCTCGAGTGTAGTCAGTAGGAGGGAAGTGGTATGTTCTTGTCGTGGTCGATGACTATTCGAGGTTTTCTTGGGTATTTTTCTTTGCCTCGAAGGATGAGACATTTACCCATTTTCGAGGTCTTTTCAGTAGGCTTTCTGTGGAGCTCCCAGGTGCCTTACGAGCGATCCGCAGTGACAATGGCATGGAGTTCAAGAATTTCTACTTTGAGAGGTTCTGCGATGAGACAGGTGTAGAGCACCAGTTCTTTTCTCCGCACGTCCCACAGCAAAATGGCGTCGTGGAGAGGAAGAACCGTACCTTGGTCGAGATGGCCAGGACGATGCTTGATGAGTACTCTACACCGCGGAAGTTTTGGGCTGAGGCTATAGCCACCGCTTGCCATGTTTCTAATCGAGTTTTTCTTCAGGCACACTTGCACCGCACTTCTTATGAGCTGAGATATGGGCGAAAGCCTAGTGTTGTAGGGGTGGCCCCCACCTAAACCCAGCAGGCCTGGTAGGAGGTTATAAGGCCCAGAATAGGCCATGTGTAATGACATAAATGCCCCTGAAGGGGATGATCAACTGTAAGGGTATAATTGTAAAAGCACCCCCATGTATATATATATGGAATACAGGCCACGGAAAAGACCCAAGCCATTACTCATCTCTCTCACTCTCCACTACCATCTCTCTCTGTTTGATGCAGAACCACAACAGCTTGGCGCCGTCAGTGGGGAGGGCGAGCAAGCTGAAGTTCGAAGGAGGATGGCACAAAAAGCTTCGCTTACGGCGGAGGGAAGAAGACGATTGGGGCGGTGCGTCCGTGAGTACGAGGCCGGCACGGCCGCGCGCGCGGCGGTCGAAGCGTTGACGCTGCGTCTTTGCGGCGGCCGACCCGCCACCGGCGCTGCGACGACCAACCACGTCACCGGCACTGCGGCGACCGATCCCACCGACGCGACTGCAACCAACCTCACCGCCTTTGCCACGACGCTCGCCGGTAGCGCGGACCGGGCAGTTGGAGGTAGCCACAACGGAGCGACCGGAAGCTCGGGAGCTCGCGACGTGGTCGTGCCCGCGCCGGTCCGTCTGTTGGGTGTGCCGACGGCCCCGCCCACACAGGCGGTGGAAAGCGCCCTGCTGGCGGCCCTCAAAGCGTTCCAGCAGGAGCTGGGGATCTTCGCGGGGCTGTCCGAGACATACAAGAGGCTCGGAGCCAGCAGGCCGCTCCGGTGGTCGCGCTAGAGCCCACACCGGAAAGGGCGGACAGCCGCGACGCCCCCACATCCAGCCGCGTCCCGCTGCGGCGCGTCGATCCGGAGTCCCCGCTTTCGACAGGACTACAGCAAGCGGTGTGGCCCAAAGACTTCAAGTTCCCCAGTGTCATCGAGCCCTACAAGGGCGACACGGACCCCCGCGAGTTCGTGCGCGTATACGAAACCGTAATCGAGGCCGCGGGCGGAGATGACACCACAAAGGCGAAGAGACTCCCCCTCGCGCTGCAAGGAGTGGCGCTCTCCTGGTTTTTTACCATAGAGCCGAACTCCATCTACGCGTGGGAGCAGATCCGCGACCGTCTTCACAACAACTTTCAAGGAAATTATGTCGAGCGGGTCGACGCGGACCAGCTCTTCGTCGTAAAGCAGAAACCTTCAGAGAAGCTCCAGGACTACTTCAAACGCTTCGCGAAGATACGTTGTCAAGTCAAAGATGTTAATGAAACCACCGTTGTCAATACAGCCATACAGGGTCTTCGCCCGGGCCCGATGGCCGAGTACAACGCACGGAAGCCAATTAAGACAGTGACGAAGCTCTTTGACAAAATGGAGGAATACGCCAGGGCGGAAGAGGACGCGCGGCGAAGGCAAGGTGATGACTCCGACACCAACCAGGCCGGTGCCTCGGCAAAAGCCGAAGATCCGCCGAAGGACGGTTCTTCGAAGGAAAATGTGCGAGTCGTCCGATAGGCCCAAGCGTGGCAGCAGGTCGCGGCGAGGCCGTGCGCCCTGACATCGGCGGTTCCGACGGCGCTCCGCGGCCGGCGGTCGGGGACGCCGAGGCGGGCGCGCCATGGCGGGCCACGACGATAAAGGTCGTGGAGATTACGACGACCAACACCGGGCGTGGTGCGCGATCCACGCCGTGGCAACCACGACACCCGCACGCACCTCTATCGCGGCGCGCGCGAGCGTCACGAGGATAGGAACCCGAAGCCGCTCGCTGTGGTGGCCCACATACAAGACCCATCTGGCCCCGTGCACATTCAGCACGGGACGCAGCCCCATGAGGGTCCTCTGCGGATTCGTGCCCACGTCAGAGCCTCGGAGGGCTTTCGCAGCTACAGCTCCGAGGCCACCCACCGAAGGGTTATCAACGCCATCTCCGAGGCTCCTCGTTGGAGTTTGCCTCGCACGGCAGCGGAAGGCCTACGTGCGGAGGCTACACCACGTGGCGGCATATCCAAAGAGCACCGCCGGACCGGGCATAGCATGAGGTCACATTCACCCCGCCGATGCCGGGCGTGGAGCTTCCCACCATGACCCCGGTCGTCCGAGTCATTATAGCGGGATGCGACGTGGGACGGGCCCTGGTCGATGGTGGCAGTTCTGTGAACATTCTGTTCGCGGTAGCCCTCGACCAGATGGGGATCCCCCGAAGTCGCCTCGGCCCATCGGGAGTTCCGCTACAAGGCTTCGGAGGACAACCTCTACGGGCGCTTGGCCAAATATGCCTGCAGGTCTCCTTCGGCCAGGGTGACAATGAAAGGGTCGAAGATGCCACATTTGACGTCGTCGACCTCCCATACCCATACAATGCCATATTGGGGCGTCCAATCCTCAACTCCTTCGGGGCGGTACCACATCACAGCTATTTATGCATGAAGCTCTCGGGGCCGCGAGCCATCATTACCGTTCGGGGCGACCAGGACATGGCCCGACGCATCGAGCACGGCACCAGATGTCCCCGTCGCGGCGGGCAGCGGCACACCTAGGATCGGCGCCGCCGTGCGAGGGCCCACGACGCCATCCGGGCGAGTCCGCAAGCCCTGCCGATAGTGCATCTACTAGAGGCCCCGGCCGCGCTGAGCACAAACGGTTAGTACCCCCCCCCGGTCGTATGTAATCGCTTACCCGCGCAAACGGGAATGTAATAAAGTTTTGTTTGTCGCCAACATATTACCGATGTGCAGAAGTACGCAGCGAGCACACGCGGAGGCCTCGCCTACGCGTGTGCTCCCGCAGTATAAACCAAAGACGCACGTTCGCGTGTGCACTCTCCGTACCCAGGGGTACGAGCATGAGTATAAACCAAAGACGCACGTTCGCATATGCACTCTCCGTAGCCAGGGGTACGGGCATGAGTATAAACCAAAGACGCACGTTCGCGTGTGCACTCTCCGTAGCCAGGGGTACGGGCACGAGTATAAACCAAAGACGCACGTTCGCGTGTGCACTCTCCGTAGCCAGGGGTACGGGCATGAGTATAAACCGAAGACGCACGTTCGCGTGTGCACTCTCCGTCAAAGACACGGGCATGAGTATAAACGAAGACGCACGTTCGCGTGTGCACTCTCCGTCAAAGACACGGGCATGAGTATAAACGAAGACGCACGTTCGCGTGTGCACTCTCCGTCAAAGACACGAGCATGAGTATAAACGAAGACGCACGTTCGCGTGTGCACTCTCCGTCGAAGACACGGGCATGAGTATAAACAAAGACGTGTGGGGGGACGCCTCTGCACGCACTCTACAGAGTATAAATAAGACGCGGATGTTCTCCCTGCGCACTCTACTGAGTATAAACAAGACGCGAACCCCGCGCACGCCAGGGACTTCGTCCTTGTGCGTACTCTTCGGAGTATAAAAATGACGTGGATGTCGACCCCACGCACTCTACGGAGTATAAACAAGATGCGAACCCCACGCACACCAGGGACTTCATCCTTGTGCGTACTCCCCGGAGTATAAATCAGACGTGGACGCCGATCCCACGCGAAACTTGCGCGATTGCCAATCGTGCACCTTAGTGCGTTGAGGCTCGCCCTCGCACATCACGGGAGGTGTACGCAGGGGGTACTACGGAAACCAGTTCCGGGAGTTCCAGAGTACCGACGCGTTGCGCGCAGGCCGGCCCAGATCGGCGCGCGCACGTGGAATATGCGATCACGCCAGAGGCTGCCCCACCGGGGGGGGGCGAAGGTCCGCTTTACACACGCCATCCACGAGACTTTAAACAGGTCGTCGTGCGGAGGTCCGCCTTTGCACGCGCCAGTCCACGAGACTTTAAACAGTCATCGTGCGGAGGTCCGCCGCGCGCGCCACCCACGAGACTTTAAATAGGTCGCCGTCGGAGGTCCGCCGCCGCGCGCGCGACCACGAGACTTTAAACAGTCGCCGTGCGGGGTCCGCCTTCACGCGCTCGCCTACGAACTCTAAACAGGTCATAGTGCGGAGGTCCACCTCGCGCGCGCCTTCACGGACTTTCAGCAGGTCGTAGTGTCAACAACTGCCTCCGCACGCGCTAGCTCCACGGAGTACTCAACGCGCGAACCCCGCGGGCGTATTGGCACCCGGGCGACAAGCAGAAGGCAGTGCTCGCACGGTTCACACTAACGGCGAACTTAGAATATGGGGAACTCGGCTCGCACAAAGACGACCGCGCATGCCCTAATTATCGAAGATCTATATATCGGGAAAATCTCAAAGTATAAAGGCCCGTCCCGCACACTTCCCCATAACCGAAGATGAAGGGCCACGATCACAGCGCCAAGGACCGTCACAGCACGACGCTCCAGTGGCCTCCTGCCACGTGCCAACCCCCGCACGAAATAGCTGAAGGCCAGGTGTCGACGACTCCAGCCGCCATTAAAGGCGCACTAATGGACCATGGGAAAACAACAGCTTCGACGCTGCACCAGTCATCGACCGCCCCGTGTCCCTCTTCCCTAGGGAAGAGGCGAGCAGCCGCGAGCACGCAACCATCCACATCCCGCCATGCACTAGTTGTAAGCCGCCGCGTGTCCTGTGCGCACCGAGGCGGGTCGCATGGTACGGCAACCTAACCCTGGCAGACCGGGGGCCGGTGTGATTCCAGGAACCTTTACAGCGCAGGACCATATCGTGAGATCTCAATCACCGCATGCGTGGCGGTGTTCGCGATGCGAGGTCGCCAGCTCCGCTGCCACCCGTTCGAAGGGTAGGGGCGGGCGCGCGCGTCTCACCGGCTAGCGCCAGCCTCGCGCCACCCGCTCGAAGGGTAGGGGCGGAGCGCGCGCGTCTGCCGGCTAGATGCCAGCTCCGCCGCCACCCGCTCGAAGGTAGGGGACAGAGCGCGTCCCCCGGCTAGGCGCCCGGCTCGCGCCACCCGCTCAAGGGTAGGGGCGAGCACGCGCGTCTGCCGGCTGGCGCCACCTCGCCGCCACCCGCTCAAGGGTAGGGGACGGAGCGCGCGCGTCTACTTCGGCTAGATGCCAGCTCCGCTGCCACCCGTTCAAAGGGTAGGGGACGGAGCGCGCGCGTCCACTTCGACTAGGCGCCTGCTCCGCCGCCACCCTTCTCCATGAGAGGCTCCTGTTGTAGGGGTGGCCCCCACCTAAACCCAGCAGGCCTGGTAGGAGGTTATAAGGCCCAGAATAGGCCATGTGTAATGACATAAATGCCCCTGAAGGGGATGATCAACTGTAAGGGTATAATTGTAAAAGCACCCCCCATGTATATATATATATATATGGAATACAGGCCATCGAAAAGACCCAAGCCATTACTCATCTCCCTCACTCTCCACTACCATCTCTCTCTCTGTTTGGTCTGTAACCACAACACCTAGCGTCTCTCATTTTCATGTGTTTGGTTGCAAGTGCTTTATTTTGAAGTCCGGGAACCTAGATAAGTTCGAGTCACGTTCCTGTGATGGGATCTTTCTAGGTTACTCGTCTTCTTCGCGGGCTTATCGGGTTTGGAATTGCGAGTCTAGTAAATTGGTAGAGACCTGTGAAGTGACCTTTGATGAGGCCAGTCCGGGGACTAGGCCCGATATCTCAGGTTCTTTAGAGCAGTCCGAGCCCATCTTTGTGGATGACGAGGACGATGGAGATGAGGGTTGTCTACCCGATCCAGTCCCTCATCCACCCCTCGAGGTGCCTTCTTCCACCGCACCTCGGGGAGATCAGCCCATGCCTTATGCTTCTTCTAGAGCTAGTGGCTCTGTTCCTGCCTCGTCAGCTCGTGATGTAGAGGCCACTTCTTCATCTCATCCTAGACCTCCTAGACACATTAAAAAAGACCATCCTTCTGAGCAGATTATTGGAGACCTGTTTGAGCGAGTCACTTGTTCAAAATCTGGCATGTCTCAATTCTGTCTCCATTCTGGATTTGTCGCCTCATTTGAGCCAAAGGACATTAGTCATGCTCTTTTCGATGAGTCTTGGGTCAATGCCATGCATGAGGAGCTTGAGAACTTCGAGAGAAACAAGGTCTGGTCGCTTGTTGAGCCCCCACGAGGTCACAATGTCATTGGGACTAAGTGGGTGTTCAAAAACAAGCAGATCGAGGATGGGGTGGTTGTTCGAAACAAGGCTAGACTGATAGCTCAGGGGTTCTCCCAGGTTGAGGGTCTAGATTTCGAGGAGACCTTTGCCCCTGTAGCTAGACTTGAGGCCATTAGAATCCTGCTTGCCTTTGCAGCTTCTAAGTGTTTCAAACTTTACCAGATGGACGTCAAGAGTGCCTTCCTTAATGGCTTCATTGAGGAAGAAGTCTATGTGAGACAGCCTCCTGGTTTCGAAAACCCCAAATACCCTAACCATGTCTTCAAGTTTTTCAAAGCTTTGTATGGACTTAAGCAGACCCCTAGAGCTTGGTATGAGAGGCTTAAGTCCTACTTGTTGAGTCATGGTTTTGATATGGGTAAAGTAGACAAGACCTTGTTCATCCACCGTCACGGCACAGATATTCTGCTCGTCCAGATTTATGTGGATGACATTATCTTTGGCGGCTCCTCGCATGCTCTCGTTTCCCAATTTTCTGATGTCATGAGCTCGGAATTTGAAATGAGCATAATGGGTGAGTTAAGCTTCTTCCTTGGCTTCCAAATTAAGCAGACTCGGGAGGGTACCTTCTTGCATCAGGGCAAGTACACTCGAGACCTCTGAAGCGCTTGATATGAGTGATGGCATGCCGTGTTCACTCCTATGGCTACCTCGCCACTCGATCCAGATGAGGATGGCGAGCCAATTGATCAGAAGGAGTATCGCAGCATGATTGGCTCCCTCTTGTACCTCACTGCCTCGAGACCGGACATACACTTCTCCGTGTGTCTTTGTGCTCGGTTTCAGCTTCTCCTCGCGTATCTCACCGCCAGGCGGTGAAGCGCATTCTTCGGTACCTTCGAGCTACCATTGACTATGGTATCTGGTACTCTTCCTCATCCTGTCTTTCGTTGAGAGCCTACTCGGATGCAGACTTCGCTGGCTGTAAGATAGATAGGAAGAGCACTTCGGGCACCTGCCAGTTCATTGGCACTTCTCTAGTTTCTTCGTCTTCTAGGAAGCAGTCCGGTGTTGCACAGTCCACCACGAGGTGAGTGCGTTGTCGCAGCCGATTCTTTGTAGCTGTGTGCTTTGGATGGCTTCGACCCTGCGGGACTTTGGGTTAGTCATTGAAAGTGTTCCTCTCTTTTGTGATAACACTTCTGCGATTAACATTGCTAAGAACCCAATGCAACACTCTCGGACCAAGCATATTGATATTCGCTATCACTTCCTTAGAGACCATGTAGAGAAGGGTGATATAGTGCTCCAGCCAGTGAGAGTGACCACCGCTGGTGATATCTTCACCAAGCCTTTGGATAGTTCGAGGTTTTCAGCTCTGCGGGGAGAGCTTGGGTGGTTTGTCCTTATGGGCTGCTGTGAGGAGGAGTTTGTGCTTTACTACTTTCTTATATTGATTATGCTCTTACTCCTTTCTGATTGCATTACATACGGGTGCATTGGGTTAGTCCTTCTAGCATAGGTTAGAGTGGTTCTCTTGACTAGCTGTTTAGACTTCTTGCTCTTATCTTGTGACTCTAGGATGCTGCTTGTTAGCTGTCTCTCTTCTCTCTAGGTTGAGCTTACTCACTTCTTGTGGGTTCTAGCGGGTGTTGGGCCACCCTCGGGTAGACAGGGTACGTTGTTGCTCCCTAGGTTGTTAGTAGACCAGCTGATAGTCGTCGAGTCATATGGGGTAGATGAGAGTCAGTCTGAGCCATAGTTTCCTCTATATCTTATCTATGCTTTAAGAACTGCCCTTTCGATTTTTCTTGCCAGCTTCTCTTGTTTATTGCTTTGGTTCAGGGGGAGTTCATTTGGAAGCCTCTGGAGCTTAATTTTGTCATAACTCAACTTGAACTAAAAGTTGCATCACATGTTAAGGGGGAGCTGGATTTCTTGCATGTCATTCTGCATTGTAAATATCTACATTGAGCCTTGATTATTATCCATTTTATGGCATGGTTACAATGCTTTACATCTTGCCATGACTTGTGCTTATTTGCTAGATTTATCATGATTTCATATGTGTAGACTAGCTTTTGCCGTGATAAGTTAATTAAACTTGCTCAAATTGAACTAAAACTTGTCGAGCCTAGTCTTTCTTGAGTTATCCTTTTATGATTCATGCCATGTCAAATAGGCTGAGTTGAGCGTTGAATCTTTGTTGAGCCTTAGATTGAGCTATTTTAGTCTCTTGATGCAGCATAAGTTAGTACAACATGTTTAAAAGGCAAAAAGATCTCTTTTGTGCGAAAAAACTAATCTTACTAATTCTTTCTCATGAGACGGCTTGCCATTGCACTAGGCATGAACTCAGGGGGAGTTTTGGATGACCTAGACTATCTTCTTAAACTTCTTGCTTGGAGTGGTCACATAAGGCTTGAGATCTAGCACATGATAAAAATATTGGTTGGAAACGCCCATAAGCTTCAAAAGAAAATATGTCATTTATGCTCAATTTGTTTAATTACAAAAAGAACCAAGTACTTAAACCAATGTTTCATTCTTGAGCATATAACACTCTGTTTGACTCAGTACTAGATTCTTGGTTCCGTTTAGCTTATTGACATGGCCTGCATCATCTTTGGATATCTCTAGCTAGACTTTGCTTATTGATGACTTGACTTGCTCACAAATTGCACTACATTTCAGATTGTCATCTCTTTGGTTTAGCTAGCATATATACATCTTGTCATGATTTAGATAACATTTTATTGAGTTATGGTTTGATGTAATTCGTTATGGTCATTATGGATAATTCTCATGGCTCTAAATCCTTAAAATAAACCAACTTCAGCCATTTCATCCATTTTTTTGACCTTATTCTCTTTTTTGCTTCCTTGATGTGTTTATTCCCAAAAGGGGGTGAATATTGGAGAAAAAGTCTGTGGGATCTTTCTAGAGCTTTGGAGAATAATTTGCTCTTTCTTTGTTGCTCTAGTGTTCCTTCTGTCGACATGGTCATCAGCTTCATTATCTTCTTGTGGACCATGTTGGACTTTTCAAAACAAACTCAACTTCACATTTTTTTATGGGTTTGTCAATATACTCATCAAGAGGGATGTTGATGGACCATGTGGAGGTGACCCCAGGCGTGTGATGAGTAATTGACATCGGTTTAGGAAAGTCGAGGTTGGTTTGTGTGGATCGGGCCATGTCGTTGCGTGGTGCAATTGATTTGGTTGGACTTGGTCAAACTTGGTCGAAGCAATTAGAATGCTTATTTCTTGATTCGACAGGTTTGGGCTCTTTCGTGCGTAAGTATGATTCATTTATTCTATTTATGCTTTCATGTGTCGAGCGGTGTTATGTGATGTGTTTCTTGTCTGTGATGGCTACAGGACGTCGAGCGGAGTCGTGGCGAGACACGAGGTGACCGGACTAGACACAGGAGGTGTCGAGGTCAGAAAGTCGGAGGTGTCGAAGACGGTGGGGGACTCAAGGTGGCTGCATGGCTTGGAGGGCAAGGAATGAGGAAGCTTCCTCGAAGGTGCGCGAGGGGCGTTTTGGTGAATACGCAAAGCTGCACTAAAGGAAGTGGATCATGGATAAAGCACTAGAGTAGTTGGTGGCTTAATGGGCAAAACATGTTGCAAACCCATTGGTGGAGGCTACAAATAGAGAGGGTGCTCTCTAGTAGTCTTTAAGAATTCAGCATGTATGAAATGAGAGTGCAGATTTTTGGGGAGATGGCTTGAGAGATTGTGTGTGAGTTTGTCTCCTACATGTGTGCTATGAGTTCTTGAATCTCAAGCATGTATGGGGACTTAGTTAGGGTGAGTTTGAGAGAGATATGAGCTGAGAGCAAGCCCTTGTAATCATGTATGTCTCTGTATCAATTTCATTATGAGAGATTTTACTTGAGTTGCTCTAGTGTTCTTTTATTTTCCCGCATTGGTTTCTTGTTGGCTCTTGTTATTTCTCCTCTGCTCTCAAGTTTGCTTTGCTCTTAAAATTTCTCAAGTTTTAATTTCAGTTTGTGCTATCTGTGTTCAGCCACTCCTTATGACGATCTGCAGCCTCAATATGCTCATTACTTGCCTGTCCGCTTATCTTTCTACTGTGGTCTTTATTTTCGGCTCATGGACAGATGGCTTGTTCCAAGGTGTTTCTCTGCTATTTCTTGCGATTGGGTTTGCTAGTTTTTGAGTGCAAGCGGTTGGTTCATCCTTCTTTAGGAAGAGGAGCACCAATGCTTCTATGCATTTCTTTTGCAACTGTTGGTTTGGTAGGTTGGGAGGATCAGAGTATCTCTTTTGTTTGTGCCTCCTCTTTTATGTTGCTTTGGCAGTACTCAAAGTCTTCTTTTTTAGCTTTAGTAGTTCACGGCTTGAGCCTTTAATTTTGGTCTCTTCTAGCAAGGCTGCTAGGCAGCAGTGCATTTAATTGTGGCTGCATTATCTTCGGACAAGCCTTTGGAGACCTCTGTTCTGTTCAGCCAATCAACAGTGCTTTTTCAACATGAAAATCAGCATATTATTTAGTTTCCAGTGATCGACTTGTCTCTTTTTGGTGCTGTTTTGGACTACAGATTTCAACACCTTTTGCTTGTCTTTCAGTCCAAGAATTTGCAGTAAGCCTTGCTGTTTTGGGCTGCAGATTTCAGCATCTTTTGCTTATGTTTTTCAGTCCAAAAATCTGCAGTAAGCCTCTTTTTTCAGCCCTTGTTTGCTGGAATGGTCCTATGACTGAATCTCTCAGTTTTGATTTGTCTTGCCACCGACCACTTATTACTCTTATAGTTTTGGTCAGTGGTTCTCTTGGCATCTTTCCAAACCAGTCCTTGTAGTTGAAGTCTTCTCATTTTCTCGTCAAAGTTGTTTTTTTTTGGTGAGTAAAATTTAAATCTTGCTTCATAGTTTTTTTTAAAAAAAATGAGAGTACTTGGGGGCAATTTTTAAAAGCAACATTCACCCCCCCTCTGTTGCCGATTTCGATCCAACACCCACGCTCCATCCCATTAAGTCCAATCTGAGCCCACCTGATGAGGACATCCTTTCCATAGATATAACTGTGCCGACTCCACAACAAGCTCAAAAAACTGAAACTATGATATAAGGACCAATGACTAGAGCGCGAGCACATCAACTTAACCATCAGGTGAATGCGTTCCTAAGTTTGCATACAAATGTTTCAAAGAATGGAATACTACTTAATTCTTGTGATGATGCAATCGTCCTTAGGAACCATGGGGAAGAACCACGTGAGCTCAAGTATAGAAGTGGAACCGTCAAGCGCAAACCAAGTCATGTTCGCAA
This sequence comes from Dendrocalamus sinicus, assembly GCA_036346575.1. Classification (NCBI taxonomy): domain Eukaryota; kingdom Viridiplantae; phylum Streptophyta; class Magnoliopsida; order Poales; family Poaceae; genus Dendrocalamus; species Dendrocalamus sinicus. Next base: position 9,848,553 of record CM070670.1, read on the forward strand.
GTTTGACTCGGATTCGGCCTTCCCAATAGCATCTACTTCAAATGGCCATAACTTTTGATCCAGAAGGTTTCTTGGGGCCTGTGAGTACTCGTTGGAAAGCTCTTGAAGTCTACTTTCAGATGGATCTAGCCTCACCTCCAAATTCCATCCGAGCCAGTTAGAAATTACAAAATAAATTATGTCACTTTTCCAGTCCGAGTCAAAGTGGGCCTTGGGCCTTGTAATCGAATCCTATTCAGCTTCCATGTGTTTTGGCCGACTCTCCACCTCCCATGTCTCTTAAATAGGCAACCGCACCCTCATCTAGGGTTTGGGTTTTGATAGACTAAGTTAGCTTTTGTTACTTCGCCTTGTACTCGCGCGTGTGGGCTAGACCGCCCGAATACTTGTCTTTGGAACCCCACCGTTTTTTCTGTTTTCGATTGAAATCGACATCGCTTATTTGCAATTGAGTTGCTGTTCATCTTGTTCTTACCTGTTCTTCGATTGCTTGCAGGAACAAGTTCTCTCGTGGTTAGGTTGATTGTGCGCCGACAAGGTCGCGAACAACCTCTGGAGTTGGTGTATCGATCGCTAAGGCGCAACGTCCTTGGATGGTTGTAGTCGGGTCGTCAACGTCATCTCCTTCCCCAATCAAATCTACTACTCTCATCGAAAGATCGGGACCGCTAGTGCTATCAGTTGGTATCAGAGCTCAAGGTTGGTCGGTGAGAGGTCTTATTTAGTCTTTGCATTTTTTTACCTACAGTCCAGAAAACCAAAAAAAATAGTAGATCTATTCCCCAAAATCCGAAACAATTTGAGCCTTACTCTATTGATGCATAGTCTTTGTTTGTTGAGTTTTCGGATGCATCATCGTGCCCTTTGCTAGTCTTAGTGTCTAGTTCCTTTAGAGTTTCAAGTTCTGTTCATGTCTTGGTATCACTGTTGCAGTTAGATCCGAACTCGGGTTCTACGGAGGCTTTGTCCTAATTGGTCTCGGAGTAGGACACAATTTCGACCAAGGAGGTTTCGGATTCCACCAGGAAAGCGTTGTGTTGTGTGAAAAAAAGAAAAAAAGAAAAAAAAAGAGAGAAAAAGGAAAAAAAGTGTAACTTTTGCATACGACCTCCGATTGAGGCGATTCTTGATCCGTCGGAAAGGAAATGAGAAGATAGAGTGAAAAAAAGAAGTCCTGGAAATCTGGAGATTTTAGATCCGCATAAGCCTCCAGCACATACGCGGCAACTTCGACCCCAAAAAACGTCGTTTAGGCCCTCAAAACGGGCCCGCAAACCGAGGAAAAATCAAGTTTCTCAGAATTCGCTCAAAATTGGCAGAGCCCTTCTACACGTGATTCTAAGGGTCCCTGTGAAGACGGCATCCTTTTTTTAGCTCCCGAACTCCGTGTGCAACGTCATCTAGTTTCTTTCTACACGGTGTGTTTTCGTTTGTGTTCTAGACTCGCGTCTCTAGTACGGTCTAGCCTAGGACCAGCACAGTGCCGTCGTTGAGCGATTATTCAACTTGATTTGACTAATGTGGTTCTAGTTATCCTTTGTTCACTCTCAGGCCACCTATAGCTCCACAGATTTGGCTACCACCTCACAATGACTAGCAACCGAGGCAGCGATACACCCAATTTCCAAAAGATATTGTCTTGTCTTGTCCGCTGCCATCACCTCCTGCTCGCTATGGTAAGAACTTGTAAGAGCTTGACAGAACAGGTTGAGAGTGTATGACTTGATTTAACCACATCCCAGTAGTTGTGAGGGCATAACCTGCAGTTTTATTATTTTTCCCTTCTTGGTTTGTTTCTTGTGTTCTTCTAACAATGTCAGGAGAGCCAGCGGACCTGCGGGCAGTGCCACATTCCCCTCGGACTAGGGGCATCATACAACACTTTGAGCGCCAAATGAAGCTGCGCACTGAAGGACTTGATGAGGATGTACGGGTCACTAATGAACGCCTTGGTCAATTGGAGGCCGCGTAGATCGACACCAACACTACGCTTGCAACATTGGAGGCTTCCGTTGGCACCATCAACGCCTCACTTGCTGAGATTTTGAGACGCCTTGATGAGATGGGCGTGCATCTCCGCTGCACCAACTCAGCGTACTCGTACCAACATTGGTGTCTTGGGTAGCGGGGTGGGCGAAAATGGTGGAGACGAATATGCGGTGATCATGAGATCAATGATGATGAGGATGCTTACCGTCATCGTTAACCACGCCGAATGAGGTACGTGAGAATGATGAATCACTTGGTAAGATTAAGTTCACTATGCCACCTTTTGATGGAAAATATAACCTCGATGCTTATATCACTTGGGAATTGGTTGTTGATCGAAATTTGCTTTTCATGCATTCCCCAAAACAAAAGGGTTAGGGCTGCTAGTAGTGAGTTTATCGACTTTGCATCTGCTTGGTGGAGTGAATATTGTAAGAAAAATCCTTTAACCATACCACAAACTTGGAATGCATTAAAAAGAATCATGCGAGCTAGATTTGTTCCTTCATATTATGCACGTGATTTGTTACATAAGTTGCAACAATTGAAGCAAGGTAGTAAAAGCTAGAGGAATATTTTCAAGATCTGCAAACAGGAATGCTGCGTTGTGACTTAGAGGAAACTGAGGAAGCTGCTATGGCTAGGTTTATGGGTGGTTTGGATCGTGAAATTCAGGACATTTTAGCTTACAAGGAATATAATTCTATCACTCGTTTATTTCATCTTGCTTGTAAAGCTGAAAGAGAAGTGCAGGGACGACGCGCGAGCACTAGGACTAATGTTTCTGCAGGTCGTGGTAACATTTGGTCTCAACGTACATCTGCTACACCATCAAGCCAACCGACTGCACCTTCTTCCTCCAACAGCAAGCCACGGTTTTCATCATCAAATTCAGCATCTCGGGCATCTGAAGCAACAAAGGGGTCAGCCCAAGCACATGCAAAGAGCTCTTCATCCGTTGCATGTACGGGACGAACGAGGGATATCCAATGTCATCAACGCAAGGGGTATGGCCATGTGCGCAGTGAGTGCCCAAGCAAGCGTGTTTTGATTGTGAGAGATGATGGTGAGTATTCTTCTGCTAGTGATTTGGATGAGGATACATATGCTATGCTTACAGCTGACCATGCAGGTAGTGGGAAGGAGCAAGAAGAAGAACACATTGGTGCTCAAGATGCAGAGCGCTATGAGAGCCTCATTGTGCAGCGTGTGTTGAGTGCACAAATGGAGAGGACGGAGCAAAATCAGTGGCACATCCTTTTCCAAACAAAGTGTGTCGTCAAGGAACGCTCATGCCGTGTGATCATTGATGGAGGGAGCTGCAACAACTTGGCGAGCTCCGATATGGTGGAGAAGCTTGCGTTGAGCACCAAACCTCACCCACAACCTTACTACATTCAATGGTTCAATAACAAGTGGCAAGGTGAAGGTAACACGAATGGTGAGAGTAAATTTTGCTATTGGTTCTTATCATGATGTTGTAGAATGCGATGTTGTCCCTATGCAAGCATGCTCTATGTTTATTAGGTAGACCGTGGCAATATGATAAAGATTCACTGCATCATGGTAAGACAAACCAATATTCATTTGTGCATCATGACAAGAAAATTGTGTTAATCCTATGTCTCCTGAAGCTATTTTCAAAGATGAGATTGCTAGAGCTAGTAGAGAGAAAAATCAAGAGCATAATAAGAGTGAAAATCAAATTGTAGCAAACGAACTGGAGCAACATAAGAAGAAAAACTCTAAATCTGTTCATGAGACGAAAAGTGAGATTAAATTAAAAGGTGCATGTTTTCTTGCTACTAAGTCTGATGTGAATGAGCTGGATGCTAGCACTTCTGTTTGCTATACCTTACTTTGCAAACAAGCCTTATTTTCATTCGAGGAGGTATCTTCTTCTGTGCCTCCTGCTGTCACTAATCTTTTGCAGGAGTACATGGATGTCTTTCGAAAAGACGTGCCACGAGGGCTACCACCAGTGCGAGGGATTGAGCACCAAATTGATTTGATTCCCGGGGCATCTTTGCCCAATTGTGCGCCATACAGGACCAATCTGGAAGAAACTAAGGAGATTCAACGTCAAGTTCAAGAACTGCTTGATAAAGGTTATGTGCGTAAGTCTCTTAGTCCTTGTGCTGTTCCGGTAATTTTAGTGCCTAAGAAAGATGGATCATGGCGTATGTGTGTGGACTGTAGAGCGATCAATAACATTCTCATTAGATATCGTCACTCTATTCCTAGGTTAGATGATATGCTTGATGAATTAAGTGGCTCTACTGTTTTCTCTAAAGTTGATTTGCGTAGTGGGTACCACCAAATTCGCATGAAATTGGAAGATGAATAGAAAACATCATTTAAAACTAAGTTCGGTTTGTATGAGTGGTTAGTGATGCCGTTTAGTTTAACTAATGCACCTAGCACATTCATGAGAATAATGAACGAAGTTTTGCGTGCTTTCATAGGCAAATTTGTGGTGGTATATTTTGATGATATATGGATATATAGCAGATCCCTAGAGAACACCTTTACCACTTACGTGCTGTTTTTGATGCTTTACGTAATGCACGTTTATTTGGTAACCTTGAGAAGTGCACATTTTGCATGGATCGAGTCTCTTTTCTTGGCTATGTTGTTACTCCACAGGGAATTGAAGTTGATCAAGCCAAAGTTGAGGCAATACAGAGTTGGCCGACTCTGAAACGGTCACGCAAAGTAAGTTTTCTAGGACTTGCTGGATTCTATTGTCGTTTTGTGAAGAGTTTCAGCACCATCGCCACACCATTGAATGAGCTCACTAAAAAGGGGGTGCCGTTTACTTGGGGAATGCACAGGAAGACGCCTTCAACGCATTGAAAGATAAGTTAACACATGCACTATTATTCCAACTTCCAGATTTTAGTAAGGTAAATAGAGTTGGTGATAAATGGTTTCCCTGTGTTACTTAAGCAGTTAAATCTTAAGCCAATTCTACCGTTCACAATTACTCCTTGATTGAAATGCATTTGTTTCTGAGGCTGTTTGATGCATGTGTGTGATAGAAGTAGAACCTTGTATTATCATCCCCCATACTAGCCTGTATCTATCTGAACCTTCGTTTGAATATAGCATGAGTGATCTTCATTTTGCGATCTCTTGTGTGAACAATTGTTTGAAATTTCTCTCCGCAGTTGACGATAATTGGTGTTCCAAGAGGTAGTCGAGGAGTGCTAGGACATTGTCACAACACCTATGTTGCTGCTCAGTCTGCCTAAATCCGCTTTAGTGCTCCAAAGCCCTGTGAGTGGCTATTTTCATGTTAGCGATGTTCGTTGCCTCGTCTTCATTATAAATGCAAGCGTTGCACACATTTTTACACAATTTCCATGTTTTAGTTGAAGGCTTCCTTTTTTAACGATGGATTCCCAATTTCTGAAGATTGTAGTCCTTATCTGAAAATATTCCTCCTTGATTGTTGGTAACATTGTTCTGTGCTTCTTTTATACCCTTTGTAGTGGTTTTTATTTTTCATACTAAAGTATGCAGCGGTACCTCCTGCATATATATTATCAACTCCTGAGTTGCATTTGAAGCAAACCATCGTTTCAGTGGTACACGATGATCAAAAAGCGAATGCATCCACTAAGCTACTAGCTATATTTGTCTATTTTCTTTTCAGTTTATGTCTTATAATTTATGCCTTCGCTTAAATAAACAAATGAAACAGCTATTTTCTTCCCTTTTCGAAATGACTTAGTGGAATAGTCTTTTCGAAATGGCTCATTAGCATTCGGTTCATATGTCTAAGTACTCACGTTAAGACCAAAATCAATCAGACATCAGACACAACCATAAACCATCAGTTATAGTCATTTAAACTCCACACGGCTTTCATGAAAAATTAAGCGAAAATTCAAAGCACAAAGTAGAGAATTATTCATTCCTCTTCCATTAACACGAGGCTATCTTAAGAGTCCATAGTAAGCATCCATTGAATTTCTAGCCATCGAAGCAAATCTGGCAGTGACAATTGTGGCCAGAACACCTAGCGTCGCGGACATGGCCACCGTCCGCTAGGTATGCACAGGTCAACTTGCAGAGTGGTTTGGTGCAGAAGAGGAGCCAATCACTTTCGTCCTTGCAGTTCTCTGTGAAAAACATAACAGTCTATTAGTAATGAAGCTCTGCATCCGTAGCACGTGCGTAAAACTCATAAGGTAGGTGGAACTAATTGAGATGATAGTCAATTTGATTTTCAGATATATTTCTCATTACTCAGATAATCTGCGTTTTTCAAGTCAAAACGTACGTACGAGTCATAAGGTGGGTGGTGCCCGTTCAAAAAAAAAAGTCGGCGGGAACAAATCGATACATATGTAACATATCCATGTAATTATGCGCCCATTCGCATCTCATGCAGGAGAAGAATGTTGAATCAGGCATGGAATTGTGAGAAGCACAGAAATCACTAACAGATTTTATGGTTATATTAAGGCTTCCTTTTTTGGTTTATGGCTTTGTTTTTCACCGTCATTTTAAGGCGAGGTGTATAAGTTGATTATATTGTAATAGACACTATCCTGACTTTATCTATATCGGTTAAAATCGCACGTAATATCTCTCTCCGTATTCTCTTTCGTAAACAACTAGAATTAAAAAATTTAAGAAAAAACCATAAACAACTATCCAAAAGAACCCATCCATATATCTCACGGGATAAGCATTGGAATTTTCCAGAGAAATTGCAAGTATTGTAAGGATGTCGAAGAGCCTAAAAGGTATGGAAGAAAGTATATCATTGCATAGAAATTTCAACGGCAATGGCCTTTCCTTTAGGCCAAAGACATATCGGATTTCAAAATTCCTCTATATTTCCTTCTATCCTAACACTGAATCATTGAGTCGCATAAAAATCTACTTGAGAGCACGATTAGAGAGGAGAGATGCACTGCAGTAGAAGTTCCTAGCAACACAAGGACCAGGATGAAACAAACACTTGCGGACCGTGCATCCATGGTAGAACACCGCACACCAACACAACAGAGCCTCTTTTCTTCGTCTTTATCTTGTTTGACTAGGAAACAATGTTATGTCAAGGAGGTCACATAATGCCATCTTATAGACTTCTCTTGGCCATCTTATGTTTGCGTGAGCGAGAATACCAAAAGGATGAAGACGAAATCAAAATTGATCCCATTAATTAATTTGTTTCCATGACACCATTATGATCATTTTCAGAAATAACATAAGGAAGCATCCAATGCATATCGTATAGGGCAAAATGAACCTAGACATATCCATGAGTAAATTGTTGCCTTTATATATTCTTGGTCACTCTAGGAAACCGGTACTCCACGTATCCATCACAATAGAAAAAGGATAACACTAAGTAATATTGTTATTACCTTCTATCTGAAATATATTCCGTAAGTCATGTTATTATTCAGCAGACATTTTTCTCCATAAAATTGGCAAAAACAAATCCTAGTCAATCTGCAAAATTGGGAATTAACAAATTGCAATAGTGCATCTCAATAAAATCAAGTTAATTTTAATAGAAAAAGTCCAATTTGCAACCCTCAATTATTGCTTCGATCTGATTTTCAACCCGCAACATCAAAACCGTGTGAAACACGACCTTTACCTAACAAAACCAGGTCACATGACCCCCTCGACCCATTACAGAGCGGTTTTGGCATGATGTGACATCCCAAAATTCTCAAAGTATGTATAATTATTCTCAAAATCATCATTTGTGCATTTTTTGGCTTTTTTAAAATTTCCAGCATTTACTTAAGATGTTTTCTTATTTTTTGAGTAGATGAAAATGAATTTATAACATTAATTAAAACTTTGCTAGAGCTTGGAAATAACTTATTTGGGCTCTAAATATTCTAAAGTTCCTCTCCAAAAAAATCAAAATTTTTGGAATTGGGTTGCTAATTTTAAAAATTCAAACATAGTTTCGCAATTGAATCAATTAGAAAATGATTTCAAAATCCTACTCCATCGATGGGCCAAATCCTTCCTCTCACCTAGTCCATCTCTGTTTTGGCCCAGTCACAATGTCTTCCCACAAAGCCATCTTCCTCTCTACAATTTCTTGCCTTCCTCATTCCGTTAGTGTATTTCATTGAAACTGCAACCTCTCTCGCATGCATCTCGCTATCACCGACCAGTGGGCCCGACACCCACCTAACAGTCACCTTCATCCACCTCCCACTGAGCTACAGTGAGCCCATGTGTGCGTAGTGCCAAACATGCCGCGACAAGCTCCCTACCAATGTCGAGACCTTCGTTGCTTCACCAATGGCATTGCTGCAGTATCATCATCCCCTGCCGTGCGTGCTCAAGCCATCCTGTCACCTATAGAGCTAGTGCATGCCATTCTCATGTCACGGTCCAGGGAGAATCACTAGGTGATTCCCCACTGATGGACCATATGGAGGTGACCCCAGGTGTGTGATGAGTAATTGACATTGGTTTAGGAAAGTCGAGGTTGGTTTGTGTGGTTCGGGCCATGTCGTTGCGTGGTGCAATTGATTTGGTTGGACTTGGTCAAACTTGGTCGAAGCGATTAGAATGCTTATTTCTTGATTCGACAGGTTTGGGCTCTTTCGTGCGTAAGTATGATTCATTGATTCTATTTATGCTTTCATGTGTCGAGCGGTGCTATGTGATGTGTTTCTTGTCTGTGATGGCTGCAGGACGTCGAGGCGGAGTCGTGGCGAGACACGAGGTGACCGGACTAGACACAGGAGGTGTCGAGGTCAGAACGGTCGGATATGTCGAAGACGGTGGAGGACTCGAGGTGGCTGCGTGGCTTGGAGGGCAAGGAATGAGGAAGCTTCCTGGAAGGTACGCGAGGGGCGTTTTGGTGAATACGCAAAGCTGCACTAAAGGAAGTGGATCATGGATAAAGCACTAGGGTAGTTGGTGGCTTAATAGGCAAAGCATGTTGCAAACCCATTAGTGGAGGCTACAAATAGAGAGGGTGCTCTCTAGTAGTCTTTAAGAATTCAGCATGTATGAAATGAGAGTGCAGATTTTTGGGGAGATGGCTTGAGAGAGTGTGTGTGAGTTTGTCTCCTACATGTGTGCTATGAGTTCTTGAATCTCAAGCATGTATGGGGACTTAGTTAGGGTGAGTTTGAGAGAGATATGAGCTGAGAGCAACCCCTTGTAATCATGTATGTCTCCGTATCAATTTCATTATGAGAGATTTTACTTGAGTTGCTCTAGTGTTCTTTTATTTTCCTGCATTGGTTTCTTGTTGGCTCTTGTTATTTCTCCTCTGCTCTCAAGTTTGCTTTGCTCTTAAAATTTCTCAAGTTTTAATTTCAGTTTGTGCTATCTGTGTTCAGCCAGCTCCTTGCGACAGTCTGCAGTCTCAATATGCTCATTACTTGCCTGTCCGTTTATCTTTCGGCTGTGGTCTTTATTTTCGGCTCATGGACAGATGGCTTGTTCCAAGGTGTTTCTCTGCTATTTCTTGCGATTGGGTTTGCTAGTTTTTTGAGTGCAAGCGGTTGGTTCATCCTTCTTTAGGAAGAGAAGCAGCCGAATGCTTCTATGCAACACTTCTTTTTCAACATGAAAATCAGCATTTTATTTAGTTTCCAGTGATCGACTTGTCTCTTTTTGGTGCTGTTTTGGACTGCAGATTTCAACACCTTTTGCTTGTCTTTCAATCCAAGAATTTGCAGTAAGCCTTGCTGTTTTGGGCTGCAGATTTCAGCATCTTTTGCTTATGTTTTTCAGTCCAAAAATCTGCAGTAAGCCTCTTTTTTCAGCCCTTGTTTGCTGGAATGGTCCTATGACCGAATCTCTCAGTTTTGATTTGTCTTGCCAGTCAGTCAGCTTATTACACTTATAGTTTCGGTCAGTGGTTCTCTTGGCATCTTTCCAAACCAGTCCTTGTAGTTCAAGTCTTCTCATTTTCTCGTCAAAGTTGTTTTTTTTCGGTGAGTAAAATTTAAATCTTGCTTCATAGTTTTAAAAAAAATTGATAGTACTTGGGGGCAATTTTTAAAAGCAACATTCACCCCCCCTCTGTTGCGAATTTTGATCCAACAATTGGTATCAGAGCCGGTTAGCTCTTTTCAATAGATCTTAACCGGTCTCAAGAGCCATGGCGACGGACAAGTACTCGACCAAGCCTCCCGTCTTTGATGGCATCGATTACCCTTTCTGGAAAAGCCGAATGGAGACATATATCCAGGCTCAGGGGTATGCCATCTGGCGAAAGGTCAAGGTCCGGTTTGTTGTTCCTGCCGATGAGACCATCAATGCTGGAAATATGCATGATGTTGAGGCGAACGCTAAGGCAAGAAACATCATTATCCAGGGCTTGAGTCGTAGCAAGTTTGACCGCATATCTCATCTTTCATCCGCCTCCGATATCTGGGAGACCCTCGATGTATACCATGAGGGCACCACCCAGATTAAGACGGTGAGACAAGACCAGTTCAAGTGTGACTACAACAAATTTGATATGCTTGCTGGTGAGTCTTTGGATGAGTGTTTTGCGCATTTTCATAAGATTTTGAGCAACCTCCGAGCGGTCGGTCTCACATCCCGACTCGGACAACGCTCGTCAGATGCTCGCTGCACTCGACCTTCGTGTTTGGGAGATGAAGGTGACTACCATCAAGGACACCACCGACCTCTCGACTTTGACTCTTGATGCGTTGTACTCACGCCTCAAGACTCACGAGATTGACATTGTCTCTCGCAAGTCGAAGTCGCAGTCGATGGCTCTAGTCACTGATCCCACTCTGGCTTCTGGTTGTTCTTCTGATTCGCTCTGTGGTTTCTCCCTTGCTGCTCTATGTGACGTAACTGATGATCAGTTAGAGCAGCTTGAGGATGAATAGCTGGCCCTCCTAGCTCGGAAGTTCTCTCATGCTTACAAGAGGAGGGACAGAAAGAGAGGTGGACCAGTCATTTGCTTCGAGTGTGGTGGCCCCAACCACATTCGGGCAAACTGCCCCAAGCTGGAGAAGGGCAAGAACGACTACTGCGGTTCGGGCAAGATCGACTATACCGACAAGAACCGCAACAAGAAGCCTCCAGCTCCTACACAAGGCAAGAAGAAGTTTCACAACCTTGGCAAAGCCAAGAAGCTGTTCCATCGCGTCCTCACCTCCTTCGACGACTTCGGCCTCAGCGAGGTGGAGGATGGAGCAACGATGACGGACGGGTGACCAAGACCTCAAGGGCGGCGACGACTTCTCCAAATGTGCTTCATGGCCCTTGAGGGCGAATCGAGTGACAATGAGTGTACTCGACTCGGACGAGGTATGCCCCACCTACGACCAGCTCAATCATGCTTTTCTTAAGCTAGGTGGATTTCATGCTAGAGCTAGGGCTAGGTGTACTGAGTTAGAGAAGGAAGTAGATAGATTATCACTAGATATTATTGCTCTTACATCTGCTCCCTCTAGTGATGATTGTGATACTTGCTGTGCTCTGTTGGGTGACATGGAGAAATTAAGGACCTCGCATGATAGTCTGTCCTCTGAACTTGATATTGTTAAGATGGAGAACATTAGTCTTCTTGCTGAGCTTGAGATGAGTAGAGTAGCGCCTATTTCATCTACTTCTATCGAGACTATTGCATGCACCTCATGTGAGGATAAGGACAACGCTGTTAGAGGTCTTTATACCATGCTTCTGGATCTGCCCGAGTCTTGTGAAACTTACAATAATCTGAAAATAAACCTAAAACGGGCAGATCATAAAATTGCTAAATTACAAGCTTTCCTTCTTGAGCCGACTTCTTCATGTGTGAATTGTCCCAAGTTTACTGCTGAGCTTGAAGCTGTCTCCAAACAGTTCCAAGAATTAGTTGATGATAAAAATATATTGGCTCAAACTGCTTCTAAGGACCCTGTTTTGAATGCTTTGGATGAGAAATGTGTAAAGGTAACTAAGGACCTTCTAGAGAAGACACCTTGTGCTTGTAATGTGATTGTGGAGAAGGGGGAGAAGCCCCAAGGTAAGGTAGAGACGCTTAGCGACGTGAACAAACTGGCTAGTAGTAGGACTGTTCCCTCAGAGTTGGCTGTGCGTGCACAAGCCATTCTTTCCTCTACTGTTGGTTCTTTTTCTGCTCCATTACCTCCTACTGTCTCCTCTTCTCCCTGCTCCTCTTGCATCTCTCTCTTTCGGGAGTGTCAGTATCTTATGAACACTCTCGAGAGATTTGTAGGCGGCAAGAAGAAGCTTAATCTTATTCTAGACCAATCTAAGATTTGCAAGTTCAATCAGGGTCTAGGATATGATTTCTACGAGGACATGAGGAAGCATCCACCTGCCGTGCTCAGACCCATAGCACCAGGTGTGATGGAGACTGAGCCCAGGACCGAGAAAGTCCAGTTTAAGTCAGCGGGCTTTGTCCAAGGGATTTCTGACAGTAAGGTGAGTCTACTGCCGCCGGCCTCTCAGAAGGCGAAGCCATCTCATGCTACTACGCTTCTCGAAGTCGGTATCATTGCACCTTCGCCGAAGGATGGACACTTGATCGATAGATGCTTCAGCGCGCCAGATCGCGCAGAGACCATGTTGCAGCTCTTAGGCGTATTCAGGGTCAGCCCCAGACCTTGAGTGCACCTAAGACCAACACGAGGTCCAGATTTGCTTCAAATACTTCAGATGGTTTTGGGCAGCATCGAGGACTTGGTTCTTCCGAGTTTTCTGGTTTTCGTCCTCATGCTCCCGTTGGTCGTGACTTCGGCCGTCCTGAGGGTAGATCTCGTTTCCCCCGTCGAGATAGCTACCCGCGGCGTGATCAGCATGTTGCTGGTGTCTTGACTCGCTCCTCCATAGCAGTCAAGCCCAACAACAGCTCTGGGTCTGCACGCAGACCTTCTGGCGTGTTGAGTGACAGAGAGCGTTGGGTAGTTAGAGGTCAGTCGTGTGTGGCTACTTCTTCTACTTGACGTGTTATTCAGTATTGGGAGCCAAAATCACTCTTGATTAACCCCAGTACTGAGACTTTACTCTCTTTTGACTCAGGTTCGCCGGGCTGGGAAGGGAGAGGTTTGGCTCGTAGACTCCGGGTGTTCTCGTCATATGACCGGAGACTCACGTTAGTTCTCTTCCCTAGCCCGTGCTCCAGGTGATGAGACGATCACATTCGGAGATGCTTCATCTGGGCGCGTCATCACCAAAGGTACTGTGCGTGTTAATAATTCATTTCTTTTGAGAGATGTTGCCTTAGTTAGTAAGCTGCAATATAATTTGCTTTCAGTCTCTCAGCTTACCGATGACGGTTATGAGGTGAGCTTTAAGAAAAACAATTGCAAAATTCTTGATTCTTCGGGTAGTCTGGTTTGCGGGATTTCTCGTTTTGGAAGATCTTTCGTGCTGATTTTTCTGAGTCTTCTGTTGATCCTCTTCGGTGTTTGGTTGCTTCAGAGTCCCGCGATCTCTCTTTCTGGCATAGGAGACTTGGTCATATTGGATTTGACCATTTGACCCAAGTTAGCGGCCATGATCTCATTCGTGGTTTGCCGAAACTCAAGATGGTCAAAGATCTAGTTTGTGCTCCTTGCCGGAACGGCAAGATGGTTGCCGCTTCTCACCCTCCGGTCACAGTTACTATGACTGATGCACTAGGACAGCTGCTCCACATGGACATGGTTGGACCAGCTCGAGTGTAGTCAGTAGGAGGGAAGTGGTATGTTCTTGTCGTGGTCGATGACTATTCGAGGTTTTCTTGGGTATTTTTCTTTGCCTCGAAGGATGAGACATTTACCCATTTTCGAGGTCTTTACAGTAGGCTTTCTGTGGAGCTCCCAGGTGCCTTACGAGCGATCCGCAGTGACAATGGCATGGAGTTCAAGAATTTCTATTTTGAGAGGTTCTGCGATGAGACAGGTGTAGAGCACCAGATCTTTTCTCCGCACGTCCCACAGCAAAATGGCGTCGTGGAGAGGAAGAACCGTACCTTGGTCGAGATGGCCAGGGCGATGCTTGATGAGTACTCTACACCGCGGAAGTTTTGGGCTGAGGCTATAGCCACCGCTTGCCATGTTTCTAATCGAGTTTTTCTTCGGGCACACTTGCACCGCACTTCTTATGAGCTGAGATATGGGCGAAAGCCTAGTGTTGTAGGGTGGCCCCCACCTAAACCCAGCAGGCCTGGTAGGAGGTTATAAGGCCCAGAATAGGCCATGTGTAATGACATAAATGCCCTCAAGGGGATGATCAACTGTAAGGGTATAATTGTAAAAGCACCCCATGTATATATATATGGAATACAAAGCCACGGAAAAGACCCAAGCCATTACTCATCTCTCTCACTCTCCACTACCATCTCTCTCTGCTTGGTGCAGAATCACAACGATTGGCGCCGTCGTGGGGAGGACAGAGCAAGCTCAAGTTCAAGGAGGATGGCACCAAAAAGCTTCGTCGGCGGCGGGGAAGAAGACGATTGGGGCGGTGCGTCCCGTGAGTACCAGGGCTTCGGCATCGGCTGCCGCGGGCGCGGCGGTCGAAGACGTTGGCGCTCGTGCTGCGGCGACCGACCCCGCCACCGGCGCTGCGACGACCAACCACGTCACCGGCACTGCGGCGACCGATCCCACCGACGCGACTGCAACCAACCTCACCGCCTTTGCCACGACGCTCGCCGGTAGCGCGGACCGGGCAGTTGGAGGTAGCCACAACGGAGCGACCGGAAGCTCGGGAGCTCGCGACGTGGTCGTGCCCGCGCCGGTCCGTCTGTTGGGTGTGCCGACGGCCCCGCCCGCACAGGCGTGGAAAGCGCCCTGCTGGCGGCCCTCAAAGCGTTCCAGCAGGAGCTGGGGATCTTCGCGGGGCTGTCCGAGACATACAAGAGGCTCGGAGCCAGCAGGCCGCTCCGGTGGTCGCGCCAGAGCCCACACCGGAAAGGGCGGACATTCGCGACGCCCCCACATCCAGCCGCGTCCCGCTGCAGCGCGTCGATCCGGAGTCCCCGCTTTCGACAGGACTACAGCAAGCGGTGTGGCCCAAAGACTTCAAGTTCCCCAGTGTCATCGAGCCCTACAAGGGCGACACGGACCCCCGCGAGTTCGTGCGCGTATACGAAACCGTAATCGAGGCCGCGGGCGGAGATGACACCACAAAGGCGAAGAGACTCCCCCTCGCGCTGCAAGGAGTGGCGCTCTCCTGGTTTTTTACCATAGAGCCGAACTCCATCTGCGCGTGGGAGCAGATCCGCGACCGTCTTCACAACAACTTTCAAGGAAATTATGTCGAGCGGTCGACGCGGACCAGCTCTTCGTCGTAGCGAAAACCTTCGAGAAGCTCCAGGGACTACTTCAAACGCTTGCGAAGATACGTTGTCAAGTCAAAGATGTTAATGAAACCACCGTTGTCAATACAGCCATACGGGGTCTTCGCGGGCCCGATGGCGAGTACAACGCCACGGAAGCCAATTAAGGCGATGTGAAGCTCTTTGACAAAATGGAGGAATACGCCGAGCGGAAGAGGACGCGCGGCGAAGGCAAGGTGATGACTCAGACACCAACTAGGCGGTGCCTCGGCAAAGCCAAGATCCGCCGGGACGGTTCTTGAAGGAAAATGGCGAGAGTCGTCCGATAGGCCCAAGCGTGGCGGCAGGTCGCGGCGAGGCGGTGCGCCCTGACATCGGCGGTTCCGACGGCGCTCCCGCGGCCGGGCGGTCGGGGCGCCGAGGCGGGCGCGGCCATGGCGGGCCACGACGATAAAGGTCGTGGAGATTACGACGACCAACACCAGGGGCTGTGGTGCGCAGTCCACAGTCAGGGCAACCACGACACCCGCACGTGCACCTCTATCGCGGCGCTCCGCGAGAGCGTCACCAGGGATAGGAACCCGGAAGCCCGCTCGCCTGTGGTGGCCCACATACAGCACCCATACGAAGCCCCCGTGCACATTCAGGCACAGGGGACGCAGCCCCATGAGGGTCCTCTGCGGATTCAGGCCCACGTACAGTAGCCTCTGGAGGGCTTTCTGCAGCTACAGGCTCCAGAGGCCACCCACCGAAGGGTTATCAACGTCATCTCCGGAGGCTCCTCGTTGGAGTTTGCCTCGGCACGGCAGCGGAAGGCCTACGTGCGGAGGCTACACCACGTGGCGGCATATCCAGCACAGGCACCGCCGGACTGGGCATAGCATGAGGTCACATTCACCCCCGCCGATGCCGAAGGCGTGGAGCTTCCCCACCACGACCCCCTGGTCGTCCGAGTCATTATAGCGGGATGCGACGTGGGACGGGCCCTGGTCGATGGTGGCAGTTCTGTGAACATTCTGTTCGCGGTAGCCCTCGACCAGATGGGGATCCCCCGAAGTCGCCTCGGCCCATCGGGAGTTCCGCTACAAGGCTTCGGAGGACAACCTCTACGGGCGCTTGGCCAAATATGCCTGCAGGTCTCCTTCGGCCAGGGTGACAATGAAAGGGTCGAAGATGCCACATTTGACGTCGTCGACCTCCCATACCCATACAATGCCATATTGGGGCGTCCAATCCTCAACTCCTTCGGGGCGGTACCACATCACAGCTATTTATGCATGAAGCTCTCGGGGCCACGAGCCATCATTACCGTTCGGGGCGACCAGGACATGGCCCGACGCATCGAGCACGGCACCAGATGTCCCCGTCGCGGCGGGCAGCGGCACACCTAGGATCGGCGCCGCCGTGCGAGGGCCCACGACGCCATCCGGGCGACTCGCAAGCCCCGCCGATAGTGCATCTACTAGAGGCCCCGCCGCGCGAGCACAAACGGTTAGTACCCCCCCCCGGTCGTATGTAATCGCTTACCCGCGCAAACGGGAATGTAATAAAGTTTCATTTGTCGCCAACATATTACCGATGTGCGAGAATGCGCGCGAGCACACGCGGAGGCCTCGCCACGCGCGTGCTCCCGCATATAAACCAAAGACGCGTTCGCGTGTGCACTCTCCGTACCGAGTGCGAGCATGAGTATAAACCAAAGACGACGTTCACATGTGCACTCTCCGTAGCGAGGGTGCGGGCATGAGTATAAACCAAAGACGCGCGTTCGCAGTGCACTCTCCGTAGCTGTGGGCGGGCATGAGTATAAACCAAAGACGACGCGTTCGCGTGTGCACTCTCCGTAGCGAAGTGCGGGCATGAGTATAAACCAAGACGACGTTCGTGTGCACTCTCCGTCAAAGACACGGGCATGAGTATAAACGAAGACGCACGTTCGCGTGTGCACTCTCCGTCAAAGACACGGGCATGAGCATAAACGAAGACGCACGTTCGCGTGTGCACTCTCCGTCAAAGACACGGGCATGAGTATAAACGAAGATGCACGTTCGCGTGTGCACTCTCCGTCGAAGACACGGGCATGAGTATAAACAAAGACGTGTGGGGGGACGTCTCTGCACGCACTCTACGGAGTATAAATAAGACGCGGATGTTCTCCCTGCGCACTCTACTGAGTATAAACAAGACGCGAACCCCGCGCACGCCAGGGACTTCGTCCTTGTGCGTACTCTTCGGAGTATAAAAATGACGTGGATGTCGACCCCACGCACTCTACGGAGTATAAACAAGATGCGAACCCCGCGCACACCAGGGACTTCATCCTTGTGCGTACTCCCCGGAGTATAAATCAGACGTGGACACCGATCCCACGCGAAACTTGCGCGACTGCCAATCGTGCACCTTAGTGCGTTGAGGCTCGCCCTCGCACATCACGGGAGGTGTACGCAGGGGGTACTACGGAAACCAGTTCCGGGAGTTCCAGAGTACCGACGTTGCGCGCCAGAGGCTGGCCCCAGCGTCGGCGCGCACGTGGAATATGCGATACACCAGAGGCTGCCCCCACCTCGGGGTGGGGGGCCGAAGGTCCACTTTTGCACACGCCAGTCCACGAGACTTTAAACAGGTCGTCGTGCGGAGGTCCGCCTTTGCACGCGCCAGTCCACGAGACTTTAAACAGGTCATCGTGCGGAGGTCCGCCTTCGCACGCGCCAGTCCACGAGACTTTAAATAGGTCGTTGTGCGGAGGTCCGCCTTCGCACGCGCCAGTCCACGAGACTTTAAACAGGTCATCGTGCGGGGGTCCGCCTTCACACGCACCAGTCTACGGACTCTAAACAGGTCATAGTGCGGAGGTCCACCTCCGCGCGCGCCAGCCTACGGACTTTCAGCAGGTCGTAGTGTCAACAACTGCCTCCGCACGCGCTAGCTCCACGGAGTACTCAACGCGCGAACCCCGCGGGCGTATTGGCACCCGGGCGACAAGCAGAAGGCAGTGCTCGCACGGTTCACACTAACGGCGAACTTGGAATATGGGGAACTCGGCTCCGCACAGCACGACCGCGCATGCCCTAATTATCAGAAGATCTATATATCGGGAAAATCTCAAAGTATAAAGGCCCGTCCCGCACACTTCCCCATAACCGAAGATGAAGGGCCACGATCACAGCGCCAAGGACCGTCACAGCACGACGCTCCAGTGGCCTCCTGCCATGTGCCAACCCCCGCACGAAATAGCTGAAGGCCAGGTGTTGACGACTCCAGCCGCCATTAAAGGCGCACTAATGGACCATGGGAAAACAACAGCTTTGACGCTGCACCAGTCATCGACCGCCCCGTGTCCCTCTTCCCTAGGGAAGAGGCGAGCAGCCGCGAGCACGCAACCATCCACATCCCGCCACGCACTAGTTGTAAGCCGCCGCGTGTCCTGTGCGCACCGAGGCGGGTCGCATGGTACGGCAACCTAACCCTGGCAGACCGGGGGCCGGTGTGATTCCAGGAACCTTTACAGCGCAGGACCATATCGTGAGATCTCAATCACCGCATGCGTGGCGGTGTTCGCGATCGAGGTCGCCACTCCGCGCCACCCGCTCAAGGGTAGGGGCGGGCGCGCGTCCACCGGCTAGATGCCGCTCCGCCGCCACCCGCTCGAAGGGTAGGGGACGAGCGCGCGCGTCCACTTTCGCTAGGCGCCAGCTCGCGCCACCCGCTCAAGGGTAGGGGCGGAGCGCGCGCTCCTTTTCGGCTAGGCGCCGGCTCGCGCCACCCGCTCAAGGGTAGGGGCGGGCGTGCGCGTCTGCCGGCTAGATGCCAGCTCGCGCCACTCGCTCGAGGGTAGGGGACGGAGCGCGCGTCGTCTTCGGCTAGATGCCGGCTCCGCGCCACCCGCTCAAAGGGTAGGGGCGGGCGCGCGCCCACTTCGACTAGGCGCTGCTCGCGCCACCCTTCTCCATGAGAGGCTCTGTTGTAGGGGTGGCCCCACCTAAACCAGCAGCTGGTAGGAGGTTATAAGGCCCAATAGGCCATGTGTAATGACATAAATGCCCCTGAAGGGGATGATCAACTGTAAGGGTATAATTGTAAAAGCACCCCCATGTATATATATATATGGAATACAGGCCATCGAAAAGACCCAAGCCATTACTCATCTCCCTCACTCTCCACTACCATCTCTCTCTCTGTTTGGTCTGTAACCACAACACCTAGCGTCTCTCATTTTCATGTGTTTGGTTGCAAGTGCTT
Organism: Dendrocalamus sinicus; assembly: GCA_036346575.1. Lineage (NCBI taxonomy): Eukaryota > Viridiplantae > Streptophyta > Magnoliopsida > Poales > Poaceae > Dendrocalamus > Dendrocalamus sinicus. Next base: position 9,868,024 of record CM070670.1, read on the forward strand.
TATTTTGAAGTCCGGGAACCTAGATAAGTTCGAGTCACACTCCTGTGATGGGATCTTTCTAGGTTACTCGTCTTCTTCGCGGGCTTATCGGGTTTGGAATTGCGAGTCTAGTAAATTGGTAGAGACCTGTGAAGTGACCTTTGATGAGGCCAGTCCGGGGACTAGGCCCGATATCTCAGGTTCTTTAGAGCAGTCCGAGCCCATCTTTGTGGATGATGAGGACGATGGAGATGAGGGTTGTCTACCGGATCCAGTCCCTCATCCACCCCTCGAGGTGCCTTCTTCCACCGCACCTCGGGGAGATCAGCCCATGCCTTATGCTTCTTCTAGAGCTAGTGGCTCTGTTCCTGTCTCGTCAGCTCGTGATGTAGAGGCCACTTCTTCATCTCATCCTAGACCTCCTAGACACATTAAAAAAGACCATCCTTCTGAGCAGATTATTGGAGACCTGTTTGAGCGAGTCACTCGTTCAAAATCTGGCATGTCTCAATTCTGTCTCCATTCTGGATTTGTCGCCTCATTTGAGCCAAAGGACATTAGTCATGCTCTTTTCGATGAGTCTTGGGTCAATGCCATGCATGAGGAGCTTGAGAACTTCGAGAGAAACAAGGTCTGGTCGCTTGTTGAGCCCCCACGAGGTCACAATGTCATTGGGACTAAGTGGGTGTTCAAAAACAAGCAGATCGAGGATGGGGTGGTTGTTCGAAACAAGGCTAGACTGGTAGCTCAGGGGTTCTCCCAGGTTGAGGGTCTAGATTTCGAGGAGACCTTTGCCCCTGTAGCTAGACTTGAGGCCATTAGAATCCTGCTTGCCTTTGCAGCTTCTAAGGGTTTCAAACTTTACCATGGACGTCAAGAGTGCCTTCCTTAATGGCTTCATTGAGGAAGAAGTCTATGTGAGACAACCTCCGGTTTGAAAACCCCAAATACCCTAACCATGTCTTCAAGTTTTTCAAAGCTTTGTATGGACTTAAGCAGACCCCTAGAGCTTGGTATGAGAGGCTTAAGTCCTACTTGTTGAGTCATGGTTTTGATATGGGTAAAGTAGACAAGACCTTGTTCATCCACCGTCACGGCACAGATATTCTGCTCGTCCAGATTTATGTGGATGACATTATCTTTGGCGGCTCCTCGCATGCTCTCGTTTCCCAATTTTCTGATGTCATGAGCTCGGAATTTGAAATGAGCATAATGGGTGAGTTAAGCTTCTTCCTTGGCTTCCAAATTAAGCAGACTCGGGAGGGTACCTTCTTGCATCAGGGCAAGTACACTCGAGACCTCCTGAAGCGCTTCGATATGAGTGATGGCATGCCAGTGTTCACTCCTATGGCTACCTCAGTTTCACTCGATCCAGATGAGGATGGCGAGCCAATTGATCAGAAGGAGTATCGCAGCATGATTGGCTCCCTCTTGTACCTCACTGCCTCGAGACCGGACATACACTTCTCCGTGTGTCTTTGTGCTCGGTTTCAGGCTTCTCCTCGCGTATCTCACCGCCAGGCGGTGAAGCGCATTCTTCGGTACCTTCGAGCTACCATTGACTATGGTATCGGTACTCTTCCTCATCTGTCTTTCCTTGAGAGCCTACTCGGATGCGACTTTACTGGTCAGAAGATAGATAGGAAGAGCACTTCGGCACTGCGCCACATTGGCACTTCTCTAGTTTCTTCGTCTTCTAGGAAGCGATCCGGTGTTACACCCACCATAGAGGAGTGAGTTGCTGCGCACCGATTCTTTGTCAGAGCTGTGCTTTGGATGGCTTCGACCCTGCGGGACTTTGGGTTAGTCATTGAAAGTGTTCCTCTCTTTTGTGATAACACTTCTGCGATTAACATTGCTAAGAACCCAATGCAACACTCTCGGACCAAGCATATTGATATTCGCTATCACTTCCTTAGAGACCATGTAGAGAAGGGTGATATAGTGCTCCAGTTTGTGGAGAGTGACCACCAGTTGGCTGATATCTTCACCAAGCCTTTGGATAGTTCGAGGTTTTCAGCTCTGCGGGGAGAGCTTGGGTGGTTTGTCCTTATGGGCTGCTGTGAGGAGGAGTTTGTGCTTTACTACTTTCTTATATTGATTATGCTCTTACTCCTTTCTGATTGCATTACATACGGGTGCATTGGGTTAGTCCTTCTAGCATAGGTTAGAGTGGTTCTCTTGACTAGCTGTTTAGACTTCTTGCTCTTATCTTGTGACTCTAGGATGCTGCTTGTTAGCTGTCTCTCTTCTCTCTAGGTTGAGCTTACTCACTTCTTGTGGGTTCTAGCGGGTGTTGGGCCACCCTCGGGTAGACAGGTGCGTGTTTGCTCCTAGGTTGTTAGTAGACCACCGATAGTCGTCGAGTCATATGGGGTAGATGAGAGTCGATCGAGCCATAGTTTCCTCTATATCTTATCTATGCTTTAAGAACTGCCCTTTCGATTTTTCTTGCCAGCTTCTCTTGTTTATTGCTTTGGTTCAGGGGGAGTTCATTTGGAAGCCTCTGGAGCTTAATTTTGTCATAACTCAACTTGAACTAAAAGTTGCATCACATGTTAAGGGGGAGCTGGATTTCTTGCATGTCATTCTGCATTGTAAATATCTACATTGAGCCTTGATTATTATCCATTTTATGGCATGGTTACAATGCTTTACATCTTGCCATGACTTGTGCTTATTTGCTAGATTTATCATGATTTCATATGTGTAGACTAGCTTTTGCCGTGATAAGTTAATTAAACTTGCTCAAATTGAACTAAAACTTGTCAAGCCTAGTCTTTCTTGAGTTATCCTTTTATGATTCATGCCATGTCAAATAGGCTGAGTTGAGCGTTGAATCTTTGTTGAGCCTTAGATTGAGCTATTTTAGTCTCTTGATGCAGCATAAGTTAGTACAACATGTTTAAAAGGCAAAAAGATCTCTTTTGTGCGAAAAAACTAATCTTACCAATTCTTTCTCATGAGACGGCTTGCCATTGCACTAGGCATGAACTCAGGGGGAGTTTTGGATGACCTAGACTATCTTCTTAAACTTCTTGCTTGGAGTGGTCACATAAGGCTTGAGATCTAGCACATGATAAAAATATTGGTTGGAAACGCCCATAAGCTTCAAAAGAAAATATGTCATTTATGCTCAATTTGTTTAATTACAAAAAGAACCAAGTACTTAAACCAATGTTTCATTCTTGAGCATATAACACTCTGTTTGACTCAGTACTAGATTCTTGGTTCCGTTTAGCTTATTGACATGGCCTGCATCATCTTTGGATATCTCTAGCTAGACTTTGCTTATTGATGACTTGACTTGCTCACAAATTGCACTACATTTCAGATTGTCATCTCTTTGGTTTAGCTAGCATATATACATCTTGTCATGATTTAGATAACATTTTATTGAGTTATGGTTTGATGTAATTCGTTATGGTCATTATGGATAATTCTCATGGCTCTAAATCCTTAAAATAAACCAACTTCAGCCATTTCATCCATTTTTTTGACCTTATTCTCTTTTTTGCTTCCTTGATGTGTTTATTCCCAAAAGGGGGTGAATATTGGAGAAAAAGTCTGTGGGATCTTTCTAGAGCTTTGGAGAATAATTTGCTCTTTCTTTGTTGCTCTAGTGTTCCTTCTGTCGACATGGTCATCAGCTTCATTATCTTCTTGTGGACCATGTTGGACTTTTCAAAACAAACTCAACTTCACATTTTTTTATGGGTTTGTCAATATACTCATCAAGAGGGATGTTGATGGACCATGTGGAGGTGACCCCAGGCGTGTGATGAGTAATTGACATCGGTTTAGGAAAGTCGAGGTTGGTTTGTGTGGATCGGGCCATGTCGTTGCGTGGTGCAATTGATTTGGTTGGACTTGGTCAAACTTGGTCGAAGCAATTAGAATGCTTATTTCTTGATTCGACAGGTTTGGGCTCTTTCGTGCGTAAGTATGATTCATTTATTCTATTTATGCTTTCATGTGTCGAGCGGTGTTATGTGATGTGTTTCTTGTCTGTGATGGCTACAGGACGTCGAGCGGAGTCGTGGCGAGACACGAGGTGACCGGACTAGACACAGGAGGTGTCGAGGTCAGAACAGTCGGAGGTGTCGAAGACGGTGGGGGACTCAAGGTGGCTGCATGGCTTGGAGGGCAAGGAATGAGGAAGCTTCCTGGAAGGTGCGCGAGGGGCGTTTTGGTGAATACGCAAAGCTGTACTAAAGGAAGTGGATCATGGATAAAGCACTAGAGTAGTTGGTGGCTTAATGGGCAAAACATGTTGCAAACCCATTGGTGGAGGCTACAAATAGAGAGGGTGCTCTCTAGTAGTCTTTAAGAATTCAGCATGTATGAAATGAGAGTGCAGATTTTTGGGGAGATGGCTTGAGAGATTGTGTGTGAGTTTGTCTCCTACATGTGTGCTATGAGTTCTTGAATCTCAAGCATGTATGGGGACTTAGTTAGGGTGAGTTTGAGAGAGATATGAGCTGAGAGCAAGCCCTTGTAATCATGTATGTCTCTGTATCAATTTCATTATGAGAGATTTTACTTGAGTTGCTCTAGTGTTCTTTTATTTTCCTGCATTGGTTTCTTGTTGGCTCTTGTTATTTCTCCTCTGCTCTCAAGTTTGCTTTGCTCTTAAAATTTCTCAAGTTTTAATTTCAGTTTGTGCTATCTGTGTTCAGCCAGCTCCTTGCGACAGTCTGCAGTCTCAATATGCTCATTACTTGCCTGTCCGTTTATCTTTCGGCTGTGGTCTTTATTTTCGGCTCATGGACAGATGGCTTGTTCCAAGGTGTTTCTCTGCTATTTCTTGCGATTGGGTTTGCTAGTTTTTTGAGTGCAAGCGGTTGGTTCATCCTTCTTTAGGAAGAGGAGCAGCCGAATGCTTCTATGCATTTCTTTTTGCAATCTGTTGGTTTGGTAGGTTGGGAGGATCAGAGTATCTCTTTTGTTTGTGCCTCCTCTTTTATGTTGCTTTGGCAGTACTCAAAGTCTTCTTTTTTAGCTTTAGTAGTTCACGGCTTGAGCCTTTAATTTTGGTCTCTTCTAGCAAGGCTGCTAGGCAGCAGTGCATTTAATTGTGGCTGCATTATCTTCGGACAAGCCTTTGGAGACCTCTGTTCTGTTCAGCCAATCAACAGTGCTTTTTCAACATGAAAATCAGCATATTATTTAGTTTCCAGTGATCGACTTGTCTCTTTTTGGTGCTGTTTTGGACTACAAATTTCAACACCTTTTGCTTGTCTTTCAGTCCAAGAATTTGCAGTAAGCCTTGCTGTTTTGGGCTGCAGATTTCAGCATCTTTTGCTTATGTTTTTCAGTCCAAAAATCTGCAGTAAGCCTCTTTTTTCAGCCCTTGTTTGCTGGAATGGTCCTATGAATGAATCTCTCAGTTTTGATTTGTCTTGCCAGTCAGCCAACTTATTACTCTTATAGTTTTGGTCAGTGGTTCTCTTGGCATCTTTCCAAACCAGTCCTTGTAGTTGAAGTCTTCTCATTTTCTCGTCAAAGTTGTTTTTTTTTTGGTGTGTAAAATTTAAATCTTGCTTCATAGTTTTTTTTAAAAAATGAGAGTACTTGGGGGCAATTTTTAAAAGCAACATTCACCCCCCCTCTGTTGCCGATTTCGATCCAACACCCACGCTCCATCCCATTAAGTCCAATCTGAGCCCACCTGATGAGGACATCCTTTCCATAGATATAACTGTGCCGACTCCACAACAAGCTCAAAAAACTGAAACTATGATATAAGGACCAATGACTAGAGCGCGAGCACATCAACTTAACCATCAGGTGAATGCGTTCCTAAGTTTGCATACAAATGTTTCAAAGAATGGAATGCTACTTAATTCTTGTGATGATGCAATCGTCCTTAGGAACCATGGGGAAGAACCACGTGAGCTCAAGTATAGAAGTGGAACCGTCAAGCGCAAACCAAGTCATGTTCGCAAGTTTGACTCGGATTCGGCCTTCCCAATAGCATCTACTTCAAATGGCCATAACTTTTGATCCAGAAGGTTTCTTGGGGCCTGTGAGTACTCGTTGGAAAGCTCTTGAAGTCTACTTTCAGATGGATCTAGCCTCACCTCCAAATTCCATCCGAGCCAGTTAGAAATTACAAAATAAATTATGTCACTTTTCCAGTCCGAGTCAAAGTGGGCCTTGGGCCTTGTAATCGAATCCTATTCAGCTTCCATGTGTTTTGGCCGACTCTCCACCTCCCATGTCTCTTAAATAGGCAACCGCACCCTCATCTAGGGTTTGGGTTTTGATAGACTAAGTTAGCTTTTGTTACTTCGCCTTGTACTCGCGCGTGTGGGCTAGACCGCCCGAATACTTGTCTTTGGAACCCCACCGTTTTTCTGTTTTCGATTGAAATCGACATCGTTTATTTGCAATTGAGTTGCTGTTCATCTTGTTCTTACCTGTTCTTCGATTGCTTGCAGGAACAAGTTCTCTCGTGGTTAGGTTGATTGTGCGCCGACAAGGTCGCGAACAACCTCTGGAGTTGGTGTATCGATCGCTAAGGCGCAACGTCCTTGGATGGTTGTAGTCGGGTCGTCAACGTCATCTCCTTCCCCAATCAAATCTACTACTCTCATCGAAAGATCGGGACCGCTAGTGCTATCAGTTGGTATCAGAGCTCAAGGTTGGTCGGTGAGAGGTCTTATTTACTCTTTGCATTTTTTTACCTACAGTCCAGAAAACCAAAAAAAATAGTAGATCTATTCCCCAAAATCCGAAACAATTTGAGCCTTACTCTATTGATGCATAGTCTTTGTTTGTTGAGTTTTCGGATGCATCATCGTGCCCTTTGCTAGTCTTAGTGTCTAGTTCCTTTAGAGTTTCAAGTTCTGTTCATGTCTTGGTATCACTGTTGCAGTTAGATCCGAACTCGGGTTCTACGGAGGCTTTGTCCTAATTGGTCTCGGAGTAGGACACAATTTCGACCAAGGAGGTTTCGGATTCCACCAGGAAAGCGTTGTGTTGTGTGAAAAAAAGAAAAAAAGAAAAAAAAGAGAGAAAAAGGAAAAAAAGTGTAACTTTTGCATACGACCTCCGATTGAGGCGATTCTTGATCCGTCGGAAAGGAAATGAGAAGATAGAGTGAAAAAAAGAAGTCCTGGAAATCTGGAGATTTTAGATCCGCATAAGCCTCCAGCACATACGCGGCAACTTCGACCCCAAAAAACGTCGTTTAGGCCCTCAAAACGGGCCCGCAAACCGAGGAAAAATCAAGTTTCTCAGAATTCGCTCAAAATTGGCAAAGCCCTTCTACACGTGATTCTAAGGGTCCCTGTGAAGACGGCATCCTTTTTTTAGCTCCCGAACTCCGTGTGCAACGTCATCTAGTTTCTTTCTACACTGTGTTTTCGCTTGTGTTCTAGACTCGCGTCTCTAGTACGGTCTAGCCTAGGACCAGCACAAAGGCCGTCGTTGAGCGATTATTCAACTTGATTTGACTAATGTGGTTCTAGTTATCCTTTGTTCACTCGTGCCACCTATAGCTCCACAGATTTGGCTACCACCTCACAATGACTAGCAACCGAGGCAACGATACACCCAATTTCCAAAAGATATTGTCTTGTCTTGTCCGCTGCCATCACCTCCTGCTCGCTATGGTAAGAACTTGTAAGAGCTTGACAGTAATGTGTTGAGAGTGTATGACTTGATTTAACCACATCCCAAAGAGTTGTGAGGGCATAACCTGCAGTTTTATTATTTTTCCCTTCTTGGTTTGTTTCTTGTGTTCTTCTAACAATGTCAGGAGAGCCAGCGGACCTGCGGGCAGTGCCACATTCCCCTCGGACTAGGGGCATCATACAACACTTTGAGCGCCAAATGAAGCTGCGCACTGAAGGACTTGATGAGGATGTACGGGTCACTAATGAACGCCTTGGTCAATTGGAGGCCGCGTAGATCGACACCAACACTACGCTTGCAACATTGGAGGCTTCCGTTGGCACCATCAACGCCTCACTTGCTGAGATTTTGAGACGTCTTGATGAGATGGGCCGTGCATCTCCCGCTGCACCAACTCAGCGTACTCGTACCAACATTGGTGTCTTGGGTAGCAGGGTGGACGAAAATGGTGGAGACGAATATGCGGCTGATACTGAGATCAATGATGATGAGGATGCTTACCGTCATCGTTAACCACGCCGGAATGAGGTACGTGAGAATGATGAATCACTTGGTAAGATTAAGTTCACTATGCCACCTTTTGATGGAAAATATAACCCTGATGCTTATATCACTTGGGAATTGGTTGTTGATCAGAAATTTGCTTTTCATGCATTCCCTGAAAACAAAAGGGTTAGGGCTGCTAGTAGTGAGTTTACTGACTTTGCATCTGTTTGGTGGAGTGAATATTGTAAGAAAAATCCTTTAACCATACCACAAACTTGGAATGCATTAAAAAGAATCATGCGAGCTAGATTTGTTCCTTCATATTATGCACGTGATTTGTTACATAAGTTGCAACAATTGAAGCAAGGTAGTAAAAGCTAGAGGAATATTTTCAAGATCTGCAAACAGGAATGCTGCGTTGTGACTTAGAGGAAACTGAGGAAGCTGCTATGGCTAGGTTTATGGGTGGTTTGGATCGTGAAATTCAGGACATTTTAGCTTACAAGGAATATAATTCTATCACTCGTTTATTTCATCTTGCTTGTAAAGCTGAAAGAGAAGTGCGAGGGACGACGCGAGCACTAGGACTAATGTTTCGCAGTCGTGGTAACATTTGGTCTCAACGTACATCTGCTACACCATCAAGCCAACCGATCGCACCTTCTTCCTCCAACAGCAAGCCACGGTTTTCATCATCAAATTCAGCATCTCGGGCATCTGAAGCAACAAAGGGTCAGCCAAGCACATGCAAAGAGCTCTTCATCCGTTGCATGTACGGGACGAACGAGGATATCCAATGTCATCAACGCAAGGGGTATGGCCATGTGCGCAGTGAGTGCCCAAGCAAGCGTGTTTTGATTGTGAGAGATGATGGTGAGTATTCTTCTGCTAGTGATTTGGATGAGGATACATATGCTATGCTTACAGCTGACCATGCAGGTAGTGGGAAGGAGCAAGAAGAAGAACACATTGGTGCTCAAGATGCAGAGCGCTATGAGAGCCTCATTGTGCAGCGTGTGTTGAGTGCACAAATGGAGAGGACGGAGCAAAATCAGTGGCACATCCTTTTCCAAACAAAGTGTGTCGTCAAGGAACGCTCATGCCGTGTGATCATTGATGGAGGGAGCTGCAACAACTTGGCGAGCTCCGATATGGTGGAGAAGCTTGCGTTGAGCACCAAACCTCACCCACAACCTTACTACATTCAATGGTTCAATAACAGTGGCAAGGTGAAGGTAACACGAATGGTGAGAGTAAATTTTGCTATTGGTTCTTATCATGATGTTGTAGAATGCGATGTTGTCCCTATGCAAGCATGCTCTATGCTGTTAGGTAGACCGTGGCAATATGATAAAGATTCACTGCATCATGGTAAGACAAACCAATATTCATTTGTGCATCATGACAAGAAAATTGTGTTAATCCTATGTCTCCTGAAGCTATTTTCAAAGATGAGATTGCTAGAGCTAGTAGAGAGAAAAATCAAGAGCATAATAAGAGTGAAAATCAAATTGTAGCAAACAGCTGGAGCAACATAAGAAGAAAAACTCTAAATCTGTTCATGAGACGAAAAGTGAGATTAAATTAAAAGGTGCATGTTTTCTTGCTACTAAGTCTGATGTGAATGAGCTGGATGCTAGCACTTCAGTTTGCTATACCTTACTTTGCAAACAAGCCTTATTTTCATTCGAGGAGGTATCTTCTTCGTGCCTCCCGCTGTCACTAATCTTTGCGGGAGTACATGGATGTCTTTCGAAAAGACGTGCCACTAGGGCTACCACCGGTGCGAGGGATTGAGCACCAGATTGATTTGATTCCCGGGGCATCTTTGCCCAATTGTGCGCCATACAGGACCAATCTGGAAGAAACTAAGGAGATTTAACGTCAAGTTCAAGAACTGCTTGATAAAGGTTATGTGCGTAAGTCTCTTAGTCCTTGTGCTGTTCCGGTAATTTTAGTGCCTAAGAAAGATGGATCATGGCGTATGTGTGTGGACTGTAGAGCGATCAATAACATTCCCATTAGATATCGTCACTCTATTCCTAGGTTAGATGATATGCTTGATGAATTAAGTGGCTCTACTGTTTTCTCTAAAGTTGATTTGCGTAGTGGGTACCACCAAATTCGCATGAAATTGGAAGATGAATAGAAAACATCATTTAAAACTAAGTTCGGTTTGTATGAGTGGTTAGTGATGCCGTTTGGTTTAACTAATGCACCTAGCACATTCATGAGATTAATGAACGAAGTTTTGCGTGCTTTCATTGGCAAATTTGTGGTGGTATATTTTGATGATATATGGATATATAGCAGATCCCTAGAGAACACCTTTACCACTTACGTGCTGTTTTTGATGCTTTACGTAATGCACGTTTATTTGGTAACCTTGAGAAGTGCACATTTTGCACGGATCGAGTCTCTTTTCTTGGCTATGTTGTTACTCCACAGGGAATTGAAGTTGATCAAGCCAAGGTTGAGGCAATACAGAGTTGGCCGACTCCTGAAACGGTCACGCAGGTGCGAAGTTTTCTAGAACTTGCTGGATTCTATTGTCGTTTTGTGAAGAGTTTCAGCACCATCGCCACACCATTGAATGAGCTCACTAAAAAGGGGGTGCCGTTTATTGGGGAATGCACAGGAAGACGCCTTCAACGCATTGAAAGATAAGTTAACACATGCACTATTATTCCAACTTCCAGATTTTAGTAAGGTAAATAGAGTTGGTGATAAATGGTTTCCCTGTGTTACTTAAGCAGTTAAATCTTAAGCCAATTCTACCGTTGACAATTACTCCTTGATTGAAATGCATTTGTTTCTGAGGCTGTTTGATGCATGTGTGTGATAGAAGTAGAACCTTGTATTATCATCCCCCATACTAGCCTGTATCTATCTGAACCTTCGTTTGAATATAGCATGAGTGATCGTCATTTTGCGATCTCTTGTGTGAACAATTGTTTGAAATTTCTCTCCATGAGTTGACGATAATTGGTGTTCCAAGAGGTAGTCGAGGAGTGCTAGGACATTGTCACAACACCTATGTTGCTGCTCAGTCTGCCTAAATCCGCTTTAGTGCTCCAAAGCCCTGTGAGTGGCTATTTTCATGTTAGCGATGTTCGTTGCCTCGTCTTCATTATAAATGCAAGCGTCGCACACATTTTTACACAATTTCCATGTTTTAGTTGAAGGCCTCCTTTTTTAACGATGGATTCCCAATTTCTGAAGATTGTAGTCCTTATCTGAAAATATTCCTCCTTGATTGTTGGTAACATTGTTCTGTGCTTCTTTTATACCCTTTGTAGTGGTTTTTATTTTTCATACTAAAGTATGCAGCGGTACCTCCCGCATATATATTATCAACTCCTGAGTTGCATTTGAAGCAAACCATCGTTTCAGTGGTACACGATGATCGAAAAGCGAATGCATCCACTAAGCTACTAGCTATATCTGTCTATTTTCTTTTCAGTTTATGTCTTATAATTTATGCCTTCTCTTAAATAAACAAATGAAACAGCTTTTTTCTTCCCTTTTCGAAATAACTTAGTGGAATAGTCTTTTCAAAGTGGCTCATTAGTATTCGGTTCGTATGTCTAAGTACTCACGTTAAGACCAAAATCAATCAGACACAACCATAAACCATCAGTTATAATCATTTAAACTCCACACGGCTATCATGAAAAATTAAGCGAAAATTCAAAGCACAAAGTAGAGAATTATTCATTCCTCTTCCATTAACACGAGGCTATCTTAAGAGTCCATAGTAAGCATCCATTGAATTTCTAGCCATCGAAGCAAATCTGGCAGTGACAATTGTGGCCAGAACACCTAGCGTCGCGGACATGGCCACCGTCCGCTAGGTATGCACAGGTCAACTTGCAGAGTGGTTTGGTGCAGAAGAGGAGCCAATCACTTTCGTCCTTGCAGTTCTCTGTGAAAAACATAACAGTCAATTAGTAATGAAGCTCTGCATCCGTAGTACGTGCGTAAAACTCATAAGGTAGGTGGAACTAATTGAGATGATAGTCAATTTGATTTTCAGATATATTTCTCATTACTCAGATAATCTGCGTTTTTCAAGTTGAATCAGGCATTAAGAATGTTGAATCAGGCATGGAATTGTGAGAAGCACAGAAATCACTAACAGGTTTTATGGTTATATTAAGGCTTCCTTTTTTGGTTTATGGCTTTATTTTTCACCGTCATTTTAAGGCGAGGTGTATAAGTTGATTATATTGTAATAGACACTATCCTGACTTTATCTATATCGGTTAAAATCGCACGTAAATATCTCTCTCCGTATTCTCTTTCGTAAACAACTAGAAATAAAAAATTTAAGAAAAAACCATAAACAACTGTCCAAAAGAACCCATCCATATATCTCACGGGATAAGCATTGGAATTTTCCAGAGAAATTGCAAGTATTGTAAGGATGTCGAAGAGCCTAAAAGGTATGCAAGAAAGTATATCATTGCATAGAAATTTCAACGGCAATGGCCTTTCCTTTAGGCCAAAGACATATCGGATTTCAAAATTCCTCTATATTTCCTTCTATCCTAACACTGAATCATTGAGTCGTACAAAATCTACTTGAGAGCACGATTAGAGAGGGAGAGATGCACCTGCAGAAGTAGAAGTTCCTAGCAACACAAGGACCAGGATGAAACAAACACTTGCGGACCGTGCATCCATGGTAGAACACCGCACACCAACACAACAGAGCCTCTTTTCTTCGTCTTTATCTTGTTTGACTAGGAAACAATGTTATGTCAAGGAGGTCACATAATGCCATCTTATAGACTTCTCTTGGCCATCTTATGTTTGCGTAGCGAGAATACCAAAAAGGATGAAGACGAAATCAAAATTGATCCCATTAATTAATTTGTTTCCATGACACCATTATGATCATTTTCAGAAATAACATAAGGAAGCATCCAATGCATATCGTATAGGGCAAAATGAACCTAGACATATCCATGAGTAAATTGTTGCCTTTATATATTCTTGGTCACTCTAGGAAACCGGTACTCCACGTATCCATCACAATAGAAAAAGGATAACACTAAGTAATATTGTTATTACCTTCTATCTGAAATATATTCCGTAAGTCATGTTATTATTCAAACAGACATTTTTCTCCATAAAATTGGCAAAAACAAATCCTAGTCAATCTGCAAAATTGGGAATTAACAAATTGCAATAGTGCATCTCAATAAAATCAAGTTAATTTTAATAGAAAAAGTCCAATTTGCAACCCTCAATTATTGCTTGATCTGATTTTCAACCCGCAACATCAAAACCGTGTGAAACACAACCTTTACCTAACAAAACCAGGTCACATGACCCCCTCGACCCATTACAGAGTGGTTTTGGCATGATGTGACATCCCAAAATTCTCAAAGTATGTATAATTATTCTCAAAATCATCATTTGTGCATTTTTGGCTTTTTAAAATTTCCAAAGATTTACTTAAGATGTTTTCTTATTTTTGAGTAGATGAAAATGAATTTATAACATTAATTAAAACTTTGCTAGAGCTTGGAAATAACTTATTTGGGCTCTAAATATTCTAAAGTTACTCTCCAAAAAAATCAAAATTTTTGGAATTGGGTTGCTAATTTTAAAAATTCAAACATAGTTTCTACAATTGAATCAATTAGCAAATGATTTCAAAATCCTACTCCATCAGTGGGCCAAATCCTTCCCTCTCAGCCTAGTCCATCTCCTGTTTTGGCCCAGGTCACAATGTCTTCCCCACCGAAAGCCATCTTCCTCTCTACAATTTCTTGCCTTCCTCATTCCGTTAGTGTATTTCATTGAAACTGCAACCTCTCTCGCATGCTTCTCGCTATCACCGACCAGTGGGCCTGACACCCACTTAACAGTCACCTTCATCCACCTCCCACTGAGCTACAGTGAGCCCATGTGTGCGTAGTGCAAAACATGCCGCGACAAGCTCCCTACCAATGTCGAGACCTTCGTTGCTTCACCAATGGCATTGCTGCAGTATCATCATCCCCTGCCGTGCGTGCTCAAGCCATCCTGTCACCTATAGAGCTAGTGCATGCCATTCTAATGTCACGGTCCAGGGAGAATCACTAGGTGATTCCCCACTGATGGACCATATGGAGGTGACCCCAGGTGTGTGATGAGTAATTAACATCGGTTTAGGAAAGTCGAGGTTGGTTTGTGTGGTTCGGGCCATGTCGTTGCGTGGTGCAATTGATTTGGTTGGACTTGGTCAAACTTGGTCGAAGCGATTAGAATGCTTATTTCTTGATTCGACAGGTTTGGGCTCTTTCGTGCGTAAGTATGATTCATTGATTCTATTTATGCTTTCATGTGTCGAGCGGTGCTATGTGATGTGTTTCTTGTCTGTGATGGCTGCAGGACGTCGAGGCGGAGTCGTGGCGAGACACGAGGTGACCGGACTAGACACAGGAGGTGTCGAGGTCAGAACGGTCGGAGGTGTCGAAGACGGTGGAGGACTCGAGGTGGCTGCGTGGCTTGGAGGGCAAGGAATGAGGAAGATTCCTGGAAGGTACGCGAGGGGCGTTTTGGTGAATACGCAAAGCTGAACTAAAGGAAGTGGATCATGGATAAAGCACTAGGGTAGTTGGTGGCTTAATAGGCAAAGCATGTTGCAAACCCATTAGTGGAGGCTACAAATAGAGAGGGTGCTCTCTAGTAGTCTTTAAGAATTCAGCATGTATGAAATGAGAGTGCAGATTTTTGGGGAGATGGCTTGAGAGAGTGTGTGTGAGTTTGTCTCCTACATGTGTGCTATGAGTTCTTGAATCTCAAGCATGTATGGGGACTTAGTTAGGGTGAGTTTGAGAGAGATATGAGCTGAGAGCAACCCCTTGTAATCATGTATGTCTCCGTATCAATTTCATTATGAGAGATTTTACTTGAGTTGCTCTAGTGTTCTTTTATTTTCCTGCATTGGTTTCTTGTTGGCTCTAGTTATTTCTCCTCTGCTCTCAAGTTTGCTTTGCTCTTAAAATCTCTCAAGTTTTAATTTCAGTTTGTGCTATCTGTGTTCAGCCGACTCCTTGCACGATCATAGCCTCAATATGCTCATTACTTGCCTGTCCATTTATCTTTCGGCTGTGGTCTTTATTTTCGGCTCATGGACAGATGGCTTGTTCCAAGATGTTTCTCTGCTATTTCTTGTGATTGGGTTTGCTAGTTTTTTGAGTGCAAGCGGTTGGTTCATCCTTCTTTAGGAAGAGGAGCAGCCGAATGCTTCTATGCAACACTTCT
The DNA here is from genome assembly GCA_036346575.1 of Dendrocalamus sinicus. Lineage (NCBI taxonomy): Eukaryota > Viridiplantae > Streptophyta > Magnoliopsida > Poales > Poaceae > Dendrocalamus > Dendrocalamus sinicus. The sequence goes on from CM070670.1 coordinate 9,883,390, forward strand.
TTTTCAACATGAAAATCAGCATATTATTTAGTTTCCAGTGATCGACTTGTCTCTTTTTGGTGCTGTTTTGGACTGCAGATTTCAACACCTTTTGCTTGTCTTTCAGTCCAAGAATTTGCAGAAAGCCTTGCTGTTTTGGGCTGCAGATTTCAGCATCTTTTGCTTATGTTTTTCAGTCGAAAAATCTGCAGTAAGCCTCTTTTTTCAGCCCTTGTTTGCTGGAATGGTCCTATGATGAATCTCTCAGTTTTGATTTGTCTTGCCAGTCAGTCAGCTTATTACTCTTATAGTTTCGGTCAGTGGTTCTCTTGGCATCTTTCCAAACCAGTCCTTGTAGTTCAAGTCTTCTCATTTTCTCGTCAAAGTTGTTTTTTTTCGGTGAGTAAAATTTAAATCTTGCTTCATAGTTTTAAAAAAAATTGAGAGTACTTGGGGGCAATTTTTAAAAGCAACATTCACCCCCCCTCTGTTGCCGATTTCGATCCAACAATTGGTATCAGAGCCGGTTAGCTCTTTTCAATAGATCTTAACCGGTCTCAAGAGCCATGGCGACGGACAAGTACTCGACCAAGCCTCCCGTCTTTGATGGCATCGATTACCCTTTCTGGAAAAGCCGAATGGAGACATATATCCAGGCTCAGGGGTATGCAATCTGATGTAAGGTCAAGGTCCGGTTTGTTGTTCCCGCCGATGAGACCATCAATGCTGGAAATATGCATGATGTTGAGGCGAACGCTAAGGCAAGGAACATCATTATCCAGGGCTTGAGTCGTAGCGAGTTTGACCGCATATCTCATCTTTCATCCGCCTTCGATATCTGGGAGACCCTCGATGTATACCATGAGGGCACCACCCAGATTAAGACGGTGAAACAGGACCAGTTCAAGCGTGACTACAACAAATTTGATATGCTTGCTGGTGAGTCTTTGGATGAGTGTTTTGCGCATTTTCATAAGATTTTGAGCAACCTCCGAGCGGTCGGTCTCACATACCCCGACTCGGTCAACGCTCGTCAGATGCTCGCTGCACTCGACCTTCGTGTTTGGGAGATGAAGGTGACTACCATCAAGGACACCACCGACCTCTCGACTTTGACTCTTGATGCGTTGTACTCACGCCTCAAGACTCACGAGATTGACATTGTCTCTCGCAAGTCGGAGTCGCAGTTGATGGCTCTAGTCACTGATCCCACTCTAGCTTCTGGTTGTTCTTCCGATTCGCTCTGTGGTTTCTCCCTTGCTGCTCTATGTGACGTAACTGATGATCAGTTAGAGCAGCTTGAGGATGAACAGCTGTCCCTCCTAGCTCGGAAGTTCTCTCATGCTTACAAGAGGAGGAGGGACAGAAAGTGAGGTGGACCAGTCATTTGCTTCGAGTGTGGTGGCCCTAACCACATTCGGGCAAACTGCCCCAAGCTGGAGAAGGGCAAGAACAACTACTGCGGTTCGGGCAAGATCGACTACACCGACAAGAACCGCAACAAGAAGCCTCCAGCTCCTACACAAGGCAAGAAGAAGTTCCACAACCTTGGCAAAGCCAAGAAGCTGTTCCATCGCGTCCTCACCTCCTTCGACGACTTCGACCTCAGCGAGATGGAGGGATGAAGCGACGATGACAGGACGGGTGACCAAGACCTCAAGGGCGGCGACGACTTCTCCAGCATGTGCTTCATGGCCCTTGAGGGCGAACTGAGCGACAGCGAGCTGTACTCCGACTCGGACGAGGTATGCCCCACCTACGACCAGCTCAATCATGCTTTTCTTAAGCTAGGTGGATTTCATGCTAGAGCTAGGGCTAGGTGTACTGAGTTAGAGAAGGAAGTAGATAGATTGTCACTAGAGATTATTGCTCTTACAACTGCTCCCTCTAGTGATGATTGTGATACTTGCTGTGCTCTGTTGGGTGACATGGAGAAATTAAGGACCTCGCATGATAGTCTGTCCTCTGAACTTGATATTGTTAAGATGGAGAACATTAGTCTTCTTGCTGAGCTTGAGATGAGTAGAGTAGCGCCTATTTCATCTACTTCTGTCGAGACTATTGCATGCACCTCATGTGAGGATAAGGACAACGCTGTTAGAGGTCTTTATACCATGCTTCTGGATCTACCCGAGTCTTGTGAAAATTACAATAATCTGAAAATGAACCTAAAACGGGCAGATCATAAAATTGCTAAATTACAAGCTTTCCTTCTTGAGCCGACTGCTTCATGTGTGAATTGTCCCAAGTTTACTGCTGAGCTTGAAGCTGTCTGCAAACAGTTCCAAGAATTAGTTGATGATAAAAATAGATTGGCTCAAACTGCTTCCAAGGTAAGGTAGAGACGCTTAGCAACGTGAACAAACTGGCTAGTAGTAGGACTGTTCCCTCAAAGTCGGCTGTGCGTGCACAAGCCATTCTTTCCTCTACTGTTGGTTCTTTTTCTGCTCCCTTACCTCCTACTGTCTCCTCTTCTCCCTGCTCCTCTTGCATCTCACTCTTTTGGGAGTGTCAGTTTTTTATGAACACTCTCGAGAGATTTGTAGGCGGCAAGAAAAAGCTTAATCTTATTCTAGACCAATCTAAGATTTGCAAGTTCAATCAGGGTCTAGGATATGATTTCTACGAGGACATGAGGAAGCATCCACCTGCCGTGCTCAGACCCATAGCACCAGGTGTGATCGAGACTGAGCCCAGGACCGAGAAAGTCTAGTTTAAGTCGGCGGGCTTTGTCCAAGGGATTTCGACGAAGGTGAGTCCACTGCCGCTCGCCTCTCGAAGCGAAGTCATCTCATGCTACTTCTGCTTCTCAGAAGTCGAAGTACCATTGCACCTTCTGTCAGAAGGATGGACACTTGACCGATAGATGCTTCAGGCGCGCCAGGATCGCGCAGAGAGACCATGTTGCAGCTCTTAGGCGTATTCAGGGTCAGTCCCAGACCTTGAGTGCACCTAAGACCAACACGAGGTCTAGATTTGCTTCAAATACTTCAGATGGTTTTGGGCAGCATCGAGGACTTGGTTCTTCCGAGTTTTCTGGTTTCGTCCTCATGCTCCCGTTGGTCGTGACTTCGGCCATCCTGAGGGTAGATCTCGTTTCCCCCGTCGAGATAGCTACCCGCGGCGTGATCAGCATGTTGCTGGTGTCTTGACTCGCTCCTCCATAGCGGTCAAGCCCAACAACGACTCCGGTCCGCATGCGCACCTTCCGGCGTGTTGAGTGACAGAGAGCGTTGGGTAGTTAGAGGTCAGTCGTGTGTGGCTACTTCTTCTACTTGACGTGTTATTCAGTATTGGGTGCCAAAATCACTCTTGATTTACCCTAGTACTGAGTCTTTACTCTCTTTTGACTCAGGTTCACCGGGCTGGGAAGGGAGAGGTTTGGCTTGTAGACTCCGGGTGTTCTCGTCATATGACCGGAGACTCACGTTAGTTCTCTTCCCTAGCCCGTGCTCCAGGTGATGAGACGATCGCCTTCGGAGATGCTTCATCTGGGCGCGTCATCGCCAAAGGTACTGTGCGTGTTAATGATTCATTTCTTTTGAAAGATTTTGCCTTAGTTAGTAAGCTGCAATATAATTTGCTTTCAGTCTCTCAGCTTACCGATGACGGTTATGAGGTGAGCTTTAAGAAAAATAATTGCAAAATTCTTGATTCTTCGGGTAGTCTGGTTTGCGGGATTTCTCGTTTTGGAAGATCTTTCGTGCTGATTTTTCTGAGTCTTCTGTTGATCCTCTTCGGTGTTTGGTTGCTTCTGAGTCCCGCGATCTCTCTTTCTGGCATAGGAGACTTGGTCATATTGGATTTGACCATTTGACCCGAGTTAGCGGCCATGATCTCATTCGTGGTTTGCCGAAACTGAAGATGGTCAAAGATCTAGTTTGTGCTCCTTGCCGGAACGGCAAGATGGTTGCCGCTTCTCACCCTCCGGTCACAGTTACTATGACCGATGCACTGGGACAGCTGCTCCACATGGACATGGTTGGACCAGCTCGAGTGTAGTCAGTAGGAGGGAAGTGGTATGTTCTTGTCGTGGTCGATGACTATTCGAGGTTTTCTTGGGTGTTTTTCTTAGCCTCGAAGGATGAGACATTTACCCATTTCGAGGTCTTTTCAGTAGGCTTTCTGTGGAGCTCCCAGGTGCCTTACGAGCGATCCGCAGTGACAATGGCACAGAGTTCAAGAATTTCTACTTTGAGAGGTTCTGCGATGAGATAGGTGTAGAGCACCAGTTCTCTTCTCCGCACGTCCCACAGCACAATGGCGTCTCACTCTCCACTACCATCTCTCTCTGTTTGGTCTGTAACCACAACAGTTGGCGCCGTCCGTGGGGAGGACAGGAGCAAGCCTGAAGTTCGAAGGAGGATGGCACCGAAAAAAGCTTCGTCGGCGGCGGCGAAGGGGAAGAAGACGGTTGGGGCGAAGCGTCGCGTGAGTACCAGGGCTTCGGCATCGGCTGCCGTGGGCACGGCGGTCGAAGACGTTGACGCTCGCGCTACGGCGACTGACCCCGCCACCGGCGCTGCGACGACCAACCACGTCACCGGCACTGCGGCGACCAACCCGACCGACGCGACAGCAACCAACCTCACCGCCTTTGCCGCGACGCTCGCCGGTAGCGCGGACCGGGCAGTTGGAGGTAGCCACAACGGAGCGACCGGAAGCTCGGGAGCTCGCGACGTGGTCGTGCCGCGCCGTCCGTCCGTTGGGTGCCGACGCCCCGCCCGCACAGCGGTGGAGCGCCTGCCGGCGGCCCTCAGCGTTCCGCAGAGCGGGGATCTTCGCGGGGCTGTCCGAGACATACAAGAGGCTCGGAGCTGCAGGCCGCGCCGGTGGTCGCGCCAGAGCCCACGCCGATAAGGGCGAACAGCCGCGACGCCCCACATCCAGCAAGCGTCCCGCTGCGGCGCGTCGATCCGAGTCCCCGCTTTGGCAGACTACGCAGCGGCGTGGCCCAAGACTTCAAGTTCCCGGTGTCATTGAGCCCTACAAGGCGACACGTACCCCCGCCAGTTCGTGCGCGTATACGAAACCGCAATCGAGGCCGCGGGCGGAGATGACACCACAAAGGCGAAGAGACTCCCCCTCGCGCTGCAAGGAGTGGCGCTCTCCTGGTTTTTTACCATAGAGCCGAACTCCATCTACGCGTGGGAGCAGATCCGCGACCGTCTTCACAACAACTTTCAAGGAAATTATGTCGAGCGGGTCGACGCGGACCAGCTCTTCGTCGTAAAGTAGAAACCTTCGGAGAAGCTCCGGGACTACTTCAAACGCTTCGCGAAGATACGTTGTCAAGTCAAAGATGTTAATGAAACCACCGTTGTCAATGCAGCCATACAGGGTCTTCGCCCGGGCCCGATGGCCGAGTACAACGCACGGAAGTCAATTAAGACAGTGACGAAGCTCTTTGACAAAATGGAGAAATACGCCAGGGCGGAAGAGGACGCGCGGCGAAGGCAAGGTGATGACTCAGACACCAACCAGGCGGTGCCTCGGCAAAGCCAAGATCCGCCAAGGACGGTTCTTCAAGGGAAAACGTAGCGAGTCGCCCGTGGATGCGTCCGACCGCAGGACGCCCGCACAAGGAGTTGTCCGACAGGCCCAAGCGTGGCAGCGAAGTCGTGGCGAGGCCGGTACGTCCTCGACATCGAAGGTGGTTCCGACGAAGGCGCTCCCGCGGGCTGGGGCGGTCGGGGACGCCGAGGCTGGGGGCGCGGCCGTGGCCGGGGCCGCGACGATAAAGGCCGTGGAGATTACGACGACCAACACCAGGGGCTGTGGTGCGCAGTCCACAGTCGGGGCAACCACGACACCTGCACGTGCACCTCTATCGCGGCGCTCCGCGAGAGCGTCAACAGGGACAGGAACCCGGAAGCACGCTCACCTGTGGTGGCCCACGTACAACACCCATACGAAGCCCCCGTGCACATTCAGGCACAGGGGACGCAGCCCCATGAGGGTCCTCTGCGGATTCAGGCCCACGTACAGTAGCCTCAGGAGGGCTTTCTGCAGCTACAGGCTACGGAGGCCACCCACCGAAGGGTTATCAAGGGCATCTCCGGAGGCTCCTCGTTGGAGTTTGCCTCGGCACGGCAGCGGAAGGCCTACGTGCGGAGGCTACACCACGTGGCGGCATATCCAAAGACACGAGCACCGCCGGATCGGGCACGGCATGAGGTCACATTCACCCCGCCGATGCCGGCGTGGAGCTTCCCACCACGACCCCAGTCGCGTCCGAGTCGTTATAGCGGGATGCGACATGGGACGGGCCCTGGTCGATGGCGGCAGTTCCGCGAACATTCTGTTCGCGGTAGCCTTCGACCAGATGGGGATCCCCCGAAGTCGCCTCGGCCCATCGGGAGTTCCGCTACAAGGCTTCGGAGGACAACCCCTACGGGCGCTTGGCCAAATATGCCTGCAGGTCTCCTTCGGCCAGGGCGACAATGAAAGGGTCGAAGATGCCACATTCGACGTCGTCGACCTCCCATACCCATACAATGCCATATTCGGGCGTCCAATCCTCAACTCCTTCGGGGCGGTACCGCATCACAGCTATTTATGCATGAAGCTCCCGAGGCCGCGAGCCATCATTACCGTTCGGGGCGACCAGGACATGGCCCGGCGCATCGAGCACGGCACCAGATGTCCCCATCGCGGCGGGCAGCGGCACACCTAGGATTGGCGCCGCCGTGCGAGGGCCCACGGCGCCATCCGGGGGCGACTCCGCAAGCCCTGCCGATAGTGCATCTACTAGAGGCCCCGGCCGCGCTGAGCACAAACGGTTAGTACCCCCCCGGTCGTATGTAATCGCTTACCCGCGCAAACGGGAATGTAATAAAGTTCCGTTTGTCGCCAACATATTACCGCTGTGCAGAAGTACGCGGCGAGCACACGCGAGGCCTCGCCACGCTGCGTGTGCTCTGCGATATAAACCAAAGACGACGTTCGCAGTGCACTCTCCGTACCGTGGGTACAGCATGAGTATAAACCAAAGACGCAGCTGCGTGTGCACTCTCCGTAGCCAGGGGTACGGGCACGAGTATAAACCAAAGACGCACGTCCGCGTGTGCACTCTCGTGAGCGAAGTACGGGCATGAGTATAAACCAAAGACGCACGTTCACGTGTGCACTCTCCGTAGCCAGGGGTACGGGCATGAGTATAAACCGAAGATGCACGTTCGCGTGTGCACTCTCCGTCAAAGACACGGGCATGAGTATAAACGAAGACGCACGTTCGCGTGTGCACTCTCCGTCAAAGGCACGGGCATGAGTATAAACGAAGACGCACGTTCGCGTGTGCACTCTCCGTCAAAGACACGGGCATGAGTATAAACGAAGACCCACGTTCGCGTGTGCACTCTCCGTCGAAGACACGGGCATGAGTATAAACGAAGACGCACGTTCGCGTGTGCACTCTCCGTCGAAGACACGGGCATGAGTATAAACAAAGACGTGTGGGGGGACGCCTCTGCACGCACTCTACGGAGTATAAATAAGACGCGGATGTTCTCCCTGCGCACTCTACTGAGTATAAACAAGACGCGAACCCCGCGCACGCCAGGAACTTCGTCCTTGTGCGTACTCTTCGGAGTATAAAAATGACGTGGATGTCGACCCCACGCACTCTACGGAGTATAAACAAGACGCGAACCCCGCGTACGCCAGGGACTTCATCCTTGTGCGTACTCCCCGGAGTATAAATCAGACGTGGACGCCGATCCCACGTGAATCTTGCGCGACTGCCAATCGTGCACCTTAGCACGTTGAGGCTCGCCCTCGCACATCATGGGAGGTGTACGCAGGGGGTACTACAGAAACCAGTTCCGGGAGTTCCAGAGTACCGACGTTGCGCGCGGACCGCCCGGCGTCGGCGCGCACGTGGAATATGCGATACACCAGAGGCTGCCCCCACCTCGGGGTGGGGGGCCGAAGGTCCGCCTTCGCACGCGCCAGTCCACGAGACTTTAAACAGGTCATCGTGCGGAGGTCCGCCTTCGCACGCGCCACTCCACGAGACTTTAAATAGGTCGCCGCGGCGGAGGTCCGCCGCGCGCGCGATCCATGAGACTTTAAACAGTCGTCGCGGCGGGGTCCGCCGCGCGCGCGCGCCTCTGAACTCTAAAAAGGTCATAGTGCGGAGGTCCGCCTCCGCGCGTGCGAGCCTACGGACTTTCAGCAGGTCGTAGTGTCAACAACTGCCTCCGCACGCGCTACCTCCACGGAGTACTCACGCGCGAACCCGCGGCGTATTGGCACCGGCGACGAGCGTAAGCGCGCGCGACGGTTCACACTAACGGCGAACTTGGAATATGGGGAACTCGGCTCCGCACAGCACGACCGCGCATGCCCTAATTATCAGAAGATCTATATATCGGGAAAATCTCAAAGTACAAAGGCCCGTCCCGCACACTTCCCCATAACCGAAGACGAAGGGCCACGATCACAGCGCCAAGGACCGTCACAGCACGACGCTCCAGTGGCCTCCTGCCACGTGCCAACCCCCGCACGAAATAGCTGAAGGCCAGGTGTCGACGACTCCAGCCGCCATTAAAGGCGCACTAATGGACCATGGGAAAACAACAGCTTCGACGCTGCACCAGTCATCGACCGCCCCGTGTCCCTCTTCCCTAGGGAAGAGGCGAGCAGCCACGAGCACGCAACCGTCCACATCCCGCCATGCACTAGTTGTAAGCCGCCGCGTGTCCTGTGCGCACCGAGGCGGGTCGCACGGTACGGCAACCTAACCCTGGCAGACGGGGGGCCGGCGTGATTCCAGGAACCTTTACAGCGCAGGACCATATCGTGAGATCTCAATCACCGCATGCGTGGCGGTGTTCGCGATCGAGGTCGCCACTCAGCGCCACCCGCTCGGGGTAGGGGCGGAGCGCGCGTCTTCGGCTGGCGCCAGGCTCGCCGCCACCCGTTCAAGGGTAGGGGCGAGAGCACGCGCGTCTGCCGGCTAGATGCCGGCTCGCGCCACCCGCTCGAGGATAGGGACGGGCGCGCGCATCCACTTCGCTGGCGCCGGCTCCTCGCCACCCGCTCGAAGGTTAGGGGCGGAGTGCGCGCGTCTACCGGCTGGCGCCAGCTCGCGCCACCCGTTCGAAGGGTAGGGGACGGAGCGCGCGTCTACTTCGGCTAGATGCCAGCTCCGCTGCCACCCGTTCGAAGGGTAGGGGACGGAGCGCGCGCGTCCACTTCGACTAGGCGCCAGCTCCGCCGCCACCCTTCTCCATGAGAGGCTCCTGTTGTAGGGGTGGCCCCCACCTAAACCCAGCAGGCCTGGTAGGAGGTTATAAGGCCCAGAATAGGCCATGTGTAATGACATAAATGCCCCTGAAGGGGATGATCAACTGTAAGGGTATAATTGTAAAAGCACCCCCCATGTATATATATATATGGAATACAGGCCATGGAAAAGACCCAAGCCATTACTCATCTCCCTCACTCTCCACTACCATCTCTCTCTCTGTTTGGTCTGTAACCACAACACCTAGCGTCTCTCATTTTCGTGTGTTTGGTTGCAAGTGCTTTATTTTGAAGTCCGGGAACCTAGATAAGTTCGAGTCATGTTCTTGTGATGGGATCTTTCTAGGTTACTCGTCTTCTTCGCGGGCTTATCGGGTTTGGAATTGCGAGTCTAGTAAATTGGTAGAGACCTGCGAAGTGACCTTTGATGAGGCCAGTCCGGGGACTAGGCCCGATATCTCAGGTTCTTTAGAGCAGTCCGAGCCCATCTTTGTGGATGATGAGGACGATGGAGATGAGGGTTGTCTACCCGATCCAGTCCCTCATCCACCCCTCGAGGTGCCTTCTTCCACCGCACCTCGGGGAGATCAGCCCATGCCTTCTGCTTCTTCTAGAGCTAGTGGCTCTGTTCCTGCCTCGTCAGCTCGTGAGGTAGAGGCCACTTCTTCATCTCATCCTGGACCTCCTAGACACATTAAAAAAGATCATCCTTTTGAGCAGATTATTGGAGACCTGTTTGAGCGAGTCACTCGTTCAAAATCTGGCATGTCTCAATTCTGTCTCCATTCTGGATTTGTCGCCTCATTTGAGCCAAAGGACATTAGTCATGCTCTTTTCGATGAGTCTTGGGTCAATGCCATGCATGAGGAGCTTGATAACTTCGAGAGAAACAAGGTCTGGTCGCTTGTTGAGCCCCCACGAGGTCACAATGTCATTGGGACTAAGTGGGTGTTCAAAAACAAGCAGATTGAGGATGGGGTGGTTGTTCGAAACAAGGCTAGACTGGTAGCTCAGGGGTTCTCCCAGGTTGAGGGTCTAGATTTCGAGAAGACCTTTGCCCCTGTAGCTAGACTTGAGGCCATTAGAATCCTGCTTGCCTTTGCAGCTTCTAAGGGTTTCAAACTTTACCAGATGGACGTCAAGAGTGCCTTCCTTAATGGCTTCATTGAGGAAGAAGTCTATGTGAGACAGCCTCCTGGTTTCGAAAACCCCAAATACCCTAACCATGTCTTCAAGCTTTTCAAAGCTTTGTATGGACTTAAGCAGGCCCCTAGAGCTTGGTATGAGAGGCTTAAGTCCTACTTGTTGAGTAATGATTTTGATATGGGTAAAGTAGACAAGACCTTGTTCATCCACCGTCACGGCACAGATATTCTGCTCGTCCAGATTTATGTGGATGACATTATCTTTAGCGGCTCCTCGCATGCTCTCGTTTCCCAATTTTCTGATGTCATGAGCTCAGAATTTGAAATGAGCATAATGGGTGAGTTAAGCTTCTTCCTTGGCTTCCAAATTAAGCAGACTCGGGAGGGTACCTTCTTGCATCAGGGCAAGTACACGCGAGACCTCCTGAAGCGCTTCGATATGAGTGATGGCATGCCAGTGTCCACTCCTATGGCTACCTCAGTTTCACTCGATCCAGATGAGGATGGCGAGCCAGTTGATCAGAAGGAGTATCGCAGCATGATTGGCTCCCTCTTGTACCTCACTGCCTCCAGACCGGACATACACTTCTCCGTGTGTCTTTGTGCTCGGTTTCAGGCTTCTCCTCGCGTATCTCACCGCCAGGCGGTGAAGCGCATTCTTCGGTACCTTCGAGCTACCATTGACTATGGTATCTGGTACTCTTCCTCATCCTGTCTTTCCTTGAGAGCCTACTCGGATGCAGACTTCGCTGGCTGTAAGATAGATAGGAAGAGCACTTCGGCACCGCGATTCATTGGCACTTCTCTAGTTTCTTCGTCTTCTAGAAGCGATCCGGTGTTGCATGACCCACCACGAGGTGAGCACGTTGTCGCAGCCGATTCTTTGTCGAGCAGTGCTGGATGGCTTCGACCTGCAGACTTTGGGTTAGTCATTGAAAGTGTTCCTCTCTTTTGTGATAACACTTCTGCGATTAACATTGCTAAGAACCCAATGCAACACTCTCGGACCAAGCATATTGATATTCGCTATCACTTCCTTAGAGACCATGTAGAGAAGGGTGATATAGTGCTCCAGTTTGTGGAGAGTGACCACCAGTTGGCTGATATCTTCACCAAGCCTTTGGATAGTTCGAGGTTTTCAGCTCTGCGGGGAGAGCTTGGGTGGTTTGTCCTTATGGGCTGCTGTGAGGAGGAGTTTGTGCTTTACTACTTTCTTATATTGATTCTGCTCTTACTCCTTTCTGATTGCATTACATACGGGTGCATTGGGTTAGTCCTTCTAGCATAGGTTAGAGTGGTTCTCTTGACTAGCTATTTAGACTTCTTGCTCTTATCTTGTGACACTAGGATGCTGCTTGTTAGCTGTCTCTCTTCTCTCTAGGTTGAGCTTACTCACTTCTTGTGGGTTCTAGCGGGGGTTGGGCCACCCTTGGGTAGACAGGGTACGTGTTTGCTCCCTAAGCATATTCGTAGTCAAACCAATTTGAATCGTAGACATGCTAAATGGGTTGAATTTATTGAATCTTTTCCTTATGTCATTAAACACAAGAAAGGGAAGGATAATGTGATTGCTGATGCTTTGTCTCGACGCTATACCATGTTGTCTCAACTTGATTGTCGCATTTTTGGTCTTGAAACTATTAAAGGACAATATGCTTTTGATGCTGATTTTAAGGATGTGTTGTTGCATTGTAAAGAGGGACAAGCATGGAATAAATTCGTGATCAATGATGGATACTTGTTTAGAGCTAACCGCCTATGCATTCCAGTTGGATCCGTTCGTCTTTTGTTGTTGCATGAGGCGCATGGAGGCGGTTTGATGGGACATTTTGGTGCTAAGAAGACAGAGGACGCGTTCTGCCACACACTTCTTTTGGCCAAAGATGAGGCGAGATGTTGAGCGATTTGTTGCTCGCTGCACTACATGTCAAAAAGCTAAGTCTCGCTTGAATCCACATGGTTTATATATGCCTCTTCATGTTCCTTCTATTCCGTGGGCAGATATTTCTATGGACTTTGTTTTAGGATTGCCTAGGACTAAGAGGGGGAGAGATAGCATTTTTGTTGTTGTGGATCGTTTTTCTAAGATGGCTCACTTTATACCATGTCATAAAACCGATGATGCCGTTCATATTGCTGACCTCTTTTTCAAAGAGATAGTTCGTTTGCATGGTATGCCTTCTACTATTGTTTCAGATCGTGATGCTAAGTTCTTGAGTCACTTTTGGCGTACTCTATGGAACAAGTTGGGTACAAAGTTGTTGTTCTCTACAACATGCCACCCACAAACTGATGGCCAAACCGAGGTGGTGAACCGCACATTGTCTACCATGTTGAGAGCTGTTTTAAAGAATAATTTGAAGCTGTGGGAAGAGTGTTTGCCACATGTTGAGTTCGCATATAATCGAGCGGAACACTCCACCACTAAGGTAAGTCCTTTTCAGGTAGTGTATGGATTCAATCCCCGTGCCCCTATTGATATTTTACCTTTGCCTACTAGTGAGAGAGTTCATAATGATGCTAAGGAGCGTGCTGATTTCATTGTCAAAATGCATGAGACTACTAAGGCAAACATTGAAAAGATGAATGAAAAATATAGGATTACTGGTAGTAAAGGTAGAAAGGAAGTTAAACTTGAACCGGGTGATTTTGTTTGGTTGCACTTGAGAAAGGATAAATTTCCTGAGTTAAGAAAATCAAAATTGATGCCTAGAGCTGCTGGTCCTTTTAAGATAGTTGAGAAGATAAATGATAATGAATATAAACTTGAGTTGCCTCCTGAGTTTGGGATTAGTCCCACCTTTAACATTTCAGATTTGAAGCCATACTTGGGAGATGAAGATGAGGCTGAGTTGAGGACAACTCGGCTTCAAGAGGGGGAGGATGATGAGGACATCACTTCTTTGGATACACACAACACTCCTCCACTTAACATTCAAGGACCAATCACTAGAGCTCGCGCCCGACAATTGAATTTACAGGTGAGCTCGTTCCTAAGTACTTCTTTTTGTTCATTTGAGAATAGATTGCTACCTAATGATTTAATTATGATTAGGAACCATGGAGGGGATCTAGAAGTACTTGGAGAAGGGCTACGGGGCGCACAAGTCCAGCAAGGGCGGTCGAATCAAGTTGGAGGCCCAACTCAACCCGACTTCGAATCCAATTCGGAGTCCAGAACTAGGCCGCACTAAAACGGACGCCCAGATCGCATCCGGACTTCGTTTTGGACGTTCTACATATGTATGGAAAGCTAAGAAGAAGACCTTTCCAATGGATCTCGTCCCATGTCAAAATTCCTTCTGAGTCAACGGGAATCGTCAAAACAAGTGAACATTCAGGATCTGTCAGGGTGCTGCGCCACCGTCTTTTGGGCCGTTCGGCTTTGTATCGTGTTGGAGCCCATTAGGGGTGCGTCTAGGGGTTTTGCACGCCCCTCACCCCTTTATATCCAGCCGCCACCCCCACCATTAGGGTTGGGTTTTGCTTAGATTAATTCTGTCTTTGAACAGTTTCGCGTTCACGGTTTGTGAAACCCCAACTTTTAGTGCTACATCAATACATCCGTAATTCAGTTGTGTTCTTCCTTGTTCTTGCTTGTGTTCTTGATTCGCAGGCAAGGAATAGCCTTCTTGGCGAGGTCAACGGGCCGCGCGGGTTGATAACCTGAGGAGACGTGGTGCTGCGATTGCGGGGTTCGGAACGTGTCGTTCGGAAGCCAGATCGATTTGTGTCGCGTCTCCACCAAATCAAACATATCTAGAACCTGTTGGAAGATCGGGACCCCGTTCCCATCCGCTAGGGCTAGGTGTACTGAGTTAGAGAAGGAAGTAGATAGATTGTCACTAGAAATTATTGTTCTTACATCTGCTCCTTCTAGTGATGATTGTGATACTTGCAGTGCTCTGTTGGGTGACATGGAGAAATTAAGGACCTCACATGATAGTCTGTCCTCTGAACTTGATATTGTTAAGATGGAGAACATTAGTCTTCTTGCTGAGCTTGAGATGAGTAGAGTAGCCACTACTAGATTCCGACCCTTTAGCCACGAAACGCATCGCAACGACACTAAATTAGTTGCAATAGGTATGTACTATTGCAACGTTTTGCCAAAATCGTGGCGATATGGGCACGGTATTGCCTCTAAAATATTGCGTTGCGATAGTCATTGAATTCGTTGTAATAAGGTGGCTTTATCGCCACCATTTAGAAAATGCCACGGTTGTCTTGCGTTGTGATAATATTGATTTTCGTTGCAATAGTTAGGAGGTATTGCCACCTTATAGAATTTTGTTGCGAGTGGGTGACAATATTGCCACAATTTTATTGCGTTGTCATAGTCATCAATTGCGTTGCAAAAGGTTCCTGTACAATGCGTATGAAATGAGTTTGTAGTGCCACGAAATAAATTTGTTGCTATATATGATGATTGTTCGTGGCAATAATCTGTTGTTGCAACGCTTTGTTTTCGTGGGCCTAATTGCTCAACGCAAGGGCCGAATTGGTGTGGAGGAATTATATTATCTATAGTTATTAATTTCTAGAGGAGATAAATAAATTGAAAAGTGACAACTAAAACGCAGTTGAGGAGGTCTCACTTGACAAAACAGAGAGGATAAAAATTAAAATAGAAAAATAAAAAAAAACCATGGGGTGTGGAGGAATCGAACCAACAACCTCCTAGCTCGGAGGCCAAGGTGTTTACCACCGGACTATCGTACTTCACTTGTCAATTATAATTGTAAATTTCTATTTATCTAAGCATGATAAGCACTGTCATATAAAACCTTGGGGACCTCCCACCGCACGCCCAGCAATCACCCGCCTCCACCATCCGCGGCCACCGCGCAAACGCCGCTACCTAGCGATCGGCCGCCTCCACGAGATGACGCGGATACGCTCATGTCTTGCACTTCTCAATTAAATATATTATTTAACTAGAAAGAATTATTGAGCCACATTAAATATTATCATGTGAACTCTAATTTAATTGGGTCTTTAATTATTATATTTAGAGATATAGAGTTACTACTATTTTATTTAATTATATACAGGCCTATACTCGATCCTGTACAAGCCTAAATTGAAGATGCGTTTAGAAGGTCTCGCGACATTAGTCCATTGTCCATCATTTCGAGTGTACATGATAATGAGGACATTCTAATCGGACCGATTATGCGAGCACGAGCTAAAAAGATTAATCAACAGGTGAACTCACTCCTAATTAAATTTAGCTTAAATTTACATGAGAATTGGCTACTACATAATGTTAGTATTTTAATTAGTCACGTGTTTGTGCATGAGGAGATGTTGAGATGCCAAAGCGAGAAGAAATCAGTCGAGCAAGAAAATCATGCATGTGCATGTGAGCCATAAAAAAAAGAAGAAGAAATGCACATATGTCACAAAGAAGAAAATCATTCCTTTTTTGCTTTATTGTGTTGTTGAGAACCTAGATTTCACGAGTCTATCATTGATCAACACAACAAGAAGTTTCGTGTATTACAAATTCACAATCAATCGATAGAAACAAGCATTTACCTTGGGCCCAAAAATGCGAACCAAGCAAACATGTAATCGAGCCCAAAGAGAAATGCGGCCTTTGTTTCTTGGGAACCGCCCACCATTTTAAAGAACTTTTACCTCGGGGACAAATGGTACTTCCATACAGAACTATCAAGCTCAAAGAAAACGATCGCTCCAGAACGGCTTCGGTCGCAATTCACTATAAACTGTTTCTTGAATTTGCGTGGTCGCCACGCCATCAATTTAACCAAATAAGTACTTTGATCATGTCTTGTCTCTAAATGCTGCTCCAAAGCGGAAAGAGTATTCCACTGCTCTTACCCAATGAATAAATTGATCGAGTAATCACACAATGACACGATAGAAGATGACAACATGTGAAGGCAGCATGCGGATGAACTCTACACGGGCTATAAAATTTACAAGTGTTTGATACATAGAGCAATAAGTAGATCTTCTCTTTTCCTCGATAAATAGATAGTTTGGCACTAAACAGTGGAGCTCATTACGAATTATGGACCCCAAATAACTACAAATCATTTCTGTTAAATAGTGGGCTCGTGAAGTAAGGACATCTAAGAGGGCTATGGCGATGATTTGGCTTCCACTGCTCTGTCTAGGCTGCAATCGCTCGTTTAAGGAATGAGAAACACCAGTATTAACTTTGTTGAAAAAAGATCATAACATACAGCTTTTCCAGATTTTTGGCCCAAATAATTCTGAACATAACAATAATAAATAAAGCATATATACCTTGGCGACTTTGAAGAGCTCATCCGAACTTGAGACACGGTTGGGTGCGCATGAACAAGAAACTTGATGTCTGCAAGGAGTAGACGAGTTATGAGCAAACAAGCTTTATCACTATATAAAGCTAATACACTTTTCAAGTAAGTTCATGCAACTGAAGCAAACTCCTACTTAGCATTAGAGGAACCACACTAATTTCAAATCCCTCCTTATCAGCCTTTTCTCTCGCTTGTGGTGCAAAATTTTAAGAGGAACTTCATTAGGGAATTATAAAGAATTTTACTGCCCCAAAAGCACAGGATTGATTAAGAATTGTGATTTTAATTGTTCATTCAAACACAACTAAAAACACCAAAAGCACAGGATTGATTAAGAATTGTGACTTTAATTGTTCGTTCAAACACAACTAAAACAAATGATCAACTTCTACAACACATTTGCTACTTTATTTATGAAAAGGTTGCAAGATCATTTCACTTTACCAATCAAAGTTACAATTATGTTGAGCAGAGGTTAAGATGGGAGTAAGAAATTTGATTTACCTCTGTCACCCAACCATACGATCTCGGGATGAGTGAAACAGCAATGGATACTTAGATGATTTAGGTGTTGTCTTTCCCGGATATTTGCTCAAAACTATATTCAGATAAGCAAGTACTTATCAAACAAGTACATTAATTTGCAGCAAAACATCCATAGAAGTAAAAAGTGAACAAAACTATATTCAACATGGGCATTCGGTAAACGTTTATTTTGGCGACTCATAACATACTTTTACGAAAGAATGATATCGTGGAAACACTTCAAGGAACAGCGTAATGCAACGTAATCGGAATGACAAAAGGTATAGTGATCGACAAAGAACAACTTGAGATTTATTCATCATTACCTCAAGAAACTTTTCCATCACATCCATGTCCAAAATTTCCGCTTGATCCCAACGCTGTTTGAGTGATGAGGTGAGGGCTGCAATTAGGTTCATATAGAACATATTTGTACAAATGAATCGGATATCTAGTTTGAAAATGTAAATCTTTTCTGAAGCTATAGCTTACTCGGCTTACCACCATTCGAACATTTGATTCAAGAAAGCTCAACTCCATAGATCTGCATGCCCACACCGAAATGAAGTTTCAAATCAACACCTCTAATGCAATTTTTCTGTCTGGTCTATGTAGTACCTTTGCATTGGGATTCTTCTCCTTAAGGTACTTGCCAACGCCTAGGGCAGTGCCACCACTCCCAATCCCCATGACGAAAATATCAACCTGTCCAAGTGTGTCCTCCTTATCTCTGGACCGCTTGTCTCATAGTGTATCTGCCAATTTTGATCAAAATCATAACTCATAAGAAACAATGACCATTGAATTACTAAGTAATATACTCTACAAGATGAAACTTATGGCTGAACCGAGCTATAGTTTGCTCACATGAGAAGCTTTCCCCAAATAAACCGCTCCATGCTCCGTTTTCTTTGGCATAGCTGGGCTCAAAAGTCAAATATCCCTCGTAGTAGTTTTGCTAAAGTAATCAGCTAAACCGATCGAATATACCTAAAATCACTATGACCATGTTTATGCAAGCGCCACAAATCATGAATACTTGTGTGATCCAGTTTTGAATTAGATGAAAAGGCTTTATCAAGATTTGGGATATGTGCCTATGTTTAGCTTGTTTCTTCAAACTTCTTAAGAGGATATCGGTTATAGAACATTCGCTCAAATAAGGTAGATATAGTGGTCCATCCGTCAGCGTCACCTAAGATCCAAAAATTGAGCACGTGAAGAAACAAATATGTATGACATGCACGACACATTATCAACAGACAATGGTAGGTGTTGTTGTGCTACTTCTTGTGCACATGGAGTAATATACAGATATAGTATTAAAGATAGCAGTGTGACACTCTGGCCTTTGTTTTTGTAACAGCCCAAAAATTTGAAATTAGAAATGAGGAGCTTTTGAATTGCTTTTGCAATGTATTCCATTTGGATTTGGATTTTTCGATGCTTTTCGAATTTGGTTAAGGTTCCAGAAATTAAAGAATTTATAAAAGAGAAAGACAAACAATTGTAAACAAGAATCAAAAGATGATCCATAAAAGTAAATAGAGAAATTGGATTTAGGGCATAGAATATTATTTCGGAAAAACAATGGCATGGAAAATAAGGGAAGAAAGTAAAATAAATACCAACTTTAGTTGGAAATATTTTTATTAAGTCGAGAATATTACCAGAACCTCGAGAATTTTTCCGGAATTTTTGGAAGCATTTTCATATTTTTCCTGACTTATTGGGATTTTCTCGTAATTTCTAAAAGCAAAACTTAAAATCCAAAAGAAATCAGAAAATCCACCGCCTCCGTCCGACACCTGGATGGGTGGGATTGAGCCACGTCGCCAGGCGGATCCCGCCTTCCCCTTACCCCCGCTCGCCGCGTGGACAGCCGCGATTTCCTCTCGCGCGCCTCGGCCCATCCGGCCCGTCCGCCTCTGGCATCGCTCTCAGCCGACCGATCGCCTCGGCCGATCTCCTCCGTTCCCCTCACTTAAACCGCACCGGCCGCCCGATCGACCCTCTCCGCCACGCGGCTTCATCCGCGCCATCGCGCTTTCCCCTCCCCTCTCCCGCTGACCGATGGGCCCGCCTGCCGGCCGCTGCCCCGCTCCCTTTCTCTCCGGCGGGCGCGCGCTGCACCACGGCGAGCTTTTGCTCCGTGGCGCGCATGCACGCCTCGCCCGCTGCGTCACCCGTTGCGGGTGGAAAGCTGCGCCCTTCCGTCGCCCTTGACTTGGCGCCACCGCCCGAGCTTTTCCCGCTGCGTCGCCGCGGCCGATCGCTGCCGTTTCACGCGGCAAAGGAGGAGGGAAGCTCTACGCAGAGCAACCACCGGGGCGTGGCGTGCGGTGGGTCTTCACGGACAGACTGCATTAACACCGCTGCAGCCCTACGCCCGCCACCGGCTCCGACGCGACCGCACGGCGCGCCGTGCTGCCGCCCTCTGGCGGTATATAAGGCCATAAACCCTCCGTTGAGTTCCCACGCCGCTCTCTCCGTTCATCCAAAGGTAATCGGTATTCGTGCCTGTAGCCGCGGCGATCTCCTTCTCCCCAACTCCGTGAACTAACTTCCCACTGTTTTACTGTCCCAGAGCCAAATTCCTTGAGCTAGGATCGTCTCCAGAGCGCCGCGAAGCTTCCCCGGCCCTCGTCCGAGCTCCTCGTCGCCTGTGGTTCGCCACCGCCTGGAGCTTCCCCGAGTCACCGCTGCCGCTCGACGCCGACCCACCTCCGAACCTCCTCGGCCCTTGAAGACCGCGTCACCGTCTTCACCATAACGCGAGGATCGCGTTTCGACACTCACCCGAAGCTCCCCGACCTTCCCTCACCGCCGGCCACCGTCGTCCCCGACTTCTCTGCCCGACACCGCTGCCGACCCACCTCAAGGGGATAAATTGCCCTATAAAGGTAGGCAAAGCCTCCCCGCTCACTTGGCTATCAGCGCTCTCTTCTCCCTCTCAGCTCCCCGGGCGCGCGCGTTCGAGCCTCCGGCTCAGCGCCGGGGTGAGTTTTCTTTCTTTTATTTCAGTCTGACAGGTGGGCCCCACTGCCACCCACTACATTCTGAGTCACGCCGACCACTGGACCCCACCGGTCGATGTACATCTAGGCAGGACCGTGCTCGACATGTGGACCCCATGAACGATGAACCGGACCCACATGTCGATAGTACGAGAACCGAAAAGTAAATAAAAATGGAAATTAAAATGAATCGAGGGCTGACAAAGGGCCCACATGTCGAATTTGATTATTTTTGGATTTGATTGAACCGAGAACTTTGATCGCTTATAATTTCTTCAATTTAGCTCCAAATTGAATGAAACAAATTTCTAAATTCATTTAAATTCAAGATCTATCTAATGGAACCAGAACCATAATTTTTGGAGTTCATTTGAATTTCTGGTGATATTTTGTTGATAGGTTGCTTTTCTTTTATTTGGGTATTTCGCACGATTAAATAGCATACGAGGCTCGGGAAGAGGAGGTTGAGGCAGCTAGCTTGGAAGCTTCAAGACCTGCACCAAGACCACCGCGAGCAAGGCGAGTTAACACCTTGATCATTTTGAACCTATGATTTTGCAAAGTACTTTCTTTTAAAATATCAACATGCATGCTGTTATTTCATGTGGCAAAATATGTTCATTTCAGAAATGATAGCTATACACCTCTGTAATGCTTGCTTATAATGATCCGTTGAAATGTTTGGACATGTGAACCTTGTCGCCTTAGCAAAACTTATCTTGTCATAGCTTTTATCAAGAAGTCCCAATAAATATTGCGATGCTTAGTAATGCTAGATAAAGCGGGTACATAGCTGCCCCAAAAACAACAATTGCAAAGTATGAAATGTTTTGGGGCAGTCATGGATGGAATGATCAGTAGTAGGTGACACGAGATTTTACCTCTGAAAATCCTAAAATTGCTTAAACACTGGATGGATGGTTTGGGGTTTTGGTAGTGGTGCGGTGGGAGCACAAATCATGAAATGTGGTAGAACCATCCAGTAACTTTAAGGACCGAATCTTGTCATATCCACCGTGTAAAAAAGTACAACCACAAGTCTATAATGGGTGCGACCTAGCTGAATAACTTGCAAGGGTCTAGTTCGGATATCACCGAGGAAAGTGGGTGCCGGGTGTGTCTTGGTTTACTCACGATGAGGCACAGGTGTCTTGTACTCACACGGCGCAAGAGGGGCTTCGATCGTGGTGGTGTAACCCTTCACGGTGAAACCTCGGCGTGGGTGGTGTCTAGCTAGATCGGAGTAAGGTAAAGGCTTTGTGATAAATTATCCGGGTCTCATGCCTAAGGAAGCATGTTGGCAAAAAGGATAGTTCATCTCTTGTGGTGAAAGTGTACAAACTCTGCAGAGTCAAAACTATTCGAATAGCCGTGCCTACGGTCATGGGCGAACATGGGAACTTAATCGATATAGTTCTGTTTCAAAACATTGGAAACCGAATGGAAACTTGAAGGGCGAAGGACCGCCTGGTTTGGAATTGTCCCGGTGTTGTCCCATGGTACGTTAAGCGGCTATAACGCTGAAAGATGCTATATGGCGCAGATGCCATGTAATGGTGGATGGAATCGTGTCAAGTATATGATCAACTTATTCTATAAACAAAAGTTTTGAGTTTAAAATTGCTAGGTCTCGTGATTTTTCCTATAATTGTATTCAAAAGCACTCTCCGCAAAATAAAATGAGCCCCACCATCCTTTGATTAAGCCATGCATGTATAATTATTGCATTTTGTGTGTTGGCTTGCTGAGCACGGGTCGGAGTGCTCATTCTCGCTATTGCGATACAATTGAAACAGGAGTTCAGAACACTACGCTTATGAGGAGGCCCCGCCAACGTCGACGGAAGCAAAGGCGATAATTAAGGCGTAGGCCTCGGTGGTTAGGCATAGACAAGTAGACCCTAGGTGTTGTGTACATTTATGTTACGGGACCCGGGTGGCATATATGGTACACATTACCCTCCGCCGCTGCACGTGGATTTGGGTCTGTTTTTGCTATAATTTCCGCTGCGTTGATGTAATGAAGACATGTGGCCTAGCCGCCCCTTTGTAAACTATCACCCGACGTGGTGTAATTCAGTTTATGTAATATAATGGTTGATTACGCGATGTATGAAATGATTCAGCAATGTACTGTGTGCACTAACTCTCGATCCAGGATTAGTGCGGTGAAACACATAAGATTCGAATTAAAAATCCGGTCCGACAAATACTGGTATCGAGCATACGATCGTAGGGTAAAGCCTTAGGATGGCCTAGGAATACAATACTTATGAAAGCAAGAAAATAATTTCCAAAATCATAGTATAATGTTCTTACTCGTATCCTTCCTAGAATCTGCTCTACTCTATTTTTCATTACATTTTGGAAAAGTACTAACACTGGAACCATAACATTTACAGATGGCAGGAGCGGGATATGAAGGGGACTGGGATTATTTGGGCCACGGTGTCTATGAAAATGAATTCGCAAGCATCTTGCGCAAGCTTCTACATTACATGGGCTACGACGAGCAACCTATCTACCGTGGACTGAAGGCTACCATAGGAGAAGATGAATCTTGGACCATGCAGGTCTACATCTACCCAAAAAGCGAACAAGATCAGCCTCATGTCTTTACCACGGAGCATCGGAGGGGTACCAGGGCGGACGCGATCCAGGACGCCGCGCGCTTCGCCGCGGCACGGCTGTGTGACATATATGAGACTGCCATTCGCCGCCGCCCTATCGTTTCTACCCATCGCGCCGGGGCGGTGCGCGGTACAATGAGACGAACTGCCGGTGGGCGAGGACGACCTGCGCTAACACACGGTCACTCTCACTGGGGCTATGGCGCAGCCCACACCGCAGCCTTGGAGAGATCACCCTTCTCCGACGGCGCCTTACCACCGGGCACGGCTCGGTGGTGGCGCTACGAGCGGCTTCGCCAAGAGCGAGCGGCCTTGGCGCGAGCCCGAGCGGTGGCCGCCCTCCAGTTCAGCTCCGACGGGCCTCCACCCCTGCAGCAGCTCGGCACCGCCACCACCAGATCCGGCCCCGCACTCGGATGACCGCGTAAAGCACGCGGCCTCGGGTCCCCGGCTGCACCGGGAGAGCCTCCCGAGCCGTAGCCCCCACGCGCGCCCTCGGGCGCCGATGACTCGAGATCCGTCGGAGTTCGGTGGGAGTCGCTCCGTTCAGTCCCCGCACTACACCCATCCGCTACGGGTATCCGGAGGAGTAGATGGGGTCGTGATGTACTTGCGGTGTGTGATGCAAGTACTAAATTCATGTATCTTAGTTAATGTATCCATCCTTTTTATTTCGTAGTTGCGGACCTATGAACTTTGATTATTGTAATGTAATTGTAAGCCCGACATCAAAGCTGGCTATGTAATTGTTGACATGGTTAAGTGAATGGTGGATACCGCCTTATGTTGAAATTGCCTCGTCTTGGTTTCTGTTTTTCTTGTGCGGGTTGGCACCCTTGTCTCTCCTACGTACAAAACTAGCACCGAGTATAAGGCTACCACTGCGATGGCGGCCAAGAACTACCGTGGCTCGGACTAATACAAACCCACCGAGGTAGACTCAAATCGTGGGGTTACGCTCAAGATCAAGGCGAACTCAAGACCGTGGAAATGACAACCTTCCAAACCCTCCGAACACCCTACAATGGCCCAAGTTATGGCACAACAAACTCAGATTTTGCAAGCCATATACGCGGGACAGCAAGGAAGCTCGGGAGGGCACGGAGTGACTTAGGAGATTTCCAGAGAACAAGGCCAATAACCTTTACAATGCAGAAGAACCACTTGAAGCCAAGACGGCCGGGATATCGAGAGGAAATCGCGCTTAGTTAAATGCGCAGAAGAAGACAAAGTCATGTTCGCGCCCACCACCGCAGTGGTCTTTGCGGCATGGTGGGAGAATTACACGCCGCCAGGCCGGGAGGATACCACCACGAAACAAGCACACAAGCTATTTCTTGGGAAGAATTTAAGACCGCATTTAAGGCTAACTTTGTTCCAACCGAGTAATGCGGATGAAGAAAACGCAATTCCGCACCCTCAAGCAAGGGAATAAGTCGATTAATGAGTACCTCACTAAGTTCACCCAATTGGCTCGGTATGCCCCAAAAGATGTAGGCGATGAGGAAGAAAAGATTGACCGATTCTTTGAAGGGATGAGCGAAGAGTTACGGTGCGATTGATCACACAAGAGTTCACGGCTTTCACCACTTGTGAACAAGTCACCGATTCTGGAAAATGAGAGGAATAACTTGGAGGCGATCGTAGCGGAAGATGTCACTCAACGACCGCAGGGAAGATTTGTCCAAAACTCTTTAATAATTCATCCTCTCCTTGAAGCCTAATCGGTTCAAGACTTCAACCCCATCGTTCCGTCCGAAGCAATTCTCTGAGGTGGTCAATCTGCAGGATCAAACTCTATAGCCGCCTACAAGTGCTTGGTGCGGCGAACCAGGGCACTTCGCCAACAAATGTCCACAGAGGCGTAATGCCTCGGCCGCAACCAAGCTCCGGCGCAACCGAGGGCATCAAGGCTCACAAGGCAGCAAGAGTGCATCGGCCCGAACCGTGGTCGAGTCAACCACATCACCGCCGAAGAAGCTAAGGAGGCCGTCGAGTCTTGATAGGTGCGTTTTACTGTTAAGACCATACTGCACAAGTATTATTTGATTCGGGGCTTCCCATTCCTTCATATCAAAAGGATACGCTGATAAATTGGGGTTACCTACCTTTACCTTAAAGAACCAAGTGGTGCTCAATTCACGGTGGTCCGACATCGCTACCCTAGTGTGTCCTAAAGTGACCATTACTATGGAAAAGTGTGACTTTTAGCGGACTGATAGTGCTAAACTCTCGGACCTTGGATATAATACTAGGCATGGATTGGTTAGCGGATACCAAGGGATCATAGAATGTGCCACCCGGATGGTGAAATTAGTCAAATGTCCCGGGATGACTATAAAAGTAAAAGTAGATCGACCCTATCGATGGGGCCGTGCAGTCTACTATAGTGAAGACGTACCTTTGGAGGGGATGATCGTGGTGCAAGATTATCTGAAGTGTTCCTGATGAACTCCTGGCATGCCCCCAGATAGAGACACAGAATTTGTTATCAACTTGAAGCCGGGGGCCGCTCCAATCTCCAAAAGGCCTTATAGGATGACGGTGGAGGAATTAGAGGAATTGAAGAAGCAACTTCAGGAGTTGCAGGAAAAGGGATTTATCAGACCTAGCTCCTCACCGTGGGGGTCTCCAGTATTGTTTGTGAAGAAGAAAGACGGCACCACTCGGATGTGTGTGGATTACAGGGCCCTCAATGAAGTAACCATCAAGAACAAATACCCACTCCCGGGATTGATGATTTATTCGATCAACTTGGTGGAGCCACGGTATTCTCTAAAATAGACCTAAGATCGGGCTATCATCAACTGAAGATTAGAGCTGAAGATATACCTAAGACGGCTTTCACCACTAGATATGGGCTGTATGAGTTTACAGTCATGTCTTTTGGGTTAACCAATGCCCCAGCCTACTTCATGAACCTGATGAACAAGATATTTATGGAGTATTTGGACAAGTTTGTCGTGGTCTTTATTGACGACATCCTTATATACTCAAGAATCTTTGAAGAGCATGCGGAACATCTGCGCTTTGGTGTTGGATAGGCTAAAGGAGCATCAATTATATGCAAAGTTTAGCAAGTGTGAATTACGCTTCATGACATTAGTTTCTTGGGACACATAGTGTCGGTGGAGAATATCTGTTGATCCCGCCAAAATAGCGTGATCGTAGAGTGGCAGCAGCCAACTTCCACCTTTGAAGTGAGGAGCTTTCTCGGATTGGCGGGTACTACTGGAGATTCATAGAAGGATTTTCTCGGATTGCCGTGCCAATGACTCAACTACTCAAGAAGGAGAAAAGTTTGAATGGACCAAGTCATGTGAAGAGAGCTTCCAAGAATTGAAGAAGAGATTGACTACCACACCTATAATAACCCCGCCTGATGTGCGCAAAGATTTTGAGGTATATTGTGATGCCTCACATCAAGGGCTCGGATGTGTACTAATGCGGGAAGGCAAGGTAGTGGCATATGCATCTAGGCGACTTCGCCCTCACGAAGCCAACTACCCTACTCATGACACAGGAATTGGCCTCCGTAGTGCATGCATTGAAGATTTGGAGGCATTATCGATAGGTAATCACATGACATATACACGGACCACGAGCCTTAAATATTTCTTCACCTACACACCTCAACTTGAGGCGGAGGAGATGGTTGGAGTTGATTAAGGACTATGACACAGCGTCCATTACCACCGTGGAAGGCTAATGTTGTAGCGGATGCTTTAAGCGTAAGGCCTATTGCAATAATCTCATGGTCGGGAACATCAACCCGATTTATATAAAGAATCGCAAGCCTTGAACTTGGAGATAGTAGAAAAGGCACTCTAGCTACCATGGAAATTCAACCAAGTTTAGAGGAGCAGATTACGGTTGCTCAACAAAAGATCCACTATAATAAAATGGAAAGGACTGTAGAAGCGGGGAAGGCTCCTAACATGAAGATTGATCGGGACGATACTCTATAGTGCGGGAAGCGTATAGTGGTACCTCATCGGAAGAATCTCAAGGATCTGATATTGAGGAAGCTCATAGCTCTCGTACTCCCTACACCGGAAGCACCAAGATGTATCGGTATGAAGCAATTCTCTTGGTGGCCCGTATGAAGAGAGACATAGCTGAACATGTAGCTGTTGTGATGTGTGTCGAGAGTGAAAGCGAACATCGAGGCCAGCGGGACTACTACAACCATTGAAAATACCCGGTGGAAGTGGGAAGAAGTCGGGATGGACTTTATCACGGGACTTCCACGAACCAAATCTGGATATGACTCGTATGGGTTGTGATTGTGGTGACTAAGGTTGCACATTTCATCCCGTCAAAACCACATACAAGGGAGATAAGTTAGCCGAGCTATATATGTCACGCATAGTATGTTTACGGTGTACCAAAGCGGATAGTCTCGGATCGAGGTTCCCGATTCACCTCGCATTTTTGGGCTAGCCTACATGAAGCTCTCGGTACTTACTTGGATTTTAGCACCGCATACCACCCCAGACAGATGGTCAAGCGGAGAGAGTGAATCGATATTGGAAGATATGCTTGGGCTTGTGCTCTAGATTTTTCTAAGGATTGGGATCGATGCCTACCCTATCTGAGTTTGCTTATAACAACAGCTACCGGGCCGTCTTGAGATGTCACCCTTGAAGCCTGTATGGTCGACAATGTCGAACCCCTCTACATTAGTCGAAGTAGGAGAACTACATTTCGGGCCGATACTTTAAGTCAGTGAAGAAAGGTTCGCCTAATTAGAGATCGATCGCAAGCGGCCAGTCGAGCGAGAAAAGTTATGCGGACAAGAGGAGAAGGCCACTAAGTTTTGAAGTGGGACAACATGTTTATCTGAAGGTATCACCCTTACGAGGAGTTAGGCGATTCAAGGTCAAAGGCAAGCTTACCCCACGATATGTTGGACCATTCCCAATTGTGTCTAAAAGGGGAAGTTGCCTACCGACTTGCACTACCTCGAATATATCCGACATACACGACGTCTTCCATGTGTCCCAAGCGAAGAAGTGTCTCACAGTACTGAGGATCAAGCTCCGTTGGAGGCAATCGAGATTGAAGAAGACCTAACCTACAAGGGCGCCCGATTAAAATCACGGATACCGTGGAAAAGAAGACGCGAACTCAAACCATTCGCATGTGCCGAGTACAATGGAGCCATCACTCCAGAAAGAAGCTACAGGGCGTGAAGACCAGCTCTGAAGAGATTACCCGACTGTTCACTAGCTAAGTTGAATCTCGAGGTCGAGATTCTTTAAGGGGGTAGGTTTGTAACACCAAAAATTTGAAATTAGAAATGAGGAGCTTTTGAATTGCTTTTGCAATGTATTCCATTTAGATTTGGATTTTTCGATGCTTTTACGAATTTGGTTAAGGTTCGAAATTAAAGAATTTATAAAGAGAAAGACAAACAATTGTAAACAAGAATCAAAAGATGATCCATAAAAGTAAATAGAAATTGGATTTAGGGCATAGAATATTATTTACGGAAAAACAATGGCATGGAAAATAAGGGAAGAAAGTAAAATAAATACCAACTTTAGTTGGAAATATTTTATTAAGTCGAGAATATTACCAGGAACCTCTGAGAATTTTCTGGAATTTTTGGAAGCATTTTCATATTTTTCGGACTTATTGGGATTTTACGTAATTTCTAAAAGCAAAACTTAAAATCCAAAAGAAATCAGAAAATCCACAGCCCTCGTCAGACACTGGATGGGTGGGATTGAGCCACGTCGCGGCGGATCCGCCTTCCTTACCCGCTCGCGCGTGGGCGGCGCGATTTCCCCTCTCGCGCGCCTCGGCCCATCCGGCCCGTCGCCTCGGCATCGCTCTCGGCCGACCGTCGCCTCGGCGATCTCCTCCGTTCCCCTCACTTAAACCGCACCGCCGCCCGATCGACCCTCTCCGCCACGCGGCTTCATCCGCGCCATCGCGCTTCCCTCCTCTCCCGCGGCCGATGGGCCGCCACCGCCGGCCGTCGTCCGCTCCCTTTCTCTCCCGCGGGCGCTCTGGCTGCAGGCGAGCTTTTGCTCCCGTGGCGCGCATGCAACCTCGCCCGCTGCGTCACCCGTTGCGGGTGGAAAGCTGCGCCCTTCCGTCGCCCTTGACTTGGCGCCACCGCCCGAGCTTTTCCGCTGCGTCGCCGCGGCCGATCCGCTGCCGTTTCACGCGGCAAAGGAGGAGGGAAGCGACTCGCGAGCAACCACCCGGGGCGTGGCGTGCGGTGGGTCTTCACGGACGGGACTGCATTAACACGCTGCGGCCCTACGCCTCGCCACCGGCTCGACCAGCGACCGCGCGGCGCGCCGTTGCCGCTCCTCTGGCGGTATATAAGGCCATAAACCCTCCGTTGAGTTCCCCACGCCGCTCTCCGTTCATCCAAAGGTAATCGGGTATTCGTGCCTGTAGCGCCGGCGATCTCCTTCTCCCCAACTCCGTGAACTAACTTCCCACTGTTTCTTGTCCCGAGCCAAATTCCTTGAGCTAGGATCGTCTCGGGCGCCGCGAAGCTTCCCGACCCTCGTCAGGCTCCTCGTCGCTGTGGTTCGCCACCGCTGGAGCTTCCAGTCACCGCCGCTCGGCGCCGACCCACCTCGAACCTCCTCGGCCCTTGAAGACCGCGTCACCGTCTTCACCATAACGCGAGGATCGCGTTCGACACTCACCCGGCTCCCGACCTTCCCTCACCGCGGCCACCGTCGTCCCGACTTCTCTGCCGACACCGCTGACCCACCTCAAGGGATAAATTGCCCTATAAAGGTAGGCAAAGCCTCCCGCTCACTTGGCTATCGCGCTCTCTTCTCCTCTCGGCTCCGGGCGCGCGTTGAGCCTCCGCTCCGCAGCGCGGGGTGAGTTTCTTTCTTTTATTTCAGTCGGCGGTGGGCCCCACATGCCGGCCACTACATTCGAGTCACGCGGCCATTGGACCCCACCGGTCGATAATACATCTAGGCAGGACCGTCTTGACATGTGGACCCCATGAGCGATGCCGGACCCACATGTCGATAACACGAGAACCGAAAAGTAAATAAAAATGGAAATTAAAATGAATCGGGGGCTGACAGTGGGCCCCACATGTCGAATTTGATTATTTTGGATTTGACTGAACAAGAACTTTGATCGCTTATAATTTCTTCAATTTAGCTCCAAATTGAATGAAACAAATTTCTAAATTCATTTAAATTCAAGATCTATCTAATGGAACCAGAACCATAATTTTTGGAGTTCATTTGAATTTCTGGTGATATTTTGTTGATAGGTTGCTTTTCTTTTATTTGGGTATTTATGCGATTAAATAGCATACGAGGCTCGGGAAGAGGAGGTTGAGGCAGCTAGCTTGGAAGCTTCCAAGACCAGGACCAAGACCACCGCGAGCAAGGCGAGTTAACACCTTGATCATTTTGAACCTATGATTTTGCAAAGTACTTTCTTTTAAAATATCAACATGCATGCTGTTATTTCATGTGGCAAAATATGTTCATTTCAGAAATGATAGCTATACACCTACTGTAATGCTTGCTTATAATGATCCGTTGAAATGTTTGGACATGTGAACCTTGTCGCCTTAGCAAAACTTATCTTGTCATAGCTTTTATCGGTAAGTCCCAATAAATATTGCGATGCTTAGTAATGCTAGATAAAGCGGGGTACATAGCTGCCCCAAAAACAACAATTGCAAAGTATGAAATGTTTTGGGGCGGTCATGGATGGAATAGTGTAGTAGGTGACACGAGATTTTTACCTCTGGAAAATCCTAAAATTGCTTAAACACTGGATGGATGGTTTGGGGTTTGGTAGTGGTGCGGTGGGAGCACAAATCATGAAATGTGGTAGAACCATCCAGGTAACTTTAAGGACCGAATCTTGTCATATCCACCCGTGTAAAGCAGTACAACCACAAGTCTATAATGGGTGCGACCTAGCTGAATAACTTGCAAGGGTCTAGTTCGGATATCACCGAGGAAAGTGGGTGCCGGGGTGTCTTGGTTTACTCACGATGAGGCACGGGGTGTCTTGTACTCACACGCGCAAGAGGGGCTTCGATCGTGGTGGTGTAACCCTTGGCGGTGAAACCTCGGCGTGGGTGGTGTCTAGCTAGATCGGAGTAAGGTAAAGGCTTTGTGATAAATTATCTGGGTCTCATGCCTAAGGAAGCATGTTGGCAAAAGGATAGTTCATCTCTTGTGGTGAAAGTGTACAAACTCTGCGAGTCAAAACTATTCGAATAGCCGTACTTACGGTCATGGCGAACATGGGAACTTAGCTGGATATAGTTCTGTTTCAAAACATTGGAAGCTGAATGGAAACTTGAAGGGCGAAGGACGCCTGGTTTGGAATTGTCTGGGTGTTGTCCCATGAGTACGTTAAGCGGCTATAACGCTGAAAGATGCTATATGGCGCGAGATGCCATGTAATGGTGGATGGAATCATGTCAAGTATATGATCAACTTATTCTATAAACAAAAGTTTTGAGTTTAAAATTGCTAGGTCTCGGGATTTTTCCTATAATTGTATTCAAAAGCACTCTCATAAAATAAAATGAGCCCACCATCCTTTGATTAAGCCATGCATGTATAATTATTGCATTTTGTGTGTTGGCTTGCTGAGCACGGGTCGGAGTGCTCATTCTCGCTATTGCGATACAATTCGAAACAGGAGTTCGGAACACTACGCTTATGAGGAGGCCCCGCCAACGTCGTGGAAGCAAAGCGATAATTAAGGCGTAGGCCTCGGTGGTTAGGCATAGACAAGTAGACCCTAGGCGTTGTGTACATTTATGTTACGGGACCGGGTGGCATATATGGTACACATTACCCTCTTGCCGCTTGCACGTGGATTTGGGTCTGTTTTTGCTATAATTTCATGCGTTGATGTAATGAAGACATGTGGCCTAGCCGGCCCTTTTGTAAACTATCACCCGACGTGGTGTAATTCAGTTTATGTAATATAATGGTTGATTACGCGATGTATGAAATGATTCAGCAATGTACTGTGTGCACTAACTACGATCCGAGGATTAGTGCGGTGAAACTGATAAGATTCGAATTAAAAATCCGGTGCGACAGTTTTCTATTCTGTCAGTTTAGCGACCTCTGCTCATAGGTACCTATATAAACCGCATGTGCTTGTTAAGATTTTGAATTTCGTACTTGTGGGCACAAAAGATAAGGATAGCCAAGGATAGGTGGTCACATAAATTCGTCACTTCATAGCTCTGTTTATCATAACGATTAAATGTGAATTTGAGTGTTGTATATCATATTTTCTCACTTCGGTTTAATTTGTCTCGCCCCCAAAAAAACTATATGCAGAGAGACCAGTCAAAGTGAGTGGAGACGTTGAAGAGGCAATCGAGAGAATGCAAGTTGTACACTAATGCTGTTTATTTTGTTAATTGTAGAATTCTATAGGAGGTTATTTGTTTCAAAATAAGGTTCCATGGGTCAAATCTGCATCTATTTTAATCCTTGGATTCTGCGGGGCGATTTTCTCATGGGATTGTAAAAGCATTATTAAATTTTGTAGTACCTCCTAGAAAACTCAGTAAATAAAAGACCAGTCACTCGGCACATAAAACCCTTTTAATAAAGAAGCGAGAAATAGATTAGCGAAAAGGAGAAATTAGCCAAACATAAAATGTCCGTATACATTGTAAGATGTATAACTTACGTAAAATCGACCATTTGTCCTTTCACTTCTTAATGCATCTGCGGATGATTCGTTCTAGAACCAACAAGCTGATCATTAATCAAATTATAATCGAAGTCATAAAGTATTTGGTATCGCACTCTTTGGTTTGACAACGACCACACATGAAAAACTTAGAATACCACAAGAGACACGGGATAATAAACCTGATCTAAAAGCCGGAAGCATCGATTGTATCCCTTTATCACCTTACGCATTATGTGTATGGGACGAACTAGACATATTTACAGTCATCCATACATGTTGTAGGTGGGAAGTTCTTTCCGACAAGTGTGTGCGGGTGTGGTGCATAGAGCGCGATGGTAAGTTGAGTGAGGGCAAGGACCTGCTTGACGATGAGGAGCGGCATCGGAGAGGGCGATGTAGATGAAGTTGAGGTTGCTATTTCCGTCGTGATCCGGTCCCTTAAGGACCCTAGTTCCGTCTCGAGTTGGGGTTGGGATTGCAGTCAGATCGGACTCTCCCTGTAAATCACCTCATATATATTGTCGGATTGCAGTTGGGGTTGGGAATCAAGAAGTAATAAAGAATCTATTGTCTCACCTTTGCTTCCTTGCCGTTATCCCGCTGGCGACTCGTCAAGCCGACGGTCCAGGCCACCGCCGGGAGCGGGCGACCGCGAGCTTCCCACCGATGCGCCTGCGATCCCGGGAGCAGGCGGGAGCGCCTCGGTCACCACCATCGTGAGGTTGCTGCATCCTCTCCCTAGGGCTCCTGCGGCTGCTATCACCTCACCCCTAGGGCATTGCGGTAATAGGCACGGGGAGGCGGAGGAGTGGAGGCCGAGGAGAGATGGGGAGGCGCGGGAGGCGGCGGAGCGAGTCGGGAGGATGGGGAGCGGAGGCGCGGGAGCGGTGGGAGCGGCGGGGAGCCGAGGAGGAGGCCGGAAGGGGAGGGGAAGGAGGAGGCGGCGGGGAGGCCAAGAGGGGGGGCGGGGAGAGAGCCCAGGAGGGGGGGGGGGGGGAGGAGGCGGCGGGAGCGGAGGTGCGGGAGCGGTGGGAGCGGCGGGGAGCCGAGGAGGGGAGGCCGGGAGGGGAGGGGGCGGGGCGGGGGGAGGCCGGGAGGGGAGGCGGGGGGGCAGGGAGGAGGGCGGCGGGGGAGGCGGAGGTGCGGGAGTGGTGGGAGCGGCGGGGAGCCGAGGAGGGAGGCCGGGAGGGGAGGAAGGAGGAATGGGGTCCTCTAATACAGTAAATCTTGTAGCACCATCCGATCTGGCCGTTCTTTCTTGGCGGACGGCTCGAGATCACGCAAAGTCACCCCGATTTTGCTGTGCAAAGTCGAGGATCCGATTCCGGGAAGGAGGCGGCGGGGAGTCCGGGAGGGGAGGAGGTGCATGTCACATGATGGGAGCAGTTGGATGCGGATGGATAAGTCAACATCCGAGTGGCCTCGATTGATGAGCTTAGGGCACTCCCAATGCAGAAACTATGGATGATTTCTATGGCATTAAATAAGGTGCCAAATAAGCAAAATGCTGATGTGTCATTGGAGTTAAGGATGAGAGATAAGGAAATGGTTTCTTATATAGAAACCTTGTCTACACGAGAACCAAGATAGAAAGAGCTGTGATAGGTAGATGATAGGAGAGAAGATAGATGATTGGATGAAAATTTTATTTGTAGAAACTATCCATTGGGAGTATAGTTTCTATGGGTAGTGTCTACATTAATTAGTAAGTATAGAAACTACTTCATAGTTTCTGCATTGGGAGTGCCCTTAAAGATCTTTGGTTAAAGGGTGTTGAGACATGGGATGGCAAGGTGAATTTTTTTAAGTTGTGTGCAATTCTCCTGTGGACAATTAATGATTTTCCAGCATATGGGATGCTATCAGTTTGGAGCACAAAGGCAAGTTTGCATGTCCATACTGCCACAAGGATCTGACTTTTATGGTTGAAATTTGGGTCCGATGTTTGTGAGTGGTGCAGAGATGGTGTTAGCGAAATGGGTAAAGGAGTAATTTCACGTGCTCACTTGTCTTAAAACTATCCAAAGACGCGCATCACTTTCCTCCCTCACGCCAAGCGAAGCGAGAGAGAGTTTCGGGAGTCGGGGCGGGCGATCTCCTCAACGACCGCCGTCAACGATGGTAGCGGCGATGAACACCTCGCCGGCGGAGGAGGCGCGTCCGTCCTCTCTCCCACAGGCACCGTGACGGCGAGTGGATGCCGGAATTGAATTGTTAATTTTGAATAAAAACTTAAAACTCCACGAGAAGGTACCTTTCTATTCCGTTTTTAGTTCTTGTCATTATCGACTTTGATTTTCATTTAAATAACATTTGCTTTCGCTTGTATTGGTTGATCTGACCAAGCGGTGTCGCACTATCTTCCATGATTTTCTCATGCGTAGTACAGAATGAACTATGGCGGCGAATTGCAATGGCATGTCGGTAGCTGCGGTGGGAGTCCAACGTGAAATTTTGAACTCATTCAAAGAAAGATTGCTCGCCCACATAGGTTAATATAGCCAAGCGGTTATGCGTCTTTGTCTTCTACGATTTCTCATATGCGATGCGAAATGAACTTTGGCGGCGAATTCTAATGGCACATCAGCGGTGCAGATGGGAGTCTAACGTGAAATTATCAACTCATTCGGAGAACGATTGCTCCCTTGTATAGGTTGATACAACCAAGCGGTGTACGCGTCGCATTCTCGATTTCTCATATGCGGTATGAAATGAACTTTGGCGGCGAATTCTAATGGCACGTCAGCGGTACAGATGGGAGTGTAACATGAAATTTTCAGCTCATTCGAGAACATTGCTCGTTTGTATAGGTTGATACAACCAAGCGGTGTATGCGTCTTGCCTTCTACGATTTCTCATGTGCGATACTATAATTGTAGCTTTGTAGGAAGTTTTTACGAATATATAATTTTGGAAGTTTCTGAATACCAGCTCCAAAGTATTGTAGCATGTATTATGCAGTTAACGTTCGATTAAGCGTGGAAAACTAAAAATACAATTCTGCCCCTACCAATTGAGCGGCGGATGTGGTGAAGGTGTTAGCACCTCCGGCACCTCCGTATGGATGAACCAAATCTCATACTTTAATTTAAACTATTGCGTGCATGTTATTCATTTGTACCTAATCAACATGGTTTTAAGTTTCACTCAAACTTATACAAAGTTCATCAAATCATTAATGGTCCACGAACATGATGTGATGACACCCAAACAAAATTTCTAAAATTTGACAAAGCTGGACAGCTCGCAAATTTATAAACGAAATTAAATTTCTGTCAAAATAGAATCCCACCAATATTTTCCCAAACAAAATCACAAGCACGCCTTCTTCTGCTAAAAACCGCGGAAAAAAGACGAACCGCCAAAACCCCGCTGAACCCACGTTTTTGCCGCCCCGCTACCCTCCGCCCAAATTAATCCCCTCCTAATCTAATGCGGAGGAGAAAGAGAGAGCCGCCGCGAGATAGTATCTCCGCCCGCCGCCTCATCCCCACCTCCCCGGCCTCCCGTCTCCCTCCGCCTCCCGGCTCGCCCTCCCGGCCTCCCCACTCCGCCGGCGCCCGCTCCCACGGGACCCCTCCCACGCCGCCCGCCGCCTCATCCCCACCTCCCCGCCGCCGCGTCGTCCCCACCTCCCCGGCCTCCCCACCTCCCGTCTCCCTCCGCCTCCCGGCTCGCCCTCCCGGCCTCCCCACTCCGCCGGCGCCCGCTCCCACGGGACCCCTCCCACGCTGCCCGCCGCCTCATCCCCACCTCCCCGCCGCCGCCTCGTCCCCCACCTCCCGGCCTCCCGACTCCGCCGGCGCCCGCTCCCACGGGACCCCTCCCACGCCGCCCGCCGCCTCGTCCCCACCTCCCGGCCTCCCGCCTCCCGTCTCCCTCCGCCTCCCGGCCCCTTCGCGCCCTCGCCTCCGTCGCCTCCCCGCCGCCGCCTCCGCCTTCCCCACCTCCACCACGGTCCCGTCTCCCTCGCCTCCGCCGCCTCTACACCCCAAGGCCGACGCCACGATCTATTCCGATCCCATACGTGAGAAAACGGCGTCGGTTGAGAAGACCTAGGTCGACAAGACCATGGCGATGACTCCATCGGCGACGCCGATCAACGGTTCGCCGCGCCAACGCCACCGCGGTCACTCGGTCGATACTCCAGATCCACCACGCGCCTCCAAATCCACGAAACCTCCAGATCCCAGTCCCGGCCGCGCCTCTCCTCCTCGCCAAGACGCCGACACACCGATCCCACCACTCCTCTGGCCGGCCGCCTCCACCGTCCCACGTCCTCCTCCCGCCGACTGCCGCCACCCCGCCCGGCCGCCCCACCTCCAGATCCGGCCGTCCTCCTCGCGGCCGCCCACCACCGCCCGTCCTCCTCTCGGTCGGCCGCCTCCCACATCCTCCTCCCCGCCGGTGCGCTCGGCCGCCCCACCGTCCCCATCCTCCTCGCGGTCGCCCCGCCCCCATCCTCCTCGCGGCGGCCCGGTTTATGAGGATTTTAATTAGTTTTTCTTTGTAACAGGTAATAAACATGGAATGGGGAACTTTAAGTCCTTCTCATCTTCCATCGATTGAATTTGATCGGGCTTTGGATGCAGAAAGTTTGAACCACGGAGAACAGTGTTGCGGTTTTGACCTCGATATGCTACAGTATTCTTTCTCCCTTTTGTAGTTAATGACTCTGAATAAGTATATTGTCCTTCAGTTTATGAGAAGTTGATTTACGGTATGTATATGGGGAGATTGTCAGAAGAATCTTGCTAAAGATGGCTCAAGAAGCTGCCCTCTTTGGTGACAATATACCTCCAAAACTTAAGATCCCATACATTGTAACGTATGCTATTCTAATTATCATTCACCAATTTATCTGTAAAAATATCTTTTACGCTGAATTGCTTACAAATGTGTTGGCTTCTGGAACCTATTGCTAACTCAAGTTAGTTATTAGAGCTGTAAACAAGCTCCAACCATTGGACTGCCCAAGCTGAATGATATCAAGAAGAATAGAAATTAAAGAACATCTTAAGTGAGAACATCCCTCAACCTGATATTTTTGGTAGGACATATGGATAGACTGCCAGTAAAATTCCAACAATTGCATTTTTATCCGTATACATTAATTGGACTTGGGATGGATAATTGATCATATTTGATCTTTGGTATAAAAAATGGCATTTCACATTTCTGTATAATTTTTGGTAATAATTACATACTCATGAAGTTGGTGATTTGCAACTATATTGAAGTCTTATTGTGGTGATCTCATTTTGCTTTTGACACCGATGGTTTAGATCAATGTATATTGCTATGTATAATGATCGATTGTGTTTTCTATGATTCTACTCACGAGAACTTTGTTGTGTTCTTTCGTAGATGAGGAGATTCTGAGACTTGGTAGATACCAACTATATACTAGATGCTATTCGGGCTCTGAGATATTGGAAGTGCAGGTTCTTCTACACATACAACACTGGCTTTACATTTTGTGTGCCCACTGTTTACTGCCTATTAAGATGATGAGCTCTCACATGCCTTATATTTGCATGTTTTACTGGGTCTTGTATGCTAACAGGAAATAATGTCCAAGGCGCAATGATTGGTCGAATGGTTACTTCATTAAGGCCTCCAACCTGCAAATCGAGTTGGTTCCACCGCTCATGCCGTCTTTCACTCCATATTGGATTGTTATTTATCTGAATACATGCTAGTACTTGCTGAGATGAGGTACTAAGCTGAAGTGTTTCCTTGAGGAAAAATGCGGGATGAGATGACGAAACAGAGTTGCTTGCCATCATTGGGGAACCTATTAGAAGGATTCTTAATTTGGTCACGGGTGGAGGTTTCGTGATAGATTGATCATGGATGTACAGTGGGTCATCTTGAGTCGGAAGTTTTGTTTGTTTAGGTCGGACATGATGGTGCACGTAAAGGCATTGAGGGCAAACACACCAATAATAGGAAATAAATTCTAGAAGTATAAATCCTTTTTTTGTCTGTATAGTTTTGTCGATGTTATTAGTTACAAACTTTGTAGTTTAAGTATAGAGATTGATATGTAATTCTTGCATGAGTGGTGGCACTTTTAAATTATTATGTGTTGAATTAATATATGTGTTTTGATCGATCGTGTTCCTAATTTGATTATTAATTTCCAACAACAAATTATAATAAACTATCATATGCTCAATATGCTACATAAAATTTTACCGTTGCGATAAACCTGTATGCAAAATTGGTATTTCGTTGTGATAGGTATGTTGCAACGCCGCTACTATATTGCGATTCCACTATATGCCATGAACAATGTTCATTGTTATAGGATCTATTTGCCACAAAACATATTTCGTCATAATAACTTTATGGCAATGAAATGCCTTCCGTGGCAATAAAACATATTGCAACGAAACACCTCCCGTGGCAATTAAACCTGCTGCAACGAAACGCCTCCCGTAGCAATATATCCTATTGCAATGAAATGCTCTCCGTGGCAATAGGGTCTATTGCCACGAACCATTGGCGTGGCAATAGAACCTATTACCACGCAATATTTTCGTGGCAAATGATACTATTGCCACGACCAAACTTCGTGGCAAAAGAAGCTATTGCCACGGAGTCAGCCGTGGCAATAGCCTATATCGCCATGACATCATTCGTTGCAACAACAAACAATTGCCACAACACATTGCATGGCGATAACCATAGGTATTGCAACGAAACCACAATCCGTTGCACAATCTTTTAAGCACGCAAGTACTTGCCACGCTTGCCAACGGAAGTGATGTGTTGCAATAGGTACATATTGCATCTATTTTGGCCCTATTGCAACGATTTCGCTCCGTTGTCCTAGACCTGAAAACTAGTAGTGAGCGCCTATTTCATCTACTTCTATCGAGACTATTGCATGCACCTCATGTGAGGATAAGGACAACGCTGTTAGAGGTCTTTATACCATGCTTCTGGATCCGCCCGAGTCTTGTGAAAATTGCAATAATCTGAAGATGAACCTAAAATGGGCAGATCATAAAATTGCTGAATTACAAGCTTTCCTTCTTGATAGATTGCTTCATGTGTGAATTGTCCCAAGCTTCTTCTGAGTTTGAAGTCGTCTCCAAGCAGTTCAAGAATTAGTTGATGACAACAATAGATTGGCTCATCTGCTTCTAAGGACCCTGTTAGCTCACCATGCATTAATTGTAACAAACTAAAATCTGATTTGAATGCTTTGGATGAGAAATATGTGAAGCTAACTAAGGACCTTCTAGAGAAGCCACCTTGTGCTTGTAATGTGATTGTGGAGAAGGGGGAGAAGCCCCAAGGTAAGGTAGAGACGCTTAGCGACGTGAACAAACTGGCTAGTAGTAGGACTGTTCCCTCAGAGTCGGCTGTGCGTGCACAAGCCATTCTTTCCTCTACTGTTGGTTCTTCTTCTGCTCCCTTACCTCCTGCTGTCTCCTCTTCTCCCTGCTCCTCTTGCATCTCTCTCTTTCGGGAGTGTTAGTATCTTATGAACACTCTCGAGAGATTTGTAGGCGGCAAGAAGAAGCTTAATCTTATTCTTGACCAATCTAAGATTTGCAAGTTCAATCAGGGTCTAGGATATGATTTCTACGAGGACATGAGGAAGCATCCACCTGCCGTGCTCAGACCCATAGCACCAGGTGTGATCGAGACTGAGCCCAGGACCGAAAAAGTCCAGTTTAAGTCAGCGGGCTTTGTCCAAGGGATTTCTGACAGTAAGGTGAGTCCACCTGCTGCTTCGGCCTCTCAGAAGGCGAAGCCATCTCATGCTACTTCTGCTTCTCAGAAGTCAAAGTATCATTGCACCTTCTGTCAGAAGGATGGACACTTGATCGATAGATGCTTCAGACGCGCCAGGATCGCGCAGAGAGACCATGTTGCAGCTCTTAGGCGTATTCAGGGTCAGCCCCAGACCTTGAGTGCACCTAAGACCAACACGAGGTCTAGATTTGCTTCAGATACTTCAGATGGTTTTGGGCAGCATCGAGGACTTGGTTTTTTCGTGTTTTCTGGTTTTCGTCCTCATGCTCCCGTTGGTCGTGACTTCTGCCGTCCTAAGGGTAGATCTCGTTTCCCCCGTTGAGATAGCTATCCGCGGCGTGCTCAGCATGTTGCTGGTGTCTTGACTCGCTCCTCCATAGCAGTAAAGCCCAACAACAGCTCTGGGTCTACACGCAGACCTTCTAGCGTGTTGAGTGACAGAGAGCGTAGAGTAGTTAGAGGTCAGTCGTGTGTGGCTACTTCTTCTACTCGACATGTTATTCAGTATTGGGTGCCAAAATCACTCTTGATTTACCCCAGTACTGAGACTTTACTCTCTTGTTGACTCAGGTTCGCCTGGTTGGGAAGGGAGAGGTTTGGCTCATAGACTCCGGGTGTTCTCGTCATATGACCGAAGACTCACGTTGGTTCTCTTCCCTAGCCCGTGCTCCAGGTGATGAGACGATCACCTTCGGAGATGCTTCATCTAGGCGTGTCATCGCCAAAGGTACTGTGCATGTTAATGATTCATTTCTTTTGAGAGATGTTGCCTTGGTTAGTAAGCTGCAATATAATTTGCTTTTAGTCTCTCAGCTTACCGATGATGGTTATGAAGTGAGCTTTAAGAAAAACAATTGCAAAATTCTTGATTCTTGGGTAGTCCGGTTATGGATTTCGTTTTGGGAGGATCTTTTGTGCTGATTTTTCCGAGTCTTACGGTGATCCTCTCCGGTGTTTGGTTGCTTCTGAGTCCCGCGATCTCTCTTTCTGGCATAGGAGACTTGGTCATATTGGATTTGACCATTTGACCCGAGTTAGCGGCCACGATCTCATTCGTGGTTTGCCGAAACTCAAGATGGTCAAAGATCTAGTTTGTACTCCTTGCCAGCACAGCAAGATGGTTGCCGCTTCTCACCCTCCAGTCACAGTTACCATGACCGATGCAGGGATAGCTGCTCCACATGGACACGGTTGGACCAGCTCGAGTGCGATCAGCGGAGGAAGTGGTATGTTCTTGTCGTGGTCGAT
Organism: Dendrocalamus sinicus; assembly: GCA_036346575.1. Lineage (NCBI taxonomy): Eukaryota > Viridiplantae > Streptophyta > Magnoliopsida > Poales > Poaceae > Dendrocalamus > Dendrocalamus sinicus. The sequence goes on from CM070670.1 coordinate 9,924,953, forward strand.
GACTATTCGAGGTTTTCTTGGGTGTTTTTCTTAGCCTCGAAGGATGAGACATTTACCCATTTCTGAGGTCTTTTCAGTAGTCTTTCTGTGGAGCTCCCAGGTGCCTTACGAGCGATCCGCAGTGACAATGGCACGGAGTTCAAGAATTCCTACTTTGAGAGGTTCTGCGATGAGGCAGTGTAGAGCACCGTTCTCTTCTCCGCACGTCCCACAAAAAATGGCGTCGTGGAGAGGAAGAACCGTACCTTGGTCGAGATGGCTAGGACGATGCTTGATGAGTACTCTACACCACGGAAGTTTTGGGCTAAGGCTATAGCCACCGCTTGCCATGTTTCTAATGAGTTTTTATTCGGGCACACTTGCACCGCACTTCTTATGAGCTGAGATATGGGCGAAAGTCTAGCGTCTCTCATTTTCGTGTGTTTGGTTACAAGTGCTTTATTTTGAAGTCCGGGAACCTAGATAAGTTCGAGTCACGTTCCTGTGATGGGATCTTTCTAGGTTACTCGTCTTCTTTGCGGGCTTATCGGGTTTGAAATTGCGAGTCTAGTAAATTGGTAAAACCTGTGAAGTGACCTTTGATGAGGCCAGTCCGGGGACTAGGCCCGATATCTCAGGTTCTTTAGAGCAGTCCGAGCCCATCTTTGTGGATGATGAGGACGATGGAGATGAGGGTTGTCTACCCGATCCAGTCCCTCATCCACCCCTCGAGGTGCCTTCTTCCACCGCACCTCAAGGAGATCAGCCCATGCCTTCTGCTTCTTCTGGAGCTAATGGCTCTGTTCGTGCCTCGTCAGCTCGTGAGGTAGAGGCCACTTCTTCATCTCATCCTGGACCTCCTATACACATTCAAAAAGACCATCCTTCTGAGCAGATTATTGGAGACCTGTTTGAGCGAGTCACTCGTTCAAAATCTGGCATGTCTCAATTCTGTCTCCATTCTGCATTTGTCGCCTCATTTGAGCCCAAGGACATTAGTCATGCTCTTTCCGACGAGTCTTGGGTCAATGCCATGCATGAGGAGCTTGAGAAATTCGAGAGAAACAAGGTGCAGTCGCTTGTTGAGCCCCACGAGGTCACAATGTCATTGGGACTAAATGGGTGTTCAAAACAAGCGGATCGAGGATGGGTTGGTTGTTGAAACAAGGCTACACCGTAGCTCGGGGTTCTCCTGTGTTGAGGGTCTAGATTTGAGAGACCTTTGCCCTGTAGCTAGACTTGAGGCCATTAGAATCTCGCTTGCCTTTGCGGCTTCTAAGGGTTTCAAACTTTACAGATGGACGTCAAGAGTGCCTTCCTTAATGGCTTCATTGAGGAAGAAGTCTATGTGAGACAGCCTCCTGGTTTCGAAAACCCCAAATACCCTAACCATGTCTTCAAGCTTTCCAAAGCTTTGTATGGACTTAAGAAGGCCCCTAAAGCTTGGTATGAGAGGCTTAAGTCCTACTTGTTGAGTCATGGTTTTGATATGGGTAAAGTAGACAAGACCTTGGTCATCCACCGCCACGGCACAGATATTCTGCTCGTCCAGATTTATGTGGATGACATTATCTTTGGCGGCTCCTCGCATGCTCTCGTTTCCTAGTTTTCCAATGTCATGAGCTCGGAATTTGAAATGAGCATGATGGGCGAGTTAAGCTTCTTCCTTGGCTTCCAAATTAAGCAGACTCGGGAGGTACCTTCTTGCATCGGGCAAGTACACTGGAGACCTCCTGAAGCGCTTCAATATGAGTGATGGCAAGCCAGTGTCCACTCCTATGGCTACCACAATTTCACTCAATCCAGATGAGGATGGCGAGCCAGTTGATGAGAAGGAGTATCGCAGCATGATTGGCTCCCTCTTGTACCTTACTGCCTCGAGACCGGACATACACTTCTCCGTGTGTCTTTGTGCTTGGTTTCAGGCTTCTCCTCGCGTATCTCACCGCTAGGCGGTGAAGCGCATTCTTCAGTACCTTCGAGCTACCATTGACTATGGTATCTGGTACTCTTCCTCGTCATGTCTTTCCTTGAGAGCCTACTCGGATGCAGACTTTGCGGGCTAGGAAGAGCACTTCGGGCACCTGCCAGTTCATTGGCACTTCTCTAGTTTCTTGGTCTTCTAGAAAGCAGTCCGATGTTGCACAGTCCACCGCAGAGGCCGAGTACGTTGCTGCGGCGATTCTTTGTAGCAGTGCTTTGATGGCCGACCTGCGGGACTTTGGGTTAGTCATTGTGATGTTCCACTCTTTTGTGATAACACTTCTGCGATTAACATTGCTAAGAACCCAGTGCAACACTCTCGGACCAAGCATATTTATGTTCGCTATCACTTCCTTAGAGACCATGTAGAGAAGGGTGATATAGTGCTCCAGTTTGTGGAGAGTGACCACCAGTTGGCTGATATCTTCACCAAGCCTTTGGATAGTTCGAGGTTTTCAGCTCTGCGGGGAGAGCTTGGGGTGGTTTGTCCTTATGGGCTGCTGTGAGGAGGAGTTTGTGCTTTACTGCTTTGTTATATTGATTATTCTCTTACTCCTTTCTGATTGCATTACATACGGGTGCATTGGGTTAGTCCTTCTAGCATAGGTTAGAGTGGTTCTCTTGACTAGCTGTTTAGACTTCTTGCTCTTATCTTGTGACTCTAGGATGCTGCTTGTTAGCTGTCTCTCTTCTCTCTAGGTTGAGTTTACTCACTTCTTGTGGGTTCTACCAAGGGTTGGGCCACCCTCGGGTAGACAGGGTACGTGTTTGCTCCCTAGGTTGTTAGTAGACCGGCTGATAGTCCTCGAGTCATATGGGGTAGATGAGAGTCAGTCTGAGCCATAGTTTCCTCTATATCTTATCTATGCTTTAAGGACTGCCCTTTCGATTTTTCTTGCCAGCTTCTCTTGTTTATTGCTTTGGTTCAGGGGGGTTCATTTGGGAGCTTCTGGAGCTTAATTTTGTCATAACTCAACTTGAACTAAAAGTTACATCACATGTTGAGGGGGAGCTGGATTTCTTGCATGTCATTCTGCATTGTAAAATCTACATTGAGCCTTGATTATTATCTATTTATGACATGGTTACAATGCTTTACATCTTGCCATGACTTGTGCTTATTTGCTAGATTTATCATGACTTCTATGTGTAGACTAGCTTTTGCCATGATAAGTTAATTAAACTTGCTCAAATTGAACCAAAACTTGTCGAGCCTAGTCTTTCTTGAGTTATCCTTTTATGATTCCTACCATGTCAAATAGACTGAGTTGAGCGTTGAATCTTTGTTGAGCCTTAGATTGAGCTATTTTAGTCCCTTGATGCAGCATAAGTTAGTACAACATGTTTAAAAGGCAAAAAGATCTCTTTTGTGCGAAAAAACTGATCTCACCAATTCTTTCTCATGAGACGGCTTGCCATTGCACTAGGCACGAACTCAGGGGGAGTTTTGGATGACCTAGACTATCTTCTTAAGCTTCTTGCTTGGAGTGGTCGCATAAGGCTTGAGATCTAGCACATGATAAAAATATTGGTTGGAAACGACCATAAGCTTCAAAAGAAAATATGTCATTTATGCTCAATTTGTTTAATTACAAAAAGAACCAAGTACTTAAACCAATGTTTCTTTCTTGAGCATATAGCACTCTGTTTGACTCAATACTAGATTCTTGGTTCCGCTTAGCTTATTGACATGGCCTGCATCATCTTTGGATATCTCTAGCTAGACTTTGCTTATTGATGACTTGACTTGCTCTGAAAATCAAAATTTGAAAATATGAATTTCTTGAATTATATTTGCAATATATTCTATTGGAATTTGGATTTTGTGGTGTTTTCTCGAATTTGGTTGAGATATCAAAAACTGAATAATTCATAAAAGATAAAGACAAACCTTAGTAATGCCAAACAAAAGAAAGGATATATGCAAATGACAAAAACTTAAAATTTTAAATACGAATCTAAAAAGATGATCCAGTATAAAGAGTGAGAAACTTGAATTAGGATATAAAATATCTTTTAGAGATAATAGCATAAATAGCAACAAGAGTAAATGAATAAGAACAAACGTAAATATGCATATACAAATTGTGCAAGGAGTGTAGCAGTATATGAAATTATATGGATATATATACACAAATAACCTAAATAATAATAATAATAATAGACCCTCTCATTCAATAGCTAAAAATTTAAAGCCTAAATTCTAAATGTCATGCGAAAATCAGTAATCATAAATATGAAACAAAAATTTAAATTAAATCTGAAATTTCAAAACTAAGCCCAAACATTTATCTCCTCTTTTTCCTCTACCATTTCTTTTCCCATATTTTCATTTACATGTGGGCCCCACCTTTCTCTTTTTCCCCACTCCATTTCTCCTTTTACCTCCATGTGCGCGGGCCCCTCTCTTTTCTTCTGCCGCGCTGGCTTCTTCTCCTCCTCTCGTTCTTCTCTGCTCTCCCCGCCTGGCCCGCATTTCTCCCTCCGCGCGCCCGGGGCACCTCCTCCTCTCTGCCTCTCTGCCTTGACCACGCGCGAGAGCGACCATCGTGAGGCACGGCCCCGAATCCCGGCCGCCGCCACACCCGCGACCCGGCTTCCCTGGAATCCCGCCTCCGCCGCCTCCGACCGCGCCGGACACCCCCCCTCCGGCTCCTCCGCTCTGCTTCGGCAAAGCCGTGCGGTGCGGCCAGCGCACGCCTGCCGCCGCACGACACTGACACTTGTCACAGCGCGAATCACGGCCGCGCGATCCCCGCCGACCTTCGTCATCTTGCGCCCAACCCCGCCGCCCAGATGTGACCGCCCGGGCGAGTTCCCTATGCCAACCCCGTCCGCCCGCCTTTAAGACCCGCCGAAGGCCCCGCGGGACTCCTCAAGCTCCCTACTCCCTCCACACCGAGCTAATCGAGTTTTCGCGCCATGTTTCCCAATGCCACGGCCATGTTTCCCAACGCCGGCCGCCGCCGCCATACCCACCGTCGCCGCCTCCTCGGACAGCCTCTCTTCGATTCCTCGCTTGGGGAGCGTCTCCTCACCGCCCGGAACTCCCTCCAACCGTCGGCTGAGCCTCCCATCGTCGGAGCTCCTCCCTCCACAGCAACCTCCCTGCGCCACCACCAGCTACCGCCGCCGACCCGTCTCCGGCGTTCCTCGGCCTCCACCTACCCTGCCATCGGGTTCCTCGAGGTTTCGTCATTCCGTTTTGCCGCCGTCGGCAATCCTCGAGCCGCCCTTCACCGGCGACGCTGTCGATAGCGCCGCCGAGCCCCTCTGCTCTTCCTCTGTTTGGCCACAAGCTTCCTCATCTGTTCTGTTTTGATCCCACCCCTACATCACCAAGTGGGTGCGGCTAAGTTGGTTACCGATGCTTGTGGCTTACCACTTTCACCGTGAGGTCCCAGGTTCGACTCCCCTCACTGCATCTTTTTCCTTTTCTTGCTATTCCATTTTCTTAAGCCATTTTCAAGGGAACATAATTAGGAAAAATTAAGGTAAAAATATAAAATTTTCTTGCTATTTCATTTTCTTAAGCCATTTTCAAGGGAACATAATTAGGAAAAATTAAGGTAAAAATATAAAATTAGTCCATGAAGGCCAACAAATCTTATTAGAATGTAAATGAAATTGTTTAAAATTTAATATTGGTTAGCTACCATATATGCATAATTAATATGTCCTTATTAATTATCTTAATCTGAATATTAAGTGAAGGCAATAATAACAGAGGGATCTAAAATTAATAAACACCCAATCAAAAAGACATTCAAGTAAAAGTTAGGGAAAAATAAAATTTGATACCATACTGACTACAAAAATAAGGATTTAAATTAAAGATTATCCAACTATACTATATGCCCTAACATTTGGTATGCCATCTTAAATAAACCTTAGAGGTAGATTTTGCTAAATAGGAAATATTAAAATATAACCTTACTTATGGAACTTCCTTGATAAATACAAAAATACTAAAAGGGATTATTGGTATCCTACCACCAACCTTGCCTCAAATCACCTAAATCACCCAATAACTCATAATAATACAAAAGTTGAATTTATTCGGATTTATTTGGATCTTTTGAGTTATTTGTTTTCATTTGGATTCAGTCGTTGTCGCGTAATTAGAAATTGGAGTCCTGAAGATTCCACGGATCAAGCTGGTCAGAGCAAAGTGAAGATAAAGAATAGAAGTTCAAGAGAAAGCATCGTGTGAGCTCAAGACCGTGGTAAACCGCGCAAGGCGAGTCAATACTTTGATCATGTTGCACCTACGTTTTCTGCAAATTACTTTGGTTTAAATTATCAAATTGCATGCTGCTATTTTATATGCAAATACATGTTTAATTTAATATTATAGTTATATGCCCATTATTTACCTTGAATATTATTATGCCTCCTTTGGAATATTTGAATGAGTGAACCTTGTCGCCCTAGCAAAATTATAATAATAACTTTTCAAAAATAAGTCACTAAATATACGCTATGCTTAGTATTGCGTAGATACTCATGCGCGCGAGAGCGCCCAAACATCACTTTTAATCCTGAGAAAAATTGGTTGGGCAGTCATGGTGGTAATGACTGGTGTATGTTGAATATGGTTATTTTATATTCCCAAAAATCTCAAATTGCTTATTTATCTGGGCGGATGGTTCGGGGGTACGGTGCAGGGGTGCACGAGAGTGTGGTTTGTGGTAGAACCGCCCAGATACCACTAAGGACTGAATCTTGTCATGACCTCCTATGTAAAATAGTACAACCACAAGTCTGTAAAATACAACTTGGCCTAGTAAATTTACCGGACCCTGAAAGTCACCCTTCCAGGAGAGGGTGGTGGGATAGTGCAAGCGTGCATGCTGTGAGACGGCTTGAATGGGACACTCGTAGAGGGTGAAGTTCTGCTGTGGCGGGCTAGCAGGGGTGGTGACCAGCTGTTAGACGTTCATAAGGAGAACATCCCGCACAACGTATGGGACCCATCGCAAGTGGGAGCGACCCATAGGGTCAAATGACGGAAAGGGCGAGGTACTTTGAACAATTACTGTGATGGTTTGCTCAACCGCATGACTAAGGAATCGTGTGGGGCAACGAGTGAATTGTCTCTTATGGTGAAAGTGTACAAACTCTGTAGAGTCAAAACTATTCGAATAGCCGTGCCCACGGTCAAGGGCGGACATGGGAACTTAACTAGATATAGTTCTATTTCAAAAACTTTGTGGGTGGGAATGGAAAAGTGGAGGGCAGTGAAAGCCCTGATTTGAGTTGTCCTGGGTGTCGTCCCAGTGGTAAGTTAAGTGGCTATAACGCTGAAAGATGTTATACGGTGTGATGCCATATGTATGGAAAAATTATGGTGATATTAGGCATATGGTGTGATGCCATATGTATGGAAAATCATGTTAATATTCCTTGAACATTATGTTTTGTTCCAAAGCTGCTAGGTCTCAGGAAATTTTATGTACTGTATTTCAAATAGTGGCATTTCTAATCTTACAAAATAAAATATGGGTGGAATAAACAGGGTCGTGAGTGAAGGAGATGGATGTTTGTAGTATGCACATAAAGGTATTGGTGGATTCAGGTCGATCATGAATAGGAAATAATAGTGTGGGTTCTGGGGGGAATAAATTAGTGGGGTCCAGTTGAATAGATAGGCTAGATAAATGATCTAATTGAATTTTCGGGAATTTGGAGGAATAATACAAGTATTGGATTATAATTCTTGATTAGTGATATTCTTGGTGGATATATATAATGGTGAATCGTAGAGTTGATCAATGATATTCTTGGTGGATATATAATATCGAATCGTAGGCTTGATCAATGATATTCTTGGTGGAGGTATACCAGTGGGTTAGTTAGAAATAGATAATGGAAAATAAGGTTGATTATTGTAAGAACAAATTGTGGTTGTGGATCAATAGCAAAAGGAATGGGTTGATAGGAATTTTGGAATACAAAAGATATTGGTGGATTGTATAATTGATGGTATTCGCTGTTTGGAGTTTTAGACAGCACTCAATATAGAAAGTGTGTATTCGGTGGATTAATCAAATGATATTAGGTAGATGATGTCACTTGCTGTTTGGAGTCTTAGACAGCAACCAATACATAAAGAATATGATCGGTGGATTGAATAGAGGATGACACATGTTGTTTGGAGTTTAGAGAGCACTCAATAGAGGAAGTGTAATTTTGGTGGATTAAGAGAGGATGACACATGTTGTTTGGAGTTTAGAGAGCACTCAATAGAGGAAGTGTAATTTTGGTGGATTAAGTCAATTATGGCAATCGCTGTTGGGAGTCTTAGACAGCAGTTAATAAAGAGCGTGAGTCTTTGGTGGATTAAGTCAATGATGTCATTTGCGGTGAGGAGTCTTTAGGTCACAAAAACAACAATATGATATAATAATAGAAATGCTACTAAACGCGTTTTATGGCAAATAAAATAACCCGAGCCTCTCCTTTGATAAGCCATGCATACTATTTATTTGCATTCTGTGTATTGGCTCGCGGAGCACGGGGTTGGAGTGCTCACACTCGCTTTTGCGACAAAATTCAGCATCAGGAATCAAATCACCTCACCTCAGCAACAAGATTGGACAAGCTGGTAGAAAAGATGAAGATGTCAAGGGCTAGGTCGCGCACCTCCAGTTGGCTGCCTGTGGGCACGTCCTGAAGGTCTCACCTGTGTGCTTTGTTCTTCCGCTACTGCAATTTAATGATTTCGGCCTCATCGGCCCATGAGTAAGTTTACTATTATATTTACGCTTCCGCATGATATGTATTTTGATGTCCATAACTGTAACTGTGTGCACTATCTACTGATCCAGGGAATAGTGCAGCTAAACACAGTAGAATCTGGATTATAAAATCTGGGTACTACATTCACAAATTGCACTACATTTCAGATTGTTAGCTCTTTGGTTTAGCTAGCATATATACATCTTGTCATGATTTAGATAGCATTTTATTGAGTTATGGCTTGATGTAATTCGTTATGGTCATTATGGATAATTCTCATGGCTCTAAATGCTTAAAATAAACCAACTTCAGCCATTTCATCCATTTTTTTGACCTTATTCTCTTTTTTTTGCTTCCTTGATGTGTTTATTGCCAAAAGGGGGAGAATATTGGAGAAAAAGTTATGGGATCTTTCTAGAGCTTTGGAGAACAATTTGCTCTTTCTTTGTTGCTCTAGTGTTCCTTCTGTCGACATGGTCATTAGCTTCATTATCTTCTTTTGGACCATGTTGGACTTTTCAAAACAAACTCAACTTCACGCTTTTTTCTGGGTTTGTCAATATACTCACCAAGGGGGAGATTGATGGACCATGTGGAGGTGACCCTAGGTGTGTGATGAGTAATTGACATCGGTTTAGGAAAGTCGAGTTTGGTTTGTGTGGTTCGGCCCATGTCGTTGCGTGGTGCAATTGATTTGGTTGGACTTGGTCAAACTTGGTCGAAGCGATTAGAATGCATATTTCTTGATTCGACAGGTTTGGGCTCTTTCGTGCGTAAGTATGATTCATTGATTCTATTTATGCTTTCATGTGTCGAGCGGTGCTATGTGATGTGTTTCTTGTCTGTGATGGCTGCAGGACGTCGAGGCGGAGTCGTGGCGAGACACGAGGTGACCGGACTAGACACAGGAGGTGTCGAGGTCAAAACGGTCGGAGGTGTCGAAGACGGTGGAGGACTCGAGGTGGCTGCGTGGCTTGGAGGGCAAGGAATGAGGAAGCTTCCTAGAAGGTGCGCGAGGGGCGTTTTGGTGAATACGCAAAGCTGCACTAGGGTAGTTGGTGGCTTAATGGGCAAAGCATGTTGCAAACCCATTAGTGGAGGCTACAAATAGAGAGGGTGCTCTCTAGTAGTCTTTAAGAATTCAGCATGTATGAAATGAGAGTGCAGATTTTTGGGGAGATGGCTTGAGAGAGTGTGTGTGAGTTTGTCTCCTACATGTGTGCTATGAGTTCTTGAATCTCAAGCATGTATGGGGACTTAGTTAGGGTGAGTTTGAGAGAGATATGAGCTGAGAGCAACCCCTTGTAATCATGTATGTCTCCGTATCAATTTCATTATGAGAGATTTTACTTGAGTTGCTCTAGTGTTCTTTTATTTTCCTGCATTGGTTTCTTGTTGGCTCTAGTTATTTCTCCTCTGCTCTCAAGTTTGCTTTGCTCTTAAAATTTCTCAAGTTTTAATTTCAGTTTGTGCTATCTGTGTTCAGCCAGCTCCTTGCGACAGTCTGCAGTCTCAATATGCTCATTACTTGCCTGTCCGTTTATCTTTCGGCTGTGGTCTTTATTTTCGGCTCATGGACAGATGGCTTGTTCCAAGGTGTTTCTCTGCTATTTCTTGCGATTGGGTTTGCTAGTTTTTTGAGTGCAAGCGGTTGGTTCATCCTTCTTTAGGAAGAGGAGCAGCCGAATGCTTCTTTGCAACATTTCTTTTTCAACATGAAAACCAGCATATTATTTAGTTTCCAGTGATCGACTTGTCTCTTTTTGGTGCTGTTTTGGACTGCAGATTTCAACACCTTTTGCTTGTCTTTCAGTCCAAGAATTTGCAGTAAGCCTTGCTATTTTGGGCTGCAGATTTCAGCATCTTTTGCTTATGTTTTTCAGTCCAAAAATCTGCAGTAAGCCTCTTTTTTCAGCCCTTGTTTGCTGCAATGGTCCTATGACTGAATCTCTCAGTTTTGATTTGTCTTGCCAGTCAGTCAACTTATTACTCTTATAGTTTCGGCCAGTGGTTCTTTTGGCATCTTTCCAAACCAATCCTTGTAGTTCAAGTCTTCTCATTGTCTCGTCAAAGTTGTTTTTTTTGGTGAGTAAAATTTAAATCTTGCTTCATAGTTTTTTTAAAAAAATGAGAGTACTTGGGGGCAATTTTTAAAAGCAACATTCACCCCCCCCCCTCTGTTGCCGATTTTGATCCAACACCCACGCTCCATCCCATTAAGTCCAATCCGAGCCCACCTGATGAGGACATCCTTTCCATAGATACAACTGTGCCGATTCCACAACAAGCTCAACAAACTGAAACTATGATACATGGACCAATGACTAGAGCGCGAGCACATCAACTTAACCATCAGGTGAATGCGTTCCTAAGTTTCCATACAAATGTTTCAAATAATGGAATACTACTTAATTCTTGTGATGACTTAATCGTCCTTAGGAACCATGGGGAAGAACCATGAGAGCTCAAGTATAGAAGTGGAACCGTCAAGCGCAAACCAAGTCATGTTCGCGAGTTTGACTCGGATTCGGCCTTCCCAATAGCGTCTACTTCAAATGGCCATAACTTTTGATTCAGAAGGTTTCTTGGGGCCCGTGAGTACTCGTTGGAAAGCTCTTGAAGTCTACTTTCAGATGGATCTGGCCTCACCTCCAAATTCCATCCGAGCCAGTTAGAAACTATAAAATAAATCATGCCACTTTTCCAGTCCGAGTCAAAGTGGGCCTTGGGCCTTGTAATCGAATCCTATTCGGCTTCCATGTGTTTTGGCCGACTCTCCACCTCCCGTGTCTCTTAAATAGGCAGCCACACCCTCTTCTAGGGTTTGGGTTTTGATAGACTAAGTTAGCTTTTGCTACTTCGCCTTGTACTCGTGCGTGTCGGCTAGACCGCCCGAATACTTGTCTTTGGAACCTCACCGTTTTTCTGTTTTTGATTGAAACCTACATCGTTTATTTGCAATTGAGTTGCTGTTCATCTTGTTCTTGCCTGTTCTTCGATTGCTTGCAGGAACAAATTCCCTCGTGGTTAGGTTGATTGTGCGTCGACAAGGTCACGAACAACCTCTGGAGTTGGTGTATTGATCGCTAAGGCGCAACGTTCTTGGATGGTTGTAGTCGGGTTGTCAACGTCATCTCCTTCCCCAATCAAATCTATCACTCTCATCGAAAGATCGAGACCGCTAGTGCTATCAGTTGGGACCACCTCATAGGGACTAGCAACCGAGGCAGCGATACACCAAATTTTCAGGAGATATTGTCTTGTCTTGTCAGCTGCCATCACCTCGTGCTCGCTGTGATAAGAACTTGTAAGAGCTTGACAGAACAGGTTGAGAGTGTGCGACTTGATTTAACCACATCCCAGTAGTTGTGAGGGCATAACCTGCAGTTTTATTATTTTTCTCTTCTTGGTTTGTTTCTTGTGTTCTTCTAACAATGTCAGGAGAACCAGCGGACCTACGGGCAGCGCCACATTCCCCTCGGACTAGGGGCATCATACAACACTTTGAGCGCCAAATAAAGCTGCACACTGAAGGACTTGATGAGGATGTACGGGTCACTAATGAACGCCTTAGTCAATTGGAGGCCACGCAGATCGACACCAACACTACGCTTGCAACATTGGAGGCTTCCGTTGGCACCGTCAACGCCTCACTTGCTGAGATTTTGAGACGTCTTGATGAGATGGGCGTGCATCTCCCATCGCACCAACTCAGCGTACTCGTACCAACATTGGTGTCTTGGGTAGCGGGGTGGGCGAAAATGGTGGAGACGAATATGCGGTGATCATCGAGATCAATGATGATGAGGACGCTTACCGTCATCGTCAACCACGCCGAATGAGGTGCGTGAGAATGATGAATCACTTGGTAAGATTAAGTTCACTATGCCACCTTTTGATGGAAAATATAACTCGATGCTTATATCACTTGGGAATTGGTTGTTGATCAGAAATTTGCTTGTCATGCATTCCTTGAAAACAAAAGGTTAGGGCTGCTACTAGTGAGTTTACTGACTTTGCATCTGTTTGGTGGAGTGAATATTGTAAGAAAAATCCTTTAACCATACCACAAACTTGGGATGCATTTAAAAGAATCATGCGAGCTAGATTTGTTCCTTCATATTATGCACGTGATTTGTTACATAAGTTGCAACAATTGAAGCAAGGTAGTAAAAGCTAGAGGAATATTTTCAAGATTTGCAAACAGGAATGCTGCGTTGTGACTTAGAGGAAACTGAGGAAGCTGCTATGGCTAGGTTTATGGGTGGTTTGGATCGTGAAATTCAGGACATTTTAGCTTACAAGGAATATAATTCTATCACTCGTTTATTTCATCTTGCTTGTAAAGCTGAAAGAGAAGTACAGGATGACGCTGAGCACTAGGACTAATGTTTCTACAGTCGTGGTAACATTGGTCTCAACGTACATCTGCTACACCATCAAGCCAACCGATTACACCTTCTTCCTCCAACAGCAAGCCACGGTTTTCATCATCAAATTCAGCATCTCGGGCATCCGAAGCAACAAAGGGGTCAGCCCAAGCACATGCAAAGAGCTCTTCATCCGTTGCATGTACGGGACGAACGAGGGATATCCAATGTCATCAATGCGAGGGGTATGGCCATGTGTGCAGTGAGTGCCCAAGCAAGCGTGTTTTGATTGTGAGAGATGATGGTGAGTATTCTTCTGCTAGTGATTTGGATGAGGATACATATGCTATGCTTGCAGCTGACCATGCAGGTAGTGGGAAGGAGCAAGAAGAAGAACACATTGGTGCTGAAGATGCAGAGCGCTATGAGAGCCTCATTATGTAGTGTGTGTTGAGTGCACGAATGGAGAGGACAGAGCAAAATCAGCGGCACATCTTTTTCCAAACAAAGTGTGTCGTCAAGGAATGCTCATGCCGTGTGATCATTGATGGAGGGAGCTGCAACAACTTGGCGAGCTCCGATATGGTGGAGAAGCTTGCGTTGAACACCAAACCTCACCCACAACCTTACTACATTCAATGGTTCAATAATAGTGGCAAGGTGAAGGTAACACGAATGGTGAGAGTAAATTTTGCTATTGGTTCTTATCATGATGTTGTAGAATGCGATGTTGTCCCTATGCAAGCATGCTCTATGCTATTAGGTAGACCGTGGCAATATGATAAAGATTCACTGCATCATGGTAAGACAAACCAATATTCATTTGTGCATCATGACAAGAAAATTGTGTTACATCCTATGTCTCCTGAAGCTATTTTCAAAGATGAGATTGCTAGAGCTAGTAGAGAGAAAAATCAGGAGCATAATAAGAGTGAAAATCAAATTGTAGCAAACGAACTGGAGCAACATAAGAAGAAAAACTCTAAATCTATTCATGAGACGAAAGTGAGATTAAATTAAAAGGTGCATGTTTTCTTGCTACTAAGTCTGATGTGAATGAGATGGATGCTAGCACTTCTGTTTGCTATGCCTTACTTTGCAAACAAGCCTTATTTTCATTCGAGGAGGTATCTTCTTCTGTGCCTCCTGCTGTCACTAATCTTTTGCAGGAGTACATAGATGTCTTTCCAAAAGACGTGCCACCAGGGCTACCACCATCAGGGATTGAGCACCAGATTGATTTGATTCCCGGGGCATCTTTGCCCAATCGTGCACCATACAGGACCAATCCGGAAGAAACTAAGGAGATTCAACGTCAAGTTCAAGAACTGCTTGATAAAGGTTATGTGCGTGAGTCTCTTAGTCCTTGTGCTGTTCCGGTAATTTTAGTGCATACGAAAGATGGATCATGGCGTATGTGTGTGGACTGTAGAGCGATCAATAACATTACCATTAGATATCGTCACTCTATTCCTAGGTTAGATGATATGCTTGATGAATTAAGTGGCTCTACTGTTTTCTCTAAAGTTGATTTGCGTAGTGGGTACCACCAAATTCGCATGAAATTGGGAGATGAATGGAAAACAACATTTAAAACTAAGTTCGGTTTGTATGAGTGGTTAGTGATGCCATTTGGTTTAACTAATGCACCTAGCACATTCATGAGATTAATGAACGAGGTTTTGCGTGCTTTCATTGGCAAATTTGTGGTGGTATATTTTAATGATATATTGATATATAGCAGATCACTAGAGGAACACCTTTACCATTTACGTGCTGTTTTTGATGCTTTACGTAATGCACGTTTATTTGGTAACCTTGAGAAGTGCACATTTTGCACGGATCGAGTCTCTTTTCTTGGCTATGTTGTTACTCCACAGGGAATTGAAGTTGATCAAGCCAAGGTTGAGGCAATACAGAGTTAGCCGACTCCTGAAACAGTCACGCAGGTGCGAAGTTTTCTAGGACTTGCTGGATTCTATCGTCGTTTTGTGAAGAGTTTCAGCACCATCGCCACACCATTGAATGAGCTCACTAAAAAGGGGGTGCCGTTTACTTGGGGGAATGTAGAGGAAGACGCCTTCAACGCATTGAAAGATAAGTTAACACATGCACCATTATTCCAACTTCCAGATTTTAGTAAGACTTTGGAGCTAGAATGTGATGCTAGTGGAATTGGATTGGGTGGTGTGCTGTTGCTAGAAGGTAAACCTGTGGCATACTTTAGTGAAAAATTGAGTGGGCCTAGTTTGAACTATTCTACTTTCGAGACATGGCAACATTATTTATGGCCCAAAGAATTTGTCATTCATTCTGATCACGAGTCATTAAAGCATATTAGAAGTCAAGGAAAATTGAACCGTAGGCATGTAAAGTGGGTTGAATTCATAGAGTCTTTTCCTTATGTCATAAAACACAAAAAGAGAAAGGAAAATGTTATTGCTGATGCATTGTCTAGAAGATATACCATGCTGTAACTAAACTTTTGAGTTGTTGTGGGACATACGACAACCCTGTTCCCAAAAATAGGAGCGTTACAGGTAGGGGTGGAAAACGGTAACGGATAATTCGTTTTATCCGATATTCGTATCCGAGAGAAATCCGAATATAGTAAGCAAAATCCGTATTCGAAAATATTCGTATTCGTATTCGAGAATATTCGTATCCGTATTTGATAGTATTCGTATTCGCATTCGTATTCGAGAATATTCGTATCCGTATTCGAGACTATTCTATTCGTATTCGATCTGTTTCTAGAACCCATGAAAAATCCGTACAAATTTTGTGATTCAAAACTTGAATTTAGGCGGTTTAAAACTGGTGACCGGTCAAAAACCGATGAAAAATCGGCAAAACCGTTAGGAATCCGTTTTATCCGATATTCGTATCCGAGAAAATCCGTATTCGAAAATATCCGTATTCGTATTCGAGAATATTCGTATCCGTATTTGAAAATATTCGAATTCGTATTCGTATTCATTTTAAAAATATGGATTCGTATTTGTATTTGAGACTATTCGACCGTATCCGATCCGTTTCCACCCCTAGTTACAGGGACCATACCGCATGCACACATATAAACAGATACATCCTGCCATCCTAGTAAGTACGCATACAAGCTATGTAAAGAAGTTTAGGCAAGTGAAGAAAAAAACTTACATACTCGTACACATAGTAGCTGGCATAGATGGCTTTGATATGCTCTCCAAAAAAAGATGGCTCTGATATAATCAACGGAGATTATTTTTATCCAAAAAGTTAGAATCTATTATACATGTATATGGCTCATATTTAAAGTACAATTTTGTATTTAATTTGAAAAGGAAGAAATTCAAATTCCTTTTCGTAATATATACATATAAATTCAAATGTTCAATTATTTTTCATTAAAAATGAATCCAAAATAAAATAAATTCAGAACTAACTAATATTAAATATGAAAATAAGAGTTCCAAACAAATGTAACATTTTCAGTAGATAAATTAAAAATAAGAAATAAAATTATATAACGATTGACCAGTAAGGTAAATAGAGTTGGTGATAAATGGTTTCCCTGTGTTACTTAAGCAGTTAAATCTTAAGCCAATTCTACCGTTGACAATTACTCCTTGATTGAAATGCATTTGTTTCTGAGGCTGTTTGATGCATGTGTGTGATAGAAGTAGAACCTTGTATTATCATCCCCCATACTAGCCTTGACAATTACTCCTTGATTGAAATGCATTTGTTCCTTTTTTAACGATGGATTCCCAATTTCTGAAGATTGTAGTCCTTATCTGAAAATATTTCTCCTTGATTGTTGGTAACATTGTTCTGTGCTTCTTTTATACCCTTTGTAGTGGTTTTTATTTTTCATACTAAAGTATGCAGCGGTACCTCCCGCATATATATTATCAACTCCTGAGTTGCATTTGAAGCAAACCATCGTTTCAGTGGTACACGATGATCAAAAAGCGAATGCATCCACTAAGCTACTAGCTATATTTGTCTATTTCCTTTTCAGTTTATGTCTTATAATTTATGTCTTCTCTTAAATAAACAAATGAAACAACTTTTTTCTTCCCTTTTCGAAATGGCTTAGTGGAATAGTCTTTTCAAAGTGGCTCATTAGTATTCGGTTCGTATGTCTAAGTACTCACGTTAAGACCAAAATCAATCAGACACAACCATAAACCATCAGTTATAGTCATTTAAACTCCACACGGCTTTCATGAAAAATTAAGCGAAAATTCAAAGCACAAAGTAGAGAATTATTCATTCCTCTTCCATTAACACGAGGCTATCTTAAGAGTCCATAGTAAGCATCCATTGAATTTCTAGCCATCGAAGCAAATCTGGCAGTGACAATTGTGGCCAGAACACCTAGCGTCGCGGACATGGCCACCGTCCGCTAGGTATGCACAGGTCAACTTGCAGAGTGGTTTGGTGCAGAAGAGGAGCCAATCACTTTCGTCCTTGCAGTTCTCTGTGAAAAACATAACAGTCTATTAGTAATGAAGCTCTGCATCCGTAGCACGTGCGTAAAACTCATAAGGTAGGTGGAACTAATTGAGATGATAGTCAATTTGATTTTCAGATATATTTCTCATTACTCAGATAATCTGCGTTTTTCAAGTCAAAACGTACGTACGAGTCATAAAGTGGGTGGTGCCCGTTCAAAAAAAAAAAATCGTCGGGAACAAATCGATACATATGTAACATATCCATGTAATTATGCGCCCATTCGCATCTCATGCAGGAGAAGAATGTTGAATCAGGCATGGAATTGTGAGAAGCACAGAAATCACTAACAGATTTTATGGTTATATTAAGGCTTCCTTTTTTGGTTTATGGCTTTGTTTTTCACAGTCATTTTAAGGTGAGGTGTATAAGTTGATTATATTGTAATACACACTATTCTGACTTTATCTATATCGGTCAAAATCGCACGTAAATATCTCTCTCCGTATTCTCTTTCGTAAACAACTAGAATTAAAAAATTTAAGAAAAAAACCATAAACAACTATCCAAAAGAACCCATCCATATATCTCACGGGATAAGCTATGGAAATTTCCAGAGAAATTGCAAGTATTGTAAGGATGTCGAAGAGCCTAAAAGGTATGCAAGAAACTATATCATTGCATAGAAATTTCAACGGCAATGGCCTTTCCTTTAGGCCAAAGACATATCGGATTTCAAAATTCCTCTATATTTCCCTCTATCCTAACACTGAATCGTTGAGTCGTACAAAATCTACTTGAGAGCACGATTAGAGAGGGAGAGATGCACCTGCAGAAGTAGAAGTTCCTAGCAACACAAGGACCAGGATGAAACAAACACTTGCGGACCGTGCATCCATGGTAGAACACCGCACACCAACACAACAGAGCCCCTTTTCTTCGTCTTTATCTTGTTTGACTACGAAACAATGTTATGTCAAGGAGGTCACATAATGCCATCTTATAGACTTCTCTTGGCCATCTTATGTTTGCGTGAGCGAGAATACCAAAAAGGATGAAGACGAAATCAAAATTGATCCCATTAATTAATTTGTTTCTATGACACCATTATGATCATTTTCAGAAATAACATAAGGAAGCATCCAATGCATATCGTATAGGGCAAAATGAACCTAGACATATCCATGAGTAAATTGTTGCCTTTATATATTCTTGGTCACTCTAGGAAACCGGTACTCCACGTCTCCATCACAATAGAAAAAGGATAACACTAAGTAATATTGTTATTACCTTCTATCTGAAATATATTCCGTAATTCATGTTATTATTCAGCAGACATTTTTCTCCATAAAATTGGCAAAAAAAATCCTAGTCAATCTGCAAAATTGGGAATTAACAAATTGCAATAGTGCATCTCAATAAAATCAAGTGAATTTTAATAGAAAAAGTCCAATTTGCAACCCTCAATTATTGCTTCGATCTGATTTTCAACCCGCAACATCAAAACCGTGTGAAACACAACCTTTACCTAACAAAACCAGGTCACATGACCCCCTCGACCCATTACAGAGCGGTTTTGGCATGATGTGACATCCCAAAATTCTCAAAGTATGTATAATTATTCTCAAAATCATCATTTGTGCATTTTTTGGCTTTTTTAATATTTCCAGCATTTACTTAAGATGTTTTCTTATTTTTTTGAGTAGATGAAAATGAATTTATAACATTAATTAAAACTTTGCTAGAGCTTGGAAATAACTTATTTGGGCTCTAAATATTCTAAAGTTCCTCTCCAAAAAAATCAAAATTTTTGGAATTGGGTTGCTAATTTTAAAAATTCAAACATAGTTTCTGCAATTGAATCAATTAGAAAATGATTTCAAAATCCTACTCCATCAGTGGGCCAAATCCTTCCCTCTCAGCCTAGTCCATCTCCTGTTTTGGCCCAGGTCACGATGTCTTCCCCGTCGAAAGCCATCTTCCTCTCTACAATTTCTTGCCTTCCTCATTCCGTTAGTGTATTTCATTGAAACTGCAACCTCTCTCGCATGCATCTCGCTATCACCGACCAGTGGGCCCGACACCCACCTAACAATCACCTTCATCCACCTCCCACTGAGCTACAGTGAGCCCATGTGTGCGTAGTGCCAAACATGCCGCGACAAGCTCCCTACCAATGTCGAGACCTTCGTTGCTTCACCAATGGCATTGCTGCAGTATCATCATCCCCTGCCGTGCGTGCTCAAGCCATCCTGTCACCTATAGAGCTAGTGCATGCCATTCTCATGTCACGGTCCAGGGAGAATCACTAGGTGATTCCCCACTGATGGACCATGTGGAGGTGATCCCAGGTGTGTGATGAGTAATTAACATCGGTTTAGGAAAGTCGAGGTTGGTTTGTGTGGTTCGGGCCATGTCGTTGCGTGGTGCAATTGATTTGGTTGGACTTGGTCAAACTTGGTCGAAGCGATTAGAATGCTTATTTCTTGATTCGACAGGTTTGGGCTCTTTCGTGCGTAAGTATGATTCATTGATTTTATTTATGCTTTCATGTGTCGAGCGGTGCTATGTGATGTGTTTCTTGTCTGTGATGGCTGCAGGACGTCAAGGCGGAGTCGTGGCGAAACATGAGGTGACCGGACTAGACATAGGAGGTGTCGAGGTCAGAACGGTCGAAGGTGTCAAAGACGGTGGAGGACTCGAGGTGGCTGCGTGGCTTGGAGGGTAAGGAATGAGGAAGCTTCCTGGAAGGTGCGCGAGGGGCGTTTTGGTGAATACGCAAAGCTGCACTAAAGGAAGTGGATCATGGATAAAGCACTAGGGTAGTTGGTGGCTTAATGGGCAAAACATGTTGCAAACCCATTAGTGGAGGCTACAAATAGAGATGGTGCTCTCTAGTAGTCTTTAAGAATTCAGCATGTATGAAATGAGAGTGCAGATTTTTGGGGAGATGGCTTGAGAGAGTGTGTGTGAGTTTGTCTCCTACATGTGTGCTATGAGTTCTTGAATCTCAAGCATGTATGGGGACTTAGTTAGGGTGAGTTTGAGAGAGATATGAGCTGAGAGCAACCCCTTGTAATCATGTATGTCTCCGTATCAATTTCATTATGAGAGATTTTACTTGAGTTGCTCTAGTGTTCTTTTATTTTCCTGCATTGGTTTCTTGTTGGCTCTAGTTATTTCTCCTCTGCTCTCAAGTTGGCTTTGCTCTTAAAATTTCTCAAGTTTTAATTTCAGTTTGTGCTATCTGTGTTCAGCCAGCTCCTTGCGACAGTCTGCAGTCTCAATATGCTCATTACTTGCCTGTCCTTTTATCTTTCGACTGTGGTCTTTATTTTCGGCTCATGGACAGATGGCTTGTTCCAAGGTGTTTCTCTGCTATTTCTTGTGATTGGGTTTGCTAGTTTTTTGAGTGCAAGCGGTTGGTTCATCCTTCTTTAGGAAGAGGAGCAGCCGAATGCTTCTATGCATTTCTTTTTGCAATCTGTTGGTTTGGTAGGTTGGGAGGATCAGAGTATCTCTTTTGTTTGTGCCTCCTCTTTTATGTTGCTGTTGTAGCTACAGGCTAAACAGGAATGAAGGGGACTAGTAGAAGGAGAAGAGGAGAGCTAGATCTGTGGGGAGCTGGTAAGAATGAGAGGATGTCCCCCTTTGCCCCTCCTGGGGGTTTATATATATGAGTGGGGTAGAATGGGAAATCCCCATTCTGCTCCTTAGTATTTACAAAGGATGAGGGTACATTGGTATATTTACACTGGTATATTCCTCCACACTATTGGGCCTATTACATGTTGGACTAGTCGCACGGCCCAGTCACGGGGGGTTGGGCCACCCCTACAACAAGATACTCCTCGGCGACAGCGCCGAGGTCCCGATGGGCGGTGCCGACGCGATCAACCACCCCAGCCCCCCTTTCCCCGACAGCAAGCGCGAGGGTGCCGAGTGGTAAGACGCTGCAACTAGTAGCTTGCAGACGCCCGAGGCAATGCCTACGAAGAAATTAGTGAGCTGCTGCGCTGAATCCCGCGCCGTCCCGCCGAGGCGACGCCTAAAAGGCGGACGGCGGAGTCGAGCGCCGAAGCCGTGCCGTCCCGCCGAGGCGATGCCTATGAGGCGAATGGCGAAGCCGAGTGCCGAAGACGTGTCGTCGAGCGCCGAGGACGTGCCGTCCCGCCGAGGCGATGCCTAAGAGGCGGACGGCGAAGTTGGGCGCCGAAGACGTGTCGTCGGACGTGCCGTCCCGCCGAGGCGGACGACGAAGTAGGGCGCCAAAGACGTGTCGTCGAGCGCCGAGGACGTACCGTCCCGCCGAGGCGATGCCTACGAGGCGGACGGCGGCCGAGCGCCAAGACGTGTCGCCGAGCGCCGAGGACGTGCCGTCCCGCCGAGGCGATGCCTACGAGGCGGACGGCGAAGTCGGGCACCGAAGACGTGTCGTCGAGCGCCGAGGACGTGCCATCCCGCCGAGGCGATGCCTACGAGGCGGACGGCGAAGTCGGGCGCCACTACTACACAACAGGGATATAGCAACACCAACATGTGTTACTATAGGTTAATGAAAGTGTTACTAGCTCTCCTCGTAACACATTTTTTATGTGTTCCAATTGCCCATGTTACTATATACTGGTCTATTGGAACACCATATATGTGTTCTTTTACATCCAAAAAAGTGTTACTAAACTGTAACACATTTACTTATATACTGGAACATTTGTCTAGTGTTACAGTGATTCTCTACTGTAACACTTTTTTTAGCTCTAGTAACACTTCCTCATTTTTGTAGAGCATATAGTTTGGAACAAAGGAACATATGGTTTGTAACACATGTTGTACCTATTGTAACACTTTGAAATTTGGGAAAAAATATTTATTTTACCTTTGTATGTGGCATATAGTGTTATTATTGATTTTTCATAGTAAACATGACACATTGCAGAATCACATAATCTATAAGTTTCAATAATCATATAAAGATCCACAGATAATAGAAAGGTTTCAAACATAGTACTTGCTCAGATGAAGTGATAGTATATGTACACAATGATATGACTCTAGAGAGTAAACCGACATAGCGATGAAGAGTACAAGTCCATACTACTAGAAACAAAAATGCAATATCTAATATTCTTAAAATCCATCACTTCTTCATCCATTCTTGTATGCATCGATATATAGGAATTCAGCCATTGATCATTTGAACCTGCAAATAGGTAGCAAGTTGTAACATTAAGTATTATTCTATCCATGTACACCACAGTAAAGTAAAGTTTAGAAAGCTAGTTCAAACATACAAATATCGAAGGCCAAGCAATTGGTACTCCTTTGGCATGGGCGTCACCAATGTTGTTGTAGGTAGGCATAGGCCTCACTAATGGCTCATCTTTTTCAACGGGATGATTGATACGCACTTTGTAGAATTGTTTTCCTGTCTCAACTCCACCAACATTTGCTTTTGGATTAGTACTAATAATAGTTGCATATGCCACAATTTCCTTATTTGGATATTTGGCAGTCATGAGTAGCATTGTGGACCCAACCTGCATTAATTTGACATAATCACTTAGCGACCAACAAGCATTTGTTGTATATATCAAGATAGCAGCACATGTTGCTAAGAGTAAGTGCGGCCTATATCTTTCTGAAAATGGAATCGACACTTCATATTGCAGAACTAATAAGGATAACGTTAACAATAAACTGTTTGATAGCACCTAAAACCTACTATGCAGCAATAAACTTCAGAGATAGAACATTATGGTCATCTTAATTTCATGATCCTTTTGCATATGACATAGCAGATTATCAGCAAAAAAATATGTTCTGCCAAGAAAAGATAGACAAAGCAAAAGCTGAAATGATTGTCTGTGATGAACCGAGTGTAGGCACGGGTATTATTGGTTGCGGTCATATTTATTTGAACTGAAATAACATTAAGCATTACTAATATACGATCTTAAGTATGTAGGCACGGGTATTATTGTATCTTCTTAGTAGTTGTTTAGCTAAATCTTTTTTTTCTCGTGGAAAACTATTTAATAAATTATTAATGTGTAAGCAATCCCTATTGTGTATAAAGTTTTTTGATACACACATGCGTGTCCACTAGTATCAAGATAATGCAGCTACTAGAACAAGTGATATTATATCTATATACCTTCATTGGATGATCTTGCATATGTTTTGGGCGCTCGCATGTAGCCTTGTCATGAGCCACATCCTCGATGATTCTTACACATGTAAAATGAGGTATGTAATAATATATGGCACAAATATTACTATAATAAATGGAAACATTTGATTCTTATATACCTTTTGTTTCTTTGTTATTCTACCTTCACTTAAATCCTTGGACAAGAATCAAACTGAAATGAAGAGAAAGATAATTGTATTTATACATTTTTACAAAGTTATGTAATACTTATCTTGAATAAATTTGACATTGCAAGTAAAATATATCTTATTCAATGGTTCATTGAAAAGGTGTACCTCTATTTGTCTAGAATCTATAGCAGAGCCATGTGGGGATGACGCTTCTGCTTCCTCAATTGATATTTCCTTGTCATCAGCATGACCTTGGCACTAGTTCCAATAGAAAATCATTAAATCATAATCACCGGGCAATAATATTGACGTATAATGAATGAAGAGTATATTATTATTCATAAAGACAAGAGACCAATTGATAACCTTTTCACTAGACAAATATAGATTATCATCATCACTATATTCAGATTCACATCTTTCTTTATCCCAAAAAAGATCGTAAAGGGGATAGCATTAGTTATTAAAAAACTTTGTAGGTAAAGAAGTACTAATTTCACAAGCAAGACATTTTACCAATTCGTTCAATGCTTAAGCAATACCTCCTTCGATTTGGTGCAACACATTGAACTCTCTGAAAATTTCAAACAATATTAAAGTCAAGAGATACTAAATTAGATGAAAACATGAAAATAAAGGAAATACCTTTCTGTTAAAATGCATTCCTTGTTTTTGAGAATTACCATGATCACTTGCTGTGCAATTCACCTAGAAAAGATAAAGAGGTTGAATAACATTTCAATATAATATAGTTACAAATTAAAATAGACATTGCTACCATTGTTGGCTCCTCATTCTCATGGTGCCTCTGATTGCTTTTTAATTCTTCAATCACTTTGTCTTGCATTTTAGAATGCTCCTTGAGTTGCCTTATTTCCTCCAACATGTGAGTCTCTACATCAGATGATGATCCATCTAGTGTAACTACATCAATGTCTTTGAAATGACGTGTTGTTCGACCATAGACTTGTTTCGGAATTGGAAGCAATCCCATGCCATGTACTTGTCCAGCTTTCTCTTCTCCCAATACTTGATGTAATGCATCACCTTCCCATGCAACTCTTCCTCGCTATTTTGTGCTAATTCAGTTTGTGTGTCCAGAGATTTTCCAACTGAACCTATAATTAAGACATTCATACATTAAACAAACTAAAAGGCTTCAAATTTGCCAAAATCTCATGTGTATGTATCATACCATAGTCTCATTTGTCCCATTTCCTTTTTTCTCGTGAGTTGCTAAGTAAACCTTTGCTCTATGTGGCGCTTTTTCAGGGTCACTTGTCTCTGAAAACAATATCAATAAAAGAAAAGAAAAAGAAAACATACATAAATTTTTAAACAATGTAAGATGACTCACCAAGTCTTGGACCAACGAGCATAACTCTTTGTACCAGTTGTATGTGTTGTCTTCTTCATTTCACGACTTAATTTGTTCTTCTCACTAAGGGCCTACAAGAAAGTAAATTAACAAAAGAATTAACCAATATATACATAAAAATTGAGGATATAATAAATAATTATCGTAAAAAATGCTAAATAGCATCAATAATGGTACCCTTTTCCTACCTTTCCTTCTTTTGACTTCCAATATTTTACTAAGGCAATCCATTGTTCTTCATCGACATCATTTGGACAACGATATACAAAATGCAGACCTTTTTCTTTGGATTGAATAGTGTCTTTTTTAATGTTGCCTTGTATTTTCTCCAATCTCTTCCAATTGATTTCAATATCCATTTCTCACATGAACGAGGATAGAGAAACTTTGTCTGAAATAAGAAAGAGTTACTGATGAATGAATTTTAGGAAAAACTCTACATAACCCCCTAATTGTAGTTCAGGGGGTGAAGTAGACACACTACCAAACGTCAGGGGGTTATATAGATATTTTCCATGAACTTTACTTTCTCACAAGAAAACTAGCACACAAAAACTTAAATTCGCAATATAACATCTTGTAAAATTTAGCAAACCTGTATGAGCTGAATTATAGTTTTAGCACTAATCTTCTTGACTTTTCTCCAATCTTTGATATCCACTGGACAATATCCACCATTTCTTGCTATGGTGCCTAAAAATTGCCCTAAGAGACCACCTTCTTCTCCAATGGGTTGCCCAAGGATGTTGCATTTTACTAGTATCCGATCCCCTTCAGGTAGATCCCAAACATGTGTTAAAACGGTCCCCTTTCTCTTACGTACTTCATCACCATCACCTATTAAAAAAACTTAATAGTAATACTAACCAATTGAAGATGCAGCCCACATAAATTGGATTGATCTAACTACATATGTACCTGATGTGTTCTGGTTCTCATCATCATGCTCCTCAACTTCATTGGGGGTATAGTGCTTCAGTATGCTTTACATTTAAATGTTTCTTTTTCTTTATACCTCCTTTTCCTGCGAACAAATGTTGGGGACATGAACACATGTTTAGAATAAATACAATCAAGGGCTCTATAATCTTTTTATTAGACTGCCATGATTACACTTACTAAATCACGAACAATGATGGAGTCGAATCTACTTATCTTTGATGAAAATAAATATTTGATGACTACCATAATTTGCAACAGTTAAGTTGTACTTGAATAATCAAATATACATAAAAGAGTAAATTATATATTCATTCTACTACCTTTAATTTTATTTGGTTCGGATTTGGATGGTTCTTTGTTGCACTTGGTAGGCACTAAGGTGGCCAGCCTCTTCCTCGTCACAAATAAGCTCACCATCTTCTCGCTCTCATACTCATTAAGCATTTCCATCACTTGAATCTTGTTCTATTAAGACCAAACTATCTCTTCTCTTGTAGAATAGATAGTCGATCGATGTGTACCCATATTCCTCGATCGATCAATCAAGTTGTAAAAGCATATCTCATCTCTATCCATTTCCCTTTGCACATGTTTCTGTCTTGGAGCTGCCCCGTCGCATTCAACATTTAGGGTCCAAATATCCGCAACCATAGTATCACAATCTAATTAAAATTTAGCACCAATAGGAAAATAAGAATGAAGCATAGGATAATTCACAAATAAGAATCCAGATAAAAAATAATAATAATTAGACAAAAGCGCATATTTGTAATAATATTTGAACTTAAAGCTTGAGAAAAGTAAAGTGCTATGGTTTAGATTGAATCATGTAGAGTAGGACACATATAAATATGAATAAAAAAAGGTTCCAAATATAATTTTACCTTGCAGTATTCTTTGGCTGTAATTTAATATCTTGGAGTGCTAGGAAACAACCTATAGTTTATCGCTCTAGCAAACGCTACAGCAAAGTAGATCTAGTAGTATGTACTAACGAAAAACAAATGGAGTATACATTGTTTTCAATGGGAGTATCTAGCAAGATGTACTAACGAAAAACAAATGGAGCAATGTTTCACTCGAGATACTACACCGTGACACAACCGCAAACTCGAGAGGAAAGAAAACAGAGTAATCTCATTAGAGGCAAACTCTTTTTTGAACGGGATACTACTGCATGGTGAAACAACTGGTTGAACGACAAACTGCAGACTGTTTCAGTTTTCTGCTTTGTGTTACTCCATTTTTGACGTGCTATAGTAAAATCTTAGAAGCCCAAAATAGTATTTGCCTCTCAAGCGCGCACACACACCATGGCTAACAAATACATCCGACTCTATAGCACATAACCCCCATGACTCGTGTAGATCCCTTACAATTCTGATCACAGACCAAATTAAAACCAAACTAATCCTACGAGCAGGATATCTCCAACTCTACACATGTTCTGAACTTCAGACTCACTCCCTGCCTGCAGTCCAAAACCTCATCAGCCAACTTTACTGACAAAATATCAACTATACAAAACCAACAAAGTTATTATATTTACTTCATCACTGCATACTGGGCATACTTGTCAACCGTATAGAACCGTTCAATTGAAGTACTCATGAAAAGGAGTATGTGGGTCCTAGGAAGTATATAAGATGAAGAATGTATGCTCCTACAGGTAGTATATACACTTATGCGGTGCATCTCAAGTATATCTGGCCATTTGGAGTATGAAAGAGGGTACTAATTTCACAATTTCTCCAACATAACTCTCATGTTTTTCAGATACAATGCAACATTATTTTAATATTTTATTTTTATGGCATTGCAGATTACTGATGTTTTGTGCCATCCCTAGTGACTTTGTTCCAGCTCTTAAGTATGATCGATGCATGGTCACGAAGTTGGAGAGCATACATGGCTTTTTTTTTGTTCTCCAAGTCTTTTGGAGTTCATATGCTATATGTAAAATGGTCTAGATGATGGTTCATGCTATTCTAGATATCAACTCATAAACACCTTGCACGGTGCTTTTGTGAAGGCATTTTTAAATTGTCTCAAACATTGTTGTAGGCCGACTTAAATGCCTTCTTTGTGGCCTTTTAGGCATTCTACAACATTGCCTCTTGCATAGAAATATAGATCATGAGTCAATTTTTTTTCCAATGATTACTCTTTTGATTTAACAATTTGTTTTACTACCTTACCTGCCAGTATCTATCACAATTCTTCATAATAACCAAGTTAGATTGGTTGATCTGTTGGATCAGAAAAGCGTGTGGCTGAAGAATATTTCATTTTGAATTCAAATTAGGTTTACTGTTATATAAGGATAAGTGTTGGAGATGGGATTGTGACTGAGATGAAAAGATAAGATGGTTTATTCTCTTCTCAGAGCTTGAAAGAAGTAGAGACAACTGTTTTTTTCATAGCTTTTTTGTTAGACCCAAAACCAATAAATGTTTGCACTCGGCATTGGAGCATAGAAAGCGAGATCATGTGAAAATGAGTTTAAATCTATTTGATTTTCTTATCAACATAAAAGATAAAGTTTATATCACCTTATATAATTGTACGGAGGAGGTAAGTAGTGATCGCCCACACAATCAAAAGAATTCTACTATTCTCCTATTTAATTTTACGTAGTTTTTTTTTTGTTTTTCCATGTTTCTTCCCGTCGTACTTGTTCCTCTCATGATCACGATATATCTATAGCGTAGCTTGTGCTCAACCCAACAGTTGGGAAGTGGGATCCAGCAACTACACGACATTTTCAATTGTCTAATAGTTGCTGCTCAAGAGTCATGTGAGGACCACGATGTGATTGCCTAACAACCAAGACGACACTGACTGCGACGTACTTGCAGACCATGAATTGGAAGGTCACATATATATGTTTCTTTGTAACACTTTAGTTGTAACATTGTTTTGTGTTACTATAGGGTATATATTTGGCACATATTTTACATGTTCCATTTATGTGTTACAACATAGTACAATCTTTGTAACATTTTACTTGTAACATTAATTTTGTGTTACTATAATTATTCTCAGTAACACATTTTATAAAACAAGTGCTTTGTGTTACAACCATTGTCTGTAACATATTGTTTTATGTTACTATGGAATTTCTTTGTAACACATTGACGAATGTGATACAGGAATATATTACAGTATCCATGTTTTGTAGTAGTGCGCCTACGAGGCGGACGGCCACCATTCCCCTACTCTCAAAAATGGTACCCGCGGAGAGCAGGCGCTTGCGACGTAGGCCAAGGGCACTACGCGCGCGGAGGCCGGGAGGCGGAGGCACCGTTCCCTTACCTTCAAAAACAGTGCCCGCGGAGAGTGGGCGCTTGCGGCGTAGGCCGACGGCACTACGCACGTCGAGGTAGAGAGGCGAAGGCGCCGTTCCCTAACCATGCACGCCGAGGTAGAGAGGCGAAGGCGTCGTTTCCCTACCTTTAAAAACAGTGCCCGAGGAGAGCGGGCGCTTGCGGCGTAGGCCGAGGGCACTACGCACGCCGAGGTAGAGAGGCGAAAGCGTCGTTCCCCTACCTTCAAAAACAGTGCCCGCGAGAGTGGCGCTTGCGGCGTGGCCGAGGGCACTCACGCACGCCGAGGTAGAGCGGCGGCGCGTTCCCTACCTTCAAAAATAGTGCCCGCGGAGAGCGGGCGCTGCGGCGTGGCCGAGGCCACTCACGCACGCCGAGGTAGAGAGGCGGCGCGCTCCCCTACCTTGAAAAACAGTGCCCACGGAGAGCGGCCGCTTGCGGCGTAGGCCGAGGCACTCACGCACACCGAGGTAGAGAGGCGAAGGTGCCGTTCCCCTACCTTCAAAAAGAGTACCCGCGGAGAGCAGCGCTTGTGGCGTGGCCGAGGAACTATGCACGCCGAGGTAGAGAGGCGGCGCGCTGCCCCTACCTTCAAAAACAGTTCCGCGGAGCGGGCGCTGCGTGTAGGCCGAGGGCACTACGCACGCCGAGGTAGAGAGGCGAAGGCGCCGTTCCCCTACCTTCGAAAACAGTGCCCGCGGAGAGTGGGCGCTTGCGGCGTAGGCCGAGGGCACTACGCACGCCGAGATAGAGAGGCGAAGGCGCCGTTCCCCTACCTTCAAAAATAGTGGCGCACTCCCTGGTGCAACGCTCGCGAGGGCGCGATATCCACGTGGTGCGGCGCTTAAAGTGAGGCACTCCCTAGTGTCTCGGCCATGTCGCAATTTTTATACTCCGTAGAGTACATGGGAACAACATCCACGTCTTATTTATACTCCAGAGAGTACGTGTGGGAGCGACGCCCACACGTGCGCGGGACATCCGCGTCTTGTTTATACTCAGTAGAGTGCGCAGGGACAACATCCGCGTCTTGTTTATACTCCGTAGAGTGCGTGGGAACTTCAACCACATCTATTTATACTCCGGAGAGTACGCGCGGGAGCGACGCCCACACGTGCGCGGGACATCCGCGTCTTGTTTATACTCAGTAGAGTGCGCGCGGAGGCGTCCCCCCGTTGCGTCTTATTTAGAGTCCGTAGACTGGCGCGTGCGAAGGCGGACCTCGACGCTATGTCTTATTTATAGTCCGTAGACTGTCGCGTGCAGAGGCGGACCTCGACGCTACGTCTTATTTAGAGTCCGTGGATCGGCGCGCGTGCGAGGCGGACCTCGACGCTACGTCTTATTTATAGTTCAGAGACCGCCGCGCGCGAGGCGGACCTCGACGCTACGCCTTATTTATAGTCTGTGAGATCGCCGCGCGCGAGGCGGACCTCGACGCTACGTCTTATTTAGAGTCCGTAGACTGGCGCGTGCGGAGGCGGACCTCGACGCTACGTCTTATTTATAGTCCGTAGACTGGCGCGTGCGGAGGCGGACCTCGACGCTACGTCTTATTTAGAGTCCGTAGACTGGCGCGTGCGGAGGCGGACCTCGACGCTACGTCTTATTTAGAGTCCGTAGACTGGCGCGTGCGGAGGCGGACCTCGACGCTACATCTTATTTAGAGTCCGTAGACTGGCGCGTGCGGAGGCAAGCTCAACGCTACGTCTTATTTATACTCCGTAGAGTACGCCGAGGCGCAAGGCCGTCGTGCGATTTAAATAAAAAATAAGGACCAAAACAGAGGCACGAAAGAAATGGCCAAAGATTTGCGACAATGAAACGCTCCAGAACGCAGTACCAGAAAAACATTAAATGCTGCGATGACCCAGAACAGGCCAAAACTGGAGAAGCAAATACGGCCAAATCAAATGCTCTCAGAATGGAACCATAGCCTCAATAAATGATATGCTGAATAATCATTTCTTTAAGACCCTACACGCAAAAAATGCAGTGGCGATTATTAAAGCCTCACAGGTAATCACATGCGATGCGTACCGGGCGGGTTGGTGGCGACGCAGAGTAGGCTCCGCCATTGCGGAGACCTTGATGTCCTCTCCAACTCGTGTGGGGACGAAGCGCACGAGCCATGCATGCTCATAGGCCATGCTTGCAACGCAGCCTGGGTGCATGCATGTGACAAGTGTGTACGCCTCGCACACATACGCCTGGACTTCGGGAGCTCGAGAAGGACTTTGGATGGTTCGGCGAAGACCACTCCGATCATGGCGGGGGCTTCATCGAGGTCGGAGCAGACCCCGGTGTGTGCCGCATCAACATATGCATGCACGCATGCATACGCGCGTACTTGTAGCCATACTTGCACGTAGAGTCGGCAGTGCGCAGTGGTGAGTCGCGCGGAGCCGGCGAAACGAAGGCCGAGGACGCACGGAGACAGCTCTTGGCATGAAGGCGTCGAGGACGCGGGGTCACGGACTCCGGCGAAGCGAAGTCCGAGTGCGCGGTTGCAGCAACTAGGCCTTCGCCAAGGTCGGAGTGGACCTCGTCACGGGATGTCCCTGGCCTAGCTCGGTGCATGCATCGCCAATGTGGATCGCGGAGTGAGCTTTATTGGCGCGGAGACTGATGCGGAGTCTGTGATCGACTCGGAGAAGACTTCGCGGGCGCGGAGGCTTCGCTCGACTCGACTCGGAGGAGACTTCGCAAGCGCGGAGGCTTCGCTCGACTCGACTCAGAGGAGATTTCGCAGGCGCGGAGGCTCCGTTCGACTCGACTCGGAGGAGACTTCGCAGGCGCGGAGGCTTCGCTCGACTCGACTCGGAGGAGACTTCGCAGGCGCGGAGTAGAGACTACAGCGCGGAGTGGAAGCTGTGGCCAGCTCGGAGAAGACTTCGCAGGCGCGGAGTGCGGCACGGATGCTCCGCAAAGCTCAGGCATACGTCGCGAAGGCCGGGTCTTGAACGGAGCCGAGCACGCGGAGGCGAGGTCCGAAAGCTACGTCGCTGAGACGAGATCCTGCGTGGAGCCGAGCATGCGGAGGCGGTGCGGGACCGAGACCAGTCGTAGTGAAGGTTGCTGCTCCGCCTGCGGCGCTCCTCGTCCAGCTCACAGCTCCTCCGCCCGCGAGTCTGTCCGCGGTTGCCCTGTGCCGCCGCACGCGACACCCGCCCCGCGCGAGGGATCCTGCCCGAGATCGCATTAACGCAACCCGGCCGGGGCATTCGCTCGCACCGCGGCCTGCCCTGCTATGAAAGAAACGCCGCACGGAGGCGAGATCCGAGACGAGTACGGAGACGTCGCTCGGAACGTGGCCGCACCCTGGTAGCGTGCGTGCGCAGAGTCACGCCGGCCCATGGCGCACCACTCGGGGTGCGCGGTGACCAGGTCCAGCATCGATCCTGAGCACCCCGGCATCCCGTGTAGGGACGTTGTATTCCCAGTGTCGCTGGCATGCCGGTGAAGTTGTCGCGGAGCCGGGCAAGGGCTTCGACCGCACGCAGAGGCCGGAGGCCCATCCTGGCATGGAGGCTTCGCTGTGGCGGGCTGTGACGTGGAGTCTTGGCGCGAAGACCTTGATGTAGAACACCTCTAGGATGGGTGGTCCTGGGCTCGCCGTCACCGACGAGCCCCTACACCTCCTCCCAGAGCCCGTCCTTGCCGACGCTGGCCAGCCCGAGCGCGGCGGGGCTGCAGGCGGTGACGAGCCACAGCCCCACGCGGCCACGAAGGTGGTCTGCGAACCGGTCGAGGTCGACGGACGGTGCGGCGCCGTCTACTGCTCGTTGGAGTGGAGCCTTGTTCTTCTCTGCCTGGAGTCCGACGCCGCGCGTAGGAAGCCCGGACGAAGGCCGGCGCTTCGCACATGAAGTCTGACACGGCGCATGCGGTGACCGAGCGAAGGTCGAGGTTGCGCGTAGAGAGTTCCCTGGCGAGGCTGGTGGGGACCATCCGAGGCGCATATGCAGAGAACGAGCCTGGCGGAGTGACGCGAAGCTTAGGCTGGTACAGGAATCGACGCCGTGGGGGTCGACGCGATGTCGCACGGACGTGGGGCCTGACACCGAGCCGACACCATGAGTCCACGCTTGCCGCCGCCGGCGCAGCACCTGCTCGCAGACACATGAACGTGGAGGGAGAGAAAGAAGCAGTTCACGCGTGTATGCTTGTGCGGATGGTTATTTCATGCACGCCTGAAGGATGTGATGCCTGCACGGAGAGGCCAGTGGGCTACGGAGCCAACACGCGCGGAGCCCGGGTCGAGAACGCGGACGCGGAGCCCGGCGCAGCGCATGCGAGCACAGATACGCTAACTGCGGAGCTAGCTACGCATGCATGCAAAGTATACTAGCGCTCATGCTACGCATGCAGAATCGGTTAGCCACTCACTAATCCTATGCATGCACATGCTGAGAGAACTCACGTAAGATGCATGCACCCAAAAGTTTCCATGCAGGATGCCTTCTCCAAGTCGCACGCGTTTGGATGGATAGATTTTTGGTGCACGCACGCAAACTTCACGGATGGATAAACTTTTGCATAGAAGGATACGCGGAGCTCGCTGATGTGCGGAGACTCGGGGGGCTTCGTTCGACTCGACTCGGAGGAGACTTCGCAGGCGCGGAGTGCGGCGCGGGGGCTCCGCGAAGCTCAGGCATACGTCGCGAAGGGAGTCGAAGGCGCACGAGCTAACTTCGCGGACGCATCCTCTACTTTCCTGCATGAACACCCCCAACAGGGTGGAGGTAGCAGCAATATAAAAAATGGAAGATTCGATTAGACCTATTCGGTACACCATCTACAGCACATGGCGAAGCATACAGGCAAAGCACATATGACTAGATCTATTCGATGCACCTCCATAATCAGGACGGTTAGCTTTTTAGCGAGCAAGCTACTTATCTGTTGTTGTATGCTTCCAGGAACAGAGAAGATTCACATAGCCGTCACCTTTGTTGAACGCTGGAGAAATCTCTCCCGTACGTGACTCCTAGTCGTCCCCACGGACGGCGCCATCTGTTGTAGCTACAGGCTAAATAGAATTGAAGGGGACTAGTAGAAGGAGAAGAGAAGAGCTAGATCTGTGGGGAGCTGGTAAGAATGAGAGGATGTCCCCCTTTGCCCCTCCTGGGGGTTTATATATATGAGTGGGGTAGAATGGGAAATCTCCATTCTACCCCTTAGTATTTACAAAGGATGAGGGTACATTGGTATATTTACACTGGTATATTCCTCTACACTATTGGGCCTATTACATGTTGGACTAGTCGCACGGCCCAGTCATGGGGGGTTGGGCCACCCCAACAACAGTTGCTTTGGCAGTACTCAAAGTCTTGTTTTTCAGCTTTAGTAGTTCACGGCTTGAGCCTTTAATTTTGGTCTCTTCTAGCCAGGCTGCTAGGCAGCAGTGCATTTAATTGTGGCTGCATTATCTTCGGACAAGCCTTTGGAGACCTCTATTCTGTTCAGCCAATCAACACTTCTTGAAAATCAGCATATTATTTAGTTTCCAGTGATCGGCTTGTCTCTTTTTGGTGCTGTTTTGGACTGCAGATTTCAATACCTTTTGCTTGTCTTTCAGTCCAAGAATTTGCAGTAAGCCTTGCTGTTTTGGGCTGCAGATTTCAGCATCTTTTGCTTATGTTTTTCTGTCCAAAAATCTGCAGTAAGCCTCTTTTTTCAGCCCTTGTTTGCTGGAATGGTCCTATGACCGAATCTCTCAGTTTTGATTTGTCTTGCCAGTCAGTCAGCTTATTACTCTTATAGTTTCGGTCAGTGGTTCTCTTGGCATCTTTCCAAACTAGTCCTTGTAGTTCAAGTCTTCTCATTTTCTCGTCAAAGTTGTTTTTTTTCGGTGAGTAAAATTTAAATCTTGCTTCATAGTTTTTTTAAAAAAAATGAGAGTACTTGGGGGCAATTTTTAAAAGCAACATTCACCCCCCTCTGTTGCCGATTTCGATCCAACAATTGGTATCAGAGCCGGTTAGCTCTTTTCAATAGATCTTAACCGGTCTCAAGAGCCATGGCGACGGACAAGTACTCGACCAAGCCTCCCGTCTTTGATGGCATTGATTACCCTTTCTGGAAAAGCCGAATGGAGACATATATCCAGGCTCAGGGGTATGCCATCTGGCGAAAGGTCAAGGTCTGGTTTGTTGTTCCTGCCAATGAGAACATCAATGCTGGAAATATGCATGATGTTGAGGCGAATGCTAAGGCAAGGAATATCATTATCCAGGGCCTGAGTCGTAGCGAGTTTGACCGCATATCTCATCTTTTGTCCGCCTTCGATATCTGGGAGACCCTCGATGCATACCATGAGGGCACCACCCAGATTAAGACGGTGAGATAGGACCAGTTCAAGCGTGACTACAACAAATTTGAGATGCTTGCTGGTGAGTCTTTGGATGAGTGTTTTGCGCGTTTTCATAAGATTTTGAGCAACCTCCGAGCGGTCGGTCTCACATACCCCGACTCGGACAACGCTCGTCAGATGCTCGCTGCACTCGACCTTCGTGTTTGGGAGATGAAGGTGACTACCATCAAGGACACCACCGACCTCTCGACTTTGAGTCTTGATGCGTTGTACTCACGCCTCAAGACTCACGAGATTGACATTGTCTCTCGCAAGTCGAAGTCGCAGTCGATGGCTCTAGTCACTGATCCCACTCTGGCTTCTGGTTGTTCTTCTGATTCGCTCTGTGGTTTCTCCCTTGCTGCTCTATGTGACGTAACTGATGATCAGTTAGAGCAGCTTGAGGATGAACAGCTGGCCCTCCTAGCTCGGAAGTTCTCTCATGCTTACAAGAGGAGGAGGGACAAAAAGAGAGGCGGACCAGTCATTTACTTCGAGTGTGGTGGCCCCAACCACATTCGGGCAAACTGCCCCAAGCTGGAGAAGGGCAAGAACGACTACGGCGGTTCGGGCAAGATTGACTACACCGACAAGAACCGCAACAAGAAGCCTCCAGCTCCTACACAAGGCAAGAAGAAGTTCCTCAACCTTGGCAAAGCCAAGAAGTTGTTCCATCGCGTCCTCACCGCCTTCGACGACCTCGACCTCAGCGAGGTGGAGGGATGGAGCGACGATGATGGGACGGGTGACCAAGACCCCAAGGGCAGCGATGACTTCTCCGGCATGTGCTTCATGGCCCTTGAGGGCGAACTGAGCGACAGCGAGCTGTACTCCGACTCGGACGAGGTATGCCCCACCTACGACCAGCTCAATCATGCTTTTCTTAAGCTAGGTGGATTTCATGCTAGAGGTAGGGCTAGGTATACTGAGTTAGAGAAGGAAGTAGATAGATTGTCACTAGAAATTATTGCTCTTACATCTGCTCCCTCTAGTGATGATTGTGATACTTGCTGTGCTCTGTTGGGTGACATGGAGAAATTAAGGACCTCGCATGATAGTCTGTCCTCTGAACTCGATATTGTTAAGATGGAGAACATTAGTCTTCTTGCTGAGCTTGAGATGAGTAGAGTAGCGCCTATTTCATCTACTTCTGTCGAGACTATTGCATGCACCTCATGTGAGGATAAGGACAACGCTGTTAGAGGTCTTTATACCATGCTTCTAGATCCGCCCGAGTCTTGTGAAAATTGCAATAATCTGAAGATTAACCTAAAATGGGCAGATCATAAAATTGCTGAATTACAAGCTTTCCTTCTTCAGCCGATTGCTTCATGTGTGAATTGTCCCAAGCTTACTGCTGAGTTTGAAGCTGTCTCCAAACAGTTCCAAGAATTAGTTGATGACAACAATAGATTGGCTCAAACTGCTTCTAAGGACCCTGTTAGCTCACCATGCATTAATTGTAACAAACTAAAATCTGATTTGAATGCTTTGGATGAGAAATGTGTGAAGCTAACTAAGGACCTTCTAGAGAAGCCACCTTGTGCTTGTAATGTGATTGTGGAGAAGGGAGAGAAGCCCCAAGGTAAGGTAGAGACGCTTAGCGACGTGAACAAACTGGCTAGTAGTAGGACTGTTCCCTCAGAGTCGGCTGTGCGTGCACAAGCCATTCTTTCCTCTACTATTGGTTCTTCTTCTGCTCCCTTACCTCCTGCTGTCTCCTCTTCTCCCTGCTCCTCTTGCATCTCTCTCTTTCGGGAGTGTTAGTATCTTATGAACACTCTCGAGAGATTTGTAGGTGGCAAGAAGAAGCTTAATCTTATTCTTGACCAATCTAAGATTTGCACGTTCAATCAGGGTCTCGGATATGATTTCTACGAGGACATGAGGAAGCATCCACCTGCCGTGCTAAGACCCATAGCACCAGGTGTGATCGAGACTGAGCCCAGGACCGAGAAAGTCCAGTTTAAGTCAGCGGGCTTTGTCCAAGGGATTTCGACGAAGGTGAGTCCACCGCCGCTTCACCTCTCGGAAGGCGGCCATCGATGCTACTACGCTTCTCGAAGTCGGTATCATTGCAACTTCTGTCAGAAGGATGGACACTTGATCGATAGATGCTTCAGGCACGCCAGGATCACGCAGAGAGACCATGTTGCAGCTCTTAGGCGTATTCAAGGTCGACCCCAGACCTTGGGTGCACCTAAGACCAACACGAGGTCTAGATTTTCTTCAGATACTTCAGATGGTTTTGGGCAGCATCGAGGACTTGGTTTTTCCGAGTTTTCTGGTTTTCGTCCTCATGCTCCCGTTGGTCGTGACTTCTGCCGTCCTAAGGGTAGATCTCATTTCCCCCGTCGAGATAGCTACCCGCGGTGTGATCAGCATGTTGCTAGTGTCTTGACTCGCTCCTCCATAGCGGTCAAGCCCAACAACAGCTCTGGGTCTGCACGCAGACCTTCTGGCGTGTTGAGTGACAGAGAGCGTAGGGTAGTTAGAGGTCAGTCGTGTGTGGCTACTTCTTCTACTCGACATGTTATTCAGTATTGGGTGCCAAAATCACTCTTGATTTACCCCAGTACTGAGACTTTACTCTCTTGTTGACTCAGGTTCGCCGGGCTCGGAAGGGAGAGGTTTGGCTCGTAGACTCCGGGTGTTCTCGTCATATGACCGGAGACTCACGTTGGTTCTCTTCCCTAACCCGTGCTCCAGGTGATGAGACGATCACCTTCGGAGATGCTTCATCTAGGCGTGTCATCGCCAAAGGTACTGTGCGTGTTAATGATTCATTTCTTTTGAGAGATGTTGCCTTGGTTAGTAAGCTGCAATATAATTTGCTTTCAGTCTCTCAGCTTACCGATGACGGTTATGAGGTGAGCTTTAAGAAAAACAATTGCAAAATTCTTGATTCTTCGGGTAGTCTGGTTTGCAGGATTTCTCGTTTTGGGAGGATCTTTTGTGCTGATTTTTCTGAGTCTTCTGGTGATCCTCTCTGGTGTTTGGTTGCTTCTGAGTCCCGCGATCTCTCTTTTTGGCATAGGAGACTTGGTCATATTGGATTTGACCATTTGACCCGAGTTAGCGGCCACGATCTCATTCGTGGTTTGCCAAAACTCAAGATGATCAAAGATCTAGTTTGTGCTCCTGCCGGCACGGCAAGATGGTTGCCACTTCTCACCCTCCGGTCACAGTTACCATGACCGATGCACCGGGACAGCTGCTCCACATGGACACGGTTGGACCAGCTCGAGTGCAGTCAGCAGGAGGGAAGTGGTATGTTCTTGTCGTGGTCGATGACTATTCGAGGTTTTCTTGGGTGTTTTTCTCAGCCTCGAAGGATGAGACATTTACCCATTTGCGAGGTCTTTTCAGTAGGCTTTCTGTTGAGCTCCCAGGTGCCTTACGAGCGATCCGCAGTGACAATGGCACGGAGTTCAAGAATTCTTACTTTGAGAGGTTCTGCGATGAGACAGGTGTAGAGCACCAGTTCTCTTCTCCGCACGTCCCACAGCAAAATGGCGTCGTGGAGAGGAAGAACCGTACCTTGGTCGAGATGGCTAGGACGATGCTTGATGAGTACTCTACACCGCAAAAGTTTTGGGCTAAGGCTATAGCCACCGCTTGCCATGTTTCGAATCGAGTTTTTCTTCGGGCACATTTGCACCGCACTTCTTATGAGCTGAGATATGGGCGAAAGCCTAACGTCTCTCATTTTCGTGTGTTTGGTTGCAAGTGCTTTATTTTGAAGTCCGGGAACCTAGATAAGTTCGAGTCACGTTCCTGTGATGTGATCTTTCTAGGTTACTCGTCTTCTTCGCGGGCTTATCGGGTTTGGAATTGCGAGTCTAGTAAATTGGTAGAGACCTGTGAAGTGACCTTTGATGAGGCCAGTCCAGGGACTAGGCCCGATATCTCAGGTTCTTTAGAGCAGTCCGAGCCCATCTTTGTGGATGATGAGGACGATGGAGATGAGGGTTGTCTACCTGATCCAGTCCCTCATCCACCCCTCGAGGTGCCTTCTTCCACCGCACCTCGGGGAGATCAGCCCATGCCTTCTGCTTCTTCTGGAGCTAGTGGCTCTGTTCCTGCCTCGTCAGCTCGTGAGGTAGAGGCCACTTCTTCATCTCATCCTGGACCTCCTATACACATTCAAAAAGACCATCCTTCTAAGCAGATTATTGGAGACCTGTTTGAGCGAGTCACTCGTTCAAAATCTTGCATGTCTCAGTTCTGTCTCCATTCTGCATTTGTCGCCTCATTTGAGCCCAAGGACATTAGTCATGCTCTTTCCGACGAGTCTTGGGTCAATGCCATGCATGAGGAGCTTGAGAACTTCGAGAGAAACAAGGTCTGGTCACTTGTTGAGCCCCCACGAGGTCACAATGTCATTGGGACTAAGTGGGTGTTCAAAAACAAGCAGATCGAGGATGGGGTGGTTGTTCGAAACAAGGCTAGACTGGTAGCTCAGGGGTTCTCCTAGGTTGAGGGTCTAGATTTCGAGGAGACCTTTGCCCCTGTAGCTAGACTTGAGGCCATTAGAATCCTGCTTGCCTTTGCAGCTTCTAAGGGTTTCAAACTTTACCAGATGGACGTCAAGAGTGCCTTCCTTAATGGCTTCATTGAGGAAGAAGTCTATGTGAGACAGCCTCCTGGTTTCGAAAACCCGAAATACCCTAACCATGTCTTCAAGCTTTCCAAAGCTTTGTATGGACTTAAGCAGGCCCCAAGAGCTTGGTATGAGAGGCTTAAGTCCTACTTGTTGAGTCATGGTTTTGATATGGGTAAAGTAGACAAGACCTTGTTCATCCACCGTCACGGCACAGATATTCTGCTCGTCCAGATTTATGTGGATGACATTATCTTTGGCGGCTCCTCGCATGCTCTCGCTTCCCAGTTATCCGATGTCATGAGCTCGGAATTTGAAATGAGCATGATGGGCGAGTTAAGCTTCTTCCTTGGCTTCCAAATTAAGCGCACTCGGAGGGTACCTTCTTGCATCGAGGCAAGTACACTCGAGACCTCTGGCGCTCGATATGAGTGATGGCAAGCGGTGTCCACTCCTATGGCTACCTCAGTTTCACTCGATCCAGATGAGGATAGCGAGCCAGTTGATCAGAAGGAGTATCGCAGCATGATTGGCTCTCTCTTGTACCTCACTGCCTTGAGACCGGACATACACTTCTCCGTGTGTCTTTGTGCTCGGTTTCAGGCTTCTCCTCGCGTATCTCACCGCCAGGCGGTGAAACGCATTCTTCGGTACCTTCGAGCTACCATTGACTATGGTATCTGATACTCTTCCTCGTCCTGTCTTTCCTTGAGAGCCTACTCGGATGCAGACTTTGCTGGCTGTAGGATAGATAGGAAGAGCATTTCGGGCACCTGCCAGTTCATTGGCACTTCTCTAGTTTCTTGGTCTTCTTGGTGCACAGTCCACCGCAAAGGCCGAGTACGTTGCTGCAGCCAGTTGCTGTAGCCAGGTGCTTTGGATGGCTTCGACCCTGCGGGACTTTGGGTTAGTCATTGACAGTGTTCCACTCTTTTGTGATAACACATCTGCGATTAACATTGCTAAGAACCCAGTGCAACACTCTCGGACCAAGCATATTGATGTTCGCTATCACTTCCTTAGAGACCATGTAGAGAAGGGTGATATAGTGCTCCAGTTTGTGGAGAGTGACCACCAGTTGGCTGATATCTTCACCAAGCCTTTGGATAGTTCGAGGTTTTCAGCTCCGATTGAGGCGATTCTTGATCCGTCGGAAAGGAAATGAGAAGATAGAGCGAAAAAAAGAAGTCCTGGAAATCTAGAGATTTTAGATCCGCATAAGCCTCCAGCACATACGCGGCAACTTCGACCCCAAAAAACGTCGTTTAGGCCCTCAAAACGGGCCCGCAAACCGAGAAAAAATCAAGTTTCTCAGAATTCATTCAAAATTGGCAGAGCCCTTCTACACGTGATTCTAAGGGTCCCTGTGAAGACGGCATCCTTTTTTGAGCTCCCGAACTCCGTGTGCAACGTCATCTAGTTTCTTTCTACACGGTGTGTTTTCGTTTGTGTTCTAGACTCGCGTCTCTAGTACGGTCTAGCCTAGGACCAGCACAGTGCCGTCGTTGAGCGATTATTCAACTTGCTTTGACTAATGTGGTTCTAGTTATCCTTTGTTCACTCTCAGCCCACCTATAGCTCCACAGATTTGGCTACCACCTCATAGGGACTAGCAACCGAGGCAGCGATACACCCAATTTCCAAGAGATATTGTCTTGTCTTGTCGGCTGCCATCACCTCCAACTCGCTGTGGTAAGAACTTGTAAGAGCTTGACAGAACAGGTTGAGAGTGTGCGACTTGATTTAACCACATCCCAAAGAGTTGTGAGGGCATAACTGCAGTTTTATTATTTTCTCTTCTTGGTTTGTTTCTTGTGTTCTTCTAACAATGTCAGGAGAACCAGCGGACCTGCGGGCAGCGCCACATTACCCTCGGACTAGGGGCATCATACAACACTTTGAGCGCCAAATAAAGCTGCACACTGAAGGACTTGATGAGGATGTACGGGTCACTAATGAACGCCTTGGTCAATTGGAGGCCGCGCAGATCGACACCAACACTACGATTGCAACATTGGAGACTTCCGTTGGCACCGTCAACGCCTCACTTGCTGAGATTTTGAGACGTCTTAATGCGATGGGTCGTGCATCTCCCGCTGCACCAACTCAGCGTACTCGTACCAACATTGGTGTCTTGGGTAGCAGGGTGGACGAAAATGGTGGAGACGAATATGCGGCTGATACTGAGATCGATGATGATGAGGACGCTTACCATCATCGTCAACCACGCCGGAATGAGGTACGTGAGAATGATGAATAACTTGGTAAGATTAAGTTCACTATGCCACCTTTTGATGGAAAATATAACCCTGATGCTTATATCACTT
Source organism: Dendrocalamus sinicus (assembly GCA_036346575.1). Classification (NCBI taxonomy): domain Eukaryota; kingdom Viridiplantae; phylum Streptophyta; class Magnoliopsida; order Poales; family Poaceae; genus Dendrocalamus; species Dendrocalamus sinicus. The sequence continues at coordinate 9,967,718 of CM070670.1, forward strand.
GGGAATTGGTTGTTGATCAGAAATTTTCTTGTCATGCATTCCCTGAAAACAAAAGGGTTAGGGCTGCTACTAGTGAGTTTACTGACTTTGCATCTGTTTGGTTGAGTGAATATTGTAAGAAAAATCCTTTAACCATACCACAAACTTGGGATGCATTTAAAAGAATCATGCGAGCTAGATTTGTTCCTTCATATTATGCACGTGATTTGTTACATAAGTTGCAACAATTGAAGCAAGGTAGTAAAAGCTAGAGGAATATTTTCAAGATTTGCAAACAGGAATGCTGCATTGTGACTTAGAGGAAACTGAGGAAGCTGCTATGGCTAGGTTTATGGGTGGTTTGGATCGTGAAATTCAGGACATTTTAGCTTACAAGGAATATAATTCTATCACTCGTTTATTTCATCTTGCTTGTAAAGCTGAAAGAGAAGTACAGGGACGACGCGCGAGCACTAGGACTAATGTTTCTGCCGGTCGTGGTAACATTTGGTCTCAACGTACATCTGCTACACCATCAAGCCAACCGACTGCACCTTCTTCCTCCAACAGCAAGCCATGGTTTTAATCATCAAATTCAGCATCTCGGGCATCCGAAGCAACAAAGGGGTCAGCCCAAGCACATGCAAAGAGCTATTCATCCGTTGCATGTACGGGACGAACGAGGGATATCCAATGTCATCAATGCAAGGGGTATAGCCATGTGCGCAGTGAGTGCCCAAGCAAGCGTGTTTTGATTGTGAGAGATGATGGTGAGTATTCTTCTGCTAGTGATTTGGATGAGGATACATATGCTATGCTTGCAGCTGACCATGCAGGTAGTGGGAAGGAGCAAGAAGAAGAACACATTGGTGCTGAAGATGTAGAGCGCTATGAGAGCCTCATTGTGCAGCGTGTGTTGAGTGCACAAATGGAGAGGACGGAGCAAAATCAATGGCACATCCTTTTCCAAACAAAGTGTGTCGTCAAGGAACGCTCATGCCGTGTGATCGTTGATGGAGGGAGCTGCAACAACTTGGCGAGCTCCGATATGGTGGAGAAGCTTGCGTTGAGCACCAAACCTCACACACAACCTTACTACATTCAATGGTTAAATAACAGTGGCAAGGTGAAAGTAACACGAATGGTGAGAGTAAATTTTGCTATTGGTTCTTATCATGATGTTGTAGAATGCGATGTTGTCCCTATGCAAGCATGCTCTATGCTGTTAGGTAGACCATGGCAATATGATAAAGATTCACTGCATCATGGTAAGACAAACCAATATTCATTTGTGCGTCATGACAAGAAAATTGTGTTACATCCTATGTCTCCTGAAGCTATTTTCAAAGATGAGATTGCTAGAGCTAGTAGAGAGAAAAATCAGGAGCATAATAAGAGTGAAAATCAAATTGTAGCAAACGAACTGGAGCAACATAAGAAGAAAAACTCTAAATCTGTTCATGAGACGAAAAGTGAGATTAAATTAAAAGGTGCATGTTTTCTTGCTACTAAGTCTGATGTGAATGAGCTGGATGCTAGCACTTCTGTTTGCTATACCTTACTTTGCAAACAAGCCTTATTTTCATTCGAGGAGGTATCTTCTTCTGTGCCTCCTGCTGTCACTAATCTTTTGCAGGAGTACATGGATGTCTTCCCAAAAGACGTGCCACGGGGCTACCACCAGTCACGAGGATTGAGCACCGATTGATTTGATTCGGGGCATCTTTGCCCAATCGTGCGCCATACAGACCAATCCGGAAGAAACTAAGGAGATTCAACGTCAAGTTCAAGAACTGCTTGATAAAGGTTATGTGCGTGAGTCTCTTAGTCCTTGTGCTGTTCCGGTAATTTTAGTGCCTAAGAAAGATGGATCATGGCGTATGTGTGTGGACTGTAGAGCGATCAATAACTTTACCATTAGATATCGTCACTCTATTCCTAGGTTAGATGATATGCTTGATGAATTAAATGGCTCTACTATTTTCTCTAAAGTTGATTTGCGTAGTGGGTACCACCAAATTCGCATGAAATTAGGAGATGAATAGAAAACAACATTTAAAACTAAGTTCGGTTTGTATGAGTGGTTTGTGATGCCGTTTGGTTTAACTAATGCACTTAGCACATTCATGAGATTAATGAATGGGGTTTTACGTGCCTTCATTGGCAAATTTGTGGTGGTATATTTTGATGATATATTGATATATAGCAGATCCCAAGAGGAACACCTTTACCATTTACATGCTGTTTTTGATGCTTTATGTAATGCACGTTTATTTCGTAACCTTGAGAAGTGCACATTTTGCACGGATCGAGTCTCTTTTCTTGGCTATGTTGTTACTCCACAGGGAATTGAAGTTGATCAAGCCAAGGTTGAGGCAATACAGAGTTGGCCGACTCTTGAAACGGTCACGCAGGTGCAAAGTTTTCTAGGACTTGCTGGATTCTATCATCGTTTTATGAAGAATTTCAGCACCATCGCCGCACCATTGAATGAGCTCACTAAAAAGGGGTGTCATTTACTTGGGGGAATGCACAGGAAGACGCCTTCAACGCATTGAAAGATAAGTTAACATATGCACCATTACTCCAACTTCCAGATTTTAGTAAGACTTTGGAGCTAGAATGTGCTGCTAGTGGAATTGGATTGGGTGGTGTGCTGTTGCTAGAAGGTAAACCTGTGGCATACTTTAGTGAAAAATTGAGTGGGCCTAGTTTGAACTATTCTACTTATGATAAGGAATTATATGCTCTAGTTCGAACTTTCGAGACATGGCAACATTATTTATTGCCCAAAGAATTTGTCATTCATTCTGATCACGAGTCATTAAAGCATATTAGAAGTCAAGAAAAATTGAACCGTAGGCATGTAAAGTGGGTTGAATTCATAGAGTCTTTTCCTTATGTCATAAAACACAAAAAGAGAAAGGAGAATGTTATTGCTGATGCATTGTCTAGAAGATATACCATGCTGTAACTAAACTTTTGAGCTATTATGGGACATACGACAACCCTGTTCCCAAAAATAGGAGCGTTACAGGGACCATACCGCATACACACATATAAACAGATACATCCTGCCATCCTAGTAAGTACGCATACAAGCTATGTAAAGAAGTTTAGGCAAGTGAAGAAAAAAAACTTACATACTGTACACATAGTAGCCGGCATAGATGGCTTTGATATGCTCTCCAAAAAAGATGGCTCGATATAATCAACGGAGATTATTTTTATCCAAAAGTTAGAATCTATTATACATGTATATGGCTCATATTTAAAGTACAATTTTGTATTTAGTTTGAAAAGGAAGAAATTCAAATTCCTTTTCGTAATATATACATATAAATTCAAATGTTCAATTATTTTTCATTAAAAATGAATCCAAAATAAAATAAATTCAGAACTAACTAATATTAAATATGAAAATAAGAGTTCCAAACAAATGTAACATTTTCAGTAGATAAATTAAAAATAAGAAATAAAATTATATAACGATTGACCAAGAAGGTAAATAGAGTTGGTGATAAATGGTTTCCTGTGTTACTTAAGCGCTTAAATCTTAAGCCAATTCTACCGCTGACAATTACTCCTCGATTGAAATGCATTTGTTTCGAGGTCGTTTGATGCATGTGTGTGATAGAAGTAGAACCTTGTATTATCATCCCCATACTAGCTCAGTATCTATCTGAACCTTCGCTTGAATATAGCATGAGTGATCGTCATTTTGCGATCTCTTGTGTGAACAATTGTTTGAAATTTCTCTCAGCTGACGATAATTGGTGTTCCAAGAGGTAGTCGAGGAGTGCTAGGACTAGAGGTGGGACTTGGGCGGGCTTCTTTGGGCGGCCGGGCACGGCCGACGGGCCCGCCCAAGCACGCCCGCCCGACACGTGGCGGGCGTGCGGCCGGCACGAATAGTGGGCCATCGGGCCTGCATATTCGACACGATGGGCGGCACGGCCGGCGTGGCGTGCCATGCTTGGGCTGGCTCGGCCCGGTGTGAGCACGGTCGGCACGGGGGCACGCTCGGCACGGTGAGCACGCCTGGCCCGGGGGCACGGCCAGCGCCGGTGGCACCGTGGCAGCCACGGCCTCCCGTCGCCCTCCCAAGTCCCACTGTCCCCCATTCTCCCCAATCGCATTCCCACAAGCACAATGCACAAACACAGTCACACAGAGCAGGCAGAGGGAGGGAGCAAAGAGAGGGGAAGGAAGGTGTACCTCTCGGACTCGGAGTCCCGGTGGCCGCCGCGTGTGATGTAGTCGGAGCGGTGATGGCCGCCAGAGCGTGCGTGCCGCGGAGTCAGAGCGCGGCAGCCCGCCCCGCCGGTGGCGGCATCGCCCGTGGTGCTGCGGCTAGGCGATGAAGCCGGCCCGGGCGCTCGGACGCCAAGGAGCCGGCGTCGGCGCGCCAAGGAGCTGGGAGGGGAGGCGCGAGGGAGGGGCGGAGGGGAGAGGGCGGCGGGAGGGGAGCCGAGGAGGGAGCGGAGGGGAGCGGCGGGGAGGGGAGCCGGGAGGAGCGGAGGGGAGCGGCGGGGAGGCGGCGAGGGAGGGGCGGGGAGGAGCGGAGGGGGCTGCGGGGAGGGGGAGCCGGGAGGGGCAGCGGGAGGCAGCGGAGGCGGGGAGCGCGGGAAGGGGGAGTCGGGAGGAGCGCGGGGAGGCGGGGAGGAGGAGGCGCGGCGGAGGCGGGGATGGGAGGGCCCGGCGCCGGGAGGTGGGGAGGAGGCGGGCGCGGCGGGAGGTGGGGAGAGGAGGAGGCGGCGGGGGGAGGTGGGGAGGAGGAGGCGGCGGCGGGGGAGGTGGGGAGGAGGGAGGGCCGGCCGCCGGGGAGGTGGGGAGAGGAGGCGGCGGCGGGGAGGTGGGGGGAGGAGGAGGCGGCGGCGGGGAGGTGGGGAGGAGGGAGGGGGCCGGCCGCCCGGGAGGCGGGAGAGGACGCGGCGGCGGCGGGGGCCCGAAGGGAGGGAGGGCCCGGTGGGGCGGCGGGGGGCCCGGAGGGAGGGAGGCCGCGGTGCGGGCGGGCAGCGAGGGAGGCAGGGAGCCGTGCGCGGGGCCGCGGGGGAAGGAAAAGGACTGAAGGAGCGGGTCCAGCGGGAGGCGATTTGATGCGCGAGAGGACAGGGAGCGGGTGGCCGGGCGACATGGCAGAGCGGGGGTGGTTGGACGGTGGAAAAAAGAGGGGCGCCGGAGAGAGAAAAAAAGAGGGGAACGGTTGGATTGAAAAAAAAGCTGAGAAGTTAGACATTTGGAATCTATGTTGTAACATATGGCAGACAAGAGACAACGTTCATGTAACGTTTAGTAGATAACGTTCCGATTGTATGGTTATAAATTTACTCCCTCCGCTCCGCAGTTGCTGCCCAGAATCACAGATTCATTCTTCACTCCCTCCGCTCTGCAGTTTCTTCCCAGCATCTGTGATTTAACAAGCTCAATTTTTTCACTTCGCTTCACATTTCTTCACCCAGCTTCTTATTTATTTCTTCTCATTTCACAAGTTTATTCCCTATATTTTCTGCATTTATACTCTTTATTTATTTATTACTTCTTATTTATTAACTAATCATCATGTTACCAAGAAGCCGCAGTACCAAGGAGCAATCAAGCAGTACGCAAAGGATTCAAAGCTCGAAAAAGACAGCGGGATGACTTAGCGTAAGCTCTCGTCGTCGCTCCCCTAGTCCTCCTCCGACCCCCATTGATGCTCGTCGGCTCTCGCCAAGCATGGGAGACTACAACATGGATGACCGTCACATGGACGGTACAGAGGGCTATGAGAAGTACCAGGGAGCAACGGGGACACCAGAATTCTCTCCCCCGTCCACGGACGCCAACATTGGCAGGTCTACACGAAGGGCGAAATGCTGGAAGCACATGACCTGGAGCCAGGAAATCCAAGATGGTGAAACGGTAGATATCGCAACTTGTAATTATTGTAATGCTAAATTAAGTGCTCGTACAGCTGTAGGGACAGGACATTTGAACCGCCACTACAAAGCATGCTTACGCAAGATGGCGGCACAGGGCCGAGGGGGAGGAGGAGTACAAACACAGCTAAACTTCGAGGCCGATGGCTCTGTAAGTACTTGGGTATACAACCCGCTTAATGCACGTGAGGAAATTGCTAGATATATAGTTTCAGAAGATCAGCCGATTAGGATGGGTGAAAGCCGCGCGTTCGAAAGAATGATCCAACGTGGCTTTTGCCCACAGTACCAACACGTTAGTAGGAGGACTACTACATCCGATATTTTACGGATGTATCAAAAAGAACTGGTAGAGTTAAAACAACAATTCCAACAAGTTCAATATTCTTTTGCCATAACCTCTGATATTTGGACATCATCCCACCAAAGAAGCGCATACCTTAGTGTTGTAGCTCATTATTTAGATGATAATTATAAACTAAACAAAAGAGTCATAGGATTTAAATTAATAAATGAATCGCACACGGGAGAGGCAATTGCCGAGCGTATATTATATGTACTTGATGAGTTTAAGATAGATAATAAAATTGCTTCTATAATTCTAGATAACGCATCGGCAAACACAACGGCTATGAACATCCTCACCCCAAGATTACAAACATATATTGGTGGTTATGTCCTCCACCAGAGATGTGTATGCCACATCTTGAATCTTGTTGTTCAAGATGGTATGCAAGTAATTGGTCCATATCTGAACAGTATTCATGATGCTATTCGTTACCTCGCAAGTTCTCCACAAGTGGTAACTAGGTTCACGGAGTACTGTGCAGCTAATGGGAAATAGCCAAGAAAATTTGGCCTTGATATGAAGGTGAGGTGGAACTCAACATATATCATGCTAAAAAAGATACAAGGTTACGAAAATATCATATCCGTTTTTGTCAATGCTAACTGTCAAAATAATGAATTGCTAGTTACTAGTTCAGATTGGCAGGTTGCTAGTCATTTTCGAGAGTTTTAAAACCTTTTTATAAAGCAACAAAGGTTTTATCTGGTATTTATTATCCTACCTCTTGCTTAGTTATAGAGTTTATTTGGTTAATTGCAGATAAAATTGCTAAATCTAGGGACGATGCTATTTTAGGCCATGCCGTCGTAGCAATGGAAGAAAAATTTGTTAAATATTTTGGTTCTCTTTCACACCTGTATTGTTTTGCTATTATTTTTGATCTTACAAAAAAGTTGGCAGGTTTACAGGAAGCTATGGAGGGGATAGGTGAATGTCTTGGCTTAGATTTTTCAGAAGCTTTTGAACATGGCAAACAGGAGCTTTTTCGTGTTTTTTGTTTGTATCGTGATAAGTTTGCAAGCAGCGGAAGATCGGAGGCCTCACAGCAGACGCAACATGGGAAGACAGGCTTTGAACACTTGTGGAAGAAACTAAAGAGCAAGTCTACTTCTTCGTCCTCTCAGTCTCAGGCATCCTCCAAGTGGAATTCTATCTCGGAGTTGAACCACTATTTAGAGCATGATTTTGCAAACATTGATCCTGATCTTACTGATGGAAGCAAGATAGACTTGCTCGAGTGGTGGAAGAACAACAAGCGAATCTTTCCTGTGCTGTCACATTTCGCACGGGATGTTCTCCTGGTGCCAGTGTCCACTGTCTCTTCAGAAGCGACGTTCAGTACGGTGGGGAGAATAATAGAAGAGAGAAGATCATCCCTTACGCCCAGGATGGTGGAGGCAATCACATGTGCCAAAGACTGGGAATTAGCCAAAGAGTGGGAACAACATCAACTGGAGGATCCCGAAATCGTACAAGCGTATGCTGACCTAGACATTGCCGAGTAGATATTATCTACGCATGTTGTAATATTTTGTATATACATATATTGTTACTGTACTCTTTTCCTTACTCGGGAAACCCCACTCTGGGGCGTAAGGTTTTTAACGAGGCAGTAACATTGTATTTCTAAAATATTAAAGAAATTTCACTTTTTCCCGAAATATTTATGTTGTTGCGTGCCTATGTTTTTATGCAATTAATTTAATTTCAACTAGTTTTAAACGAGGCGGGTATGAGAGAAAGGAAGATGACGACCATCGCCACCGCGTTCGCGTATAGTAATTTCGGGCTGGGCTTGGGCCGCACGCACGCGACGCCGCACGGTGGGCTTTGGGCGGGCTTGAGCTCGGCCGAGACGACGTGGCTGGCACGGCACGGCACGGCGAGATGATCGGGCCGAGCCGGCACGGCACGGCGAGATGACTGGGCCGAGCCGGCACGGCACGGCGAGATGACTGGGCCGAGCCGGCACGGCACGAAGCACGATGGGCCCGAGCCGTGCCGGCACGGCACGGCCCAAGTCCTAGCTCTAGCTAGGACATTGTCACAACACCTATGTTGCTACTCAGTCTGCCTAAATCCGCTTTAGTGCTCCAAAGCCCTGTGAGTGGCTATTTGCATGTTAGCGAAGTTCGTTGCCTTGTCTTCATTATAAATGCAAGCGTTGCACACATTTTTACACAATTTCCATGTTTTAGTTGAAGGCCTCCTTTTTTAACGATGGATTCCCAATTTCTGAAGATTGTAGTCCTTATCTGAAAATATTTCTCCTTGATTGTTGGTAACATTGTTCTGTGCTTCTTTTATACCCTTTGTAGTGATTTTTATTTTTCATACTAAAGTATGCAGCGGTACCTCCCGCATATATATTATCAACTCCTGAGTTGCATTTGAAGCAAACCATCGTTTCAGTGGTACACGATGATCAAAAAGCGAATGCATCCACTAAGCTACTTAGCTATATTTGTCTATTTCCTTTTCAGTTTATGTCTTATAATTTATGTCTTCTCTTAAATAAACAAATGAAACAACTTTTTTCTTCCCTTTTCGAAATGGCTTAGTGGAATAGTCTTTTCAAAGTGGCTCATTAGTATTCGGTTCGTATGTCTAAGTACTCACGTTAAGACCAAAATCAATCAGACACAACCATAAACCATCAGTTATAGTCATTTAAACTCCACACGGCTTTCATGAAAAATTAAGCGAAAATTCAAAGCACAAAGTAGAGAATTATTCATTCCTCTTCCATTAACACGAGGCTATCTTAAGAGTCCATAGTAAGCATCCATTGAATTTCTAGCCATTGAAGCAAATCTGGCAGTGACAATTGTGGCCAGAACACCTAGCGTCGCGGACATGGCCACCGTCCGCTAGGTATGCACAGGTCAACTTGCAGAGTGGTTTGGTGCAGAAGAGGAGCCAATCACTTTCGTCCTTGCAGTTCTCTGTGAAAAACATAACAGTCTATTAGTAATGAAGCTCTGCATCCGTAGCACGTGCGTAAAACTCATAAGGTAGGTGGAACTAATTGAGATGATAGTCAATTTGATTTTCAGATATATTTCTCATTACTCAGATAATCTGCGTTTTTCAAGTCAAAACGTACGTACGAGTCATAAGGTGGGTGGTGCCCGTTCAAAAAAAAAATCGTCGGGAACAAATCGATACATATGTAACATATCCATGTAATTATGCGCCCATTCGCATCTCATGCAGGAGAAGAATGTTGAATCAGGCATGGAATTGTGAGAAGCACAGAAATCACTAACAGATTTTATGGTTACATTAAGGCTTCCTTTTTTGGTTTATGGCTTTGTTTTTCACAGTCATTTTAAGGTGAGGTGTATAAGTTGATTATATTGTAATACACACTATTCTGACTTTATCTATATCGGTCAAAATCGCACGTAAATATCTCTCTCCGTATTCTCTTTCGTAAACAACTAGAATTAAAAAATTTAAGAAAAAAACCATAAACAACTATCCAAAAGAACCCATCCATATATCTCACGGGATAAGCAATGGAAATTTCCAGAGAAATTGCAAGTATTGTAAGGATGTCGAAGAGCCTAAAAGGTATGCAAGAAACTATATCATTGCATAGAAATTTCAACGGCAATGGCCTTTCCTTTAGGCCAAAGACATATCGGATTTCAAAATTCCTCTATATTTCCCTCTATCCTAACACTGAATCGTTGAGTCGTACAAAATCTACTTGAGAGCACGATTAGAGAGGAGAGATGCACTGCAGTAGAAGTTCCTAGCAACACAAGGACCAGGATGAAACAAACACTTGCGGACCGTGCATCCATGGTAGAACACCGCACACCAACACAACAGAGCCCCTTTTCTTCGTCTTTATCTTGTTTGACTAGGAAACAATGTTATGTCAAGGAGGTCACATAATGCCATCTTATAGACTTCTCTTGGCCATCTTATGTTTGCGTGAGCGAGAATACCAAAAAGGATGAAGACGAAATCAAAATTGATCCCATTAATTAATTTGTTTCTATGACACCATTATGATCATTTTCAGAAATAACATAAGGAAGCATCCAATGCATATCGTATAGGGCAAAATGAACCTAGACATATCCATGAGTAAATTGTTGCCTTTATATATTCTTGGTCACTCTAGGAAACCGGTACTCCACGTCTCCATCACAATAGAAAAAGGATAACACTAAGTAATATTGTTATTACCTTCTATCTGAAATATATTCAGTAATTCATGTTATTATTCAGTGACATTTTTCTCCATAAAATTGGCAAAAATCCTAGTCAATCTGCAAAATTGGGAATTAACAAATTGCAATAGTGCATCTCAATAAAATCAAGTGAATTTTAATAGAAAAAGTCCAATTTGCAACCCTCAATTATTGCTTCGATCTGATTTTCAACCCGCAACATCAAAACCGTGTGAAACACAACCTTTACCTAACAAAACCAGGTCACATGACCCCCTCGACCCATTACAGAGCGGTTTTGGCATGATGTGACATCCCAAAATTCTCAAAGTATGTATAATTATTCTCAAAATCATCATTTGTGCATTTTTTGGCTTTTTTAATATTTCCAGCATTTACTTAAGATGTTTTCTTATTTTTTTGAGTAGATGAAAATGAATTTATAACATTAATTAAAACTTTGCTAGAGCTTGGAAATAACTTATTTGGGCTCTAAATATTCTAAAGTTCCTCTCCAAAAAAAATCAAAATTTTTGGATTTGGGTTGCTAATTTTAAAAATTCAAACATAGTTTCCGCAATTGAATCAATTAGAAAATGATTTCAAAATCCTACTCCATCAGTGGGCCAAATCCTTCCCTCTCAGCCTAGTCCATCTCCTGTTTTGGCCCAGTTCATGATGTCTTCCCCGCCGAAAGCCATCTTCCTCTCTACAATTTCTTGCCTTCCTCATTCCGTTAGTGTATTTCATTGAAACTGCAACCTCTCTCGCTTGCATCTCACTGTCACCGACCAGTGGGCCCGACACCCACCTAACAGTCACCTTCATCCACCTCCCACTGAGCTACAACGAGCCCATGTGTTCGTAGTGCCAAACATGCCGCGACAAGCTCCCTACCAATGTCGAGACCTTCGTTGCTTCACCAATGGCATTGCTACAGTATCATCATCCCCTACCGTTCGTGCTCAAGCCATCCTATCACCTATAGAGCCAGTGCATGCCATTCTCATGTCACCGTCCAGGGAGAATCACTAGGCGATTCCCCACGCTCCATCCCATTAAGTCCAATCCGAGCCCACCCCTCTCTTAATCATTCCTCGCTGCTTCCATTTTGCCCGGTTGTAGCTCATCTCATTCACCGAGCCATCCAAAATGTGGTTATCATCCTCAGCTCTTGTGCATGCCCACCACCATGCTCCACCGTGGTCCGTGCCCATCCTGGTAAGCCTATGCCTCAAAGTCCACATCAAAGTGCACCATTTTCCCCTCTTAGAAGGCCCTCAACCAATTTCATGTCCCATGCAATGTAGCATCGAATCCACGTCGTCATCTTTGTCTCTTATTGCTGCTACTTAGGACCATCACCGGTGAGTCCTAGACCATGCCATCATTGCTTTCACCCTCTACACGTCCTTGTAAACGCGTTGGCATCCTCAATTGCAATCGTCTCCATCTAAGGTTAGCTGTCGCCATGGACACCATCGTAGCCACCATCTCCATTGCTATACTCCTCTCTCTCCAGTGAGGCCCCACCTTTTCATGGTCACTTTAGTGCTCCTAGCCATCCTCTGAACATTATGCACGCCTTGGTTTCAGCTATCGATCATCGCCAAGCTCCATCACCACTCGAGCCATCGCCGCTGCTTCTATTCACCATCATTGTGTTCGTAGTGAGCTCTTAGTCCCTATGTGCTCTTTGATTTAGCATCCAGTCATCATCCTTGTTGTCTCCACCTCTGCCCTATTTTGCACTATCGCAAGTCATGGTCGCCAGCTCGCCTCCGATGACCATTGGTCCCCGAGCCACTTCCCTTGTTTTGCGACCACCACAGCAACTCTTTCCCCCTCTCAATCTCTATTCCTTGCCCTCCTTCATTGACACCATCACACAGCTGAGGACCTTCACCATTTTTCTCCATTGTGCCATATATTTTGTCCACTTCTCCAGTCACCGTTACTTCCCTGAGATTCACCGCAACGTCGACATCCTATTCCCGAGCTCACCTGTTCCTCTTCGCCACTGCATCATCACAGGTGAGCTCAACAAGAGCTTGCACATGGCGCCTGAGCCAGGCCTCCTTTATTTTGTTATATGGTAGGCAGCCCCACGTGATTAGAATTGAGTTAGCATTAATGACATTTGTTAGTGCTAATGAGTCATTCGTCGGCCGGAGTAGATTAATTAATTAGATTTATAATGAAATCTAGTTTTATGTATTGTGCCACTGATGTGTTGTCCCCACCTGTCAGTTTTTGAAAAAATAATAAAAACCTGATGAGTAGACCCCACATGTTGGCCTCTCTGAGAGAAAAACTTGGCTTTCCCAATACAAACAAAAATAGAAAACGCGCCTTTAGTTTTAAGAAAATGTGCTTTCTCCAAAAGGTAGCGTATTTGGTAGGTTACACCTTCGACATCACCCCCCCCCTATTCTTTTTCTTTTAGGATTTTCTTAACTGAACCAAATTGAAATACTTATAACTTTTGTATATAAACTCTAAATTAAATGAAACTTGTTTCTATTTTTTACAAAATCATGCCCTTCCGTAATATGCAAAAATATTTGAATTTTCTCTTTGTTTGAATTTATTTGGCTCTTATTTGTGTTACTTAGCTTTTATTGAGATAATGGTGTTCCAAAAATTTTGTCAACAAGCAAGGCAAGCACATCCTTTGACCATGTTGATCCTGTATTTCACTATTATATATGTTGCATTCAAAACTATTATGCAAACGTGTAATTTGGGTAAAAATCGCTATATTGGTAAGATTGGTAGTTATATCCAATTATTGTATTGATATCACTATGATAAGTTGATATCCTTGAAAATGGTACAAACTGGCACCTCTGTTAATTTGGTTAGAAAATGAAAATGAAAAAATATTTTGGACTTGGGTGAATGGTTGTGGAGACCGATGTGGTTAGCACAAAACATAGTTTGTGGTTGTTTCGCCCGGGTCATTAATGACTGATCGCTTATGCCATAGGCCCAAGTATATTCCTACAGCCATACGCATCTTTATCGAAAGGCATCAGCATAATAAGTTACCATGTTCTAGCAACTCAACTACAGGTGGTAGGTTGTAGGTGATTTAAGGTAGTGCGGGCATGGAGGTTATCCATGTTTGTAGGGACCTTACCGGTTAGGTAAGGCTTACCAACACATCATATGAGTCGGACATTATAGAAAACTCCCTGTCAGGTTGTACCAAAGCCATGCAAATCTCAAAATTTTGAGGGACAACTTGCTCGTGGTTAAGAACAGTCAAGATAGCTCTAGATGCGTTCTCATATATCACAGCAAGAAAAACCAATCGATGAATCAAAGCCAAAACCCCCATATCAAGGTTTCTCAAGAAAGGCTCCAATTCATGCAAGAACTAGACAACTTTGGGATCTTGCAAATCGTAATGCCTAGATATATAGGATTTGATCTATGTGTGTCTCTATCACTTACATGTCCTTTTCACCAGCAAGATTGAGAAAAGGGAGATAAGAGACAACAAACCAAGAAGAACAAGAGCAAATCAACCAAGACAAGAAGGATTCATGAGAGACGAACAAACTTGATTATATTGCAACTTGTAGATGAAGATTTTACAGCCACTCTATGAGGAGGACAAAAGAGTACACTACAATACTCACTCTTCTCTTTTAAACCTTAACCCTAACTTAAGAAAAATTAGACTGGTTAGCATGCAAGCCTCCATCACTATCTACTAAATTGATGGAGCAACCAGCCAACATCTAACCCTAATGAATACTATTCGCTATAACAAATGGGAGAAACCTGTTAACCCCTCACAGCACAGGTTTTACACTCACACTTAACTCATACACGCTTTTCAAAATATATGAGATCAAACCTGCTAAGTCTTTAGTCTTTAATCCACTTTATCTTCTCAGTATTTTCATGACCTAAAACCATTTTTCCATGCGCCGCTCAAGCGCAACGGTTTAAATCCAAAGAAATTTTTAGTATTTGGTTAACTACCAAAATGCCCTTGCCTTGACCTATCTTTATCTTCCCTTACCAAAATGCCCTTGCCTTGACCTATCTTTATCTTCCCTTGCAAGCAATCGTCATGCTTGCAACATGTAGGTGCACTAATGGTTTGTCACGCATAGGCAAGTCTCTCCTATTTTAGTTTCACTAGACCGCACCCATCACTCGAACCTTCCCTTTAACATTCTTTCCCTTCCCAATGCCACTCTTAAGCTCAACCATGTCACCTAGCAACCTTAACCATTCTAGACCTTGGCTCGTCCATGAGCGTAGTCTCGGTCCTCGCTGTTAACCATAGTTTACTTGAACCTTCCCTACACACCCAAAGACAAAAAAATATTTTGGGACATAAGTTCTTTACAACTTAATACATGTTAGCTAAGTTATGCTTCATGCAACATGAATGTACTAACTTAAGACCAAATTATCCAATCCTCGATCAATTTCCAAATTTCATAACTCACTACTGAAACCAGAGGACACCTAGTCAGACTGCTAGAAACTGAACAGCAAGCAAAATATTAAATCATTCACAAATTTAAAATTTAACTCACAAACATTCACTACTACAGAAAGGCTAATAGTAGACGCCAAATCACAGACGGTTTTGTGAAACCGTCTGTAATGTACACTATTACAGACGGTTTTAATTTGAAGGCCGTCTGTGGTATTTGTGGCGGGAAAAAGGAGTATCACAGACGGTTCTTACCGGTGAACCGTCTGTGATACTAGAATATCACAGACGGTTTTATTAAAACCGCTGCGTGATAATCTGAGATTATCACGACGGTTTTTTATTAAAAACCATCTGTGTTGTGTCGACTATCACAGACGGTTGTTGTTAAGAACCGTCTGTGAATGTTCACAGACGGTTTTTAACAAGAACCGTTTGTGATGTCCCTTTGTCTGTCATATTCTAGATCAGAGGTTAATATATAAGTACACATTGCTTCTAATAACTTAACTACAGAACTACTGAGACAAGAGATTACAAATAAAAGGCAAATTTATTAATTTCAATTAGAGGCAAATTTATTACAATAGTCGCACAGGTAAAGAGTTTCCCAGATTGTAATCTTTTGGGCTTCGTACGCTTCTTCTTCGACTTGGGGACTTGGAGGATCAGCCGCTAAATTCTCGAACGCCGTTAAGATTGCCCTTGTCCTCAGCACTTCCTCCTGCAGCCTGGGCAAATGATCTGCAGCATCCATAATGTCGTAGAGGATAGCATGAAAAGATTCCTCAAAATCTGCCGTATTTGCTTGATCGGCAAGGCTATCCATCAGTCTCTGCAATGCGTGTAGAGCTTCTTCCGCTTTGCGCACATTGTGGAGAAGAACCAGGGTGAGGGCTGTTTCCCTTTCTTGAGCGGCAGCGAGACGCCTCCGTCGACGGCGGAGGATCAGGTCAAGTTGACGGATGCAAGAAAGTCGGGGAAGGAGAGCAGGGCGGGTGCGGAGAAGCTGCTGCAGATGCAAATTGCTGGCCCCGGCCGAACAATTCTTGATGAACAGATGAGAGGAAGGAGATGATCACAAGAACAGTAGAAGCCATGTTGTATTGTATATTGTATTGTACGTAGGTAGAAGAGACCTGGATTAGGCGCGCATATTTAACCTTTAGCACGCATTTGGTTCGTATACCCAAACATTAATGATATAGACGCTCGTATAACGATCGAGAGACGTTAATTAGACGATCAAACACGGCGTTCGCATCGAAACACGCGTGAAGCGTTACGGTATGAAGCTTATGACGAGCGGTTTTTATAAAAATCGCTCAGATAAGCTGGTTATCACTGACGGTTTTAATTAAAAATCGTCTGTGATAATGACTAAGGCATTTATTGCGCTGCTCAGACCGCATATGTCTTCGTTTCGATCCAGATCTAGCCACTGCTGCGCACTTTTTCACTCGGGAGAAAGCTAGGCGATTTCGAGCCGCTTAATTTGGTGGGAAGAGGCGAGATTGAGTTTTGAATTAAGATTCAGACTTTCCCGGTTGTTTGTAGATATGGTTAGTAATGAAATTTATTTTTTTAATTGCATTACAATTTAGGTGTAAGTAATCCATGAGTGGTTATTGAAGATGGTTAATTTGCAAAATTGTTGGTTATATAATAGCTATTGTGTTTGTAATATGAATTGAGCTAGGAAATTAAGTCTCAATATAATAAATGTGGCCGGTATATATGTAGTTCTAATTAGTTATTCTAGATTTTAATACTAAGTTGTTATATATGTACGTAACGTAGGACCGAAGCTGGATGTATGCCGCGAGCCGTGTGAGTGAAGAGTACATTAATGGCGTTTCTGCTTTTATAAGAGCCGCCGAGGAGGATATGTTGAATAAGGGGGTGGAATATATGTGCTGTCCATGCACTGATTGCGAGAATTTGAAGATGTTTAAGAACCGAGGGCAAATTGAAGCGCACTTGATTCGGAGGGGTTTCAAAAAGGATTATACGTGTTGGACCAGTCATGGCGAAGTGAATGATCATATGCCGCCAGATGACATCGCCGGTGAAGTGAATGATATGCCCCCGGATGACATCGCCGGTGAAGTGAATGACATGCCGCCGGCTGATGTCGATTGTGGCTCGGATTCAGATAGGTTGCACGATGATAATTTGGATCAGATGCTTCGCGATGTAGAAGATAACTATGATGAGAGAGAGTATGTTAAATTCCGTGGCTTGATGGAGGACTCAGAGAAACCTTTGTACACGGGCTGCAAGCACACGAGGTTGTCGGCCGTGCTTGAACTGTTGAAATTGAAGGCAAGCAACGGTTGGTCCGACAAGAGTTTCACGACGCTGCTAGGTCTTTTAGCGGACATGCTTCCGGAGGGAAATGAGTTGCCTAAAACCACGTATAAAGCCAAGAAGGTTCTTTGTCCGTTGGGAATGAAAGTAGAAAGAATACATGCATGCCCGAACGACTGTATCCTCTACCGTAAAGAGTATGCAAACATGCATGTATGTCCGGTGTGCAACGCATCCCGATACAAACGTAACAATCAATCAGATGATGGCGAGGGAACAGAGGCGAAGAAAGGACCTCCTGCTAAGGTGGCAAGGTATTTTCCTATAATTCCCGTTTGAAAAGGTTTTTGCAAATCCAAAGGAGGCAAAATCTGCGTTGGCACTCGGAGGAGCGCAAGAAGGATGGAATGCTAAGACACCTTGCTGATTCCGTGCAGTGGAGAAACATCGATAGGAGTTTTGTAGAGTTCGGTGCAGAACCAAGGAATATAAGGTTTGGACTGAGTACAGATGGAATGAATCCTTTCGATAGCATGAGCAAATGACATAGCACATGGCCCATGACTCTCTGCATCTATAACCTTCCTCCTTGGTTGTGTATGAAGCGAAAGTACATTTTGCTGTCGATACTTATCCAAGGGCCAAAACAACCTGGGAATGATATCGATGTGTTCCTAACACCGTTGGTGGAAGATCTAAAAGTACTGTGGAACGAAGGGGTATAGATATAGGATGCATACAAACGAGAGAACTTCACTCTGCGCTCCTTATTGTTCTGCACCATAAATGATTATCCTGCCCTTGGTAACCTATCGGGCCATAGTATAAAAGGTGCCAAAGCTTGTACTCACTGTTTAGATGGTACCGAGAGTGTGTGGCTGAGACACTCACGCAAAACCGTCTACATGCGTCACCGCCGGTTCCTTCGGAGGGCTCACCCATACCGCAAGATAAAGAAACAATTTGACGGAGAGAAGGAAGATGGTTCAGCTCCAAGGCATTTAAGGGGACACGAGGTTTATGATATGGTTAAGGATTTAGATGTTGTCCTTGGAAAGGGACGTAAATTGAGGGCTCATGAGAAAAACACCTGGAAGAAGAGATCAATATTTTGGGACTTACCTTATTGGGAGTACCTAGATGTCCGGCACTGCATCGACGTCATGCACGTAGAAAAGAATGTGTGCGACAACTTGATTGGTCTCTTACTGAACATCCGTGATAAAACAAAGGACGGCGTCAACGCACGGTTTGACTTGGCTGATATGGACATCAGGCCTGAGTTAGCACCGACATGCACTGATAATGGACGAACATACCTTCTCCCTGCGTGTTACACTCTGTCCAAGGCTGAGAAAACAGAACTATGCCAGTGCTTGCATGGTGTCAAAGTTCCGTCTGGTTACTCCGGCAACGTGAAGAAACTTGTTTCTATGCAAGATTTGAAGTTAAATGGCATGAAGTCTCATGATTGTCATGTGTTGATGACACAGATGCTCCCTATTGCAATTAGAAATATTTTGCCGATCAAAGTCCGAGAGACAATCATGAGGCTATGTTATTTCTTTAACACAATTGCTCAGAAGGTCATCGATCCTGAAGGACTAGATGCTCTGCAGGACAAGGTGGTGATGACTCTATGTCACCTTGAAATGTATTTCCCTCCTTCGTTTTTCGATATCATGGTCCATCTCATTGTTCACGTTGTGTGGGAGATAAAAATGTGCGGGCCCGTATTCCTACATAGCATGTACCCATTTGAGAGGTTCATGGGAATTCTCAAGTCCTACGTACGGAATCGTTCTCGGCCGGAGGGCAGCATCGTCGAAGGTTATGCAAGCGAAGAGGTCATTGAGTTTTGTGTCGATTATACGGCTCGATTCAATCGATAGGTGTCCTCAATCTCGTCATGAGGGGAGGCTGAAGGGTCTCGGAACTATCGGAAGGAAAGCAATCACTCCAGATATGGACATGTATACTCAAGCCCATTTCACGGTGTTGCAACACATGACTGAAGTGGCGCCTTATGTGGACCAGCACAAGGATGTGCTTCGCAATGTAATCCAGAGCGGCGGATGTTTGGATCATGAGGTAACACAACCGTCGGTTCAACCAATGGTTGAAGGAGCAAATCGCTAGGAGCTCGCCGAGTGAGACGCTGACATGGTTGGCAAAAGGGCCGACATTTACAGTTGTGACATGGCAAGGATATGACATAAATGGGTACACATTCTATCTGCATCTCGGGATGTCAAGAGCACTAACTGAACAGCGGTGTCCGCATAGATGCATTCGAGATCGATGGGTCGAGAAACTCGTACTATAGCTTCATAGAAGAGATTTGGGAGCTCGACTATGTGGTTTTCAAGATCCCCTTATTTCGCGCCGTTGGGTGCATCTCCCACAGTGAAGGTTGACAAATACGGTGTCACGACCGTGGACCTCCAACATGTCGGGTACAAAGACGAATCATTCGTACTCGCCAATCAAGTTGTTCAAGTTTTCTATGTAACCGACCGGCAAATAAGAAACGCCATGTAGTTCTTCATGGAAAAGGAGAATTGTCGGAGTGGAGAATGTAGTGGGCGAGGAGGAATACAATCAATTTGACGAGTTACCTCCTTTTGGAAATGGCATAAGGGTCGACGATGAACAACGTGACGAAACTAGTTACGTACGCATTGATCATGATGAAGGGCTAATTTTTAAAGGAAATAAGCAAGTACAATAAGAATGTATATGTGAAAATGTGTGACAATTTTGAGATGTATATGTGAAAATGTGTGATGTAGTCAATTTTGAGATGTATATGTGAAAATGTATATGTGTGATGTATTTGAGAATGACAAAATGTATTGGCATTTATGTATATGTGATGTATATGTGTGATGTATTTTAGAATGACAAAATGTATATGAATGCAACTGTTTGGTGGTTGATATGAATGCAGCTGTTTGGTGGTTGATATGAATGCATCTGTAGTTATTGGTGTTGTCTTAATTGCAACAATGGCAAAGGCTTATCACGAGACGGTTCTAAGTTTAGAACCGTGCGTGATAATCTCCTACTTATACCCTCTCGCTAGGGTTTTCCGTGCGCTGCGATATTCGATTAGATCTAAATCCCGAGCCCGTCGTCACCGCCGCCTCCCCGAGCCCTCGCCGGCTGCCTCCCCCAGCCCTCGCCGGCCGCCTCCCCGGATGTAGACGTCGCCGCAGCCTCCTCCTCCTCCGTTGCCGCCTCCCCGAGCCCGTCGCCTCCTCCTCCTCCGTAGCCGCCGCCTCCTCCTGTGTCGCCGCCTCCTCCTCCTCCGTCGCCGCCGCCTCCACCTCCTGCGTCGCCGCCTCCTCCTCGTCCGCCGTCCCTAAGGTCACTGTTAGTTGCTTAGTACATACTGTTATGGTTAGTTGCTTAGTACATATTTAGGGTTGATGCTTCATACTGTTATGGTTAGTTGCTTAGTACATATTTAGGGTTGATGCTTCATGCTTACTGTTAGTGTTTAGGGTTGATGCTTGATGCTTACTACATATTACATTGGTACATTGTTTACTGCAGTAGCTTAATTATTTTGCTATTTGGTACATATTACATTGGTACATTGTTTACTGCAGTAGCTTAATTAGTTTGCTATTTGGTACATACTACATTGGTACATTGTTTACTGCAGTTGTTTAGTTTACATTGGTACATATTACATTGCTTGTTGTGTTAGTATATAGTATATAGTATATAGTATATAGTATATAGTATATAGTATATAGTATATAGTATATAGTATAGGCACATAACCCCTCTATGTCCACATCACTCCCTCCCTTCTCCCCCTTTCCTCTACTCCTCTCCTCTCTTCCTAACATTGAGCATCATGTATCACTTTTCTTGCTTCCTCATCTTATCATGTGCAACCCTACAATTTGAGAGCACAAATTAACCAATCAAGGAAGAGTATATGATCAAAGGGCATGAAGCAAGTAACACATTCTAGTGTATCCGGATAAAGAAATCTTGCGATTATTGCAAAAGATACATTGACCATTTGGGTGGAAAGAAATACATTGTGTCGTCAGGCTCATGACTGCCAATTCGAAGCATAGCATAGCTCACATACAATTCGTGGAAGAATGTGCCTGACACTCGGAAACGTGAGTTGTGGACCGAAATTTTGGCATCGTTCGAGTTCCCAGAAGAACACCTGGACGCTGTGGAACAACAAACCTACAAAGCGGTGTGCAAAGCATGGAAGAACTTCAAGAGCACGCTTGTCAGGAAATACATGGAGACGGACGAAACGCCTGTTCATAAATACCCATTCCTGGAACCACAATGGGAAGAGTTCAAGGCGATGAAAACGACCAAGATTTCAAAAGTACAAGTGTGGCGCACAAGGCCCTCCGTGCAAAAATACACACCCTCACGACTTGGCACGGTGGGTATGCGGGTAAAATCCCGCAGATGGAGGAAGGAGGATGAGTGGCACCGCACAGACATGCCCGCCGTTTTCCAATATCCTGGATGACCGCGCTCGAAATTGGATTAGAGCAAGGTCATCTACAACGACATCAGGGGACGTCACCTTTCGAAACCCTGCAGACCAGCAAGTGACCGAGCGCCTGGTAAGATATCGATCGAACTACGTAGCTTGTAATTACTCCACAACTTCGTACGAATTGAAATGACATGTCGTGCTCTTGCAGGAAGAGCTGAGTTTTCAATCTACCCTGGGATCATTCCAGGGAACAAGGGAGAATGATATGCTCTCCATGGCCCTGGGAAACAAGGAGCACCCGGGCCATACGAGAGGCCTTGGGCTTTACGTTCCTTGGAAACATGGTTTCCAAGATGACTCCGACATGTATCGGCGCAGGAAGAGAAACAAAGCCGAGCGTGACGCACAGCTACAAGAAGAGATCAAGGAATCTCTTAGAGAGGAGCTATTAGCTCAGATGGCTGATGTAATCAGAGATGAGGTGCGGAAACAGACAGAAAGTCAGCAGGCCGCCACCGCCACTCCTGTGCTAGCTAGCCCGCACAACCATCCGAGTAGCTGCGCGTCCAATCCAACGCAAACCCAGTCCAAATTTCCTGTGGACGACATCCTGGTAATAATTATTACCTCTCGAATGCTTGCTCTATTGGTAGGCCTATTCAAGTAGCTAATTTTGTATCGTTATGTAGGAGCCTCGACGTGCGTGCTCCAAGTGAGATATGGCTCCATTCCCTTGTACGCTGCTTGGGCGCGGCATATTCGTCTGCAGTATCGGGGCCATGGTGCACGGTCAAGCTTTAGCGCCAGCTCGCAAAGTTAATGTGGATGGTGTGTATGCCAATTTTGAGGTGGTCCGCTATCAAGCCCCCAACGACGAGATCGTGAATCTAGGACAGGCCATTGGAACATTCATCCAGTGGCCCAAAACCGACATATCCCTGGAGGCTTCTTCACCGGTGGCAGGACCAGAAGTGCAGTGTGAACCACAGCAACTTGCACTGGTGCCATCTCCACACGGGCAGTGCGAACCACAGCTACCTGCACCGCTGCTATCTCCAAGGGTGCTATTCTCGCCATAGCAACTTGCACCATCTATACCATTACAGTCGACTAGCATAAAGTCGACCGACAATCGAGGCAGTGGCCAGAGCAAATCAAAGACGAAGGATGATGACGATATCCCGTCCATGCCATTGGCCCGCAAATTCGTGCTAGGTGAGCCGATGGTATTCCAGGAAGAGGTCCAAAAACTAGGACTTGGTTGCCAAAGATTCCACCTTTGGTATATGGAATATCCAATAAGCCGAGGCGAACGCGCTCGTATCATCACAAATTCAAGCCGGAACATTTCTTGCACGGCTCGGGATCGTGTCTTCGCGTGACCTTTGACGATATATTTGAACTTTTCATGCTCAACGCTCTCGACGCCTCACTCGTTCGATGCTTGACGCTGTAAGTCTGTACAATCACAGTCTCTGTTCACGTAATACCGATATATGTCACAATTTGTTGCCTTTCTGTGTTATATATAGATTCATGCTGACCGAAGCTAGATCATCGAAATCATGAATTGGTTTCCTGGACCCACGCTTGGTCGCCATTGATACTATCATCGAGAATGCATCCTTCGTCGAGGACTATATTACAAAAGCACTGCTGGCTCACCAAGATAAGGAATTTGTTCTTATGCCATACAATGAGAAATTCCATTGGATTTTAATTGTAATTATACCAAAATGGAACAAGGCTATATACCTTGATTCTCTAAGTAAGAACAAATCCAAGTACACAGCTATCGCCCAAATACTCGATAGGTACGTACATTGTACATTGTACTCTTTCTTTCCTTTCGAATGACTAACTTTTTCGAATAACGAAGGTCGTTCGCCACATACGTTCAACAAACACGTGACTCGACGACAGGGGCCAAGGCCTTGAAACATGATCGCAAGTTTCGGGTATTCGCTAGCTACACATTAATTAATCATATACAACACATAGTAGTAATGGCACTTGATTTAACACATTCTATTTTTTGCAGTGCCACCAGCAGCAGCCGGGCAACACGTGTGGATACTACGTGTGCCACCATATGAGACTACTCTTCGATTCCACCAAGATCACCAATTCTAAGGTTTGTCAATCTTCCCACATTTATTTCATACATGTCAAGTTTAATATATGCGCGTGTTCATATTCCTATCGACAGGCTGCGTCCATCTCTACATCTGCATTGAAACAGCCGGATTTTGCAAAAATTCGAGGAGAACTCATTTGGTTTTTGTGGACAAAAGTCGTAAGATCAAATGGAGAGTTCCACTGCCCAGAATGATTTTTTATTGTAATTCTAAGTGCAAATGCAGTGTACATCTTTTACAATTGTGTATTTGTTAATGGATATTTTATTTCAATTCAATGAATTGATTTGCGAAATGGATGCTTTATGTTTGTGAAATGAAGTGTGTTGTCAATTGGATGTTTTATGTCTGTGAAATCAATTAAGATGTGAAATGTATTTGAAATGAAATGAGATGTGTCAATTGTATATGTTTTATGTCTGTCATTATCTGCTTGTTTCAGAGGGCATGGCTAGCATTTCCTGAGGCTAGCCAATAAACAGAAATATATTTAGGGGTTGAAGGGAATATCATAGACGGTTTTAAGTTAAATCTCGTCTGTGATAGCTGATAATCACAGACGGTTTTGCGTTAACACCCGTCTGTGATAGCTGATAACCACAGACGGTTTTGCGTTAAAAACCGCTCAGGATATCGATAATCACAGCGGTTTTTAGTTAAAAACGTCAGGATTATCAGCTATCGCGAGCACGGTTTAACTCAAAACCGCTCTGTAATAGTGATAATCACGCACGGTTCAAAACCGCCTCGTGATGACCTTCAATTATCACTGACCTATAAATACAGACGGTTCACAAAACCGTCTGTGATGACGATTTCAAACCGTCTGTGATGACCTTTTCTGTAGTAGTGATTGACAATGGTTTATTCTTGACCTTCTCATATGGTCCCTCAAACAGAATCCGCAAATCTGACTGGTTTGTGTGGGAAGGGAAAAAGATCATACAAATTATGCAATGATAAAAATTAATAGTTGGACCTATCGAGCTATCCATCACTTCGTTTTCTTTTCACCAACTTGCTCATATTTTGTTGCTGCTCAGAGCTGAAGGGCTAACTTCATATCAACTGGCTTCCTGTCGCTTGCATCATCAATTGCATCATAACATGGGATTGCGTTACACCGTATTATCTTCATGCTACCGGAAGAGATGATGTAAAAGCCATTTCTTTTGCCTTGATTGCCTGAAATCAAATTGCAGAGCAGCAAGATGCATCACATTGACTGTCCTAAGAAAAAGGGATTAGTACCCTGATATACAGTGACAGGCCTCCTTAATTTACTTACTTCATTTTCCCAGTTTACACGCAGTGTGATCCACAGGAGCAACACAAGCTTGGTGAGGCTGCCGCAAACGATGCCAAGCCAAAGCCCCTATTGAAACCAAAATGGTTCCAGTCATTCAGAGATATTCGTGTGGTTCATATCACTGAAACGCTGTACAAATTTGCAGGCAAGATGCTGAAGTGTTTTTAGTACCATTCCATTCAGATGGAGGACAAATGCAAGCAACACGGCCATGGGAATGCCGGCCAAGTAGAACGCGCCGAGGTTAACACGTGCGCCAATTTTCTGCTCACCGCAGCCGGTCAACACTCCTGAAATGTTTAGGCATGGATCATGTCACCCTGTTCCTGAATGCTCATTAGGTCACCTCGCTTTGCTTCTAATTTGGTTAGGAATTTACGACTGCGAAGTACTCATTAACAAGATGTTATGTATCATAGAGGAGGTTTTACCTGAAAGAGAAGTGTGGATCCCATCGATGAAGAACGATATCGCGAGAACAGGTATCATTCGAGCAATGTAGGTGATGACTTCAGCCTCATTGCTGTACATGAACCCCCAGAAATTGCGTAGCAAAATCATCGTTAAGGCTATCACAAAGCCTTCAGACAAGGCCATGCATAAGACTACTCGAGTTGCCAGCTTTGCTGCTTGAGGCTGCCCGGCACCAAGTTCGTTCGAAACACGAGTGCTACAGGGGAGAAAGCAAAGACACCAATCAGCCTCTACGGCTCTACAGAGCGTACGAACATTCAGCATTGTTTAGAAGAATCGCACACCTTATGGCTGTACAGAGACCTAATGGCACCATGAACATCAGAGAACCGGTGTTGAGACTGCAGAGTTCAACACACAAATTAATTAGAAAGATAAAAAAGGACGAGATTTGTTGTCCTGTAGTGCATGCAAGAACTAATCTTGTGGTAAATTACCATATTGACAAGACGGAAGTCTCGAGTTTAGGATTGGGCAGAAGACCAGAGAGAAGCACAAGCAGTTCAAACGACCACCACTCCAAGCTGCATATACAAAAAGAAATTAGTCATTCGTAAGTAATATACGATGGAAGCATACTTGTAGTATTCAAGAATACTTATTTGGTTCTTTTAGGCCAGGTACCTAAAATAAATATGAGCCGTTCATTCTTTTTAATCGAATAGATCAGATTAGTTAGAATTTAGTTATACTACCATCGACAATACTAACAGTAGAATCCCGAAAGAGATAAAATTATAAAAGAAATGTATAGCGTAAAAATAATTTCTTCAATCGTTGCAACACTGCGCATACGAGAGATGGCGGCTGCGCTGTAGCGGAATGGGTGAGAGACGGAGGCAACAGTGACGAAAAGAATTAATAATAGATTTAAAGAAAAATCTATGATGCCCTCAATAAAAAAATTAGTTATAAAAAAATCTATTATACATTTACAAATCAGTAGTTAAATTTAATTTTTATTATCATTCTTTTACTATCAGTAGAATATACTGTAAAAAAATTCCCCCTGATTCAGCAAGTACTCAGGTTTGTCTTACCAGCCCATCATCGCCGATGGGACGGCGAGCTCCGTGAACCGGCGCAGCTCCTTGAAAGCGTCCATGGAGAACCCAGTCCATGTCCTCTTGCAAGCGCTCGACAGCCTCACGTAGAGAGTTAGTATAACCAGATTAGTGCAGTACGAGATGGCGGTGCTCAACGCAGCGCCTTTGCTCCCCATGCCGACCTTGTACACCAGCGCCCAGCACACGAAGGCATGGCTAAGGGCCGTGACGCCGGAGCTGAGCATCACCGGCACGACTATGCTCTGCGTCTGCAGGAACCGGATGTGGCACACGAGCGGGACGTAGGGGACAAGGGAAGGGATCGTCCACAGCGCGTACGCGCCGGCCTCCGCGGCGATGTCCTTGTCCTGGCCGATGGCGAGGAGGATCTGGCCGGCGTTCGCCCAGACGATGGCGATCGGGACGCACGCGAGCGCGAGCACCAGCATGGCGCGCTGCTTGTAGACGCCGAGGAGGTGGTACTGCCTCGCGCCGTAGGCCTGCCCGCACAGCGTGTCCAGCGCGCTCGCCATGCTGGTGAGCAGGCTGAAGCCGGTCACGTTGACGAGGGAGGTGGCAAGGGAGGCGCCAGCGAGAGGGAGCTCGCCGAGGTGGCCGACGAACATGACGGACACCATCTCGACCACGTTCTGCAGGATGCAGCTGCCCACCAGCGGCCCCGCCAGCCTCAGCAACCTCTTGGCCTCCTCCACAGCCTCCCCCGCCACATTCTCCGAGCGCGCGACGAGCAGGGGCTCCTCTGTGCTTGCTTCCTTCTCCATGTTGATCAGCTAGCTAGCTTGAATAGCGGAATGGTGAAGCGGAGAAGCACGGAGCTAGGAGCCCTATTTATATGGAGCTGAGCTGAGCGGCACCGGAATGTTTGGAAGCTTCGTGGCAAGTAGCCAGCAGATTTTTGTTGCTTTAACTTTGTTGTTCTGCACGTGGTGAGACGTGGCTGCCAAGTATTAGAACTGGTCGTACTAGGCACACGCTACTATGGCCCTTTTTTTCAGCTTAAGCTGTTTTTCGCCTTTTCTACAGTATCTAACTTTTAAATGGAGTATTTTTTAAAGATAGAGTCTACTAGTTAATTGTAATACATATTATACAGACTTCATTTATATTGGCAAAAACCACATGTGAGTTTCTATTACTCCGTAATCCCTCACACGAACAGCCCAAAAGCCAAAAGCCGCAGCCAAAAGCCACAGGCCGTAGCTGAAGGATAGTGTAATGTGAGTTTCTGTTACTGTGTAATCCCTCACACGAATAGCCTAAAACCACAAATCGCAGCCAAAAGTCACAAGTCACAGCTGAAACTTTGTTGTTCTGCACGTGGTGAGACGTGGCTGCCAAGTATTAGAACTGGTCGTACTAGGCGCATGCTACTATGCTAGCTGAAGGGCAGTGTAATGTTACCTGCAAAATTCTGTGAGAGTAGCAAATATGCACAGCACGCACACTACATGCGGTACAGGCGTGTGCGTCCCACTATATACGCCAAGTATTATGTGTGTACTCTGATTATATAAGATATCACTACTACAGAAAGCCTAATACTAGATGCCAAATCACAGACGGTTTTGTGAAACCGTCTATGATGTACACTATTACAGACAGTTTTAATTTGGAGACCGTCTGTGGTATTTCTGACGGAAAAAGGAGTACCACAGACAGTTCTTACCGCTGAACCGTCTATGATACTGGAATATGACAGACGGTTTTTAATAAAAAAAACCATCTGTGATATGTTTCCCGCCTTGCAATTCTCCAAAATTTCATAATTTCCCGTCTGAGTCCGAGTAGGATTCAGTTTTGACACACTTTCAGTAAAACGGGCATAACTTTTGCATATGGTGTCCGTTTTCGACGTTCTTGTACTCGTTGGAAAGCTAACGACGAGCCCGATCCAAAACATTGACTCGCTCGCGCTAGTCGCCCTCCAAGACCCCGAAAATCGGCCATCTTTGGACCTAAACATGCATCGCAAGCTTTTGGTTTCTGTTTTTGCCCTTTTTCTTGGTCTTCCTTTTGGAATTTGGATTTGGCTTCAACTGAAAAGTTGTAGATCTCATTGAAACCTTTCAAATGAGTATATATAACCTATATAAAACTTTGCTATTTTATCTTTTCAGACTAGTTGTTTATATTGTATCGGTATATAAAATTTTATGCTCTAATTCACAGACGGTTCTATATATAGAACCGTCTGTGATGAATGAATCACAGACGGTTCTATATATAGAACCATCTGTGATATTCATTCATCACAGACGGTTCTATATATAGAACATAGAACCGTCTGTGATTCATTCATCACAGACGGTTCTATATATAGAACTGTCTGTGATAATCTGTGGGCCCGTCGATCCTCCTCAACCCAATCCTAGCCAATAGAAATCCAGCAATCCTCACCCCACGGATCGTAGCTTCACCTCTCCGTCCCCGCGCCTCTCCCTCCCCTATAAATAATCATTAGAACCCAGCCTCCTTTCTGTTCTCCTCTTTGCTGTTCTCCTTCTCCTTGCTGTTCTCCTCCTCCTTGTTGTTCTCCTCCTGCTCCTTAACCCATACCATAATAGTCTCACGAAGCAGACAATGCACAAGGCAGCGCTCAATCAACACCGACGATGGTGGGCGTCAAAGACATCCAGCTCACGCGCTGCATCAAGGGCGAGAAGGCCTAGGCATAGAGGATCTTTGCTTTTCTCTGTTCTTGTTGTGTTAGTTAGATGAGCAACCTATTTGTTGTTCTCCTCCTCTTTGTTGTTTGTTGTTTGTCTGTCTATTCTTGTAATGGTAGATTCTAATCTTAAAATGTGTACTGTGTTTCATACTATATTTGCTTGTTCTCATTTCAATTAATTGATTTGCGAAATGGATGTTTTATGTTTATGAAATGAATTGGGATGTGAATTGGATGTATACATGTACATGTTGATCTGCTTGTTTCAGAGAGCATGGCTAGCATTTCCTGAGGCTAGCCAATAAACAGAAATAGATTTAGGGGTAGAAGAGAATAGCACAGACGGTTTTTAACTAAAAACCGTTTGTGCTAGATATCACAGACGGTTTTAACTAAAACCGCTCGTGATATTGATATATCACGACGGTTTTAGTTAAAACCGCTCGTGATATTCATACCACGACGGTTCGAAAACCGCTTGTGATAACCTTCGATTATCATCGACCCATAAATTCGCATTTGTTCAGAAAACCGCTGCGTGATGACGTTTTTGAACCGTCTGTAATAGGGTTTTCTGTAGTAGTGTATGCAAACTAGGTCGG
Organism: Dendrocalamus sinicus; assembly: GCA_036346575.1. Taxonomy (NCBI): domain Eukaryota; kingdom Viridiplantae; phylum Streptophyta; class Magnoliopsida; order Poales; family Poaceae; genus Dendrocalamus; species Dendrocalamus sinicus. The sequence continues at coordinate 9,997,673 of CM070670.1, forward strand.
TGGGAATGAATAACCTCGCCATGTCACACTTCGCTGATAGACACTACAAAATGGTGGTAATTTGCTGGAACAAACTATGCCATTAAAATAATACTGTTTTAAAATAGGGGCACGAAAAAATTCTATTTGCCAAACAACTTTTAAAGTAAAGCCTTGATGGCTGAATTATGGATGGTCAAATTACTACGTTTGGATGGCCAATTTTTAGATGGAACTTTTTCATGCCCGTTCATTTTCCTAAATTTTATAATAAAAATATTTTAATAAGAAATGTGTTCTTGCAAATAACCACATTTTTGTAGTGTTCATCACCGAATAATCAATTTCCCGATGTCCTACAGCAAATACCACACTTTTGCATTGTCCTAGAGTCAATTTTGCATAGTTTCAAATGATTTAATTATAGAAATATATTCCATCCATTGATAAAAAATTGGCATAAATTTTCGTAATAACCAAAGTTTAATTCTGTCTAATACTTTTATACCACCGTATCTGTAAAGAGTTTGGAGGATATAATACTAATATATTGTTTTTGTGATAAATATAACAATTTCATTCTAATCCGATCATTCCAATATAAATTTATTACATAGGTTGGTTTGTCAAAGTCAATAGTGCCTACAAGTTTTTAGAATGATGGAGGAACAAAATTTATCCCTATTTTGCAAATTTCCATTGGGATCTTGTCGAACCAAGATTTACATTTGGACCCTCTGTGTATTCTGAGCTATTTTCATGATAAGTGACTATCTCACATAGTACAACATCAATGAAAATCACAGCCATATATGCACATAAATGAAAGAGGTACTTGATATTACATAAACAATCATAATTAGACCTTATGCCCGGGTTTTACATAACGGACCGACATGCTAAATGAGTTTGCTCAGAAATAGTAGTAGAAAGAAAAATAAACAAAAAAGGGTCTTCATGATTTGCCACAAGCAATCGACTGGGGCTAAGACATAGTTCCCACCATTGTTTTCATCACCAAAGCCGGATGCATAGAAGTATCCATACATCGGATCTCCACTTCCATAATTTGAATCCACATGTACAAGCAACCATGAGTACAAACGTACTCAACAAGCCCTTGTGCCAAATGCAAGAGTATTATGACCCCATTCTTTTCAGCTTATGGCTTACGGCTTATGACTTCCATCCAACAAACAAATAGAACTACTTTTTTGAAGTGGTTTATCGGGATAACCTTTTCAAATCGGCTTATTGGCTTATCGGCATTTGATTCATTTACACAAGCGCTCGCGCTAAGGCCAAAAGCCATCAGCCGTAGCTAAAAAGAATGCATAGATGCAATGCTTGCCAAGTGAAGGTCTTAGGTTTTTTTAAGCAAGTTTTATTTTTCTTCATCACGAAAGCCTAAGAGTTAGCCCCCTTTTTTAACTTAAAACCAAAATGTCCAATTTAATTAAGTTTGTCATAGAAATGGAACCACTCCGTCTATACTAGGAAATCCCTTCACTAGCACTAGTGGAATCCCTCCACCTATACAGTACCATGGCCACCATTACCCATTATTTTATGAAAACTAACCTAGTGAGAATTTCTTCACTGGGAGCATGGTTATTAGAATAGATTATAAACTGTAGAGAATGTATAGTTTTACGCACAAAAGATGTTCAGCTCATGTTGCCATCCATGCTTTCGTTGGAGAGAGTGACCGAGAAAGTCATCATTAGGCCTTTACAATACCTATTCCCAAAACTTCTCTCACCCGGTGAGTGAAACCCCTCAATAATGAGACATGATAATTATGGGACACACCCAAAATGCTCCATCTAGTAGGCTAGATTTTCAATGGGGGACCCACCATTGTGAGGGAAATCAGCATCCCTTTTCAAGCATAAAATTCCAACCTACCATTGCGCATGAGAGTCGTGCTGAAACTAAGTAAATTATTTGGTTAGGTCAAACCCATACTTGACTTGTGATTGCACGATTAGAAGTTTAGAAATATGTCACACAATTTGGTACTTAATCGACTAAGACGAGACAATCAATAGACCCAACTCTCGTGCAATCCTTACACCAATCTCATACCATTCACCCACCCAAATCCAATTTTTGAGCCAAGGAAATTGTTTAAATTTTAATTACAAGGCAAATGTTTTTCAAAAGTTTTTGATATGCAAATAAAAGTTTTTGAAACACATGGAAATCATGTAATTTTAAAATGAAACAGAATTTAGGATGTTACAATTCTGGACTTGCAGTCCAAGTTACGAAGACTAACTTCTCCCGGTCAAAATTGCTGACTGGTCTCCGACCACATTTGCCCGTGATTCTGAAATCGAGAATTGCGAATGTCCCAAGCAGATAATGACACATAAATAGCTTCGCGGCCACGCTTTGTTTGGCATAAACAAAACAAAGCAACACATCAACAGGACAACTAAACACAAAAATCTAAAGCGGAAAGCGAGTACAGGGATTGGAAAGGAGCAAAAACGAACGTCGGAACTCTCACTCCAGCAAAGGGAGCCCCACTTACAAACAGTTAAAAGCAACGACTAGAAGCTATGCATTGGCGGTCTTCTTTGGTCTTAAGGCGGGGTGCTCTCTTTTTTTATTAGTTTTTAAAAACTATTTTTCAATTTTACAGTAACTAGTTTTTAAACAAAATAATTTTTAAAACAGAGTATATAAGTTAATTGTAGTATATACTATAAAGACTTTATTTATATCGGCTAAAGCCGTACGCAAGCTATAAAGACTTTATTTATATCGGCTAAAGCTGTACGTAAGTTTTTGTTACTCTGTACTCTCTCACAAATAGCCAAAAATCATAAATTGTAACCATAAGACATAAACAGAAACCAAAACAACCAGACCTGCTACGAGTTCAACGCCTTGTTGCGGAAGATCCTTCTATTTTTCTCCTTCCAAATATTCCCCGCTACGTAGATAACTAGCCGGTTGAATTTCCGTCTATTTATTTTTGGTGTTTGCAGACTAGCTTCTCTCCACCGCTCCATAATGTTATTGTAATTTTCAGGGGGAACTCGGCTCGTAACGTTGCAATTTAACCTGTTGAGCACAGTGGAGCAAGTTTGAGCAGCGTACGGACAGGTGAGGCAGAGGTGTGTCGCCGTCTTCTAGGCTCGGTTGCAAAGACATCACAAAGGTTGATAAGGCCAACCTTCTGTTTTTGCAAAGTCGTCAACCGTTAGAATTCTGTACAAGTCACCGAACTCCCTACAATACATAACATTACTCCACACTGCTGCGTCACCTTCCACGGCTCAAAGACGATGCCATTGGTGACCGAGTGGCATGGGAGACAGAGGCAACCGTGGAAGAGTTACTGCTTGTCCCGTACCCCGGTGGGAACGGCACGGGTGCAGCGGAGGCGAAGGTGATGTTGCAGCATGCCGGGACGCTAGTCGCCACTATGGAACGCTGTGCGCAGGCGGTATCCTGTTCGTCAGGGGCGTCCCGGCAAAATGGGAGACCCAGTTCGAAACAATAAGTGGAGGCCTAATATCTAGGAATTTTTTGTACGGATAATCCATTGTTTATTCGAAATTACATAAATATACCCGTGGGAAATTTTTTTGCAAAAATAGGCTCCAGTCGCCTAATGGTTGGGCGATCGAGACTTCGCCCAACCGCACGCGGCGGTGGAGAGTCTACGAACGGTTGGGCGATTAATTCGCCGCCCAACCGTTGGCGCCTTCAATGTAGTCGCCAAACAATTGGCGATCAGATTCAGTCGCCCAACGGTTGGGCGATCAAGGTGAATATAAGCGGCGACGCAGCGCGGATCGTTCTTCCGTTCGCCGCAGCAGAGAGAGAGGGAAAGAGGGAGAGGGAGAGGAGAAGAGAAGGGGAGGAGGAGAAGGAGTGCGCGTTTTTGGTAAGTTTTTGTGTTATATTTTTTGTTAGTGTAGAAAAATAGTTTAGAAAATATAGTCTAGAAAATTAGTTTAGAAAATATAGTCTAGAAAATTAGTTTACAAAATGTAGTATAGAAAATTAGTTTAGAAATATAGTTTAGAAAATTAGTTTAGAAAATGTAGTCTAGAAAATTAGTTTAGAAATATAGTTTAGAAAATGTAGTTTAGAAATTTAGTTTACAAATTTAATTTTCAAATTTTGTTTAGTAAATATAGTTTAGAAATTTAGTTTACAAAATGTATAAACTAAATTTTGTATACCATTTATAATGCATTATTGTACAAAAAATAGTATTTAAATGTACATGTACAAAATTTAATTTTGCAATTATTGTACAAATTTAGATGTAGAAAATTTAGTGTTGAAATTTACATGTAGAAAATGTAATGTTGAAATTATTGTACAAATTTAGATATAGAAAATGTAGTGTTGAAATTTAGATGTAGAAAATTTAGATGTAGAACATTGAATGTTGAAATTATTGTACAAATTTTCCAGGTATGGCTCGTGCTGGACGTGACTCGGAGTGGCGGTTCGCGCTGTTGGACGAGCACGTGGACCGCTCTCATCGCGCTTCCCGTCTAGTCCCGCCACCGGGGAGCACGGACGACCTGCCTCAGCTGGGAGTGGTCCGAACACGCACACCTCGCGTGGCCTGGGGACTCGACCCTCGTTGGACCGCCAGTTTGCACTACTACTGCGTTTAGTGCGACCGTAAGTTCGTTCGTGCTGACCTTCACTTTGTTTGCAGGCGCGGATGCCGGGCTACTCCTCTTGCCGGATGGTGTAGGCCACGGACGAGGATGGAGGCGCCGGCGCTACCGGGCGGGACGAGGGCGGGACGAGGCGCGGGAGCGATCACGACGCTTTCCGCTCGACCGCTCCTGGCCGACGGCTTTGGTGGACCGCTATGCCCGAGACGCACACTTTCCACCTCCCATTCGGGAGATGACGCCGACCTTGCAGGATGTGTCCTGCTCCTTGGGCTTCCGATCGCGGGAGACGCTGCCTTCCTACCGGAGGCCCCGGCCCACTGGCGCGCTGACTTGCTCGCTAGATTCCACGGTGTCGTTCCACCGACCGATGACCACCACGTGTTCGGAGAGGAGCAGACCCATGGGCCGACACTGAGGTGGCTCGAGCGATGCACGTGCGTGGTATATAAAATCGATCGTGTCTTCGAAGCTCTTATTTGTGGTATTACGTACTAATAACAACTTTTTTGCATTCAGGTGGAGCGCATGGTTCCACAGCGCGATGATCGCAGTCTCGCGCACTGGAGGCGTCACGTCTTTGTGGTTGTTTGGTTGGGTGCTTTTCACCACCAGCCACGGCAACTCGGTGGATGCGCGCCTCATCGCTTATGCGAGGGCGATCGCTGACGGCGAGCCCCACCAGGTCAGCTGGGGATCGGCCGTACTTGCCACGACGTACCGCGCGCTGTGCGATGCGTGCACGAGGGTCAAGGAAAACTCGATCCTCACGGGCTGTCCCCTTCTACTGCAGTTGCGGTCGTTCGAGCGCTTAAGCGTCGGACGACTGTGTTTGGGCGACATGGGTCCGTCACGGCCCGAGATGTGTCCAGGGAGGGAGACGCCGACCGCCGACGATGGGTTCTATCCGTGCCGTCGTCGAGTAAGTGTTATCACGCTACTATTTCTTTCGTACTGACGATCGTCAATCTAAACAACTTGTCTTTCTTGCAGGTACAATTCGCGCGCGTGCGAGTCACGCGGCGCATCGGGTCTTTGTGGAGCAGCTCGACCGCATCACATCCGACGACGTCGCGCTGGAGCCGTCGTGCGATACTGGCGATTCAGGCCCGTGCTCCCGCCGGTCTGTCCTCACTTTGTCGGCGTGTGAGCTTTACTCACCCGCGGAAGCTCGTGTACCTCATCTACGTGGAGGACTACGCACCCACGGGTGATGCGGCGATTCGAACTCGGCAAACGGTTCTGTACCGGTCGGACCATCGCTTCGCGACACGTGCACGGGTGAGTGATCGTTTGTGGTAAATATGTACATACTTACTACTGCGTTCGCAAGTATCTCACATTACGTAATGGTTCTATACGCAGGCACAGCGCGAAGGGAGTGAAAAGAGGGACGGACTGGTCGTTGAAGATGCATCCCTGGGTCGAGCAGTGGGAGGGTGCGCTCGACGACCGCGTGGAGGAGGACCGCCTGCGTCACGACAAAGACGGAGTACGCTGGAGTACCTTCGCCGGTACCAGCCACGCACCCGCATCGTGCTCGTATATGTGGTAGACCCGTCGCACACACGTCGCCGCTCCGACGGACACGTACCCCGCGCACTTCGCGCGCGACGCTCACCTCGCGGTACGTTAAATGTCATTTCAAAGATTCCCGAATGGTAATGTCGTTTCGATAATCGACCATTTCATTTCATGTCTTTGTGTTCAGGCTGACGTCGGTTCTGTCCTATGTGCCAACTCCGGCACAGTACTTGAGAGGCTCACCAGTGGTGGGCAGCTGACCCATGACGAGGGCGTCAGCTTTGCGCGTCGGATGCACGATGGGTGTAGACGTATTGTTAGCCTACTGTCCTGCACGAGGCTACCGGCGGTCTCCACGCCCACCGCTCCGCCTGCTCGTCCACCAGTGCCACCCCGACCAGCGTGGCACTACTCTGGTGCACCGACATGGACACGTCCTCCACCGCCTCACCCGGAGCAGCCAGGGGGTTCAGCCTAGGCAGGCCCTCCTACACCGGTTCACTTCACGCCTCCTACACACACCCCTGTCTTTCCCACCTCGATGGCGCCAGCTACGGGTACGCAGAGGATCTTATATCGTGTTTATCCGAAGACAACATGCAACGAACTAACGATATTAATATTGCAGGTACTTACCAGCAGCACGGCGTCTCCCCAGGCCCGGACGATGTGGACCAGTTTTTCGCGGAGTGGTCCGGGCAGTTCTCCGACGCAGCACCGGAGGTTCTTTCTGGCAGTGCCCTCCCCGGTGCACCGGAGGGCACACAGCCAGAGGTGCAGCTGACTCCACCACCGCAGGGGCGGGATAGACACCCTCCTGCTCGTTTTACTTTTTCGGATCGTCCTAACCCGTTGCACCGGAGGAGGGCCAAGCGAGGCCGTATGGGAGGACGCGGGCGCGGTGACGGGGCACACCAGGGTGACCAGGTGAGGCGTGTTGCGATGCTATATATGTCATGCATGTAATGAAAAAACATGCGGCATGTTACTCTCAGTTATATTATGAGGTGTATTTAAATTTACATAGTCTATCATCTCTCTCCGCACATAAACTGTCTCACTTAACAGTGTATGTATCGATCGTTTTCTACTCAATCTTTCATAAAAAAAATTTAAAAGCTTTTTACATACCTACAATATACAATGAACATAAACTTTTATTACAACTTCACCGTATTTTTTACCGGTTCAACGTTACAAAATTCACAAAATTTAAAACAATCACGGGGGCTACATGCAGTCGCCTAACGGGATGGCGACTGCATGCTAGTCGCTTAACGGGATAGCGACTACCGTTAAGTCGCCGAACGGAAGAGCGACTTAATGTAGTCGCTCTACCGTGCAGCGAGATATATTGTGTCGCGGTCTGGTTGGGCGAAAGTCTCCAGTCGCCCAACTATTAGGCGACTGGAGCCTATTTTTGCAAAAAAAATTCCCGCGGGTATATTTATGTAATTTCGAATAAAAAATGGATTATCCGTACAAAAAATTCTAATATCTAGTGCCAAAACAATAAAATAATGACATATATCAATGTATTACTTATATTACAAAGTATAATGGTATAGACTAAGGATTGTGCCTATTGTATAACCATCACTTGAAAAGCGATATTCTTTTAGCATTCTTTGAAATGAAATCTTCCATGATATATTCATAATCAATCTTCTCCAGCATGCCACTCTTAAGTGCTATTAACGCCAATGCATTAAGTCTTTCTTGTGTCATTATAGATCGCAAGTAGGACTTCAATAGCTTCAATTTAGAAAAGCTCCGCTCTGTAGATGCAATATCACAGAATGGTCAATAGAATTCTATATGCAATGGTTGCATTGGGAAAACACTCATGTCGCTTCAAAAATTTAGAATTTCGACCGGCCTTTATTTTCTTGTGGAATAAAATCTTGAAGAAAAATCAACTCCACATAAAGGTCATCAGCATCAATATCAGATCGTCCATCTCGTTTAAGTGCAGCCCCAAGACGATCACAACAAGATTTCAAGCTCTTATTATCCAATGAACGCAATGCATCAGAAGTAAATAAGAAACCAAATATTTTCTGGTAACCTTGATACTGTTCAAATCTCCTAGTAAGAGAGGAAATATCTTGATCAACAATTGGTATAAAATAGTTGATTCTAAATGATTCCTCTGCAGATTCTGTGGCAGCATTTGAGTCATCCGGATTCTCATCAAAATGTCTCTTTCTTTTAATTTGCCTTTTTTTACGAAATGCTGTACCAATATCCATGTCAAGTGCAATTTCGTAGTGCCTCCAAAGGCATTTAAGAAACCTGTTTCTCAGATCGATTGAAGAAAGAAATTAGCCCCTGCACATTCTCAATAGCAACATCAATTAGCATATCCTTCGATTGCAATTCTTTGCTTACTAGGTTAACAGCATATAATATGTCATACCAAATGATTATTGCCACTAAAAATTCATACTCTCCAAGTTCATTATTTGCTAAAGATTTTGCCTCACTGCTTGTCAATGGATCATTATCACTATCAGATACTTGAAGTAGAGCATCTCGAATATTTGCACACTGAAACCTAATAGCTTTAACACTATCAACACGACTCTCCCAACGAGTAGATGACACTGACTTCAGAGTCAATCCAGTTATGTTATCTTTCAAAATTTTCCATTTCTTAGTAGATTTAGCAAAAGTTGTGTAGATACGTTGGATGATTCCAAAAAAATCTTTGGCTTTACCACAAGTCTTGGCCATATCACAAAGTGTTAAATTAAGGCTATGGCAGCCACAAGCAGAATAGAAAGCTCTAGGATTTATATCCAAAAGTTTCTTTTGTACACCTTGATGTTTTCCTTTCATATTTGACCCATTATCATAGCCTTGTCCTCTGACATTATCTATATCAAGACCAAGATTCTTTAGTTCTTCCTCTAGCACATCAAAAATTCCTTGACCAGTTGTATCATTTACCTCCAAGAATCCTATAAATGCTTCTTCAACGCGAACAGGACATGAAGATGAATCCACATATCTTATAATTAAAGACATTTGTTCTTGGTGGCTTACATCAGGAGTACAATCAAGTATGACAGAGAAATATTTTGCTTCCTTAATTTTCTTAATAATTTCAGACTTAATAGCAGAACCAAGCAAATGTATCAACTCATTTTGAACCCTAGGGCCAAGATAATGAACTTGAGTTTCATCATTTGCAATACGACGGACATGCTCCTGAATAACTACATCAAATTCAGCCAACATTTCTATCAAGCCCAAGAAATTCCCATTGCTGTCTTGATATAGTTTGCCATTATGACCACGAAATGCTAGATTATGTTTGCCAAGGAATTTTACAATGGCCACTATTCTGAACAGAACTTTTCTCCAATGCTCCTTTTCTTTCTCAAGTTGTCGCTGAGCAACTTTATCAATAGTTTGATCCTTTTGCAATCTATTACGCAAATCATACTAAGTGGTCATATTCAAAACATGATCGGCGCTTGTCTCATGCTCTCTGAGTCTTTCACTAAGATGTGCCCAATCATTAAATCCATTATTGGCCAAATTACCTTTTCGATGTCCTTTAGTGAATATTTTACAACTGAAACAAAATACTTTGTCAAGTTCTTTGGAATACACAAGCCAATCTCTATCGCACTCCTCTCCATTTGATAGAATTCTAGTATAGAATAATGCAGAAAACCTTCTAGAAAATCTATCCTTAGGACCTTTCTGAATTGATAAATCTCTTTTAGGACCCTTTTCTGCTAAGATGTCAATCTGTTTAGGATCTAGGGAATCCCAATACCTTGGATCAAAAATATCTGGCTGAAAAGAAACATCATCAACATTTGCAGCATGAGAACTATCCAAGTTAACATCAATGTTAGTGTCATCGATGTTATCAGGATCTTGCTCAACAATATTTTCTATCTCTGGCTGACCATCATTAGAAATAATGTTCTCTATCTCTGTGTCTCCACCATTAGGATTAGGATCATCGGCATTTTCTGTATCTTGTGTAGTGCCCTGTCCCTACTCAACTGTATCATTATTGGGAGAAGAAACTTGTGGTTCTCTAATAATAAACCTCTCCATAGCTCCTTTCTAAGATTGAGTTAATTCCTCGATTCTTTGTTTTTTCTTACGCTTTTGATTTCCCGATTCATATTTTCTAATCCGATTTGAAGAAGACATGGCTTGCAAGTTGAAACAATTACACTAGATCAATTTGTGTACATAGACAATGCACAAAAGATTAACTAAATAAAATAGGGCCTGGGCATGGAGTTTACCAGGCGATCGCGTTGGCGATGTTCTGACCTGCGCCTGCGGCTGCATTGTAAATTGGGGACTGCTCTCCGTCTCCAATCTAGGACTGGGATGGGACTGGGACTGGGTCTTGAGCCGAGGAGACGACGAACGGCGGCGCTAATGGTGGATAGAAGGAATAGGAAGTGCAAGCGACGAAGCGTACGTGAAAAAAATTGTAATCGCTGCGGACTCTTTGTCTCCCGAACGTGGAATCGTGGACTCATTTGCTACAGCCTACAGCAGGCCACGTTTATGGGCCAAAGAAGAAAGCTGTTGCTGATTTATTAATTAAAACAAAGCCCACAATTACTATACATACTTAGGGTACTTAGTAAATCTTGGGGCCCATGATTTTGGGGGCCCTGTTCTGTCGCACAGCCTGCACAGGCCCATGGACACCCTTGCTGTTCGTCGGCCACCTCAGGGAGCTACCCCTAGCTGGCGCCTCTCTAGCCGCCTCCCACAACAAGACAGCAACATCATCAGTGTAGGAGCGGTACGACGCATTAGAGAGAGTGAATAATTCTTTTAAATTCTTTTTTAAGTATTATCAATAATATAAAGTAGAAACACAAATTCACTAAAGTCAAAAGATAAATAACTCAAATCAAATGAGACTTTTGTCTCTCCGGTACTATCGTCAATCAAGTTGCGGTAGCACTACTTGGACCTATCATTCCACCTGGGTCACAGCGGTATGACCATTCGTTCGTAGTACCACCTTGTCCTTGTGGTACAACTGCTCACCAAGGCACAGAACAATATTGTACACGATACAAGAAAAGAGTTAACTTTTAAACCACCGATACAAACACTGTGAAACTAGGCACAAGCCTTTCCTAGGATGTCAAGAATCTATTTCAATCATGGATCGAAAAGATCGTTGCCAAAGATCCGACCTTTATCCAAAACAACGAGAGTTGAATCAAAACCGGGCAAAAGAACGAAACCTTGATCTACTCTTGCTCTGAGTTCTAGATGATATAAATGACCTTAGATGGGTTCTCACATGTCATAGCAACACTACTACAAAAGAGTCTATACTGGACGGCTACATCACAAACGGTTCATACGGAATCGTCTGTGCTTAAACTATCACAAACGGTTTGTAGTAGCAACCGTCTGTGATATTTTTACAGATGGTTATTAACATGAATCGTCTGTGATAATTGAGACATCACAGACGGTTAGTGTTAATAATCATCCGTGACCTTTCACAGACGGTTCTTATCACGAACCATCTGTGATAAGTGAGACATTTATCCCAATCCTTAGAGAAATCCAGGGCACATGCCCAAAGCATGTCCTCCAATATCTGATTTACCCTCTCTGTTTGACCATCCATCTGGGGGTGATAGGCGGTACTAAAATCCAAGTGGGTGCCGAGCGCTTCATGAAGGCTAGCCTAGAAATGCGAGGTAAACTAAGAACCTCAATCTGATACTATCCGTTTTGGCATGCCGTGCAAACACATGATGCATGACATGTATAATTCTGCCAGCTTAACTCCCTTGTAGGTGGTTTTGACAGGAATAAAGTGTGCAACCTTGGTCAACCTGTCTATTACAACCCATATGGAGTCGTACCCTGATTTGGTTCGTGGTAGTCCAGTGATAAAATCCATCCCAACTTCTTCCCACTTCCGCTGAGATACTTGCAATGGTTGTAATAACCCTGCTAGCCTTTGATGCTCGGCCTTCACTCTTTGGCATACATCACAACATGCCACGTGTTCAACAATATCTCGCTTCATGCATGGCCACTAGTACCACTGCTTCATGTCCTGATACATCTTGGTACTCCCGGGGTGGAGGGAGTATGCAGAGTTGTGAGCTTTCTTAAGTATCAGGTCCTTAAGGTCCTTCTGGTGAGGTACAAAGATATGTGTCCCGTATCTTAGAACACCTTGATGATCCACAGTTATCTTAGGAGCATTCCCTTCTTCCATTAATCTTTTTAGCCTCAGAACGGTTGACTCTTCAATCTGTGCAGCTATAATTCTATCTTCTATACTGGGTTGTACCTCTATTGCCGCTAAGGTGCCTTGTTCTACTATTTCCAGATTCAGTGCCATTAACTCCTTGTACAGCTCGAGTTGTTGCTCTTGAACCATGAGGTTATTACAATAGGCCTTACGGCTTAAAGCATCCACTACCACGTTAGCTTTGCCAGGGTGATAGTCAACACTTAAGTCATAATCCTTGATCAATTTCAGCCATCTCCTTTGCCTCAGGTTAAGGTGTGACTGTGTAAAGAAATACTTAAGGCTCTTGTGGTCGGTATATATGTCACAATGGTTACAGATAAAATAATGTCTCCAAATTTTTAGAGGATGTACCACCGAAGCTAATTCCAAATCATGGGTTGGATAAACTTGCTTCATGAGGGCGGAGCTATCTTGATGCATATGCTGCAACTCTGCCTCCTTGCATCAGTATGCATCCAAGCCCTTGATGCGAGGCATCACAATACACCTCGAAGTCCTTGCGCACATCCGGTAGGACTAGCACAGGGGTGGTAGTTAATCTCTTCTTCAGCTCTTGAAAGCTTTCTTCACAGGCCTTTGTCCATTCAAACTTTTGCTCTTTCTTGAGTAGTTGAGTCAATGGCCTGGCAACCCGGGAGAATCCTTCTATAAACCTTCTGTAATACCCTGCCAGCCCAAGCAAACTTCTCACCTCCGTGACAGTGGTGGGCTGCTTCCATTCCGTTACTACTGCTATCTTTTGGCTGGGTCGATGGACACTCCTCCAGCAGACACTATATGCCCCAAGAAGCTGATATCTCTTAGCCAAAATTCACACTTGCTATACTTAGCGTATAGCTAATGCTCTTTTAGCTTCTCCAATACTAAGCATAGGTGTTCGGCATGCTCCTCTACATTCTTAGAGTAGATGAGAATATCATCAATGAGCACTACTATGAACTTGTCCAAATACTCCATGAATACCTTGTTCATGAGATTTATAAAGTATGCTGGGGCATTAGTTAGATCAAAAGACATGACCGTAAACTCGTACAGTCCATATCTAGTGGTAAACACTGTCTTGGGAATATCTTCAGCCCTAATCTTTAGCTGGTGATAGCTCGATCTTAGGTCTATCTTGGAGAATATGGTAGCTCCACCAAGCTGGTCAAACAAATCATCGATTCTCGGAAGGGGGTACTTATTTTTTATGGTCACTTCATTCAGGACCCGGTAGTCCGCACACATTCTGGCGGTACCATCTTTCTTCCTCACAAACAACACCGGAGATCCCCAGGGTGAGGAATTAGGTCTGATAAATCCCTTGTCCTGCAACTCCTAGAGTTGTTTCTTCAGCTCCTCCAACTCATCAATCATCATCCTATAGGGCCTCTTGGAAACTGGGGCAGCTCCCGGTTTCGGGTTGATGACAAACTTCATGTCTCTATCTGGGGGCATACCTGGCAGTTCTTCTGGGAATACTTCAGGATAATCCTGTACTACCAACATTCCTTCCGGAGGTATGTCTTCATAGTGGTACACGACACAGCCCCAACGATAGGGTCGGTCCACCTTCACATCTATGGTTTATCCGGGACATTTGGTCAACTTCACCCTCCTGGTGGCACAATCTATAACTCCTTGATGTCTTGCTAACCAGTCCATTCCTAATATGATATCTAGGGTCTAGGAGCTCAATACTATCAGGTCGGCTAGGAACCTGAATTCCTCTATAGTAACTTCTACCCTAGGGATACTAGGGTAGCAGTGATTATACCAGCAGGTGAACTAAGTACCACTTGTTTCTTTAGAGGGTAAATAGGTAGCCCAAGCCTATCCGCATATCCCTTGGCTATGAATGGATGTGAAGCCCCAGAATCAAAGAGAGTTTGTGCGGGTATTGACTTGACAGAAAACGTACCCAACAGCACTTTTGCGGCCTCTTAAGCCTCCTTGACAATGATATGGTTGACGCGGCCTCTGTTAGGTGTCGCAACAGTCTTGTTGGGCTGGGAGGCTTGGTACCCTTTGCTGGTCCCTAACGCTTGGCAATGAACAGGAGCAGTTCCCTTGTTGAACTTCACCAGGGCATTCTGTTTGTGAGGGCACCGACTGGCAACATGCCCCTTCTCCTCGCAACTAAAGCAATTGTAGTTGGCGGCATTGTTCGTCCCGATGAATTGGCCTTCGGGTCGCGGAGCTTGAATAGAATTGCCTCCCGGACGAGGTGCTGGGGTGGAAGCCTTGGATTGACTTGGTCTTGAGGAAGAGGGGTTATTGAAGAACTTTTGAATGAATCTTCCTTGGGGTCGCTAGGCCACCAGCTTACGCTTGCAGCTAGCTTCCAGGTTCTTTTTTTCATTCTCCAGGATCAATGTCTTGTTCACCAGTTGGTGGAAACTAGTGAAGTCCTGGACGATAGCTGCACTCGCAAATCCTCATCATGCCCTCGAAGAATCTATCAATCTTTTCTTCCTCCTCCGCCACATCCTTAGGGGCATAGTGGGCAAGCTGGGTAAACTTTGTGAGGTACTCATTGACAGTCATATTTTCTTGCTTCAGGGTGCGAAATGCGTTCTTCTTCATCCTGATCACCCCTGCTAGGATGAAGTTTGCCTTGAAAGCTATCTTAAATTCTGTCCATGGTATGGCCTCCAGGTTATTTCCAGTGGTGGCATCTTCTTGACCTTTGGCGGCTAGATAATTCTCCCACCAGGCGGCCGCAACTCCTTGAAGCTGATGAGCAGCAAAGACCACCTTATCTTCCTCTGCACACTTGGCGAGATGAAACTTCCTCTCAGTATCTCGGAGCCAGTCTTCGACTTCTAGGGGTTCGTCGGCAGAAGCAAAAGTGAGTGTAACAGCCCAGCTGTTATTTCAATAAAATATTTAATTTAATTTAAAATAAAATATTTGCTTTTGGTTGTTTAAGTTTTTTTAAAATTTAATTGCCTGATTTTCTGCTTTTAAAAGGGGTTTTCTTGTGAAAATAATTTAAGCAAAAAAATAAAAAATTTAAATAACAATCAATTTCATTTAAAATAAAAATCAAAGTAATTTGGTTGCTTGAAATTTTAAAATTTTTGCTAACCTAATTTTCTGCTTTAAAGAAGAGAGCATTTCTGTTAAATAAAAAATATTTTATAAAGGAAAATATCAAAATTTCAATTGAAGATATTTCTATAAGTACAAAATAGCTTTAGAAAGCTCTATGAATTTTTCTAAGATTTTTAAGCTTTATTTGTTAATTATTGTATTATTTTAAAGCTAGAAAATAAAAACATTTTAAAAAAATTAAAATAAATGTCAATTAATTCCGAAATTTTTTTAATCTTTTCAGGTTCCAAGGATCTTTAGAAAATTTTCTTAAAATTTTTCCGAATTTTCTTTTTCTTTTTTTCCTCTTCTCTCTTTTCTCTCTCTTCCTTTTCCTTTCTTCTTCCTCCAGACCGTTTCCTTCGTGCAGTTCACAGAGAGCAGCCATGGCGTTTCTTGAGCTTTCTTCAATCTTTGATATCTCTTGATTTTCTCAACGGTTTTTAGCAAACTAAATTGCATTCAACTCCTCTCATCAAACTCTTTCATTTCCCTACCGTTTTCCCCTCATTCATGAGCCGTTTCGCGAGAAATTAACCCATGCCATTGATGGACATGGTCTCTTGATCTCCCATCTCGGACCTTCCCCGCCCCTATAAAAGGGAGCGCCGTGAGCCCCTCCTCATCCTCACTCAACCTCGAAAATATCAAGTCCCCACTCCTCTTCTCTTGGGCGCAATCGGAGTTTTTCTTTTGTGTTCCAAGCGGCGTTCTTCGGCTTATTGCGCCTCGTCCGGTGGAGCCCCGCCACTTTTGAGCACATCCCCGGATTCGCCTCGTCGCGTTCTACGCGGTGCTCACCTCGCCTTCGCCGGATCGCCGGAGCACTGTCGCCACCGTGGGCAATAGCGCGTCGTCGTTCCTCGCGTCGCCACCGGCCGTCCATGCATGTCCGACCAAAACCAAGGTGAGCATCACGTTCCCCACGGTCTACTCTTCGTTTTGCCGCAAGTCTTGCATGTTAATTCCTCTCCGTTTGCCCGGAATGTCGATGTCAGCCTGTCGGCTACATAAAAGCTTGTCCACCGCGTTTCACTAGTCCGTTGGCCGAGCCATCTGCACCGTTGAGTTGGCCTCGACGTGTTCTACGCCGTGCTCTCTTCCATTTGTCCAAAACCCTTTCCTAAATGTTTGACCCCGATACCTTGCCATGGCCGCAAATGGCACTTCGCATCCCTGCCTGTCCGGGAATGCTTTCAACAATCCGTTCGCGTCAAAACGCGTGCCAAACTATCCCGGTGGCTACGTTTGAGCGGTTTTGATTCGCTCTACCGAGCACGAAGATATTGAGTTTTTGTGTTTGATGCACCGTCGTTGTTCAAACGACGATTGCGTCACCTCCGGTGAGTTTTTGGCTTAGCCGATATTTTTCCTAGTTTCGCCTCGCCGCATTCTAGGCCGTGCTCACCTTAATTCTCCTTGTCCCTTTCCCGAAAATTATTCTTCTCTCCACACCTTATGTCGTTGTCGCCGTACATGTCGTCATCGTGCTCCGTTTGACGTGTCGTCACTTCCTACATGTGCCTCGGGTCCTTAGCAACCCATTTTGCTAGTTGGCTTCACCTCCCGTGCTTTTTCTCATCGACGCCACGCCAAAACACCAAGAGTTGTTCTTTCGTTTCTTTTTCCAGAATTTTCTGATCCGCTAATTTTCCAATCGCTCGTTCTCCTCCGTCCGAACTCTGAATCAAGTGATTCAAGTTTCTAAATTCATCTAAATTTATAATCTATTTTTTTAGTATTTATTTCATAATTTTTGGATTTTATCGACCACCCCTTGGCTAAGCTTCCTCTCCCCCGGAACGTCGTCGCCACCGCCGCCCGAGTTGCGCCACCGCTTCACCTCGCCGCCAACCACCTTTCAACCACTTGCAGTGATGCACAAGTGCACCCATGCACTTCTCGCAATCCCCTCTCTCCTTTGCGCCGCCAATCCCCGCCGTGCCCCCGCACCGCCAATGAGCCCACGGGCTTTGTGCGCCGCATCGCCGCCCATGGGCTCGGCTCCACTGTTCCCCTCACCCCATTGCCCTGGTTTCGCTCGTAAAGCTGTCGCACCGAGCGACTTCTACCTTCTTCGTCTGAGGAGCTCCGGAGAGGAATTGCCGATGCCTTGGACCTCCTTGCGCCTCGCCGATGCCACTGATAATCGTACCCACCTCCACTACACCCTTGCCGCCAGCCAACTCTGTGAGCCCGAACCTTGCACCAAAATCGGACTCATACTCTTCTTCCTCTTTTGTACATCTCACCGGTCTTCACCGCTGTTGGATCACTAAGATCTCGTCTTGTGAACCCGTCCAACTTCTTTCAACCATCCGATTCTTAGACTCCGCTATACGGAGGCTTCTTAGACTCCTACTGCTCGGAGCCTTCAACTTCGACCTTCAACTCCAGAGATTTCGACCTTCGAAGACTCCGATTTTGACTTTGACCTTCGGAGACTTCAACTCCAGCCTTCGACCTTTGACCTCGAAGACTTTGACTTCGGCCTTCGATCTCGGAGCCTTCAACTTCGACCTCCGTCTTCAAACCGACCATGGTTGTTGGACCGTTTTAACCTACACACCCTCCGGCCTCTCTGAACCCTCCGATCTCTCCGACCACTCGAAGCCGCCCGACCTCTCCAAGCCGTCCGATTGTTTCACCACTCAGTATAAATCCAATTCTTTCGACCATCATGCGATTCAGACTGTGTCTTCGACTTCGATCGCACCTGTACTTGGAGTCTTTGTCTTCGACTTAGACTTCCGCATCTTTAACCGTTGATTCGACCATGGTTTTGACCATACACAAATATTGTAGCTTCCGACCACTTTTCCTTCACAAAGAAAAGAATTCCAATAATTTCTTTTATTCGTTCCTTTGGAATTCAAACTTCCAGAAGCCGTTCTCCTTCATCCTAACTCCGATTGGATCCATTCAAAAAATCCTAAATTCATCTAAATTCCTATTATATCTCCCAGCATATATTTTATAAATTTTGGATTTTATTTGGATTTTATTTGAGTTTAGTTTGTTCTGGCTTTTCACGTGTAGACTACGACTAATCCGGAGAGTATAATTTCGGCGAACCTCAACAAAACTTCAAAGCAAGGCAAGTTACACCTTTGATCATATTGCTCCCAGTAATTTAAATTATTTATGTTGTTTTTAAAATTATTATGCATGCGTACTTTTATTCAATCTAGTTTAAATTCGATTTAAATTCTAGTTATGCCCATCTCCTTTGTATATGGCCAAATTGGATATTGAACAAACATGCCTTGTCACCCTAGATGAAAACCTAGTTAGTACATTAGTATTAACTAGGAATTTTGTGGAATTGCTTAGCCATGCTTAGAATAATTTGGGTGGGAAGAATTGTTTCACATAAAATGATAAAGTTTTCGAATGTATTCTTGGCTTTGGTGAGTCAAGAATGATTATGAAATGTTTCCAACCAAAATATAAAAACTTGGTTTCGATTTAGGCAAATGGCTAGAGTGGTGGGTGGTTGCTGGCATGCATTGCTGTTCGGTGACACAATGTTGATTGCCAGGCATAAGGGGTATGTGGTTGGTGCCTGAGTCGGTTAAGGACCGGTCTGTGAGCTACTATTGCAAAGCCCTATCGTACTACCACAAGTCTGGTATGGGACAGACCTGGCCGAATAATTTGTGAAGTTCCAACTTGATCTCGCTATAGGCTGAATGTGAGCGCGGCGTAGGCCGTGAGAAGTCTCACATAGCACAAGAGGGGGCTCCAACATGTGGATTCATGTTGTGGTGAAACCTTAGTGGTGGCGTGATTATGTTGACAACGGATCATTGTAAAAGCCTTGTCATGATCTCCTGGCTGCACACCTAAGGAAGTGTGTTAATCCGGTGGCAAAAAGGGATGATCATGCCTTGTGGGTAAAGTTGTACAATCTCTGCAGAGTGTATAATCTATCCTGGATAGCCGTGCCCACGGTGTAACATCCTAAATTTTGGATGTTTGAAATTTGAGTAATTTAAAACTTTTGTTTGCATCTTACTGGCATTTAAATTTTTGCTTCAAAATTTTGTTTGGGTTTTCCTGAATTTTGTGCCTGGGCAAATAATAACTGGAAATAAACCTCAAATGCAAATAAGAAATAGCAATAATAATTCAGGCCAAGAAGTCATTTTTTTGATATAGCTCAGTCATCATACAAAAAGGAAGGAAAATATGGACTAAAAGTGTAAGTAAAAATGGGTGAGTTCAAACCCTGAGAAAGTAAATCAAAAATTTAATCACAGGATCCAAACATGGTTTATAAATTAGTAAAAGGGGATCAGCTGAAAAAAAACAACTCAAATATATATATACATACATAAACTATACAACTAAATACTAGTGTTAACATTAGCATTGCAATTTAGCAAAAGGGGTTTTGGACACCAAGCTCAAATAATTAAAAATTTTGGAATGCTAGCATTTTCCTTTCCCCTCTCTCATTTCCTCCACTGTCAGTGGGCCCCACTTTTCTTTTCCTCTCTTCCCTCCTCCTTCACTTTTCTTTCCTCCCACCCGATTCCCTTTATCTGCGCACGGGCCCAGCTTACAGCCTCTTTTTCTTCCCCCTCGTTTCTTTTTTTACCCGGCTTCTTCCTCCTCCACTCGATTTCTTCTTTCTTTTCTTCTTTGACTCCCGGTTGAGCTCACTGCTCCCACGCCTAAGCTTTCGTCACCCGTCGGTCTAGCTTCGCGTCAACGCACATCCTCGCCTGTGCTCCCGCGTCGGCACGGCGTCAGCCAACCGCCCCCATCCCCTCACGCCATGCCGCCGCGCCTGCTCCCGTCACCTCGCTCCCATTACGCTGCCCCATCCCGAGCACTGTAACCAGGTCGCTGGCTACAGCATCTCCACCACGCCCACCGCCGGATATAAATAGCCAGCCTTGCCTTGCTTCCCCAAAAACTTCCCCCTCATCTCTCCTTTTTGTTGAGTTCGGTCGAGCTCCACAAATGGCCGCCGACGCCTACGCGGCATTCCGGCCACAACGGCGGTCACTCCCAAAATTGAGTACATCACTGCGTGTATCCACCTCCCACCAGTAGTCCCTCCAATCTAATTGAGTTTTCGCGCACCGTAGCTCACCGCACGGCCATCTTCCCCATCGCCGGCCGGAACTCGCCGCCGCCAGCGCCGCACTCTCCCTGGTGACTCTCGGTTCAACTCCCCGTGGTGGGAGCAGCCCCTTGACGCGTCGAACCTTCCCCAAGCTTCGCATTGCTCTTTCCCCCGCTGTAGCGAGCCGGCCACGGTGACCACCTCCGCGCCGCCGCCCGTGCATGCCACCAGCTCGCCTCGGCTTCTCTCCGGTGGCGTCAACCACTCGGGTAAGCTCCACGAACTCCCCTCATACTTATGCATGCGCCATCCTCTCCCCTATCCTTCCCGGCCGGCGGCGCCTCGTTACCACCTCAATGTCGGCCGCTCTGCGCCGTCGCTCGCCCACCTCGCCGCCATTCCGTGCTGCGCCACCTCCCCACTATCTTCCTTGCTCCCTCGCGATCCCATTTTGCCGATCTACCCATCCTCTCTGGCCACCACTCACCGGCGACGCCGCCCGGCCCTTGCGCCACCAGGATGCTCTGTTCTGGAGCCCCTCCACCGCGCTACCTCTTCTACAACCACTTGCCCCTTACTTCAGGAAACACTGAGAGGCAGAGCGGTTATCGCGCGTGCGCGTTAAGAATTACTAGGCCCTGAGGTTGCAAGTTCGAGCTCAGCTCTTTTTTCCCCATTTTTGTTTTAACTTTTTATAACCCATTTTAATTAAGAAAAATTATGGAAAATTTGAGAATAATTTAGAGAAGCTAGTAAATTTAAGTAGGATATAAAATAGGGTTAGTTAAGATTAAATATGTGATTATTTATTACATGAGAAACTAATATAACTTACATATTTAATTGAGGTCTAATTATCAATTAAATGCATTAATAAAATATGATTTTGTTTAAATGTCCAAATTTTATAAGGATCTTAATTAAAAATATATCCAAGTTAAAGTTAAGGGAAATAAGTAAAATAATAGGTTAACTATAACAGTAGGGGTTCAAATTAAGATTACCATCAATAATAACTAAAACGTGTACTCCAACATTTAACATGCCACCATCAAATAAGTACCAACGGCAACTGTATCCAAATAGCAAGCTAGGCTATCACCTAAATGTATATATATGCAATCTTTTTCGTTAAGGTTTAATTTGCACCGAATAACAATTGAAGGCACATACATTGGCAACAACCTTTAATCCAAAGGGTGTCTTTAAGTAGGAATGTCATGATAGAAAGAAATATATATGTGGCAGTTATAATAAAGTAACCTCTAAGTCATTGGATGATTAAAAGTAGTCTACCTAATGTAGCCATGTAAATAGTAGTCATCACTAGTGTGTCATCGATAAATAAATCTCAACAGTAGAATTAATCGAATATTGATATTAAACTATAACCTGGTATGGCATACTCGGTCCCCAGATGAATAAGTTTAAATAATAATAACACTATAATAGTAACTAAAATGTACATAAAATATCTACGATACCTAACCCGAAGAGCATCTTTAATTAAAGAGTCATGTTGGCGTATCTACTAAAATCCCTACGTCACCGGTAATTAAAATAATCTTGCCATCTTGCATTTTAGTGAACAAGGTAATAGTAGCACAGCTTAAAATAATACATCTCGGATTGCTAAAAACATAAGCTATAATATTAATTCGACAAACCAGAAATCATATCATCGTGTATATAACTCGTGCCCTAACTCTTGAAGGCTAACACTAGACAAGGCAATACCCTACACCCCACTACAGTCCTACATCTACCCATAGGTCTAGTGTGACTCATGGAACTTCCTAAATAAATATAAAAATAATAAAAGTGTTTATTAGATAAAAGTTCGATCTGTGGTACTCTAAAAGTCGGCAATGCCTAGCCATCCTCAAAATCCTAAGGCAAAATATTCTCGCGAATATTCACCTTGTCATGAAAACTCAATAACATCTGTCTCGGCAGATTTCTTCCCTTCATCTTTCCTTACGCTCAAAACCTCACTTTGACTCCATCAATACTCCGCGCCCCATCGATCTTGCCTCAAATCATCGAATCATCCATTAACCCATAATAAAGCTGAATTGAGTTATTTGGATTTTATCTGGATCTTTTGAGTTACTTGCTTTTATTTGAATTCAGTTGCTTAGCACGTAATTAGAAAATGGAGTCCGGAAGAATCAAGGATCCATCGAGGCCGAGATCGAGGCGGAGATAAAGACCTGAGCCTCAAGATCGACAAATGAGAAAGCTTTGAGTGAGCTCAAGACCGCGGTAAACCGCGTAAGGCGAGTCAATACTTTGATCATGTTGAACCTACATTTTCTGCAAATTACTTTTGTTTAAATTATCAAATTGCATGCTGTTAATTTATATGCAAATACATGTTAATTTAGAATTTTAGTTAAATGCCTATTATCTAACTTGATTAATATTGCCCCTCCTTTGGAATATTTGAACATGAGAACTTTGTCACCCTAGCAAAATTATAATAGTAACCTTTCGAAAATAAGTCCATAAATATATGCCATGCTTAGTATTGCTTAGATAATCATGGGCGCGAGAGCGCCCAAGCATCACTTTTAACCCTGAGAAAAAAATTG
The DNA here is from genome assembly GCA_036346575.1 of Dendrocalamus sinicus. Classification (NCBI taxonomy): domain Eukaryota; kingdom Viridiplantae; phylum Streptophyta; class Magnoliopsida; order Poales; family Poaceae; genus Dendrocalamus; species Dendrocalamus sinicus. Next base: position 10,020,863 of record CM070670.1, read on the forward strand.
GTTGGGCAGTCATGGTGGTAATGACTGGTGTATGTTGGATATGGTTATTTTATATTCCCAAAAACCTCCAATTGCTTATTTATCTGGGCGGATGGTTTGGGGGTATGGTGCAGAAGTGCACGAGAGTGTGGTTTGTGGTAGAACCGCCCACATAACACTAAGGATTGAATCTTGTCATGACCTCCTATGTAAAACAGTACAACCACAAGTCTGTAAAGTACAACTTGGCTAAGTAAATTTATCGAAACCCCCGGACTCATCTCACTGGTAGTGGATGGAAGTGGATACGCAAAGGGCAATGGGAGGCCTAAAGGGACACCGAGTTGGAGGGTGAGGTAACTAGCCGTACTAGAGTTGTTGGAAGTGGAGCCTGTGTCTTTGCTAGTAGACGTGGTTACATCCCGTGCATAGATGGGACCCACCGCAAGTGGGCAGGTTCCCATAAGGTGAGATGACAAAAGGGGCTAGATACTTTGAAAAGTCACTGTGATGGTCTACTCAACCACGTGGCTAAGGAATCATGTGGGGGCAACGAGCAGATTGTCTCTTGTGGGTAAAGTGTGCAAACTCTGCAGAGTCAAAACTATTCGAATAGCCGTGCCCACGGTCAAGGGCGGACATGTGAACTTAACCAGATATAGTTCTATTTCAAAATGTTTTGTGGGTGGGATGGAAAAGTGGAGGGCAGTGGGAAGCCCTGATTTGAGTTGTCCTGGGTGTCGTCCCAGTGGTAAGTTAAGCGACTATAACGCTGAAAGATGTTATACGGTGTGCAGTGGCGGAGGGAGGGGGGCCAGCAGGGGCCATGGCCCCACCCAACATTTGGTGAAAAAAAATCTACTTCAGAGTTCAGATATGTGCATATGGCCCAAGCGGCCAAGCCCACGTACCAGCGTCCAGCGTACGTAGAGCCTGGGAGTTTTGCCGTTTTGGAAGCCTGGCCGTCCAACTTCTGAGAGCATCTATCCAACCGACCTGCGATTCCTCACGAGTCACGATCCTGCGATTCCTGCCGCCGCCACACCCACATGCACGCGCACGGCGCATCTGTTTGACTGTTTCACGAGACGCCGGCTGCGGACGCCTGCGATTCCACGTCGCGGCTGCGCCGCTGCGGCTACGTCGCCCGGCCGCGCAACCACGCAAAGGCATCCGTCCGAGGCTCTCCGATCGTCCTTGAGACTGCACGTCCAGGTCCAGGGCTCCAGCATCATCATCCGTTCAGGACTTCAGGTATGTTCTAATTTTTTATGTCCATCGGTTTAGAGCTAATGCCTAATTGACTAATTAAACCATTATTTTTTATATTGAAGGATAATCATCATGAAACTTAAAAGGAAGACAATTGACTCTTTTTACAAGAAGGGAGACACTGCTGATGTTTCGATAGATCAAGGGCAAGATGAGTCTCTGGAAGATGAAATAGCTAACTGGTTTGTTGCAGAACTAGAAAACGATAAAGAAGAAGAGGAAGATCCAGCGCAGCCGGCATCTAAGGTTCAGCGAGTAAATTGTGCAGACAAAAGTGTGTTGGATGTAGAACGAGATCCAGGTTTGCGTGATCAAATTCAGACTTATCCTCCAGATAAACAAGAACAAGTTATTAGAGCATACATGAAACATGGTCCATACCAATTTGTTAAGGATGTATACCCTCCTTCAGGTTCAGAGAGGCACCCACGGAGGTTTCAGTCACAATGGTTCAAATCTTTTCCTTGGTTAAATACTCACCAACAAAAGATGCAGCCTTTTGCCTTCCTTGCTTTTTATTTTCTAAAAAGCCAGTAGGGAAATCAGGATCAGATGTGTTTTACAGTGAAAGGTTTTAAGAACTGGAAGAAGATTGGTGGGAATAAGTGTGCCTTCAGAACTCACATGGGAGAGAGTGGTTCAGCTCATCAGTATTCTGTTAAATGCTATGACAATTTGAAGAACCGATTATGTCACATTGAACCGGTGATCGAGAAACAAACAAGTGAAGAAATCAAGGCAAATAGACTGCGGCTTAGAACATCAATTGATGCTGTCCGATGGTTAGCATTCCAGGCTTGCTCCTTTCGTGGACATGATGAATCTGCCAATTCAAAGAACCAAGGTAATTTTCTTGAAATGGTAAAGCTACTAGCTTCATATGATGAGGAGGTTAAGGTTGTTGTATTAAGTAATGCTCCACAGAATGCTAAATATACCTCACCTCAAATTCAGAAAGAAATATTGGATCTTATAGCTTGTAATGTACAAAAAACAATTCGTAGTGAGATTGGTGATGCTAAGTTTTGCATAATTGTTGATGAATCAAGAGATGAGTCAAGAAGAGAACAAATGGCACTTGTTATTCGGTTTGTTGATAAAGGTGGTTTCATTAGAGAGCGTTTTCTTGACATTGTTCATGTTCATGACACATACTCTGCCACACTTAAACAAGAAATATGCTCTGTTCTATCAAGACTTAAATTGGATATTCAAAATATTCGTGGACAAGGATATGATGGTGCTAGCAATATGCGTGGAGAGTGGAATGGACTACAGGCAAAGTTCTTAGAAGAGTGCCCATATGCATATTATGTTCATTGCTTTGCTCATCAGTTACAGCTAGCTCTTGTTGCTGCATCAAAAGAGGTAACTGAGGTTCATAATTTTTTTGATCATCTAGCTCTCATTGTCAACACAGTTGTGTCTTCTAGTAAGAGAAATGATGATCTGCGTGCTAATCAAGTTGCTGAATTAGAGCAGCTCATTGAGCTTAGTGAGCTTGAGACTGGAAGAGGTGCTAATCAAATTGGAACTTTACAGCGCCCTGGTGAAACTAGGTGGAGCTCCCATTATGATTCGATTTGCAGCCTTATAAAGCTTTACAAGCCTACATTCTTAGTACTGAAAGATATCGCTACTGCTAAAGGTTCAGGAACCACACAATCAGGGCGTGCAAAGGCTGCTGGTGCTGTTAAATTGATGATGACATTTGAGTTTGTATTTATTATGCATGTCATGAAAGAATTAATGGGAATCACAAACCTACTTTGCAAGAAGTTACAAAAAAATCTCGGGACATTGTGAATGCTATGGATGATGTTGCCACTACCAAAAGGTTGATTCAAAACCTAAGAGACCATGGTTGGAATAGCCTTATTAGTGATGTGACACAATTTTGCAACAAACAGGGAATCATAGTTCCAAATATGACTGACTCTTATGCAGATTACATTTGATCTCGTGCAGATAATGAGATCACAGTTGAGCATCACTAACGATACGATATTTTCATGGTTACAGTTGATCAACAAGCACAAGAGTTGAATTGCAGATTCAGTGAACAAGCTACTGAGCTTCTCACTTTATGTACTTCTTTGGATCCTAGGGATTCATTCAGCTCATCAAAATTGATGATGTGTGCTCTCTAGCTTCAAAGTTCTACCTTGCTGATTTTTCAGAGCAAGAAAGAGTTACAATAAGACAACAGTTACAACATTATGAACTTGATGTACCTACAAATCCTAGATTTCAGAATTTGACAACCATTGCTGAGCTTTGTCGTCGGTTAGTGAAACAGGAAATCGATGACTATTATTTGATCGACAGTCTACATTATACAATATTTAGTTGATTACTTTGTCTTCATAGTCATAGTTATGTCAAATGTCGATAATATTTTTCCTTGGCGAGTTGATTCGCTTGTGCTAACTCTACCAGCTTCCACAAAGAACGACAGAGCGTGCCTTTTCTCGCAATGAAACTTGTTAAAACCAAAGCTACGAATAAGATGGAAGATGGGTTCCTAAGAGATTGCTTAATAACTTACATTGAAAAGGAGATTGCAATGGAGTTTACAACGGATGAACTTATTGATGACTTCAATGCAATTCAGACGCGCATAGCAAAATTTAATTGAAACATGTTAGTTCCTTTAACCATTTATGCTTATCATTATATTTTTCATCGCAAAATTGTCAATATATGATCACAACATAATTAATGATTTAATAGAGATTTTGGTGTTTCAATATATGATCGAACCTATATATATATATATATATATATATATATATATATATATATATATATATATATATATATATATATATATATATATATATATATATATATATATATATATATATATATATATATATATATATATATATATATATATATATATATATATATATATATATATATATATATATATATAGAAATTTATACTATACTATATGTATTTAATTGTCCACTTCACTATATATAATTCTGGCTCCGCTCGATTTGTGTGATGCCATATGTATGGAAAAATTATGGTGATATTAGGCATATGGTGTGATGCCATATGTATGGAAAATCATGTTAATATTCCTTGAACATTATGTTTTGTTCCAAGCTGCTAGGTCTCAGGAAATTTTATGTATTGTATTTCAAATAGTGGCATTTCTATTCTTACAAAATAAAATATGGGTGGAATAAATAGGGTCGTGACTAAAGGAGATGGATGTTTGTAGTATGCACATAAAGGCATTGGTGGATTCAGGTTGATCATGAATAGGATATGATAGTGTGGGTTCTGGGAGAAATAAATTAGTGGGGTCCAGGTGAATGGATAGGCTAGATAAATGATCTAATTGAATTTTCAGGAATTGGGAGGAATAATACAAGTATTGGATGATAATTCTTGATTAGTGATATTCTTGGTGGATATATAATGGTGAATCGTAGAGTTGATCAATGATATTCTTGGTGGATATATAATATTGAATCATAGGCTTGATCAATGATATTCTTGGTGGAGGTATACTAGTGGGTTAGTTAGAAATTGATAATGGAAAATATGGTTGATTATTGTAAGAGCAAATTGTGGTTGTGGATCAATAGCAAAAGGAATGGGTTGATAGGAATTTTGGAATACAAAAGATATTGGTGGATTGTATAGTTGATGGTACTCGCTGTTTGGAGTTTTAGACAGCACTCAATATAGAAAGTGTGTGTTCGGTGGATTAATCAAATGATATTAGATAGATGATGTCACTAGCTGTTTGGAGTTTAAGCAACAATTGATCGGTGGATTATCTAAATAATGTCACACGCTGTTTGTAGTTTTAGACAGCAATAAATATAGAAGGTGTATAATCGGTGGAGTAATTGGATAACATCACTTGCTGTTTGGAGTCTTAAATAGCAATCAATACAGAAAGAATATGATCGGTGGATTGAATAGAGGATGACACATGCTGTTTGGAGTTTAGAGAGCACTCAATAAAGGAAGTGTAATTTCGGTGGATTAAGTCAATTATGTCAATCGCTGTTGGGAGTCTTAGACAACAGTTAATAAAGAGCGTGAGTCTTTGGTGGATTAAGTCAATGATGTCATTTGCGGTGAGGAGTCTTTAGGTCACAAAAACAACAATACGATATAATAATAATAGAAATGTTACTAAATGCGTTTTATGGCAAATAAAATAACCCGAGCCTCTCCTTTGATAAGCCATGCATACTATTTATCTGCATTCTATGTATTGGCTCGTGGAGCACGGGGTTGGAGTGCTCACACTCGCTTTTGCGACAAAATTCAGAATCAGGAATCAAATCACCTCGCCTCAGCAACAAGATTGGACAAGCTGGCCGAGAAGATGAAGATGTCAAGGGCTAGGTCGCAAACCTCCAGTTGGTTGCCTGTGGGCATGTCCTGAAGGTCCCACTTGCGTGATTCGTTCTTCCGCTGCTGCAATTCAATGATTTCGGCCTAACCGGCCCATGAGTAAGTCTATTATTATATTTTACGCTTCCGCAAGATATGTACTTCGATATTCAGAACTGTAATCTGTGAGCACTATCTACTAATCCAGGGAATAGTGCGGTGGAATCACAAAGGATTCCAGATTGTATAATCTGGGCTCTTACACACGGTCATGGGCAAGCTGAGTAAAGTTTTTCATGGATTAGACTTTGTTTTTCAAAATGGTTTTACAAACTGCTTATGGATGGATGGAATCCATATGAGATCTTTTTGGAAAAGATGGTCCGGGTGGGATGCCCATGGATAGGTTGGTGTTTGATCGGAGCCTGCACTAATGATATTATTTTGTTAAAATCTTGTTTCTATCTATTGTATCAAATTCAGCTTTTGAATCTACTTACAGTATTTACTTCAATTTTGCTTTATGCACAACTAACCTTACTATGCCTTCCTTTGTCAATCCATATGCATGCATCAACTCTGTTAAACCTCTTGGTGTAACTTGTGGAGTACTTTATGTACTCATGTTGCTCTATCCAACTCTTTTAGAGGAAGCCTTCGATGACTTCGGTGATGATTGCGACTAGGCCACGTCTTACAGTCATTCGCCTTGTGGGAAGGCTGGATGGGCTGCTGCTTTATGTATTTCTTCCGCTGTCTTCTTTTGCTATTATTGTAAACTTTGGCCATCAGGCTCATATTAGTTAAATAAAGTTTGTCATTACGCATGATATTTGTCTTTGTGATACTGTGTGCACTAGCTTTTCCTGGGATAGTGCGATTAACACAGAGGGTTCTGGAGTTGTTGCTCCGGGTCCCGACAGTGAGTGGCCGGGTTCTTTGGAAATCGGCCAAATCAGACCTATGGCTGCCGGTGTTGCCTTGCTGCTCGGCGTAGATGGCTTGCAAAAGCTAGGTTTGCTGCGCCATGACTTGCGCCATGGTAGGGTTGATTGGAGGGGGTGGGAGATCAGCTCCTTGGTTTTGTCCCCTACCCTGCCTTGCTTGCTGCGCTCCTTGATTGGTGTCTACCTCTGCCTAGATGTGAAGATTAGCACCAGCCTGGGCTCTTGTGACTCTTTGACTAGCCATCTGCAGTTATAGCTTTGAGGTTTAGAAGCTAGCACTAGACAAGTGGGTGGGAGTATCATCCCATAACAAACACATAAAACCAGTCGAACAAGATAAACGACAAAACCACCTTTTAGCACAAGGCCATAACTTGGCCATACATTAAACATAACAGGAGATTACATAGCCAACTTATCTAGCCCTTAGACCAAGCTGGACTTCACGGATACAACAAAATACTTAAAGTTCATAATAGTTGTGACTAAAGGACACAACTCACTACTACTACGGGAGGTCAGTGCTTGCATTACACAACACTTACAAAGCATTGCACTAATCTACCTACTCCTCCATAAGGCTGGCTCTGGGGCATGAGGGACTGTAATCCAGAGACTACGAATGGGAACGGCTATCGCTGAACTCCGATGAGTCGGAGTAAGAGTGAGAACGGCTGCGACCGCGACGGACTCCCCCATGCGAATGGCTGACTGGGGTCCCGGAGGTCACACGCTCTTGCGCACGGTGAACAATGTGCAGGGTCCACTGATCCATGGTCGGATCGGAGCAATAGGCGTTGTAGGGGCTGCAGGAGCTGGGACCTGCTGAAGTTGGGCGAGAGCGGCGACCTTTTCCGCCTCCGCTTCCGCCACTGCTTGCTCACACTTGGCGAGCTTCTCCTGCAGGATCGCCATCTCGGTGTGACTGGCGATCAGGTGCTGATGAAGTGCGGAGATCTCCTCTAGGGCGGCGGTGTGAGCCGCCCCCATGGTGCGGGTAAGGTGGACCTGATGTGTGAGCATCGGGTCGTCCTCCGTCATTGGCATGAAGGTCTCATTGTACCGGGCGCCCTCCTGGCGAGATGGGTAGTAGCGAAATGGTGTCTGCCGTAGTGGGGGTCCATGTATATCACAAAGCCGAGCTGCGGCTAAGCGTGCGGCATCCTGGAGGGCCACCGCGAAGGTGCTCCGCTGGTGCTCGGTTCTGAAGACATAGGGCGGATCCTATTCATCCTTGGCGTAGATGAACACTTCCACCATCCATGATTCCCCTCCTCCATCATTGGACTTACGCCCACGGTATATGGGCTGGTCCTCGTACCCAGGTAGTGTAGCAGTTTGCGCAAGATACACGCAAACTCTCCTTCATGAAGGCCATGAGCCAAATAGTCCCAGTAGCCCTCAGCTGCAGCTCCCGACATCTGTACATTAAATCACTAGTGTTAGTACCTTTTCAAAATACCAATGAAAGTTGGACGAGTTTAGATCTAGGAAGGATAAGAAAGGAAATATTAGGCTATAGTTTTAGAAACTCCTTTTTATAAATTTTCAAAATTTATAATCCTAGACCCTTTCGACAACTGTTCTATGGCTTTTACCCTATAGTCGTATGCTCTGATACCAGCTCTGTTGGACCCGGATTTTTTAATCCAGAATCTCCTGTGATTTACTGCACTATTCCCTAGATCATGTCACACAACTCCATGGGTCAACTTGTCTAGGACCGGACAAACGTAGTAGACGTCATAATTTCCTTCGTTATTTCCTCCATCGACAGCTGGGGCATCCTCATGAGCATAGTGGTCCTGGGTCCCTGTTTCTGTTTTGGTAAGGCGAGTGTGAGCACAAATCCACCGTGCTCAGCGAGGCAACACACAATATGTAATATTTAACATGCATGGCTTATCAAGGAAAGGCTCGGGTTTATTTTGTTTTGCCATAAATTGCTTTTAAATACTTTACTTAGAAAGTTCCTAAGACCTAGCAGTTTGAGCTTATGACTTAAATCCTTGTGAAACAAGACCATCATATTAGCGATACAGATTCAATCCACCATTACATGGCATCCGCACCATATACTAGCTTTCAGCATTATAGCCGCTTACCTTATCGCTGGGATGACACCCAAGGCAAGTCAAACTAGGGCTTTTCCGCTGCCCTCCACTTATCCAATCCACCCATAAAGCTTTTTGAAACAGACCTATATCTAGTAAGGTTCCCATGTCCGCCCTTGACCGTGGGCACTGCTACTCGAATAGTTTCTACTCTGCAAAGTTTGTACACTTTCACCACAAGAGATAATCAACTCGCTGCCCCACACGATTCCTTAGTCATGTGGTTGAGTAGACCATCACAGTGACTTTTCAAAGTATCTAGTTCCTTTTGTCATCTCACCCTATGGGCTGCTCCCACTTGCGGTGGGTCCCATACGTTGCACGGGATGTTCACCACGGCTAGCGCATTCGGGCTCCACTCCCCACAATGCTAATACGACTGGGAAATTTCACCCTCCACTCGGTGTTCCTTTAGGCCTCCCCTTGCCCTTGCAATAACCACTCCTATCCTCTACCGGTGAGATGAGTCTGGGAGTTTCGATAAATTTACTTAGCCAAGTTGTATTTTACGGACTTCTGGTTGTACTATTTTACATAGGAATATCATGACAAGATTCAGTCCTTAGGATTACCCGGGCGGTTCTACCACATTCCAAATTTGTGCTTCCATTGCATCACATTCCAGCCCCCCAACCACCCGCCTAGGTATTTAAGCAAAATTGAGATTTTTCGGAAGCATAAAATAATCATACCAACATATACCCGTTATTACCACCATGACTTTCCAAATCATTTCCCACAGTTGAAAGTGATGTCTTAGGGGCATTTAGGTGCCCCCGATTTTCTAAGCAATACTAGGCAGGGCGATATACTGTAAACTTATTTTCGAAAGTTGTAACATTATAGTTTTTGCTAGGGTGACAAGGCTCATATTTCCAAGGATTTCAATGGAGTAATACTAACAAGTGTAATAGTGGGTGTATAACTAACAACTTGAAATCGAGCATAAATTAACACATGAAATAACAACATGCATGTTGGTAGTTTAAATGGAAATAAAATTTGCATAAACATGGGTTCAAATAAGATCAAAGTGTTGACTCGCCTTGATCACTGGAGTCCTGGTCTTGACCGTCAAAGTTTGCTACGGCTTCGGCTTGTTCCTCCTAGGCTTCGTACGCTATTTTTCTGATGCACGAAAATTTAGATAAAAATTAGCAAACCAAACAAAATCTCATCTAAATTCAAATGAGCTTCAAAAATCATGGTTTCAGTTCCATTGGATAGATCTTGAATTTAGACAAATTTAGAAATTTGTTTCACTCAATTTGGAGTTGAAATGAATAAGTTATACCCTTTTTAAAGTTCTTAGTTTTAAGTAAATCTGGAAAATAATAAAATTCTGACAGGTGGGTCCCACTTCCTATTGTTTAAGTTTTCTTTTATTTTTATACCCTTTTCCTTGTGTCTATGACAGGTGGGGCCGGTCACTGTGTTATTAAATAAGCATGGCCCACATGTCAGGTATTCATTATCTTAACTACCGATCATTAACTCTAACGGTTGTCTTAACTGCATTTAATAACTATCTTAATCCAAGTTAATTATGGAGCTACAGTCCTCTTCTTCCTCCGGCCGAAGGACGGCGAGCTCACCGCCGGCAGACGAAACGGTGGCCGGGCGTGAGAATTGGCAAAACGGGTTACTCCTAGCCGCGCACACGCCTGGCTTGGTCCCGCCGGCCAATTTGGTGGCGACGGCGGTCGGCGGCGACCATGGGTGGCGGCAGAATAGGGGAGGGGTGAACTCGGCGATATACCTCATTATAGTGCAATTAAATGCTAGGGGAGCATCTAGGCGGCGGTATGAGCCTGCCTCGGGGGTCGGCGCGGCTTGGGGGCGACGGTGGTGATCCGGTGGTGAGTGGCGGCGACAACCGGAGAAGGAGCACGGTGCAGGCTCGGCTCAGGTTGCAAGAAGTTCGGCTAACTTTGGGGAAGAAAGGGCTCGCCAGTGAAATTTGGTGCATGGAAGCTCGATTCGGGAGTGTGGGAGACTGAGGACGGTGTGGCGATGCAAACAGAGGGTCGTACAGGTTTTACAGGCGGCGGGGCGAGGCCAGCAACGGGCAACGGTCGTGCAGTCACTTCAGGGGTAGGCAGCGGTGGCAGGCGGCGGTGGCAAGGCAGCAGCTACGGCGAGATTTTATGCGATTTATGCGTGACATTACAGCGCAGGTGCTGCAGCTTATGCCGCGCTAGCCGGCCGGTAGAGCTTTTGTGCCGCGTGGTCGAGTGATGCAACGGGACAGAGAAGATACAGTGGGCGATGGCGCCGTACCGTGGGTGGGGTGGCGAAACCAGGGCGGTGATGGTTTCACGGGCGCGCCAGCCGAGTGAAGGGACAAGTTGATGGGCAGGAAATGGCATCCTCGGCGACAGTGGCTGGCCAGCAGCAAAGGGGCGACAATGGCGAGTAGAGCTCCTGCTCTGCCGAAGTAGAGATAAGGAGGGGAAGGTGGAGTTGGGCCGGGCTTAGTTTATATGTGTATATATAATTTCATATTTTTGCTCCTTTATTACTTTTACTCATTTTTATCCTATTGTTGCTAGCCTTACCTTATATGCATTTATTTATTTTGTAGAGTGCACTATATGTGTGTGTGTGTCTATATATATATATATATATATACATATATATATATACATATATATATATATATATATATATATATATTTCTTTCACTTAACTTTGTTTACCCCCTATTATTATTTCTAATCCTCAATTAAAATTTTATATTGTGGGTTCAAATTGTACTCCCCATTTTAATGAATCGTCTTTTCAGATTCAATTTTTAAAACATAAATTGCTATTATTTTCATAATCCCATCATACTTTATTATTTGTTTAATTCTTTATGAGTTTTCTTCATTTATTGGAACCTCAACCAAAATTTAGAAAACCACCATAAAATCCAAATTCCAAGAGAATACATTGCACAATAATTCAAGAGTTTCACATTTTCAAATTTCAATTTCCGGGATGTTACACGCCCATACCCTTCTCCTTCGTTGACGCACCACGCCTGCCACCTTGTGCTTGACGATGTGCAACTGGCGCTGCTACCTGCCCCTCTCCTCACAATTACGCACTACAGAAGTAGCTGCTACGCCCTAGAATCCTGCTGAGCTTGCACCCGCTCGTCACAACCTCGTTGGTTCGCTTACCCTCCAGATGTCATGCTATCACCACCAGTGCTCGCCAATACATTTCTATCGACACCCGAATATGCAAATCTGGAATCTCTGTGTATATCGCACTAATCTAGGATCACTCTAGTGCATATAGTGGAAACATAGATAAAATATCGACCATGATCATGAAAAAACTCAATTATAAATAATTATCAGAGTAACGGCCTTATGGCCAAGCTTACAAATAGTAGCCAAAGGGCTTAGAAAAAACTAATAGCAGAAAATAAAGTTAAGCAAAGCAGCTATTCAACATGCTCACAGGCAATTGACTAGGGAGTGAAGTCCTAATCTGTGAAGGCATCGAAGCACTCCTCTATTACCTCTGGCTAAAAAGGTCGTCCTTCAACAACTGAGCAGTAAAGGATATAGTCGTCAGTACATAGAGTGCTCAGCAAGCTGTTTGTAACAAGATGCAATATATAATGATGCAAGCCTTACTACATTTTTTGCCTTCCCAATGCCACTCTTAAGCTCAACCATGTCACCTACCAACCTTAACCATTCTAGACCATGGCTCGTTCATGAGCGTAGTCTCGGTCCTCGCTGTTAACCATAGTTTACTTGAACCTTCCCTACACACCCAAAGACAAAAAAAAATATTTTGGGACACAAGTTCTTTACAACTTAATCCATGTTAGCTAAGTCATGCTTCATGCAACATGAATGTACTGACTTAAGACCAAATTATTCAATCCTCGATCAATTTCCAAATTTCAAAACTCACTACTGAAAGCAGAGGACAGCTGGTCAGACTGCCAGAAACTGAACACCAAGCAAAAAAAGTAAATCATTCACAAATATAAAATTTAACTCACAAACATTGACAATGGTTTATTCTTGACCTTCTCATATGGTCCTCAAACAGAATCCGCAAATCTGACTGGTTCGTGTGGGAAGGGAAAAAGATCATACAAATTATTCAATGATAAAAATTAATAGTTGGAACTATCGAGCTATTCATCACTTCATTTTCTTTTCACCAACTTGCTCATATTTTGTTGCTGCTCAGAGCTGAAGGGCTAACTTCTTATCAACTGGCTTCATGTCGCTTGCACCATCAATTGCATCATAACATGGGATTGCGTTACAGCGTATCATCTTCATGCTACCGGAAGAGATGATGTAAAAACCATTTCTTTTGCCTTGATTGCCTGAAATCAAATTGCACAGCAGCAAGATGCATCACATTGACTGTCCTAAGAAAATGGGATTAGTACCCTGATATACAGTGACAGGCCTCCTTAATTTACTTACTTCATTTTCCCAGTTTACACGCAGTGTGATCCACAGGAGCAACACAAGCTTGGTGAGGCTGCCGCAAACGATGCCAAGCCAAAGCCCCTATTGAAACCAAAATGGTTCGAGTCATTCAGAGATATCCGTGTGGTTCATATCACTGAAACGCTGTACAAATTTGCAGGGAAGATGCTGAAGAGTTTTTAGTACCATTCCATTCAGATGGAGGACAAATGCAAGCAACACGGCCATGGGAATGCCGACCAAGTAGAACGCGCCGAGGTTAACACGTGCGCCAATTTTCTGCTCACCGCAGCCGGTCAGCACTCCTGAAATGTTTAGGCATGGATCATGTCACCCTGTTCCTGAATGCTCATTGGGTCACCTCGCTTTGCTTCTAATTTGGTTAGGAATTTAGGACTGCGAAGTACTCATTATATGACAGGATGTTATGTATCATAGAGGAGGTTTTACCTGAAAGAGAACTGTGGATCCCATCGATGAAGAACGATATCGCGAGAACAGGTATCATTCGAGCAATGTAGGTGATGACTTCAGCCTCATTGCTGTACAGGAACCCCCAGAAATTGCGTAGCAAAATCATCGTTAAGGCTATCACAAAGCCTTCAGACAAGGCCATGCATATGACTACTCGAGTTGCCAGCTTTGCTGCTTGAGGCTGCCCGGCACCAAGTTCGTTCGAAACACGAGTGCTACAGGGGAGAAAGCAAAGACACCAATCAGCCTCTACGGCTCTACAGAGCGTACGAACATTCAGCATTGTTTAGAAGAATCGCACACCTTATGGCTGTACAGAGACCTAATGGCACCATGAACATCAGAGAACCGGTGTTGAGACTGCAGAGTTCAACACACAAATTAATTAGAAAGATAAAAATGGACGAGATTTGTTGTCCTGTAGTGCATGCAAGAACTAATCTTGTGGTAAATTACCATATTGACAAGACGGAAGTCTCGAGTTTAGGATTGGGCAGAAGACCAGAGAGAAGCACAAGCAGTTCAAACGACCACCACTCCAAGCTGCATATACAAAAAGAAATTAGTCATTGGTCAAGTAATATACGATGGAAGCATACTTGTAGTATTCAAGAATACTTATTGGGTTCTTTTAGGGTACCTAAAATAAATATGAGCCGTTCATTCTTTTTAATCAAATAGATCAGATTAGTTAGAATTTAGTTATACTACCATCGACAATACTAGCAGTAGAATCCCGAAAGAGATAAAATTATAAAAGGAACGTATGGCGTAAAAATAATTTCTTCAAACAATACGGTAATGCACATACGAGAGATGGTGGCTGCGGTGTAGTGGAATGGGTGAGACGGAGGCAACAATGACGGAAAGAATTGATAATAGATTTAAAGAAAAATCTATGATGCCCTCAATAAAAAATTAGTTATAAAAAAATCTATTATACCTTTAGAAATTAATAGTTAAATTTAATTTATACTATCATTCTCTTACTATCAATAGAATGTACTGTATTCAGCAAGTACTCAGGTTTGTCTTACCAGCCCATCATCGCCGATGGGACGGCGAGCTCCGTGAACCGGCGCAGCTCCTTGAAAGCGTCCATGGAGAACCCAGTCCATGTCCTCTTGCAAGCGCTCGACAGCCTCACGTAGAGAGTTAGGATAACCAGATTAGTGCAGTACGAGATGGCGGTGCTCAACGCAGCGCCTTTGCTCCCCATGCCGACCTTGTACACCAGCGCCCAGCACACGAAGACATGGCTAAGGGCCGTGACGCCGGAGCTGAGCATCACCGGCACGACTATGCTCTGCGTCTGCAGGAACCGGATGTGGCACACGAGCGGGACGTAGGGGACAAGGGAAGGGATTGTCCACAGCGCATACGCGCCGGCCTCCGCGGCGATGTCCTTGTCCTGGGCTCCTGGCCAATGACGAGGAGGATCTGGCCGGCGTTCGCCCAGACAATGGCGATCGGGACGCACGCGAGCGCGAGCACCAGCATGGCGCGCTGCTTGTAGACGCCGAGGAGGTGGTACTGCCTCGCGCCGTAGGCCTGCCCGCACAGCGTGTCCAGCGCGCTCGCCATGCTGGTGAGCAAGCTGAAGCCGGTCACGTTGACGAGGGAGGTGGCAAGGGAGGCGCCAGCGAGAGGGAGCTCGCCGAGGTGGCCGACGAACATGACGGACACCATCCCGATCACGTTCCGCAGGATGCAGCTGCCCACCAGCGGCCCCGCCAGCCTCAGCAACCTCTTGGCCTCCTCCACACCCTCCGCCGCCACATTCTCCGGGCGCGCGACGAGCAGGGGCTCCTCTGTGCTTGCCTCCTCCTCCATGTTGATCAGCTAGCTAGCTTGAATAGCGAAATGGTGAAGCGGAGAAGCACGGAGCTAGCTAGGAGCCCTATTTATACGGAGCTGAGCTGAGCGGCACCGGAATGTTTGGAAGCTTCGTGGCAAGTAGCCAGCAGATTTTTGTTGCTTTAACTTTGTTGTTCTGCACGTGGTGAGACGTGGCTGCCAAGTATTAGAACTGGTCGTACTAGGCACATGCTACTATGCTAGCTGAAGGGCAGTGTAATGTTACCTGCAAAATTCTGTGAGAGCAGCAAATATGCACAGCACGCACACCATATGCAGTACAGACGTGTGCGTCCCCCTACAAACGCCATATGTGTGTACTCTGATTACATAAGATACTAGCTATACGTAAGCGTGGCGTGACGCCGCGCTAACCACCGTGTGGACCGAAGTAACTTTTTGGATCGTTGTTTTTGGATCGGGCTCGTCGTTAGCTTTCCAACGAGTACAAGAACGTCGAAAACGGACACCGTATGCAAACGTCATGCCCGTTTTACTGAAGGTGTCTCAAAACTGAACCATACTCGGACTTAAGAAAATATGAAATTTTCAGGGATTGCAAGGCAGAATAGAATATCACAGACGGTTTTATAATAAAAACCGTCTGTGATATTCAGATATCGCGCACGGTTTTATTATAAAACCGCTCGTGATATTCTAGTATCACGACGGTTTTATAATAAAACCGCTCAGTGATATCTGATTATCACGCAGCGGTTTTATTATAAAACCGTCGTGATATGCTAGTATCACAGACGGTTCAGCGGTAAGAACCGTCTGTGATACTCCTTTTTCCCGCCACAAATACCACGGACGGCCTCCAAATTAAAACCATCTGTAATAGTGTAAATCACAGACGGTTTCACAAAGCCGTCTGTGATTTGGCGTCTACTATTAGGCTTTCTGTAGTAGTGATTATAGAAATATATTCCATCCAATGATAAATAATTGGCATAACTTTTCGTAATAACCAAAGTTTAATTCTGTCTAATACTTTTATACCACCGTATCTGTAAAGAGTTTGGAGGATATAATACTAATATATTGTTTTTGTGATAAATATAACAATTTCATTCTAATCCGATCATTCCAATATAAATTTATTACATAGGTTGGTTTGTCAAAGTCAATAGTGCCTACAAGTTTTTAGAATGATGGAGGAACAAAATTTATCCCTATTTTGCAAATTACCATTGGGATCTTGTCGAACCAGGATTTACATTTGGACCCTCTGTGTATTCTGAGCTATTTTCATGATAAGGGACTATCTCACATAGTACAACATCAATCAAAATCACAGCCATATATGCACATAAATGAAAGAGGTACTTGATATTACATAAACAATCATAATTACACCTTATGCCCGGGTTTTAAATAACGGACCGACATGCCAAATGAGTTTGCTCATAAATAGTAGTAGAAAGAAAAATAAACCAAAATGGCCTCCATGATTTGCCACAAGCAATCGACTGGGGCTAAGACCTAGTTCTCGCCATTGTTTTCATCACCAAAGCCGGATGCATAGAAGTGTCCATACATCGGATCTTCACTTCCATAATTTGAATCCACATGTACAAGCAACCATGAGTACAAAAGTACTCAACAAGCCCTTGTGCCAAATGCAAGAGTATTATGACCCCATTCTCAGCTTATGAGTTACGGCTTATGACTTCCCTCCAACAAACAAATAGAACAGCTTCTCCACTACTTTTTTGAAGTGGTTTATCGGGATAACCTTTTCAAATCGGCTTATTGGCCTATCAGCATTTGGTTCATTTATACAAGCGCTTGCGCTAGGGCCAAAAGCCATCAGCCGTAGCGCAAAAGAATGCATAGATGCGATGCTTGCCAAGTGAATGTCTTAGGTTTTTTTAAGCAAGTTTTAGGTCTCTTCATCACAAAAGCCTAAGAGTTAGCCCCCTTTTTTAACTTAAAACCAAAATGTCCAATTTAATTAAGTTTGTCATAGGAATGGAACAACTCCATCTATACTAGGGAATCCCTTCACCAGCACTAGTGGAATCCCTCCACCTATACAGTACCATGGCCACCATTGCCCATCATTTTATGAAAACTAACCTAGTGAGAATTTCTTCACGATACTCATAATTGGGAGCATGGTTATTAGAATAGATTATAGACTGTAGAGATTGTATAGTTTTACCCACAAGAGATGTTCAGCTCATGTTGCCATCCGTGCTTTTGTTGGAGAGAGTGACCAAGAAGGTCATCACTAGGCCTTTACAATACCTATTCCCAACACTTCTCTCACCCGATGAGTGAAACCCCTCAATAATGAGACATGATAATTATGGGACACACCCAAAATGCTCCATCTAGTAGGCTAGATTTTCAATGGGGGACCCACCATTGTGAGGGAAATCAACATCCCTTTTCAAGCATAAAATTCCAACCTACCATTGCGCATGAGAGTCATGCTGAAACTAAGTAAATTATTTGTTAGGTCACACCCATACTTGACTTGTGATTGCACGATTAGAAGTTTAGAAATATGTCACACAATTTGGTACTTAATCGACTAAGACGAGACAATCCATAGACCCAACTCTCGTGCAATCCCTACACCAATCTCATACCATTCACCCACCCAAATCTTCACCATTTTACAAATTATTTTTCTATTTCTAGTAGTAACCCATGCTACCACACCAAGTATCATACAATGTCCCAAGGGTTGTATTGGCAACATTTGTGTCATATTAAAAAATAACCCCTAAGCATCTCTAAGCATAACATTTGTTCATCACTGATTAACCAAGGCAAATTAATATGATAATTAGCCTAAGGTAACAAGGTGGATGTATTATAAACAATCAAGGAAGGGAATGATAAGTATTAATTGCATAGTATAGCTAAGCATCAACATAGAATTTAATAAATAAGAGTAGGCATGCAAGTAATTTTCAAAGCAAATTAATTGTATTTAAAAACTAGAAGCAACATGATCAATCATAAGGAATTACTTTGCTCAACAGTGGATAGGGTTGGTTCTTGATTGACAACAACGGTGGTATTCAAAGTGTTAGTCTATAATAGCGAAAGCATCCAATTTCAACACAAATTCAAATAACTTCAAAAATTATGATTTTAGTACTGTTGGAAAATTTTTCAATTTATATAGATTTAGAAACAAAAATCAAGTTATTTGGATTTAAAACAATGGAGAACAAGCTCTCCAAAGTTTGACAACAGAAGAAATTTCAGAAAATCCGAAATTTCTGATAGGTGGTGTTCAGTCGGGTTTTTATTTTCTTTTTCAATTACTTTTGTTAAGAAAAGCCTATGGGCTGATAGGTGAGGTCTGGCCAGATTTTTATTTGGAAACGTGAGAGACTAATAGATGGGGTCATGGTCCACATGGACTCGATCCACGCAACGGTCACGACGTCGTGGGCCCACATGTTAACGGCCATGGTCTACGGACCAGGTCTATACAGAGCATTTAAGTGGTGTGGCCTGCATGTCATACAGATACTAAACTAGCTCTTAATTATATTTTTTAATTATCGTGGGTCCACCTGTCATACTAATATTATCTAGTAATTTAACACTAACTAGTTACCAAGTTAACTTAATCTAATTATTGTGGGGTCCTTGCGCCAGTGTCACATTGTTGTCCCCTTCCTGTCAAAACATAGGAATAGGAAGGGAGACCATGGGGGGCTTGGGTCAAAGTCAACACTAGTGAGGAAGGCTCTAGCGACCTCCGGCAACTAGCAAAATAGGGTGCCAGGACAAAGGCAACCCTAACAGCGGTGACAACATGGTGGGAGATGTACTGTGGTGGTGATGCTACGACAAGGGCGGTGACAATAGTACTGTAGGTGAGGGCATCTACCAAACGTGGCTAGAAACTACCAGTTGGAGTGAACTACCATCTACTTGCTAGCATGAAGCCGAAGGGCTCTTGGTGCTCAGGATCAAGCAGTGTGGAGTGCTATCCATGATGGTGGTGCAGCTCGATGCTATGGGGCGATGGCACTGTGGTTATCTAGATGTGCCACTGACTAGCTTACTATGTGTTGCAACCTACTGAAACACAAGGGGAAAAGGGGTTGTGTAGAATCTAGGTGAGGAAGGAGATTGAGTGTACTGACAGGGTCTGCATGTGCTCTGGGCCAGCGACGGTGACAAAGGCATTTTGGCATCTGTGTTGGAACTGAAATGCTCAATCCTCTCTCTTATCACTCCGATAAACACACAAAGGGAGACTAATAGAAGTTTTGAGATTGAATCACTCAATTTTTTTTCTCTTTTTCTCAACTCTCCACTTAACAAGATTTACACGGCTTAAATAAGCCTCAAGCATACACACACACGATCACCCACGCACCCATTAACTTGGGCCTATTCTCATGCCTCCTAGAATCTCTCCACGATCTGCACGAGACCACTTCTCATGGTTACGATAGATTCTCTTGGTGGACCACTTCTCACGGCTACGATCGCTTCATATGGCTATGACCGCTTCAACTTCTACGACCACTACAGCTTCTACGACCACTGCAGCTTCCACGACTACTACAACTTCTACAACCACTGTAGCTTCTACGACCATAGAGCCTTACGACCACGGATGCCTTACAACCATGACTACCTTATGACCATGTTGCCACAACCACATCCAAGCACCGACCGGGTTCTCAAACTTTCGATTGCTACTTTGAGCATGGTGCGTCATCTCGATACTACGACAACGGTACATCAACTTGAAGCTTCAACCACGGCTTCTCGCATACTCGGAATCTTTGACTACCTTCGTGCGTGATGCCCTCGATTGCCTTCATATTCAGTGTCTTCGACTTCGATTGCTGCTTCGTTGGGGCTTCAACCATGCTTTAAGTGTGGCTTCGACCACTCATCAAGATTAATTCCAATATTCTCCCCCTTAATCTTGATGTGTTGACACACTGATACAGATCACCCATATCTTCTTGTAGCGCAGTAGCTTCATCCTGCAGTGGCGATGGCTTCACACCACCGTCTTCGCCTTCACATCAAAACTTCACACACCAGCTTTGCACTGCTATCATTGTCAGTCTCACAACGATTTCTCCTTGTAGCAGCATCACATTGCCATTCGGCGCCAGCATCACACCAACACTTCTTCGTAGCGGTCTCACACCACCACCTTCTGTGTCATATACACAATTCGGCTGGTGCCAAACTGTAGGAAACATGCAAATATCTATACACCACGATTACTACATGCAAAAGACTAAGTTAAACATGCATATACAAACTTTGTTAAGATTAGTATCTAAATGTATTCTTCCCTAATCTTGATAGACCACACTTCATGACTATTCACAAAAGAGTTGGCTCATCATCACTCTGAACATCACTGAGTAGCACTTTCTCCTCCTTTCCTTTTCCTTTCGCATCCTTTCCTTTCTCAAGGCACCCGTAAGCGAAGTGTCTAAACTCTTAGCAGTTATAGCACATCGCCTTGGTTTCGTCGAACTTTCTTCAACCACCACCACTGCTAGTGCTGTCGAAGGACCCCTTGCCATTTCGCTTTGATAACCAAGTGTCCCACTCGGCCTTGGTGAGAAGCAGATGCTCTTCGTCCACCTTCTCGTGCTTGCGTATCCACTCCTCGTATGCTTTGAGGCGGCCAATTGCCTCCTCGAATGGCATGGTATCCACATCGGAGAATTGCTCAATTGCAGCAACAAACCTGCAAAAACATGTCAGAAACTGAATCGAGCAGCTTCTTGACGAGTGTGGTGTCTCCCAGGGTGGCACCAAGACCACTGAACTTGCTCGCAAGGCCACTGATCTTGCCAGCGAACTCGTCGATGGAGTCACTTTGCTTCATACAGAGCAACTCGAATTCACTTTTCAAGGCCTGCAGCCATGCCTTCTTCACTCGATTGGCATCGAGAACCTCATCTTCAAGCTCTCCCACACCTCCTTGGCGGCCTTCTTCTTGGCAACCTGGTGGAACACTTCCTTGGGAATAGCCTGAAATATGCATGCAAGTGCCATCTTGTCCTTCCTCCTCTCCACGACCACTCCAGCCGCAGGTTCGATCGCCTCCCATATGTCCTGCACCTCCATATATGCCTCCATCTTGATCGTCCAGGTAGAGTAGTTGGAGGAGGTGAGCATAGGGTACTGGAGAGAGATGCATCCCCCCTCATTGACCATGCCATCGTTTGCTTAGTGGTGGACATCTTGTTGAAGTGGAGATACTTAGGCATACAATGGATCAAGAACTCAGGCTCTGATACCAATTGTTGGAACTGAGTCACTCAATCCTCTCTCTTGTCACTCTGATAAACACATAGAGGTAGACTAATACAAGTTTTGGGATTGAATCACTTAATCTTTTCTCTTCTCTCAACTCTCCACTTAACAGGATTTACACGGCTTAAATAGGCCTCAAGCATACACACACGACCACCCATTCAACCACTAACTTGGGCCTATTCTCATGCCTCTTGGAATCTCTCCATGATCTGCACTAGACCACTTTTCATGGTTATGACCGATTCTCTTGGTGGACCACTTCTCACGGCTATGATCGCTTCACATGGCTCTGACTACTTCAGCTTCTACGACCACTGCAACTTCTACGACCACTGCAACTTCCACAACCACGCAGCTTCTACGACCATAGAGCCTTACGACCACGGATGCCTTATGACCATGGCTACCTTACAACCACATTGCCACAACCACATCTGAGCATCGACTGGGTTCTCAAACTTTTAACTGCTGCTTTGACCATGGCGCATCATCTCAATGCTATGACCACGGTACATCAA
The DNA here is from genome assembly GCA_036346575.1 of Dendrocalamus sinicus. Classification (NCBI taxonomy): domain Eukaryota; kingdom Viridiplantae; phylum Streptophyta; class Magnoliopsida; order Poales; family Poaceae; genus Dendrocalamus; species Dendrocalamus sinicus. The sequence goes on from CM070670.1 coordinate 10,043,126, forward strand.
CTCGAAGCTTCGACCACAGCTTCTCGCGTACATGTTGTCTTTGACTACCTTCGTGCTCGATGCCTTCTACTACCTTCATACTCGGTGCCTTCAACTTCGACTGCTGCTTCGTCTGGGGCTTCGACCATGCTTTGAGTATGGCTTTGACCACTTGTCAAGATCAATTCCAACAATCTGTGGTGCCGGGCAAGCAAGAAGAGAGGGAGCATTAGGGAGGCAAGCTCAAGGTGAATAAGGACAAGGACTTTGAGGTTGAAGCTCACCAGAATGAGCAGAATGAGTCGACGACAGTGTGGGCTATCTCTATGAACAGCAGGGGTGTTCTATCCTCCCTACGTGGAAACAAGCAAGGGCAAGGTGAGCATGGGGAAGGGGTCAAGATAGCCATGATGTGCAAGAAAGCAAAGGTGGAGGCTCACACCAATAGTTGGAATCAACGAGCAAAGCCGACGACCAAAGTTGGGGAAGGTGACTGGTGTGGCTCGAGTTCTTCTCGACCCAAGGCATGGGACAAATGTAGAGGAGCGGGCAAGCAAAGTGACACGCTCGGGTGTGGATTAAATAGAGAAGAAGAGGGAGAAGAAGGCAGAGACAGGAGGCATGGCACAAGCATCCGAGCGGAGCAGTGGGCAACGGGCACTAGCGCTGATGAGATAATCTCGTGGCGCGTTGTGAGAGGGGGAGAGGCTAAGGTGCAAGGCACTGTCTCTTGCTACTACATGTGGTCTACGTGGAGATAGAGAGAGAGATTGAATGGGGGAGAGAGAGCGTGAGGAAAAAGCATAGTGATTCTCCTTTGCGCTGATAGATGGGGCCAAGGGCCCGCTCATCAATGATTGTTAGAGAGAGAAGGGAGTTGGGCTGCTGCTAGGCTTGGCTGGCTTGTGGGCTGCTAGGATGAGAAGGGGAGGAGAAGAGAAAAGGGGAGAAAATAGGGTGACGGATGGGCCAGTGCGGGCTGAGGAAAGAAGAGAGGAAGAAGTAAGATTTCGACCCAAGGGCAAGGAAATAGGGTCAGAAATTTTATTGCAAACAACATTGGATTGGAGTTTGAGATGATTTTGAAATACAAAGTTTTAAATATTTTTGGTTTGTACGCAATTGAATTTTTAAGTTTTTGGCAAATCCAATTTTTGAGCCAAGGAAATTGTTTTAAATTTTAATTACAAGGCAAATGTTTTTCAAAACTTTTTGATATGCAAATAAAAGTTTTTGAAACACATGAAAATCATGTACTTTTAAAATGAAACAAAATTTAGGATGTTACAATTCTGGACTTGCAGTCCAAGTTACTCCTGGTCAAAATTGCTGACTGGTCTCCGACCACATTTGCCCGTGATTCTGAAATCGAGAATTGCGAATGTCCCAAGCAGATAATGACACATAAATAGCTTCGCGGCCACGCTTTGTTTGTCATAAACAAAACAAAGCAAACACATCAACAGGACAACTAAACACAAAAATCTAAAGCGGTAAGTTGCTTGGTCCCTTCCACTAAATCCATCCAAACACTTTTTTTTTCGAAGGGGAAGGCAGGAGCTCTAATTTCATTTCAAGGAAGGGAAAGCGGGTACAGGGATTGGAAAGGAGCAAAAACGAACGTCAGAACTCTCACTCCAGCAAAGGGAGCCCCACTTACAAACAGTTAAAAGCAATGACTAGAAGCTATGCATTGGCGGTCTTCTTTGATCTTAAGGCGGGGTGCTCTTTTTTTCAGTTTTTAAAAACTATTTTTCAATTTTATAGTAACTAGTTTTTAAACGAAATATTTTTTAAAACAGAGTATATAAGTTAATTGTAGTATATAATATAAAGACTTTATTTATATCGGCTAAAGCCGTACGTAAGTTTTTGTTACTCTGTACTCTCTCACAAATAGCCCAAAAATCATAAATTGTAACCATAAGACATAAATAAAAACCAAAACGAATAGACCTGCTACGAGTTCAACGCCTTGTTGCGGAAGATCCTTCTATTTCTCTCCTTCCAAATATTCCCCGCTACGTAGATGACTAGCCCGTTGAATTTCCGTCTATTTATTTTTGGCTTTTGTAGACTAGCTTCTCTCCACTGCTCCATAATGTTATTGTAATTTTCAGGGGGAACTCGGCTCGTAACGTTGCAATTTAACCTGTTAAGCACCGTGGAGCAAGTTTGAGCAGCGTACGGACAGGTGAGGCAGACGTGTGTCGCCGTCTCCTAGGCTCGGTTGCAAAGACATCACAAAGGTTGATAAGGCCAACCTTCTGTTTTTGCAAAGTCATCAACCGTTAGAATTTTGTACAAGTCACCGAACTTCCTACAATACATAACATTACTCCACACTGCTGCGTCACCTTCCACGGCTCAAAGATGACGCCATTGGTGACCGAGTGGCATGGGAGACAGAGGCAACCGTGGAAGAGTTACTGCTTGTCCCGTACCCCGGTGGGAACGGCACCTTCCACGGCTCAAAAATCAGCTGATGTCAGCATTGCATCATAAAATATCTTTTTCTTCGAAAACTAATTTAGATAAAATATTAATTCTCTGCTGATGTCATAAATTGAATTTTCAGTACAAAAATAATTCCTGAAAATCTGCCTTTTCTATTTTCTCTCTTTTTAAACTTCCGGAAGCCCATATTTCTTAATTTTACCTCCGATTTAACCCGTTCAAATTTCTAAATTCTTCTAAAATCTTAAACTACCCATTTCTAAACTTTTTTTTAATTTTATTTGAATTTTGTTTGAATTTATTTGTTTGATTCTTCGCGCGTAGATTACGACGATCTCGGAGAGCACGACTTCGACGACTTGCACTAGAACCCTGAGCAAGGCAAGTTACACCCTTGATCATGTTGATCCCAATAATTTAAATTATTTATGTTATTTTTAAATTATTATGCATGCGTACTTTTATTCGAGTCCAGTTTAAATTCTAGTTATACCCAATTCCTTTGTATAAAGCCAAATTTGACTCTGAGCAATCATGCCTAGATGAAAATCTAGTTAGTACACTAGTATTAACTAGAAACTTTATAGAATTGCTTAGCCATGCTTAGAATAATCATAGGTTAGGATACTTTTTCACATAAAATGATAAACTTTTAAAGTGTATTCTTGACTTTGGTGAGTTAAGAATGTTTATGAAATATTTTTCAAACAAAGTATAAAAACTTGGTTTATACTTAGGCATTAGTATGGTGATGAGTGCTTACTGGCATGCATTGTTGTTTGATAACTCAATGTCGATTGCCAAGCACAAGGGTAAGTGGTTAGACCTAAGTCAAGTTAAGGACTGGTCTGTGAGCTACTTTCACAATATCACACCGTACTACCACAAGTCTGGTATGAGACAGACCTGGCCTGATAATTTGTGAAGTTCCAACTTGATCTCGCTATAGGCTGAATGTGAGCGTGGCGCAGGCCACGAGAAGTCTCACATGGCACAAGAGGGGGCTCCAACATGTGGATTCATGTTGTGGTGAAACCTTAGTGGTGGCGTGATTAAGTTGACAATGGAACATTGTAAAGACCTTGTCATGATCTCCTTGCCACACACCTAAGGCAGTGTGTTAATCCGGTGGCAATATGGGATGATCATGTCTTGTGGGTAAAGTTGTACACCTCTGCAGAGTAACAAACTATCCTAGATAGCCGTGCCCACGGTCATGGGCAAGCTAAGTGAAGTTTTTCATGGATTAGACATTGTTTTTCAAAATGGTTTATGAAAACCTTATGGATGGATGGAATCCATATGAGTTAGTTTTGGAAAAGATGGTCCGGGTTGGATACCTGTGGATAGCCTGCACTAACGGTATTATTCTATTAAAACCTTGTTTCTATTTACTGTATCAAATGCAGATGTTGAATCTACTTACCTTCTTTACTTCAATTTAGCTTTATGCTCAACTAACCATATTAAGCCTTCCTTTGTCAATCTTTATGCATGCATCAATTCTGTTAAACCCCTGGTGTAACTTGTGGAGTGCTTTGTGTGCTCACGTTGCTCAATTTATCTTCTTTCCAGAGGAAGCCTTTGACGACTACGGTGAGGATTGCAACGAATAGGCCACGTCTTACAGTCATTCACCTGTGGGAAGGCTGGATGGGCTGCTGCTTTGTTTATCTTCCGCTGTCTACTTTATGATGTTATTGTAAACTTTGGTCATAAGGCCCATACCTTGCTATATAATAAAGTGTGGTTGTTATGTGAGATATGCATCCCTGTTAACCCTATGTGCACTAGCTTTTTCCTGGGATAGTGCAATTTACACAAAGGGTCCTGGAGTTGCTGCTCTGGGATCCGACAGGCAATGGCCAGGGCGTGGAGGCAGCGCGGGGGGTGGCAGCGCTAGGGATCAAGAGGGGAGCGGCTAGGAGATGGAGGTGGTTTGGGTTGGGTTTGTTTAGTCCAACTCCCCCATCCCCTTTTATCATGGCACAGCCAGGGTTGATTTCATATTCCTCTCCACTTGATTCGGTCCAGGAATGACTCTTTCTCTCCTAAATTCCAAACAACCTATTTTCTTGTATCCCCTTTTTTCTAATTATGTATATGTCCTTAGGAGGGTAAATTTTAGAATATTACATACAGTTTATAGACAGGTTTTGCATGAAGTGATTTAAAGGGTGGGCCCATATGGCATAGAGATAGAACTTTAACTAGGCCTAATTATGCTTTCTATCTATATCAAACCCACCCTACTTAGAACCCACACAAGGGGTTCATCCCTTCATTTCTAAACAAAGAGCAAGAGGGAGATAGAGGCGGAAACCATGGTGGTCGAGCTTGCTTTTGAGGAGGAAGGTGATTATGGTGGCTGGCGATCACTAAAACCGAATCTCATAGCCTTCATGACCCCATGGGTGGTGACAGCATGGTGATAGGCAATCTGTAGTGGCAGGGTGGCTACACACGATGACGGCGATGACTAAATGGTGAGTAAAACTGAAAATGGAGCACTCTGACAACATGAGCCATGGGCAAACTTACCTGTGCATATGGCGAGGATGGATATGGGTCGGGGCAGCTTGGCGACGTGAGCCAAGGGTGAAGTGGTGAACTCCACGTGGTGGGAGGGAAGTGAGGAAGGATGGCTCAAACTAGAGGTAGAGAATGCTTCAGGAAGGTAAAGAGAAGCTCTAGTAGGATGGAACTAGGCTACGCCTTACCAGAGAGGAGATGGCATCAGCAGCGATGAGTTTCAACCGAACACAAGGGAGACAGTGGCGCATGGTGCTTCTGTGGTCAAACATGAAATTGAATCAGTGATTTTTCTATTGATGTTCTGGAACATGATGTTACGTGAATGGATTTTGATGAAGCTCAACAGAGACAGGGTTGGGGCACGGTGAAGCTCGGTGGCGAGAGAGACGAGATGGGAGTGGAGGAGATGAGGTTGGACGTAATGGACGGGTTGGGCACGACTGTATATGGTGTGTCTCATCTAGGGGTGAAAACAGATCGAATATCGATTGGATAGTGCTCAAATCATATTCGCATGCATATTTTTTTTGTCGAATTCGAATACGAATCAGATAAACGACAGATACAAATATGGACCAGACAAATGTCGAATATCAATTTGGATCACATTATACTCAAAACCAGATTGGATTTGATTATTTTTTTGGATTCCAATAATTATCCGTGGCCTTTACACCGACGATGACAATCCACAACCATAGCCCACACAGCAGGTCATGATTTTCAACTGTAGTAGATCATTCAAGTTCCTTTCTGGTGTATTCCCTCACCTAGTCACCTTCATCATCTATAACAGCCACGCGTACACTGTAGAGACCCAAATATGTAAATCTAGACCTCTCTATGTATACTGCACTAGTCTAGGATCACGCTAGTATACATAGTGAAAACATAGATGGAATATCAAGCATATTCATGGTTTACTAAGAAAAGACTCAAATATTATTAATTATCAGAGTTGCGACCTTATGGCCAAGCTTACAGATAATAACCTGAAGGGCTTAAGAAAACTAGTAGTGAAAATGGAAATAAGCCTAGTAGCCATTCAACATGCCCACAGGCAATCGACTGTGGAGCGAGACCTTAATCCACGAAGTCGTCAAAGAATCATTCTCCAAATACCTCTGGCTAATATGGTTCTTCTTTAGTAACTGAGCAAATATGGATATAGCTGTGAGTACATAGAGTACTCAGCAAGTCGTTTGTAACAAAGATGCAATATATAATGATACTAGGCTTACCAAAGGTTGGTTGAATGGTTATTTTACAGAAAGTGATAATTTAGAGTAAATACAATAAGTAGATTGAATACACAAATTTGAAAAAGAAATATATAAATAATTAATAATCAAAGGATTGTATGAACCACAAGTAAATTAACCATTCACTTCCCAATCAACTTGCTCTCAACCCAAAGAAAATTTTTATGACAAACCTACCTCTCGTGTGAAATCACCGAGCATTGTCCATAACCGAGGACATGGCAATTCAAAGAGTTTTACACTCTACAGAGGTTGTACAATTTTACTCATAAGAGATAAGTCATCTTAATAGCCAACATGCTTCCTTAGATATAAGACCCAGATAATTTATCATAAAACCTTTACCTCACTCCAATCTAGCTAGACACCACATGCTGAGGTTTCACCGTTGAAGGGTTAGATTCACCACAATCAGAAGCCCGCTCTTACACTGTATGAATACAGTAAATCCCTGTGCCTCACTATGAGTAACCCTAGTAACCCTGATACTCACTTACCATTGGTGATATCTAAACTAAATCTTTGTGAATTATTCAGCTAGCTCATACCCATTTGTAAGGCTCAAATCAATGGCACATAAAGTTAAGTCCTTAGACAATCCCCAGGTGAAACATCTATATCCCAATGTGTGAATTGCACCCCTTTACTACACAATCATTCGCTTAAGTGAAAATTATTTTGTATAACCAATACAAATGACACTACTCATATCATGGCACTCCAATTTTATAACTATGGTTGACCACAATGATTCAGTATCTCATTAAATCAAAATTAATTAATTAACATGTGATGATGAACCCAACATACTATAGTAAGCATGGTTAAGCAGACTAAACATACAACCCATGTGACAACTAGTATTGCATCACTAGGTAATTACCCATCCTATGGTGACAATAGAATCATGGCATTTAAATTATCAACTGAGGGATTAATCAAATTGGGCAATAACAATCAGGTACAAAGGTTTGTAATAAAATAGCAATGCATCATAATTTAAAACAAAATAATAAATACATAGATTTGAAAACTAAGTTCACATGATCTAAGAACATGACTTACCTTGGCCTTGCTTAGTTACCAATTCTTGATCTTTAGTTTTTGCTTCTGCTCCTTCGAAGTCATTATCTAACGAGAGAGAAAATGAACAAGACACAAATAAAATCAAATAAAATTTAAATAAACTCCAAAAACTTTAAATTAGAATCAAAAGATAGAGCTTAATTTTAGATGAATTTAGAAAGAAGAATCGGGTCAATCAGAGCTAGGACGGAGAAGCATTGGCTCTTGGAAAATTAAATCTAAAGGAAATGTTACTATGTTGTGAACCGTGTGCATGGAATAGTAAGCTTACAGTGGACTTGGCTCATGGAATAGTGCACAGTTCAGCAAAAATAAAGGTGGACTTGGTCTGCCAAGTGGCACACTACGTCACGACATGGTCGCACGTCGCAAGTCATAAGTTACATGATTTTTCATACAAAAATATGCAATACACACGCACGTGTGTGCGTGCGTGTGTGTTCAGCCAAAGCCCTCCTCATGCCATCCTCATCCACATGTTACATGATTCAAGGAGTGGCAAGACCTCTACCTTATAAATTGGTCTCCTCCACTTTGCTTTAACAATATAGTACTAAACCTTGCATGCTTTGGAATTATAGAAAATGGGTCTCACTTATATGGACCTATTTCTAATAATCTCCCACCAATTCCAAAGCATGTAGCAAAAAGATGTCAAAGATATTATACTAGAGTATTGTTAATATACTAGTTTTTTAGTGTAAGTCCTGTACAGGTTGAATTCGTACCTAGAATAACAAAATTAATCTTCTCATAGCTGATGAATGGACTATGCCTTGAATTCACAGCTTTTTTGAAATCTCAATTGATACTAGGCTACCAATGAACCATGCCTAAATGGAGCATTACATGGTCATGCTCCCTAATCTTCTCATGAGCTTTCTTGAGAATGCTTTGTTTTCATGAATTATGGCCACATAGTTAGGCTTAAATAGGTGTATTCTTTCTAGGCATCCTACAGGCTAATACATTTTTCTCATTTGGACAACAGAATACATTAAAACTTTATGCCAACCTTTCACACTGTCAAGAGTACTTTATTTATTAGGATAAGGGTACAATGAATATGTACACTCTGGTTACAACATCAACTTGTTTTTCCTGTTACCTAAGTCACGGGATCTTTGATCAAGAAAGTATGGGTTACCATTGTGATGTAACTCAAATGGGCTTCATTCTCATGTCCATAGATGCAACAAAAATCGCTTTCCATGCTAATCCCTTTGTAAAAGGGTCTGCTAGATTTTTATTAGTGCAAATATAGTTCACAGCAATCACTCTAGAGTTTCTCAATTTTCTGATAGATTTAAGCCTACGCTTCATATATCTGGAAGACTTCATATTATCCTTAGTACTTGTGACTTTGGCCAATACTGTTTGATTATCACAGTACATCAAGATTGCCAGTATTGGTTTCTCAACCAATGACAAATCCAACAGAAGCTCTCTCAGCCATTCAGCCTCAACAGTGGCTATGTCAAATACTACAAATTCTACTTCTATGGTTGACCTCATTAATATAATCTGTTTGCAAGACCTCCATGAGACTGCAGCACTAACTAAAGTAAACAAATAGCCACTTGTAGCTTTGATCTCATCAGCTTTAGAGATCCAATTGAAATCACTGTATCCTTTTAATAAGAAGGATATCTAGTATAATGAATTCTAAAAGATGTTGCGCCTCTCAAATAGAGCAGCACTCTTTCAAGTACCTCCTAGTGATCATCTCCTAGGTTAGATGTAAACTGACATAATTTGCTCACAGCAAATAAAATATCAGGTCTTATGGTACCAACTAAATATATGAGTGACCCAATAATTTATGAATATCTTAATTGATCTTTTTCTAGCCCTTGTTCTTTCGAAGTTTAATGCTCACATCACAGGTGTTGGAGAAATTTTACAACTCTCATAGCCAAAGCGGTTTAAGATATTTTTTTAGCATAATAGGATTGGTTCAAAGTAATCCCATCCTTGTCCTTGATCAATTTAATATTCAGAATGATATCTGCCTCTCTCAAGTCTTTCATATCAAAGCATCAGGATAAGAAAGATTTGACCTCGTTAATTATGACACTATTTGTTCCAAATATAAGTATGTCATCCACATACAAATATAAGATCACTCCTTGACCCCCACCATGATGGTAGTATACACATTTATCAGCTTCATTCACAACAAAGCCAGTGGATGTTAAAGTTTTGTCGAATTTCTCATGCCATTGTTTAGGTACTTGCTTTAGGCCATACAAGGATTTCAATAATCTGCATAACTTATTTTCCTATCTAGAAATCACAAAACTATATGGTTGATCCATATAAATTTCTTTCTTCAACACTCCATTAAGGAAAGTTGTCTTCATGTTCATTTGATGGACATGTAAACCATAGGAAGATGCTAACAAATAGAGCACTCTGATGGTTGTTAATCTGGCGATAGGAGAATAGGTATCAAAGAAATCTTTTCTCTTTCTATGTGTAACCCTTGGCCACAAGTCTTGCATTGTACTTCTCAATAGTACCATCAGGACTTAGTTTCTTTTTGAAGACACACTTACATCCTACAGGTTTGCATATGATAGGACGATTAGTGATATCCCAAGTCCTATTAGCCATGATAGAGTCCATCCTGCTATGAACTGCCTCTTTCCAATACTCAACATCAGAAGATCTTTAAGCCTCTAAAAGTCTTTGACACATTATCCATGAGGTATACAATAAAATCGTCACCAAAGGTTTTGTCAACCCTTTGTCTCTTGCTCCTATGAGGAGTCCCTACGGCTAGATTATTATCCTCCTCAGGAATATCACATATTGGTTCAAAAATGGTGGAAAGTTCAGATTATTCTCACTTTTAATATTTGTAATTTTGATGGACCATGTGGAGGTGACCACATGTTTATGATGAGTAATTGACAAGTTTGTTGCAAAGATTGAGTTTGGTTTGAGTGATTTGTGCCAGGACGGCATTTGGCGCAGTCGGGTATGGTTGGACGGTCTTATTGCATATTCGTCTTCCCGATTGGTCGTTTAGGCAAGTTTATGCTTCATTAATGTTATTTATGCTTTCATATATCGAGCGGTGCTATTTGATGTGTTTCTTGTTTGTGATGGCTGCAGGACGTCGAGGCGGAGTCGTGGCGAGACACGAGGTGACCGGACTAGGCGCAGGTGACACTAAGGTCAGAACGGTCGGGATGTGTCGAAGACGGCGGAGACTCGAGGTAGTTGCGAGGCTTGAACGGCAAGAAAGGAGGAAGCTTCCCGGAAGGTGCAGGAGGGGCGTTTTGGGGAATACGCAAAGCTGCACTAAAGGAAGCGGATTGTGGGTAAAGCATTGGAGTTGTTGTGGCTTAATGGGCAAAGCAAATTTCAAACCCATTAGTGAGAGACTATAAAAGGAGGGTGTCTCCTTACATGGTCTTCATGGCTTTGGGAAAGGGTTAAGGCTTTTGCTTTGTGTCTTTAGTTGTTGAGAGTGGGTGGAGGAGACAGAGGGTGTTCTGATCTTTCCATCGATGTGTTCTTTAGTGAGTCTCCTCTCCAAGCATGTAGGGTGTGAGTTCTTGGCTTTGGGAGAGGGAGAGGATGAGTTGAGACTCTTTGTAATCATCCCTTGTTCTAATGTCCAGGCGTATGGGGACTCATATGTAATCCTCGTTTGATTAGGAATGAAATTTCTGAAGTTTGTCTCCTGTATGCCTCTCTGTTCTTCGTTCTTCTTTTGGGTGATTTTCCTCTTTTCGTGATTTTGAGTTGTTTCTTGCTGGGAAGGCCCAAAATGGGTTGCTCTATGTTGGGATGATGCCTCAAGATCATTTGATCAGTTAAAATCCCCAGAGCCCATTCTTGATTCCAGTTTTCATTCTTTGGTCTCCTCTGTTCATCTTTTTTCTTCTAGGGTTTTGGTGCAAATCTTGTTTCCCTCTTTGAGATGGCTTGAAACTTGGCATGAGAAGTCCAGAGGCTATTAATTAGCTTTTCTCAAAGTTTCATGGCCAAAGGATCAAAGGCTAAATGGGAATTTGAAGTTTAGTGCTGCTCACTGTATATTTTTAGTTTCTGGGTCAAATCCCAAATTCTTGTTTTTGAGTTGAGCTTTCTTGGTTCCAAAGGTTCCCTTAGCTATTTGAAAGGTTATCTCACCTTTTTGGTCAGAAAAAGTCATAGGGAAGTCTCAAATTTTATTGCAGTGCGAAGTCCTGAGTTTGTTTTCTGAAATTTCAGTTCTCTGCCAACCCTGAATCTCGTCGGGCGGTCAGACCGGATTCGTCTTAGCGGTCTAACCGGAAGTCGCATGGCAGTCAGACCGACGGTCTCGAAGCGGTCTAACCAGACTTAGGCGGTCAGACCAATCGCACAAGGGCGGTTAGACCGGCCCATACAGAGCGGTCTGACCGGCCCCGTTTCCTCTTGTGCTGTTTTTGTTGATTTGGTTTTTGCCTCTTTGTCCCCTGTTTTGGCCTTGTGGTTCCTTCTGTGTTTTGAGGTTCCAGAGACTTGATCTTATCTCTTCATAGCTTTTTGTAGCTATTGGAGAGAACTCTTGCTAGTGGGTACTTGCGGGGATCAAGTTTTTAAAAGTCGACATTTCCAGTTCGTGAAGTACTGCCTGTAGTTCTAATAGGAAAATATCCTCAAAGAGTGAAGCATTTCTAGACTCTATAATTCTGTTAACAATAATCTCAGGGGTTTTTTATTTAACTACTAAAAGTCTATAGGTCATGCTGTTATGAGCATACTCTAGAAAAATACAACTGACTATTTTAGGTTCAAGTTTTCTCTTTTTCTACGATGGTATATTGACTTTTGCCAAACACCCCAACTTCATAGAAAATTGACATTAGATTTTCTCCCCTTCCACCCCTCGTATGGAGTAATCCCTTTTTTTAGTGATTACTCTGTTTAGGATGAAAGTTGTTGTCAATATAGCTTTCCCCCCACTAACACTATCTAACATGGTATTAACCAAATCTGTGCATGTCTGATTTTTCCTCTCAGCTACCCCGTTTGATTGTGGTGAATATGGTGGTGTAAATTCATGGATTATTCCATGCTTAGAACATAATTAGGAGAATTCATGAGAGATATACTCTTTTCCATGATCAGACTTCAATCTTTTCATTTTCTTCTCTAGTTGGTTCTCAACCTCGGCCTATAAGTCTTAAAGGAATTTAAAGCTTCATCCTTAGATTTTAGCAAATAAATATAGTGGTAACATGTTGCATCATCAATAAAAGTTAGAAAATATCTTTGCCTCCTTTTGTCAATAATCCATTCATTTCACACAAATCTGAATGAATAAGATCTAATGGTGCCAAGTTCTTTTCATCCTCTAATCCCTTAAAAGGTTTTCAAGGTTGCTTTGCTTGCACACATGACTAGCACTTTGATCCTCTAACAATTTCATATTTTGGAATTAAATATAATCTGGACATTTTAGCAATACTATTAAAACCAATATGACAGAAACAAGAATGACAAATATTAGCCTCACATTTATTTAAACCAGTTGCAACATTCAAATTATAACAAGACTCTGAAGTACTTAGGTAGAACAAGCCTCTGCTCTCATAGCTTTTACCAACAAAGTTTTTCGAACTTAGACATTACAATTTTATTTGACTCAAAGACTAACTTATAAACATCCATGCATAGGAGAGAGCCACTAATGAGGTTCTTATTTGTAGGAGCATACTGCATGTTCTTCAAGTGGACAATCTTCCCTGAATAAGTTTCAAATTCACTATACCAACACCAAGAACAGAAGTATGCGACCCATTTCCCATTAGGGCAGAGAAAGCCCCTACTGCCTAGTAAGAAGAAAACAAGAAAATATCAGAACATACGTAAACATTAACATCAGTATCAACCCACCAATAAGTGGATTAATATGCTGAAAAGACAACAGGAGAATTACCATACCCTCCTGAGTCGAGACCTCGCCTATGATCATGTTGATAACTTTCTTATTTGGCTGTCACAATCTCTACTCTTGTGGAAGTGACAGTCTTTCGCTATATGACCATCTTTTTCGCACACAAAGTAGGTGATGTCCTTCAAATTCTTTTTTCTTAGTATTTTCTTCTTAAAATTAGTTATCTTGTTCGGTTTGTTGAATTTGTACTTCTTTCTAGCTGTCTTTTTCTCTATGTATTGGCATTGTTTTGACCAGAAGTAGTGGGTTTTTGCTCTGGCCTTTTCTTCCACATCGAAGGCAACAACGAGAACCTCAACAGAAATCTCTTCCCTCCTGTGCTTCAAGCTAGTGGTAAAATTTCGCTAACTAGCAGGAAGTTTGACAACAATGCCCACAGCCACAAACTTAGGAGGCAACACACACCCTAAGTTTGCAATCTCACCAACCATTAGCTGGAGGTCATGAGCTTGTCCAAGTATGGACCTAACCTCATCTGTGCTAAAGGCGAAGAATTGCTCACACATGTAGAGCCAGCGACCTGCCTCTACATATTTGTACTCTAGTTCATCCCACAACTCTATGGAAGACTTGTAGCCAAGAGTAGTGTTGTTCACATTTTCAAACTGCATGAACTGCTCAATTGGAAAACCTACCACAGTCCCAAAGACATGAGCCAAAACTTGGCTCTAGTCTGTCATCTACGAAATTTATGACCCGAAACCTCTCATGTTTCATAGCATCAAAAGCACCAGCCATTACTGTATTGTAACAAAGTTCACAATAAGATTTCTAGTATATTGGAAGTAATGGCAATATTTTAATTCCAAGTTCTATTAGAAGGAAAATACAATAAAAGGCTAGTGATGCAACAAACAAATCTAATAGCAGGCAATTCATTATACTTTGAAATATATGCAGAAACATAATATAAACAAGTAGATCTCTCTTGTCAATGCACGCCGAGAAGAAATGTCGGCTTGGTTGAGCAGCTTGATACTATAGCACAGCTATCCAGAGAGGGGATGGAAGAATGGAGGTGGAATTCTCTATATTTTTTGGATGTCTCCACGTCCTTTTAAGGGCACAAATCACTCACTAGTAACTGCCGCGATTAAATAGAGTTAACTCACTAGTAACTGCCTCATGAAATGACATAATGATATTTATGCTGTGATAATTGCCTCATGAAACCACACAATGATATTTATGCTGTGGCTATCAGCTCTAGAATAGTTCAGAAAGGAGAGAGATGATGCATAGTTTAGCAAAAATAAAGGTGGACTTGGTCTACCATGTGGCGCGCCATGTCACGACACGGTCGTAAGTCGCAAGTCACACAATCTTTCATGCGAAAATACGCAAATATGTGCGCAAGTGTGTATTTAGTGAAAGCCCCCCTCATTCTATCCTCATCCATGTGTCACATGATTTAAGGAGTGGCAATGGCTTTCCTTATAAATTGGTCTCCTTCACTTTATCTTAGTAATATGGTACTAAACTATCCATGCATTGAAATTATAGAAAATGGACTTCACTCATATAGGCCTATTTCTAATAGTGCCAAGTTTACTCTCACCAGAAAACATCACCTTGCAATAGTTGCACTTTACCATTTTCTTGACCACAACCTTGCCATCCACTTGGCTTTTAACTTGGATTGTAGTAAAGTGTTTCCAATCGTCCGAGGTTAGCTTCTTTGATTTCTGTCTTTTTGCTTTGTTAGCATCTGTTGTCCCTACATCAGTTGTAACCACGGTGTTCTCACTAATAATGCTAACACTTGCTGTTGCTGGGGCAATGGCGCTACCACTTCCAGAACCTGTAGTTAACTACATGGACAAGAAAACATGCACAAGAAATATTAGATATTTGCTTACACTTCCAGATTGTTAGATCCTAAAGTTATCACAATTCACAATTACCTGTTTGGACTTCCCATTAGTACTTCCCTTGCTTGCAGTTCCAGATTCCACCTCTTTTCCTTTGTTAGTGGCCATACTTCCTTTTCATCTAGCTTTCCAGACTTCTAGTTGACTTCAGCCTCTACCCAGAAAATTGATCCACTAGATAGAAATTAGAGATGATCAACAAATGCCAACAAATTAATCTTTGAAGTATATTAACAGTAAAAGGTATTCGACAAGGTAGTCAATTGCATGTTGATCACAGATGTAGGTAAAATGATGAATACACATACAATAGACTAGCTCAGAGCTTATGCTTATAGTGATGCCAAATTTTGTGTTGAGTTTACTTGGTTTCATACTGTACTCCTTAACCCAGAGAAAAATAACCTAGTGGTAAAAGCAATTCCATTATCTCATTTATACTACATACTGGTGTCCTAGTAAGAAAATGTGATCAAGGAGATATTGATGTAGATTCCTATTTACATCATCATTTCATATGTGTCTTTAGTTTCATATGTTTGCGAATGAGTTTAACTCGTACAAGGATGTCTCAGTGCTCATCTCTTCCTGTATTCTTGGTATCACCCCGACTTCTCTGGAAGTAATCGTGATTAGCAAAGGGTCACGGTCGGGTATTCCACCATCCAGGTGTTGTGGTGGCAACTTGCCATCGGCCAGCATGGGAAAGGGAAATAGAGGAGATTGGGAAAAAGAGTTTCTTTATTGATTGTCTACCAAATACAAGAGTAAGACTCCCTCCATATAGTGCTAACTCAATCTATCTTCCTTAGAAGCTAATCTGATCTCTTCTAAATAAGGTAGTCTACCTATTATTTAAAGCAAGTAACAAACTAAAGATAGCAAGCAACATAACTAAAAATAAATAGGGATAAATATTTCCTTTTAATAGACCCCTCTTGTCAAAGCTTGATGGCCATCACCCATCACGCATTCACGCTGGTTACACCTGTTTGGCCCGTCTTCCTAGATTTACTGCGCTAATAAGGAGTCCTCCACATAACAACTCTACTTCTTGAGCATACAACCATGAGTCGTGACCCATCCAACCCACCACAACAGAGATATATCATATATCTAACCACATAGACACTGAGACACACAAGCACCTAACCACATAGACACTGAGACACACAAGCACCTAATCGTGCCAGAAACACAACACAACTACACCGATTTACCAACAGGATCACACATTCACACGTTCTATCCCCAATCAAACCAAACCCTAAAGGAGCGGAGACGGGAGTGGCTCACTAGATCGGAGATTCGGAGCGATAGGGCTGACGGGTCGGCGGCGGAGCAACCGAGCAAGCTACGCGCGGCTACACGGGTGTCGGTGGCTAGACTGCCCTGCCTGGACGAGATGTGGTGTGGACATGTGGGCGCTTCGTGGTCTCCTGGTTGGGATGTTGTCGCCTGTCGTAGGGATGGCCCCCACCTAAACCCAGCAGGCCTGGTAGGAGATTATAAGGCCCAGAACAGGCCATGCGTAATGACATAACTGCCCCAGAGGGGATAACCAGATGTAAGGGTATAACTGTAAAAGCACTCCTCATGTATGTATATATACGAGCAAGCCATAGGGAGGAAGGCAGGCCATTACACTTATCTTCATCACTCTCCACTACCATCTCTCTCTCTGTTTGGTCAGTAGCCACAACAGTTGGCGCCGTCCGTGGGGAGGACGAAGACAAGCCTGAAGACCGAAGGAAAAAGATGGCACCGAAAAAAGCTTCACCAGCGGCGGCGAAGGGAAAGAAGGCGGCCGGCTCGGAGCGTCGTATGAGTACCAGGGCTTCGGCATCAGCAGCGGCGGACGCGGGTGCCGATGCAGGCGCGGTAGCCGGAGACGTCGACGTTCGCGCGGCGGCGACCAACCCCGTCACCGGCACCGCGACGACCAACCCGTCACCGGCACCGCGACGACCCGCCCCGCCACCGGCGTTGCGGGGACAGGCCCCGCGTCGAAGACGCGTCGACACGGCGCAGCGACAACCGATCCCGCCGACGCGACGACAACCGACCTCCGCTTCCCACGCAACCCTCACCGGTGGCGCGGACCAGCGGCGCGAGGTAGCCACGACGGAGCGACCGGCGGTTCGGGACCTCGCGACGCGATCGTCCCGCGCCGACCCGCCGTCGGGGTACGGCGACCCGCTGCACCGGCGATGGAAAGTGCCTGCCGGCGGCTCTCAATGCATTCCGGCGGGAGCTAGGGGACCTTCGCGGGCCGTCGAGAGATATGCGGAGGCTCGAGTCGCAGCCGCGCCGATGGTCGCGTCGAGCCCACGCCGACGGCGGCGGACGATCGCGAAAACCCCACGTCCAGCCGCGCGTGCAGCGGCGGGGCTGCAGCAGCGGCATGGCCCAAGACTTCAAGTTTCCTAGCGCCATCGACTCGTACAAAGGCGACACGGACCCCCGTGAGTTTGTGCGCGTATACGAAACCGCAATCGAAGCCGCGGGCGGCGACGACACCACGAAGGCGAAGGGACTCCCCCTCGTGCTACAAGGAGTGGCGCTCTCTTGGTTCTTTACCATAGAGCCGGGCTCCATCTACGCGTGGGAACAGCTTCGTGTCCGCCTTCACAACAACTTCCAAGGAAACTACGTTGACCGAGTCGACACGGACCAACTCTTTGCCGTAAAGCAAAAACCTTCGGAGAAGCTCCGGGACTACTTCAAACGCCGCCAAGATTCGATGTCGGTGAAAGACGCCAACGAGACCACCATCGTCAATGCAGCCATACTGGGGCCTTCGCCCGTGCCCGATGGCGAGTACAACGCGCGAAAGCCAATCAAGGCGGTGGCGAAGCTCTTCGACAAGATGGAAGAATATGCTAGGGCGGAGGAAGGCGCGCGCGAAGGCAAGGTGACGACTCAGACACCAACCAGGCGGAGCCTCGGCAAAGCGAAGACCCGCCGAGGGGCGGTTCTTGAAGGAAAGCGGCGAGTCGTCCGGGGCGCGCCCGACCATAGGGACAACCCGCGCAAGGAGTCGTCCGATCAGCCCAAGCGCGGCCAGCGGTCGAGGCGAAATCGATGCGTCCTCGACATCGGCGGGTCCGACGAGGTGCTCCAGCGGCCGGCGGCAGGGGCGCGCGATAAGGGTCGTGGGGATTACGACGACCAGCATCGTGGACGTGGTGCGTAGTCCACAGCCGCGGCAATCATGATACCCGCGCCTGCACCTCCATCGCGGCGCTCCACGACAGCGTCGCTAGGGACAGGAACCCGGAGGCGCGCCCGCCTGCGGTGGCCCACGTCCAATTCCCATATGAGGCCCCATGCAGTGCGGCGCAAGGATGCGGTGCAGCGCAAGGATGCAACCCGAGAAGGCGCCTTACGGATCCAAGCTCACGTCAGCCAGCCTCGGGAGGGCCTCCTGTCGTTGCAGGCCCCGGACGCAACCTACCGCAGGGTCATTAATGTCATATCCGGAGGCTCTGCACTGGAATTCGCCTCGGCACGGCAGCAGAAGGCCTACGCGCGAAGACTACATCACGTGGCGGCATACCCAGCGCAAGCACCGCCGGATTGGGCGCAGCACGAAGTTACATTCACACCCGACGATGCCCAGGGTGTGGACTTCCTCACCAGACCCCACGGTTATCCGGTCACCATCGCGGGATGCGGCGTGGGCGCGCCTTGGTGGGCGGCGGTAGCTCCGCGAACGTATTGTTTGCGGCCTTCGACCAGATGGGGATCCTCGGCCGCCTTGGGCCTCGGGAATCCCACCGCAGGCTTGGGGACAGCCTGCGCGGCGCCGGGCCAAATCGGCCTTCAAGTCTCCTTCGCCGAGATGACAATGTGCGACCAAGATGCCACCTTCGGCGTGGTCAACCTTCCGTACCCCTACAATGCCATACTAGGGCGCCCAATCCTCAACTCCTTGGCGCGTACCACATCACGGCTATCTCAGCATGAAGATCCGGTCCCGGACCACCATCACCGTCCGAGGCGACGAGATATGGCCCGCGCGCATCGAGCCAGCACCAGTGCCCGCGTCGCGACGCCAACGGCGCTCGTGAGCGGCGTCACAGCCGGAGTGCGGGGGTCATCCATAGGCGCCTGCGTGGGCCCTGCAGACGTCTAGTGACTAGAGGCTGCGGCAAACGGTCAGTATATTCACCCTTTGTAGTCGCTCACCCGCGCAAACAGGGATGTAATGAAGATCGCCGTTTGCCGCTAATCTTTCTTCATCACACGCAAGCACGCGGTGAGGGCACGCGCAGGCTTGGCCAACGCGCGCGTCCCCGCGGTATAAATTAAAGACGCACGTTCGCGTGTGCACTCGCCGTCGCCAGGGGGGCGGGACTGAGTATAAACCAAAGACGCACGTTCGCGTGTGCACTCGCCGTCGCCAGGAGGCGGGACTGAGTATAAACCAAAGACGCACGTTCGCGTGTGCACTCACCGCCGCCAGGGGGGCGAGTATAAACCAAAGACGCCGCGTTCGCGTGTGCACTCGCCGTCGCCAGGGGGGGATCGAGTATAAACCAAAGACGACGCGCGCGCGTGCACTCGCCGTCGCCGGGGCGGGACGAGTATAAACCAAAGACGCGCGTTCGCGCAGTGCACTCGCCGCCGCGGCGGGCGGATCGAGTATAAACCAAAGACGACGCGTTCGCAGCACCGCCGTCGCCAGGGGCGGACTGAGTATAAACCAAAGACGCGCGTTCGCGTGTGCACTCGCCGTCGCCGGGGCGGATCTGAGTATAAACCAAAGACGACGTTCGCGTGTGCACTCGCCGTCGCCGGGGCGGGCCGAGTATAAACCAAAGACGACGCGTTCGCGTGTGCACTCGCCGCCGCCAGGTGACGGGTGCAGTATAAACAAAAGGCGCACCGGGATGCCTCGCGTGCACAAGTCCACGAACTTTAAATAAGACGTGGCGTCCGAGCCTAGCTCGCACGCGCGAGTCTCCGACTATAAAGAAGACGTGGCGTCGAAGTCCGCTTCGCACGCACTAGTCCACGGACTTTAAATAAGACGTAGCGTCGAGCCTAGCTCCGCACACGCGAGTCTCGGACTATAAAGAAGACGTGGCGCCGAAGTCCGCTCGCGCGCACTAGTCCACGGACTTTAAATAAGACGTAGCGTCGAGCCTAGCTCCGCACGCGCGAGTCTCCGGACTATAAAGAAGACTTAGCGTCGAAGTCCGCTTCCGCACGCACTAGTCCATGGACTTTAAATAAGACGTAGCGTCGAGCCTAGCTCCGCACGCGCGAGTCTCCGGACTATAAAGAAGACGTAGCGTCGAAGTCCGCTTCCGCACGCACTAGTCCACGGACTCTAAATAAGACGTAGCGTCGAGGCCTGCCTCCGCACGCACGAGTCCCCGGACTATACATAAGACGTAGCGTCGAGGTCCGCCTCCGCACGCACTAGTCCACGGACTCTAAATAAGACGTAGCGTCGAGGCCTGCCTCCGCACGCGCGAGTCTCCGGACTATAAAGCAAGGCACACCGCGGAGGTCTGCCTCCGCATACGTCAGTCCGCGGACTGTCCGCTTTACGGAACCCTGGCACAGCTACTTCGCCAACAGCGGCATCAACACGCAGCGCATTCTTAAAATGCCAGGAAGTCTGCATACCGGAAGAATCACATGTACAAAGGTCCGGCAACATCCCGGCCGCTCTAAGCCGCTACCCCGCGGGTTCGTCCTTAACACGCGCTAAAGTGGGGGCCTCGCTCGAAGAAGGCCGACTCGCCCAAAAGTCGAGCGACTCTTGACGCCGCTTCGCCGTCCGGCGTCGCCGGGTTGAAAGGTCGGCCGCACGAAGCCGGTCCCAGCAAGGAAGCTGCCCGGGATGTAGGTGAAAGTCAGAATGCAAGTAGCAAGTGTGTACTTTATTCACAAAGACAAGGAACAGTACAACACACGCCTACACCTAAGCACCACGGCGTCGACTGCGGGTTCCTGCGCCGGAGGGCCCGCGCCACCATCGCCGTGTCGAGGACCCTGTCCGAAATTGGCCGAGGCTCCCGTCCCATAGAGCGACTCGAGCTTGATCCGTGCAGATCCGCCCGACGTGACCCCGCATCCGGTCGAAGAAGGGCCCGAGGGCAAGGCGAGCGAGCGGGCGGCGCGGACATTACTCCGCCCCGCCAGTCATCTCCACCGGGATCATCCAGCGCGGCGACGTCGCGCATAAATCGCGGTGCTGCAGAGAGCGCGCACACCAAGCATGCCAATGTATGCGCGCAGCGGTGCCGGCGACGCGTCGTCGCGTCGCGCACGACGTTGGCGGCATCCGATCAGCGGAGCGCCCGAGACAACTCCTCGGGCGAGGCGCGTCCGGCACCTCGCTACCAGCCCTGGAGATGGCTCTCAGCGCTTGCATGGCGTCCCAAGCAACCACCGAGCGTCGCCAGCGTCGGTTGCGCTCGCTAGAGTCAAGGCAAGCTCGCCTTTTTCCTTCTCTAGCGCGCGACTGCTCCAGAACCCGCCCCGCTCCGCCGCGAACTTTTGTTCAGCAACCGCTGCGGCGACTCTGCGCGACGCAACAAGCCCCTCGCGGCGCCCGCTGGGCGCATTCCGCTTCCGGTGGCGGATGCGGCGTCTGGCGAGCGGGCGCCAGAGGCTTCGCCAGCTCCTCCTCGGCGGCACGCAGCCTATCCTCGGCGCCTTTTGGCTACGAGCATAGGCCATTTGCGAGGCCTGCCCGGACAAGTGTTCGTAGAAGGGAAAAGACTTAGCACACTCGGCTAAACTCAGCGTGGTCGCACGGTACTACCCTCACCCCGAACACCTCGAAATGTCCTCCAGCGCCCGCACCGTAGGCTGCAAGCACTTGCGGTCGACGCCGTGGCGCGTCCATTTACAATCCCGCGCCACGCCCTCGGCGTCTCCGAGGCGCACGAAGTCCGCAGGCTCACGTGCTCGGAGGCCCCGTGTTCCGTTGGGTGCTCCCCCTCCGGAATGAGCAACGCTGCAAACAAGGATACAGGTGATCACCCCAAGGCATAAAAGCATACACCAGAGTAAGCTAAGTCACCCTACCTTCGGTAGCAGAAGGAATGGTCCCGCCGCGAGCGGAGGCCTTCGTTCGGGAGGACGACGGTTGTCCTGCGCGGGCGGGTGGCGAGGGGCGAAGGCGCGCAGGCTACGGGCCCCGGTGCTTGCGCTGAATCCCACAAGCTTCGATGCCCGTAGCCACGACGAACCCCGCGTGTCCGGTGGAGCTCCGGCGTGGTGGGAAGACCTCGGCTGCGCGCCGGGGCGAAGGTTCCACGGTGGCAATCGTCGAAGGGGGCACCTCAGTCCCCACTGCTGTTGGTAAAACGACAGACGGGCTACGTGCGCCCCGCGGGCGCCTCGGCACCACGGCGCGCCGCGCCGAGGGCTCCACCTCGGCATCGCCCGATCCCAGACGGGTCCCTCGGCGACTTCGGCGGGTGGTGAGGCTTCCCCCCTCCGGCCGCCCGCGGCAAACCCGCCGTCCGGGACGCTTGCCGAAGACACCTCGCCTTCGGCACCTGCGCCACCCAAGCCCGAATCGGCGTACCTCGCCGAGTCTGACTCCGCGTCCGCCGCGCCCTCGAAAACACTAGCGGCGCAGCGCGCAGGCGCCCCGCTGCGGCCCCTCTTCCGAGACGAGGCCTTCTTCTTCTTCACTCCACCATCGGCTGGAGCGACACGGTCCGGCACGGCAAGGCCCAGGACCTCGCACACGCGGTTTATTCGCCCCAGCCCCGCCTTGGCGATAGCAGACGCGCGCTGCTCGTGCTCCCTGGCGATGTACGACCCCAGGAACACGCGCGTGGCTCGCTCTGCCTCCTCCAAGGGAATCCCTGAAGCAAAGGAGAACAGCATCAGCATACAACGCATTTCGCGTCAACAAAGGAGGGGCGCAATCGAGGCTTACGGGAACCGGGCGGCGCCGGTAGCGAGCAAACCCACGGCGAAACATTGTCATCTCGATGCCTATCGGCGGCAAGATGCCGGTCGTGAAGCAGCGGTGCCACGCCGCACATCACGTACTCTTCGGCAAGGTCGCGCATGTTGAGGCGGCGCCACGCCTCGAGCCGCTTGACCCTCCGCTTGTCCTCATCATCGAGCGTTGGTGGGCGAGGCTTGAACGCGATTGGTCGGCTGTGCACTCAAGGCGCTCCGCTCTCCACACGGTGGTAGAACCACCGCTTCATCGAAAAGACTCCCACTTCCCACGAGTTGAGTTCGCATGGAAGAGCTTCTTGCACGACGGGCGAAGAATAAAAGAGACGCTACCGAAGCTCGACAGCGTCCTGTCCTTCCGGCCCTTCGGCGGGCATCGTGCCTCGTGGAGATAGGCAAATAGCGACGCACTGGGCCAGCAGCCCCGAGCGCAAGGCCCACCAGACACCGCGAGCCGCCACGGCGTTTGAGTCGATTGTGCGGCTCCACTGAAGGTCCGCGAGACTCGCCCACCACGGCCGCCGCTGGGATCCGGAGCCCGCATCGAAAAAGGCAGCGAATCGACCGCCTCCGACCTCTCGGGATGCGGTTCCGTCTCGCCGTCGGCGGGCAATCAGACGTCCCCGCGCCGGACAACTTCCGCGCGCAGAGCCCTTGGATCGTCTTCGGTCACGAGCGAGGGCCTAGCTCGCCAGAGACGTGCCTTCCTCCTCCGCCACCACCGCTCTGGTTAGCCGCGTCGGGTCGCGCTCTTGGTGCGCGTATTTCACCTCCAACGGCGACGATCGCCGGCGAATGGCAGGGCCACCAACCGCCTGCCCGCGCTCGCTACTGGAGGCCATCGCTTCCCACGATGAGACTAAAGTGGTGAAGATAGCGCGAAGGTGTGGAAGGTGGAGCAGACAGGAAAGAGGGCATAAAGGTGCGGGGACGCTGTTACGGGGGGGCTATTTCAAGCCACCTCGCCCATACCGCCGCTACTGAAGCGTCGCAACGATCCACGTGCCGGATGTAACCGCAGCGATGTAAAGGCCCGCCCCGCACGATTCCCCATAATCGAAAGCGAAGGGTCGCGGAGGTTCGTGCACGAGGCGCGACCGCAGTCGTACAAGCGCCCGTCCAGCGCAACGCCCCACCTAACGCTGGAAGGTCAAGATCACAGGCGCCACTCACTGCCCGCCCGTGTCCCCCTTGCCTAGGGAAGAGACGAGCGGCTGCAAACACGCAACCGTCCACATCCCGCCGCCACTACCATAGGCCGCGCGTGCCCGGCGCGTCGGGTCGCGACAAGACGGAACCTAACCTGCTGCACCAGGGCCGCGTGATTCGAGAACTGCACAGCGCAAGGCCGCATCAAAGACCAAGTTACCGCCACGCGGCGGTGTCCGCAGGCGGCGCGCCAGCCAGCGCCACCCGCTCGAAGGGTAGAGGACGGGCGCGCGTCTGCCCGACCAGGCGCCCCGCCGCGCCACCCGCTCGAGGGGTAGGGGACGAGCGCGCGTCTACTTCGACCAGGCGCCCGCCGCAGCCACCCGCTCGACGGGTAGGGGACGAGCGCGCGTCGCCGACTTTCGACTTGGGCGCCACCACGCCACCTGCTCGGCGGGTAGGGGCGGAGCGCGCGCGCCATTGACCAGGCGCCGGCCAGCGCCACCCGCTCGAAGGGTAGGGGACGGAGCGCGCGCCGACTGACCAGGCGCGGCCACGCCACCCGCTCAAGGGTAGGGGCGGAGCGCGTACATCTACTTCCGACTTGGCGCGGCCGCGCCACCCGCTCGAAGGGTAGCGGGCGAGCACGCCGCCTGCTTTCGACCAGGCGCGCGGCCGCGCCACCCATTCGAAAGGTAGGGACGGAGCGCGCTTCGCCGACTTGGGCGCCACCACGCCACCCGCTCGAGGGTAGGGGACGAGCGTGCGCGCCTACTCGACTAGGCACCAGCTTCATTGCCACCCGCTCGAAGGGTAGGGGACGCGCGCGTCTACTGGCTAGGCACCGCCTTCGCGCCACCCGTTCGAAGGTAGGGGCGGAGCGCGCGCGCTTCACCGACCAGCGCGCGGCCGCCGCCACCCGCTCGAAGGGTAGGGGCGGAGCGCGCGCGCGTCTGCCGGCTAGGCGCCGCCTTCGCGCCACCCGCTCGAAGGGTAGGGGCGGAGCGCGCGCCTACCGACTAGGCGCCGGCCGCGCCACCCGCTCGAAGGGTAGGGGACGAGCGCGCGCGCCACTTCGACTAGGCGCCCGCCACGCCACCCGCTCGAAGGGTAGGGACGGAGCGTCGTCGCCTTTCGACTTAGGCGCACTTTCACAGAATAACAACTGAAAAATACAAATATTAAATTATGAAGTTTTGGATTGTTTTATTTGCTTTTTATTTGAATTTGGAGTTTATTGGCTTTTTGTAAATAAAAAGGGATTTCAAAAGTGAAAAGAGGAAAGAAATCAACACATAAAATAACAAAACATGAGCATCAAATAAAGAATCTGAAAAGATGATCCATAAACTACCAAGTAAAGAAATGAAAGTAAGTATAAAATAATATCCCTAAAAATGTTGGCAAGCAAATTTTAGGAGGCTAGCATTTACACATATGTGCAAACACATATAAACAATATACATGTATGTATATATATATATACATATATATTAGGTGAAAGAGTAAATAAATAAACAAATACGTTAATACACAAAAATCAGAGAATATGTACACATGTGCATGCCACAGAATATATGTGTAAATATATATACATGCAATTTCAAATGCAAAAGCAAAATAAAATAAAAAAATGGTAATAGAAAGAAAATTTCATAACCAAGCCGGTCATCACCCCGGCCCAGCCCCGCCTCCCCCCTTCGGCCTTAGCGCGCTTGCGCCCGCGGCCCAGTCGGGCGCACCCGAGCGGCCCAGCCCCGTTTCTCCCTCTGCCGAGCGGGCCCCGCTCCCTCACGCCCTCTCTCTCTGGCTGGCGGGACCGAGCCGTCAGCACCTTCCTCTTCCTCCCTTCTCTTCCCGAGTGCGCCCGACCCCCACCTCCCCAACCCTCTCTCCGCGCGGCTCTGGTCAAAAGCCGAGTAACACGGCCGCGGGGATCCAGCTGAGCAGCAGAGCAGGGATGGCGCGTGTGCACCGCCCAAATCTCTCTGCCATACCCCATAGCCCACTGCCGCCGCTGACATCGCCGCCGTCCCCAATCTGCGCCGGGCTGCCCCCTACTGTTTCGCCTCGTTTTCTCGCCTCGCTACACCCGACCTCATCACGCGCACGGCGCTAGACCCTCTGCCCTTCAGCATGCGCACGGCATAGCGGCATTATGCCAAATCCCCCGCGAATCCCTGGCTCTGCCACCGCCTCCTGACATTGCCAGCATGCCGCACGGCCTCACCAATGCCGCCCCGCCCGTCGCCTATAAAACCGGGCGACTCCGAACGCTTCGTCACGCTCACCTCCACCTCCCATCACAAACAATTGGGCTAAAACCTCCTCAGTCGCTGGCGGGATCGTCTCCATCCCCAGCTCCGGCGAACTCCAATCCGGCGATTCAAGCTATTCGGGTTCAATTCCTCGTAACCCCACCACCCTCGGCTCCCCGCGAAACCAACTCCCGCCTCACCCGAGCTCCTCGTTGCTTGTAGGTCACCGTCACCAGAGCCCCTCCAACGCCGCCGCCGTCACACGCCGCTGGCCCGCCACCGTGCTCCTCCACCCCGGCCGTCTACACCAGAAGACTCCCCGTTACACGGGGATTGTATATCACGCGACTCCCGACCCTTCCCGGCAGTCCTCGCCACCGGCCACCGTCGCCCCCGACTGCTCTGCCCGGCCGCCTCCGCGACCTACCTCAAAGGGATTCATTCCCCATATAGGGTAGGCAAAGCCTCCCCCTCCCACTTGGTTACCAGCGCAACTCTCTTCTCCCCCTCGCTCCCGCGGCGCGCGTTCGAGCCCCGCCCACGCTGCGCGGCCGGCGATTTCTTTAAATCCTCGCCGACAGTGGGCCCCACTGTCGATGCATCAGGTAGCTGAGCGCGCCCGACCGCCGGGCCCCGCAGTCGAGGCACGCGTCGACCGAGCCCTGGCGGCAGATGGGCCCCAGTGAACAGTACCTGGCCCCACTTGTCAGTGGCACGGCAATAAAAGAATTAAAAGAAAAGAAAATGACATGTGGGACCCACTGTCAGAAATTTCATATTTTATGGAATAAATTGAACTGAGAACTTCAAATGCTTATAACTTCTACATTTTAACTCCAAATTGAGTGAGACAAATTTCTAAATTTTTCTGAATTCAAGATCCGTCCAATGGAACTGAAATCATAATTTTTGGAGTTCATTTGAATTTTGGTGATATTTTATTGATTAGATGTTTTCTTCTTTTTATCCAAATTTTTGCGCACGTTAAATAGCCTACGAAGCTCAAGAAGAAGAGTTCGAAGCCGCAGCGCTAGAAGCCCCGGATAATCAAGCACCCGATCACTGTGACCAAGGCGAGTTGATATCTTGATCATGTTGAACCTACATTTTTCTGCAAATTATTTTTGTTTAAATTATCAAATTGCATGTTGTTATGTTATATGCAAATACATGTTAATTTAAGATTCTAGTTACATGCCTATTGTTTACCTTGAATAATATTACACCTCCTTTGGAATATTTGAGTGTGTGAACCTTGTCGCCCTAGCAAAATTATAATAGTAACCTTTCGAAAATAAGTCTCTAAATATATGCCATGCTTAGTATTGTTTAGATACTCATGGGTGCGACAGCGCTCAAGCATCACTTTTAATCCTGAGAAAAATTGGGTGGACAGTCATGGTGGTAATGACTGGTGTATATTGGATATGGCTATTTTATATTCCCAAGAACCTTGAATTGCTTATTTATCAGGCGGATGGTTTGGGGTGTGGTGCAGTGTGCACGAGTGTGGTTTGTGGTAGAACCGCCAGATAACCCTAAGGACCGAATCTTGTCATGACCTCCTGTAAAACAAGCACAACCACACGGGCAAAGTGTAGGCGGGGTTAACTAATTTGTATGGCTCTAAGGTGGTTACGTGAAGGTGTGAACACGAGCAAAGGGATGGATGGTCGCATCCCGCCTTTGCCCGTGATGGCTCACGAGGACCCTTCCCGAGGATGGTCGTATCCTACGGAAGATAGACCTTAGCGGGCGTAACCACGAGAGGACTATGCATTGTAACAATCCTGTGATAGTCTACTCAACCGCATGGCTAAGGAATCATGTGGGGCAACGGGTGGATTTATCTCTTGTGGGTAAAGTGTGCAAAACTCTGCAGAGTCAAAACTATTCGAATAGCCGTGCCCACGGTCAAGGGCGGACATGGGAACTTAACTAGATATAGTTCTGTTTTAAAATATTGAAAAACTGGGAATGCAAGAGTGAAAGGGCGATGGACTGCCCTGGTTTGGAATTATCCTGGGTGTCGTCCCAGTGGTAAGTTAAGCGGCTATAACGCTGAAGAATTGCTATATGGTGCAGATGCCATGTAACGGTGGATGGAATCTGAATCACTATTAATCTTGCCTTCCTTCACAATATATACCTGTGTTCAAATTGCTAGGTCTTAGGAATTTTTATATAATTGTATTCAAAAGCACTCTTCGCAAAATAAAATAACCCGAGCCTTCCTTTGATTAGCCATACATGTTATATCTTGCATTCTGTGTGTTGGCTCACTGAGCATAGGGTCGGAGTGCTCATACTCGCTTTTGCGACAAAAATCCAGAAACGGGAACACAAGACCACTATGCTTACGAGGAAGCTCCCGCTACGGAGGAGAAGGACAACGAAGAAACTAAGGCGTGAGGCCGTTAGTTGGACATGGACAAGTGGACATATGGCGTTGTGTGCACGTATGTTACTAGTTAGCTGGTGACATATAATGCACACAGTACCTTCCAGTCGCTTGCCTGTAGATTTGGGTTTGCTATGCTACGATTCCGCTGTGCGTGTTTGTAATAAAGACATTTGGCCTGATTGGCCCTTTTGTAAACTCTATCACCCGACGTGGTGTATTTCAATTTGTGTAATATAATGATTGATTATGCGATGTATGAAATGATTCAGCAATGTACCTGTGTGCACTAGCTACTGATCCAGGGAATAGTGCAGTATACACAGTAGATTCAGATTGAAAAATGGTCGGCGGTGTCACCGTTCGAAGGTAGGGGCGGAGCGCGCGCCTTATTGACTAGCGCCAGCCGCGCCACCCGTTCGAAGGTAGGGGCGGAGCGCGCGTCTACCGACTTGGCGCCACCAGCGCCACCCGTTCGAGGGGGGGGACGGAGCGCGCGCCTACTTCGACCAGCGCGCCCGCGCCACCCGTTCGACGGGTAGAGGACGGAGCGCGCGCGCCTGCCGACTAGGCGCCGGCCAGCGCCACCCGTTCGAGGGGTAGGGGCGAGCGCGCGCATCTGCCCGACTGGCGCCGGCCGCGCCACCCGCTCGAGGGGGGGCGGAGCGCGCGTCTACTTCGACCAGGCGCCGGCCGCTCCCACCCGTTCGGGGGTAGGGGCGGAGCGCGCGCCTACTTCCGACCAGCGCGCCGCTTCACCGCCACCCGTTCGAGCGGTAGGGGCGAGCGCGCGCGCTCGCCGACTTGGCGCCAGCCACGCCACCCGTTCGAGGTAGGGATGGAGCGCGCGTCTCGCCGACTGGCGCCACCGTTGCCACCCGTTCGAAGGGTAGGGGACGGAGCGCGCGCGCGTCTACCGACTAGGCGCCACCAGCGCCACCCGTTGAAGGGTAGGGGACGGAGCGCGCGCGCCTACGCCGACCAGACGCCGCCAGCGCCACCCGCTCAAGGGTAGGGGCGCGCGCGCGCCCTACCGACTGGCGCCCGGCCAGCGCCACCCGTTCGAAGGGTAGGCGCGGCGCGCGCGCCTACCGACAAGCGCCCGCCAGCGCCACCCGTTCGAAGGGTAGGGGCGAGGCGCGTCGTCTGCCGACTTGGGCGCCGCCGCGCCACCGTTCGAAGGTAGGGGCGGAGCGCGCGCGCTACGCCCGACCAGGCGCCGGCCACGCCACCCGTTCGAGCGGTAGGGGCGAGCGCGCGCGTCTTCGACGGGGACGCCACCACAGCGCCACCCGCTCGAGGGGTAGGGGCGGAGCGCGCGTCTGCTATTTAGACTAGGCGCCGGCCGCGCCACCCGTTCGAAGGGTAGAGGACGGAGCGCGCGCCTCTGCCGACTAGGCGCCCGCCGCGCCACCCGCTCGAGGGTAGGGACGGAGCGCGCGTCTACCGACCAGGCGCCCGGCCAGCGCCACCCGCTCGAGGGGGGGGACGAGCGCGCGCGTCTCGCCCGACCAGGCGCCACCGCCGCCACACCGTTCGAAGGTAGCGGGCGGAGCGCGCTGTCTGCGCCGACTTGGCGCCCGGCCGGCGCCACCCGTTCGAAGGGTAGGGGACGGAGCGCGCGCCTACGCCGACTAGGCGCCACCGCGCCACCCGTTCGAAGGGTAGGGGCGGAGCGCGCGCCTACTTCGACTTCGGCGCCGGCCACGCCACCCGCTCGAAAGGTAGGGGACGGAGCGCGCGCGTCTCGCCGACTTGGGCGCCCGCCACGCCACCCGCTCGAGGGTAGGGGCGGAGCGCGCGCGTCTCGCCGACTAGGCGCCGGCCGTTGCCACCGTTCGAAGGTAGGGGACGGAGCGCGCGCGTCTCGCGACTGGCGCCGCCTTCGCGCCACCCGTTCGAGGGGTAAGGGACGGAACACGCGCGTCTCGCCGACTAGGCGCCACCAGCCGCCACCGGTTGAAGGGTAGAGGACGGAGCGCGCGCGTCTACGCCGACTGGCGCCCGCCGCTACCACCCGTTCGAGGGTAGGGGCGGAGCGCGCGGCGTCTCGTCGACTAGGCGCCGGCTTCTATCGACCAGTTTTATAATCCGAATCCATCAGGTTTATCTCGCACTAATCCTCGGATCGATGGTTAGTGCACACAGATTACGATTACGATTATCAAAGTTCACATCATGCGGAAGCGTAAATATAATAATAAACTTACTCATGGGCCGATTAGGCGAAATCGTTAACTTGCATGAGCGGAAGAACGAAGCACACAGTGGGACCTTCAGACATGCCCACAGCGTGGCCAACCGGAGGTTCGCGACCTAGCCCTTGACATCTTCATCCTCTCGGCCACTTGTCCAATCTTGTTGCTTTGAGCGAGGTGATTTGACTCGATTCTGAATTTTGTCGCAAAGCGAGCATGAGCACTCCGACCCGTGCTCGTGAGCCAATACACGAATGCAATTAAATAGTATGCATGGCTTAACAAAGGAGAGGCTCGGGCTATTTTATTTTGCGAGAGTGCTTTTAAATACAGATTAATTAAAAGCCCTATGACTTAGCAATTTTGGAACAAATCATAATGTACAAGGAAATGCATTATTAATATCGATTCAGATTCCATCCACCCTTACATGGCATCTGCACCATATAGCAATTTCTTCAGCGTTATAGCCGCTTAACTTACCACTGGGACGACGCCCAGGACAATTCCAAACCAGGGCAGTCCTTCGCCCTTCACTTTTCCATTCCCATTTTCCAAACATTTTTAAATAGAACTAACTCGAGTAAGTTCCCATGTCCGCCCATGACCGTGGGCACGGCTATTCGAATAGTTTTGACTCTGCAGAGTTTGTACACTTTCACCACAAGAGATGAACTATCCTTTTGCCAACATGCTTCCTTAGGCATGAGACCCGGATAATTTATCACAAAGCCTTTACCTTACTCCGATCTAGTTAGACACCACCCACGCTGAGGTTTCACCGCTGAAGGGTTACACCACCACGATCGAAGCCCTCTTGCGCGTGTGAGTATAGTACACCTGTGCCTCATCGTGAGTAAACCAAGACACCACGCACCCACTTCCTCGGTGATGTCTGAACTAAACCCTTGCAAGTTATTCAGCTAGGTCGCACCCATTATAGACTTGTGGTTGTACTGTTTTACATCGGAGATCATCACAAGATTCAGTCCTTAGTATTATCTCGAGCGGTTCTACCACGCTCCATGATTTGTGCTCCCACCGCACCACATACCACCCCCAAGCCATCCGCTCGGATATTTAAGCAAGTTGGGATTTTTGAGAGCATAAAATAACCATATCAAAGGATACCGTCATTCCCACCATGACCGCCCAACCAATTTTTTCTCAGATTAAAAGTGATGCTTGGGCGCTCTCGCGCCCATGAGTATCTAAACAATACTAAGCATGGCATATATTTAGGGACTTATTTTCAAAAGTTACCATTATAATTTTGCTAGGGTGACAAGGTTCACACATTCAAATATTCCAAAGGAGGGTAATATTATTCAAGGTAAACAATGGACATATAACTAGAATCGTAAATTAAACATGTATTTGCATATAAACTAACAGCATGTAATTTGATAATTTAAAACAAAGTAATTTGCAGAAATGTAGGTTCAACATGATCAAAGTATTGACTCGCCTGCGCGCGGTTTACCGCGGTCTTGAGCTCACACAATGCTTTCTTGAGCTTCTGGTCGTTATCTTCACTTTGAACTTGACCTCGCTTGATCCATTGATTCTCCGGGACTCCCGTTTCTAATTACGCGCTAGCCGACTGAATTCAAATATAAGCAAATAACTCAAAAGATCCAAATAAATCCGAATAAACTCAATTTAGTTTTATTATGAGTTAATGGGTGATTTTGGGTGATTTGAGGCAGGGTTAGTGGTAGAGCTTGACCTTTTTATTAATAAATTTCTTTTAGTATTTTTGTATTTATCAAGAAAGTTCCATGAGTCGGGTTAGACCTATAGACTGGTGTAGGAGTTTAGTGGACAAATTCTATCTTTAGGGCCTTGCAACTCAGGTTATGGTAAAGGCAAATTGGACTGATGGATGAGATCTGTACTTATTCTATAAATCTTTTAGTCGAAGGTATTATAACATTTGGATATCTTTATTAAGTTTTTAGACCAATCTCTGATATAGGCTTTCACTATTAATTAGATTAAGATAAATAGAAAGGGCTCAATATTTATTCTTATATGGTAATTAATTAAAATTTAAATCTCTAATAATCCTATTATCATATTTCATGTATCTTCATTCATAGCTAGGCTAGATTTAAATTGAATTAGGTTCCACTCATATGGGTCCTAACTTGTTATATATACAATTATGCTTAATACTATTATGTACTAAGCTAGTGTCAAGATTTAATTAGTGGTACCATTACCATTTTATTTGCACCTTCATTATTATTAAGCTTAACTTTACTTTTAATTTTTATTTATCTAGCAAAGCTTGTCGTACAGGGTTATGTATTAATATAGCTACTTAATTAAATATACTATGGAGATTT
This sequence comes from Dendrocalamus sinicus, assembly GCA_036346575.1. Classification (NCBI taxonomy): domain Eukaryota; kingdom Viridiplantae; phylum Streptophyta; class Magnoliopsida; order Poales; family Poaceae; genus Dendrocalamus; species Dendrocalamus sinicus. The sequence goes on from CM070670.1 coordinate 10,076,555, forward strand.
GTTTAGCGACGGTATGTTAAATGCTAGTGCATACATTATAATGAGGTGTAATCTTTATTAAGTTTCAAGTATCTAACCATAGTCATTTTATGTGGAATGTTAATCCAAATGCCGAATCTTATTTTTCTACCATTAACTAAATCTACTTTTGAGTTTTATTTATCGGCGATGTACTAATGATAGGGTTTATATTCTTCAATGCTTAATGCCATGATATTTACTATCATACCAAGGTCCTTGTTGTATTGTGCAGCAAATCTTACAAAGTTACCACTTCATGATAAAGCTATTATTACTACTATTATTATTAGGAGCAGGGTTGATTATTCCGTTGATTCAATGAATTATTATTAAAGATTAACGATCCATCTTTTATTGGCGGATGTAAATCTTGAGAATATGAGGGAATGGTATTTATTCATGTAAGACCTTATTTTAGTCTTATTATTTATATATATCTATATTTTTAAGAGAATACTTTAGTCAGTTTCATATACTAGAATTTAACAATCTTTGATTGGTAATTAATGAGGATTAAACCTTTTGCAATGTACCAATTTTATAATCTCCTTAGTTAATTCCACTCCTAATCCATTGTCATGGGATTAACTAGAGTTGATTTTCCTTCATTCATACAGATACACATATTTGCAAGAATCTTCACAAAGGTTTTACAATTTTATTTCTTACTCCTTTTTGTTTAATCACACAATTAGATTTTTTTTATTCTCATTTTCATTTACAATTCACATTCTAAGACTGCTCCATGAAGTGAATTGAGAGAATGCAGGTGATATCCATTAGGCAGATGCTAATCTGCAGTGGGGCCCACATGTCAGACGCAGGGAGAGACAGAGAAATGGGGTGTCTTCGGCTGGCTGAGAGCAAAGCAGGGCAAGGGCGGCAGGAATAGAGGAGCTGGGGTGGCATCGGGGCCGCGCGACGTTGCCGGCGAGGAGTGGCTAGGGAGGCAATGGCGATTATCAAAATGAGTTGTGCCGGCGACGAGGAACCTCGGGGAGGTGGCGGCTTCGGCTGAGACGGTGCCCCAGCAAGCTGGCGGCGGCGTTTGGCGGCCGGTGAGGAGGGGGAAAAGGGCGCCGGCGGCCGGATGAGAGAGGGAGGGGGAATGGGTGCGTGCAAGCAAGAGGAGGAGACCTAGAACTCACCTGAGCGGTTGAACGGTTTGGAGGGACGCCGAGGTGGGCCAACGACGTGCTTGGGCGGTGGCGCGGAGGGGCTCCCGTGGCCGGCTCACTGCGGGGAAGGAGAGCACCGGCCGGCGGTCGGAAGAGCTCACGCGCACCGAGAAGAAGCCCCCAGTGCAAGGAATCGGCCCGGGGCTGTCCGAGGAGGGGGCGGCAGCGAAGACGGTGGCGGTCGGCCGGAAGCGGAGAAGGAGCGGGCGCGGCGGATTCAGGTGACGGTTTTCCAATTCAATGCGCGGGGTGGCCGGAGTCAACCAGAGGCTTGAGGTGACACCGTCGATTGGTGGAGGGGGTGGCCGGAGCGGCGGAAATCGACGCGAAGTGGCGGCGGCCGGTGCGCAAGGAGGCTTCGGGGAAAAGGGAGGAGACGCCGGAAGAAATGGGGGTATAGCCGGGAAAGAGGGGGATTTGCAGAGGAACTGTAGCCGACGGAAGCAGCACGCAGTGGAGGACGTCATGGGCGATGGCGATGGCGATGTGCGGCGACGCAAGCGGCATGGCGCACGGGCGTGGCAAGGCATGGTTCGACAGCTTGTGGCCGACGTAAGCGGGCGCAGCTCCGGTCTTTGGCATGGGCAGCGACGTCCGAGCTGGTGGCGACAGAGGATGACGCGGGGCAGCGCACATCGAGCGATGCTGGTGCATGGCTGCCACGCGGAGAGGAGAGGCAGAGCGCAGCAGAGGGGAGAGAACGGCGCGGGCGCGCAAGCCAGCCCCATCTGCCGTGAGGAGAGAAAGGAGGGAGGAGAGGAAATGGGGTGGCCCACATGGAAGAGGGATAAAGGAAATGGAGAAGAAAAGGAAGGAAAAGAAGGCTTAAGCATTACTTTAAAATCTGGATTTTTAGTTTAAATTTCTATTTCACATTTTAGATTATTGCTTTAAGTTTTTGCATAACATTTGAAATTTAAAATTTAAATTTTCAGCTAAATAGATGTTAGTTTTCACAACTCCTTTTATTATTACTAATCCCCAAATAAAACTTTACACTTTGGGTTCGAGTTGTACTCTCCCTTTATTCTATGGATCATCTTTTCAGATTCGTATTTTAAATTCTTATCCTCTATTATTTGAACATTTCCTTTAATGTTATCACTAGCGTTTGTTTCTTCAATCTTTTTTTTTTAATCTCGACCAAGGTTCAGAGAATCACCATAAAGTCCAAATTTCAAGAGAATATATTGCAAAATAATTCAAAAGCTTCACACTTTTCAAATTTAAACTTTTGGGATGTTACAGCTTCGCTGCCACCCGTTCGAAGGGTAGGGGACGGAGCGCGCGCGCCTACTTCGACTAGGCGCCAGCTTCGCTGCCACCCGTTCGAGGGTAGGGGGCGGAGCGCGCGCGTCTACTTCGACTAGTCGCGGCCAGCGCCACCCGTTCCAAGGGTAGCGGACGGAGCGCGCGCGTCTCATTTTCGACTTGGGCGCCAGCGCCACCCGTTCGAGGGTAGGGGACTGAGCGCGCGTCTGCCGACTAGGCGCCACCCGCGCCACCCGTTCCAAGGGTGGGGGCGGAGCGCGCGAGTCCGCTCGGCCGCGCGCAAAGACGGGGTTTTGTCTGCGAAATCTACCTCGTTTTCCTTAACGAGCCACCTCAATGCATCAACATATAAGGTAATGCCGGGGTTCCTCGGGAATATCGATCGTAGGTAGGCTGTTAAGAAAACAGGCGCACCTCGCCGCCGCCTACGAAGCACGGTGCGGGGTCGAAAGCGCGGTGTCCGATAACCGCGATAAAGCTCCCGGAAAAATAGACCTCCTTCGTGCATCAACATTCCCAAGCCGCTCAAGATCACCCAGAATGTTGATGCACAGCAGGCCCATTTAGGGAACGACTTCTATCGCAATATACGCAGGAGCAACGCCTCACGGCGCCATATATACCCCAATCGAGGGGAACCAACGGCGGAAGGCCAATCGGCAGAAGTCCAACCGCGGAAGTCCGCGCCGTATTAATGGTCACAACGCCTCAACGCCCGCACCACGTGGGCGCCGGAAATCGGCGTCGCGGCGGCGCCGCGCGTCGCCGGCGGATCGCAGCTCCAGCAGCTTGAAAAGTTCACGGGCCGCGGGGCGGAGGGCCAAGGACTCGGCAACATGGCTTCGGCTTTGTGAAGCCCTTTACCATGAGAGGCTCCCGTCGTGAGGATGGCCCCACCTAAACCCACCAGCCCGGTAGGAGATTATAAGGCCCAGCAGGCCATGCGTAATGACATAATCGCCCCAGAGGATAACTGCATGTAAGGGTATAAGCGTAAAAGCACTCCTCATGTATGTATATATACGAGCAAGCCATAGGGAGGAAGGCAGGCCATTACACTTATCTTCATCACTCTCCACTACCATCTCTCTCTCTCTGTTTGGTCAGTAGCCACAACATCGCCGAATTAGGGATTTGGGGATAGGCAGCCGACTCCCGACTGCGATGCGGAGTGCGGACTAGGGTTATGTGAGGTGCGAGCTGAGTGAGTGAGGAGCCGGGCTGTCGGGGTGGGCTGGGTGGGTGGCCTGTGCTGTACAGCCTATACTATTGTGTTTAGTGTTTACTAAGTTGGATGCTACTCGAATGTTCGGATCCGAATCCGTGCTGACCCATACCAAATTCGCATCTGCATCCAGGATTTTCGCCACTTCAGCATCCCCATTTGAATTCGTTTTGCATTCAGATCCAGATTCGGTAGCCAGATATCCGAGTAACATTTGGATTTGTTTTCACCCCTAATCTCATCTATCGTGCACCGGGTCTTATCCAAAGGGTAATATGGACACTTCCTTGGCAGGGATCGGTTGGGCTTAAGCTTTTGGCTTTCAGCTTATTTTTTACTATTCATAAATTTCGTCTTTTTCTGAACTTTTGGTTTTTTGTTGAGCTTTTTTGCCGGTTCTTTTTTTCCTCGTATTTGTTTGTATAATACGTAATGGGCTAACATATTTTTTATATTTTTAAATTTAATTATGCTAAATAAGCCTCTGTCACCATACAAGATGTTTTTTCACCAACTACAAGTGTTTTGACCATAAACCATGAGCTTTTAAGCCCAACTGATCACCACCAACATCTCTCTCCTCAAATGATCGAAAATCATATTTTATTAGCCACTTTTAGTAGTGCTTTGTGGTGAAGACGTATCCTGGAGCGAATGCTATAAAGTTTGAGAACCGTGGAGTCAATTTTGCATTTTTATTAACTCCCCGATGAATCTAAAAAAAGTCCTCCATAAAAGCCTCCGTGTTTAAACACGACACCACCCATTGACAGGTGGACTCCTTTCCAAAATTCCACTGGTTGGTCCCACACACCATCCAGAGTAACCAAGGAAACAAGAAAAAATGAAACGGGCAGAGAGAGACACCGGTCGTACACCCTCGCGCTCCCGCATTCCTCGAAGAGTTCCTCTTCTTCCTTCCAACCCCCTCTCCCAAACCCTCGATCCAATTCCCATCCCGACTCGGCAGGATCGGACGCCAACGAGGTGCTAATCGCGGTATCACCTTGAATTGAGGAGGGAGGGAGAGAGGGAAGGGGGCAGATGCGGGTGAGCCGGCCGGCGGTGCACCCGGTGGAGGCGCCGCCGGCGGTGCCGGTGCAGCAGGGGGAGAACGCGCACCCCCCGCGCGGGGTGCGGATGAAAGACCTACCGGGGGCGCCGGGGACGACCGCCGGCCTCGGCCTCCGCCTCGTGCAGTCCTTCTTCGCCGCCGCCGCGCTCGCTGTCATGGCCTCCACCAACGAGTTCCCCTCCGTCTCCGCCTTCTGGTCTGTGGTGTCTCGTTTCTTGGATCCCCTTCTCCGTTTACCTCGGTTTCCTGCCTCTTTGAATTTTGCTTCTTAGGATTTAAAGTGCCGTAGTTGTTTGTACAGTTTTTGTCCTGGAACAGGAATGGTTGTGTTTTAGGCTTTTAGCATGTTTCTTGGCTTGTGAGATTTCTCAATTCTTGTGTCTCCTCAATTCAAATAGCTTTAGTAGCATTGGTAACTAGGGCACAACGGATTCAGTAATGACCTGACGTGTTTGGTTGAATTACATAAGATTACATGTTATAACTCGGAAAGCTTGACCAAGTTATGTTTAAATAAAGAAAAGAAAACTTAAAAATACCATTTTTCTCCTTACCTTTTAACAGCACTTAGAGTCTTAGAATGCACCAATTTCAACTACTGCGCACAAATGTATAAGAATTCACGTGCACAAAGTTCTAAGAATTATGAATTTGCGCAGTAAGCATTGCCTTCAATCAATCCTGAACCCTTGTTGGCCGAGCCAAGTTAACATTATCACTGGAAATTGGATTATAGAATTGGTATTACATCATCAGTTCTGATGGATTCTGTGCATCCATGTTCCTGTGTTGGGAATCTAGGTGGTGCTTAATCCAGATTTTGTGGTCCATGAGTGCCCAACCTTGCTTCGACAAAGTTGCAACCATGCCTTGGGTGGATATTGAGATGGGGTAGACCAAAATGATACGCTCCTTGAATAGTCAGTATTTGCTGATTGAAGGAGGTGGCAGAGATGCCAAGAGGTTCAGGCGAGAGATCTGTTGTCATGTTTTGGCTAGAGCCTAGAGTTCAAATGTTAACTAAATAAGAACATAGATAAATGGAACAAATGCAAACTATTGAATATCCCAACCGGTGTGGCACCTCAGTTTTCTCAATGATGGCCAAAGTTCGATTTCCAGCAACTACATGTTAGATGGGTTAAGTGTGGGCTTTCGGTTGTGATTTCCGGGATTTCATCATGTGGATTGTGGGCCTTAGGATGACTACATCATCCAACTTTCCCCACTCTCTCTATAGAAGGTATTTGGAGCAAATTTCCAGAAGAAATTATTGTTGTGCTTGCTTAATTCTCCAAAGAAAAGTATAGATATTGATCTGTGCAATTAAATATTATATGCCGTTTGAATTGGTTTGGCATCCTGAAAGAGGAAATGCAATTTGATGGTAACATGACAAAATTGTTCCTTTTGATATTATCTCAGTTATTCTTGGAGCATTTCTGAGTCAGTTAAGTCATCTTCTTGGATACAGTAATCTCTGATCATAAACATGCTTGTGAAAAATAGGAGTTTGATTTTTACATGCATAATTTTCTAGTCATTCAGCTAAAGCATTCGTTGTTTACATTGACAACATTGTTTAACATCCTGATTATCGGAGTTCAGACCATTTTGATTGAAATGGGCAATTATATCAATCCACATTGTTTTTGAGCAGAACATTTTGAAATCTATATTTAGCACCCAGAACAGTATTCAGCGTTTGGGCTAGTATTGACAACTACATGAAAAAAACTAGGTTCATTTATCTTATTTTTGAGATGTACTTAAGTAGCAACAAAATCCAAGATTTGTCACTCAGGATGTTATTTTTAGAACTTAGAACACTGGATTTTCTTTCTTTGTTTTTTTGCTAAAAGATTAACTGATGGTTGTTCTTTTGACCAGCTACCTTGTGGCAGCAGCCATTTTGCAATGCTTATGGAGCCTTTCACTGGCCATTGTGGATATTTACGCACTTCTTGTCAAACGTTCTTTGCGGAGTTCAAGGGCTTTATGTATATTTACCATCGGAGATGGGGTGAGTCATGCTTTTCAGGCTACTCAATAAGACAATCATCTGTTATTTGTTGTAGCTTAAGGCAGTATAAATACATGATCATGTGCATGTTTCTTTCCGCTAAAAAGGAGCCACATTTTCTAACAGTGTTTTTCTTTGCGTACATGAAATACCTAGCTAATGACCTTTTTTTTCTTTGTAGATCACAGGAACACTAACCTTGGGTGCAGCATGTGCATCGGCAGGCATCACTGTTCTAATCGGTAATGATCTGAGCATGTGCGCAGGCAATCACTGTGCAAGTTTCGAGACTGCCACTGCAATGACTTTCATTAGCTGGTTTGCACTTGCGCCATCCTGTATCTTGAACTTCTGGTCGATGGCCTCCAGATGAGCGCGTAGGAATTATAAAAACATAATTTTGGGCTGTTTGTGCACCAGATCGCTCTATGTGACTACTAGGACATGGCGTGGTGCAGCTAATTATACAACAACCTAGAAGTAATGAATGCCTGTGGAATGAAGTGTGCTATATTTGTCTGTACAAAATGGGGGAATAGATTGTTGTGCAAGAGGGTGGTTGGGAAGCTCTGCAATTTTTTTTAGATGACATGTTTCTTGTATGAGGCTGCTTGTTATCTGGAAATGAATTATGCATGTAGAGCTCAACGTGCTGATGTGCTATAACCTTTTTATTTTGTCACTTCCAGATTTTTACTCTCAGTATTCCAATCTAATATCCCCAGAGTGTGCGGTTATAACTTGTCTATATCACGCTACCAGGATTTTTACTCTACTGACTGCAGGTTTCAGTTGAAACCATGTTACTAGACATTTGCATGCCTTGTTGACAGTGATGCAAACCAAGTGGGATTTGAACGCAGCTTCAGCGAATGTAAATTCTAAGTTTGAAGTTGTTAACACCTATACGCTAAGGTTTCCTTGTCCAAGAAAATACCTGGTACAATTTTTGGTCTGGGAGACCTCTTACCATTATATCTGTAACGGGGACCATTCGAAATGGTGAATCAACACTGTACGGGGGCAATGATGAACACAAAATCGATACTGCAATGGACAATGATAAACACACGGGCCTGGGGGCATTTGCACGTTACAAGAGCTTGCATTGTCAAATTAGCCAATGTCATATTTTTTAGAAACTGAAGAACTTGCTTGTTTTCGAAACTGTAGCTCTCTCTAGTGTACAAAGTACAACAATCTGTAAAGGCTGCAAGACCTAGAGGCTGGCAACTCTTTAAATACCTGCATAACATAAAAAAAAAGTTAGGCTTCTTCAAGCCACCATAGCATCAAACTACAGGAGCCACCATAGCATCAAACTACGGGCATGTTCTTTTCCTCCGAAGCTGGCGTCTTTTGGCTTTTGCTACAATACCTAACTTTTGAACAGAGTATTTTCTCAAGACGGAGTCTACAAGTTAAACGATCTACACGTTAAAAGCCCAACATCTGTACCAGCCAAAATCGCAAGTGAGTATCTGTCTCTCCGTAATCTGTACTGTAAACAGCCAAAATTCAAAAATTTCAGCCAAAAGCCATAAGCCGCAGCCGTTGCCAAACAGGCCCTACAGGACTGTTAATTCCGCAAATGAGCTTTCAAGTCAAGTCCTCTGACATAAGACTATCAGACTTCTAATTCTTCTGTAATTGGAATACAATGTAGGGAGATGATGCTAAGTTATTTGACCATCCCCCACTTTGCGATTCATCCAGTATGAACCCAAGGATGGAATGGTGTTTGGAAGTCAGTCGCAGCATCACCAATTCAGACTATGTAGCGCATGACTGCATAACTTATACAAGGCTGCACGAGATCAAGGAATAGATGTGTTTGCTTATAAGGTGATAGTTGCAGCATCAGCAATGCATACTATGCCATGTATGCAATAAAAGTTGCTCACATCAACGAGCCAACATGAGGTGCAGTGGTGCACACAATAAACTGCACATTTCATCTAATCAACCAATGATGCTTTGTCCTATGGTGTTTGTAATTGCTGAGCTCCCCTATCAGATCATTCATGACATAATCAGACACTGTTTTCTGCCAGTTGTTTGTCAGAATCCCGCCATACATACAGCATGCCACGGCATAGTGTTCACCAAGCTAGATGATAGACCTCCAATTTAATTTCATCAGCTATGTATTGCCACATTCCTGCAATGTAAGGAAAATATGTTCTTACAGCTGAAGACCGATTGCATTTAAGGATAATAAATCATTGCTCCCCACTTTGATTATAGACAGTAGATCTTTCTTGTAGGGGATTCAGTAGGCCTATTCACTACACGTTTTGAAATATAAATTCATACAGAACAAAAGTACCTACATAGGGCAAGCACAGAATTGGACTACTATACAATAACAGTTGTTTAATCCAAATAGTCTACTAGTCAAGACATGAACTGGCCAATATATGGGACAAAAGAAAAAGCAGAAAATTATGCTAATAAAAAATGTTGGTAAAACAGTGTAACATAGCTAGTCATTGTATTGCAAAATACAGATATAAAATATAGTAATTCATCAGCATACCCTGCGAACTCTTGAAGCAGTGGAACTCCATCCTCAGTTACTAGTTGATCAAAAAATAGTCATCACGATGTCCTGAAGGCATAAACTACTGAAAAGAAAGAAAAACTAATCATAACGGATTCAAATTTGAGCTTGTCAATTAGAAAACTAAATTATCTAGTTAGTTTGGAAAAGATAACAATCAGAAACAAGAGAGAATATGATAATTGAAAAGCACACAGCACACACATAAACAATTATATTTAACGTGAATTTTTTTTGTTTACAAACGAAGTTCAGACAAACAGTAAAATCACGGTATTGTAATGTACAACAAGACACATGGAATAAACAATATCATATTATTGTAAATAATGGTTATAAGTTTAATTTCTGCTTGCTTCAGAAACCACAAAATAAAAACAGTTTTAGAAAAAAGAACTTACAGATTAAGAAAACAGCAAGTGCTAGGACAACAAGTTGAACAGGGCGCCCATATTGAAATTGATATTGAGACCTCTGAAGAAGCCTGCGGAATGCCCCAAGACAACCATAAAGTTTCTTATTGTATGCATCCTCATCGCAGGTGCTCAAGCAACTCTTGCTTCTTTGAAAGCATCCACCATATGCCTAAAACAGTAAGGCAACATAGGAATTAAGCACTGCCATAACTTTAGAAGTAAATAAACAAATATTATATTGCAAGAAGAAAAATTGCAATTTAAAGATCTATTCATGTACCTGGTAAATAAACAAATATTATATTGCAAGAAGAAAAATTGCAATTTAAAGATCTATTCATGTACCTGGTCCGACTGTGAATTTGTCAGAGGAAGTGATTCCTCAGAACCCTGTTGATCAACACCTGCCCACTTCTTAGCTCCATTTTTGTACTTCATTCTAGGCTTTGATTGCAAAGCATTCATTAATGCAGAAGAGCTAGGGCTCTTTGCAAAAGGTGCGATGTGCTGATCAATAGAAGATTGCTCAGCCAGGCCATTGCCCTCATTGGGAATCGAAATACTCCACAATCCAATATCAGCATAAGCACTAGCTGCTCTCCTATGCCCAGGTGTTGTATCCTCCTTCACTAAGGCTAAACTTGACTCTGCTGAGCCAGATGAATCATTCAAGCTGTCAACTGAAACATCTTTTTTCACCCTTCTGGCATTGCTACCCACTTCGATATCACCAACAGCTGGAATTGTAACTACCTCATCTTGTTTTTGAAGAGGGTCTGTATACAGGAAAAGAGCAAGCTCATCCCGTTCACCCTCATCCAAGCGAACCCAGCTAAGAGGGCCATGCCCTTCAGCGGTATTGGATTCTTTCAAGAAGTTCTCCACCTCAAGGACACGATGCCCAATGGCTGAAACAAAGTCATTATGCCGTGCTCTAGTATCTTCCCCGGCCAATACAGCATTATCATTCAATTTAACAGACCGCTCCAACTCATCAAGCTGACAGAAGAAAACAAAAGTCACAACCAGCACATGTATTTAAATAAATCTTTTCATTAGTTATCTTAAATTTATGTCATGTTACTCATATTAGATGTCACCTTTTTTCTCAACAAAAGACACAAGAAACAAAATGGCACTTTTGTCAACAAGAAGCTAAGGTCCAGTTGGACTTGCTAACAAACTATGACACATCCTTGTGTACCAAACACAATCTTTCAAATGATTCCTGCATGCCAGCACACACAAAAAGGGAGCAAACCCCACATCGAAACCAATCAACATGCACTCCAGCTTGTCAACAAGGAGCATATCATGAACAAATACTCTGACACCCAAACCAGTAATGATGCAGGAAATACGGATGACGATCCAAGCCATTCCTCCTAAGAATCACTAAATCCTAACTTTGCATTCAGAGAACCGTAATATTATTCTTCCATGCTAAGACACCAAATCTTCATTTTAGCACACTCATCTCCTTTCGCGCAATCCAGCGGGATATTTTATGGCACTTTTTTTCTCACATCTCAACAAAATGGTACTTTTGTAAACAAGAAGCCAAGATCAAGTATTGGACTGCTCAATACCTGATAAGTCATAGCTCAAATACATCCACGTGTACCACATACGATCTTTTCAAAGCTTCATGAATGCTAGCACATAAGACATGGAGCAAACCCCATATCTAAGACTAAACCAGCCATCACACTGTGTAGCTTGTCAAGAAGAAGCGAAGTATATGAACAAATACTCCGATAAAAGAACAAGAAATATGCAGGATTATATACATGAAAATGGAAGCCTTCTCTAAATTTATATGCCAACACATCCAATCTTTTCAAGCAAAATAATCCCATTTGGAGCAATCCAAGAAAGTCAAGGAGTCAACCAAATCCCACCTTTCACAGGCTACTCATATAACAGGATTCTATATAGAAAGGCACTAAGGCAGCAACTGACGACGGGGCCAGCCAATTCACCTGCCACTTAGTGGTACCGAGGGCCATGTGCAGCTCGCGGCGAAGCTGGGCTCGCCCCCATCCTTCGCCGGCCGCGGCCGCCTCCGTAGCGCCGCCTACTTTCCTCTCCTGAATCCATCTCCTGTACACCGACTCCATCCTACAAATCCCACAAGCAAAGCCCCAAAAATTCACCAAAAAGAAACGGAACAAAATCCAAGGGAGAAAGAAGAGGCAAGAGGAGAACGCACCGGTCGGCGGACTCCTGCACCTCCTCGGCGGCGGGGAAGAAGGGGTCCTTCTCCCAGCTGTCGAACGACGTGGCCATCTCGTCCGCGAGCTGCGGCCGACGGCCGGACGGAGCCGAGAATCGGTGGGAGGAAGAGGAAATTCGTGGAGGCGCGAGAGAGATGCGGACGGAAAGGAGGCAGAGACAGGCAAAAGCCGCGCAGCAACAGCGAAACTTTTTTCCCCCTCTTTCCGCGGCAATTATTTTTGGTGGGTGCCATTAATAAAAGGCCGAGTGGCCGACAGGCTCACACGCACGCGCGTTTGCGTGGAAGCGTCGCGCCGTGTGGGCGCGGCGCGGGGGGCTCGCAGCAACTGTTAATCTGCTATGGGTACCAAAGTATCAACAAATGATTCATTACGTTATCTTATTATATATACACACACTAGTTGAATACCCGTGTGTTGTTATGAATTTTTAAAATTTATCATACTATATATTTAAAACTCATGGGTGGCAAAAAATTTTAGAATATACATGCAAACATGTTCTAAAATTTTTTTAATCTATCAGGTAAGTCGGAAGCCGACGATCACACATCATAGTCATAAGTCGGAAAACATCGACCACACCTTATGGTCGTAAGTCAGGAGCCCTCGAGCACACCTCGTCGTCGTAAGTTGGAAGCCGTCGACCATCGCGTGTGATCGTAATTCGGGAGCGGTCCACCATCGCTTGTGGTCGTAAGTTGACAACGGTCAATGATCGATTGTGGTCCTAAATCGGGAGTCTTTAACAATGGCTTATAGTCGTACATCGGAAGTCATTGAGGATACCTTGTGGTCGTAAGTCAGAACACATCGACCAGCACTCATAATCATAAGTCGGAAGACTGTAGGATCAAGGATACCGACTAGAGGGGGGGTGAATAGGAGGTTTTTAAATTTTTCTTGATTACTAGATTAATTCTTCACAATTTTAAGAGACAAAGATGTAAAGCAATTAATCCAATACAATTCTAGTTAACAACTTAGCTCTAAACAAATAAGTGATCACAATGAAGCAAATGAACAAGAGCTAAAGAGACAGGAGACACAACCGATGTTTTTACTGTGGTATTCGGAAACTGCTGGTTTCCCTAGTCCACGTTGAGGTAAGCCGGACGTGTCGGACCGGCTCCACGAATTGAGCCAAGCACCTCGATCACTAGTGTAGCTCTTCCCACTCCGGGTAGGCGAGCTCCAACCTTCACAATTTGTCGGTCTTCTCACAATCTTCTTGAGAAGATCAGAGCCAACTTCCACCGGATCGTCCAAGTGCTTGCAAGCACTAAGAGTAATAAATCCGGTGTTCACTTGAATGCAAACCTAGTGCCAAATGGATTTGCAATTTAAATCTAGCACTAAATGCTCAACCACCTCACTTTGATGTGCAAAGAAAGAATTGAGGTGTAGTGAATGCTCTAGGGCTTAAGAGATGTGCAATGAGTCACTAACTTTTTCCCTTGTGCAGTGGTGGAGGTATTTATAGCATCCACCAACCAAACTAGCCGTTTGGCACAACTTTCCCGCAAAAATCAGGATGAGCGGTACTACCGCCCTTCTGGGGCCGGTACTACCGCTCCCAAATCTTGCGTCAAAACGGCTCTGTCAGACGAGCACAGTGACCGTTGGATTCGGCGGCGTGGTACTACCGCCGTTGAACTTTGCGGTACTACCGCTCTTCGGTAGTTCCGCAACATCGGCGCGGTACTACCGCTTTGGCCAAAATCCGAAGGGTCCTCAAAATGCCGCTCTCTGGAAATTACGTACCGCTTGAGCTTCGGATCAACCGGACTCCGGAAGTACCGCTCTGAATGCGGTACTACCGCTTCATGCGGTAGTACCGACGTTGTAAATGCCGCATTTCCGTTCGGTTAAAATCGAAATCAACCGGAGGCACTCTCGGAAAAATCATACAGCTCGACCTCCGGTTCTTCGTGATCCGGAAGTACCGCTCGAGAATGCGGTACTACCGCTTGCGGCGGTAGTACCGACGCGTTAAACGTCCGTACACTTCCGTTTCGCAGAGCTCCAACCGAGTTCGAGAGGTACTCTCTGAAAAAGCGTTCGCTCGAAACGGAGCTACGCTCTGCGGTACTACCGCATCTGGGCGCAGTATTACCGCTAGCCAGTAGTACCGACGTTGTAATGTGCGGGTACTACCGCTTTTCCGAACGAGCACAAACTTGATTTTAAATTTGATTTTCATGAATGCAAGCTTACAAAGATAATCCAAATGGCACTAGATATAAGCTATCAAGTTATTAACCAAGATCCCTCTTGATGGTACGATCATTTAACCTAAAATCCAGTCTTCCACCATTCACCTAAGACCGGTAAAATTCAAAAGGTGTCCTATTCTAAGAATACCTTTGTCCTGAGTCAATTTGATCTTCACACGTATCCTTTGGCTTGCATCTTGTTGCTCATGTGTGGACTAACCCTTCTTATGCTCATAAAACACGTTAGTCCCATATTCGCATAATTTCATTAATTACCAAAATCATTTTTAGGGGCCTAGATGCTTTCAATCTCCCCCTTTTTGGTAATTGATGACAACCCAAATTTTGAGAAATGAAAGATTGAATATATCAAATTGTTTGACAACAAATTGTATATTCTATGTGGACTTTAAAATGAGAGATTAGATCTTATGCAATAAGACTTGTTTAGATAAACTGAACTATTTTCATTTAAAGTCCAAGAGAGAGTGTGACTCCCCCTAAATATGTGCATGGATAAGGATTCCACCAAGTTATACAAGATGCACAAGACAAAGTTATGATATCAAATGAGTAGATAAACAATTTGGCAACAGGATATAACAGGATAACAACAAATAGTAACAACAACGCATATGATTATAAAGATTCATTTCATTTAGAACATAGGAGTTCACATTCATTTCATCCAAACACCAAACATAGATATAAGTTCATTACATCCAAAATGAGATAATACGAACACGATAACACGATAGTAGCTAAGTCCATAGTTCCATAAGAAGTTAGCCCCCAAATCATTCTCCCCCTTTGGCATCAAGTACCAAAAGGAGGTTAACCCTGAGAAGGCGAGGGAGGATCACGAGCAGTACGACGGCGGCGACCGTAGCGACGAGGTGAGGGAGAGCGCTCGGATCTGCAACCCACCATCTAACGAGGTCAATCTGCATCAATGGAGTCCAGACGCTCATCCATCCTATCCATCCTGGAGATGATAGAAGAGAAACCCTCAAGCATAGATGTGTGGATCTGCTGAAGAATGGGCCGCCAGCTCTGTGGATCGAGTGGCTGCTTCGCCGCTTCCGTTGTTGCCGCTTCTTGCTCCAGAGGATGAGCCTGCTCCTGGATCCGCGGAGCGATGGCCACGAAGACCAGTAGGAATGGGAGGCTCTGGTCGCGGCTTGTAGCGCTTATGCACACCACCGCGTCCTCCACGATAGAGAAACTTAGAGTCAATCAAGGCCATGATGTAGGGCGCATAGTAGATGCGTTTGTTGCGATCATTTTTGGAGGCAACTATCTCCCTCATGATCACATCCACAACATCAAACTTCTCCCCCTTCATAATGGAGTCAATTATGTTCCAAACATGACCTCTAATGGCATCATAATTACCACCCTTAGGGAGAATAGTGTGGTTAATGATGCGGTTGATGAGAGAGGGTATTGGAAGGAGCCCAATGTTTTTACCAAGTAAAAACTTCTCAGCAGGATTGTAGAAGGGATACATGGCATGAACATCAAAAGCTGGCTTGTCGTGAATCTTCCCATGAGCACTCAGCTCTGCTCTAATGGCCACCTCAAATTCATGTTTGGTGGCATCCAATCTCGTGCATACTGTCATCCATCTCATGTGCTGAAGATCAGGAGCAACATGCACTGTGGCATAGAACTGACGAATCATCCCCGGATCATAGTCCCGTTTCAAAGCCACAAGCTCATTGAGGCCTGCATCCCGGAAGCGTCTGTATGTCCCATCATACTTGTCAATGCCATCGATGTGATCCCAGTCAATATATTTGTGATCTGTAAACTTGCGATCTGTTCCATACAGCTCATCATAGACCTTCTCCTGAAACTTGGTGTGGAATTGTGGATTGATAGAGTTGGAGGGCAGCGAATACTGATTGGTGTGACGAAGGCGAGCGTATTCATCTGGCGAGATTTTCTTGAGATTAATCTCAAGATCCTCTCTGTCGGCGAAGTCCTCCTCAGAAGGTTCCATGGGGGAACTCTCGCGTGAGGCCCGTTCAGACTCGGTGTCAGAATCAGACTCAGATTCTGGACGAGAAGCCTTGCCCTTGTCTTGGGCACTTCTGCACGGTCTCAGATGAAGGAAGAGCAGGAGTTTCAGAAGATTTTCCTGTAATGTAGGACTTTTTGCGCGCTCTCTTGTTCTAGGCATCTAGGAACAAGAAGAAAAGATTATGAGAATCAAGGAAGTATAGTCAAGTTAGATTGAAAAGAGATGAATTGAAATTTGCTGCAATGTCAGAAAAAAATCGGTAGTACCGCCGTTCAGGTCCGGTAGTACCGCTAGGCGGTAGTACCGCACCAGTCGGGCGGTAGTTCCGTTTCCTGGCAGATTCAAGGGTTTTGGAAATGTGAGCAGATTTTTGGTATTTTGTTGGATTGAATCCATGGAATGTGTTCATATACATCCTCAAACACCAATTATACCCAAATATTCCTGAATTTGAACAGCAAAAAGGACTTTATTTCAAGTTTGAACCTATTCAAGACCTAGGGTTTGACAGAGGATCAAAAAGATGATTTGATTCGAAATACCTTCAGAATCGGAGGAGTTGAGTCCTGGGGAATTGATTTGAGTTGAAGAAGTGAAGAAATCACCACTGGATTCGAAGCATTTGGATGCGGCTTTGGGTGGTTTTTCACGAGAGAGAGAGAGAACGGGGAGAGTCGGTGTACGGGCTCGGGCGGAAGTGAGAACGGTAGTACCGAAGAGAGGAAACGAAGAGGGGACCACAGAGGTAGACCCTCGGGTTCGGGCGGTTGCTCCCCCTTAACTGCAAGTCCGGTAGTACCGCAGATGCGGCCGGTAGTACCGCCAAGCGGTAGTACCGCTTCTGAAAGTACCGTTCCCGGAAGTACTGCATGCGCGGTAGATCCGCATTTTCTGAGACTTCACATAATTTGAACTTTAGGACTATAGATGCAAATGATCCCTAGTTTTTGCATTCAACTAAAGTCTTTAAGGATCATTATGCATTAAATAGAATAAATTATTATATTCAAATACCCTAGCATTTTACCTTTTATAAATCAAAACCCTTTGCATAAAAATATAATTTCAAACAACCTTTCAAGCTTCCTCAAAGAGCATGCATTTAAATTTACCATAAATTTATGCAACATTTGAGTAATCCAAGACATTTAATTCACTCCTAAGCTTGCAAAAACGGTTCTCATCTAATGGCTTGGTGAATATATCCGCTAATTGGTCTTCGGTCCGGATGTGGCTAATGCAAATATCTCCCTTACTAACATGGTCCCTCAAGAAGTGGTGACGTACATCTATGTGCTTAGTTCTTGAGTGTTGGACTGGGTTGTTGGATATTTTCACGGCACTTTCATTGTCACACAATAAAGGCACTTTATCAAAGTTTATTCCATAATCCAACAATGTTTGCCTCATCCATAATAATTGAGCACAACAACTCCCGGCGGAAATATATTCGGCCGGCGGTTGAGAGTGCTACGGAGTTTTGTTTCTTTGAGGACCAAGACACTAGGATCTACCTAGAAATTGACAACTTCCGAGTGCGTTTTCTATCCACTTTGCAACCCGCATAATCGAATCGAATATCCAATTAGATCGAATTTAGCACCTTTAGGATATCAAAGCCCTATATTTGGGGAATGTTTCAAATATCTCAAGATTCTCTTTACGGCTTTTAAATGACATTCCTTTGGTGAAGCTTGAAAGCGAGCACACATGCATACACTAAACATGATATCGGGCCTAGATGCGGTAAGATAAAGCAAGCTACCAATCATGGATCTATAAAGTTTTGAATCTACCGACTTACCTCCTTCGTTGAGGTCTAGATGCCCGTTGGTTGCCATTGGTGTCTTGATGGGCTTTGCATCTTCCATGCCAAACTTTTTGAAAAGATTTTTAATGTACTTCGTTTGGCTTATGAATGTCCCATCTTTGCGTTGCTTGATTTGAAGTCCAAGAAAATAGCTTAATTCTCCTATCATGGACATCTCAAACTCTCTAGACATCATATCACCAAATTCTTCACAAAAATCTTGGTTAGTAGAACCAAATATAATGTCATCAACATAAATTTGGCATACAAAGAAATCATCACCAATGATTTTTGTGAATAGAGTTGTATCTACCTTACCAATTTTAAATCCTTTTGAGACAAGGAAATTTCTAAGGCGTTCATACCAAGCTCTAGGAGCTTGTTTTAAACCATACAAAGCCTTTGAAAGTTTATAAAAATGATTAGGACATTTAGGATCTTCGAACCTCGGAGGTTGTTCAACAAATACAAGTTCGGAGATTGTTCCATTTAAGAAAGCACTTTTAACATCCATTTGAAATAATTTAATATCAAAGCTAGATGCAAAAGCAAGCAAGATTCTAATTGACTCAAGTCTAGCAATGGGCGCAAATGTTTCATCATAGTCTAACCCTTCGACTTGAGTATAGCCTTGAGCTACTAACCTTGCCTTGTTTCTTACCACAATGCCATTCTCATCTTGTTTGTTTCGGAAGACCCATTTGGTGCCAATTACATTGTGCTCTTCGGGTCTTTCCACCAAGGTCCATACTTCATTTTGAGCGAAGTTGTTTAATTCTTCATGCATAGCATTTACCCAATCCGGATCATCTAGAGCCTCATCTACAAGTTTAGGCTCAAGAGAAGAAACAAAAGAGTAATGTTCACAAAATGAAGCTACTCTAGAGCGAGTTTGAACACCCTTACTCACATCACCCAATATTTGATCTATTGGATGATCCTTGGAAGTCGCATTGTGAATCTTGAAGTTGTTTTGTTGTTGATCCTTTTGTTCATCTTCAATGACTTGTATATTACTTGGAGTAGACGATGTGGGAGGCTCTACTTGCTTTGATGAGCTTGGTGAAGATGGATCTTCCTTTGGTTTGATGTTTCCAATTTGCATGTTTTCCATAGCTTTGCGCAAGCCTTCATTACCTACATCATCCAAGTTTTCTTGCTCTTCTTGAGAGCCATTAGTCTCATCAAATTGTACATCACATGGTTCTTCAACTAAACCCGAGTTTTTGTTATAAACTCTATATGCTTTACTATTTGAAGAATAACCTAATAGGAAACCTTCATTACAATGACTTTGAAATTTTGAGAGCCGAACACCCTTTCTTAGAATATAGCATTTGCAACCAAATACTGTAAAGTAAGAGATGTTCGGTTTTCTTCCAACTAGAAGCTCATAGGAAGTCTTTTTCAAAAGTCGATGTAAATAAAGGCGATTTATGGCATGACAAGCGGTGTTGATTGCTTCTGCCCAAAATTTGTCGGAAGTATTATATTCATCAAGCATTGTCCTAGCCATTTCAATTAATGTGCGATTTTTCCTTTCTACAACTCCATTTTGCTCCGGAGTGTAGGTTGTGGAAAGTTCGTGCTTTATTCCAAGTTCATCACAAAAATCTTCAACTTTTGTGTTCTTGAACTCGGAACCATTGTCACTTCTAATTTTCTTTATTTTAAAATCAAATTCATTTTGGGCCCTTTTTGAAAAACTTTTGAAAATTTCGGAGGTTTCACTTTTGTCATTTAGGAAGAAGACCCATGTATATCTAGAGTGATCATCCACAATGACTAAATAATAGCTATTTCCTCCGACGCTCTTATAAGTTGTTGGCCCAAACAAATCCATGTGTAAGAGCTCCAATGGCCTAGAGGTTGACATGATACTTTTGGAAGGGTGAGAACTAGCGACTTGTTTTCCGGCTTGACAAGCACTACAAAGTCGATTTTTCTCAAACTTCACATCTTTCAAGCCAATCACTAGATCATGTTTGAAAAGCTTTTTAAGTTGTACCATACCCACATGACCTAGTCTCCTATGCCATAGCCAACCCAAAGAAGTTTTTGCAATTAAACAAGTTTTTAAGCATGCATCATTTGAAGTGAAATCTACTAAATAAAGATTTCCAAATCTAAAACCTTTGAAAATAAGTTCATTATTATTATCTTTTGAGATTACAACATTTTCTTTTGAGAATGAGCATGTTAAGCCTAGATCACATAATTGAGCAACGGATAGCAAATTGAAATTTAATGTCTCAACTAGTGACACATTAGAAATCGAAAGGTCGTTTGAGATAGCGATTTTACCCAATCCCAATACCTTTCCTTTGCTATTATCTCCAAATGTGATTTTGTCATTGCTTCCACTCTCAAAGGTGGTGAACATCTTCCGGTCTCCGGTCATGTGTTGAGTGCAACCGCTATCCAACACCCAATGCCTTCCACCGGTTTTATAGTTCACCTACAAAAAAAATCAAGTTCTTTTAGGTACCCAAATTTGTTTGGGTCCTTGGAGGTTAGTAACCAAGGTTTTGGGCACCCAAATGGATTTCCTTTTAGCACCCAAAATCGAGGTGCCAATAAAATGAGCAATTACATTTCCATTTTTAGATTTTTTAAGCATATAACAAGAATCATACAAGCCAATGGAATGCACACTATTTCGAGAACAATCATTTACCATATGTCCTACATTCCGGCATTTTGTACAATACTTACCATTCTCATTTACAAACCTTGGAGGTTTGGATATCGGTTTCTTACCTTTCTTGGGAATGTATCCAAGTCCTTCCTTATTGAAAGAGCATCTTTGGGTACTTAACAATTTATCAAGAGTGTCTTTTCCCTTGTATGCTCTTTCCAAACTTTTATTCAATTTTAGAACTTGTTCTCTTAAATTTTTGTTTTCACCTACTAGCATATCATCATGAACATGAGATAAAGCATTAGATGAATCAATCTTAGAAGAACATGGCATAGAAAGTAAATCATCACAAGAGGTAGACATGCTAGATGTTACTTTCTCTACACTAGGCATCTCATTTAAAATATTGCAAGATATACCAATATTCATACTAGACTTATTTGTATGCAAGTCATGAGCTTCCTTTAGCTCCTCATAGGATTTTTGAAGAGTTATGTGCTCCCTCTTCAAAACCTTGAATTTTGACTTTTCTTTTCCAAGAAATTCATTTAGTTCTACTAACATGTCCATCAAATCATCATAGGAGGGTTCATCGTCATCTAGAGTTTTTACCTTCTCCCCTTTTGCCATAAGACATGTGGGAGTGGAGAATAGCGATGGAGCTTCCTTGATGGCGATGCCGACAAGTCCCTTCTTCTTGGGAGACTCATCCTCGCTAGAGTCGGAGTCGGAGTATTCCTCATCGGAATCCTACTCACCAATGTGGGCTTCATTTTTACCGTCTTTGTGGAGCTTCTTGAAAAGCTTCTTCTTGCCTTGATAGCCTTTCTTCTTGGATGACTTCTCCTTGTCATCCTTCTTTGTGGGACATTGTGAAGCTATATGTCCCTTCTCATCGCACTCATAGCAACGGATGTTGCTATACTTGTTTTTTATGGAGGATGATTGCCACTTCTTGCCTTTATCATAGCCTCCTCCACGATTTGAGCGTCTTCTCATGAACTTGTTCATCCTTCTCACAAGGAGGGAAAGTTCTTCTTCGGAGTCTTCTTCTTCATCTTCGGACTCTTCACTTGCCACCGCCTTTGCCTTGAAGGCGGTGATCTTCTTCCCTTTGGAGGTGGATTGCTCCAAAAGTTCCTCCTTGTCCTTCTTGTACAACTCATTGGTAATTAGATTACCCAAGAGTTGTGTTGGCGTCATTCTTGCCAATTCCGGTGAATTGAGGAAGCGAGTTACCAACATCTCGTACTTCTCCGGTAGAGCCCTAAGCATCTTTCTCACAACATCAAGATCCGAGAGGTTAGTACCAAGGCCTTTGAGCTCATTCACAATGTTGTTGAGCCGTGTGTACATCTCATTGATGTCCTCATGGGGCAACATTATGAATGTCTCATATTTAATCCTAAGCCGATGCAATTTTGCCTCCTTAACCGTGGATGTCCCTTCGTGTATTTCCGAAAGGGTATTCCAAATAGCGTGAGCCGTTTCAAGATTGCTCACTCTATTGAATTCATCCGCGTTTAAGGCTCCAAAAAGAGCATTCATGGCTTGGGCATCTAAATGAGTGTTACGCCCATCTTGTTCCGTTGGGTTGTCGGGATCAAGTGGCATGACGTAACCATCATTTACGATTTTCCAAATATTAGGACTCATGGCCTTTAAATAAATTGACATTCTAATCTTCCAATAAGCATAATTTGAGCCATCAAATAGAGGTGCCTTTCCTTCCGAAATCCCCTCACTAGCCATCCTCTTCTCTCTAGACGGTTAAGTCTAAAAGTGAGAGACCAGGCTCTGATACCACTTGTAGGATCAAGGATACCGACTAGAGGGGGGGTGAATAGGAGGTTTTTAAATTTTTCTTGATTACTAGATTAATTCTTCACAATTTTAAGAGACAAAGATGTAAAGCAATTAATCCAATACAATTCTAGTTAACAACTTAGCTCTAAACAAATAAGTGATCACAATGAAGCAAATGAACAAGAGCTAAAGAGACAGGAGACACAACCGATGTTTTTACCGTGGTATTCGAAACTTGCGGTTTCCCTAGTCCACGTTGAGGTAAGCCCGGACGTATCGGACCGGCTCCACGAATTGAGCCAAGCACCTCGATCACTAGTGTAGCTCTTCCCCACTCCGGGTAGGCGAGCTCCAACCTTCACAATTTGCCGGGTCTTCTCACAATCTTCTTGAGAAGATCACCGAGCCAACTTCCACCGGATCGTCCAAGTGCCGGCAAGCACTAAGAGTAATAAATCCTGGTGTTCACTTGAATGCAAACCTAGTGCCAAATGGATTTGCAATTTAAATCTAGCACTAAATGCTCAACCACCTCACTTTGATGTGCAAAGAAAGAATTGAGGTGTAGTGAATGCTCTAGGGCTTAAGAGATGTGCAATGAGTCACTAACTTTTTCCCTTGTGCAGTGGTGGAGGTATTTATAGCCTCCACCAACCAAACTAGCCGTTTGGCACAAGTTTCCCGCAAAAATCAGGATGAGCGGTACTACCGCCCTTCTGGGGCCGGTACTACCGCTCCCAAATCTTGCGTCAGAACGGCTCTGTCAGACGAGCACAGTGACCGTTGGATTCGGCGGCGCGGTACTACCGCCTTTGAACTTTGCGGTACTACCGCTCTCCGGTAGTTCCGCAACATCGGCGCGGTACTACCGCTTTGGCCAAAATCCAAAGGGTCCTCAAAATGCCGCTCTTTGGAAATTACGTACCGCTTGAGCTTCGGATCAACCGGACTCCGGAAGTACCGCTCTGAATGCGGTACTACCGCTTCATGCGGTAGTACCGACGTTGTAAATGCCGGTACTTCCGTTCTGGTTAAAATCCGAAATCAACCGGAGGCACTCTCTGGAAAAATCATACAGCTCAGCCTCCGGTTCTTCCGTGATCCGGAAGTACCGCTCGAGAATGCGGTACTACCGCTTGCAGCGGTAGTACCGACGTTGAAACGTCCGGTATTTCCGTTTCGCAGAGCTCCAACCGAGTTCGAGAGGTACTCTCTGGAAAAAGCGTTCCGCTCCAGAAACGGAGCTACCGCTCTGCGGTACTACCGCATCTGGGCACGGTATTACCGCTAGCCGGTAGTACCGACGTTGTAATGTGCGGTACTACCGCTTTTCCAGACAGAGCACAAACTTGATTTTAAATTTGATTTTCATGAATGCAAGCTTACAAAGATAATCCAAATGGCACTAGATATAAGCTATCAAGTTATTAACCAAGATCCCTCTTGATGGTACGATCATTTAACCTAAAATCCGGTCTTCCACCATTCACCTAAGACCGGTAAAATTCAAAAGGTGTCCTATTCTAAGAATACCTTTGTCCTGAGTCAATTTGATCTTCACACGTATCCTTTGGCTTGCATCTTGTCGCTCATGTGTGGACTAACCCTTCTTATGCTCATAAAACACGTTAGTCCCATATTCGCATAATTTCATTAATTACCAAAATCATTTTTAGGGGCCTAGATGCTTTCAAAGACATCGACCACACCTCGTGGTTGTAAGTCGAAACACATCAACCAGTGCTCATGGTCATAAATTAGAAGCCATCGATCACACCTCATGGTCGTAAGTTAGAAGCTGTCAACCATCGTGTGTGATCATAGGTCGAGAGCGGTCGACCATCGTTGGTGGTCGTACGTTGGCAGGCCTCTGGTGCGCTTGTGCTCTATCACTCGACTGTCGGTGCCAGCTTGCTCGGCCCCGACTTCGACCACAGCCTAATTTTGACCACTGCCCCCTTCGACTTTGACCACTACCCCCTTCAACTACTGTTCCCTTCGACTATAACCCTTCGACGTTGACCACTTCTCCTTTCGACCACGGCTCCGTTCAACCATGGCGCTGAGGAGGAGGAGGCGCGGCACGCGGGTTCGAGGGAGAAAGAGGCGGCGGTTGCAAGTGGTGGTGGTGGGGAGCCGGCGGCGGGCAAATGGGGAGAGGAGGCATGGGGTAAATGCATTGGGGAGGCGGCGACGAGGGGATGCGACGCTGCTGGGGGAAGTTGGGGGACTGCGACCAGATGCTGTCATATAGGAAAGGAATTGGTGGTGGCACTGAGGAGGAGGAGGCATGGCACGATGGTTCGGGAGAGAGAAGGAGGCGGCGGTTGTGGGAGGCGGAGGATGTGGGGAAAGAGAAGAGGAGAAACGCGGCTCACGCGTCGACCTGACCTTTTCTACGAGGAGCGGAAGAACTACCTACATGTGGATCTGGACGGCTGATCTTTGATCGGACGACTGAGAAGAGAGGATGGAGAACAGACCGACGACTACCAACTCACATTTTTATAATAGTAAAGATATATATATATATATATATATATATATATATATATATATGTGTGTGTGTGTGTGTGTGTGTGTGTGTGTGTGTGTTAAGATCGGTTGGTTGGAACGTGTTTGTTTTTTAATATAATTTTTAATTGTTTTATATTCTTTATAGAGATATAATAGTGTTTTTATTTTTCTTTAATTGAATATCTTAGAAAAAATTAATAGCCGCTATAATATTATTTCAACAAAAAAAAACATGTAAAAAGCCACAATACTTGTTAACAGGGCCTAAATCTTTAGTTTTTAAGATATTTTAAGGCCTTTATACACTCTTTAAGGTGTTATATAACTTCACTTTCCAAGTGTCACGTCACCAAAAACTCCTCAGGTTCACACCAGCTAGTGATAGGAACTATTAGGTCAACAGACATCGTCACCGAAACGCTGCCCTCCCAAAGATCTATTCACTGGAAAGAAAAAGCGCCGGATGCACTTGCCAAGCTCTTTTATCATTGTTGTCTGAGATCCTATCCTCTGGTGTGAGTCGTGTTAATCGCGCTCTAGTTATGGTTAGTTTTGTAGTTGCTGTGATGTGTTGTGCTCTAGTTATTGTTAGTTTAGTAGTTGCTGTGATGTGTTGTGCGATGTTTACTATTTTTAAAGCTACCATAAAAAAGCAGTGATAAAAAATTTAGAAGTCTGTTCGACAAATCAGATTAAAATAAAAAATTGTTATCCAATGGTTAATCCTCTCACGTTTCCAACCATTTGGTGAGCTTTCAACCATTTTGTGAGTTTTACATCTGATGATTAGTGCCAGTAGCTTCATAAATTCTGCAAAATAGGAAAGACTATTACTCCCTCCATCCAAATTTGTAAAGCTTATTTTCCCTCAGCACATAGACCAAGAAAATAGTAAAAATAATTAGATTACCTCTAATTATTATTTCTAATCACTATATTTAATACATGCATATAGAAAATAGTAAATAAAGATACATATTCATTAGGGATATAAATAGAACAACACACTAATTTTACATTAAAACATGAAATACGCCTTATATTTATAGATAAGATTATTTAAAAATACACCTTATAAACTTACACGGATGGAGTATCTTCTAACCAGGGTTTTGATGCCTGAGATTTTCCAAACCACTCTGGTTTGAAAATAATAACTAAATTTGATTTCTTTTGTCTGACTGATTATACGGTTTTGATCCGTTCTCATTCGTCATGACCGGTTTTCATCTGGTTTTCAAATTCAAACGTAGATTTGATCGCACTTAACATTGAATTAACAACATATTTTGCACGGCTCACTAGAGCTTCTATTTCTAGCTTCTGCCTTCTAGTTTCTAGTTTTTTGATTTCATCTTTTTCTAGTGTTTTTGGGTTTTTTATATTTTTCTTTTTTCCTTATTCCTCTACATTGTCTGTGATAATATAACATTTTTCTTTTTTAAATTCTTAAATTTAATCACGCTAAAAACTACTAATAGCTACAATGTAAAAATATTTACAATGTAAAATAAACCAGAATCTCAACCTTAAAAACCCAAATGGACACCACTTAACAGTGGGTAGTGCAACAGGTACAAAGATAAAATATGAGGGCTAGAACATATCCCAATTACCAACACTACATCAGTATCCATTACCCAAAAAATGGATATATGATTACATGAACGATTTCAGATCTACCCAACATGGAGGTCATTATTGTCACACTAACGGTGGGGTAGTGGCGGTGGTGATGAAGCATATAGTGGGGTATGGCAATATGGTAGTGGACGAGTCGCAAACGATAGCTGTGGGCAGTTGTCCAAGCGAAACTTTTGTAGTAGATTTATATTTATAGCTGATTAGTTTTAATCATAACATAATTATATATATGAATAAATTAAATGCCGATAAGCTGTTTTGAAAATGCTATTTCGATATGCTATTTCGAATAGACGGCACAGAAATCATTCTGTTTATTTGTTTGGGAAAAGACATAAGTCGTAAGTGATAAGTTAAAAAGGCGGCCAATAGACGTGTCAAACTAAAAAAACTACTGTATGCAATAACATTTCGGTGGAACACCTTGAGTATTCAGTAGTACAGGGCAGATCTAAAAAATAACAATTTGTATAATAAATGTTAGGCTAGATTAGGCGGATAATATCCGCACTATTTTCACTTTGTTGCGTGCCACGTTTGGGTAATCTTTGCTAAAACCACTTTTCTTTTGGGTCAGCTCATGCACTGACTAAATTATTTGAAACCGAGCATGAGCTGAGCTAAACAAAGTAGATGGCAGCTGACTGGCCACACGCGTACCTACTACCTAACCCACGAATAAGCTATAATAAGGATTTGATCTAGCTAGAAACACGCACATGAGAAACGAGCTAGGACGAGTGACACGTGAGAAATGCCTGCTTAATTCGGTGCCAGGTAGGTCAACACTTCTAACATGTTGTGACATTGCCCAAACGAATGGAATCTTTGGCAGATCCAGATCCATCCCAACTTGTAAATTACTGTCAATTTGCTTCACAAATTACATGTACACCCGGGGTTGTCAGTATCTCAA
Organism: Dendrocalamus sinicus; assembly: GCA_036346575.1. Taxonomy (NCBI): domain Eukaryota; kingdom Viridiplantae; phylum Streptophyta; class Magnoliopsida; order Poales; family Poaceae; genus Dendrocalamus; species Dendrocalamus sinicus. Next base: position 10,104,141 of record CM070670.1, read on the forward strand.
CCCGTATCCTTTGAGATTATTTTCATCTGGATGCAACATAGTATCTTAATTTCGTATAATCGCGCAAAAATGGCTATAGTGTTAGATATATGAAGAACTCTCAACCTACTACTTAGCTACATTTTTTGAACTTCGTTGTGTGCTCTGACTGTAAGTCATTCATTAATACAGAGCCATTCTAACACTTGACTCTGCTGAACCTGACCAAACATTCCCTCCGTGTATCTCCATGGTATTGGGAAAGTAGTCTTGTAGATCATAGAGGTCACAGTCATACTATTATATAGAGAACATACATGGACGCAGACAAAGCTAATCTGTTTTACTCTTGACTTGCTCAGATGATAGAACAACCCTACTTGTTCAGGAATTCACTGAGAATTTCAGAAAACCTGCTCAAAGTGATAACCCTTCCAAGGAGACCGACAAGCTATTTTTCTGAACACTTCAAAAGAGATACGTAGTTTCAAGCACAAAAGCCACACTCAAAAAACAAAATCACTAGATGAAGAGAGTATACTGTATAATAACTATTCGTGGAGCTTACAAGATCTTTCAATGCAGGATACTCGAGCATGAATTGCAAGAAAATGGATTAACAAAAAGGACACAACAATCATCAAAACTTGTAGATTCTGCACATAGCGATAGTAAAATCCCTTGTTTTGTGTTCCATTCTTCGCCTCATTCTTTCGCCCGAAGCAGCCTCATTCGTGCAGAATACAACTCTTTGGCGACCTGTTTCATTCTGAAAGCAGGCAGGCATGGACGCTCTCTAGTGCATACGTATTGCAGTCGCCTGGTCAGTGATTGTCCGAGAACAATTCTGTGTCGGCTACATCCATGATCTGTCACGGGAAGCCATTTCGACGTGCCTGTAAGGCTCCACCCGTCTGTGAATCTCTCGTCGGTAGGTCTCACTCCAGTCTCCGGTGAAGGTCTCGAGTAGGAGAATGCCGTAGCTGTAAACGTCACCTTCCAACGATGCTTGACTCACCATTCCATACGAACAATCAATGGCAAAGTGCAATTCAGTAACATATACTACTAATTGATGGCTGTAATATTTTTATATGCTAACATACAATTTATTTCATGGAATAACTGAAAAAGCTTTTGTTCAGATCAGATTATACAAGGCAATATGTACCTGGAGGCAGGGAAAATCTTATCGCCAACATTTCGTCAAAAACCAGTGGTTATCGGTGGGATCCATTAAAAAGTTAAACCGGATAGAAGATTTTGGGTTTATCTAATTTTCATGAAGTATAAAAAAATTGCAGCACAACTATTTCTCTTGACGCTTTTTTTTAATTTATTGGACCTCTTGGAGTTCTAAATGTAAATGCCGATGCACCATATATTTGTAGTACGAGGAATTAGCATATACTTATCCAACATGCTCTATAATATGCTTCGGAATTGACTCTTATGATCAGAAACACAACACGCCTTCTAGCTAGTTATTTGATGCTGCCTATCTTTTGATTTTTCTGGGATCCATGCAATCCAGCTATAGATTTATAGATTTAAGTCGGGGGTCTTCCCTTTAGGTATCTAGGTATACCCATGAATCATAAAAAATTATCGAACAAGGATTGGGCCGCTATTGAAGAGAAGTTCCAGATAAAGCTCGCTAGTTGGAAAGGAAAATTACTTTCGGTCGGAGGGAGACTTGTTTTGATTAACTCAGTGCTAACGAGTTTGGCTATGTTTATGTTATCTTTTTTTGAAGTCCCTAGAGGAGTCCTTCAAAAATTAGACTACTATCGCTCGCGGTTTTTCTGGCAATGCGATGAGTACAAGAAGAAATATAGGCTTGCTAGGTGGAGTGTACTATGTACACCCAAAGACTTAGGAGGCCTCGGCATACAAAACCTAGACATCCAAAATAGGTGTTTGTTGAGCAAATGGTTGTTTAAGCTCATTAATGAGGACGGGGTTTGGCAAAATCTTCTAAGAAAGAAATACTTGTTTAACAAATCCCTGACACAAGTGCAATACAGGCAAGAAGACTCTCATTTTTGGAATGGCCTTTTGAAGGTCAAGGATGATTTTCTAGTCGGTGGAAAATTCAAAGTTCAAAATGGGGAACAAACTAGATTTTGGGAGGATGCTTGGTTTGGGGACAGGCCTTTCAAGGAGGTTTATCCCAATCTCTATAGAATAGTAAGGAGGAAAGATGATACGGTGGCAAATGTCCTACGGACTGTACCACTTAATGTGTCATTTAGAAGAGGTTTGGTAAACGAAAATTTGGCGTCCTGGTATGATCTAGTATCAAAAGTGGTCTCGGTTAACCTCACAAATTTGAGGGATGTGTTTATTTGGAATCACAGCAAAAAAGGCCTGTTCATAGTTCGGTCCATGTATAGGTCCATGATTCATCAAGGAATTATACCTGTAAAAAACCCTCTTTGGAAATTAAAAATACCATTGAAAATTAAGATTTTCCTTTGGTACTTACAAAAGGGAGTCACTCTTACTAAAGACAACTTGGCTAAAAGAGATTGGCAAGGAAGTGTCAAATGTTGTTTTTGTAGTTCCTTAGAGACTATTCAACATTTGTTTTTTGATTGCCATTTTGTGAGATTTGTTTGGAACACTGTGCTTGTTACTTTTCGAATTCAACCACCAACTAGTTTTTCTAATATGTTTGGTTCTTGGCTAGGCGGATTGTGTCTTCAGCTTAGAAACCAAATTTTATTAGGCGCGGCCGCGCTATGTTGGGCTTTATGGTTGAATAGAAATGACATGGTTTTTAACAAGGCTAAGTCTCCTACTTATCTTCAGTAATCTTGTATGACGATCTTTGGATCCGACAAAGGTCTCTATTGCATAAGGAAGGGGAGAGACCGGCATTCAATCGCAGATGCAGAAACCTGGAGTCATTGATTATGGCGGTTTTCAATAAGTTTGGGTGGAGCTTTTGGAATCGAATTGGAGTCTAGTACTACTTCTTTTCCATTTTAGTAGTTGTTCGTCCTGGTTGGGCTAAACCTTGTTGCTTTTATTTCCTCGTTCTTGGATGTAAGAGTGGGAGCCTTATGGCTTTGGTTTGTACTTAACTTTCAGCTGTGTACCATCCTCGGATGGTAGAGGCTGGAACTTAGTTCCATTATCTAAAAAAAGATTTATGTCATGGCCTGTTGTTCTTAGTTCGTAGGGTGCTCTTTGTTTAGCAAACAAAAATATGTTGTAGTGTGATGAGGACTCCTCTAAGCTTCTATCTATGACAAGTGAACTTCATCACTACTACAAAACAAGCTATACTAGACGTCTTATTACAGGCAGTTTATGGGGAGCCACGCGTGCTGTATATCACAGATGATTTTCCAAACATAACCGTATACCATCTGTGATACACAACTATCACAGACGGTTTTTATTAATAACCATCTGTAATAGTTCATAGACGGTTATTAATATGAACCGTCTATGATAATTGCAAAGATCAAAGGTGGTTTTTAATTAGAACTATATGTGATAATTCATAGATGGTTATTAATACAAATCGTCTATGATAGTTGCGTGTCACAGATGGCTTATGGTTAGAACCGTCTGTGATGTGTATTTGTACGTATGAATGGCGCTTCGTCTCCCCGATGCGTACCGCTTCGATCATTTCGGTTCCCCGATGTGTCTCATTGTCTCACACGCCGGATGTATTTCTTGTTGTATAAAAATGATCGTCCGCCACCGGAGATTAATCCCCACATTGTTGATCCTGTATGAGCACCTCATCGGTCGCCCGCCTATCTTCCTTGTCTCTTAAGAACAAATAAATAGCTCCCTACTCTTCATTGTCGCTGGCATTAATGGCCAACCTGGTCATACTGTATGAGCACCTTGCGGGCCATATGTTGGTGGATGCTGCGGAAGGACACCGTGCCAACAGTGTCCTCTCTTTTATGTCCAAGGATTTGCCAAAATAGTTGAAGGCCACCTTCTGCCGTCTTAACATCCTCCTCCGCTGCGTCTTCCGGTTGGTTTCCCGCTTCCGACGAGCTAAGCTTGCCATTGACATGGTTCTCCACAACGATGTTGCATGTCTCCAGGAGGCTTGCTATCGCTTGGAGTGCTTAGTTGAGGCCGTGGATGACCTAGTCAACCTTGTCAAGACCCCTGAGGCATTTTGGGCTTCGTTCGCTGATGATCCTGAACCGTCCGATGCCAACCATGTTGCCTATGAAGTATTGAAGTGTAATACTCTGATCGTCGATTCGGCGTAAGTTTTTAAAATAATCGCGGAGTCGCCGGTTTTTCGGTAAATCGCGGGAAGGGAAAATAAAAATCGTAGAACAGTGTAAAATGAATAAAATAAATTAAAAATTGAATTAAAAACCCAGAGTGGGTACCTGGGGAGTGGGCCGACCGCCCTGGGCCAAGGCCCAAGGGGGTGACCGCACCCCCCTTGGCCGCACCACCCCTTCCCCTTAACCATAGCGCCCCCCTCTTTTCCCTCCCCCTTTGGCCACCACCCTCCCCCCTTTCCCACCCTCCTGGCCACCCCTCCCTGGTTGGTGCCCCCATCTTCCCCCACTGCTGCTACCATTGGTGCCAAGGAGAAAAAGAAAGGGAAGAGAAGGAAGAAGAAGAGGAGGAGAGGAAGAGGAGGAAAGAAAAGGGGTGATCCTAAGGGATCATCTAGGTAATTTTTCTCCATCCCAATCTCTCTGTTTTATGGAGTAATTAGGGTTCTTAGCACGGAATTTGAAGGAAATTAATAGATTGATTGCCCGATTAGAGATTACCTGCTGTCTGCCTGTAGATTGATTCACGCAGCGCGTCTGTTTGCGCGGTTTCGACCCATGAAACGATTTTTACTGCAGATCTTGCCAAAAGAAAAATTGTAGAGGACTTCGAAACCCATCTTCTGGATTTTGTTCCGAATGTTTGGCCGTGGGATCTGGGCGTAGCAGAGTCGGGAATACCGCTGTCTGTCAGGGGAGCAGATTGGGACAAACTGCTGTTCAAGTGTGATTTAGAGGTAGTAAATGATTTTTATGATCATGGCTGCAATTGAAAAAGTTGTAGGTAATTCAGAATTCTAGCTTTTGTATAAAATTATATTTTTTGGACCCCTGTACTGTTGTTGGGATGCATTTGAATCTTGCTGTCCAGTCTGACAGAACAGAGAATTTCCTCTGTTTAGTGCATTAAATTACACCTAGCTATAATCAAAATAAAAATGTGTGATCTACATGAAAAATGTAGGAATTCAAGTGATGAAACCAGAGATATATCGTTTTCTATAATTGGATTAATTTTTTTTAAAGATACAAAAATATTAAGCAGCGCTGCTGCAGTGGGTAGATTGTTGAATCGTTGAGCGGAGAGGAGTATGTGCTGGTTCGGGGTTCTAGCGACGTCTTTAATCTTTAAGTCGCACTTTGTTTGCTATAGCATGTTGCTGAGAGATACCTTGTGGACAGGTGGTTTTGCTCCTGAGCGCACGTGACTGCTTCGCTTCAACGGTTGAGGCAAGTAAACGTAGCGGATGTGCTACTATTTAACTCGTTAATTATTCTACCTTCACATTAATTAATTCTATTAATTGGTGATGCTATGTCTTTGTTACATGTTTCCTTAACGTGGTCCAGATGGTAGTATTTTTATGAATTCAATTGCTTATGATCTTGATGGATTAATTGTGGATATGTGGGATTATTTTTGGTGAATCTATATAGTGGTGGGGTAGAAACCTTTACGAGTATATTGTGGTCTAAGTGGTAGTATTCTTAGTGAATACTTGTGGTTGTGATGGTAGTAATTATTGATCAATTGATATGTTTGGATAATTTGCTCGTGATCATGTGGAAATTTGTTTAGTGTGCTATTGCGGAATATGAAAACAAATATGTGGTGGATATGTGGTTGTGAATATGTTGTGGGCATGTTGATGCTCCTTTGAGGTTGGAATTCATGTGGTTTATGATTATCATATCATTCATATTATATCATGACATTTACATATGTGGATGTCGCCGCACCTAGCCGCGATCAGACTGCAGACAAAGATCGTATATTGCCAGAATACGATGCACCTCTTATCCACTGGGAAAGAGTGATGTGGAGCATAGCATGAAAGCATTCATATGCATTGCATTGTGGAAAGATCATTTGCATACATATGCAATATATTGTGGTGAAGTTACTTTGTGGAATATTCAACTTCATAGTTGTAATGTGGAATATACAACTTCATAGTTGTGATGTGGAATTGGCTCATGTGAGCTATTTATGGTATGAGGATTGTGGATGTGGTCGTGGAATGGGGTTTGTCCCTTGTGTATGGTAAAGGTTGTGATTGTGGCATGAGATTCTTTTCTCTTGTAGTAATTGTTGATAGCAATTGTGGATGTGAGAAATAATAAAGTATTGAAGTAAAACATACATATGCATTATTGTCTTTGGTAGTGGTAGTGGTTGAGGTTTTAAAGTAGTCAAATAAGATTTATTTGCTAATGTTTTACCGTCGTTGATGTGATTTGAGGTTGAGGATATAAACATTGTTATTTGTGGAAGATTAAATGTTCATGATTAAACTATTGTAGTTTAATTTAGCCTGTTAAACAGTTTGCTTGCTGAGATTTTATCTCAGCCTTGTTTCCCTCTCCCTACAGGTGGACTTTGAGCATGCATGGGAAGGGTAGAGCGGCACCACATTGATGCACGTGAATCATATTTTTATGCTGTAATAAAGTTGAAAGGATTCTAAACCTTTGCGTAGCTTTGTTTACATTAACTTAATAATGTTAAATATGTGAACTATGTTTTAGATTAAAATGTTGGAGGATGTTTTAAACATTGAATTGTTATCACTATCCTATTATTCCTTAGTTGTTTATGCTTCCGCTTATACTATCTTGTTTAGTAATTGTTGCCAGTTTAATTTATCTTGTAAATTGGCTAGTTGTGGAGTGGTTTTAGTGGCATCCCAGGTAATGTGGGTCTGGGGTGTTTCAGCTGGTATCGAGCGGGCTTTAGGTCCGTGGTAATTAAATTATTAAATTGACACACTTTGGTGCACTCAGTAGGATGGGAAGGGTCAAGCATTGCATTTATGCTTTTGACATGTTGTATTGATGATTTACGTTATGAGATAATCTTGTATGATTATGATTTGCTCCTATGACTGTTATGAGTGAGAATTGTCAATGATAAGATGTAGAGGTTGTATTTGCTGGTTAGCGATGTGGTTACCTCGGGTAACTTAGTTGCAGATGTTGTGAGTGAGTTTCTTTAAAAAAATTGCTATCTCCCCTAAGTTGATTTTGGCCAATTCTTGGCCTATTGTGGTTAATGAATTTCTCTTGATATAGCGGTTCATTGCAGTTGAGGTTTTGCAATTGGTCCCTACCTGTTCTTTAAAGCAATTATTGTTTCTTTTCGGACTATTGAAACACTGTTGCTACTTGTGGATATTGTTGATTTGCAAGGATAGTCCCTTCGTGGGAGTTTGTCTTGTTGTGAATCATGACTCATTGGTTCGCTTGGTATTTTTTTATTAATAAAAGTTTTGTGTTGCAAACTCATTAATATGTTAAAGCCTTGGATCTACGTATTTCTTTTAAATTATTTCGAGTGTTGAAGTTTAATTCCTCTCCTTTCTGAAAGAGAGTGTTAAAAACCCTTTGTGGTGTTTTGCTATGCTTAAGTGGGAAGGTGGTAATCATATAAACTAATTCATAAGGTATGAATTATCAAGTTGAGATGTTAGCGTAGTGCATAATTAATTTCAACTAGCATCCTCAGAAATATAGTTGATAAATTTGATATCGCTTTGTAATAGTTTCTTGAAGAAATGTGATTAAGAATTTGTCTATATATGATTGGAACTCATGGAGTTATTGAGGAGTGTGCAAAAAGAATTGAAACAGTTGCTATAACGACATGATCGACGGCATTACTGACTGGTAAAAAGCAACAAAGTAACACATATTTACTCCTGAGGCATTACTGAATTTGCATTTATTTATACGAGAATGTGTCATATATATGTGAATTTGTATTATGCATATATGAGAATACATTTAGAACAATCTATAGTGTATTTATCACATTCTACTTTAGAACTGTCTGTGATGTATATACGCAGACGGATTTTAATGCAAATTGTCTATGATAAGTAATTATTATAGATGGTTCGTAATAGTAATTGTCTATGAAATCTACGATTATCATAGACGTTTGTTAATGAAAACCGTCTATGATAATTATGTATTACAGACAGCTCGTGGTTGGATGTGTCTGAGATGCACTATGTTATTAATTAATACCTAGCCAAATCGGTCCTGACAAATCTGTCTTCATTGCGCTACATTGAAGGAGGCGGCCGGCTTTGGGGAGTTTGGTAAAAACATTCTGCTTGTAGATGTAGCTGCTTGTAGATCAATTTGTTCTTAGTGATTAGATGTTAGTATTTGTTTCTAATATATGCCTTGTAATAAAGAGAGATAATAGCTAGGTTTAGATCTAACTTGATTGGTAGTTTGCTCTAATTTAAAAATGGGTCACTACTCCTAGTTTTCTTCAATATATTATTTCTTGATATATATATATATATATATATATATATATATATATATATATATTGCTTCATGAATAGTACATAACTAGCTATGTAATTTAGATATGGGCAATTTATTATAAGGTGAATGTCAATTATATGTAAGTATTAGGCTATAGCTAGCTATAGTAGCATTAATAATCCTATTTGACACTAGTTTGTTACATACGTAGCATAGATAGATCGAAACTAGATGTACGTTGAGAACCGTTTGAGTGAGGAGTACATTAATGGTGTGCCTGCTTTTACAAGAGCGGCCGAGCAAGGTATGTTGAAGGAGATGAAATATATGTATTGTCAATACATTGATTGCGATAATCTGAAGATGTTTACCAACTTAGTACAGATTAAAGCTCACTTAATTTGAAGGGGTTCCAAAAAGGTTATACATATTGGACCAGTCACGGTAAAGAGAAGATTATACAGGAAGATAGTTATAATATCGTCAAGGGAGACAACGAGATGTAGGCTATGGACTGTGCTTTCAATGAGGATAGGTCGCATGATGATAATCTGGATCAGATGCTGCGCATTGCAGAAGTGAACTATAGTGAGAGAGAGTTTGGTAAATTTGAGGGCTTGACAGAGGACTCGGAGAAACTTTTATTCCTGGGCTGCAAGCTACAATATATAAGGTTATCAACCGTTCTTGAACTACTGAAATTGAAGGTAAGCAATGGTTGGTCTGATAAGAGTTTCACGGCTTTGTTAGGTCTCCTAGCGAACATCCTTCTAGAGGAAAATGTGTTACCGAGAACTACCTACTAAGACAAGAAGGTTCTTTGTTCATTGGGAATAGAAGTATGAAGAATACATGCATATCTGAATGATTGTATTCTCTACTATAAAGAGTATGCAAACTTACATGTTTGTCCGGTATGCAAGTATTTCAAGACAAGCATAAGAATGACTCCGATGACAGCGAAGGCATCGAGGTGAAGCAAGGACCTCCTACTAAGATATTGTGATTTCTTACTATAATTCCACATTTGAAGCATTTATTTATGAACCAAAAGAATGCAAGATTGATGTGTTGGCACTCGGAGGAATGTAAGAAAGATGGAATGATAAGACATGCTGTTGATTCTGCCCAATTGAGAAATATTGATAGGATGTTTGTAGACTTTGTTTCAAAACTGAGGAATATAAGGTTTGGTTTGAGTACAGAAGAAATGAATCATTTCGGTAATATGAGCAGCTGACAAAGCACTTGGGCCGTGACTGTATGTTTATACAACCTTCCTCCTTGGCTGTGTATGAAGCAAAAGTACATTTTGATGTCACTACTTATCCAAGGGATGCATTAACCAGGGAATGATATTGATGTGTACCTAACACCATTGGTGGAAGATCTTATGACATTGTGGAATGAAGGGGTACAGGTATGGGATGCGGACAAACGAGAGAACTTCACTCTACACGATATATTGTTCTGCACCATCAATGATTTTTCTGCCCTTGGTAACCTATCAAGAATGAGTACAAAAGGAGCCAAACCATGTCCGCACTATTTAGATTATACCGAGAGTGTGTAGTTGAACAACTCACACAAAACTGTGTACGTGCGTCACCGTATGTTCCTTCCAAGGTATCACCCACACCGCAAGATGAAGAAATAATTTGACAAAAAAGAGGATGACTCAGCTTCAAGGCCTTTTAGCGAGAAAGAGGTCTACAATATGGTCAAGGATATCGTTGTTGTGCTTGGAAAGAGACGTAAGTTGAGGACCTGTTAGAAGAACATATGGAAGAAGATGTCAATATTTGGGACTTACTTTATTGGGAGCACATAGAAGTTCATAATTGTATCGATGTCATGCACATAGAGAAGAATATATATGATAGCTTGATTGGTCTTTTACTGAACATTCATGATAAAACAACAGATGTGTCAACGCACGATGTGACTTGGTCGCTGTGAACATCAGGACTGAGTTAGCACCAAGAGAGATGGATAAAGGCCAGGCGTACTTTCCCCCAGTTTGCTACACTGTCTATGTTTGAGAGAACTGAATTGTGTCAGTGCTTGCATGGTGTGAAAGTTTCGTCTGGTCACTCCGCTAGCATGAACAAACTTGTTTCCATGAAAGATTTTTTAATTAATTGGCATGAAGTCTCATGACTGTCATGTGCTAATTACACAATTGCTTCCTATTGTAATTAGAAGTATTTTACCGAACAAGGTTCGAGTGACAATCATGAGGGTGTGTTATTTCTTTAACGTAATTGCTAAGAAATCAATCCCGATGGACTAGATGCTCTACAGGTCAAGGTGATGAGGACTCTATGTCATCTTAAGATATGTTTCTCTCCATCATTTTTTGATATCATAGTCCATCTCATTTTTCCACCTTGTGAAAGAGATAAAGATATACAGTCCCGTGTTTCTACATCATATATACCCGTTCGAGAGGTATATGGGAATTTTTAAATCTTATGTACGGAATCAATCTCACTCGAAGGCCAGCATCATCGAAGATTATGCAACTAAAGAGGTCATTGAGTTCTACGTTTATTACATGGCTCAGGTCGAACCGATAGGTGTGCCTCTATCTTTTCACGAGGGGAGGCTAGAGTGTATTGGAGCTATCAGAAGGAAAACAACAACTCCATATCTTGATATGTACACTTAAACCCATTTGATGGTCTTGCAACATATAACTGAAGTGTCCACGTATATTGAAGAGCACAAGGACATGCTATGCTCAGAGAATCTAGGATGATCGGAGGTTTGGATAACGAGACAGCACAACCATTGGTTTAATGAATAGTTGAAGGTGGACTCACTGGGAGGTCGTCAAGTGAAACGCTGCAATGATTGGTAAAAGGGTCAAAATTTATAATTGTGACATGGCAAGGATATGACATTAATGGATACACCTTTTATACAACAGATCAAGATAGAAAGAGCACAGTCTAGAACTCAGGTATCTACATAGATGCATTTTGTGAGTAGTACTGCTATCTCAAGCTCCTACTACAGGCTCATAGAGGAGATTTTGGAGCTCGACTATGTAATTTTCAAGATCCCTCTCTTTCGGTGCCATTGGGTCCAACTCCCACAGGGTGTAAAGGTTGATGAGTAAGGCGTCAGTACTGTGGACCTCAAACCTATAGGATACAAAGATGAACCATTCGTACTCGTGAGATAAGTTGTTTAAGTTTTTTTATGTAACCGACCCAGCAAATAAGAAGCGACATGTAATTTTTCATGGAAAAAGAAAGATTGTCAGAGTTGAGAATGTCGTGGATGAGGAAGAGTACAATAAATTTGATGAGTTGTTCAGAGATAGCATCATGCTCGAGGAAGAACCAAGTGATAAAGCAAGCTATATGTGTGTCGATCATGGCAAAGGGCTTTGTTTAAACAGAAAATAGCTAAGTGGAATTATCCCACGCGGCGAACACCTATTGGAAATTATTGCAATGTAATTAAGAAACTCAGTAGGTAACTAAGGAATTATTCCATTTGAGAGACCATGCGGAGGTGACCCCGTGTGTGTGATGAGTAATTGACGCTTATTCGGGAAAGTTTGAGTTTGGTTTGAGAGGTTCGAGTCATGTTGTTGCGTGGTGCAGTCAGTTTCGGTTGGACCTTGTCGAACTAGGTCGAACGTGTTTAAGTCGTTTATTTTTGTTTCGATCAGTTTGGGCTTTGAGTATTTCTTCTGATATTATTGTATGGTTACAATATTTCGAGTGGTGCTATGTGATTTGTTTCTTGTCTGTGATGGCTGCAAGACATCGAGGTGGAGTCGTGGTGAGGCACGGGATGACCGGACTAGACGCAGGTGGTGCCGAGGTCAAAGCGGTCGAGGTGTGCCGAAGACGACAAGGACTCGAGGTAGCTGCGAGGCTTGGAAGGCAAGGAATGAGGAAGCTTCCCAGAAGGTGCAGGAGGGGCGTTTTGGTGAATACGCAAAGCTACACTAAAGGAAGTGGATTTGGTTAGAGTTAGTGGGTAAAGTGTAAAGTTTAATGGACAAAGCATGTTGTGAACCCATTATGCAAGGCTATAAATAGGGAGAGTGTCTCCTGCATATTGCATGTCTTGATAGAGGAGTTGATGGCTTTGAGAGGTTGTTTTCGCTTTGTGCTTTATTAGTTGAGGAGTAGGTGAGGAGAGGGCAGCATGTTGTGAGCTTGTCTCCTGTGCGTGTACGCTATGAGTTCTTGATTTTCAAGCATGTATGGGGACGAAACAGTTGTAGTCCTTGCACTCTTGTAATCTTTCATCTCCTTGCATCTATGTCAAGTTCAATCACTTGTTTGTTATTTGTGATGCGTTGATGGCCTTCTTTTTGTTCTTGTTCTCTTCTTTGTTTCTTGATTTTCTTGTCTTCTCTGCTGTGTTCTTTTCAGCAGTATCAGGCTTCCATTTAAAACTTCAGTTGATGATTACTGCTCTGTTCTTTGTCCCTGCCGAACAGCCCTGCTAAGCTGTTTCTTCACTTTATAGGGTGGTTGACTATCTATTATGAAGTCATGTTCAATTAACCGGAAAGAACAGCAAGCCCTTTGATCTCTCTGATTCCTTCGGCTGTACTCAAGTTTGTTTTGTGTCAACTGATTTTTGTAAGCTGTTGTTTGGTTCTTCTCAGCTTGCTCTACTCAATAGTATCAGATCTTTCAGGTTGGTTTCGGTCTATTCTTTTAAGTCTATGCAGCAGTTTCTTTTTCGGTCAGAGTACCCCAGTAATTACTGCTTTTGGACAGTGTGCTATTTGAGTTACCGTCAACTTTGTGCTGTCTGCACTGTATGCTTTTCAGCCGATTGAGTTTTATTGCTCTATCCGAATACTTTCTTTGAAGCCCAAAACTTTTAATCCAGTATGGAGTAGCAATCAAAATGAAAAACTGCATTTAATTTTCAGCCCTGTGTGCTTTCGGCCAGAAGCAGTTTTTTTTGTCTTTTCAAATAGTCTTTCTCGGTACTTCATTTCTAGCTTGTCTCAGCAGTGAAGCAGTGCAGTTCTGTAGCTCCATTAAAGTGTTGGTCTCTACTATTTTCGGCTACCTCTTCATTTCTTGCAGATCATGTTTTCGGCCAGCAAATAGTTCTATTCGGTTTGGTTCTTTTTGTAATCAGTTCATGGCTGTTTTGATAGGTTGTACTCAGCTGCGTTTTCAGTTTTGTCAATAGCCATTTTTATCTGCAGCTGTAGCCTCTCATTCGGCATTTGCAAACTGTGTGGTGATTCTACCTGTTTTTGGTCTGCTTGGGATTGCATTGTGCTAACCGGTAGTGATCTAAAGATTTGTTTTTCGGATCAGAAAATGGTAGCAATCTCTTGGCCTCTTCTCTGATTTTTGATTACCTTTCCCTTTTCTTTTCAGTATTGTCTTCTTTTCTCTTTATTTTCCTCGTAGCTTTTCAGTGTGGACAGCCTTTAGTTTGAGAATTCAATTGAGACTTCCACTGGTCTGACTATCTCTGTTTTGTGACATTGCTCATAATCTTGTAGCTCAAGTCTTAGCAGTTTCTCGACAAATTTGTTTTTGGGTTTCCGGTGAGCAAATTTAATCTTGCTTCATAGCTTCTATAGCTACCGAAGAAGAGACTCGATGCGGGTACTTTGGGGGTAATCTTTTAAGAGACGACATTCACCCCCCTCTGTCGTCAATTTCGATCCAACACCATTGTAATTGATTCAATAATTTAGAGATAATTACATCTATGATTGTATCTGCTTGCTTATTTTCAGAGGGCATGGCAAGCATTCCTGAGGCTAGCCGAAAAACCTAATATGTTGTATACAGAAGGAACTATCGCAGGCGATTTAGTCGCATAAACCGTTTGTGATATATGTATCATAGACTGTTCCATAATAGAACTGTCTATGATATGCTACAATATTATAGACGGTTCCATAATAGAATCGTTTGTGATAATCTACAACATCACAGACAATTCTGTAATAGAATCGTCTGTGATATGATACCACATCATAGATGGTTATTTAATAGAATTGTCTGTGATATTTCTTCTATAAGTAGGACCCCTTCTAGGGTTTGCGCTCTTACTCCTTACTCGTGCACCTTTCCATCTTCTCGTCCCCCACCGCCGCCGCCACCACCAGAGAACCCGACATCTCCATCCTCTCTTTCCTCACCTGGTGTGGTGGTCCCATCGCCTCTCCTCCAGATGCCCCCTCTGCTCCCTATGCTGCTCTCCTTCCCGTCGCCTCTCATCCCAACGTTGCCAATCGTCCCGAAGGTATGTATCTCAAATCCCACTTCTTTACTGAGAGACCATGTGGTCGTGACCCCATGAGAGTGATGAGTAATTGACAAGGGTTTAGGTCAGTCGAGTTTGGTTTGGGTGGTTTGGACCATGTCGTTTCGTGGTGCAACGGGCTCGGTCGGTTTGGTCAAGCTTGGTCGTTTGGGCATTTTCATGCTTAAGTGAGGTTTGTTGATGCTAATGGTGATTACATGCTTTGAGCGGTGCTATGTAATGTGTTTCTTGTCTGTGATGGCTGCAGGACGTCGAGTGGAGTCGTGGCGAGACACGGAGGACTGGACTAGGTGCAGGTGGCGCTGAGGTCAGAACAGTCGAGATGTGTCGAAGACGACGTGGACTTGAGGTGGTTGCGAGGCGTGCGAGGCAAGGAACGCGGAAGCTTCCCGGAAATTGCAGCAGGGGCGTTTCGGTAAAAATGCAAGACTGCAAAAGGAAGCGGGTTAGCGGGCAAAGCAAAATGTAAACCCATCAAGGAATGCTATAAATAGGAGTGTGTTTCCTGGTTGTTGGTAGGACTTAGAGAGGGGTTTTAGGGTTTTTCGCTTTGTGTTTTAGTGGTTGAGAGAGTGGGTGTGTCTCCTATGCATGTATGCTATGAGTTCTTGATTCTCAAGCATGTATGGGGACTAGTTTAGTGAGAGATTGAGAGAGAGAGAGAGAGCTTGAGCAAGATGTAAACACTCTTTTAATCATGTATGTCTCCGTATCGTTTTCATTGAGAGCTGTCTTATTCTCCTCATTTTCGCTCTCCTTTTTGATTGATAGTTCTTGATCTTCTCCTTTTGTTGGTCTTTGGTTGTTGGTTGCAAGTTTACTGCAGAAGATGTCTATTTTGTTCCTTGGCCGAGTGATTGTCCAGCTTTTTGGATCATTTATTTTCTTTCGGCAGTGCAAGTACCTTGTCTTCAAGAAAACCGATTGAAGTTTACTGCTTTCAGTTTGGTTGAAGTGCATTTCGGCATTCAAGAAAACTGATTGGCCTTCTTGTTTGTTCGGCCTGGGATTTATTCCTTTGTTTTTGCCGATCTACATGCTACCAAAATCAGTTTCTTTTATGCTGGCCGAACTGCACTTATTTCTCCTGTGCCGCAACTTCCTTCCCGAGTACTAGTTCCTCTCGGGTAGCATTTTTTATGCTCTGCATGCTCTTTGCCCGAACTCTTCTTGAGCTGCATTTTGGTTCTTCTCTTTCCTTGTATTCTATCCAAATACACTCCGTGAAGTTCATTTCCTTTAGGCCACAAAGGAGCAGTGTTTGGTGATCGAAGTGCTTGTAGTTTTTGGGAGTTGTTGGCTGCTTTCTTTTGCTGTTTTGGCCAGGCAAAAATGATTCGATAGTAGCTTTAGTTTCTGCAGTTTTGGAGCTGCAACTTGAGATTCTTTTCAGCCTTAAGTCTTTAGTAGAAAAGCATAAAAACTGAGCAGCTCCTCCTTTTTCTGTGTTCTTTCGGCCAGTCTAGTGTGTTTCTCCTTGCTGTTATTTTTGTCACCCATGCAGTCTTTAAATGATTGATAAAAGTGACTCCTAGCAGCACTTGTCTTGCTTTGTGCTCTCTCTCAACTGCAGCTTGGTTCCTTGCTGTATGCTCTACCATGGCAGCGCGTTTCTCCTGATTTCTTTGCCGTGGTAGAGATTTGGTGCTGTTTTCGTGCCGTGGCTTTTTGCTCAAGTCATTTGATCTGTGTCTGTCTTCAGTAAGCTGTGTATCTACTTCTTTATAGCTTTTTATAGCTAGTAGAGAAGCCTAGATTTTTGCGAATACTTGTTGGGGGATAATTTTAATTTACGACATTCACCCCCCCTTTGTCGCCATTTCGGTCCAACAATTGGTATCAGAGCCGGTTAGCTCTAATCAATAGATCTTAACCGATCTCAAGAGCCATGGCGACGGACAAGTACTCCACCAAGCCGCCCATTTTCGATGGCATCGATTACCCCTTCTGGAAGAGCCGAATGGAGACATACATCCAGGCTCAGGGGTACGCCATCTGGCGGAAGGTGAAGGTGCGATATGTTGTTCCTGCCGATGAGAACATTAACGAGGCGAACATGCCCGATGTTGAGGCAAATGCAAAGGCAAGGAACATCATTATCCAGGGCTTGAGCAGAAGCGAATTCGATCGCATCTCTCACCGTCGTCCGCCTCGATATCCGGGTGACCTCGACGATACCATGAGGGCACCACCGGATCAAAACGGTTCGACAGACCGGTTCAGCGGGAATACAACAAATTCGAGATGCTTGCTGGTGAGTCCTCGATGAGTGCTTCGCGCGTTTCCACAAGATCTTGAGCAACCTCCGAGCGGTCGGTCTCACATACCCGACTCGGACAACGCCGTCGATGCTCGCGCACTTGATCTGCGTGTTTGGGAGATGAAAGTGACCACCATTAAATACACGATGCACCTCTCGACCTTGACTCTTGACGCGCTGTATTCGCGCCTCAAGACTCATGAGATTGACGTTGTCTCCCGTAGGTCGAAGTCACAGTCGATGGCCTTGGTCACCGATCCCGTTTCTTCTTCTGGTCCTTCTTCTGATTCGCTTTGCAGTTTCTCCCTTGCAGCTCTATGTGACGTAACTGATGATCAGTTAGAGCAGCTTGAGGATGAGCAACTGGCCCTCCTAGCTCGGAAGTTTTCCCATGCTTACAAGAGGAGGAGGGACAGAAAGAGGGGACGACCCGTGATTTGCTTCGAGTGTGGTGGCCCCAACCACATTCGGGCAAACTGTCCCAAGCTGGAGAAGGGCAAGAACGACTATGGCGGTTCAGGCAAGATCGACTACACCGACAAGAACCACAACAAGAAGCCTCCAGCTCCTACACAAGGCAAGAAGAAGTTCCGCAACCTTGGCAAAGCCAAGAAGCTGTTCCATCGCGTCCTAACCGCCTTCGACGACCTCGACCTCAGCGAGGTGGAGGGATGGAGTGACGACGACGGGACGGGTGACCAAGACCCCAAGGGTGGCGACGACTTCTCCGGCATGTGCTTCATGGCCCTTGAGGGCGAACTGAGCGACAGCGAGCTGTACTCCGACTCGGACGAGGTATGCCCCACCTACGACCAGCTCAATCATGCTTTTCTTAAGCTAGGTGGTTTTCATGCTAGAGCTAGGGCTAGGTGTATTGAGTTAGAGAAAGAAGTAGATAGACTATCACGTGAGCTTACTTCACTTACATCTGCTCCCTCCCGTGATGATTGTGATACATGCTGTGCTCTGTTGGGTGACATGGAGAAACTAAGGACCTCGCATGATAGTGTGTCCTCCGAGCTTGATATTGTTAAGGTGGAGAATGTTAGTCTGCTTGCTTAGTTAGAGTTGAGTAGGATGGCTGTTACTCTACTTACTACTGATGAGACTACTTCTCCCACCTCATGTGAGGTTAAGGACATTGCTGCTAGAGGACCTTATGCCATGCTCCTTGATCTGCCCGAGACTTGTGAAAATTGTAATAACTTGAAGATGAACTTAAAACGGGCAGATCATAAAATTGTTGAACTACAAACTTCTTTACTTGAGCCGATTGATTCATGTTTGAACTGTCCTAAGTTAACTGCTGAACTTGAAGCTGTCTCCAAACAGTTTCAAGATATGATTGATCATGATAGGAAGTTGGCTCAGTTTGCTTCTAAGGACCCTGTTAGCTCACCATGCATTAATTGTAACAAACTAAAATCTGACTTGATTGCATTGGATGAGAAATGTGTGAAGCTAACTAAGGACCTTCTAGAGAAGCCACACTGTGCTTGTAATGTGATTGTGGAGAAGGGGGAGAAGCCCCAGGTTAAGGTTGAGACGCTTAGCGATGTGAACCAACCGGCTAGCGATGGACTGTCCCTTCGAGTCGGTGTGCGTGCACAAGCCATTCTTCCTCTCGCCGTTGGTTCTTCTTCTGCTCCCTTACCTTCTGCTGTCTTTTCTTCCCCCTGCTCTTCTTGCACCTCTCTCTTTCGGGAGTGTCGGTATCTTATGAACACTCTCGAGAGATTTGTAGGAGGCAGGAAGAAGCTCAATCTTATTCTAGACCAATCTAAGATCTGCAGATTTAATCAGGGTCTAGGATATGACTTTTATGAGGATATGAGGAAGCATCCACCTGCCGTGCTCAGACCCATAGCACCAGGTGTGATCGAGACTGAGCCAAGGACCAAGAAAGTCCAATTTAAGTCAGCAGGCTATGTCCAAGGGATTTCTGACAGCAAGGTGAGTCCACCTGCTGCTTCGGCCTCTCAGAAGCCAAAGCCCTCTCGTGTTACTTCCACCTCTCAGAAGGTAAAGTATCACTGCACCTTCTGTCAGAAGGATGGACACACAGTCGATCGATGCTTCAGGCACGCCAAGATTGCGCGAAGAGACCGTGCTGAGGCACTTAGGCGTATTCAGGGTTAGCCTCAGACCCTGGGTACATCTAAGACCAGCACGAGGTCCAGGTTTGCTTCTGATGGGTTTGGGCAGCATCGAGGACTTGGTTTTTCTGAGTCTTCTGGTTTTCGTCCTCATGCTGCTCTTTGTCATGACTTCCGCCGTCCAGAGGGTATATCTCGTTTCCCCCGTCGAGATAGCTACCTGCGGCGTGTTCAGCATGTTGCAGATGCTCCGACTCGCTCCCTCGTAGCAGTTGATCCTAGCAACAGCTTCAGGTCTGCTCATAGACCTTCTATTTTGAGTGACAGAGAGCGTAGGGTAGATAGAGGTCACTCGTGCTTGACTACTTCATCTGCTCGACATGTTACTCAGTATTGGGTGCCAAAATCACTGTTGATTTACCCCAGTACTGAGACTTTACTCTCTTGTTGACTAAGGTTCGCTGGGCAGGGAAGGGAAAGGTTTGGCTTGTCGACTCCGGGTGTTCACGACACATGACCAGAGATTCTTGTTGGTTTTCTTCCCTAGCCCGTGCTCCAGGTGATGAGAATATCACCTTCGGAGATGCTTCATCTGGGTGCGTCATCGCCAAAGGTACTGTGCGCGTGAATGATTCTTTCATTTTGAAAGATGTTGCCTTGGTTAGTAAGTTGCAGTACAATTTGCTTTCAGTTTCTCAGCTTACCGATGACGGTTTTGAGGTGAGCTTTAAGAAAAACAATTGCAAAATTCTTGATTCTACTGGGTAGTCCGGTTTATGGATTTCGTTATGGGAGGATCTTTCGTGCTGAGTTTTCGAGTCTTCCGCGATCCTCTCAGGTGTTTAGTTGCTTCTGAGTCCCGCGATCTCTTTTTCTGGCATAGGAGACTTGGTCATATTGGATTTGACCATTTGACCCGAGTTAGCGGCCACGATCTCATTCGTGGTCTGCCGAAACTCAAGATGGTCAAAGATCTTGTTTGTGCTCCATGCCGGCATGGCAAGATGGTTGCCGCTTCTCATCCTCCGGTCACAGTTACTATGACCGATGCACCGGGACAACTACTCCACATGGACACAGTTGGACCAGCTCAAGTGCAGTCAGCAGGAGGGAAGTGATATGTTCTTGTTGTGGTCGATGACTTCTCGAGGTATTCTTGGGTGTTTTTCTTAGCCTCGAAGGATGAGACGTTTTCACATTTTCGATGTCTTTTTAGTAGGCTTTCTGTTGAGCTTCCAGGTGCCTTACAAGCGATCCGCAGTGATAATGGCACAGAGTTCAAGAATTCCTACTTTGAGAGTTTCTGTGGTGAGACAGGTGTAGAGCACCAGTTCTCTTCTCCAAACGTCCCTCAGCAGAATGGCGTTGTGGAGAGGAAGAACCGTACCTTGGTCGAGATGGCCAGGACGATGCTTGATGAGTACTCTACACCGAGGAAGTTTTGGGCTGAAGCCATTGCGACCGCGTGCCATGTTTCGAATCGAGTTTTTCTTCGGGCACACTTGCACCGCACTTCTTATGAGCTGAGATACGGGCGAAAACCCAGCGTCTCTCATTTTCGTGTCTTTGGTTGCAAGTGCTTTATTCTGAAGTCTGGGAACCTAGACAAGTTCGAGTCACGTTCCTGTGACGGTATCTTTCTAGGCTACTCGACTTCTTCACGGGCTTATAGGGTCTGGAACTGCGAGTCTAGCAAGTTGGTAGAGACCTGCGAGGTGACCTTTGACGAGGCTAGTCCGGGGACTAGGCCAGATATCTCAGGTTCTTTAGAGCAGTCCGAGACCATCTTTGTGGATGATGAGGACGATGGAGGCAATGGTTATTCACCTGATCCAGCTCCTCATCCTCCCCTTGAGATGCCTTCTTCTACGGCACCTCGAGGTGATCAGCCTTTGCCTACTGCTTCCTCCGTAGCCAGTGGCTCTGTCCCTGCCTCGTCTGCACACGAGGTAGATGCCACTTTTTCTCCTCATCCAGGACCTCCCCGACACATCCAGAAAGACCATCCTTTCGAGCAGATGATTGGAGACCTCTTTGAGCGAGTCACTCGCTCAAAGTCTGGCATGTCATATTTCTGTCTCTATTCTGCCTTTGTTGCCACCTTTGAGCCCAAGGATGTTTCTCATGCTCTTTCCGACGAGTCTTGGGACAATGCCATGCATGAGGAGTTGAAAATTTTTGAGAGAAACAAGGTCTGGTCGCTTGTTGAGCCCCCTCGAGGTCACAATGTTATTGGGACTAAGTGGGTGTTCAAGAACAAGCAGAGCGAGGATGGGGTGGTTATTCGAAACAAGGCTAGACTGGTAGCTCAGGGCTTTTCTCAGGTTAATGGTCTTAACTTTGAGGCGACCTTTGCCCCTGTAGCTAGACTTGAGGCCATTAGAATTCTACTTGCCTTTGTAGTTTCTAAGGGTTTCAAGCTTTACCAGATGGACGTCAAGAGTGCCTTCCTTAATGGGTTCATTGAGGAAGAAGTCTATGTGAGACAGCCTCCAGGTTTCAAAAACCCCAAATACCCAAACCATGTCTTCAAACTTTCCAAAGCATTGTATGGACTTAAGCAGGCCCCTATAGCTTGGTATGAGAGGCTTAAGTCCTACTTATTGAGTCATGGTTTTGAGATGGGTAAAGTAGACAAGACCTTGTTCATCCGCCGGCATGGCACTGATCTGTTGCTCGTCCAGATTTATGTGGATGACATCATCTTTGGCGGCTCCTCACATGCTCTCGTTTCCCAGTTTTCTGATGTTATGAGCTCGGAGTTTGAGATGAGCATGATGGGCGAGTTGAGCTTCTTCCTTGGCATCCAAATCAAGCAGACTCGGGAGGGTACTTTCTTGCATCAGGGCAAGTACACTTGAGACCTCCTGAAGCACTTTGATATGAGTGATGGTAAGCCGGTGTCCACTCCGATGGCTACATCAGTTTCACTCGACCCAGATGAGGACGGCGAGCCAGTTGTTCAGAAGGAGTATAGGAGTATGATCGGCTCCCTCTTGTACCTCACTGCCTCGAGACCGGACATACACTTCTCCGTGTGTCTTTGTGCTCAGTTTCAGGCTTCTCCTCGCGTATCTCACCGCCAGGCGGTGAAGCGCATTCTTCGGTACCTTCAAGCTACCATTGACTATGGTATCTGGTAGTCTTCCTCTTCCTGTCTCTCCTTAAGAGCCTTCCGGATGCAGACTTTGCTGGCTGTAGGATAGATAGGAAGAGCACTTCTGGCACTTGCCAATTCATTGACACTTCTCTCGTTTCTTGGTCTTCAAGGAAGCGGTCTGGTGTTGCACATCCACCGCAGAGGCCAAGTACGTTGTCGCACCGATTCTGTCGAGCCAAGTGCTTTGATGGCTTCGACCCTACGGGACTTTGGGTTAGTCATAGATAGTGTTCCACTCTTTGTGATAACACTCTGCGATTAACATTGCTAAGAACCCAGTGCAGACTCTCGGACCAAGCATATTGATATTCGCTTTCACTTCCTTAGAGACCATGTGGAGAAGGGTGATATAGTGCTCGGCCAGGAGAGTGACCACCGCCATCGATATCTTCACCAAGCCTTTGGATAGCTCGAGGTTTTCACCTTGCGGGAGAGCTCGGGGTGGTTTGTCCTTATGGACTGTTGAGGGGAGCTTTGTGCTTTCTCGCTTTACTATATTAATTATGCTCTTGCTCCTTTCTGTTGCATTCGGGATACATTGGGATTAGTCCTTCTAGCATAGGTTAGAGTGGTTTTCTTGCCTAGCTGCTTAGATTTCTTGCTCTTATCTTATGATTCTAGGATGCTGCTTATTAGCTGTCTTTCTTTTCTCTAGGTGGAGCTTACTCACTTCTTGTGGGATCTAGCGAGGGTTGGGCCACCCTCGGGTAGATAGGGTACGTGTTTGCTCCCTAGGTTGTTAGTAGACCAGCTGATAGTCCTGGAGTCATATGGGGTAGATGAGAGTCAGTCTGAGCCATAGTATCATCTATTTCTTATCTATGCTTTAAGGACTACCTGTTCTGATTCTTTTTCGCAGCTTCTCGATTTATTGCTTTGGTTCAGGGGGAGTTTATTTGGGAGCTTCTGGAGCTTAATCTTGACATAACTCACTTGAACTGGAAGTTGCATCACATGTTGCGGGGGAGCTGGATTTTCTTGCATTTCAGCATTTCGCATTGTAATATAACTACATTGAGCCTTGATTATTATCCTATTATGACATGTTTACCATTCTTTACACCTAGCCATGACTTGTGCTTATTTGCTAGATTTATCATGACTTCATATGTGTAGACTAGCTTTTGCCATGATTAGTTAATTAAAATTGCTCAACTTAAATTAAAACTTGTCATGTTAGCATTTGAGTCTAGTCTATCTTTAGTTATCCTTTTATGATTCATGCCATGTCAAATAGGCTTAGTTGAGCGTTGAATCTTTGTTGAGCCTTAGATTGAGCTATTTTCGTCTCTTGATGATGCATAAGTTAGTACAACTTGTTTAAAAAGCAAAAAGATCTCTTTTGTGCGAAAAAACTGATTTCACCAATTCTTTCTCATGAGACGGCTTGCCATTGCACTAGGCATGAACTCAGGGGGGGTTTTGGATGACCTAGACTATCTTCTTAAGCTTCTTGCTTGGAGTAGTCGCATAAGGCTTGAGATCTAGCACATAACAAAAAATTGGGTTGGAAACGACCATGAGCTTTAAAAAGACAATGTTTATGTGTTCAATTTGCTAAATTACACAAAAAGAACCAAGTACTTGAACCAATGTTTCATTCTTGAGCATAGCACTTTATTTGTTCTCAATATTAGCTTCTTTGTTTCGCTTAGCTTATTAACATGGCATGCATCATCCTTGGATATCTCTAGTTAGACTTTGCTTACTGATGACTTGACATGCTCATAAAATGCATTACATTTCAGATCGTCATCTATGTGTTCTAGCTAGGACATACATATCTTGTCATGATCTAGATAGTCTTTTATTGAGCTATGGCTTGGTGTAGTTCATTATGGTCATTATGGATAATTCTCATGGCTCTAAATGCTTAGAATAAACAAACTTCAGCCATTTTCATCCATTGACATGTCATATTCTCTCTTTTGCATCTTGATGTATTTATTGCCAAAAGGGGGAGAATAGAGGAGAAAAAGTCATTAGTTTGTCAATATACTCATCAAGGGGGAGATTGAGAGACCATGTGGTTGTGACCCCATGAGAGTGATGAGTAATTGACAAGGGTTTAGGTCAGTCAAGTTTGGTTTGGGTGGTTTGGACCATGTCGTTGCGTGGTGCAACGGGCTCGGTCGGGTTGGTCAAGCTTGGTCGTTTGGGCATTTTCATGCTTAAGTGAGGTTTGTTGATGCTAATGGTGATTACATGCTTTGAGCGGTGCTATGTAATGTGTTTCTTGTCTGTGATGGCTGCAGGACGTCGAGTGGAGTCGTGGCGAGACACGGAGGACTGGACTAGGTGCAGGTGGCGCTGAGGTCAGAACAGTCGGGATGTGTCGAAGACGACGTGGACTCGAGGTGGTTGCGAGGCGTGCGAGGCAAGGAACGCGGAAGCTTCCCGGAAATTGTAGCAAGGGCGTTTCGGTAAAAACGCAAGACTGCAAAAGGAAGCGGGTTAGCGGGCAAAGTAAAATGTAAACCCATCAAGGAATGCTATAAATAGGAGTGTGTTTCCTGGTTGTTGGTAGGATTTAGAGAGGGGTTTTAGGGTTTTTTGCTTTGTGCTTTAGTGGTTGAGAGAGTGGGTGTGTCTCCTATGCATGTATGCTATGAGTTCTTGATTCTCAAGCATGTATAGGGACTAGTTTAGTGAGAGATTGAGAGAGAGCTTGAGCAAGATGTAAACACTCTTTTAATCATGTATGTCTCCGTATCGTTTTCATTGAGAGCTGTCTTATTCTCCTCATTTTCGCTCTCCTTTTTGATTGATAGTTCTTGATCTCCTCCTTTTGTTGGTCTTTGGTTGTTGGTTGCAAGTTTACTGCAGAAGATGTCTATTTTGTTCCTTGGCCGAGTGATTGTCCAGCTTTTTGGATCATTTATTTTCTTTCGGCAGTGCAAGTACCTTGTCTTCAAGAAAACCGATTGAAGTTTACTGCTTTCAGTTTGGTTGAAGTGCATTTCGGCATTCAAGAAAACTGATTAGCCTTCTTGTTTGTTCGGCCTGGGATTTATTCCTTTGTTTTTGCCGATCTACATGCTACCAAAATCAGTTTCTTCTATGCTGGCCGAGCTGCACTTATTTCTCCTGTGCCGCAACTTCCTTCCTGAGTACTAGTTCCTCTCGGGTAGCATTTTTTATGCTCTGCATGCTCTTTACCCGAACTCTTCTTGAGCTGCATTTTGGTTCTTCTCTTGCCATGTATTCTGTCCAAATACACTCCGTGAAGTTCATTTCCTTTAGGCCATAAAGGAGCGGTGTTTGGTGATCGAAGTACTTGCAGTTTTTGGGAGTTGTTGGCTGCTTTCTTTTGCTGTTTTGGCCAGGCAAAAATGATTCGCTAGCAGCTTTAGTTTCTGCAGTTTTGGACCTGCAACTTGAGATTCTTTTCAGCCTTAAGTCTTTAGTACAAATGCATAAAAACTGAGCGGCTCCTCCTCATTTTTCTGTGTTCTTTCGGCCAGTCTAGTGTGTTTCTCCTTGCTGTTATTTTTGTCACCCATGCAGTCCCTAAATGATTGATAAAAGTGATTCCTAGCAGCACTTGTCTTGCTTTGTGGTCTCTCTCAACTGCAGCTTGGTTCCTTGCTGTATGCTCTACCATGGCAGCGCGTTTCTCCTGATTTCTTTGCCGTGGTAGAGATTCGGTGTTGTTTTCGTGCCATGGCTTTTTGCTCAAGTCATTTGATCTTTGTCTGTCTTCAGTAAGCTGTGTATCTACTTCTTTATAGCTTTTTATAGCTAGTAGACAAGCCGAGATTTTTGTGAATACTTGTTGGGGGATAATTTTAATTTACGACATTCACCCCCCTCTGTCGCCATTTCGGTCCAACATTTACCTCATGTGTTATAGATCTATCCATATCTGTTAATGTGTGTTCATGAGTTCGCTCCTCCCCATCGTCTCTCCTCCCGAAGATATGGATCCAAAATCTCACTTTTTATCTCATGTGTGTTACATCCGTCCATATATGTTAGTGTCTTTTTTAAGTGGAACCCAAAAAGGAATAGGGAAATGGATGTGGGAGGGAAGGTGGGCCTACTTGTGTCAGGCTGGAAGTTGTAAGGTTGTGGGGGTGGTCTCGGTGTGGTCCTTATGTGGTCCTCACGATCGGCTTTCTGGGTCCCCAGTGGTCCACACTCTCCTTCGGCTTCCACTACATTCTTGTCTCCCCTCCTTCGACTCTTCTTTTCTTACTTCTATGGGTGGGCTACTAGTTCAATTCTAAGTGTATGGTGCTTTAATGTTTGTCTTGCAGTTGTTCAGAAATGCATGTCCTCTCCTCCGACTCTCCTCTCCTTACTTCTATGGGTGGGCTGCTAGTTTTGGGATGAGACTCTGGCCTTCGGATGAGATGAGAAATAGCTAGGGAATGAATTTAGAGATAAATTGTTGGATGTTCTTATTTCTTGTAGGAATAATATGTATCATCGGATGTTCTTATTTCTTATCTTATAAGGTCAACCACGTGCCAATGTTTACACTCACAATTCACTGTAATTAGTTTTTGTAAGAGAGATGATGTCATCGTCATCGCCATCAATGTCGCTAAATGGGTCTAACACTCCGAAGACCGGGGTAACTAAGAGTAGTAGAGGAGTATTGAAAATGCCCGAGGGCCGAATGACCATCATGGAGGTCTCTCCAGATGGGCTCCTTCTGCAACCGAAGAAAGTAGCGGTAGCATTCTAGACTACCTACGGGATACTTGGAAGGCAACAGTTCCTCATCACCATAGCAAACTGGAAAGCCTACTCAAATGACTACAAGCAAATGTTCACTGATCCGGACAACCATCATGGGGTAGTTGGCAACAAGATTGTCACACGCCTAAATGAGGCCTTCCAAGCTATGACCAATGGGAAGTTTTCCATGTTTTTTGACTAGTGGCAGCCACTGTTCAACACCCCAAAGTAGGGTCACGAGAACAACTATGTGTTCTTTGCCATGAAATTCCCAAAGTACCCTTCGCCTCAAATAGATGACCTATTTCACTAGCTTGAGGGATCAACAATATTCTCCAAGATAGACAAAAGTCATGATACCACCAATTGAAGATCAAGGCTGAGGACATTCCCAGAACAACATTCATCACTTGGTATGGCATGTATGAGTTCACGATCATGTCATTGTCCAAACTAATGCTCTAGCCTACTTCATGAACCTCATGAATAAGGTATTCATGGAATATGTGGATAAGTTTGTAGTGGTATTCATTGGTGACATCTTTATTTACTCCAAGGATGTGGAAGAACATGCAAGCATCAACAAATTAGTGCTAGAAAAACTAAAGGAACACCAACTGTACACCAAGTACAACAAATGTGAGTTTTGGCTATCGGACATTAGTTTTCTCTGGCATATTGTATCAACTAGAGGAGTGTTTGTTGACCTAGCTAAGGTAGATGCTATCCAGGAGTGGAAGTAGCCTACCTCAGTGACTAAAATTCGTAGTTTTCTTGGATTGGCTAGATATTAGAGACGGTTTATAGAAGGATTCTCGAGGATTACCAAACCCCAGACCCACCTACTCTAGCAGGAGAAAAATATGAGTGGACAAAAGCATGTGAGGAGAGTTTTCAAGAATTGAAGAAGAGACTGACTACCATCCTTGTAATAGTTCTGCCAGATATACGCAAAGAGTTTCAAGCATAATGTGATACCTCACACCAAGGCCTTGGTTGTGTACTTATGCAAGGAGAAAAAGTCATGACGTATGTATCAAGGCAACTTCACCCTCATGAGAAGTACCTGACCCATGATTGGAGCTAGCTTTAGTAGTGCATGCCCTGAAAAATTGGTGGCATTACTTGATCGACAACCACTACGATATATACACCGATCATAAGATCCTCATATACATATTCACTCAATCAGACCTTAACCTAAGGCAACGAAGGTGGCTAGAACGGATCAAGGACTATGATCTCGTCATCCACTAATATCCTAAAAAATGGCTGATGCCATGAGCTACAAGTCATATTGTAGTAATATCATGGTTCAAAAATAGCAACCTGAGCTCTATAATGAATTGAAGGCATTCAACTTAGAGATAGTACAGCAAGGTATCATAGCTGCGATGGAAATACACGCAACCCTGGAGGAGCAAATTAATGTCACCGAAAAAGGAAACTCGAGTGTCAAGAAATTTAAGCATTTATGTCAAAAAGGAAGGATTCCAAAATGATCGATGATCACAAAGGAATCATATGGTATGGGAAGCGGCTCTTTGTTCCCTACCAGAGGGAGCTCAACAATTTCATACTCAAAGAAGCCCACAACTCAGTGTATTCCTTACATCTGGGGAGTACCAAGATGTACCAAGACATGAAGCAGCAGTATTGGTGGCCATGCATGAAGAGGGACATTACTAAATATGTAGCCTATTGTGATGTATGCTAAAGAGTCAAGGTCGAATACCATAGACCAGTAGGACTACTACAACCACTACAATACCTCAATTGAAATGGAAATAAGTTGGGATGGACTTCATTACCAATTTTCCATGACCTAAATAAGGATATGACTTTATATGGGTCATAGTGAATAGACTAACAAAAGTCGCCCATTTCATTCCAGTTAGGACAACCTATAGGGGAGACATTGACGGAACTTTACATATCATGCATTGTTACCTATATGGTGTGCTCAAAAGGATAGTCTTAGATCAAGGTTCTCAATTTATCTCATATTTTTGGGCTAGTCTTCATAAAGCCCTTGGGACCCACCTAACTTTCAGCACAGCTTATCATCCTCAGACTGATGGGCAAATAGAGAGAGTGAACCAAATCCTCAAAGTTATTCTCTGATATTGTGATCTAGAATTCATTGTAGATTAGGAGAAATGCCTACCATATGATGAGTTCTCCTACAACAATAGTTACTGGTCTAGCCTGAAAATGTCCTCGTTTGAAGCTTTCTACAGTAGGAAATGTCAAATCCCTTTACATTGGACATAAGTAGGGGAAGGCTATGTCTTTGGACTAGACACCCTGCAGTAAGCTAAAGAGAAAGTCCATCAAATCAGAGACCAACTGCAAATAGTCCAGTCAAGATAGAAGAGCTACATTGACAACTATACATGAGAACTGAGTTTTGAAGTTGGAGATTATGTTTACCTTAAGGTGTCTTCTTTACGAGGAATTCAAAGTTTCAAGGTCAAAGGCAAGCTAGTGCCAAGATATATAGGACCATTTTTTGTCACTGCTAAATGAGAAGAAGTAGCCTATCAGCTGGAATTACCTGCAAGCCTAGCAGACATGCACAATGTGTTCCACGTCTCGTAACTCAAGAAGTGACTTAAAGTACCAGAAGACCTAGCCCCATTAGAAATCATTGAACTTAGGAAGGATTTAACTATCGATGTCATGGAGAAGCAAATAAGACATCAGACCATTTGGCTTTGTAAGGTCCAATGGAGTAACCACACCAAGAGAGAAGCCACATAGGAGCGTGAGGATCAACTAAAGATAGATTTTCCCTATATATTTTCTGATCCAGTTGAATCTCAAGGTTGAGATTCTTTTTAGGGGGGTAGGTTTTGTAACACCCCAATTTTATGATATTCTGAATATTATAAATTTGATCTTTGAACATAATTAAAATTTTTGGCAAAAACAAAGTTCAAATTTGAATTTGAATTATAAACCAAAATGAAAATTTAAACTCAAATCAAATAAAATGAAAACCAGATGAAAAAATGAAACTTTAGACTTTGAGCCTGACCCAAGTTTCTCCTTTCTCTCTTTCATTGGTCCTACTGGCTTGCGAGCCCATTTTCCTTTTTCCTCTTTTTTCTTCCTCCCGGCCCAGTGCCTTCGGCCCATGACCCACTCGCTCTCCCCTCTTTCTTTCTTTCCTCTATGGCCCAACTGTGTGCCCAGCATGTCATCCCCTCCTCTCTTTCTTGATCTACACCCGGCCACACCAACTCACCGCTTGCCTTCACGTATGCCCTACTCACGTCATCACTGTCTCATAATCACCTGCTGCATTGAATTGCCATGCAACACCGTGCACTATATCGACAAGGTGCTACCACGCTGCTGCATTGCTTCGACCATCGTACCGACGATTTCACCATGAGTGCATCTCCACCATAGCTGTTGTCAACCCTATCCCTCTGCCTCATCTCATGCGCCCCATCTTGTTGCTACTTTTGTACCCATGCCGTGGTGACATCGACTACCACTGCTCCTCTGCGTCATGCCCCTACCTGCGCTAGCATTGCTCATGCTGCTGTGTCATCACCGCTCTATGTAGCTCACTTCCACTAGTTATAAAAGCCATCTCATCCCTCTCAAATCCCTCCAGTCACTTCGCCTTGGCTCAATTTGAACTGAGCCAAGCTCACTATTGACGCTGTTGTGCTTCACTGAGGCCATCTCATTGCCCCGTTACTCCAGTGAGCCTCGTTTCTTTTGAGCATGCCAATGGACCACCTCATTCCCCTCTCCACCTCACCTCACCCAATTTGATATTCTCCTCTCCTAGCTTGCCAATGCCATCGCTATCAACAATTTCGACTGCCACATCGCCCAGCCAACCTAGTGCACCTTCATTCGATTTCGTTTGGCTGAAGCACCCTCACACCTCCCTCCATCAATCCTCACCATCAATTTTGGCTGCAAACAACCCTAGCTTGCCTGTGCTGTGGTCCTCCACCATGCCGCCTTGGGTTCACACTATCGGACCTCCTAGACCTTGCCAACCTCTCCGGTGAGCTCCCCATGCTGCTTAGATGCTCGCCATGCCTTGGTTTAACTCACTTAGTCATCGGAATCTCGGTTACCATGTTGGCTAAGATCCACCGCCGCCATGTGTTGTCGCACTGCCGGTCATGCTGTCACCACACATAGGATCGTCGTGGTCCCAACAACCCATTTTGGGGGTTATCAACACTCGCCATCACTTGCCTCATCCGCGATGAGCATGGCAGTAGCGTCATCTCTGTGAGTAGAGGGCTGCGACTACAACCAGTAATTAAGTTAAGGATGGTACTTAATTAGAGTTAATGATGATCATTAGTTTAATTTAATTAGCCACTAACATGTGGGCCCAGGTCATTAGAAATGCAATTAAAGCCGATTTAAAACTGTGAGTCACTTTCAAGCGAGACCATCACTATGCTTGGGTCCACTCGTCAGTCACTCGCCTCTTTTCTTTAAAGAAATTAATTCAAAAAGGAACTAAAAATCCTAACAGCCTTACATGTCAATCGTTGTTAGATTTTTCTTAAGAAA
This sequence comes from Dendrocalamus sinicus, assembly GCA_036346575.1. Lineage (NCBI taxonomy): Eukaryota > Viridiplantae > Streptophyta > Magnoliopsida > Poales > Poaceae > Dendrocalamus > Dendrocalamus sinicus. The sequence continues at coordinate 10,135,710 of CM070670.1, forward strand.
AATAATTCAAAAAATTTAAAACCGGGCTGGCCTCACTTGTGAGCCTTTGGGATATTTTCTAATAAGGAAAATAAATAAGAAAATACAATAAATCATGGGGCCCTATTGTAAGAGAGACATACTCTCTCTTCTCTGTTTATTTTTGGGAAATTTTCCTAAATATTAAACATTGGAAGGCCCGTTCTCACTCGTTTCAAATCCAAATCAAATGAAACTTGTTTCTAAATTCATCTAAATTTGAAATCTTTCGAACACAAGTAAAAGTATAAATTTTGGAGTTTATTTGGATTTTAATTTGGATTTATTTGTGTAATCATGTATTTATTCACTTTTTCATTGCAAATGCCTGAGTAGATTACGAAGACTCGGAAGAGCAGTGGTTCGAGCCCAACCTGGACCTCCAAGACCAACAAGCTTGCAAGAAAGGTGAGTTAATACTTTGATTATATTGCCCCTACTTTTTGAATGCAAGTTATATTGTTTTAAATAATTGCATGCTTTTTTATTATGCAAACTATATTCATGTTAAGCCATAGTTAAAACCCTATGAATAATTGAGCTATTACAGCCCACTCCTTGGCATTAGACATGAATCCTTGCCACCCTAAAATTAATGATAAACATAATAGATATAAGTTCATATCTAAGGGTCTTGCTTGGACACTTGAGGACATTAATTTGCCCTGACATCATTTCAAATATAAAAACTTGGTAGGGTAGCCACTTGAGGGAAGTGGTTGGTATTTGAATTAGAAGTGATATTTTAGAATTCCAAAACTCTAAACTTGCTTGAATATCTGGATGCATGGTAAGAAGGGCTGGTACGGTGGGAGCACAAGTGTGTGGTTTGTTAAACAACCGCCCAGTTAACCCTAAAGATTAAATCTTGTGATGACCTCCTCGTATAAAATAGTGCAACCATAAGATTATAATGGGTACAACTTGGCTTATTAATTGCATTGATTCAGTGCGTATTGCGCCACTTGGTGGAATATGGATAGAGAGCTGGATGGAAGCCTCCGTGCGACGTAAGAGGGGGCCTCTAGAATGGGTGGTTGGAACCCCACAGTGGTAAAAACCTTAGAGGCTGTGATATCATTGGAGAGATGTATTGTAAAGGCCTTGTGGTAATCTTCCTAATTTGCATGTCTAAGAAAACATGTAAATTATAACAAGATGATTATCTTTTGTGGGTAAAGTGTACGACCTCTGCAGAGTGAAAATTATTTTAACAGTCATGCCCACAGTCATGGGTGGGCATAGGAACATCCTCGAGTTAGTATCTATTTTAGAAAAGAAACTTTGTGGGTGGAATATAAAACAAAAGAGGATGTTTGGAACCCTAACTTTGATTTCTCCAGGGTGGTTGGAACCCATAGATTATAAAGGGTGGTTGGAACCCAAGAAACAACTATAGCATATGGTGGATGGAACCCGCACCACTATTATTATTGCATACCTTCGCACTCTTTAGAAAACATGATTTAGTTAAAAATGCTAAGTCACAAGATGTTTACTTATTATAATTCAACTATTGCATTTCACAAATAGAAAAACCTCAGCTTTCCTTTGTTATGCCATGTATCTATATTATTGCATTCTGTGTATTAGCTTGCGGAGTATGGTTGTTGTGCTCTCCCTTGCTCACTAAATTAACTCAAAACCCGTGGATCATGACCACAACACATACTACTCCACTCTGGGACCGTATAGAGAAAAAGATGGTAAAGATTAGGGCATTCTTTAGCATCTTGGTCCTTACCTCAGATACGCAAACTATGATGGTGATTGTGTGCACATCTATTATCTAAACTCCTGGTACTAGCTAGTTCATCATAGGGTAAGAAAGTAGAAATTATGACATTAATTAGAGAATTAAAGACTTGATCGTCCCACTCCACTATAGTAAAGAAAACATCTCACTCATCATAATTATCATATTGTCACAGGAAAAAACATATTGGTGCAAGGATAGGATTAGATATCAAACATTGATAAAATGTTTACATATCATGAGATGTATATGAAGTTATAATAAAGGTCCTTTTTTCTATAGATAGTTCAGACAAAAAGGTGCAGATACTTGGGGATGCATTGGTGTTCAAGCAAAGAGAGCACCAAATGAGTCCAAGAAGAATTAAGGCAATACACTACTAGACTCCATAGATAGAAAAGTCATGTGTGATGGGTGGAAACTTAGAAGAATCGTAATCAATCACTATCTTGTAGGACCGATGCTGGTAATTAGAGGGGGTGAATGATTCACAAAATTTTTCCCTCAATAATCTTAAAAATCTTCACTCTAGTGACTATGAGAGTCACCAAGGCTGATCGGTCTAACCACAGGGACAAGGGCGGTTGAACCACAGGTCTAGGGCTGATCTGACTGGTCCCCTGTTACCAAACCTGAAAACCTCTCAGGTCAAAACTCAAATCTCAAGAACTTGCTCAAATCTCATCACACACATCCAAATTTTGCATGAGACTTGTTTAGGATATTAGAATCTAAATCAATCAAGAATCACAAGGTTCTTGGGATCAGGTTCACTAAATTGAAGAGAATCAAACCTAGGCCACAAAACACTAAAAACCCTATAACTCAAATTATTTTTTTTCTCATGAGGATCTAGGGCATGAGTTCTTCTAGATCTATTCTCACATGTCCTAGCAAGGTAATTTAAGCAATAATTCTAGCTAGAACTCCCATAATCATGAAATCACAAATCTGACTCAAGAACACTCATGAATCGAGCATAATCTTGATTCTTGCTATGGAGGTGACCTAGATGGACAACGATTGATCAACTAGAATCTTCTAACGCCTCTTACTTATTATGGATCACAACAAGACCAAGAGAAGGCTCAGGAGTGAAGAAATCACATCAAGAACACAAGATACAGTCAAAGTTCAAGATATGAACTACTAGCAATTTGAGAGGCAAGGTTTGATCTTCACTACCATGTAGAGAGGAAGGATTACAACAGTGTGGAGATTACAAGATTCTCCCAAAGCACCACTCTTTCCTATCCACCTCTCTCTCTCAAACGATAGAAGGAGACAGGTGGAAGAATAAAAACCTCAACCCTAGAATCCATGGCCCTAACACTACCTCTCATCCCCTCTTATAACTTGAACCACTTAGTGGGTCTCAACCCGATAAGCACTTGTGGAACCCATCAACCTAACTAACATTGGTTTTCTCAAAGCATTTACAAGACTCAACCCTCTAAACTTTTAGTGATTAATCCACTCAGAAATATCGGCTCCATAACCTAAACCACTTCCCTTTGCACTGTAGTTTTGATCAAGGCACCACCCTGATATTTGATCAACTACCAAAATACCCTTGATGAAGCTTCTAGACACCTTCCCTTGACTCCATCTTTACCTTCACATCAAAGCATCTCCGTATGCTATGACACGTAGCTTGTAGTGTCCAATGACTAGCCATTATATCTTCACGCATTCGGTCTCCTGCGAACTGTCTTTACATGCATCGGCCTCATCACACAGCACACGCATGCACTAATTAACCTCTTTACGACTCTTGTCTTCTTTGTGCTTCCCGCTTGAGCCACGTAGCCTCACCTGGACTTACTGGACCTCATGGGCCTTAGCTCTCTCACCTAATCCCGGTCTCTTGCTGTTGACTACTAATGTTCTCTAAGCCACAAGCACATCTAAAGACTAAGCAAACATCCCAAGTACAAGTTTCATGTACTTGAATCACGTTAGTCAAAATAATGCATCATGCAATACAACACAACCAACCAATGGTTCCCATGCCATGCACACTCCCAACCACTTAACACACCACTCACCAGCAACCCCAGACATGTCTAGGTTACACCTAGATGTCTCTGCCCTCTCCAGAACCTCTCACTATTCTCTAGTCACAACCACAATAGTCTAGCATTTAATTGTACCAGTCTACGAAGACCACACTAGTCTTACAAAGATCATATTGGTCACTGATCTCTCACCACCAAACTAGTCTTGTACAACCACGTTGATCTAGCATTTAATCGTACCAGTCTACAAAGACTACACTAGTCTTACAAAGACCATATTGGTCACTGGTCTCTCATCACCAAATTGGTCTGGTACAACCACACTAGTTTTCCACGACTACACCGGTATTACACAACCACACTGGTCTTATATGACCACATTAGTTTTCAATGACTACACTGGTTTTACACTCTGAATTTTCTGAAACTTTTACAAAAACTCAAATTCAACTCAACTGAAGTGCTAATTGTTTGTCACAACCTATTCTAGACCTCCTCACATAGTTTTTCAATATTTTCCTTGATAAACACATTGGCAACTACTCCAAAAATGCAAGTTTGAGTTGGTTTTAGAATTTAGAAGAGAATTTTACAAAAGTGAGCTAAACGTGGTCGAAGAGATGGAGAATTGAAGGAAAATGTCCAAGTGAGCTAGAAATGAAGTGAAGTAACTAGAAAGAGCAAGTTTTTCCACAAAACATTTTAACTCCACTAAGAATTAGAAAATTTCTCACTCTAGTTCCATATGACAGAACAAGACTTCAAAATGACCTTGGTCATGGTGAGAAAGACCACATTTTTGCAATAAAAGTTCAAAAAACCAAAAATCCCTCTAACTCTCCACCTTAACCCCCTATGCATGCATTTTTGCACCAAATTTCTGCCCCTTTGACGATGTTTGCATTAAGTAAAGAAGGGAAGAAACATAAGAAGACTATGGGAGAGACATGGCTATTTTTGAGTAATTTTTAGGTTTTAGTGGGAGTGAGAGATCTGAAAATTACCCAAGTCTAGTGAACAAGTATTACACCAAACCATGCTATGAAAGAAGCTTGCAAGAGAATGTGAAGACATATAGAGCAAAGTAAACCAAGACTAGCTAAGAGGTGATTAGAAGCATTCGATTATATCAAGCTATATCAAAATCACAAAATTAGTTATAGGTATCATATATTGAGTCATGACAAGGCAAAGGGTCAAAGTGAATAATAGAATTTAGATCAAGCAATGGATGTGCTAATAGCTAAAAAAAAGGCTCACTCAAGCTTGTAACCTATTTAAACATTGCATTTCAGTTGATCTTAAGACTCATGGCCTACCTTAGTAGAGTATGTCCTAAATTAGGAGCTATCTACTACTGCCCTCTAAGCTTTAGCTATTTAAAATTTTTTTAGTTCATTTTGTCAAGTTCTAAAGATCTTAAGCCATTGCCAACCATATCAACACAAAGTTTAAGAAAATAGTATTGGTCATAAAAAAAACTCCCCATGAGTTCGTGCTAGATGCAATGGCAAGTACTCTCATGAAAAATAATTGTTGAGATACAATGATGAGCATAATTGAGATCATTTAGGCAATGTTTTCAAAGACAGAAGCTAGCAAATGATTCAAAATAGAACTTAAAAAATCTCTAACCCAAACTTGACCTATGTTCATGACTCAACTCAACAATTTGACATGGCATGAGTCAGAATGTGATCACACTACTATAAAACAAGCTATACTGGACATCTCATTACAAACGATTCATATGGAAACGTCTGTGCTTTGATTATTATAGACAGTTCATGGCAAAAACCGTCTCTGAAACTATCACAGACAGTTAGGTTTAAAAGCCGTTTGTGATATATGCATTATCACAGACGGTTTTAATTAGAACCGTTTATGAAACTATCATAGACAGTTCATATAACAAACCATCTCTGATATGTGCATTATCATAGACGGTTCATATAATAAACCATCTCTAATAATGACACATCACCGATCCATGGTGTATCCCCCAGGATTTCAATCTCACCCGTCCATTCTCTCCACATCAGATGGCAGGCACTGGTTCCTCCCACCACTCAGCTCTTATTAATTACTCTCCATCTACCTTTCCACCAACAATCACGCGTGAGTTCATCCACTATATAGCATCCTGCATCCTCCCCTCGACAACGCCGACTGCCACCGTGAGCTAGCGCCTCCGTTGTGTAACATCCATAAATTTTAAATTTTAGGAAATGTGTAGCCCTTGCATTATTTTGAAATATATTTTCTCGATATTTGGATTTTAGTGGAGTTCCTTTGAATTTTTGGTTGAGGTTCCAACAAATGAAGAAAGTCATGAAAAATACAACAAATAGAAAGTGATGAAAGAAACATAAAAATAATAGAAAAATTTTAGTTTGAAATCAAATCTGAAGAGATGATACATCAAAAAGGACAAGGGTAAAAGATTTGAATCAAATTTGAAATTTCACTTTGGGCCTAGTAATCATAATAGTATAAATAATAAAGCTAATAATAAATAAAAAAAAGGGTGAATAAATATGCATACATAAACATATACCATAATAAATAAATAGATATAAGCAAATAAGTAAGCAAATAAATAAATATATGTAAATGGAGAACCCGTCGAGCAAATTGGCACATTACATTTAAGATCATATTGATATTATTTGCTACATTTCAAGATTAGATATTCAATTTATCATTCCACTCACAATTTGGAAGTAATCCAACATCAATCAATGCATTTACAAACTAGATAAGCCATAGCGAACGTGACATTTTATAAATGAGAAGTTCAGTTTTCAGATGTTCAAAAGGCATTCAACTAACTCCATACATCATACTTGGCTAAATGGACCTAGCCAACTGTGTCAACCCAAGGCACGGTATTGTTGCTCTGGCCTAGGCATGGCACGAATAGTAAATAGGCCATGTCAGCATGGCCCAATCAGGCATGTTGTGTTTGGGCCAGCACCTCGGCATGGTGGGCTAGCCTGGCCTAGCACGGCACAACACACCATTTACGCCCCAAACCCTCTCAAGAGGCCAGGTCTGCTCAAAAGAGTGTAGTAACTCTCATGTGGTAATACAGTAAAACTGCTTACAGTTGATAGTAAAATTATTATGTTAGGGTTACTACACTCTTCCAAGTGCAGATAAGTGACTTGGCAGTAAAATAACTTACGATTGGTAGTAAAATTAATTATGACTGAAAGTAAAAATAACTATGACTGACAATAAAATTATTTGGAACTGACAGTAATTTATTTGTGACTGGCAGTAATCACTCTTTGTCATCATCTGACTAACCGTAGTCCCCATCAGCCTCACCCCCCTCGGCCATTGACAGTAGCCCCCTTTGGCCCTTGCCCAGTTGCCCCTTGCCCAGTTGCCCCCATCCACTTGGCCCCTGCCCCTTGGCCCTACCATTACTGCATGCAACAGCGGCACCGACAATACTGCCATTGGGCACCAGGCCGACTATCCTCACTACCACCTCGCTCAAATCCTTATTCAAATTAATTATTTGGAAGCATTTGGTTTTATTTGGTTTTTCTACGAATTTTTGGAATTTAAATTCAATTTCAAAATTCAAAAGTATTTTATGTAAAAAATAATAATGGACAACTTTAAGTTAAAAATAATTTTTCTAAGTCCAAAATGGTCTCAAGAATTTTTATGAAGTGTTTGAAAATTTTTGGTTTTCTTTGCTATTTTTTTGAAGCTAAAAAACAAACAAAAATTAATTAACTTCCCATTTGGACACCCCTCCTAGAATTGCTCCAAGAGGAGCCTCACTTAACATGGGCGTCCCAAGCAAAATAGCCACAAGGTTGGCTTGTCAATTATTGACTTATCCTCACCTTCCTCTTTTTTATTCCTTAGCCCTAAGCACTTCGTCTTCAGCCTTAGATGGATCTGTAGACCAAAGAGCTCATGTTTTCTTTCTCTCCTCTCTTCCATGGCGACTTTCAAACCAAATCTTATCTCAATGTCATTTTAAAAGGAATGTTGTGCCAAATCATGCAACGAATCCATCCCTTCTAGCCTCTTCGCGATTGATTCAACCATTTGCATTTTGTCTCATATTTTCTGAAATAGACACCAAACCAAATCATGTAGATTTGCGTCAGTTTCTATCCCTTCCAAGCCTATAAATACAACCCTTTTACCCCTCCCAACCCTCCTCAACCCTTGCCAAGCCTCTCAAAGCCCATAACGCTGGCGCCACCAAAGCCCTCCATCCCCAAAATTGCTTGTCGTGTCCCGAGCTATCCTATGAGAATTTTCATGATTCTTTCATGTCACATCATGTTTCCATATATCAGCAACCTTCTTGCCAAGTTAATTTGATTTTGGTGCAGTATATCTCCCGAAAGCGAGATTTCCATAATTTAGGCCGAAATTGCTTCCCAACATCAATTTGTCACCTCCAATGAGCTTTAGGCTATGCCATCATGTCTTTGAGATTTGTCTCATCACTTTCTACACGGTGTTTCCCTCGCTTTCCCCAGAAACCTCCCTAAATTTTCACTTCTAATACCTAGCCATGGATGCCTAGGGCACCTTACATTCCCATCTATCATGTGATGTTTTCTCCAATCCTTTTGCGTCAAAATGTGCCAAACCATCCCATGTGGCTACCTTCAAAGTGGATTTGGCTTTCATTCACCGAGCATTGAAATATTAAGTTTTCCTTTTTCCCTATCATCGAAGCTTAAACATTGATTGTGTCGTCTCCGATGAGTTTCCGGCCACATGGGAAACTCGATTGGTTTTCATTCACCGGTATCGAGAATTGAGTTTGACCTTTTTAGTAGCCATTCTCCTCTTTCTATTTTTCATCTCTACGAACTTACCCTCTTGATGAATGGCTTTACTTACTAACTGATGAAAGTCTTCATAGTCGTTGGAGTGTAACCGAATTGAGATGTTGTTGTTCAATCCCTCCAAGAATCTTTATTGTTTTGATTCATCAGTGGACACATCTTCTAGTGCATATCGGGCCAGTCGATTGAACTTTTGTAAGTATTCATTCGCTATGCGACCGCCATGACGCAAAACTCTGAACTCTTTCTTCTTCAAAGTTATGGTGCCGATGGGTATGTAAGCCTTGCAGAAATTCCTCACAAACTCATTCCAAGTGATAGCCTGAGGATTAGCATGAGAGGCGGTGAAAGTATCCCACCACTCAGGTGCTGGTCTATTCAGCTGGTGAGAAGCAAACAGAATCTGTTCTCAGTCATTGCACTACAAGATGTCTAATTTCTTACCAATTGCTCTGAGCCAATCATCAGTATACATTAGCTCTAAACTGGTTGAAAAGGTTGGAGGCCTTATCCTCCAAAACTCGGACAGTACGTATATACATACGCCAACACACAGAATTACCATGGCAACACTGCTCAGCACGGCGCGGCATCGCGCGTTACCCTCACTAGTGTAATCTAAGGTTGGACATCTGGTTGATCTGAAAGCCTATTTGGAACACACATTTATCTTAAGGTATCGATTAAAAGGGAAGTGCTCCCTCCATTGAATTTTTTTATAGGGTATCTACGTGTTTCGATATTCAAACGATGATGTAATGTTTGACCACCAACTAGTTGAATACTTCGTCAATTGACTTATAAGGCATAATTTAACTTGGTACGATCTTCAAAACTAAACTTTTGAGTGTTTATTTCTTTTATAATATGTTGCTCATAACCACAAAATCGTAATTATAAAAAATCACAATCAAATATAAATATAACGGTATCGTTTTTATGACGCATAATCTGTATATTATTGGACTAGTTGTTAATTAAATTTTGCAAAGTTTGAATATCCAAATGCGTGTGCGCCTTATGCACACGCCTCATACGAGTCAACGGAGCGAGTAATATATAGGTGCAGTAGCATAAGTGGCACTATTAAATCCGTACTTTCATTACAACTTTAGAGACCGTGCTTAATCAAATCGCGTTCTTACAAAAATTAACTAGGGAGTAACTGATTTCTCTGGAGAAATCAGCCCGTTAACGTTTCCATCGAGGGCAAACTCCTCTTGCTGTGAACACGTGGAATCCCTGGTAATAAAAATCAACACGTCAGCCGGCGAATCACGGCCGTCGGATATCAATCTGAAAGCCACGAGCCTCCCAAACCAGCCTGCTACACGCACGCTTGCCCCATTCCCCGCACGGATTTTTTATGAATAATATATTTTTATTCAAAATAACAGAAATATACCTAACTAAAATTTTTTTACAAAAATAAGGTTCAGTCGTTGTGCCGTCGGGCGACTGGAGCCTATCGCCCAACGGCCGCGCAACACGTAAGTAATCCGCTGGCCGCTGGGCGAATTGATTGCAGTCGCCGAACCGTCAGGCGACTGCTTCCAGTCGCCCATCGGTTAGGCGATTGCGGGCGACTACTTCCAGTTGCCCATTAGTTAGGCAATTGCGCTTCCAATCGCCGAAGGGTTGAGTGACTGGAAGCGCAGATAAAAGGATCGCACGGCCGAATGGGCTCATCCACTCGACCGCTCGGTGAACAGACGTGACAGAAAAGAAAAGGAGAGGGAGGAGAAGAGGAGAGGGATAGGAAGGAGAGAAAAGAAAAGAGAGGAGAGGAGAGGAGAGGGAGAAGGAGAGATTTTGCGACTCTTGTGAGGTAATTTTTTTGTTGTATTTTAAATTTGTATATGAAGTAAATAATTTATTTAATGTTAGTATCAGCAGAAAATTGTAGATGAAAAAAGAATACTACAACTTTGGTATAGAATATTTAGTCAATGTAGTTTTAGAAAAGTAGCAGCCGTGGTAACATGTGGTTGTATAAAATTTAGTGAACATAGTTGTAGAAAATTAGCATCGCTAGTAAATTGGCATGCGTACAAAATTGTAGTTGCAGAAAATTCAGTCAACGTTACGTAGAAATTAATCGTCCATCGAAATCTGTAGTTATTCAAAAAAAATTCAGTCAATATGTTTGTAAGAATTTCATAATTTGCTTTATATAAAACAATAATACATAATATTTATGATTAATTACGAATGAATGTAATGCTGTTAGTACATTGGAAAAACACGTGTACTGTTGTAACTGATATATAGGCATTTAAATCGATATGCCATGTAAATTATCGAAACCATTAGAAATTATTTGCAGTAGGGGACAGCTCGAGTAGCAAGAAAAGAGTGGCGTTGGTGCTCAGTCTACCAATAGGAAGTTAATGCTATGAGGTTAGTGTAGTTGGTTAAACAGGCGAACGGTCATTGAAATGTAAATTACAGTACTTCTGTAATATGCGATACGATTTGCCTAGTTGCAAAATTGAAAATATATGCAGGCAGACATCAGTAATACTGATACCCACTACATTGAAAGTGCATTACGGTGTTAGAACCATTCGAGAAGGTCCGAATGGTGTAGACTTGAGCGGTTTTGCGTAAGCCACTCTAGTACACCCAGACAGCCAGAATGCTTGAATCACAGATGTGATGCACTGGCTTACCCGCAGTTTTTTGTTAGACTCCAAGGAGTGCAGCGTCGTCATACAAGGGCTTTGGAGCCGGTCTCCCATGGACATCAGATGGAAGTTGAGAACAATGATGTGTACTGTTGCGTGGAAGGGGTTTGTGCAAGAGTGCCGACGCCATGGGTAGAGTGCATGATGCTTGTGCAACCATGCCCAGTAGAAGTTGTGCAACGTTGTGCGGATGGCCATCATTTGGGAGGTGCGAGCAGCTTAGGTGGCCTGCATGTTAGTGAAGAGAAGGAAATTGCTCATGGCGAGGCCGATGTGATACATGGAGGAGAGGGAGAATGGTCATGCCATGGTGAGGATACAGGATAAGCCGATAAAGGGGAGCATATAGAGTACATAGTGCATCAAATGGAGTGTGATGACCGAATGGCTTAGACTGAAGAGGAAGTGTAAAAGAGGACGACGAGAACAGTTCGGATGAGGATGAAACTCATGTCCCTTAGAAATGGAACTGGTTTGATACTGAGGGCGTTGCCGCACAAGACGAGCAAGAATCACCGTGGGAGTATCATGGGACAGATGTTCGGTTGTATTCAATGTTTGTTGACAAGGCAACACTGTAGGATGCCATCAAGCTGTGTGAAATCTAGCTAGGAGCAGTATACCATGAAGTGTGAGCAGGTCGGTTGTCCTTAGAAGATGCACGCACGTTAGGGGTGAAAACGGGTCGGGTTTTCCCGACCGATCCGGTACCGAATCCGACTGGTAGCAAATTCGGTAAACTGGTTTGGTATCCAGTCAGATTCAATTTCGGATACGGATATGTGTAGATGGATTCGTTAGCGGATTCGGTATAGCTGATATCCGACCGAATAGGTTCGGTATTCGGTTACTCGGATACTATCCGAATAAAAACCGAATAAATATCCGTCTAGCGCTCGTCCCATCAGTGGATCAGCCACACGGCCCATCAGCGAAACATATCCAGGCAGTTAGGCACGGAGGCACCTCGCTCGCTCTCGCCTCGGTATAGCTGATATCCGACCGAATAGGTTCGGTATTCGGTTACTCAGATACTATCCGAATAAAAACCGAATAAATATCTGTCTAGCGCTCGGCCCATCAGTGGATCAGCCACACGGCCCATCGGCGAAACATATCCAGGCAGTTAGGCACGGAGGCACCTCGCTCGCTCTCGCCTTGTCATCTCCAAACCCTAGCTTGCTCCCGCCCCCAAATCCCTCCCCGCCTCTCGATCTCGCTGCCGCCGGCGCTGCAGCCAAAACCCTGCATCCCTGAATCCCCCTCGCCGTCGCAGCCGGTAAGCCCCTCCCGTCTCCCTGTTCCCTTCCCCCCTCCCTTATCCCTCTCTGTGTCGATTCGATTTGGGCGTGGCGTCTGGTCCCTGTGGTTTGATCCGCGGGTGTGGAGGAATGCGATCGCTCGGGGGAGCGGTGGGCAGCGCACCGGGCAGCGCGCCACCGTGGAATTTCGGGGTGGGCGTGGGTTGTAGCTGAAAAGGATCCGTAAGGTTGTAGCTGAAGGTGATAAAATTGAGGGCAAGTAACTTAGGTTCAAGATTGATGAGGAAACTGATGAGGTTGTAAAAGCTTCAGCATCAGCTGTTTCTACTATTGCTAAAACAAACAAAGAATTGCTTGCTTCAAAGAATGAAGGTTCCGCAATGCTTCTTCATAGTTTATCACTTCTTTTTTGCAAACAACCTATTTCATTTAAACATATTTTCATACTTTAAATTGCCTTATATCCATTCTCTTGTCACTGCCTTCTTGTCTGTAGAAAAGAAGATACTTGTGCTGCAGAAACGAAGAGCATGTCCCTTCTGCTGCAAGGAATGGTCAGTATCAAAATTTATGTAGCATTTCATACTTCAGTTTTTCTCTCTTTGCATCAAATCTCTCTGCAAAGCTAGTCTAGGTACAGTGACTCTGCCTTTGCCCATCATTTAACAGGGTTGTTGTTTTGGCCAATCAACTTACCCTTGTTTGATGACAAGCTTCTCAGGTGCGCACTTGTGTTGTTCATCCTGTTCCACACTTCCACAAATATGTTCATGCTTTGGATCATTCTCCTATTTTTGACCCATGTCCCCCTTTTGTAGCAAACTAATATGTATGGTGTGCCAAACAGTTACTTTGGCTCTGGTCAATATCTTTTGTTAAGTTCTTTTTAGCCTTGCCCAGCCTGACGTTTCCTTGATTACCTACCGTTGGCTTGTTTCTTGAGCAGGGAGGCCTTCATTTGCACTAGCATCAACTGAAATTAGCTGGATTGACTCCTTGAGGCACAATTTGGTGTTGTACGATGCATAGCTGCTTTCTTGAACAAGTTCTATTGTTGGCTGTTACATATCAGCCATATATATTTCTCTAGCATGTATATAAGTGCAAATCAGCCATATGTTCTTTTTTTCATATATAACATCTGACTGGTCCATCACAGGCTGTTTAATGAGATATATATCTTAGCTAGCGTGACATTCCATTCATTTATATAAACTGGACAATTGTTGGCACCTTCGTTCTTGAACATTGTCTGATTTATAGCAAGATGCACAAATTCTTACCTCAACCATGCTCCCATGTATCAGCATAAATGAATGATAGCATTAGTTTTGCCATCTTCCATTTAACTTGCCGCCGGGAGAATGCCCCCTACTAGAGCTTGAGCTGCCATCCTAATTATATTTATGCATTCAGCCCATCAAATTACATGCATGGTTTACAGGTTTAGAAACTGCTATGGATATTTTAGGCTCTCATTGTTGCCTTTTATCTGTTTTTTACTCATGATGTTGTTATTGCTTACATTACGTTTATGAATGCTTTTTACTCATGATGTTGTTATTGCTCAATCTGCGTTGACAGCTTGGATCGTGCATCTATCTTCAGTTGCGAGTTGTGAATTGTGAACTATGATGGCATCTGTAAGTGCAAGTGTAAGTGATAGTGTGGGTGTAGTTGCATCTCATGGAGCGCCAACTGAATGTGAAGAGGCACCGTCCATTGGAAGTGGCACACAAGAGAATGTAGTACAGCATGAGGATGTTGAGCCTAGTGCAAAGAGGCAAAAGAAGAGTACATCAGCTATTTGGGATGAGTACACTACGAGTACAAAGACAGTTGAAGAGAATAGGAAGAAGGCTGTTCAACATTGGGCGCAATGCAACCATTGCAAGTACAGTGCAAGATGTGAGACCATCAATGGCACAACATGCTTTTGGAATCATTTGAAGAAAAAACATAACCTTCGTCTAGGCCAGCTGCAGCTCAAAGTAGAAAAAAAATCGTGAAGACAATATCACTGTCATTAAACCGTACAGGTATGATCAAGAAGCTAGCTTGAGAAAATTTTATTTGGCGATAATCATGCATGAGTACCCTTTCAATATTGTTGAGCATGAATATTTTGTTGACTTCATCAAATCCCTACGCCCAAATTTTCCAATCAAGAGCCACATCACTATTAGGAAAGAGCTAATGGACCTCTTTTTAGAAGAAAAGAAGAAATTGTATGAGTATTTTAAAACCGTTGAGTGTCGCTTTAGCACAACTATGGATATGTGGACATCAAATCAGAATAAAGGATATATGTGTGTCATTGTGCATTAGATTGATGATGATTGGCAAATGCAGAAAAGAATTATCAAATTCATGCATGTAGAAGGACGACATACCGGTGCTAAATTGTCTAAAGAATTTACTAATTGTGTCATGAGATGGTATATTGAAAAAAAATATTTTCTTTATCTTTGGACAATGCATCTGTAAATGAAATCTGTGTTAAAGATGTCATTGCTGAGCTCAAAAAGCAAAGTCCACTAGTGTGTGATGGTTTATTTTTTCATGTGAGATGTGCCAATCATATTCTGAATATTGTTGCTAGAGATGGCTTGCAAGAAATTGCATCTACAATTCAGAACATTAGATCATTTATATTAGTAGTCAAAGGCTCTCTATTGCAGTGGGAGGAATTCCAGAAGTGTGCAACAGAATGTGGGTTAAAAACAACGATGAGTCGCTCATTGGATGTTGCTACAAGGTGGAATTCCACCTATACCATGTTGAGGGATGCCCTGTATTGTAGGAGTGCTTTTGAGAGGCTTTTGTGCTTGGAACGCCGCAGGCATGAGAAAATTGCTCCTTCAAGTTATGAATGGGATAAAGCTCTAACACTTTGCAAATGCTTGAAGAAATTCTATGATGTTACCGAGCTATTCTCTGGTACTTTATATCCAACTGCAAATTTATTTTACCAAAGTTATTGTGATATTAAGATGTCGATATCTGAGTGGTGTGCTAGCACTGATACCACTATTAAAGAGATGGCACAATCTATGAGTGGTAAGTTTGAAAAGTACTGGAAGAAGTCCAATATTGCTCTAGCTGTGGCAAGCTTTCTCGATCCTGGATTAAAGAAAAAAATAGTGGAATATTACATGAAAAAGTTTTATGGTGAGCTATTGTATAAAGTTGAACTTGAGAAATTCATGAATGTTGTGAAGCAAATGTATGAAGCATATGTTTCTGTTGCATTTACTGTCCCAAAGAGTACTACTATACCTGCTCTTAGTGAAGAACCAGAAGATCTCTTTACAGACAATGAAAATTAGGAACTTCATAACTTCTTATATGACACTCGAGATGGCACTGGCCAAGATGAGCCAAATGAGTTGGAAAAATACATAGCAGAACAACCACTAAAGCTTTCAAAATCTAGCAATCATAAATTTGATATTTTATCGTGGTGGAAGAACCAGGAATATGAATATCCTATTCTCTCGAAAGTTGCTCGTGATTTGTTGGCCATTCAAGTGTCAACATTTGCTTGAAATCTGCTTTCGATGCTTGTGGCGGGTCATTGATCCATTTCGCAGTCGCCTCGAGCCTGAGATGGTAGAAGCATTGATCTGTACCAAAGATTGGATAGCTGCATCTAGAAAAGGTGATAATTTTAATAGTTTGTTATCTTTTAGTTAGAAAAAAGTGTTTTTTTCTAATGTACCTTTATTACATTTTTCAGATTCTAAGAATAAAGTTGCATCTATCACTGCTGATCTGGAGGTTGTTGAGACACTTGCTACTAATATGTTGATTCAGGTATTGCACTCTTCTTTTTGTAAATGTTTTTTATCTTTTTTCGTTACAAATTTGCTTCTAACTTATTTTGACATTTAATTGGCGAATTGTAGGAAGAAGAAATAGCTAGCGATGACGAGCCATAGAGCGTGAAGGCACTTTGAGCATTCAGTTGTTATCTGCTTGAGGCTATGAGCCTATGCTATTGCTATTTTGTGTTTCTATTATGGCAAGATAAACTTATGTTATGTATGGTACTCCGTGCTCGTAATCTCCTATGAACCTTTGTGTTCCTATTGTGGCTTGTATGAATTTACCACTTATGTATAATTTGTGTTCCTATTGTTCTCACTGCTTTCTTCTATTCTTCGTTTTGCTGAACCTTTGTGTTCCTATTGTTCCTATAATTAGCTTACAAAGTTTCTTGATGAGTATTGGTTTCACATTTTATATAAAACCAAAAGGTCGTTGTAACTTTGTAAGGTTTTGGAACTAAAATATAAGCTTTTGGAACTGTAATCATACGTATTATCCGCCTATATTATCCGTTTCCGAGCCGAATCCGTTACATATACGTCCCGACGGCACCGTATTCGAAACTCTGAATATTCCGAATTCGTATCCGGTCTTACCGTATTCGACTCCGAATCCGGAGAAAAAATGTGGGTTAGGATACGGTTTAAGCAATATCCGTCCGAATCCAATCTATTTTCACCCTTAACGCACGTAGACCCAAGTATAAGGTTCACTGGATTGTGTCGAAGGTGAAGCCGCACTCTTGCATTCTCAATAGTGTTTTGGCGAGGTATCATAACCTAATGTCCGCCTTTATACCCAATCTGATATATGAAGAGATAGTGGAGAAGGAAGACATGAAGGCCACGCACATCGTACTAGCTATCGAGAAGAAATTCAAGTACAAGATTAGCGACACGAAGGCGTAGCATGCGAAGCAGAAGGTGTTGAAAAAATGGTTTGGGTTTTTCGAGGTGGCATACGATAATCTTCCTTGTATGCTTCAGGTGTTGCAGGATAGGAACTCCAGCACGTATATCGCTGTGAAGAACAAGCCTTCTATAAGGCCACCATGTTTTACGGTGTTGCAGAGGACCTTCTTAGCATTCAGTGCATGCATCAAGGCATTCAGGCACATACTGCCAGTGATCTTATGTTGGACCGAAATGACGACAGAGGGGGGTGAATGTCGACTCTAAAAATAACCCCTCTAGAACTATCTTGCGACTTTCCTCTCCTATAGCTACCAGAAGCTATGAAGGGGAGAACCTAACCTCTCTCTTTCTGGACCCTCAAGAAAACATAACAGAGAAGGAGAAAAGGAACCCAAAAGAAAAACCGAGAGAAAACTCAAAACACAAAGGGGGCGGCCTGACTTGAACTTAACGGCGGTCGATCAATTTGCGCCACGGTCAGACCGGCCTAGTCACCCCGATCGACCGCGTTCACGATCGATCGACCGCTTTCAGCGGCGGTCGATCACTTCTCTGGGGTCGGCAGCCTGAGAGACCAGCATTTTTCAGACAAGAACTGAAACTCCCTTATCTTGCCAAAACCAAGAGAATTAATGAGATACTGCTATTCTTTTTGGACCAGGGGAGCAAGAAAATAACTACAATAGCCAGAGAAACCTAGAAACCAAGGAAATCCAACTTATGAGCATGAATTTCAGATTATGGCAGAAAATCTGAAATTTTTGCAGAGCTGACCCAAAATCCAAAATACTCTCCAACCATTGATCCTTTAGCAATGAAACTTTGGGAATAGCTACTCAATAGCCTCTTGACTCAACAAGCCAAGTTTCATGCCATCTCAACAAGAAAATTTCAAATCTCTCCAAAACCCTAGAATTGCTTGATAACTTTAGAGAGGAGCAAAAGAATTCAAATTACTCAAGATTCACACATCCTTTGCACATGAGATTTTGCAATCAAGTTAGCAATAATCTAAGGACATGCCAGCAAGAATCTCAGGCCATTTCCTCAAGGGAATCAAGAAGTCCATCAAAACCCTAGAAGGCAAAAAGATGAACAGAGGAGGAGAAATCTGAAAATCTGAGATTACACTTGATTTGCTCTTGGGAAAATTGATCAAATGACCTTGAGGCACTATCCCAACATAGAGCAGTCCATTTTGGCACTTCTCAGCAAGAACCAACAAAGAACTCAAAAAGTCAAGAAATCAACAGAGAGGGCATCGAAGCAAAACAGAGAAGAACAGGGAGCTCAAGAATTGAAACAAACACCATCTCATATTGATAAAGAGGAAAGGAGATACATGATTGATACAAGAGGAATGATTACAAGACTCTCAATCCATCCTCTCCCTCTCCCTAAACTTCAAGAACACAACCCATACATGCTTGATGGAAGGGAGGGTCTCAAGAACACATCGAAGGGGGACAGAGCACCTGCCCTCTCCAACTACTCTCCACTCCTAAAGCCTCACCAACTAAAGCCTAAAGCCAAAGCAAACCCCTAAATCCCATTTTGACTAAAGGAAACCCTAGAAACCCTTGAAGTGCATGAGTGGGCATGCAGCCACCAACATCTGTTTATAGCCCTTGGCTAACGAGTCTCCAGCCCGTTACGCCCGCTAAACCCGAACGGAGCCTGCTCCCGCTTTTGCAGCCTCACGAAATTACCATTTCACCCCTCCTGCACCTTTCGAGAAGCTTCCGCGCTCCTCGTCGTCCAAGCCTCGCAACCACATCGAATCTCCGCCGTCTTCGACACATCTGACCGTTCTGACCTCGACACCGCCCGTGTCTAGTCCGGTCACCCCGTATCTCGCCACGACTCCGCCTCGACGTCCTGCAGCCAACACAGACAAGAAACACATCAAATAGCACCGCTCGATACATGTAAGCATAAATGCATTAATGAAATAGCCTAAACCTGACAAGTCGACATAATATGCATCCTAAACCCTTTGACCAGGTTTGACCAAGTCCGACCGAGTCCATTGCGCCACGCAACGACATGGTCCGAACCAACCAAATCAAACTCGACTTCCCTAAACCGATGTCAATTACTCATCACACACACGAGATGACCTCCACATGGTCTCCCATCTTAGTTGACAGGATCTTACGGCCATTGGCGTTGATGGCAATAACAAATTATATCGTTGGCCATCGCATTCGTGGAAAGTGAGAATTACGACAACTGGTTATGGTTCCTTAGACATGTGAGGGTTGGAGTTGTCGGCACTAGTACCAGCCTCGGACATGTACCAGGCTAGTACATGTCATCGACCAGCCCACAGCATGCGTCGCTGCACCGACGGACACCTACCCAGCGCACCTCGCGCAGGATGCTCACGTCGCGGTATGTTACATCAAATTTGTAAATATTCCCTAATGGCAATATCACTGAGAGGATTGACCTTTTCGTGTTTTTCTTGCAATCTGACGTCAGTTCTGCGATTTGGAGGGAGTCTCACACCATGGCGGATAGGATCGCTAGTGGTGTGGAGGTGATACAGGAGGAGGTGGTGCACGCTTTGCATCGTGTGCAGGCCTTGGGTGCATGTGAAGTCGCCTTGTCATCATGCATAAGGCTACTAGAGGTCCGTATGCCTGCGCCCGGTGTACACACCTAGCGTGCTGCAGCCTGGGCAAAATAAGCCCAACGTGCTACGAGGTCAACTCCCCACAATGATGCCATTCGTAGCAACAACCCGTTCCGAACGTTCCTACCGAGTGTTCACGGCAACACCCACCAGAGGGGGAGATGCCCCCTTTGTTGGTGCCGGGACCCGTGCAAATTCTTCAAGTTTAAGCACCGCCTCAGCCTAGGTATGCGTTACTGGGGTTACGTGAACTACTCCAATAACTATCCCGACCATAGTTTATACACCGCCACGTATCAGCAGCCGGTAAGGACCAGGTGCATTATTTTGCCCTACTTTTTCTCCTTTAAAGTACGCAATAACAACCTCTCCCGTGTATCCATGGTCTCCGGAACCCTTGTGTGGCTACCGCAAATGGATCGATCTTGAGATCCACCTCGAGGACCAGTGAGCCCTTGACTTTGAGTAGTGGAACGTCACAAGGTTCTGTGAGATCTGGGAGGAGGAGTGCTGCAAGGACGAGCAAACCGAGGGTATACATCGGGAGACAAAAACTCATCTCGAGGTGTGCACGCGCATGGAGCACGAGGCTCACGAGAGGGAGCACGAGAAAAAGAGGAAAATAGCGACCAAGGCAAAAGAGGCCGCCGACGAGTTCAACGCCGAGCTCACAAGGGAGGGAAAATAGCCTCGGTCCACGCAGTAGGTCGTATGAGCAGTTGGGTTGGTTAGTCACACATGATACTCTATGTTATGCGTACAATCAAACCCTAAACGGCATGTTACTCCTAACTATACAACAAAGTCTATTTTAATTTAGACAAACTTATTTTCTCGTCTTTTTTGCATTCAATTACTCCCATAGCAAGTCATCCAACAACGATAACAAACCAGTTCTCCTCCGTGTATAAATTCTCGGTAACATCATAATATCACTTACCCTCGTACTTGCTAATCGTTCTTATTTCAATCATTCTTAACAAAAGTTTCATGAATTTTTTTTTGCACTATAACAACATAAACGATCATAAACTCTTATTATGAATCCAACAGATTATCCAACAATTATAATCTACGAAAATCATAAATAGATTAACCCACACTGCCCCTTGTTTGTAGTCGCTGTATAGCCAAGCGACTGCAATTGCACTTGTCCAGCCACTGGACAATAGGCTCCAGTCGCCCAAGCGTCGGGCGACTGGAGCCTGTCGCCCAACGGCTTACGAAGAGATTTCTTGTCGCGCGACCGTTGGGCGATAGATTCTAGTCGCCCGATGGTTAGACGACTAGAATCCATTTCTGTTAAAAAATTCACATAGATATATTTCTGTTATTTCAAATAAAAATAGAATATTCATAAAAAAATCTTCCCCGCACCAACACCAACCAAAAAGGGGCATGAAAAGATAAAGGGCATGTTCTTTTTGGCTACAGCTTATGGCTTTTAGTTGAAATTTTTGAATTTTGATTGTTTACGGTACAGATTACGGAGAGATCGATATTCACTTGCGATTTTGGCTGGTACAGATGTTAGGCTTTTAACATGTACTACATTTAACTTATAGACACCGTCTTAAGAAAATACTCTATTTAAAAATTAGGTATTGTAGCGACTGCGAAAAGCTGACCGGCTTGTAGCCAGCCAAACAGGCCCAAAATAAAAGGGCAACATTTTTACACGACCCCGCGAGATCTGTCGTGCTGTCCCCGCCCAGCCCCGTCCCGGACTCCCGATCCGCCCCGCGGGCGCGGCCTCCGGCTCTTCGGCGATGGTCGTCTGCAAATGCCGCAAGGTACTCCCTGGTTTTTCCACCGGTCCGGCGATCTCTGCTTTGGATCCCGCGGTTTCTTGCGTGTTCTTTTGTTTGGGTGGCCCGGGCGCGGGGTGCCGGGGATGCGTTATGGCTTCGCCTGGATCCGACGCGAATGGCGCGGGTCCACGATTTTAGTCTGGGGGATGCGCGGATTCTTGGATTTCTTCGTCTGTAGTAACGGTTGATTCGATGCGTGAGCATTTCGTCGAACGCTTGTGAGCTTGCTTGTGCAGGGAGGCTAGTATGTTGGGATTGCTCAATTTGATGCGCTGCGGAGAGCTGTTCTGTTTACCGAGTTGTTGGTGTTTCCAGATTTAAGGTGGATTGATGTTATTAGTGCTAGTTCACTATGGGGCTTGATTGTGGTAGCTTGTGCTTGCTTTGGTTTTTCAGGCGACCAGGGTTTATTGCTTCGTCCACCAGGTTCCGGTCTGTGGTGAATGCATCTGCTTCCCGGAGCATCAGTTATGCGTGGTGAGTGTCTTAATTGGATGCAGACAAAGTGCATCTAGACTAAAATTTGGAATAGTAGTTAAGCTATTATTGAGTGTTCTGTATATCCTGTTTCATGGATATAGTCTTTCGCAATTTTAGCTGCCCTGTTGGCTTAATTGGATATTGCTTTGGTTAGGTTTATGCAACATTGAGCAATTTTGAGTAAAATGTTCAATGTTGTTCTGCCCAGGACATAGCGTGATGGGCTAGACTAAATACAAACATGGCATAGGAAGCTGCTGCAATATTCCTGTTTATAGATGCACAGCATATTGGGCGGGCGACTAAGAAGGTCATCATGCTGCTTGCATTTTTTTACTTGGATTCGGGTTTCATTTAGTTTTAGCACTGGTATCCTGATACGACACCAACTTGTCGAACTAGTGCTCTGATATGTATTGGTTACTGATACACCGCTGATACATACCGGTGGTTATCAGGCTATTTCCTTCTAAAAATGAAAAAACAAAATCCTGACAAGTTCTGATACGGCCCAATACTTTCCTGTATGGCTGTATGGCCTGGCACAAATCAAAACACCTTGAAACAAAACCCAGCCCATGCTCAAGCCTCCCAACCCACCAGCTGAATCCATCTCTCTTTCCCTTATTCAAGCCTAAGAATGGAAACCACAGCTGACAGCCCTACAGTTTTCATCACCATCCTTCCTCTTGAGTAGTCCTATTTATGTGTATGTTGTAGTAATAACTTTTGACATCAGATAAGTGCATCATATGATCATATATCTTTCCTGTTTTATTTTGCATGAAGAGAAAGTTAATATTTGCATGAACAGTGCTATTTACATGTTATCTGCAAATTAGTATCCTTACAATGTTTTAAATAGTGTTGTATTAGTTTTGAAAACTTATATCCTCTATTCTTATTCTGTAGGTAAAAAATTATGCTGAATGGGTTGTTAATTCTGATTATGACTGGCCGCAACACTGTTCATCTTGCAATTCGGTTCTGGAAGCTGGAAGTGAAGAAACTACACGATTGGGTTGCTTGCGTATGTAACGTTTCCATTAGAATGCTTGAATTCATTCATATCTTGAAGCCGCCTTTGTTAAATAATAACGGGATATTGTGTTCTTGTCATCCTTTAGATGTAATGCACACAAAATGCTTGATATCACATATCCAAAGTTTTCCAACCCAAACAGCACCAGCAGGATATGTCTGCCCCTCATGCTCTACACCTGTATGTTAATCTCTCTCTCTCTCTCTCTCTCTCTCTCTCTCTCTGATAGATCACTGACTTGAAATGCTATACCTCTGAGGATGCACAGTTTTTTGACCTTGAAGTATAATTTCCCTGACAGATATGGCCTCCTTCAAGTATTAAAGATACAGGTTCTAGCCTTCACTCTAAACTGAAGGAAGCAATAGTCCAGGTTAGGTTCATCAAATCTTTTCCTGGTTGCAAAATCCAGAGCACTGGTTTTCCTTTCATGAATTTGTCATTACATCTATATTGCTTTATGTTGAAATTTTCTAGCGTTGCTAATGTATGTTCCTTTGGTGCGATAATGCAGTAATGCACATTAGCTAAGTTCTACTTTTGCAGCTAAACTGATTCTCCACTCAATCCATGCATGCCTGCTCTCTTTATCTAAGATATAAGCATTCCATTGGCCAGTGCTTTCCAGTTTCCAAAATTGCTCTTTCATTGATGCTGAAGCTGAACAATGAAATTCATGAAAACACATTGTATCATGACATTTGAAATACAAATCTCAAATTAATCCCAATGATTTTATCATTATTCTTGACAATTAATGTTATAATCCCTGACTTTTAACTATAAAATTCTAAGATATAAATTTGTTCTTCTTGTTCAAGTACTTTTAGCGTATATTTAATGCAAGATTTTTTTTGTCTATAGTTTGATAAAGCTTGCACTTTCCTAATATGTTGCA
The DNA here is from genome assembly GCA_036346575.1 of Dendrocalamus sinicus. Lineage (NCBI taxonomy): Eukaryota > Viridiplantae > Streptophyta > Magnoliopsida > Poales > Poaceae > Dendrocalamus > Dendrocalamus sinicus. Next base: position 10,159,897 of record CM070670.1, read on the forward strand.
GACTGGATTGGAGAAGAATGTATTTGGAAATCATTATGTGGCAATGCCTAAAGCTGATACCCACACCCCTCCTGCTTTTGCTTCAGATCCTCTTAAGCATCTATCCAGTTCTGGTGAATCTAATGGTGCAAACACAATTAACTCTGCTAAAGATGCAACTTTACCATCAACCTTACTTTCCAAGGAGGATAAGTATCCTGCTGGAATGTACTCTTCTGGGACACCTAGTCACGTGGAACCAGAAATAATTGAAATAGATGGTCCTAGTCCTATAACGACCCAATTCCCAGAACAGGAGTTCAACTTCATCAGAAGTCCAAGCCCGCATGGGGTAAGTCATGCTTAGTCCTTGTATTTGTGGTGGTTAGTCTGTCTGTCTTCTGTTGAGCTTTGCTCATGCACAGCCATAGTAATCCTGTTCCTTCATTATGTAGCCTGGTGCCATGACAAGAAAAGGTGCTAACCATGTTGAGAGACAAAATTCAGAGATGTCTTATTATGCTGATGATGAAGATGGAAACCGCAAAAAGTATACTAAAAGGGGTAAGCATGCAATTGACAAAAAGATTATTTTCTACTTTCATCTTTATGTTATGTCCACGATTTGTTGAGTTATACTGAGCTTTTGTTATAAGATGATTTAAATTAAAATTTTACTGGGAGAGCTCCTACTGTTCCGCTTCCACAAGTTAATTGCAACACACTAATCATTGTCAACTGTCTTTCTGAGCATGTATGGCACTAGACCCTCACAAAAAGAAAAAGAAAAAGAAAAGTTGATTGCATCAACCAGGTTGTTGTCCCCCTGCTGGCCCGATAAATATGGAAGAATAGTTGGCTTGTTTAAACTGTGCCTGTTTTAAATTCCTGACTCTTAAGCCTTGGTCAGGGTTGTGCTAAGCTTCCTTAGTTTTGGACAGCTTGATTTGGTTGGGCTAACCAAAGCTAAAACTCATCTAGGTATAGGTTCCATTGACATAATCTCTTTCATTTGTGGTAACTTCTTAACCCTGAGCAGCAGCATTGCTGAAAGCCTGAAACCACTTGCCAAAAAAACTTTGTTGCAACTGTGTGCTCCAGATAACCTTGAATTTGCTACTTAGATATTTATGGTCTATCGGATGAAGCAGGGTTGTTTGGGATGAAATTTACATTACTTTGAAATTCAAATGCAATTGATACTTGATTCTGCTTTCAGTACTGTAATAACCAATATGTAACCCACGTGTGCTTGAAAATTATGCATCTACATAAAGTATACATATAAATGCTGGAAATATGATAATACTGTTTCAGGAATAGTCTGGTTTACACCTAGTCAGTTTTAGCTGGAAAATTTTTCAAAGCATGGTACCATTTGCTTCTTACATAGCTCCAATTTACAGGTACATTCTGTCACAAGTTTCTAAGGATGCTGCTACCTTTCTGGTCCAGTGCACTGCCAACATTGCCAGTTACAGCACCCCCTAAAAAAGAGAATGATGCTGCAGAAGGCCGCACACGACATCAGAGATCAAGAATGGATCCCACAAAGATCTTACTTGCAATGGCGATCATGTAGGTTTTCTGCCATGCATTTGTTTTTGTTCTCTTGCTGCTTATATTCTCTCTCTTGTTTCCCCCTGAGTTTGCTCTAAGAATGGTTACTTTATTTGATTAGCACTAAAGTAGAGAATGAATTTTGTGTGGTCCAGGAAAAAACCATTTTGACAGTGGCAGAAGGTGTATTAGTGAATTAGATTTGCCCCAACGTTTATACTACAGTTAATTTACATTGTCATAAGAGATAGAGCACAGTCACTGATCCAATATGATGCTTTAAGATGGGCATTATACAATACATGTCTCTTCCTCTCCGAATCAATAGCAGTGCTTGGAAGACCAGTCTGTTCCCAGCTGCCATTACCATACCAGTTATTAGCTGATCCAATGTTTGGTAGAGATAAACTAAGATGGTTTAAAGGATAACCATTTGTCACTTGACACATCAAGAAATGTGGGCAGTGTGGCCAGCACAGCTAGTTTTCCCCTCTGAAACCTCAGTTTATGTGTTCGAGTTACCTCCTGCCCATATTTTTTAGCAACTATTCCACCAGTCCAGGTTGACCAGTTTAACCTTTGCCAGTTGAATGGAAAATCTGCCAGTTTGACCACGATAAAACCACTTCTAGTTTTCTCTGGTTTTTGCCAGTTCGAATGCATGGACAATCGGACTATCACACTCTGGACCAGGCAATGGTCCAGGTTTTCCTGGTTAAGCCACCAGTCCAGTCCGGTTTCAATAACACTAGTTACTAGAAACCAGCCAGCAGTTGGGAACTGGCAGCGAAATTTTTATTTAAATATCAGACTGTTTGATTTGAATATTGGCATCACTTGGTATGATGCTGAATTCTTGACAAGGTTGCTACCGTTGCAAGTGTTGTGTTTTTCTTTAGAATTGTTGCACGTTTACTATAAGAAGGGTAGTTTATGGTATCTTTTTTGGAACCTTGACTTATTGAGTATAAATAAAAGTATATTTGTATCATGTTCCTTCATTCCGCTAGCCTTGATCTGTAACATCTCAACAGATATTTGTATACTTGGAACAAACATACCTTGTAGCTGTGAACAGTGTAAAGTTAATGGGCTGTGTTACTTGACGGAATTACCTTTATTTCTTTTATTCTGACCATCATCCAAAGTTTGCACCGCTTATGGTAGCAACCTTTCATATTTGTATCATCTGCTTACGTTTCTCACCTTCTAGTCTGGTTTAGAAAAAGAATAATTTCTTACTCCGATTTAGAGAAAGAATTTGAACTAATGTACAAAAATTATATGTTACTGCAGGGCATGTATAGCAACGATGGGAATTCTCTATTACCGTTTGTCACAGCGCAGTCTTTCTGAAAACTTTATTGAGGATGAGCCTCAGTAGTACCAGTGAGATTTTCAACATTGCAGTTTATTTCTTGTACTGCTTTGCTGCTGATTCCAAGGGTTTTACCCTCCCTGTATTTCTTTTCCTTTTCCCTTTTTGTGGGGCTTTCTTGGTGGTTTAAGGATGGGGTAGTTGTTAGTTACATAAGAGTTATAGTAAACTGTTTTTATGTGCTGATTCATGCGCATGTTTATGCAACTATAATGCTATACAATATTCCCTTGTTATGTACACCTGATCAGAAATCATAGAAATTGTTATCTACCATTTCTTTTTTTTACCTCATGAGAAATTACAGTTTCGGCTTGTCGATGGCAGCATATTCAGTAATGCAATAGATATTATTTTGAACGGCATGTTCTGAAATAGAGTTCTTTTATAGTACTTTCAAATGAATATGAACCGTTCAATCCTTGTGATTCAATAGTTCATATTAGTTAAGATTTACTTATACTACCACACACACTACTTACAGTAGAATCTTCAAATGGGTAAAATTGGAAACGAAACAAGTGGCATAAGATTAATGGTTGCGATAAAGCTGCATTGCCATTCCTGCAGCACACTGTTCTCGGCTTACAGGCCGCCTGCGTCGTGCTCGTCGCCATCATGTGCCGAACCGACTAGCACGTCGAGGCGCTGTGCGCCAAGAAGCTGACCAGCCTGGAGATTGCGACCAAGGATCGAAAAATCAGAACTGGGCCAAATCCCGGCCGCCGGGCGGTACCGGTAACCAGCCAGTTATCGGAAAACCCGGATAAAAACCGGTTAAATTTTGGCAAATGCAAATTGGGGGGGGGGGGGGGAGAGGACCGGTAACCGGTCGCAAACCGGAAAAACCGGTGGAAACTCGATTAATATTAGTTAGGTAGTTGAGTAATGGAAATATTAAATGAAAAGTATTTAATGAAGTATGAAGATCTTAAGTTGTACATAAAAATTGCTCTTTACTATCTTGAGTCTTATGTGGTGAAGCCCTCTGGTCGTAGTGTCGTGTTACATATGAAATAATAAAAACACAAGTTAATAGTAATGAATGCTACCTTGAGTAGTATACTAAAAAGTGAAAACATTAATGAAGGATTAATTCGTACCAATACATTGTTGAGAAATGCGAAGGTTGTGCAATGTACTCATTGTTATCAATGAGGACAAGTCTTCAGAATGAGCTATGTGGGCTTTGTATTAATCCCAAGTGTATGTGGGATGGATATGTTGTACCCAATGATTATAAATTTGTTGGTAGTATGCAGGTTCCGCCCACTGGTAAACAATTCTTGTATGGGAGGATAAGAGATGTCCGAGGACAAATGAGAATCATCAGCAGAAGATAGTAGGTTGGCATCTCGACGCCCATAAGTCGGCAAAGAGTATGAGCTACCATATGATGCGTACGACGAAGAGTCTTGTGGCTGAGGATGATCTCGTTGGCGGTCCTTAGCCCTTGTATATGTCTTTTTAATTATTCTTGATGTATGACAACCATGGTTTTCATCCTGGGTAGTATACGTGAAAGTATTCTCACAGGTGAACTCCAATGGTTAACATGTGTCTTGTTGGTCTTGTACTCCATCGTGAGATGTCCCACCATCAGCACCATCATCAGATGACGAAGAGGTACTATCGTCAGACTCTTGGTACTCCACTGCATCAGATGTTGGAGTTTTTGTCTCTTCATTGCTTCCCATAATATCATCATCAATGTCTTTTTTCTTCTTCTTACCAACCACTTGTTTCTTTGTTTGTGTATGTGAGGCAAAGTCTCGAGCCAATTTCTCAGTTGGTTGACTACAAGTTTTTCTTTTTGTAGCATGAGTCTTGCCAATAGTTTTCTTAGTCCATTGTTTCAACGGTTGGTCATCTAGTGCTTTGTCAAGTTCATTCTCAGATATGGCATTAACTACAATTGTAGATGGCATGGGGGGCTCACCTTCCTCATCTAGCAGAGGCTCTGAGTGGCTCATGGAGCTGTCAAGCCACTCATGGATTGAGTTTGCGCTGTCGTACATAGTGGCATTAATGAGATCTCCAAAAGGATCTACATCCCTATCTTCATTCCTAATCTCATGCTCTTGCAATCGTAGCCTTAGATTGTAGTAGACATATACAAGCTTATGTAATTTCTTGTATCCAAGACGGTTCCTCAATTGGGTATGCACTAAAGCAAATGTGCTCCAATTACGTTAACACCCACTGGAGAAAACACATTGTGAGACAGTCCGTAAGGCATATTTTTGTAGTGTTAATGTCTCCGCTCCAAACGTCATCTACGATGCAGCTGCAAGTCACATGAAAATATGTTTAACATATGTTGAACACTGATGGTTGATTTTGATGTATTTCGAACATATGCCTGCACTCATACAACTAGTAGCAAGATAAGCCTCATTTGAAGCAAATAGGCCTCGTCGGTTACAATAATATTCTATCTCGACTAAAGGCTGCACTGCATCCTCGGGTGTGTCAGCTATTCTTTGAATTGCTTTTGTCAGTGCATTGACGAGGGTTGCATTCTTCCCCAAATCATATAGTCTGTGGCTTTACGGGTTAAACAATGATGTTGTTCAAACACACATAGTCTATTAGATAAAATATAACAAATATGCAACAGAATGTGTTATGGTTTACGAAAGTATGTACTTGCCTGGAACGATGTAGGTGCGTTGCTTTAACATTGCAATTCTTCTATTAACTAGCTCTATAATATGAGCATAGGTAGCCTCATCTTCTTTTAACACATCTTTTAAGTTCAAATTGAAGTTCATATGTTTTTGCAACCAGTCCTGCCATTGTTGCAGATTTCTGTTGGTCTACAAATCTCAGTAGTCGATAAATTGGTTGTACCACTTTAATGATCCAATCCATACTAGACCACCATTGTCTACTTGTGAGGCAAGAATACATATATTCTTCTTCTTCGGTCATGCACAAATGGTTGGAGCTCCACACGGTGGCGGACCCAGGATTTTATCAAATGCACTAAAACCATTGCAGAAAATACCCTTTCAACACTTGCTGTTGCCACTAGTAGAAGCAAAACCAATTTGAAAAGCATGTAAACCATATCATACATTTTATGCCTCTTTGTTTCAACAAGCTTAACTGAGAGATCAACAAGATTGTTTAGATCTTTGAAACTATCAGTTTGTCTCATGTCAACAACATAATTACAAGTTGCAATTCAAGTTTTAGCAAATAATTGCTCGAGAACTCTTTAGGGTAGAACTCAGCTAGTCTACGTACCTTCTGTGCATCCACGCTTGCTAATAAAGAATATGATAGGAAACACAAGCTAGTCTATTTGACAGTGCAAACTAGTCTATTTGACACAAACTAGTCTATATGATAGGCATCGCGCCCCAGCTTGACCCTTACAGAACTTAAGAACGCAAACTTGACTCAATCTCACGCGGAACTCAGAACGCCAAACAGTGTGCACCAAATATTGAAACTGCACCATAGAAAAGCAGATGCAGAGCTGCTTCTAGCTGTCGGCTGCCGGCTGGGCCTCAGGGTATGCCGTGGCCCACCCGGCATACCCTGTGGGTGTGGATCCGCCTCTGGCTCCACACATTTGATACCATCCACTTCATGAACTTATCTTTTCTATCCTAAAAACTCTTCAAGAAAACAAATGTCGTTCCAAACCTTATGACGTTTGGACGAACTATCTTTCCTCCAATTGGTTGTCGTATTTCATTATGCAGGCGATTGTGGTTGTATAGGAGCCGACAAATCCTCTCGGTCGCCTTGACAACTGCAGCAATCTCGTTGAACTGGCCGATGTCCTTCAACATGAGGTTCACGATATGCGCTTGCATGTGCGGACTAGAGTTGGATATTCTTCAATTACCAGTTGACATGCTTTCTTGTAGTTTGCACCATTATCAGTCACAATCTGCATAACATGTTTAACTCCAATTTCTTCGACAACTTTACGGATCTCACGATGCAAAAAATCCGCATTTTGTATATCACCAGTCGCATTCACTGACTTATGAAAAAACATTCTTCTATTTCAATATAACATGAAGTTAATTATACTCATCTGTGTAGGTCCTGTCCAGGAATCACACATGATAGATACTCCAGGAATGTCATTACTATGGAACCACTTAGCCCAAACTTTTCCAAGTTTTGACTTTGGTTCTTTCTTAAGCATTGTGTCAATGCAGGGTTAGACGGGTGCCCGACTGCGCAAAATATCAGAATCAACTCTCATAGACTTCGACCTGCCAAATATCCTCGAAAGAGCATTACTTTCTGTACCCCGTCCGGTGGCACTTCCACTACCTCCACTATGTTCAAATGTCGCACCCCGGGCTCTTGCCCTCTGCTTGAGCTGGTGCAACTCCAACAACTCTCGGCGAGCCTATTCCATCTGCTTTTCCTCATCATCATCGAAGACATCTTCACGTGATGAACCACGAGCTACAGGCTCTGAAGCAACTTGCTCTATTCTCAGATGCTCATCTCTAATAGATTTCTTCTTGGCCTTCGTTTCTTCTATACTTGCTAGCATGAGCCCTCTCACTTCCGCGGAACCCCACTGCAAGGAATAACATCCCTGTGCTTTCCAGCAAGATGTTCTTTTAGGCGTGTCACACCTCCACATGACTTCGTAAGCTTACAATATTTGCGCTTCCACCCAGCACCTCCTAATCTCTCTCCATGGTCCCAAACATCGATACTTTTACCAGCTATCAACTACAATATCATGCAGCAACAAAAACATGTATCAGTAATAAACAAGAGGATCATATGCTTCTGTAGAAAGAAAAACAAATTTCAAAAATAAATAACATAGTGCCTCAAATTGAACATGCGTTGGTAACATGCATTTTAAACATAAGTGATGCATTGTCTTTATCTGTTCCACTTTCCAGTTAAGAAAAGAGGAATTGCTACTCACAACTACAAGTCTTATTCCAATAGCAAAAGTTCATGGACCTAGCCTAGACTATCGGCATTTCATTGATTAATCCTCCAAAATGGTATACCTGATCTGATTACATACCAGGTGGGAGTCCAGGTTTAGGTAAACCAGCAGTTCATCCTGCCTGGCATGTTGCTTTGAGCTATTTTCATGAAGCATAATTTTTGTTATAAAAGGTAATATATACTAAGTGTATCAAGGTCCCACTTAAACACATGTTGAGGAAGAGATAAAGATAGTGCACACTCACTCACGAATAAGACTTAGTTTCACTAACCTCATCCATGCTTTTCTGCTTTTTCTTGTGCAAAATTTACTTGACTAAACAAATAAGGGCAAATGCCTCTTCGAGGGCAACAAACTGCTAAGAAAATGAAGAATTTTCAAAAGCCTCTCACCACAAATTTTCTTTGCTGCTGCAGATCTGCTGCTTGGCTGCTGCAGATCTGCCGCTGCGCTGCTTTGCTGCTGCTGCTTTCTCCTCTCCCTCCTGCTTTGCTGCTGCTCTCAATAATGTGATTCACTGCTGCAGCCTCAGACTTTTTCTCCCCCACATGCAGAAAACTCTACCCTTCATATGCAACAAGCAAAAGCACCCCTTTACCCTACCCCATGGACCCTACATACTCTCAATCAGATGATTAAGCATCCAATGCATCTAAAATGTCACCTGGAAGTCTACAGTGCATTTACAAATTCAAATTTTCGAATTTCAAATTTCGGCCGGTTTTTTTACTCCTCGTCTCAGCCGGGTTTTTCGGTTACCAACGGTTACCGACCGGTAACCACCGGGAAACCGAATCCTGATTGCGGCGGTCACCGACGAAGAGAGCAAGCGCCTCGTGGTCGTTGACAACGGAGCGGAGGTCGACGTGGTATAGCTAGCGCCGATCGATTGATTCCTTTCAGCAAAGTGGAGTAATTGGCCACTCGTCTCGTCTGCAGAGTCGACGGCCGCAACGCAACGGTTTCCATTGGCTTTTGCTCGCTTGTGTGCGCTAATACTACCTGGAGTTGTATTAATCGCAGAGATGAATGATAGGGATTGAGCGATGTGGCTGCCCTGTCCCGTGAGCGTGTTCCCATGCATGCCCCCTTCCACATGGCGTGCAGCTACTCGTTACTAGGTGTGGAAATGAATCAGATACGGTCGAATAGTCTCAAATACGAATTCATATTTTTAAAACGAATACGAATACGAATATTCTCAAATACGGATACGAATATTCTCGAATACGGATATTTTCAAATACGGATTTTCTCGGATACGAATATCGGATAAAACGGATTCTTAGCGGTTTTGCCAATTTTTCACCGGTTTTTGACCAATTACCGGTTTTAAATCGCCTAAATTCAAATTTTGAATCACAAAATTCATATGGATTTTTCATGGGTTCTAGAAACGGATCGAATATGAATGCGGATACGAATAGTCTCGAATACGAATGCGAATACGAATATTCTCAAATACAGATACGAATATTCTCGAATACGAATACAAACATTTTCGAATACGGATTTTACTTACCACATTCACGTTTTCTCGGATACTCGGATACGAATATTGGATAAAACGAATTATCCGTTATCGTTTTCCACCCCTACTCGTTGCCGTTTTGAGGCTGGCCACCTACTACCTTCCGTCCACAATAAAGAAAAAGTCGCCGCTATTCTTTCTCGTTGCCACTTAGTCCATGACTATCATGCATGGGAAGCTATCCAAATTCAGATGGAGATCCTTCTATCATTGCTACAGGTTCCCCTTGATTTTCTTCATATTTATCACATTCTTCTGCTTCAACTTCATTAAACTTTTTCTCCTTGCAGTGCTTCTCGCAGTGGCATGCCCAGTCGGCGAGGGATCCTCCGTCGCCATGGCCGCTGGACCCGTCGCCGCCGGCGACCTCGATCTGCATTTCGCGACCATGGAAGTTCACTGAGTTCAACGCGAACTCGAAGCACGGGTCACCGCATGAGAAGTCTGGGTCCATCCTCGCCGCCCATGTGCGCCTGTCAGCGGCGCTCGAGACCTCGAGTTAGCACCGATTGGCACCGGCAAGTGCGCTGATCTCGATTTGATCCTATTTTCTCATATCAGTTATATATATCGGGTCTGTTTGGCAACGGCTGCGGCTTATGGCTTTTGGCTGAAATTTTTGAATTTGGCTGTTTACGGTACAGATTAAGGAGAGATAGATACTCACTTGCGATTTTGGATGGTACATATGTTGGGCTTTTACCGTGTACATCGTTTAACTTGTAGACCCTATCTTAAGACAATACTCCGTTTGAAAGTTAGGTACTGTAACAAAAGCCAAAAGCCGCCAGCTTCGGAGGAAAAGAACAGGCACATAGCTTTACGGAAAGCATTGAAAAATAAAAGTTTATGATACTCTCATAAATCAATGGTTAGATTTTATTTCTACTACCACTTTTCTACTCTCAGTATAACGTACTGTAAACAAATCCCTGAAACATAGCTTTTGTTATTATCTCTCAACCAACTGTTCTAGTCATCAACTGCTGACATCTTTCAGAACTGGATATGTTGGTTGTGACTCGTACCACGATATAGTATCCTGTTCAACTCATTTTGTAAAAGCGTTATATTTAGAACAATGTTGGTTAGTGTGCATCTGACCCCTCTTTTTGTTGGAGGTAGAAACATGGATCGTAGTGGTTACTGGTTAGGTCAATGAGATTGACACTTTTCTTGCACATTTACCTGACAAGATGGCAACAATGGAACTAGGTAAGGAAGCCGTTCTTTTCGTCTTGATGCAGATTGCAGAACGTCTAATCTTATCAAAAGAACGCCAGACCTCACAGAATTGGACAATAGTCGAAGGTGGACGAGGCTTTCGTTAGCGAGCGAATGGGACGTTGCTAAACGAAGCGTCCAGAACTGGACGTATTCCCGGATAGCGTCCTTCCTATATTTGTGATTTTCAGCTTTCCTTATTTACTATTAATTAATAAAAAGGCCAGCCAAAACAAAGATCAACTGCCTTATTAGTAGATATATTTGTTCAAAACTGCAATTTCAGATCAGTAGATACCCCCAGATATCACTCCTAGCTAGCCGCTATTTCTGGAAGAAATGCAATTAGACAATCACGGAGCTAACAAATCACATATACGAGTTCTTGGCCAAGCTAATCAGGAGGTGAGGAAGCCCGGTTCTTTTCAGCTTTTCAGTCGACTTTCCATTTCGATTTCTTTCAACAATTACTAGTCATTAGGCTAATAAATTGCAGCTAAAAGTTATAAGCAGCAGTCCAAAAAAGCACCCCTGAAATTGTGTTTACCCGGGCCTGCCTCCAGAGGCCACGCTGCATCAGCGGAGCCTGGCTCAAGTTCAGGCGAAGGAAACCAAACAGCCTGAAGTTTCATCCACTCATGCCAACCAGGTTGGATATAGGCAACCAAACAGACCACCCTACAAGAATCGGACCGCACACTGACCAGCTCGCCCTGCAGCCTACCCAATGTCGATGCCCCGCCCCGTCCGCCACCACCTCCAGCAGCCATTGGTCAGGGCGCCTTCGGTGGCTACTCCTGGGCCGTCTACTCACCGCCACGTGCGCCCACAAGCAAGAGCGGAATTAGACTCATGGCAGAGTAGGCTTTAGCCTCAGGTGTAAAAAAAAGCTTAGTGTATAGCTCAGATGATTTCAGCCTAGCCTAAGGTAACATTCTTATGGTCCAGTCCAAGTAGCCCGATTTCAAATTTTTAGTCCACTCCTCCCCGTAGCCGGCCACTTGGTCCATTCGCTGCTCGTGGAAAGAAGCCCGCAGGCTGCAACCCAGCTCGCAAGCCAACTCACCTTTCGCTGCCTCGTGGTCCATTGCAAACCCTACCTGACTACCTCTCAGCTCGCAGACTCACACCCACACGGCTAGCTCGCATGTCGCCCCCTCTCGCACATCATGCCACCCTGGCTCCTACCCAACACCACCCCCCTCCCAAGACCCGGCCCGCTCCCCTCCTAGCCCCCCTCCCATTGCCACCCCCTCCTAGCGTCGGCGTCGATGGCAGCTTCGGCATAAGCCAAGAACTCCCAGGGCAAGCACAGGGTGAAGATGTGATTCTGTGAAGATACTACACACCACACTTACTAGCCCTAGATCAGATTTAGATTGATTTTCACTGGTGGCCTATGGGAAATGTTGTTATATTTACTGAGATATTTGTCGGGCCCTTCTCCAGGAAGTTCCCAAAGGCGTAGATATGGGTGGCGCCCAGGTAGTGGAGCTGGCCCATCAACTTGCCGCTTGAGTTCTTCAGGATCTTCTGGGCCAAGTGACGAGGAAATCACTTCCTTAGATACACACAACACTCATCCATAAGATGCTAAGTAAGGAACTATGAGGAGAGCACGTATACGGTAGTTGAATTATCAGGTGAACTCATTCCTAGAATTGTTTAATTCAGCTTTTGAGAATAGGTTGCTGCTTGATGTGTGATATGATTGTGTTTAGGAATATAGGCAATGACCAAGAAGATGCACATGGAGTCACGGATACACTTGGGATGAACACTGGAGATCACCATGTCACTTTGAGACTAGAACAACTAAGAATGAAAGCTAGACATTCTCTAAAATCCAGTTCAGCCTCCAAAAATAGCGTTGACTTCAAACAAGCATAGAATATGCATATGGAGTCCAAATGAGGTAATCTTGGACATGTTAGAAAGCTTATGATGTCCTCTTTTTAATGGTTTTAGTCTCACCTCAAAACTTTACCTGAGCACATCGTAATCTATGAAACAAGTCTAAATCAATTTCAAATCTAGGACCTAAGCCTTGAATCAATTTGACCCCAACTAGAGAGTTATAGTGTGATGTTGCTCCACCCTCACAGACATGCTCCCCACATCCCTAGCCCCTCGAAAACTACCAGGGATGCTGCGTTCATATTTTTGATGTGACGTTAAATAAATTACAATGCTTAAAACAAGACAATAGGTTAGTAGAGGAATAATATCAAGAATTACAAATTAGTTTATTGCGTTGTAGTTTGGAAAAATTGAAGAAGCTAAAATGGCTAGAATTTTGGGGGAGCCTAACCGGGAAATTTAGGACATACTTGATTATAAGAAATACAATTTTATTACCTATTTATTTCATCTTGCTTGCAAAGCTGAAAGGGAAATACAGGGAGCGACACATGAGAACAATGAGTCATTTTGGGGGGCTCTTCTTCCTCCAAACAAAGTACCATAATAGAAAGGGCGCCTCTTCCATTTATATCAAGCTGAGAGTGCTCTACTTCTACTTCTATGCCCTCACGTGCACCCAAAACAAGTAAGACTAAACCGTTCAAGCTCCCAAAACAAGTTCAAAGAGTTGTGCATTTCATAAGAGAGTGCCCAAGTCAGTGAGCTCTCATTGTGAGAGAAAATGATGAGTATACTTCAGCTAGTAAAATTGATGAAGAATATACATTTGTTGTAAATAACCATGCAAGTGATGAGATTCACACTAGTGATGAATAAGAAGAATACTTGAGTGCCGAAGTTTCAAATAAGCACATGAACCTTATAGTGAAGCGTGTGCTTAATGCACAAATATAGAGTATTAAACAGGACCAACGACACAATTTGTTTCAAACCAAGTTCGTCATCAAGGAACGTTTGTGTCATATCATCATTGATGGAGAAAATTGCAATAACTTTGCTAGCTTGGAGATGGTCGAGAAGTTTGGCTTGACCACAATTCCTTGCCCTCATTCTTACTATATCCAATAGTTCAACTCATGTGGTAAGTTGAAGATAATCAAAACTATAAGAGTACAATTTTTGCTTGGTTTATATCATGATTATATTGATTGTGATGTCATGCCTATACAAGCATGCTTCTTACTTTTAGGTAGACCATGGCAATTTGACATGGATTCCACTTATCTTGATAAAACTAATCAATATACTCTCATGCATAAGGGCAAAAAAATTTGTTTTACATTAATGTATCTTGAAGCCATTATTAAAGATGAAATTAAATGAATTGAATGTGAGAAAAAGGATAATGTTGAAAGTGAGAATTAGATAGTAGCTAAAGAATGCTTTCCACCTAAAAAAAGAAGCAAAAGACTCAACTGCTAGAAAGAATGAAATTAAAATGAAATATGCTATTCTATTAGCTACTAAATCTGATTTCAATGACTTGGAAATGGAAAATTCTATTTTCTATGCCTTTTTTTTGCAAAGATGCTTTGTTTTCACTTAAGGATTTGCTCTCATCTTTGCCTCATGCTATCACTAACGTTTTGTAGAAGTTTAAAGATGTGTTTCCATCTGAAATACCCCTAGGGCTGCCACCTGTTAGAGGAATTGAGTATCAAATTGACTTAATCTCGGAAACTTCTTTGCCAAACCATGCATCATATAGGACTAATCTAGAGGAGACTAAGGAAATTCAGCATCAAGTGTAAGACTTGCTTGCAAAGGGTACGTACGTGAAAGCCTTAGTTCTTGTGTTGTTTTTATGATTTTAGTTCCTAAGAAAGATGGATCTTAGCGTATGTGTGTTGATTGTAGAGTGATTAATAATATCAGTATTAGATATCGTTATCCTATTCCTAGATTAGATAATTGCTTGATGAGTTGAGTAGCTCTACTGTTTTCTCTAAAGTTGACTTGCACAATGGATACCACTAAATTAGAATAAAACTTGGAGATGAATGGAAGACTGTATTTAAAACTAAGTTCAGATTATATGAGTGGCTAGTGATACCTTTTAGTTTAAATAATTCACAAAGCACTTTCATGAGATTAATGAATGAAATTTTATGTGATTTCATTGGTAAATTTGTGGTAGTTTACTTTGATGATATATTAATTTACATCAAGTCACTTGATGAACATCTTGAACAGTTACGTGCTATTTTTATTGCTTTGAGAGATACACGTTTGTTTGGTGACCTTAAAAAGTGCATCTTTTGCACCGATCGAGTTTATTTTCTTGGCTATGTTGTTACTCCATAAGGAATTGAGGTAGATCAAGCCAAAATTGAAGCTATAAAGAGTTGGCCAACACCACAAATGGTCACACAAGTGCGGAGCTTTTATGGGCTTTCTAGATTCTATCACTGCTTTGTGAAGGAATTTAGTACCATCGCCGCACAACTTAATGAATTGATGAAGAAAGGTGTTCCTTTTAAATGGAGACAAATGCAAGAAGAAGTTTTCAACCTTCTCAAAGAAAAGCTCACAAATGCATCATTGTTCTAACTTTCTGATTTTAGTAAGACTTTTAAACTTGAGTGTGATGCTAGTGGAATTAGTGGTGTATTGATGCAAGAAGGTAAACATGTTTCTTATTTTAGGAGAAATTGAGTGGGCATAGTTTGAACTATTCAACTTATGATAAAGAATTATCTGCTGTAGTTCGAACTTTAGAAACACGGCAATATTATTTATGGCTCAAAGAATTTGTTATATATTCTGATAATGAATCTTTGAAACATAATAGAAGTCAATCTAAACTGAACCATAGACATGCACATTGGGTTGAATTTATTGAATCTTTTCCTTATATCATTAAACACAAAAAAAGGAAAGAAAATATGATTGCTGATGATTTGTCTAGACGGTATACTTTGTTGTCTCAACTTAATTGCAGAATTTTGGGCTTAGAGATAATAAAAGATTTATATACTTTTGATGATGAATTAAAAGATGCCCTGTCCAATTGTAAATATAGCAAAAGCTAGAACAAATTTGTTTTTAATGATGGTTTCTTATTTAGAGTTAACAAGGTATTGATGAACCATGTGGAGGTGACCACATATGTATGATGAGTAATTGACATTGGTTTAGGTGAGTCGAGTTTGGTTTGCGTAGTTCGGAGTCGAATCGTTGCATGGCGCAATCGGACTCGGTCGGACTTGGTCAAACTTAGTCGTATGGGATTAGGATGCATATTCTAATATTTTCGACAGGTTTGGACTTCAGCATGGTAAGTGATGTTATTTACGCTTTCATGTATCGAGCGGTGCTATTTGACGTGTTTCTTGTCTGTGTGGCTGCAGGACGTCGAGGCGAAGTCGTGGCGAGACACGGTGGACCAGACTAGGCGCAGGTGGTGCTGAGGTCAGAACGGTCAGGATGTGTCGAAGACGACGTGAACTCGAGGTGGTTGCGAGGCGTGCGAGGCAAGGAGCGCAAAGCTTCCGGAAGGTGCGAGGGGCGACCGGAAATTCGCGTGGCTGCACAAGCGGGAGCGGGCTCCGTTGGACTTAGCAGGCGTAACGGGGCGGAGACCCGTTAGCCGTAGGCTATAAATACATGTGAGGGGCTGCATGCCCACTTGAACACTTGGAGAGAAAATTAGGGTTTGCTAGAGTCAAAAGAGGCTTTGATGGCTTGCTTTGGCTTTAGGCTTTAGTGGGTGAGAGTAGGTGTTGAATACAGAGTGTGCTCCCTGGGTGTTCCCTCTCTCTTCGTTGTTTTCCTCCCAAGAAACATGTGAGGTTCTTGGTGTTCTTGAGGATTGAGAGGTTGGAGATGGATTGAGAGTCTTGTAATCATCCCTCTATATGTAATCGTGGTATCGTGACTCCTCTTTTGATTTGGAATGAAAGTCTGATCTTTACTCCTCCATTTTGGGCTCTCTGTTGCATATTTTCTTCGTTGTCCATTTCTGGTGATTTGTGAGTTTTTGAATCTCTTGTTGTTGGTTGCTGGGGAGTGCCCAAATGGATTGCTATGACATGGGTGATGCTCAAAAGCCATTTGGCTAGTTAACTCCAAGAGCAAACCAAGTTTTAATCTCAGATTTCAGTGTTGAGCCTCCTCTGTTCATGAACTCAGTTTCTAGGGTTTTGGTGAAAAACTTGATTTCCTTTGAGAGATGTCTTGATTTTTGGTCTGAGGAACTCTTTTGATATTGGTAACATAACTGCAAGAGCTCATGATCAAAGAATTTCTAGTTGTGGAGTAATTTGGTTTTTGTGCTTCTCTCTAAAGTTTTTCAAGTTTCTAGAGTTTTTGAGTTAAATCTTGATTCCTTTCTTGGCTTGAGCTGATATCTAGTCTGGAAGGTCCCCTTGCTATTGCTATTATATCCCCAGCGTTTCAGTGCCAAAGGATCAGAGACTGGAGAGAAATTTGGATTTTGGTTCAGTTTGTGCAAAAGCTTCAGATTTCTGACATAATCTGAAACTCTTGCTCGTTGATTGAAATCTTTTGTTTTCTGAGAGTTATTTGCTTTTGGGTTTGTAGCTATGATCTTTTGAATGAAAGAGAGTAGCTTATTTTGAGCAATTCCTTGGTTTTATTGAGTCCCAGTAACACCTTTTTGTCGGCTGTTCTACTGCTCTGTCTAGCTGTTTTCAGCTCTTCAGTTGGGCTGTTTTGGTCTGAAAAAAGGGGTATTCGGCTGCTGCTTACAGGGCAATAGTTGGAGCTTTAGGTAGCTGCAATAAACAGACTTATCTTGGGTTGTGTACTCTCTTTGGGGACAAAAGTACAGCTACGAATTGCAGCCAATACTCACTGTTGTCTAGTGTGATTTTTATTTCCTTTTTGCTGTTTTTCAACCATTTTGCATGCAGATCAAACAGCGGTTTTTCAGTTGAATTTTTTACTGGCTGGTCTCTGATTTATGCTGAATTTTTCAGTGCCGCATGCGTTCCAAATTTCAGCAAAGTTAATTTTAATTTTCTGTGAGGTGCTTTGTTTTGCATCTTTTTGAAAAATTAGTATTTGATTTCTCAGGGGCGTTTTTTAAGCGAGCGACATTCACCCCCCTCTGTCGCCATTTCGGTCCTACAGGTATGCATTCTAACTAGCTCTATTCGTCTTTTGTTGTTATAGAAGGCGCATGGAGGAGGATTAGTGGGACACTTTGGCATCAAAAAGATGAAGGATATCCTTGTTGAGCACTTCTATTGGCCAAGGATGAGGCGCGGCATCGAACGCTATGTTTCGCAATGCACTACATGCCAAAAAGCTAAATTGCGATTGAATCCACATAGATTATGCACGTCTCTTCCTATTCCTAGTATTTTAGGAGGATATTTCTATATATTTTATTTTAGAATTGCCTAGGACAAAGATGGGGAGGGATAGTATTTTTTGTTGTAGTGAATAGGTTTACTAAGATGACATATTTTATTCCTTGTCATAAGAACGATGATGCTACACATGTTGCAGATTTATTTTTCAGGGAGATTGTTCGACTACATTGTGTGCCAAAGACAATTGATTCAGATCATGACGCAAAGTTTCTGAGTCACTTTTGGAGGAAAACTTGGGACGAAGCTGCTATTTTTAAATACTTGTCATCTCCAAATTGATAGACAAACTGAAGTTACCAACCATACGTTGCCAACAATGTTGAGGGCTATTTTGGAGAACTTAAAAATGTGGAAAGAATGTCTACCTTATGTGGAGTTTGCCTACAATCGCTAAATGCATTCAACCACAAAGACGAGCCCTTTTTAGGTAGTATACAGCTATAAACCTTGCGCTTTAATTGATTTGTACCTCTACCATCTTCAAAGAGGGTAAATTTAGATGCTAAGAAATGTGCTGGATTTGTTCTTAAGTTGCATGAAACCATAAAAGAAAACATAGAGCGCATGAATAAGAAATTAGGGTTGCTGGTAGTAAAGGTTGAAAGGAAGTAATTTTTGAACTTGGTGATCCTGTTTGGTTGCATTTGAGAAAGGATATATTTCCATAATTGAGAAAGTCTATGTTGATACTTAGAGCTGATGGTCCTTTTAAGATTATTGAAAAGAATAATGATAATACATACAAGCTTGAGTTGCCTGCAGAGTTTAGGGTTAGTCCCACATTTAACATTGTAGATTTGAAGTTATACCTAGAAGAAGAAGATGAGCTCGTGTCGAAGATGACTCCCGATCTTCCGATGAAAACGATAACTATGATTGTTTGATATGACATTGATGACGAGCCTACTTGACCAAAATGACAAAGTCCATCCTGCAATCGCCACACCACACCGTTGTCGTTGCCAGCCGTGCCCCACACGGATGATCTTTCTTGCAAGCAATTGAGAATCAAGCATGAGACAAATAAGCATGATCTGAATTTACAAATAAAAATGAAGTTTCATTGAACAATGGAGAGGCCTAAAGTCATCATAGTTGGTCTAATCCACACAAGTACACAACCGATGTTTCTGAATGAAAAACAATCTAAACAAGTATAAACCCTAAAAGTAGTGTCCTTGATAGTTTTGAGGGGCTAGGGATGTGGGGAGCATGTCCATGAGGGTGGGGGACATCCCACTACAACTCTCTGGTTGGGCTCAAGCTGATACAAGGCCCAGCGCCTAGCTTTGGAACTGATTCAGACTTGTTTCATAGATTATGATATGCTCAGGCAGAGTTATGAGGTAAGACTAGAACCATTAGAAATAGAACACCAGAAGCTTTCCAACAAGTCCAAGATCACCTTATTTAGACTCCATATGCATTTTCTATGTTCGTTTTAAGTTAGCGTTGTCTTAGGAGGCTGAACTAGATTATAGAACATGCCCTTTCATTCTTGGTTGTCCTGGCATCAAAGTGACGTGGTGACCTCCAATGTTTATCCCAAGTGTGTCCATGACTCCATGTGCCTCTCCTTTGTCCTTACCCATGTTTCTAAGCACAATTACATCACATGCATTAGGCAGCAACTTATTCTCAAAAGTTAAATTAAACAACCCTAGGAACAAGCTCACCTGATAATTTAATTATCATGCATGTGCCCTCATCATATTTCCTTGCCTAGCATCTTGTGGATGAGTATTGTGTGTATCTAAGAAAGTGATGTCTTCATTACCAAGCCCCTCTAAGATAAGGATGACTCAATTTTAGATGAATTTAGGAAAAAGAATCGAATCAATCGGAGCTAGGAAGGAGAAAAATAGGCTCTTGGAAAATTAATAGACTGAGAAAATATTGGAAATTAAAAATACTACTGTGCTATAGATCGGGTGCATGGAATAGGGCGATCTATGGTGGACTCAGCTCATGGAACAATGCACATGTGGCGAGGCTTGCTGACGTGGCATCTAGGGTTGACGTGGCAGTGATGTGGCAGGACATGTGGCATGGGTGGGCTAAAGTAGTGATGATGTGGCAAGGACACATGGCACTGACGTGGACGCTAACATGTGGCTCCTAGGGTTGAGGTGGCTGCTGAGGTGGCACGGCTGACTCGGCTTGGTCTACGAGTCCATGGAACAGTGGACGCTAACATGTGGGCCCGCTTTGTTAGAGACTCAGCACACATGGACCAAGTTCATCAAGAAGGCAAAAGGGTCGGTTAGGTGTGGTGCGTGCTGACATCACTTAGCTGACATCAGCAGCGCGCGGGTCAAGGCGTCTCTTCGGGCACAAATGGGTGCGGTGCGTGGTGGCGACGAACTTGTGGACCGAGGTAGCAAACAACGAAGTAGCAACGACCAGCAGAATGATGGGACGATGGCAAAGCATGGCCAGACGGCTTACCGGCAATGGCATAAGGCAGGGAAACGACGGAGCGGCTATCGGCGAGGTAGACGATGGTGACTCGAATGGTGGCAAAGTCGAAAGTGACGACCCACGGTGAGCTCGGCAAGGAACAGCGTGACTTTGGGTGGCTCGGGATGCGGAAATCAGGAGGCGTGGACACCAAGAAGGAGGGGTCGGACATGAACGCCGAGATCAAAAAGGATACGGCGGCAGTGGCACCGCATCGGACTCAAAGACAGGAGTATAGCACAGAGATGATGGCCTGACAGGTGGGCCCCACTTGTTGACGAGAAGAAAGAAACGGAGGACCAAGATCACAGTGTGGACAAAAAGATGCGACGGATAGCTGGCACATGTCAATCATCCAACGATCACGCGCGAACTCGAATGCGGGACGCGTGGCAAGAGCGGGCTGAGGCTAGCGGGCTGGGGAAAAGATGGTTCGGGCTAGGGTTTCTTCCCAAAGGCTTTCAAAAATTTTAAAATGATTTTTAATTTTCAGAAATAGGAATAAATTCAATTGAGCTCCCAAAAATAGCAAATAAACCCGAAAAATTCCAAAAAAATTCCTTGAAGCACAAGGAATCTGAATAAAGTATTTTCAATAATAATTGAAGTTTAAGTTAGTCACATTAAATATTTTTAGTTTGGAAAAATTTTAATTTAAGCTTTAATTAATTTTAGAAAAATTCAAATAGTGAATTTTATTTTAAAAACTTCAAGAAAACTCTGAAAAAGGGATGTTACATGCGAGATCGAGCAGACGGTGCTTAGCTTGCCGGAAGTTGGTATTCTCACTACACATTTTGACCATTGTTTCACACATTGACCCATTTTGTACATGGTATCTGTTTGTAACAGTGTGATTTGGGTTCTTTCAGGGATTGGGCCGTATGTGGAACCGTGGAAGTGGCGTTCTATCATAATCCTTCGTGGACATTGCTGGTTACGGATGCTGTCATTTTTGTTCCTGGGCAGCCGCTGGAGTGTATCAGCAAAAAATTGCTGTTGGCATCAGCTAAGAACGGCTTGGCAATGAAAATATTGAGCAAAGGGAAAGAGGCTCCTCATGAACCGGTTGTGGTGGACAATAAGCTGAACCGACAGAAAGGTAATAACAGTCTAATAGTGGATGTGTCTCCATATTATCTAAGTACTCCATTTCTGAAGTAATTGTCATTACAATAAAACAAGAATTAGCTGAAATTAGTGAAACCTCGTGCTTATATTTTAATTGTGGTAGTATAGTTCATACTAAAAAATGCTACTACAAAAGCTTGTTAATGTCCACCTAGTTCAATTAGCCTTCTACATTTTCGAAAGCAACAGCCTTCAATACGAAGGTCAATTTTGCCACCCCAGCATCTATCTGTTATTTCTGTTGCTCCGGCTTTCTGCATGCACTGTTGTTATATGACAACTCTTGTGTCCTCACTTAGCAATCACATTCTTTCGGAAGCTTCAGGGTAGCCATTTCCTAGTTGCCTAATGCGGTAATGCCTACTATATCTTTTTTGTTTCAAGAATGCCAAATGCCTGTATCAGTTATGGTATCTTTGCAATGTATTATCTTCAACACTGATCTTCTCCATTATTTCAAGATTGCTGGTGATCAAAATGGGTGTACTCAGTTATTTGATTTTCTGTTCAAAGCTCAATGTGTCAGATGAAAACAACAACATAATGGTTTGTTGCAGAGGACAAAGTCATATTCGTCGTATGGAATCGATAATATTGACACATTCGGCGTAACCTTGTTTATCTTACTACAGGATGGGAGAGAATGGTACTTCACATATTATTTCTTGGTCCCTCAAATCTTCTGGAGCCAAACGCAAACTTTGCTCAAATACCACAGAAATTGATTGTTTCACCAATTGTCAAGACACTCGTTTTCAGCAAAGTTCCAGAGAAGGTATGTCGATGTGGTGAATGAAATCTGTAGCATCACACAGCAAAGTTTCAAGAATTATGGTTCAAAATGTATGATTAGTTGTAATACAGTCATACAAATGTAAACTATATGTGTAACACCCCATTTTCAAATCCTCTGCCTAATGTAAAATTCCAATGTATGTTAATGAAAAATTAAAAGCTTTTATTCTCAGTTGGCTATTCTTTTTGCTTCCAAATATATATATATATGTATGTATGTGTATATTATAGAAAATGCAAAAATAATTTAAAATGAAGACCTTGTTTTATTCCCAAAGGAGTAAATCAAATTAACCTTTTAAAATCTGGAATCTGAAATATACTTCAAGGATTAAAGGATTTAGGAGACTAAGAATGTGAAGAAAAGATATATGCATATGTATATGTATATATACGCGTATACATATATGCGTATGTATATATTATTAAAGGAATTTCTCCTAGCCAATCCTAACCATCCCCTTCCTTCTCCATGCCATCCCAGCCCCATTCTTCTCTTCCCCTGTGGCGAGTTCTTCCCTTCTCCATCATGGTTCCAGACCTCCTCTGCAGCTTGTCGTCTTGCGCCACCAACTCCGTCGGCGATTGAATGCGGTGTCGACCCTCGTCTTCAGCGCCTCTCCTGCGCCATCAGCGCCTAGCAATGGCGGTGTCTTCCGTCAACTCCAGCGCGTCCCCGACTGCGTAGACCTGCGCCGGCCGTGCGCCAATGCCCTACGCCAAGGATTGCCGTGGTCCTCCTCTGCCATCGGTCACCTTCGCGTGCAGCAGGCTTGCACGACTCCCTGCCGCCCTGTCTCCCCGACGAGCCCGTCCCCGGCCTCTATATGTCGCACTGCTATCACGCCACACACTCCCGCCTCACTCACCGTCGCCTCCCCTGCAGTGCGAGCGCCACCGGAAATCTCCGTCGCCGAGCACCTCCGGTCACCGCCGAAACCCCTTGAGCCTTCTCCCACGTTCGCCACTACCCCCTCTTTCCCTTCCCCGGATTAATCGGCCCCTCCTCCTTTGCAGGCCGCCGGCGACGTGCCTCCACCGCCACCGACGGCTTCGGACCTCCCTGGTGAACCGCGACACCCCGGGCCAACTCCTTGCGCGTGAAGCACCACCGGGACCCCGGGAGCGTCTTCCCCACCTCGCCGGACTCCGCCGCCCTCTCCAGCAAGCCGCCGCCGTGGTCTTCCCCGCCGCCAAGCCCCTCCACGCCGCCGGCCCGCCCTGCTCCATCTCGAACCCAGTCAACGCCCCAGGTGAGCTCGTGGTTACCTGTGGATGCTCCCCTCCCGAAGAATCGAATCCCCATGGCCCGTGGCGCCGGCGCCCGCCTCCCCTGTCCCCGCCGCCGCCTCACCGCGCCGCCCTCCCGCCCGGCGTCACGGCCGATTCCCGCCTCCCCGAGGTGCGCGCGGGTGGGCAACCCGTTTGGGCCAGCGCGCGCGCCTCCATGCACCCTCCGCGCCGGCGGCGCGCTCTCCTTCCGTGCGGACGGAGTGAGCGAGCAGAGGACACCCCATCAAAAGCATTACAACCAGTCCTTTATGATGTCTTAACCAGGCTATTTAATTGATATCTTAACCGCTAATTAAGTGATGCCTTAACCGAACCCCATCTAATCCCTCTCGGGCCCACTTGACAGCAGCTCTCTCTCCTCCCTCTCTTTTATTTTCTGAAATTCCAGGAATTTAAAACTTTAAAATGCCATAACTTTTAACCCTAACTCGAACTTAATGAAACCAACTTCTAAATTTTTTCTAAAATCAAGATCTGTCTAATGGTTCTGGTTTGGTTCAATTTTGAGTTCATTTGAGTTGTTTTATTTTATTTGGTTCTTATTCGACCCTCGTTTTCTCGTGTTGCTTTTTCCGGTTTCTCCCGTCCGAGTAGAGTTCGACGACGCGAACGAGGCCCCGCTTGAAGCAGCACAAGACCCCCAAGCTTTCGATCCAGGCAAGTCAATACTTTGATCATTTTGCGCCTACATTTATGTGAAACTATGTTCATTTAAACTATAAAAATTGCATGCGTTATTTTATGTGCTAAAAATATGTAAGTCTTAAGGTAGATAACAACCTTATGCCCACCTAATGATATAATACTCCACCAGTAACATTTGAACTCCCATGATCATTTGTCGCCCTAGATGTAAACACTAGTATGGTAGTTATACAACTTATTATTGCCATGCTAAAAATTTGTCAAGTCCAGGGTTCTAGTAACCCTGATAATCACTCTGTAATCATGAACACTAGATTTGGGATAGTCATGGGATGTACATGGCTGAACAAATATGTTGATTTATGTTATGCTTCTCAAAACCCTAAAATCTGAACTTTGTTTGGGCGGATGGTAAGAACAGTGGGTGTGGATGTAACACGGGGATTGTGGAATGAACCGCCCGAACGACCTAAGGACTTAATCCTGTGTGGACCTTCCGTGTACAACAGTACAACCACAAGCTGGCATATTGTAGGCTTGGCTAAATAATTTACTGAACTCTCTATTCATATCACGGAGAACGTGTGTAGGTGGGTAATGAAAGCCCCACTTGGAATGGGACACCGGATGTAGGTGACGTCGCCTAGGATAGCGTATGTGGAGAGCGGAGTCCGACTGCGCTAACCTATGGTGGACATCCCGCACAACCTATGGACGTAACCCCATAGGAGTGATATACTAGAGAGTGAGGTATTGTAAAGGCCTCGTGATATTATCTCGATCTGCATGTCAAAGGAATCATGTAGAACCATCGGGACGATTATCTCTTGTGGGTAAAGATGTACAGTCTCTGCAGAGTACTTAAACAAACTATTCGAATAGCCGTGCCCACGGTCAAGGGCAGACATGGAAATCTTCCTCGAGTTAGTTCTATTTCAAAAACTTTTGAGGTTGGGAGTAAACATTTGCTAGGTGGATGTAACCTAAAATTGGTAAATAACCTGGAGGGATGTACTCCAGTGTTGGTATTATGGTGGATGTAACCTCCTATTTAAAAAGTTAAGCATTGGTGGATGTAACCATAAAATATGGTGGATGTAACCATAAAATTTGGTATATGGAACCTACCCCATTATAAATTATTGCACACTTCCAATATTTAAATCATAAGTTCTTGAAAATGCTAGGTCCTAGGAATTTTATATTATGATTATTTCAAAAGTCGCTTTGAGCAAATAAAAGAACCCGAGCCTTCCTTGTTCAGCCTTGCATCTATAATTATTTGCATTCTTGTGTTGGCTCATGAGCACGGTTGTTTGTGCTCAATCTCGCTCTTAACCCCCTTTCGTAAGTCGTGAATCAAGAGCACTACGCCTACCATGAGGATCGGGATGCCAAGGCAATGAAGATGGTGGATATTAGAATAGACTTGGTAGTCTTGCCTCTCGCCTCGATCCAGATTGACCAGGCTAGTTTTGGTGGGTGCATCCGTTATTAGTCGAGTCCACGATTAATAGCGGTAGTACTCGGGTTATCGATCGCTTGCCTGTGGTGAGTTGTGCCCCTACGCTGTATGCTTCGCTTCGCTTTTATGTATTGTAAGACATTTGGCTTTGACGGCTCTATTGTAACCACGGCCCGACGTGGTCTATTTGAACTCGGTATTGTAATGTATGAATTTATCGTGTATGAAATGATGCAGCGATGTATCTGTGAGCATTATCTACTGATCCAGGGAATAATGCAGTGTTATCACAGAGGATTCCAGGTATTAAACTTGGGGTCCGACAGAGCTGGTATCAGAGCATACGACTGTAGAAACCTTAGCTAGACTGGTCACGATTTAAGGTCTGAGTCCTATTT